>OY728119.1:1854802209-1857273876 GCA_963277665.1 Viscum album | reverse complement strand
TTTCAACTCTTTATATTTCATTCCATATTTTTATACAGACATTTCATTGATTTAGTATTGATATTGTTGGATGAAATGATATTTGACATTAATCTCACAGATGCTTTAAATATATTTACCCACTACTAACCAAATAGATTCAATAATTGAATTGGAATAATGAACCTTTATAATTTAGCTGATGTCAAACCTATGGATTACTAACCAAGTTTCAAATTTAATAAACTCGTTTTGATGAAAATTTTTATTTTAATAAAATTCTTAGTTTATACTTCTATCTTAGCATTGTTGGAGTATATCATTTCCATAAAAATTAGTTTATAATATTGTAAAAAACATTAACACCACACTCTAATTTTTATTATTCTTTCTGTTATAAATTATTTACACATTGCCTCTCTTCAATTTTCATTTTTATTACATTATATTGTATTCAATAACATAAATAAGCTCATAAATCACTCACCATGCTTCCCTTGGGATCAAAACTATATTCCATTTTATTACTATACGTAGGATAGATAACTTTTTATTTTGATAATCCAATGTCAGTATATGAAAATTTATAACTATTTCTGGGGACTGCATGCATTGAGTGACGTAGTTTTTTTGAACTAAAACCCAAATAAAATATAAATTAACAAAAAAAAATATAATCCCTATATGTTATTTATGTCAATTATTGATATTAAAATTGATAATTTTAGTATGATAGATTGTTTTTATGTTATAAAATGATTGAATATGTGGATAGAATAAGAATAATAAAGTATTCTATATTCTTTTGAATATTATGGGAACAATCCTTGGAAATGTGTTTATAACTAACCATGGAAGTCCCAATAATGTTATGAAAAAAAAATTAAGAGTCTTAAACTAAAGATCAATTAGAAATAAAATAAATGATGATGGAATTTTTTGATAAGATTTTTCAAAGCCTTGATGAATATAGAGTCCATGATTTCAAACTAAAATAAGAGGGTTTGGTAAAGGAATTAAAGTTCAAGAACAATTTGAATTGGTTGATGAAAAAGCTGGATTATAATAATTTAATGGACACACTATGGAATGTGTGGGATATATAATGAAACATAACTCTGAAATTAAAGAATATGAATGATATGAATAATAGTTTGATATGATAATCACCTCCCAATATAAAGAATGAAATGATTATAAGTGTGATGAAAACCTAAAGTAAAATTGTTCAGAGTATTTTTTTTAATAAGAATATGAAGAAAAATATTTTGTTATTTTCATGATGCCTAAAAGGTAGAATAACTTCTAAAAAAGTAATTTTGAGGGTTTGATAACTTTGGTTAAGAAATTTTTTAAATAAGATGATTTCACTCTTAGAAACCCTTCGAAGTATTATTCTATACTTTTGAATAATTCATGGGTGTTTAAAGTTAGGAATTTGGGGGAAGCCAAAATTAAAATAAAAATATTTAATTATGAATATTTTTAAAATTATTTAATATTTGATCTTTCAAATAGTGATAGTTTGAACTGAATAAAAATATTATTTATTGGTCAGGATGAGGGTGTGAAATTAGAAGAAATGATTTTTTAGTGATCAATTTCTAATATTTCCTAATTTAAATTTTATAAAGACCTACATAGAGACAGATAAATCAGTATTAATCCCTTAGGGTGAAAGTTACAAATCAAGAAGCTGATGAATTTGATATTTATAGCGTATAACTGGGTTATATCCCCCCATGTATTGAACATTAACATACATATTAACTATCTCTTTCAGTGGAGGATAAAAATTTGGAGTTGAAACATTCATTAGTTTATTATCATACACTTTGGGATTTAAAAGAAGTAATTTTTCTGTGGAAGTGAGTGTTGAAATTTTTTTAACATATAAGGGTTTTAAGGAGAAGATTTTTATATTTCATGATTTATTAGAAATATTCTCGAAACAAAATTATAAGAAATGGTTGAAAAATTACTATTTTTTTTAGAATAATTATATTTTTTAAATTAGAGATTTTTTATTTTTTATTATTTTAATGAGAGTATATTTTGGAATAAATTAACAATTTGATGAATTCTAATCATGGAGACTATCACAAATCAAATAATATATAATAATTAATGTATCCCTTAACTAATTTTGGTAATAATGTTCATTAGAAACTGATATTCTCTTAGAAGAGGTATTGATTTTTATTACCAATGGTTCATGAACTGAAAATATTTGGTACATGAAATTACCTCCCAAAATCTATTTTTCTAAACATGATTGTTTTTAATGGTGATTTTTAGGGCTCGATGCTCTCTAATAGGGAATAGAAATTTTTAAATTGTCTCACACCCTTTGAAATACCTTATATATTTTTTCCCTTCAAGAAAGTTTAAAATATATCAACTTAATAAATTATTGAATTTGATATCCTGTTATAAACCAGTGTTAGAGGGTGTTTTCAAGTTTATCTTTCATGTATTAAAATACTTTACATTCACCCTATATGTTTTGAGGCCCTAAAAAATAATTTTTCACATAATAATAAATTGTAAGAACAAATTTTGTGGTTTTTGGATTGGAAATCACATCATCCTTGTGAGAGATGAGTGTCTAGATGGGGACATTGAAATTAGCGCATCATGGCAGGAAACCCATGGTTTTGATGTTTTTTTCTATAAATAAAACCATTATCCCCTATATTTTTGGGTGGCAGAACCGCATTCTCATATTTTACCTATTTTTAAATTGAGATTTCTTTCCTACTATAACACTAATCTATTATCTAATGATATATATGTTGTTATATTCTTGATAGGAAAATGAACATACCATGTGTGGATTCGTGTATTTTATAGGTTATTCTTTGGGCTATACTAATGTAATATATAAATGACTATTATAGTAGTAAAATGTCTAATTCCTATTACACTTTTTATTTTTAAAATATGTTTCTACTATTTTATATTAAACCAAACTCAATCATAAATATGAAAATTTATTTTTAAAATATTTATTTCTAGAAATTAGTTGTTGGGGATGGTTGTTTTTTAAATTATTTGAATTTTATTATTTTGAGATATCTTATAAATGTTGTGGTTTTATTTTTTATTAATTTTCCATCATTAAATTTCATTTTAATAATTTTTTAAAACTATAATTATAAACTATGAAATTTCTTGAATGGTTTCATAATTTTCGAAGAAAATTGGAATTGTACATATATGCCAGATTCCTAGTTTAACATGACACCTTATTGAGTCTCCTTGAAAATCCATGTTACTTATCCCATGAGAAAATGAATGTAAATTATAATATATTATTTGGAAAATAGTTTTTTTAATTTGTTTCAAACCTCCATTTTTGAAATTTATTGTTACCCGTGTACATGTTTTAAAACTAATTGATTGATATAAAATAAACATAAACTATATCAATTGTTATCCAACATTTAGATTGAATATTATGTTAAATTTGAAGTTATAAATTTTTTGGGGGTCCTTTTTTTGATAAATTTTATTTTATTAATAATACAAAAACCCTCTTCAATTTTTTCAAATATATTGTTTTCAAGCATTAATATTCATTTTTAGTGGTTATGAGTTTTTCATGAATTATATGACTATTTTTTTACAAAGAAGGATTAATAATTTCAATTATACAATGGGATAAATCATGTAATATCATTTACATCTCTATATTTTAAAAATATATTTTCGATTAAATTTAAATGTAATATTCACAATCATAAATGATTTTTTAATTTTTAATTGGATTTATACAAGAATTATTCTCATTTAAATGACATATAAAAATAACATTTAATCTTAGTTTACATTTTTATTCGTTATAATAAAACTATTGGTTGACATTTTTATTATTCATTTTAATTATTAAACTAACCCATCTACTAATTATGTTTACTTATTCAATTTTTTTAATTATATGATTGTATTCAACATGTATAAAATGAGAATTTTTGAATAACATTTAAATGAAATGTGATGTTTGTTTAAATATTTTTTAAAATATAAAAATCAATACTTTTCCTAAAACAATAAACAAAATTTTGTGCAAAATAAATTATTTTTTAAAATATCTATTTTCTACCCTTACTTGAGAGTGTTCTTGGGGTGAAATATTTTCCAAAATCACTTCATAGATGGATTAAAAAAATCATTTTTAAAAAGAATTTAATCCCACTAAAATTGATGAATTTATTTCTAAAGGACATGAAATATGTTATCTGTATAGAAATTTTTTGTGTTATCATTTTCATATATATTTTCTACATCATTTCAATGATATTTTGATGCTTTATTATACGAAATATGAATGAAAAAATAAATAATGGATTTTGATTTTTTTTCAAAATTTTTATTATTTGAATATATTGAGGAAATTGGGTGTTTTAAGTGAAAAATTTATTAAATAATACTGAGGATAAATATATAATAATATTAGGATCCTAAATGTTTTTTATAATTGGATAAATATCCATCAGAATATTATTTATATGTAATTTTGATGATCTCATTATTATTTATTTAATTTTTTCATTATTCCAACCCTTTCTTATCAATATTCAAATATTGGAATAAATTTTCATTCATCTCTTAATGTGTTTTAATTCATTATTTATATATATATTGTTTTTTTAAGACATTTAAAGGTAATATGTTAACTCATAGAAGTGTAACCAAGAACCAATGCAAAGGTCACCTGGAGACCAGTGTAAGGGTACTATGATGTCCTCAAAAGCTATGTAAGGTTTAGTATTTCCTTTGAAGATATATTTTTGGGTAACACAATGGTTTTGAGTGTTGTTTCAATTACATCCTCCATTTTCATAATGTGAAAATATTATACCATCCAGAAAAAGGGTAAAATTCTCTTGTGTAAAGTTACATCACCATGAAACCACCTATATGAAGGTAGCTCCAAATTAAATGATGTTTTGTCAAGATAATACCACACATGTAAGGATACATAACAGTATCAAAATATTCGTAGAATGATTTGTTATAGGTATCACCACAGTTCAACAGCCTATGTAAAAATCATCATGTGGTTCTAGATTGATGTATAAGTGGTGAAGATATAATTAAAATATGTGGATCACTTAATTATCATGAATCTTGTGGGAGATCAAGATGTAGAATTTAAGGTAAAAAATGAAAGATTATAGAGGAAACTATAAGGAGGAACATAAATCACAGGGGTTCTAATATTCATGATAATTATATACTTATGTCATAGTGAATAATATAATGAATAGTGACAACCATCTCGTTCTTAGTTCTGGTTGGAGCATAATGTTTACCTAATTGTTTCATGGATTTAAGACCCCTCATAAATTAGGTGAGAAATCATTCGATTAATGAGGATTAGATCATTCATCAACTAATTCAAGGATGGAGAGGCATAAACTAATTTCAAGAGACAATAGAAGGAGTCATAGGTGTTATTTTGTTTCTAAAGGGGAAGAAGGATGTATGCTTTTTGGTAGAGTGGAGTTCCATTCATGAAAAAGAAAGACCCATTTCCCAACTATGTAATTTCTACTATATTTCTTATTTTACTTGTCATTTCCTTTTCTACTATGAATATAAATTGTACTTAATGGAAAAAATAAAATATGAAATGTTTTATTCTGTTAAAAATTTTCTCATTATTATTTTATTCTCTGAATGTTTCATTCCATCATTCAATCCAAAATTATATCAATTCATTTATGATCTTGGTTGATTTAATGAATGTTTAAAATTGATATCGGTTTTGGTTGAAAAAATGTAATCCAATGCTAAAAATAGAAAGTCTGTGTAAAGTAATTAGAAGAATAAACATTTATAATTTATTGGAAATTGCATTTGTTAATAACTCACTGATTTTTACATTACTTTATGTCATTTTCAAGAACAGACTTATATAAAAATAATTATTCTTTGGTAAATTTCCATCAAAATTTTTGTAATTTATCTTTTCCTTAATAAGTAGTGTATATCCTCGATATCACCTATAACCCCACACTCTCATCATTCTTAATATTTAATTCTTCTATTATATAGGAAACATATATCTTCTATCAACATAACTCTTCATTTTTTAGTATTTTAGAACATAAATAAGCCCTTGGATTACTCACCGACATTCCCTTGGGTCAAACACATATTCACAGTATATTAGTTTTATTAGGAGATATAAATTTATATTTCAATTGTCCAATGATAGTCTATCATGGGGATGTCGACCTGGATCCATACAAGAAAAAGAGAATGTTCTAAAGGACATACTAAAAATATATATATATAATAATTAATATTAATTAATTAAACTTTATATTAATTCACATTATATGTATAATAAAAACCAAAGTGTAATAAATCATGATGCATGACCCATACATAAGTCTATACCTTGTATGAAACATCACTTATATTATTAAATTCCACAAATATAAGGTCATTGAATCAAACTATAGGGGGCCTTAAAATATCATGTATGGATCGTTCTCCCTTTCTTACACCATGTACTAATCCCATCATATATTTTTCCCTACCAAATCATTAAATCCTCACTAATACCTATCAATAATATTAAACCTCAACCATAATCAAAATAACTGATAACACTTTATCTTGACCCTCCTCCAGCAGTACCCCTCATGAGACAATAATGAATAAGGGTTTCACCCCAAAAGACCACATCCAATAGAAAATGGGTTAACAACTAGCACCAAAGGTATCTAATATATACATTTTGGAGGAATTTTCCTTGTGTAACTAGAAAATGAATAAATATACACCTATAAACTCAATAATAATATATAAAACAAATTATAATATAAAAAATTCAAAAAAATAAAAACCCTAAAAGGAAAATAAACAAAAAATCACTCATATTGGAGTAACTATGAACATAATAAATACCCGGACTAATCAGCATAACATTGTAACAACTAACTCATTTACCAGATCCCTCACATAGAAAGTAATATATATATATATGGACTATAATAAGATTATACTCAATGGGATCCTCCCAAAAAATCTCAGGATTATATAGAATAATAACACTAAATATCAAGTGAATATATAGAGAAACTAACTCATCACCCAAATAGGTGAAGAACATTTCAATTTTAATGAGGCTCACTCCCCAAGTATTTTATAGAAGCATTCAAAATGGGAATGAAAAATTTATATAATAAGGGTACCACACTACCACTTTCCCATAGAACCAATGGTCATAAACCTCAACAATTAAAATAAAGTTTCTCTCATACCACCATTAGTCATGTTGTACGTCTATGAAAATTTATCAAATCCACATCTACTTAATCACATCCACATCTCATCACAGAATGTAATAATGTGGTAATACTGATATCCATCATATCTCATGTAAATATAAATTATACCCTAATTCATTACAACTCATGAATAAGTACACTGACAATAACCATATTAATTATAGCTATGATACAAGAATATATTATAATCTTACATCATTGTATGTCATATATACAAATATGTTATAATTTAATATCGTTGCATCCTAAATGAAAATATACTATGTAATAGTGATCCATCAAACACTTTATATATCCACATACAATCTAATTCAGGATGAGTGATAAAGGTAGGGTATTAATCATCTATATGTTAACTCAACATCCTAGATGTTGGGAAAGCACTTCGAACCTATGTAAAAATATGGATGTCAATATCAAAAACCTACTCAGGTGATGCATCATAAAATATAAGATAACATAAATATGTACAAAATACATATAATTTCTAGATTTATCTACCTAACCATAGACTCAATCAAAAATATAACATTCCATTTGAGTACCCAGCTATTATCACTAAGGTCTATAATCTAATAAGAAACCAAGAAACAAGATTAAATTACTTCATAATGATTTAATGAATTTATATCCATTTAAAAATATTTCATCGTCATCCATGATTAATATATATATATATATATTAATTATGAAGTTAAGAATATTAAATTCAATATTATATTTATTTTAATGGAAGAGTTCTAATCCAAATCAAAATATACCACCTAAGGAAGTATTTGGTGTTTTTTGTAGTGAATAATAAAATGAAATTATAGAAAAACTCTAATGTGGGTCTTACATCTTCTAACACTCCCCTATCAAGCTAGGTGTACCTAGATTTGATACATAATAAGATAAAATAAGACTTATGTTATCACTCCCTTTCCTATTTCACATGCCCATATTACAATAATAATTGGAAAAAATAAAAATTTAAAAACCAAAAAAATAAATAATATAGAGGGTGGCTCGAATAGTAGCCAAAAGTATTGAAAAATATCTAGTTAGCGGTAAAGAATTATAATAGAGGGGTGGTAATCTTGATGTAAATTAGTGCATCAAAAAGGTTCTCAATGGATATATGGAATAAAAATGGAGATCTAGATTGAACTATATTGGCTTGAACGAGATTTGGGAATCATGATGGAGATCCATGTTGTAGTAGTGGAGCCCAATATAATTTTGGTTGATTAAAGGAGATACAAGTTGAAATAGTGGGGCCTAAGGGTGATCTTAGAATCTAATAGATCCTAGGTCATGTTGTGTTCAATTCACATATTTATTATGAGATGGTGTATATGGAAAATTGAAGAAGTTGTTTTACATTAGAGTTAAAGCCTTGGGATTTGGAAAATGCATGGTGCCCCATATGGGAGAAACACAAGTGGAGATGAAGACATAAAAGGGTAGGGGAAAGTAGCTAAGGTGTATTCATCTGGGGAATGGGTGACACTAGTAAGGGGTTTCCATGAATATTGAGATATAAATGTATGGTTATTTTACCACTAAGCATGAATGAAATAGGTACACCCAATATAGAGGGATGCACGATAGGGGTAAATATGAG
This sequence comes from Viscum album, assembly GCA_963277665.1. Lineage (NCBI taxonomy): Eukaryota > Viridiplantae > Streptophyta > Magnoliopsida > Santalales > Viscaceae > Viscum > Viscum album. The sequence continues at coordinate 1,857,264,984 of OY728119.1, read as the reverse complement.
TGAAGAAGGTGGTGCAGTAGGGATATATTGGTAGTATGGATGAATTGGGATCCACTATGGAAATATGTGTTTAATTAGTAAAAAATATTGGTGTTTTTCCAATAATTAAATACCCCTTCAATATAGGGTGATGTTCCGGTTTCTAAAGGATGATAATTATGGGTATGGGTTAGGTATTGGGGGGTATGGTCCAATGTTAAAATGGGAGAGAGTTGACCCAAAACCAAATACATATCTGATGGGAGGCCATGGTGTTTATATAGAGTGAAAATAATGATTCAATAATACATAACCTCTAATTTGGTATTCATATCATTTAAAAATCATAATAACCATGCTTCTTAAAAAATTTACTCATTCAACACTTTTTAATATGTATATATTATCATTTAATCACCTTAATCATCCCCTATAAATTAATTCATCTATTATACACCATTCCATAATTTCTATAGTAAGATAAATTTATTTTTATAACATGGAAGATATAATTATTGCTATTTGGAAATGAATAATAAGTTGAAAGAATTAATAAATTACCAATAATGAAAAACAAAATGAAATTATATAGGTATCTCATTTCGTGCCTTATATGCTATTTCACCATCATCAACTATGACATCATACAATGCCATTAACCATCAACCATAATGAACAACGAAACCCCATATAATATCAAACATAGCATATTACATATTATTCAACAAACCATAAAAGTTTTTTCATAAAATTTATTGCTTGGGTAAAATATATATTTAATGGAAGATAATATAATGTATATGATAAATAAATTTCAAGAGAAATTAAAATTTCTTGGTTAAATGCATTGAATATGATAAAGATAAAGTTGAAGGTGCTAAAATTTACTTATTTAATTCCAAGAAATTCTTATACTTTCTAGATAGAATTGATCAATTATTTGTGAATATTTTTATTAGTCAAAAACATATAATTATTGAACTGAATAGTGTAGAAAATTTAAATAACTTTTCCAAAATTGACCTTAATATCCTATTAAATTTTATCAAAGTAGAAAATTATCAATTCATAATATTACGTATTTTACAAACATTAATTTTATTATTATATTTTTAAATTGGTTATGTAAAAATGAATAAATGAGTATATTACAACAAAAAAATAACATAGTATATATAAATTAACATGCTTAAGGTATAAGAATAATACATTCACCTGAAATCCAAATTACCATCTACTTAATTTCATAAATTATATTATATTATATTCAAAAAAATTATCTCTATCATTCACTAAATGAAAAATTGATCCTGATAATTCCAGATTAATGCATAAATAAAAAGAATTTATGAAACTCGTCTCCAATAAAAAGGTTGATGGACTTGTTGTGGATGATTAGTTAGAGAAGTAATAGTTCATAATGTCCAATAAATGTTATATAAAACATAAACTAGGATCATGGGGAATGTTTATTCATGGAGCCATGGATGAGAAAATTCAATGGGTGCACAAAATATATAGGGTTTTTCATCAACTAATCCATATTTGAGAATAGAACAGTCAACAAAACTGTTCATCCCAAATATTAAAACATATAAATGATTATAAAAACATTATTAATTCATAACAACCCATTTAATTCCCACCAATATTTTACATAATCAAGTGAATTTGCGGTGCATTCAAAATTTTAAAAAAATGAACAAACCACATAATGTCTCACATATATGCGTTTCTATTAAAAAATAGATTTCAACTATCATGAATTCCATGTATGTCATGCATGATAATTATTTTGAAATCATAAAATTTAAATTCATTATTATTATAACACTAAACTTCAAGGATGATGTAATTATTTGTTTCATTGAAAAATCACTAATTTTATGTTTTTTATGCTTTCAATTTACATTTTAAATCGTAAAATATGATTTTGGATTGACTAGTGAAAATATTGGATTTCTCTATGTGGAAGAATCTTACACAGGGGGTAGATATTACCCTTTACATGAGAAAATTGCAAAAGGTATAACTCCAATTACAAAAATTTAAGAGATAACTATAGAATAAATACACTTTTCCATAAGTAAAAGAATAATACATTGCATCAGGAAGAATCTTATTCTCATAGGGATGATTCTTTCACTTGGGGAAATGATTTTTATGGTTTTAAGTATTATATTTTCATATAGAGAGTGAATCTTACATTTGTCAATAAGACTAAAAAATACTACTAGATATAAAATTAAATGGTAATTTCAAGAGGAGAACATAACAGTAATTTCATACATAGGGGTAATATTTAAGGTACATTATTGGGGTAACGGAATTTTTTAAGGGTCACCTCAAATATAAGAGAAAAATGTATGTGTCATCCTTGACATTGCTAAAAATAAGGATAAAAAATATAAAATTGCATTACAATTAAATTAAAGTTAATAAAGAACATCCAAAAAATAATATATTACATGGAATATCTATACACCAAATATATGGAAATCATTTTGGGAAAATATAGGCCCTTAATATTAATTGTTTCCCTGTAATTGTTTTGGAAATATTGGGTTACCCTGTGCCAGAGGAACAATAAAATTAATATTAATTTTTTTATATTTGATATATTATTAATGGTAACTAATTTGATAATTAATAAAATATTTATGATAAAATTTAAAAAATTACACATCAATAAAGGAATAAAAAAAGTAAATGGTGGTGAAAATAATAGTAAAAGGAAAGAAAATTATATGAAAAATGGAAAATATATCAACTTGAAGGGCCTTTAAATCAAATACACCAATGCCTTAGTATATGATTCTAGATAATTTCATACATTATTATATGTAAATTAATGAACAAAATGAGATCCTGTTCATCTGTCACCTGGTACAGGGATAATAAAATAAGGAATTTATAATGGACAGAATGGTAAAACAATTAATATCTTCATAAATAGTGATGACCATTCTATTTCCAAATTCTAAAAAAAAATTCCAGAAGAACCAAATAACCTGAAATTCTAAACCATGTAATGAAATTATTATAGGGGATTGGGAAATTACCATAAATATATTATATTTCCTTAAATAGATTAGAATATATAATTACATTTTTTAAAAAAAAAAATTATGTCAATGAACCATATTTCTCTGATCTAATAATAATATTTTTTTAGTATAAAAGTAATCTAAATTGAAAATACATATTAAAATGACCCAAAAGTAAGAATGAGGGGGAAAATTAAAACTTAGAGCTTTTGGATTTTCCCTTAGTCTGCATGATGAGCTCAATGGATGGTTGTATATCCTAAAAGTCGTCAGTGGGAATATCAAATGGAAAAAGGGGGAAATGGAGAAACTAAAATTACATCATTTCCCTAATTTATTAATGGGGTTCTAGTGAGATCCATAACCTCGGAAGAGAGTTATGAATGTAAGAAATAATAAATAAATAAAATTAATACACATCAAAAACCCCTAAAATCACTTTATTAGTCTATAGAATATCCATGAGTAGCCCTTTACTCCCCATGGGTGACCCTAAGGTTGCAGCTAGACATCCATCTATAAACTCAATGAAAAAATTCTTACAAGAAAACAGAAAATATAAAATGAAAAATTAGCCTTACTATAGGTTTACCATCATTAAACTAGGATCACATGACCTCAATAAATAAAAAATATATAATTCATAAAAATCCTGACTTCATCTAAAAGAACATAATTTAGTTATTTTTTAAAATTTAGTAAAAAACAAGTAATTAATAACAAAAATATGTCAATAATAATAACAATTCATCATAATAATGTACAGAATTATAATAATTAGTAATAATAACATAATTACTAATAAATAAATAAATTTAGGGAAAATGGAAATGATTAAAAAAATTAATCACCACACTCTCATGCTGATATAAAATATAAAACACATGTCACCCCAGATGTAAGCCGTGTTCACAACTAATTAGTTTGTAACCTTTTTGGCCATATAAATGACTTCCATTAAAACAATATTACAATTAATAATAATTGACAATTTAATTTATTATAATTAAGATTGTTCTAAAAAATGTTTAATAATAATTATTAATTATTAATAATAATGACAAATAATTAGTGATAATTAATTAAAAAAGAAAGAAAAACTAAAATTAATATGATTAATAATCTAATAAATAATACATTAATTAATTATGTAATTAATAATAAATAATGATTTAATTTTTTAAAATTGTAAATTTAATTGAAAGTTTAATGTTTTTTAATTGATAATAATAAATAATACAATTATAATGAATTATTCATTTATTCATTATTAATTAATATTAAAAACTATATCATTGAAATTATTGTAAATTATATTTACAATAGATGCGTCATTATTGTTTTTTTGTTATTAATTATTTCATTTATTATTAATTACACAAATTTGATTGATAATATTATATATCTATTGCTTATTAAATATTAATTATTATATTATATTTTAAATAATATTAAATTAATTATAAATTATTTTAAATTAAATTATTAATTAAATTAACAATTACAACATTATTAAGTAATAATTTTTGATTGAATATATTGTTGATTGGTTTAATAATTACATTATTAGGTTTTAATAATTATTATTAATCATGTCCTTACATACATTTTAAGTTATAATTATATTAATCATTTGATAATAATTATTTATATTATTAATTAAGAATTATCATTATTATTCCAATATTAGAGAGGTGGAACATTAATATCAAATCGAGAATACATTAAGGATATTAAGGACAACATTCTTATAAAAGCAGGATTTTAGTGGGAGTTTAACAAATATATTTACATTACATTATTAAAAGATATATCAAATATAAAAACAATTAAATGATGTTCCAAATTTTTTTACAAATATATATACATGCACTTTCCATTTAAAAAAATCCTAACTGAGTATTTTTAGTGCAAAGAAATTAAGTAACATGGTTAATGAATTTCAAGACCCATAACCTTAAATATTTATTACATATATATATAAATAATTTTTTTTATGAAAAATCATTTTAAGAAATTTTGATAATAACATGATGTAATAATATTACATTTAATATATTAAAATAAAATATCTAATTACTTTTGATACTTATGGAAACTTTTAATTTACCAAATGTAAAATTTATAATTTTAATGATCTTATAATTTAATTAAAATTATTAAATGTTGAATAAAAAATAAATTACCACAATCATCCAAAATCTGCTACAAAAAAGGACATGTAGTGATGTTTTCTTAGTCACATTTCAATAAATTGTAATTTTTTTAATTTTTTTTAAATAATATTGCTAAATTAGTGGGAATATTGATGAAACATGGTTCAATTAAAGATAATTAAGAATAAAATAATGTGTTGGGAATTAGAGAGGGATTTCAAAAGGCCTCGTAAGGGATTATCGGAGGGAGTAAGTGTGAGAGAGTTATCATAAATTAGTTTCACTCAATGGATCAGTAATGGAATTAAAAAGGGGATTGAAGTTTAATGATGGATGATAAAAGGAAGATATATTTTGGATATGGATAAAAATTGGTATAACTAATTGATGGTTTAATCACAATGATCATATTAATGGTTTATCAACTCATGCACAAGATTATTTCATTTGTGTCCATTTTTGTATCACTCTTCTTGTATTAACATAATGACCCATATTTTGGGGACATTAATTTATATTTTTCATCTATAATTTTTTAACTAATTGATACCAAAGGGAATGAATGAAGGTAGGTCGGAAGAGTTTATGACCATCATCCCTTCATTTTAGTTTCCTTTTAAATTCAACTAATATATTCTCTTATTGGGTGACTATAAGATTGGGAAGAGTTAAAGGGCTTATAGAAGAGTTGAAAAATAGAGGGGAGGGGGAGAGGAGAAAATTGAATATGGTGGCAGATGATATTATATTGGTTACCCATTGGGGGTTTAATTATATATGTGTATTTGTTCAAGGCATTAGTTCCCCCATGAACATACACTATGTTCCTGTTAGGGACTTTGGAATATCCCTTAAAAGTGGGGTACTTTGTTCTTTGGAAAAATAATCTTATACCACCTTGGGTTGATATTTCCTTTAATTCCTTCTATTTTTCTATATGTTAGGGTGATTTATATTCCACTTCCTCATCAGAAAGGATGTATATATTTAATCTCATGAAAAATTGGATTCAAGGTTTGGAAGAAAATCAATTTAAAGTGAGGCATCAGTTAGGAATTCCTCTTATCAATATCATTCTTCTTGTTCATCATGGTAGAGAATAAATATCATAATTTCATATTATTGATTATTTTAATCCCTTCAATTAATTTATTTTTCCTTTCATTTAGATGTTTTAGGGGTCTAGACGAAGAGAATAAATGGAGATCATTTCTTTTTTATTTCTTATTTATCCTCCATTTTTTGTAGATGACAAATCTTAAAAATGCATCATGCTATGTTATATTGATTAATTTTGTTTCATCATACCTTAGACCCTGAAGAATCACTATACAGTGGTTCAGGTAGGATAACCCCTTCTTTATCTATCACTCATAATGTGTTAATTTGGCAGTGATTTGGGTTGGGAAAATTAAATTTAGATAATATTGTTTTAATAATAAATCATTTTATAAAACTGTATTAAAAAATTTTTAGACATTTTATACTAGTGTATCAAATTTTATCATGGTGGAATGTTTTGACTATTATATATATAACATTTCCCATTCATAGTTGTATTACTAGTATTATTCGTTTTTCATTCATGTTGTTTAATGGATTTATATTATGTTATAGCCTTTTTTTCTATTGTAATTAATTTTAATGTAAAATTAATCTATTACATTTGAAGTGTTCCATTATCATGTCTTATACTCAAATTATTATTTGAATATACAATAATCTTTATCATTTTGAAGTATGTAGGGGGTATGCTTCTAATTATGTTAAATTTATATGGTTCAACTTCACCAGCCTATTCATTCATACTATTTTCTATGAATATGAGAATAGTGGTATGTATTGGTTTATGTTTTTTTATGAATATCATGATCATGTTATAATTACATAGATACATCTAATCGTGCGAGATGAGTGTGATACCCTAGTCTGTTCTAAAAACTTACCTTCTTCCCCGTGGGATGTGAAATATTTTTTCCATGCTCTTTATATACTATTCATTTTTCCCTAAGATATGTCATAAATTACTAACCCATTATAAACACATCTATATATTTATATGTTATGTATTAATATATGCATGTCTGTTCCCAGCGTCCTATAATGTATATTACTTTTATGATGTTTTATATTCTGATCTATGACTGAAGCGGGTATTTTTCCCCTATATAAGTCACGTATCAATGTTTTAGTAGGGATGAAAAATTAAAGTGAAAATTCCATGTTTCTAATTTCTCCAACTCCTGGGAATATGTTTTCAATATTATATTTCATCTTAAAAAAATAAGAATAATCAATGTAACTATCATAAATATAGTGATAAATAAAAATATGAAGAGTTAAATAATTTATTTATAAATTAAACATTCTTTTAAATTAAACAATGACACTAAATAAAGGCAGGGTATTGGAAAAAATCCTATAACACCCTGAACCTAGAATCATTATACCACCCCAAACATTTTATTGTACGATTATATTAAATAAATTTTTTCATAGACTATATTTCATAATGCACTATGTTCCTTTGAAACAACACTTGGTTATTTAGGAGATAGTCAAAACCAGGCCATTAAACATAAATTTTCCACTTTTACGTTTAGGAATTTTGTCAAACGGCATCTAGAGTTGTGACCAGAAAGTCTTTTGGAGTCTGATAGAGCCAAATTCATTTTTGATGAATAGTAACATACCCTTATGAATAGTAATATGAATAGTAATATGACCCTTATAAATAGTAAAGAATGATAAATTTATATTTTCTTAATGTAATAAGATAATGAGATCTTAATTAATTTTACAATGTGATATAGAAAAAATTATACCTTTAAAATTGTTATTTTTCAAAGTAACTATGGTTTTATTTAAATATTAATTTAAAAATTATTTTAAAAATTATTTTAAAAAAATGGAGTTCTTTTTTGAATTCTAGACATCAAAAAATGGTTAGAGTGAATATTTGGGATTTTTCTAAAATACATGAATTTTTCATAAGTAGTAAAAATATAGTTTTGGAGTTTTCGGTAGTTTAATGACATCTTAATGAAGTAATAATTATATATAAAAGTATGGTAGACTTTTGTACAGTAACCTATGACATGAGATTTCCCAAGTGGACAAAACCCTAGGCAAATACCATGGGAAATCCCGTTGTTTGAAAAAAACCACTAATGAGGTGTCCCTTTTAAATAATAAAAAACTCTCTCTTAATTACTATAAATAACCACTCACCCCTGTTATCTTTCTTTCACTAAAAACTCAAAATCCTGGAATATCTCGTGGTATTAGCTCCCTAGGAGCCCTCCCAAGGTGTCCCCAAACCCCCAAGGTCCCATCCTTCATGTTTTGGGAGTTACTCTACAAGGAAAGGGAATCCTTCATTCTCTTCTTTTAGTCAATACTTCTTTTATGTTATCGATTCGATTTTCCATTATCATATGTTGGGGTTTGATTTTATGTTGTCTTTTTTATAGTCCTTTTCATTTCAATATGATGAGCTACCATTTTTCTCTTATCATTTCATTTTATGAAATTTTAAGCGACGTTATTAGGCTGCTGATTTTTCATAAGGGATCCCTCACCTTTTCTTTTATTTTCAAGTTCATCTATTTTCTTTTTCTCTCCTCTACACCTCTGTACAAATGACCATGGTAAACTCAATTATCATCTATATAATGGAATTATATCATTTTAATGGAATAACCATCTTTAATATTTTTACTCCCTCCCTTTTATTTTTATAAATGAAATCAACATCCACGATGTTCCAATTTATAACCTTTGTTGACGACAAAGTTTCATTCTTCACTTTCTCCTTCATTAATGGTCAAGAAACCATTTTAGTGGTTGAACCATATAAGAATATTTTTATTTCATCTCATTAATGTTCTGGAATCCTTAAGCACTCATAATGTAAAATAAACAATTCAAAACAAGTTCATTATGAAAAAACGACCATGTTAATCAGAATATTTGTAATAAACTTTTATGTAATGAATCGTCATCATGGTATATAACCCAAAATAATTATAAGATCGATTATATCTCATAATTTTCATTAATAATATATATTAACAATTCAGTATGTTTAACTATATTTCAAATGAACTTCCATTCAAGAAAACAGGTAAACAAATCAAGAAAAACGTGGAAGAAAATGATTCCAAAACTAGAAAATTGGAACTCTTAAACCCATAAAAAGGGACATTAATGAACCTAATAAGGTTATACTAAATATATAACATGTACTAAAGTTTCTGGAATTATTAATTAACGAATATAAATTTTATTATTGAGCTCATTAAAACAAACAAAGAAAACACTCGAGCAAAATGTAAGGGGTTTCTCATCTCACTTTAATTTCCGTGAGATTTTCATTGTTCGCCACATATTTCTTGTATGTGGAATATGTGTAATTCCATTTGATATATAATAACATGATTATATTTATATTCATGTTATTCAATGATTAGTTTTAGGGTAATTAAACTCTATTCCTATTATTCGACAGATTACATTGTGGTAAGAGTCATTGTCTCAACTACTATTTTGTTGGGACTAACTTTGTGTGGGGTGCACCAAATAATCCTTATGTGGTGAACCTAATTCCCATTTGAGATCACTTTTCATTTTAAATTATATTTATATTAAATATCCATAATCTCATATCATGGATATGTTTTTTATCTAAACTTTATACCATTTTACAAACAGTGTTTATTTGGAATGTTATTTTAAATTTGATAATATTGATGAATCTGTATACTCTAATCTATACAAAAATTAAAAAGGAATATTGATCTTGTATTGAATCAATGTATAAAGAATTATTTGGAAATTCAGTGGTGGTTGGGGCCTCCTGTATCCCCTTTATGAATCATTAGGTCTCATGAGACAAATCAGTATGGAAACAAACCCTTCGAGTTTGTTTCCAAAAATCAGACGGGTTTCTACCCCCAGAACTAAACCATTTTTACGGTATTATGGAATCATGTGCTAGATATATTTTGTCCAATTAATAACCATTCTCTTTTATAAATATCAGTTATTAAAATCCTTGAGTTTTTCACTATGACAAAATCTATGGATGTAGTTTAATTCTCAGTTTATTAATGGCGTGAGTTTTTCATTTATTCACCATTCCATGTTGATTCTGTAAATTTTTTTACAATTCAGTTATTATTGATTCATGATTCCACCATCTGTAACCCTTAATGATCATTTTAGCTCACCCATTTAATTTTTTACTTTCAACAAGTGACAAAGATGGGATCATTTATTGGGTACATTTTGATGGAGCTTTTAGTTTTCTTTATGTATTGTATTTTGTAAACTATTCCAATATAATTTGAGTAACATCTATGTTTCTAGTCTCATAAAGAATACTAAACTGATCATTCATGAGGGATTTTCATTCCATCTAACCATTCTAATATAACAAGTAGTGCACCGGCTCTAGTCTAGAGGGGTCAGGGTGTTACAATCATGGAGCCAATGTATTAAATTATTGCATTAGCATTATTACAAGGAATAAAATCTTGAAGGACAGATCACTTTAGTTATCTTGGAAATCTATATTTCATACATAATTATAATAATATATTAGAAAATAGTAAATAAAACATCGTACATAAAAAATTGAGATAAACTGAATTACCAAATGATTATACAAAGTTTTCTTCCTCTTAACCAAGGGAAAGAAAACATAATAATGGTGAGATAAAATTCATATTAAGGGTATGTAAAGTGAAATAAATATTGAATTTATGAGAATAAAAATTATGGTATGATAAATAACTGATAACACATTCCATTCAAATAACTAGATAAGAAAATATCAATATCAAAATTTAAGAAACTAAAACATATGACATTAATAGATAAAATGAGAATGAAGAGAATCCTTAGATATGTCGATGCAAAATATGATGGATAAAAAAAACGATAATAACTTAATTCTCAATAATGGAAATGATTATTTTTTGATACCTTTTTTCCTTGGTACATAGAACCATTACTATCAATAACATTCACAAGATGGTTTAAAACATAGATCTTAAAAACATGAAGAGTTTTCCAACCTAATTTCATCTAATGAAAGTAGCAATCCAGGGAGGGGATTTCATTAACAGGTCCCCAACCTGTTGTGCTTACCTTAAACAGTTCCCAGTGCATTTATTACCTGTCCAAAGCATTACAAGAAATGAATAATAAGTTTATTTAATATATAATGTTTATTATAATATATTCATATTGAATAAATAATATTTATTTATCAATAATACCTTTTTGGGTGATAATTAACTACATGGGTTGTTGACGTTATGTCATTCTTGGGGAAAAATAGCCTTTAAGCATTCAAAAGTGTCCCATAACACTATAAAAAATTTAAATAATAATTCCCCATGAATTAAATGAAATATATAATATTATGAGTATATGGAAATTAAATATATAACTCTCAAATTAAATTACAAACAACCTACAAATGTGAATTGGTTTATAACAAAAATAAGTCTGAATGTAATGTAAATTGAGAAGAAATCATTTACCTTGAGTTTATTTTCGGGCAAATGTCTTTTAATTCCTATATAATAAACTTATTTTAATTATCTAATTGATTTGATAATAATTTTTTATGTTTATCAGTACTTTTATTTGACTTATTCTTATAGTATGTACAATAACTTAATCAATTACGTTTACATCGAGTGTTTTGCGAAAATTTGGTTTATGTGTCAAAAACAATTGGGTTGGTCAACAATGGTCAAATGTGACATTATATTACATATCTATAATAATAATAATTATTATTATTATTTTATTTATAAATATATTATACTTTTAAAAATAATCATTAAATAATGTTGTGAGAAATGAACCAATGTTACACTCATGGAGACGGTAGGTCGTACATACGCATGAGAAATGATCCCATTTTTCAATGATATTAATGGAAAGAAGTAAAGTATTAATATATCATTAAAAATGATAATTATATCATAAATACCAAATTATTTAATCATTTATAATTATATATGATTTTTTGATGTAAAAATAATCAAATCGTGTCGAGGAGGTGATAATCCACAAATCTACGAACGAAGTTATCACTTTCTCTATGAAAGGGTAATAATGAAAATGATATATATATATATATATATATAATACTTCTAGATTTTAATTATGTATTTAATATCATATATTGGTTGTTTATGTCAACTATTTTTTATTAAATAAATCCTTTATACATACTATATATTGTGTGAATGATTCACATAACATTGATGGGGAGGTAGTCCACACATCCCCAAACGATGTTATAATTTTTACAAAAAAATGGAATGTGTATAGATATATCTTGTAAAAGAAATAAAAATGATAAAAGAAATAATAAATATCATATGAAACATATATAAAGTTGGGTTTTTTATAATGTCAACTATGATAGGTGGTAAAGGTAAAATGAACCATCATCATTTCGTGAGGTAGTAGTTCGTTATACAAAGAACCATATGTTTGTTACCCATAAAATGGAAGAGTGTGTAAAAATAGGTTCAAACCATATCATAAAAAATATTATTATATTAAGGATACTCTTGTTTTTATAAAAAAAGTGAGTGAGGAGGGTATCAGGAGTGGATAATGGAAATGAAACAAAAAACTACAAGGAAAGATGTTACCTCTTAATTAAGTAACTATATATGGTTTGTACAAAATGGATTCCTTTGATTTATTTCAACCCATGGCATGTAATCTTGGATTAGGGGATGGATTTTGAGAATCAATTTAGGTAGACCATGTTTTATCAAAAGTTTCGTGAGAAGATTAAGGGAGTGGGAGGAGAGGATGCCTTTTATAGTGGACATTGAGTGACACCCTTGTAATATATTGAAAAAGGAATTATTCCCACGTTTTTTGTTTATAGTGGATAAAATAATGGTAAATGTCATATGATAGAGAGGATATGGTCTGTTTATGTATAGTAAATAGTTCTTCGACAAGTGTACAGGGCATTTTGGGCCTTAGGGTTATGTTTTAGTTCATTATTAAACTTAATCATAGCATAACTGTCGTAATTAATTTACATCACATTAGCTAATATTTTTGTTCAAAACATAATTTAACCATATTAGAAAAAAAATATTGTAACGAATACAAATGCATGTGTCCATTTTTAAAAATTCAAATCAAAGAAGTGGGAAAATTAATAATAATGTTAATCGTGCACATAATTAGATTGTGTCCTCTCATTTTAAACATGATCATAGTTATCAAGGAACTTATACATGAAAATACTATTCTTGAAAACCCCACATCATAAATAGTCTTATTTAAAAAAAATTAATAAGAGATAATGGATAGTTAAATTCTCACATAACTAGGTTCCATGGTTGGATAACATATGCCAGAAATGGAAACATGGATATAGAGGAAAAATCTAACAATCATGTTTTAATGGAGAGTTCTAGAGAAAATGTTTATGATAAAGTTAACAATAAAAATCCCTAAATCAATGATGATATAGGGGACATTTTATTCTTAAAAAATGAATGTATTAGGAAAAGATTATTTTGTTTCAACATCATTTTTCCTGATGTTGAGGAATTGTTTCACTCTATTAGAATATAAGTAAATATACTTATTTGGTAGGTTTATATAAGAAAATTATTATATTTTAGTCTTTTAATGAACTATTTCTATTTATTATCATAGAATAGGATTCATCATATAGTGATGCAATATATCAATATCTAAAACCATATCGAAATTTCAATGTAAACCATTTCATAAAGGGTTACCCTTTAATAATTCATATAAGTAGTACATCATTGAAAAAATAATTTTACAAAATTTATAAAAGATCAAAATACATAGGAACATTAATCATTCTTCTTCAGTTGTATCAATAACATAAACATGATGTTAGCCCCTTAGAATCTTCTGAGGTATTTCCCTTAATATTTGGGGAATTCATTTACATAGTAATTAATCTCCTAACAGTGGAATCATTGAAAATTTGAATTTTCATTCATTCATAGGATGTAATTTAAATTTTATCCTTTTTATGAACACATATAAAAATCTCCCATTCCATTAAAGCATGTACCAGGTTTTTTCATTCTACAATTATATCATGATGGAAAATACATCATTCTCTTCTATACCTTATCCATTTATTGATCCAGAATCCACTTCTTCTTGAAATTCCCATAAAAAATTGTACTTATAGAATTATTTTTGTATCTTGATAGCACATATAACGATTTCATGATATGTAGAATAGGTTTGGGAAATTACTGACCACTAGATATTTAGATTAAGATGATCAAATAAGTGGTTATTCTTGTACTCCGTATTGACTATATAATCTATAGCATACCTAAATAACCTAGTAAATTTATCTTCACAATTTGATAAATATTATTTTTAATTTTTCTTATATTTATGTAATTTTCCCTTTATTTAAGTTTTTTGATCATGAGGGGTGTATTTTTCAATGAATGGATCATTAAAATTCCTCAATCCAACGAGTTTAATTAATTCTCCATCCATATTATCCAAGACCAATGACCACCATTGATCTGAATCCTATTTTAAAAATATAGTAAATGTGTAACATTTTCCTTTTTTGTGCATCCCAATGCCATAAATAACTTTTCTAAATAATTAATACATTTTTAGCTAAAACTAAATTTGCAATCCCACTAAAAAATTGAGCCTTTAGTCACATAAAGAGACCCAACATAAGAGATTCTCTTTGTATAATAGGTCGCTTCATTTGAGTGTGGTTATTCATCATAACCCGATTAAGTTTCCCCAGTATCACCATAAATGTTTCTGTTATAATAACAACCAAATTGGTTTCCTTGAAAGGATGATCCATACATTTTCCATGAGTATTGATTCAGTTCATCCATCCAAGAACCATTTCTATAAGGACCTGGCCTTAAACATTACATAATATTAAATTAAATGAAAAATTCACATTGAGGATATTTTTAGGTTTAGAGTTTTTGAGAATTAGGCCATAACTATTACATTACATC
This sequence comes from Viscum album, assembly GCA_963277665.1. Classification (NCBI taxonomy): domain Eukaryota; kingdom Viridiplantae; phylum Streptophyta; class Magnoliopsida; order Santalales; family Viscaceae; genus Viscum; species Viscum album. Next base: position 1,857,249,753 of record OY728119.1, on the reverse strand, counting down.
TCAAAAAAAATAAGTTAGAAACTTCTACCAAATTTCTATTTTTTCTTAATATAATAACTCTTGAAAAAAACAGTCATGTATAGTCCCATGTTCTAGACAGCATGACTTTTCCTTGATCCCATCCTTGAACCTATTCATCTTTAGGCCCTGTGAGAAACATTTCAAAACATGGGATGAGCATAAAAATCTCAGTAAGGGTTATAAAACAAAGAAAGAAAACTTTAGTTCATCATTTTAAACATAACATAAGCTCTTTAACATACCTCATGAAATCATATGATTTTTAAATAACAAATAGAAAACATAAATCATAAAGGTAACTTGTCGCATTCATATCATATATACATTAAAGCTATCACAACTACACAGGGAGTTACGTTGGAATATCCATCACAGTATATTCCCTAAATATCATTGGAAAAACATTCACATTTACCTCTTTCATGTTACCCAATGAATTAGAAGGATATCTCGGGCTTACCCGCCCTATGTTTATCATCAAACCAACCGTATACATAAGTGTCTCTCGGCGCATGATGGGCTCATGGGGGAGAAACGTGCGCTACCCGAATATTAATTAGAGAATATTGGGTTCTGCTTAATCACTCATATCGGGTGAATCGTTTTTTCTTTGAAATGCCCAATGGTTCCATATCCAGCAATACGTGGACCTGCTTTCCAAAAGGCAGGTGTTCGCTGGGTTTTTTTTCCAGTGATGCTTAATAACTCACATTGGTCGAGAGGATGGGACGTCGGGCTTATCGTACCCTTTTGGGGGAATTATTTCATTTTCCAGGACACACTTTTAGATTTTTTATGTATTCATATGTTCACAAATCTTTGGATAATACCCAAGCATAGTATCCACAGCTTACTCCTGGTTGGAAATGGTCAGATGGACATAGGGGTTGGAAATCATTTATACCCGAGATTTACCATCCCTCGTTGGATTAATGACCACGAGGAGTCTGGACTCATAGAGACGACATTGGTTTAAAGCCTCATAACCATGCACTCTTGAGTTTATTGTCATCTAGGGGGGGTACAGATAACGACCTGAGCATTTAGATCAAACCTGTGGTACTGGCTTCTTACGTATCCTTGCGAGAACAATCAGAATTCACGTAGTTCGGTTTGGGATGGGGCATACACTCTGAGGTGGCCCAAGGTGTGGTTAAACTAACGTAAAGGGGGTTGGACTGACCGATTGTTGGTCTTGAACCTCAGCGAGGCTTCCTACATACCCTGCCTAATAGACATGGATCAAAGTCCATGTAGTTAAGATTAATCCACCATCATTGTGTGGGAGCCATGACCATCACAAATAACTAAGCCCATGTGAGTCATGCTCGGTGTGAGAAAAAAGAGAATTCAATAGATTTGGATAACATCACACTTTCTCCCTGTCGAGGAAAGAGGAGATTTGTGACGAGCAGAGAAGAAGGCTGGTACCACTGGACTCTCCTTCCGGATGTGCGTGGAAGGTAGAAGTCACGCAGTGGAGCAATGAACCCTCTGTATTGAAAGGATCAGGGTCATTGGATTTCGGTGAGGATGGTGTGGGGCTTACTCTAGGAGGGATGACTAGTGGTGAAAACCCCCAATTGGAGAGGTATTTGAGGCCTAAGAAAGGAGGGGTGCCGATGGCCATCCCTCTTTTCCTTGGTGTTTGGCCCTGAGGAAGTACAGAGGTGCATGGGCGCTACCACTGGCAAGAAAAGCTAGGGGATTACACCAGGATGGTTTCCCATTAACTCCCAAAATGGGGGAGAGGTGGTCGCCGCCTGAGATGAAGGGAAATGGATGTGTGGTTCCTCCTCCCGGTGAGTATAGTGGAAAAAGGGTGCTCCTCGCCTTGGACTCCACATTATTGTGGGAATGTGAACCTAGGAATGCTTCAGGAATATGCTCGAGGGCTGGAAAGACCCCTTCAAGCTCGCTTACCGTGGGTATGTAAACTCAAAATGGCGTGCTGATGTGCCTGAAGGTTACGTCACACAGGTCTGGTGGCTCTAGTGGAGGCCTCGGCTCGGGGCCGATGAATTGGCCAATCAGGGGGTTGCGAAAGATCAGGCCAGATTGGAAGGATTTTATCTGGCTCAGGGAATGGGAACAATGAAGGATTTGGAGGGCCACACAGGTGTATGAGGGGTGGAACCCTTCGTGTAGGGAGGTGCTACACCGCTAGAGAGGAAGTCCATGAACTGGGGTGGTCTGCAGACTGATGGGAATCCCGCGAACTAGGGTGTTTTGTGGCTTTAGGTTCAGCCCGCGTACCAGGTTGGTATGTGGAGGGGTCCATGCGAGCAGTGGAAGGTGAGGGTGACACCGGTCGGAGGTTCTTCGGTCAGGGATTCGCCCGAGTAGGAGGGTGTTACGCGGTGCGATGAATCGGAAAAGGGGCATAAACTCCCTTAACCACGGGGAGTGCATCCACGGAGGGGTCATGGTTCTCGGTCTTCTTTTCATTGTTATTTTAAGTTCATGGTTCACCAATTTTTTATGCGTTTCCGGTTCCTTATTAATTCGTTTCCAGCTTCATACCTATTCTTGTTCGTGAACTGGAACTTCACTGTTTCCAAAATCCTAAGTTTTGGCCTTCAAAATCCTTCCACCTGAATCTGATCAATCTCCCTTTTTCCTCTTTCCCCTCCATCTCTGTTTATAGGGTGGTGAAAGAGATGTATCTATGGTCATACGACACCTTTTTGGAGGCCAATGAACAGAAACCCAGTTTACAGATGACATGGTCAATTTACAACTCACGGGGGGCATTTAACGCACCTCCCCCGCGAACCAAACTAGCTTGGGGAGTGCTTCGCGGCCACGCAAGTTTCCGCTTCCCTTCTGTGAATGGATGTAGAGACCCGAAGCTTGATGTACATGGACATTACATTACTTTTTCGGAATACATATTACATAACAAAAACACACACATAAGGACTGTAATAGTTTAGTGTCTTTGGAAACTCAGAATATAATCTTCTAATCGTGGTGAAAGATCTTCAACATCTCCCATAAAGATCTTCCCTTTTTTTTCTTACCTAAAACCTTTATTTATATCCTAGGGAATAGATAACATAAAAGGGCGAGCTCAAATGCTCAGTATGGGTAAACAAAAGAGATATCAATCACATCATAATAATAAGAACATAACATTTTGGAAATCTTAACCTGCAAAACAGATCATAATATCATAACATGGGATAAATCATAGTAGTGAAATGTAATCCCAATAATCATAACTAAAAACTTGAAACTTTGTGGCATACACACATAATCATTGAGAATCATTTCTTATTAGTCAAGACTCATTGCCAAGACTATCTTAGTGGAAAACGTCTATTTCTGAACCGAGTTCACTCCTCGTTTCAGTCCTGTTTCACTGAACCGGTTTAACCTGTCGTTCCAGCCATGTCAATCTCATGAGATATAAAATCTTTTCCCAATGCATTGGAGGGAGATATAGGTCCCACCAATCTCATAATGATACCATTCTTATGTGTGCCACAAAATCATAAATCATTTCATAACCCATGTAATAAAATGGGATTCTTAAACAACATGACATCATAAAATAATTTATATAAGATAAAGGAATTCAAAAAAATAATTCCATCACAACATAATCAAATCAACATAAAAATAGGTATAGAAACAGAACCCTATATTATCTTAGATGGAAAAGAATTTTGATAAAACACTTGAACTCCATTCTTGAGGAAAATATCCTTTCTACTTCAGAAACATTTTCCTTTCTTAACATGTCATAGAATTTTAAGCTAGAAGAAGTTGATTAAAAATTAACTTGAAAACTTGTAAAGGATGCTTATTGGAAATAATGTTTTAAAATCCATTCATGCCGTATAAGTTAAAACCATTGTTCTCGTACTTTTGTCGGAAAAGTCAAAAAATACCTCGTATGAAAAACGACAAAAGATTCCTTTTATATCTTTTACTAAAAACTCACCGAAGGGTTAAATTGGATTTAAACAATTCTAGGTGGATGGAAATAATATTAAATATTGAGTAAACATGGATGTGGATGATAAAATACACCCCAGTAAATACTAAAGAATAAACAATCTCAGATAAAAATGAGATTGTGATATTTCCCTTACCTTAGGTCCGATTTTCTTCGTAAGTGTCTGAACCTCCTGTATAATGATTGAAATAATGTTATTGAATTATTCTAGAATCATACTCATTGTTATGATATCATATACGGTTCATTTATGACTTTATTTTAGCCGTTCTTTTGTAAATTCCATGTTAAAGAGCGTTTTGTGTAAAATCGTTTCATTTTTCGTCCGTGTTTTGACTTGTAATTATTCATATGATTACTTATATCATGATTACTTAATTCCAGAATATAAAACATGATTTATATATAATATACATTCATAATATACATACATATATAATAGATCAGTAAATGGAAAGAAATACACTGTTCATGGAGACGGTAGGTCGTACGTACGCATGAACGTTGGTTTCGTTTCCTCATTGAATTGAATAGAATTAATTGGATGACATACATATATATATACATAAATCCAGTATCATTATTATGTCATATATTTCATGATTAATTATTATATATACTTTATAATCATTCATGAATGGTTAACGTGGAGAATGAATCTCATCGCGTCGTGGAGACGGCAGTCCGTACGTACGCACGAGCGATGATATCATTCTCATGATCGTGGAATTGTATTGGAGTGTATGTATACTATTTAAGAATCAATATCACTTTATAATAGTCATATATAGTCATTATTTACACCATTATACCCATACATGTAAGGTGGTGGTGGAAAATAGATTACACCACGACGTGGAGACGGTATTCCATACGTACGCACGCGCGGTGATTTCGTTTTCCGTAGGATGGATAGATGGGGAAATAGGGTTGTTACATACTTATAATAACATATCAGTATATTAGTGATACTGATGTTGTTACTTCATAATGAAACAACTAATTAAGAAGAAGTGGAAGAAGAAATAAATTTGAATGAATTGGTAATCGGACATTACCTCTTCTTTGAAGCGCCTCTTTGAGATCTCCTTTTAGGACACTAAAATTGGTCTTTGCGGAAGACCAGAACCACTAGGATGTTTATAGGGAAGTGGATAATAGAATTTTTCAGGGGTTGGCCGAGCTTGAAGGCTCAATGTGTGGTGAGGAAGAGAGGGAGGAGGTTCCCTTTTATAAGGGAAGAGAGGGGCATCTTTGGAATAACAAAAAATATTATTTTATTATAAAGCCAAATTCGGTGTTAATTTGCTCCTAATTGATTTATTTCGAAGCTAAGGTGCGTATGGGTCGAAATACGCTCATAAAATAGATTTTATACAAGTTTAGGTTCCTATTTTAACCTTATCATTTATATTTAACTTTAAGTTAAATAATTTTACTTTAACCGTGTCTTCTTGTGTTCTCATACTATAAGGTTAATAAACTTACTATAAGCAGCCAAAATAACCCCAAGTTGTTTATTATTAATATATATAACCTTATTTAAGTAATTTGGCCGAACATTAGATTTTTATGAATAAAATAACATTTAATAATTTAATATTTGTTTTAAAAACTATTTTATGTCAATTTTGACACTATTTAGTAATTGATTTTTGTAAAAATCATAACAGATATATTAGTTCGAAAAAAGTTTATTAAATAAATACTAACATGTCATATTAGCCTATAAAATTAGTGTAATTCATAAAAAGTATCATATTGCATTTATTTTGGTATTTATAACATCAATTATGTCAATATTTAATTAATAAGATAATTACTGCATCATCATTGTGTCATAAATAAATTATGTTATTTAATGTCTAAAAATTACAAATAAAATACCATTATGTAGGAACTACTTTTATCTTTCTAATGAATATTTATAGTCTAATTTATCTTATGTATAAAATTATATTAAAAATGATTTACTTATTAATCTTTGATTTTAAATATTTTAACCCTTCTTTAAATAAATTAATAATAAATGTCCTAATCTAATCCATGTGGGCCTAAATGGTCATATTTTATTCCTAAGGCTGTTTTTGGTCGAATTACATTTATCCAAAAGAATTAGGACATGTGTTAGGGTAATAATAATATCATTTGTACCCTTAATTACCCTATTTACTTTTAACCGTGGTAAAAAAAGAAAAAAGTTACTATTCACCAAAAATTATTTTCATCTCATTGAACCACATTTTACTTACTGAAATCAACCATGTCTCTTGGATTTTTGAAATTCCACTCACAGAAGCGGTAAAATTATGTTTTATGAAAAATTCATTTTTTTAACTACCACTTAGTGGTTTCACTATTCATCAGAAAATGAAAGTTTCTAGAAAAATACCAAAAATTAGGCCTAATCTATATGTGATATTATGAATTCAAAAATGATTTCTATTTTACCAAATTTAAAACATATCAGTTTCATTAATTATTTTTTAAATTAATTCCCGTCGTCAAAACAAATAGCTTGTTCTTAAGAGATAATAACTATCAAAAGATTGACAGCTGTTTATGTTTGGTTTAAATGTGAAATTACATCCAATAACAAACATTGTATTAAATTGTAAAAATATATTCTAAATATTCTTTAAAACCACTCAAATTCATAATTTATCACTATTAATTATTTCGATTAAAAATGTTTTTTTAATTATAATTTAGTAATTTTCACTATTCGTCAGAAAATGAAAGTAATCCGAAATGTTCGAAAACTTCTCCCTAATCTAATTTTGATATTCCGAATCCAAAAATGAAGTCCATTTTGAAAACTAAGATTTAAAAAATTTCAAAAAGTGGTTAGTACTATTCATAACGTCTAGTTTTAATAATATTTTAATAGCATATCGTTGTTTAGTGAAACTCGGTATTGCGTACTACACCCGCTATCGAGGAAGGTCGCGATTCTGTGTAATGCAAGGCAAGTCAAGGATTCGTGTTGTACAAGATCCTTTTGGTGAAGCGTACAACAAAAGAATTTAAAGAAATTGAAAAGAATATTTTTCATAAAATCTCTGGGTGTTATATTCTACCCCCCTTAAAATGGATTTTTCCCTCGAAATTCATCGGGGTTATAAATGGTTTACTACTCGAAAGTTTCTTTAATAGAAACCCACATTGTAAAAAGGAATACCAAAACCAATATTTAAAAACAAAAGTATTAAACGTAATGGTTACCCAACTAAACTAATCATTGGGTTTCCACATTGGTGAAGATATGGATATGGAAGAGAAATCTAACCATCATGTTCTGATGGAGAGTGGTAGAGAACATGGCTATGGAAAAGCCAGCAATGACAAGGCCATAAATTTGTGACGATCTAAGGTGCCATCTGATTTATCATATATAAGAGCACTAGGACAACATTTTTGGTTTTCAAGATTTTTTCCCTAATGTTGATGAAATTGGAATGAGAAGAAATACTTTCGTGATTTCGGTATAGTGTCATCGTTGGTCGTTCTTTGGACAATTTCCACTTCATCTCTTAAAATAATTAAGTTGAATTTGTCATTCGTGATGTGTTTGCAGATCATGTGATAGAATTATGGGTTATTCCATCTATCTCAAACAAAAGGTTAGAAAAGTTATCAAAAAATACATAAGTCCATCTATAGTGAGATTAATGATATACGGTACCTAAAATGGACTTATACTTCATATATCATACTGCTTAATATAATAAAACTAGTTTCTACTAAACAAGGACTTCCTGTAGGCCAGTGGTAGGCGATAAAGGTCAGTCGCACTTCGGTTGTGGGTTTGATTCCCATAGTCTTGTCCGACGCGATGGGTCGTCGTCCGTCCTGCAGGTTGTCCTTTTTCTAAAACTACATTACTATAACATCCCATAAATAATATCAAAAAAAATTCTATTGTTAAACAATACTAACTTATGTCCAACATAATACATTCCAATATTTAGGCTTATCTAAAATACTTCGGTCCGAGCTCATAGTATAAAGAAAACGATTACTTGAAATGTCATCAACCAAGCATGTGAATACCATAATTTATCCCCCATATATCTTGTTTGTCACATTCCAATCATGTGAATACCTTAATCATGTATTCACATGAAAAATGAATACCCATTACCATAGTGAAAACATGAATGTTTTCAAATGTTAACTCTTTCAACATACAAATATCCCAAAATTTCTATATAATCAAACCATAATATCAATTAGTCCTTATATCAGTCATGAGCTCATGAATAAAATCAAACATCTCATTATCTTCTTATCCTTTCATTATGCGCATATCATCTACTTTCCAAAAATATCTGAATAACCATTCATGGTTACTAATACCATTAATCATACACTTTCAGAACATAGGAAAGACAACAGTGTAACAATCCTTAGATGTATCTTTATTCCATAGTACCATGAGATTACTTATACAACATTACACTTGATAAACATGTAATCATTCCACTGCCTTCTAAAACCATTGACCGAGCTTCAACAATTCTTTTATCTCACATATCATTTGTAGTCTTTTCATCATCATCAACATAAATACTACCCATACGACCATACTGATTCTCTTCATGTGACTTTCCCTTAGGGAATTGGTTTTCATAATGCCCGTACATTCCACATTTAAAACATTTAACCATTGTTGATGTCGTAGAAATACCATTATCCTCATCCCTGGTGTTAACTGAACCTTTTCCTTTGCACTTACTGGATTTGTGTCCTTCTTTTCCACACCCAAAGAATCTTCCAGTTCCTTTGAAACAATCTCCCCGATGCCTCTTCCCATATGATTTACATGAGTGAAATTTAACTTTCTTTCCTCTATGATCATCATAAAACTCCATCTTTCTCTTATTATCTGAGTCGAGAAACTTACCAATGTTGAGATTAATGATCATATAATGAGATTTCTGATTAGGCATAATAACGATGTTTGGACTTCCAAATCCCATTTCATTTGGTTTCTCATGAAGAATATCATTCCATTCTCCTTCATATCCTCCATTATCATGAATCTTCCTGTTTCCAGCCATTTTCTAAAACCCAAAAAGAATAGTGTGAGAGGCAAAAATCATGCTAGGGAAAACAAAAAAGTAAAGGGGGAGTAACCTCAATATCTAAAAACATACTTTAAATTATAATATCGTTATCGTAGTTCTAGGACTATATCCTATACGTATACTTATCCTTAGGGACATCCCTAGACATACCTTAGAAATATCTCTAGGGATCTCACTAACATTTTTGCATCCTAGTTTCCAAAGGTTGACTAAACCTTTCCTCTAATACCAACTGTAGAGACCAGAAACTTAACGTACATGGACATTACATTACTTTTGAGAAATACTTAGTACATAACAAAAACACACACACAAGGACCGTAATAGTTTAGTGTCTTTGGAAACTCGGAATATAATCTTCTAATCGTGGTGAAAGATCATCAACATCTCCCATAAAGATCTTCCCATTTTTTTCTTACCTAAAACCTTTCTTTATATCCTGGGGAATAAAAAACATAAAAGGGTGAGCTCAAATGCTCAGTATGGGTAAACAAAAGAAATATCAATCACATCATATTCATAAGAACATAACATTTTGGAAATCTTAACCTGCAAAACAGATCATAATATCATAACAAGGGAAAAATCATAGTAGTGAAATGTAATCCCAATAATCATTACTTAAAACTTGAAACTTTGTGGCATACACACATAATCATTGAGAATCATTTCTTATTAGTCATGACTCATTGCCAAGACTATCTTAGTGGACAAAGTCCATTTATGAACCGAGTTCACTCCTCATTTTAGTCCTATTTCACTAAACCTGTTTAACCTGCCGTTCCAGCCATGTCTATCTCATGAGATATAAAATCATTACCCAATGCATTGGAGGGAGATATAGGTCCCACCAATATCATAATGATACCATTCTTATGTGTTCCACAGAATCATAAATCATTGCATAACCCATGTAATAAAATGGGATTCTTAAACAACATGACATCATAAAATAATTCATATATGATAAGGGAATTCATAAAAATAATTCCATCACAACATAATCAAATCAATGTAAAAATAGATATAGAAACGGAACCCTATATTATCTTAGATGGAAAAGAATTTTGATAAAACACTTGAACTCCATTCTTGAGGAAAATATCCTTTCTACTTCAAAAACATTTTCCTTCCCTAACATGTCATGGAATTTTAAACTAAAAGAAGTTGATTAAAAATAAACTTGAAAACTTGTAAATGAAGCTTCTTGTAAATAATGTTTTAAAAATCCATTCATGCCGTATAAGTTAAAAAAACATTCTTCTCGTACTTTTGTCGGAAAAGTCAAAAAGTACCTCGTACGAAAAACGACAAAAGATTCCTTTCATATCTTTTACTAAAAACTCACTGAAGGGTAAAATTGGATTTAAACAATTATAGGTGTATGGAAATAATATTACATATTGAGGAAACATGGATGTGGATGATAAAATACACCTAAGTAAATACTAAAGTATAAAGAATCTCAGATAAAAATGAGATTGTGATATTTCCCTTACCTTAGGTCTAATTTGCTTCGTAAGTGTCCGAACCTCCTTTATAATGATTGAAATAATGTTATTGACTTATTCCAGAATAATACTCATTTTTATGATATCATATATGGTTCACTTATGACTTTATTTTACCCGTTCTTTTGTAAATTCCATGTTAAATAGCGTTTTGGGTAAAATCGTTTCATTTGTCATCCGTGTTTTGAATTGTAATTATTAATATGATTACATAAATCATGATTACTTAATTCCAGAATATAAAACATGATTTATATATAATATATATTCATAATATACATATATATAATATATCAGTAAATGGAAATAAATACACCTTTCATGGAGACGGTAGGCCGTACGTACGCATGAACGTTGGTTTCGTTTCCTCATTGAATTGAATGGAATTAATTGGATGACATACATATATATATACATAAATCCAGTATCATTATTATGTCATATATTTCATGATTACTTATTATATATACTTTATAATCATTCATGAATTGTTAACGTGGAGAATGAATCTCATCGCGTCGTGGAGACGGTAGTCCGTACGTACACACAAGTGATGATATCATTCTCATGATCGTGGAATTGTATTGGAGTGTATGTATACTATTTCAGAATCAATATCACTTTATAATAGTCATATATAGTCATTAGTGACACCATTATACCCATCCAATTAAGGTGGTGGTGGAAAATAGATTACACCACGGCGTGGAGATGGTATTCTGTACGTACGCATGCGCGGTGATTTCATTTTCCGTAGGATGGATAGATGGTGAAATAGGGTTGTTTAATACTTATAATAACATATCAGTATATGAGTGATATTGATGTTATTACTTCATAATGAAACAACTAAATAAGAAGAAGTGGAAGAAGAAATAAAGTTGAGAGAATTGGTAATCGGACATTACCTCTTCTTTGAAGCGCCTCTTTGAGATATCCTTTTAGGACACTAAAATTGGCCTTTGAGGAAGACCAGAACCTCAAGGATGTTTCTAGGGAAGTGGAGAATAGAATTTGGCAGGGGTCGGACGAGCTTGAAGGCTCAAATTGGTGTGAGGAAGAGAGGGAGGAGGTGCCCTTTTATAAGGGAGGAGAGGGGCAGCTTTGGAATAACTAAAAATATTATTTTATTATAAAGCCAAATACTGTTATAAATAGCTCCAAATTGATTTATTTATAAGCTAAGGTGGGTATGGGTCGAAATACTCTCATCCAATAGAATTTAGACAAGTTTATGTTCCTATTTTAACCTTATCATTTATATTTAACTTTAAATTAAATAATTTTACTTTTACAGTGTCTTCTTGTGTTCATATACTATAATGTTAATAAACATACTATAAGCAGCCAAAATAACCCCAAGTTGTTTATTATTAATATATATAGCCTTATCTAAGTAATTTTGCCTAAACTTAGATTTTTAGGAATAAAATAACACTTAATAATTTAATATTTGTTTTAAAAACTATTTTATGTCAATTTTGACACTATTTAGTAATTGATTTTTTTAATAATCATAACAGAATGATTTATTCGAAAAACGTTAATTAAATCAATAATAACATGTCATATTAACCTCTAAAAATTAGTTTAATTCATAAAATGTCTCAAATTACATTTAGTTTGGTATTTATTACATCAATTATGTCAATATTTAATTAATAAGCTAATTACTACATCATCTTTGTGTCATAAATAAATTATATTATTTAATGTCTAAAAATTACAAATAAAATACCATTATGTAGGAAATCCTTTTAGATTCCTAAATAATATTTATAGTCGAATTTAACTTATGTATAACCTTATATTAAAAATTAATTACTTATTAAACAATGATTTTAACTATTTTAACCCTTCTTTAAATAAATAAATAATAAATGTCCTAATCTAATCCAAGTGGGCCTAAATGGTCATATTTTATTCCTAAGGATGTTTTGGTCGAATTACACTTATCCAATAGAATTAGGACATGTGTTAGGGTAAAAATAATATCATTTGTACCCTTAATTACCCTATTTACTTTTAACCGTGGTAAAAAAAAGTAAAAAGTTACTATTCACAAAAAATTATTTTTATCTCATTGAACCAAATTTTACTTACTGACATCAACCGTGTCTCTCATATTTTTGAAATTCCACTCACCAAAGCGGTAAAATTTTGTTTTATGAAAAACTCATTTTTTTAACTACCACTTAGTGGTTTCACTATTCATCAAAAAATGAAAGTTTCCAGAAAAATACAAAAAATTAGAACTAATCTATATTTGATATTATGAATTAAAAAATGATTTCTATTTTACCACATTCAAAACATATCATTTGCATTAATTAATTTAAAAATTAATTCCCGTCGTCAAAACAAATAGCGTGTTTTTAAGAGATAATAACTATCAAAAGATTGACAGTTGTTTATGTCTGGTTTAAATGTGAAATTACATCCAATAACCAACATTGTATTAAATTGTAAAAATATATTCTAAATATACTTTAAAACCACTCAAATTAATAATTTATCACTATTAATTATTTCATTTAAAATGTTTTTTTTAATTAAAATTTAGTAAATTTCACTATTCATCAGAAAATAAATGTTATCCGAAATGTACGAAAATTTCTCCCTAATCTAATTTCGATATTCCAAATCCAAAAATGAAGTCCATTTTGAAAACTAAAATTTAAAAAATTTCAAAAAGTGGTTATTACTATTCAAAATGGCTAGTTTTAATAATATTTTAATAGCATATCGTTGTTTAGTGAAACTCTGTATTGCGTACTACACGCGCTATCGAGGAAGGTCGTGATTGCGTGTAATGTAAGGCAAGTCAAGGATGCATGTTGTGCATGCTCCTTTTGGTGTAGCGTACAACACAAGACATTAATGAAATTAAAAAGAATATTTTTCATAAAATCTCGGGGTGTTACAACGAAAGCGGATGTCGTCCAGGCCGGTGGACGCGGTTCACAGCTGGGGCGGTTCGTGATTGTGGACTGGGTTGGTGCCCGACCTGCTACACGCCCGTTGAGGATCCCCGCCTCTGTTCCGCGAACAACAGCTGTCCACAGATGAAGTTTCTTTGCAGAACCGGCCGCGTACCATTATCATTGGACCAGTATTCAGACTGGTTCGTCTTCTTCCATCCTTTGAGTATTATCCACATTTTTCCCCAATTCTTTGTGGGGGGGGATTGGGTTGAATCTCCCTTGGATTAAAGGGGATTTTCATTATCCTCTGTGTATTTTTCAGGTCCCTAAAAATGCCACCCATCGGAATGGGGTCCGATCAGAACAAAGAGAAGGCCATTCCGATGTATAGTGGTCCTGAAACTTGGATGGTTTGTAGTAGTGGTGTGGACTTTGTAGGTTTTGACACCAATAAATACATGGGACCTTCCTTTGTCTTTTATCGGATTCTTCATGAAACCAGAGCTCTCTTTCTTTTTCTTCTCCACATGCTCCTTCTATCGCAAAATGCCTTGTCCGCGAACCAGCTTCCGCCTCCGCTATCCGTGTCATAATGGCGTGGGTTACCATTATAGATAGATTCCTCACTGCATAGAAGACTTTTGTATTTCATACACTGGGGAGGACCTCCAAGGCATGTCGCAACAAGGGGAGGACCTTCTGGCTGAGTAGCATTATTACGGGAAGGGTCTTCACAACAGTTTCCATCATGGTGAGGATGACCATCATGGTTTGAAATTCGATGTGTATCCTAGGGATGGCCTTCAAGACACACTACGACAAGGGGGGACTTTCTTGTTGCTTTGGGACACTGTGGGGATGACCATCGCAATGGCGGTCGTGGTGGTGAGGACTACCATCACAGCTACTACAATGGCAAAGACTACCATAACAGCTGCCACAGGGAGAATATCTGTGTGGTACACCCTAGGGAGGGCCTTCAAAATGTACCACAACAAGGGGAGGGCCTTCTCGTCGCTGGACGTCTCTACGGGGAGGACCTCCGGTATCATGGTGGCGAGAACTACCACCACGATCTGATGCCCAGCTGCACGGAGTTTCGTTGCAATGTAACCCCTGGGGAGGACCTTCAGGGTATTCCATGACAAGTTGAGGGCCTTCTTGTCATGATGAGACTCCACTACAGGTAGGGCCTCCACAGTGGAGACAATCATAGCGAGGACTACTATCATAATCAGTTTTCCCACTGCATGGAGGGTGCTTGCAGTTTATACGCTGGAGAGGACCATCAGGGTGGACTGTAGCAAGTGGAGGGACTTCTTGCTGCTCGATCATCTTGTCATGCGGAGGGCTGTAGTGACTCGCATCAAAATAGAATCTCTTCTGATTGATCATTATATGCCTGTGGGGGAGGCCCCCACAGGTGCTCTGGGGAGGACCTTTAGAGCTACTGGCAGAGACGTTGCGGGGAGGACCTTCACAACTGCTATTTCACTCCCATAATATGGTAATGGGTGGGCTGGGTTTTGAGCATTCGATATGTGCTTAGTGGCATCAGGAACCCCAGCTTTCAGAAGAGTGGAGTCATGAAACCGCTCTTTATTTTTTGGCTACCTTCGGCGCATTCAGGGCGCTTTCTTGTAGGCAGTGGGGACTATCTGCTGTTGATAATGGCCTTCACCTTTGGGTCCCTGTCTAATTGGGTCCCATGATGTTGCAGTGATACGCCTATGAAAATATTTAAGTTTAGCAAGAATATATGCCTGCTCTGGAGCATCCAACGTGATGGATGGGTGTCGCCCAGTTGGAACGAGTTAAGTCGCTTGATCCGGTTTCCATTGTATCGTGGAATATAGCCAATGACCCTCCTAGGCAAAAGAAAAGATGCAGATCTACTCCGAGGTGACTATATATTCTCATAGATGTGTCTCCTCAATTTGGGAGAGAGGATCACATGCCCGAGTCCTTAATGTTTCCGCTGATTCAATTACATTCCGACAAGTCTAAAAGATATGATCTCGGATCAATACATGCTCCTCCATCATAGCCAGGATATGCAGAGACACATCTTAGGCGGGAATGGGACTGGAGGCCCATTCCGGTATCGGAGTACGAATATCCTGTTCCGATCCTTTGGTGGTCAGTGGATACTGACAATTCTCCTATGTCGGGTTAGGTGAACGAATCTACCCCTGGGCTGGGATATACAAAATTATCTCTCCGTTTTCTGCCACATCGGGATGGCGGACTTTACATGCATCCGCATGGAGCTGGCCCTACATATTTTCGTTTCCCACAGCATCGAGTCAGTGGCTTTTGTTGGCCGGGAGATGTTCCTCCCTATTAATTTATGCCACATCTGGATGGCGGGATTTGTTGATCGCTACCATGCTGGGATGGTAGGCGTCAAGTGCATCTGCTAGGAGCTGGTCCTGCAGGCGCTGGGTCACCACCACCCTGGGTTGGTGGGCTTCATGACCCTGGGCAGGGAGAGGTTCCTACTAGGTAGGTGCTGTCTTATGTGAGCGACGAGCTTGATGGAGCTGAGCGGGGATGCATGCATACTCATATGATGCTTCCATGTCTGGATGGCGGGCTTTGGAGGAGCGAACAGGTGTCTGTGCCTGTTCATGATACGTCTCTATGACTGGGCATCAGAGCTCCTCCTTAGGGACAATTGTGATGATCTGTCCCTGGTTGTATGTTTTCCCACCCTTGTCAGGTGGTTCGAGGGGCCGTAGCTCAGGAAGCATGGTCCTGGACCATAGAGGCGACATCCTCTTTATCGTGAGGATGTTGAGTCTCGGCGTGACTGTGACGACACCATCCAGCAGGGGCGTTGGAGCAGAACCCCCATTCAGTAGGGATGAAGTCCTCAGTGTCGACCTTATCCTCCTCCCTAAGATAATGGAGGTACACATTGTCTCGTTCTAGGGATAGACTCCCAAAGTGGTTTGAGATGGCAACATGGGTCGTCTGGATATGCTTTTGTTGCCGCTGTTGGGCAGGAGACCTACGATTCCTTGAAGTTTGGAGGGTCTGCATGGCCGCCTCAACATTTGGGAGATTACCGTTCAAGTGGTACTCTTGGATCAACGCATCTGAGACCCAGAGTTGAAGATGTTGGGTAGGTGATGGGGTCCTCCATTGGTGAGGATTTCCAGTCATTGCATTGTTGGAAGCAAACGCCTGTGAGTTCCTTTATGAGGCCATTAGATCGAAGGGAGTTCTGAGTGGTACCTGTAAAATATTTTAACAAATACAAATTTCTAACCCATCAAATAAACATCTCATGACCCCATGCATTATTAGTGACCTTGCTTGGCCCCCCTTGTGAATATAATGGGGGAATAAGGTGGGATTAGGTTAAGGTTAAATCTTTCATGCTTGGTTAAATCTTCACATCTGGTTCACCATTTTTTTGTCTCACGGCGCATGACGGGATCGTGGTGGAGAAACGTGTGATACCTGACAGTTTATTAGAGAAGATTGGGTTCTGCTTAATCACTCATATCGGGTGCACCATTTTTGCCTCGAAATGCCCAAATGTTCCATATCTAGAAATACATGGACCAACATTCCAAAGGTAGGCGTTCGCTGGGTGGTTTGACCAGTGATTCTTAAGAACTCACATTGGTCGAGAGGATGGGAAGTCAGGCCATCACACCCTTTTGGGGGAAATTATTTCAAGTATCGGGACTCTCTTGTAGATTTAGGACGTATTCATGTGTTTGTGAATCTTTGGTTTATACCCAAGCATAGTATCCATGAATTACTCCTGGTTGGCAATGGTCAGCTAGACGTAGGGGTTCGAAATCATTTCTGCCCGAGGATTACCAGCCCTTGTTGGATTAATGACCCCAAGGAGTCTGGAATCATTGAGACGACACTGGTTTAAAGCCTCATAACTAGGAACTCTAGAGTTTATTGTCATCTCGTGGGTATATATAACGACCTAATAATTTGGATCAAACCTGTGGTATAGGAAACCTACGTATCACTGCGAGAGGAATCGGAATTCACATAGTTCGGTTTGGGATGGGGCTTACGCTCTGAGGTGGCCCAAGGTGTGGGTAAACTGATGTAAAGGGGGTTGTAATGACCGATTGTCAGGCTTTAACCTCGGGAAGGCTTCCTACATACCCTTCTTAGGATAGAGGGATCAAAGTCCACGTTGTTCGGATTAATCCACCATCGTTGTGAGGGTGCCAAGACTATCACAAATCTCTATTCCCATGTGAATCATGATCAGTGTGAGAAACAAGAGAATGCAATAGACTTTTCTCACCTCACACTTTCTCCCTACTGAGGAAAGGGGAAACAGACGATGAGCAGAGAAGAAGTCTGGTACCGATGGACTCTCCTTCTAGATGTTCACGGAAGGTAGAAGTCGCGCAGTGGATTAATGAAGCCACCGTATTGAAAGGAGAAGGGTCATTGGCTTCCGGAGAGGATGGTGTGGTGCTTACTCCATGAGGGATTCCCAGTGGTGACAAAACCCAATAGGAGAGGGATTTGATACTGAAGAAAGGAGTGGTGCCGATGCCCATCCTACTTTTCCTTGGCGTTTTCCCTAAGGAAGTATGGAGGTGCATAGGCGCTACCTCCAGCATGAAAAGATAGGGGCTTACACTAGGATGGTTTCCCATTAACTCCAAGAAGGGGGAGAAGTGGTCGCCACCGGAGAAGAAGGGGAATGGATCTTAGGTCCCCCTCCCAGTGAGTAGAGAGGAAAAAAGGGGGCTCCCGGGCTCGGACTCTGCATTTCCGTGGTAATGTGAACCCAGGAATTCTTCTGGAATCCGCTCAAGGGCCAGAGCAACCAATTCTCCATCACATACCATGGGTATGTGAACTCAAAACGGTGCACGGATGCACCAGAACGTTACATCACACGGGTCCGGTGGATCTGGTGGAGGCCTCGGCTCGGGTATGATGAATGGGACAATGAGGGGGTTGTGAAGGGTCATGCCAAATTGGAAGGATTTTATCTGGCTTAGGGAATGGGAACTCCGAAGGATTTGGCAGGCCACATGGTTGTATGAGGGATGACACCCTT
Source organism: Viscum album (assembly GCA_963277665.1). NCBI lineage: Eukaryota > Viridiplantae > Streptophyta > Magnoliopsida > Santalales > Viscaceae > Viscum > Viscum album. The sequence continues at coordinate 1,857,231,184 of OY728119.1, read as the reverse complement.
CACGTAGGGAGGTGCGACGCGGCTGGAGAGGTCGTCCAAAAACCGGGGTGGTCCGCGAACTGATGGGCATCCCACAAACCAGGGTGGTTCGCGGCATCGGGTTTTGCCCGTGTACCTGGTTGGAATGCAGAGGGGTATATGTGAGCAGTGGTGGCCAAGGGTGACGTCGGTCGGAGGTTCATCGGTCGGGGCATCGCCCACGTAGGAGGGTGCTACGCGGTGTGACGGATCGGAAAAGGGGTATAAACTCCCTAGTCCGCGATGAGTGCATCCGCAGAGGGGCCATGGTTCGCAGTCTTCTTTTCATTGTTATATTATGTTCATGGTTCACCAAGATGCTATGCATTTCCATTTACTTATTAATTCATTTCCAGCTTCATACATGTTATGGTTCACAAACTGTAACTTCGATGTTTGCGAAATCCTAAGCTCCTTCCTTCAAAACCCTTCCACCCTAATCAGATCGATCTCCCCTTTTCCTCTTCCCCCTCCATCTCGTTTTATAGAGTGTGGAAAGAGATGTATTTGTGGTCATGTGATCCAATTTGTGGAGGCCCATGACCGAAAAGCCGATTAATGGATGACTTGGTAAATTTGAATCTTGATGGGGCACTGAATGCACCTCCACCACAAACCAAACTAGCTCGGGGAGTACTTTACGGCTGCACAGGGTTCTGCCTCCATTCCGTGAATGACAGCGGATGCGGTCCGGGCCGGTTGAAGTGGATCACACCTGGGGTAGTTCATGTTAGTGGAATGGGTTGGTGCCCATCTTGGTTCGTGCTTGTAGAGGATCTCTGCCTCTGTTCCGTGAACGACAACGGTCCATGGAGGGGGGTGCTTCGCGGAACCGGCCACATACCGTTATCATTAGACCGGTCTACGGGCAGGTTCGTCTTGTTCCATCGTTTGAGTATTCTCTAAACATTTCCCCTATTCTTTGGGGGGAAAAATTGGGTAGAATCTCCACTGGATTAAAGAGGATTCTCATTCTCTTTTGTATATTTTTCAGGACCCTATAGTAAGCATTGCCCAAAAACCATAATATATTCATCACACATAAAATAAACATAAAGGAAAGATAAAATTTCCACATTTCAATAACAATATATCATTTAAATATATTGACATAACTACACCATTATCAAAACCATTTTCAATACCAAAATATTTAAAAAGAGAATATGGTATTTATTTTCCATTTAAAAACATTACGACTTGTAAAGGAAGCCGAAAGATCAAATAATACTCGCGACAATGGAAAGGTTATTGTCACCGTGTATGCTAAAAAAGAAACAAACTTTTTTTGTTGTTTAGTAAAATTCTTCATAGTGAAAAGATTCATTTTGACTAATATTAAAAGCCGAATTATTTTATACAATGTATAAACGAAAATGGTGTATTAAAACAAAATATGCCTCAATGAAAGGAGTTTGAGATGAAGTCTCTTACCTTGTGTCCGACTTGACATGTTCATTCATTAATATCCTAAATAATAAACTAAAGTTAATTTATACTTTCTCAACAACCTTTTTCAAGTTTTTATTCCATTTATATCACTTATTACCTTGTAATAAACATTATGTAATCATTTATGTTAATAATGGTTGTTTTGTTGATATCTGTTACTTGAGTCAAAAATGGACTTCATATAATTACAAGTTGTTCATGTGGACAAATTTGTATTATATAAGGAATTTCATTCATGATTTAGATATCATATATACTATATATATCTAGTATATACATGTATTTATAAAAGTATATGACATTTGAATGTAAACAATTAAATGCACCGATCATGGAGACGGTAAACCATGCATACGCATTAACGCTACTTTCACTTCTATTTTTTATTTTTATAGAATTAAAACATAAATATACATATTTATAATATAATTATAGTACTATATAATATATAATATCATTATGTCCATATTTTATATGTCCCACATATGGCATTAAGGGGTCATATCACTTTGAGGGGGCGGTAGTCCGCACTTATTCAAATGAAATTATCATGTTTACCCATAATGGAAAGCATTAAGGTATGTTATAAAAGAAAAATACAGAAGCATAAAGAAAAACTAAACTTAATATATATCACATATAAATATAGTGTCGTTTTAATGGCCACCATTAGAGGTGGTAGGAGGTAATCTAACAATCATTATTTCGTGAGCCGTTAGTTCTCCATTCACAGAAAAAATATGTTCTTCATCAATTAGATGGAGGTGTCTGTAAGTGTAGTTAGAATACTTCTCACACTAGTGCAAAAAACGTTTTTTACGTCTGTTATTTTTCATTTTTTACATCGGTTTCTAGCCGACGTTAATACGGGTGATGTTATAAATAAAGTTTTTGACGTCGGTTATTTAAAAACCAACGTCAAAAACATAAAATCGTGATGTTTATGACGTCGGTTATTTTAGAACCAATGTGATAAATAAAATTGGAATGGTTTATCATGTCGGTTATTTAACAACCGACGTGATAAAAGGCCTTGAAAATGGTTTATCACGTCGGTTCTTAAAAAACCGACGTGATAAAAGGACGGGGAAATGGTCTATCACGTCGGTTATAAAAAAACCGACGTGATAAACCGGGGTCGGGGGGTTTATCACATCAGTTATTATAGAACCGCCGTGATAAACCGGGGGGGGGTTATGACGTCAGTTATTAAACAACCGACGTGATAAACCGGGGGGCGGAGGGTTTATCACATCGGTTTTTTAATAACTGACGTGATAAACCGGGGGAGGGTGTTTATCACATCGTTTATTCTATAACCGCCCTGATAAACCGGGGTGAGGGGGGTTTATCACGTCGGTTATTATATAACCGCCATGATAAACCGGGAGGGAGGGGGGTTTATCACGTCGGTTATTAAATAACCGACGTGATAACCCGGGTGATGTGGTTTATCACGTTAGTTATTAAATAACTGACGTGATAAACCATTTTCTACGGCATTAGCATGTTAGTTATTAAATAACCGATGTGATAAACCAATTTTCAGGCCTTTTATCATGTCGGTTATTAAATAACTGACATGATAAACCATTTTCCAGGCCTTTTATCACGTCGGTTATTAAATAAACGACGTGATAAACAATTTTCTAGGCCTTTTACCATGTCGGTTATTAAATTACCGACGTGATAAACCATTTTCCTGGCCTTTTATCACATCAGTTATTTAATAACCGACGTGATAAACCATTTCACATGCCTTTTACCACGATGGTTATTAAATAACTGACGTGATAATCCCAATTTTTTTAAAAAATTGAATGCAGTCATCTGCCCTCCACCAGAATCAACCAGAAAACAAATCAAGAAATCGTACCACAAAAACAGAAGTAGATCAAAATTTAGTCTGTACCTTGATAACATATAAAACTTACCCTCTAGATAGCCCCCACCCTCATGTATACCCCATGGACAGCCCTCCCCCACCCCGTTGGAGCCCTCACCCTCATGTATACCCCCTGGACTGCCCTCCCCCACCCCATTGGAGCTCTCACCCTCATGTATACCCCTTGGACAGCCCTCCCCCACCCCATTGGTGCCCCCACCACACTCCTGGACTGCCCCCCGACCCCCTGACAGCCCCAAACACCCCTCGACAACCACCCACCTCATGTATACTCCCCACCCCTGGATAGCACTCCCACACCCCTGGACCGCCTTCCCACACCCCTGGACAGCCCTGCCACCCCACTGGACTGTCCCCCCACCCCACCGGATAGCCCTCCCAGACAGCTGGACACCCCCCAACCCCACTGAACACACCCCCACACCCTTGGAAACCCTCCCCCACAGACCCAAATCCATACCAGAAAAACCATCATAAGTAAACCAAAACAAGTAGAAGAGAAAAATTAAACATTAACTTCTATAACATTCAAAACTTATACTGTCAAATTCAAAAAAAACTGAATCCAACCTAAACATCTACCAAATACACAATTACAATGACAATATTCAAAATTACATTTTACATTACAAACAACTAAAAGTCAATCAAACCTGTAAAATAATTTGACCACTCCACTTGTAAGTGTTTGATGTCTTCAGCAGTATAGGGTTTAGGGTCATCAAAAAGCTACAAATGAAAAATAAAGTAGTTAACATGTATAATGAATAAATCAAATTGAAATATTATGGCATAGTTTAAGGGGAAATCATACCAGGTCAAAATTCACAACTGTCCCAGTTGTTATTATTTCATACATAAATCATAACATATAATATTTTCATTCGATGAGGCCTTATTGTTCATGAAATTTCTGTTTGAATGAGTGTAAATTCAATATATTATTTTTATGTAATAAATAAAAAAGTACAAATTATAAATGGATATTTACCTTCACATTTACATATTTGATCTTTGCACCTATTTTCTTTGTGCTTTTTCAAAATTAGTCCCATGAACTATTACAAAGTAATACGAATGGGGTAAATTTAAAATTCATTATAATAAATAAAACTATTGAGAAATTGAAACTTACTTTTCCAATATATTCTTAAAACTATCCTGCACATCACCATGGACAGAGCATATCCAATAAAGGGATTTCTCCCTTGGGAAAAAAACCTGTAACATCCAATGTTCACTGATAAAAGGAAATTTGACGTTAGTGGTTTTTTATTTTAAAAGATAATTAACTCTTTGAGAGAAATGTGTTTTCATACCTCTCACAAAAAGGCATCATCCAACATTGTGTGATTATATTCTTTTCAAATCATTCAGCAATATAAACCATTCTTTGTTCCTCATTCAATGCATATGCTTCAGGGGAAATCAATTGAGGGTCCATGAATCCATATACTTATGTCAGATCATTCCTCTCAAAAATTTTATAAAGATACCTAATACTAAACATACATAAGTATACATTTTTAATAAATATAACACAAGGAAAAGGTGTTAATACTTACATGGAAAAAAATTGCACCACGCTGATGCCCAACTTATCTCCAGTAACAAGCTCTATGATATCATTTTTTATAATCCCCACTCTTATTTCACATCCACAAACATGAGCTTCCATTGGAAAATCATAATAACCCAACAACAAATGTGAATATCTTGACAATCTGTCAAGACCATTTGAATCTGTATCTGATGTCATAGTCATTTGTCTTTGTTGTTGTCTATACAATATTTCTTTACCTTTGATGTATTCCTGTTAAAACAATTGACAAATATATTAGTTTTCAAATGATAAAACAACTTTAATAAAAATATAAAATAAAAGATATAGCATTCATACCTCTATGGTAATGATTCGAAGAAGCATGGATGGCCAAATTAAAAAATGGTCGATACTCTGTCCAACTGTCGCCACCTCATCTGTAGGTATTGGTACCCTAGAAGATCTATCCATAATATCCTGTATAGTGACCCTCTGATTCTCTACCTCTAATTGTTGATGATGAACTGTATCTCCTATACAATATACCAACCCATATGTTATTATATGATGTTGAGAATCATCAACATACAACTCGCAATAAGTAGGAAGTTGTGGCAGAGGCGTAGGATAAAAAATGGGGTCCGCAGGCTGAGGTGAGGGAGTGGGAGCTACGGGCGGAGGTGGAGGATAAATAATGGGGTTTGCAGGGGGAGGTGGAGGAGTGGGAGCTGCAGTCTGAAATTGACTTTGCATTTCTGCAAACATAGAATGCACCGACTCTCTAATATTTTCCTCCATCATCGCATTAATATTATGAACTTCATCCTCCAAGGATTATATTTTTTTTATAAACCCCCTCAATGTTAAGTGTTTAAGAATGTGGAAACACTTTTCTTACCAATACACCTACCAGATATCCTCTTACACGACCAGGATGTTCGGGCCTTCCCAATTCTGCAAATAAAATATCTTCCCTCCCAGTAGCTGTAAATGTCCCCTCTGAACTCTGCTCCTCAAGGGAGTCCTGTATTAAATAATTGAACATTTCTGTAATGATTGAAATTATATGAAGAAAATAGTTAACTTAAATAAATAAAATAGATATCTTACAATCCTCTCAGCTACGATTCTCGATTATTCCGAAAGATATTGCCCTTTTTTCCCTTCTGAGCTCTCTTCCATTTTTCATGTCTAGATGCAGGGGATGGAGGGGCCACCTCTCCAGAGCTTGATGAATCAGCAATTAATTGTTGAAATTTTTCCGCCATCATTTGTTCTTCCAATAATGCATAACCTCCCCGAGATAAACAATGAGGGTATACATTTTTAGATTGGATCTCTTGATGAGATTTCCTTGTTTGATGTAATTTAAGAATAAGAAATCATTAAAAAAACATTAATAATATCATTTATATAAGAAAGTATATAAAAGTTTACATTGCCCATACCAGAAATGACACTTTTCTTCTACTTTCAAAAAACTGTCTCAATGTGTCTTAATCTATAAAAGGATATATATGATATGGATTGTCATGACTCCTATGACCAAAAACGAAATCAGATGAGAGGGTTGACTGGAAATCCCTCCATCTCCTAGCAGCCAATGATAAGCATTTCTTCCTGACTCCTCCAATATCAGGAATATCAAATGTCATCTGATAAAGAAGAGGTTAAACATATTATATATACTAGAAACATTAAAAGAATAGTCAAACAATGACAAAAGAACTTACCAAAATCGTCTCCCACAACTGAGAGATAATCGCTTTATCCACACTTCTCCAATAATCATACATAATGCTTACTTTTATCTTAGCCTGAGTTGCTACAAAACTCTTAAAATATTTTGCATTCAGACCTCTAGGAATATCATCATCATCAAACTCAACGACTATCCTCTGATCCTGCATATGGGCAAGTGATAATTTTGGTAAATGTGTGCACCCACGTTTAGCAACCTTTGAACTCTTTGTCGTAATAGTTGCATGTGAAAGTTCATCCCCAGAGGTATGACCAGAAATATTCTCCACTCTAGAATCATGTGGCTGATCATCTGAAAGATCTGTCATTATCCTTCACATCAAAAAAACAAACGTCAGTTCAAAAATATAAAAATTCAAATATTTTAATACTAATGTAATCAGAAAATAGAAAAGTGTACTAAGTTAGATAATAGTAAACATTGGTAATATGGTAAGAATGTTAAACAATGGTAAAGATGGTAAAGATGGTAAAGATGGTCAAGATGGTCAAGATGGTAAACATGGTAAAAATGGTAAACCTGGTAAACATGGTAAACATGGTAAAGTAATTGTCAGTAAGCAAAAATAATAGATATATAATTCATTTAATGGTTATAAACATGATAAAGTAAACTAAACAAACTTAAAACAAACAAAAAAATATACTTATTTTTTTTAAAACATGTTTTAATAAATAAAAAACATAAAATATCTAACATTTATGGAAAAAATAAATATAAACAAAAAATAAACATATGTTACCTGTAATTTTAGGAATGTAAAAATGGATTGTTTTCTCAAATTCCTTCTTCGTGATCATTCCTTATGGAACAAAATATGTCTTCAACTTGATCATCATTATGTTCTGTTAATATTTCCATGGAAGTAGGGATCCCACATAAATCATCATATTCATCAACTTCATCCTCACCAATATATTGTTTTTTCCCTTGTAAAACAATAGCCCACTGGATATCTGATTGATATACTACATAGAAAATTTGTTTTTCATGTGTTTCCATTATAAAATAATTAGTTGTGTCTTCCAATCTATTCATATTAACAAGTGTCATTCCAAATTCATCATGTCTGACACTTTTGTTACTGTTAAACCATTTACAGTTAAAAATGAGAACTTTAATTTTATATTAATCAACATCCCATATGTATTCAATCACTCCATAATATGCTCTTGATGCAGAAATTGGGTTTTTGTCCTTAGCACTTGAAAAATGAATTGCTTCTGCAAACACTAATACACCACTATTCTGAACTGCACTTCTATTGTCCGGAGCTTTCGTATGAAATGTATAACCATTAATGTCATAACCGGACCATATTATCAAATTTAAACATGGACCACCCAATATCCATTTTAATGTCTCTGATACATTTGATCTACCAAGAAAAGTCTTTTTAATCCATGACAAAAAAGTTCTGTTGTGCTCATTCAAAATCCACATTTCTTTCTTCTTTGGATGACATTGTTTCAACTCATTAATATGCAATGTGATATACAGTTGAGCATCAGCTATGTTATTCAAGATGTATGATTCTAACTTCTTCATCTGTTCAGCTGACAATGATTTGACTTTCAAGCCGCGAATCCCCTTTACCTCATTATTAACTCGTTCATGGCGAGATGGATGAAAACCTATGTGTTGCACCTCTGCGAAGTAGCTCGTACAAAACTATGCTACCCCCTCAGAAATATACTTTTCAATAATTGAGGCTTCAGGTTGATATAGATTTTTAACATACCCCTTTAATATTTTCATATACCTTTCAAAAGGATACATCCAACGAAGATATACAGTTCCACAAAGCTTTATTTCTCGAACCAGATGAATCATTAAATGCACCATTATATCAAAAACAAGTTGGAGGAAAATACATTTCCAATTGACAAAGTATAAAAATTGCATCCTATTCCAAAATGTTCAATGCATTCACATCAATCTCCTTGTTACATATTGAATTGAAAAAATAACACAACTTCATTATAGTCTTTCTGACACGAATGGGAAATATTCCACGCAATGCAACTAGTAGAATTTGTTGCATCATGACGTGACAATCATGTGATTTCATACCTATCAACTTCAAGTCCTTTAATGAGAAAAAAAATTTTACATTAGAAGAATAACCTTGAGGCACTTTGGTATCATGAAGACACTAACAGAAGCTAATTTTCTGCCTCTTTGATAATGTATGACAAGCCGGGGGAAGAAATGTTCGTCTTCCTTTAGGAGTGGGAGCTAACTCCAAAAGAATTCCCATTGATAGTAAGTCTAATCTTCTATTAAAACCATCTTTAGTCTTTCCTTTAAAATCTAACAATGTTCCAATCAAAGAATCACATATATTCTTCTCCACATGCATGACATCAATATTATTTTTAACTTCATGATACCTCCAATATGGTAGCTCAAAAAAAAATCGAGCTTTTCTTCCAAATATGTCTATCATTACCAGATTTCTGTGTCTTTACCAATGTCACATCAAGGTTTTTCACCCTCTCAAAATACAGATCTGGGGATAAAGGTTTTGGAGCAGTATCAAATTCTTGTGAGCCATTGAATGCCTTTGTTAGTCTTCTATAAGGGTGTTCCATAGGCAAAAACATTTGATGACCCATGTACACTATTTTCCTCCCATGATGCAATTGACAATATGACATCTGTTGTTCGCAAATTGGACATGATTTATGCCCTTTAACACTGTATCCAGACAAATTTCCATACGCTAGGAAGTCATTTATAGTTAACAGAAGCACTACATGCAGTTGAAAATATTCCATTTTATATGAATCATACACCCTAATACAATCAGCCCATAACAGTTTCAAATCATCCATCAACAGTGACAAGTAAACATCAATATCATTACCAGGTTTCTTTGGACCAGAGATAATTATACTCAACATGACATATTTTCGCTTCATTCAAACTTTAGGAGAGAGGTTGTAAATTACCAATAAAACATGCCATGAACTATGTGTGCTACTGAGGGTTCGGTATGGATTCATTACATCTGTGCACAACCCTAGTCTGAGATTTCAAATTTCATTTCCAAATGTAGAATACCGCGCATCAATTTTCATCCATTGTGGACAATTAGCTGGATGTCATATTTTTCCATCACATACCCACTCTTCAGCACGCCATCTTAACCTTTTTGCATCATGCTAATTATAAAATAAACGTTTGAAACGATTAATTATAGGAAGATACCAAAATATCTTTGAAGGGAGATTTGTAATCTCTACACAAGCCTGTGATTTTTCTTTCACCTTATACCGTGAGGTCCAAAATTTAGGAAACTCTGACAGAAATTCATATTCCTTCCTATATATAATGCAGTCATTCAGACAGACATGTATTTTCTTGTATCCCAATCCCATTAGGCATAATATTTTCTTGGCTTTGTAATGTGAATCTGGAAGATCGTTATCTATTGGAAGCATGTCTTTCATCTATTATAGCAGCTCTGTAAAACTTTTTTCACTCCACCGATGTTTCTCCTTCAGGTTAATCAATCTTAACACCGCCGACAAAACTGTAAAATCTGTACAACCAAGATATAATGGTTTTTCAGTATCACCATATAGACGCGCAACTGTCAGTTCTATCTCAATTTGTTCTGCTACAATATCACGAATCATTTCTTCAATTCCATCGAAGTTACCATCTTGAGAATCATCATCATTAGTGACATTCCGTCCAGTTTCACCATGCCAAATCCAAGGGTTGTAACTCGGATTAAAACCATGACAAATCAGATGATCTTTTATCTATCTACTTTTCAACTTCTTCATATTCAAACATTTCAGGCATGGACAGAAAAAAATGTCACTGCTTGGAACATTTCATTTTGTAAATTCCAAAAAGGCATCAACACATTCCTCAAATTCATTTCTCATTCGATGTGCCATAATCCAACATTGACTCATTATTACATATAACAAATATCAACAAAAAATATATATTTTTAAGATAAGACAAATATATGTTTATATGAAAAAAATCATAATTTGAATGTAAAACAATTTAAAATATAAAACAAATCTATGGGTATTTAAGAAAATATTCTTGAATATTATTTTTAAAACAAAATATAGTTAGATATAATAGTTTTAAATTTCATTGAATCAAAGAAAACCATGCTGCCTACATAGTTGATAGAAAATTCGAGAAAATGGAGTAAACCTGAGAATCACCCCCACCCCCGGACAACCCCCAAAACCCTCTGGACATACCCCCACTCCCACCCACCCCCTTAGACCACCCCTGGACACCCCCAACCCTCCGGACAGCCCCCACCCCTCTAGAAAGCACCCCCCACCCCTCCTGGACACCACCCCCCCCCCCCCCCCTACACCTTCAACACCCCCTGGACACCCCCAACCCTTTGGACAACCCCCACCCCCCGGACAACCCCCAAAACTCTCTGGACAGGCCCCCACCCCCGTGGACAGCCACTCACACCCACCCACCCCCTTGGAAACCCCCCCAGACACCACCTGTTTCCACATATTTGATATAACATATTTTTTAAAAAAAACATGAGATTATTAAAAACGTTTCATGAAATATGATGAAGAGTCCAATCAAATTTCTTATGAAATTTTTCTTACTAGAAAGGGTCTTAGTATTGGATAGAATAATAAATAAAGTGGCATAAAACAATAATATAATCCTAAAAAATGCATATAATACAGCTTAAATATTTGAATAAATATGTTTGTAATCAACCATCAATTCCAAAAGGGGTATGAGAGAACAATTAGAGAAAAACTGGAAATGAGAGATCATAGTCATTGAGGGGGGGATAGTGTCAATGGAAACACAAAATCGAATGAACCGAGACCACTTTATGAAGTAATGAATGAAAAAGAAAAACCTACATCAAATAAAATCATGAAACATCAAAAATCAAAAAAATACCCATTTGAAATAGAATCTAGTATCTTGATTCAGAAACTATAAAAAATAAATAAATCACAATCTCATTGATTGAATCCTGAATTTCTAAAATAGAACAATACACTATTTTCACTTTGGTTGTTGGTGCAATTATTTGTTTTATTCGATCATCAATTAGTTTTGTGACATAAAATCAAAAAATCTTGTGAAATAAATATAAGTAACATTCATTATTCAAGTTTACATTCTTTTTGTAAAATTACCCATGTCTATATTATCATTAATAAAAAAACATTACCATTATTCTCATCTAAAATCATGATAATTGTGATATTCCCATTTTTATAAACATATATTAATGATTTTATGATAGAGTTTATCATAACTAATAATATAAAAATGGTATACTTATCTATAGTAGAGTCCTATAAGACAAAATGGAAGCACGATATTTCTGCGACATTTAGATTTTTTAAAGGGATATAATGATGTTTAATACTTCCCAGAAGGGTGAAATTATAAGGGAGTTTTGTGTCTTCTAAAAATTCAAAGTGGGTAAAAGTGAATTTGTTTCCATTAAAGAAAACAAATGGTTTATCATAGATTTATTAGACTCGATGAGGTTGAATGATAAATATTTATTTTATTATGTTCCATTATATCTCATGTGTAAATATTTATTTTAGTTCAATTAATGAATGATAAATGGTTTATATTAATGTTTTTTGTTTTCTAAAAAAATGACATCTTCAATATGGTTGATTGATTCCTATTCTATGATAAGACACTCAACAAGGATGATTCACTATATATGATGATAATTTATTTTATTTCTCTAATCACATAAACATTATTGGTTATCCAACTACAAAATTGATAGATGAACCTGAGCGTTAAATGAAATATAGGATAAAAGGAAAGGATGAATCAACCATACCTCAAATTTCATTTTGATAATGAAAATCAAACCGGTCAAATCATGATATATTCGAAATCTTTCCTTAATCATGCCATAGTCCTTCAATAAACAACCCCAAATATGTTTCCAACATAGGAGGATTTTGAGTCATTAAATGCAAGGTAATATATCAAAATTTGTTTTATAAAGAAATAAAAAAACAAGACACTCAAGATAAAATGAATGTCTGGTGCCAATGATATTCAAAACGATGTTATAGGGTTCGAAATGGAAGAATCTAACCTAGTTTAAACAAAAAAAAAATCACAAAACATAAATATAGACTATCCGGGGAAAAAACGAACGAAATAAATTCGTGGAATGCCTATTGAGTGTTGTGAGTTGAGATGATAGATTCGGGGAGACTAAAGATGATAAACGATGAAGCCAAAATGAGTTTAACACAGGTCGATCGATGAGCCGATTAGGGTTTACCGCACAATAGAGACGAGCCGGTGGACTGTCGGTCAAAAAAACGTAAATTACATTCCACAGGGCTTAAAATTTTTAAATTTTTTATAACGTCGGTTATTATATAACCGACATTATAAACAATTTTTTAAATTCATAACATCGGTTATTCGAAAACCGACATAAAAAACCTCCTGCTCTATGGTTTTTTACATCGATTATAAAATAACCGACATAAAAAACCTGTAGATAACTCGTTTTTTACGTCGGTTATAAAATTAATGACGTAAAAACACCCCCGTGCTTTGGTTTTTTACGTCGGTTATTTTATAACTGACGTAAAAAACTCATAGATATATCATTTTTTACGTTGGTTATAATATAACCGACGCAAAAAACCCCCCGCGCTTTGGTTTTTTAAGTCGGTTATAAAATAACCAACGTAAAAACTCGTAGATATCATGTTTTTTACGTCGGTTATAGAATAACCGACATAAGACACCCGTAGATAACTCGTTTTTTACGTCGGTTATCAAATAACTGACGTGAAAAACCCCCGTGCTTTGGCTTTTTCGTCGGTTATAAAATAACCGACGGAAAAACCGAACAGGCGTGATTTGTAACGTCGGTTATTTTAATAACCGACGTTAAAAAGATACTCAACGCATTTTTTATGTCTGTTATTAAATAACTGACATAAAAACCACGTTTCACAGATTCTCACGTCGGTTATATATAACCGACATAAAAAATGGTGACGTAAATAACGTTTTCTACACTAGTGTCATGAAAACAGACTAGTATATTTAAGATACTGGTTTTTCTATAAATAATAGAATAAAAAGAGTTTAGGTGTTGTAGAAGTAAAATCAAAGAAAAGACGTTAAGATAAACTATTACCTTTAATTTGGGAAACTCCCTTTGGTTGGCACCAAAAGGACTTCTTGAAGTGAATTCTTCCTAAGGTAAGGCTTCTAGAACTAGTAGAGGGATATTGATAGATTATTTGGGAAGGGGTTGGAGGAGACAAGGGGCTTGATATGTGTGAGGAATGAGTTATAAGTGATGGTTGTTTATAAGGGAGAGGAGGGGCTCTTTAAGAATGTTTGAAAATATTATTTTATTATAAACTTATCTTCGGTTTATAAAGATCCAAAACTAATTAAATTTTAAGATAAGATGAATCATGTTTGAAATAAAATCATCAAATAATAATTGGACAATTTTGGATATTTTTTTAATATTTATAATCTTATTTATTTTAATCATTTATTAATGAGGTAAATACTGCATCATTATTGTGACATAAATAATTTAATATATTTGATGTCTAAAAATTATAAAATAAACAAAATATTGTAGTTAATAGGTTTAGGTTTACAATGAATATTTACAGTTCAATATAAAACTTATATAACCCCATGAAAAAATTAATTTACTAAAATATATTTGTTTATGTCATTTTTGCCTTTACGTTAGGTTAATTAAAATAATGTGTCATTATCACTCCTAGGTGGCTCGATGGGGTCCCAAAATCGATCAAATGATTCCCATAGTAAACAATGAATCAGAAAATAAAGTTAATATAAGTATTAATGCAATTTTGTATTATTATAATATTCTTTTTACCTTGAATTACCATATTTAGCCTTAACCACGGTAAATAAAAGTTAAAAGTTACTATTCATAGAAAATTATTTTCACCTTATTGAACCACATTTACTTACTAATAACAACCATGTATGTAGTATTTTCAAAATTCAATCCACATAAGTGGTAAAATTTCATTTAAATGAAAATGTCAGGTTTTAACTACTTCTTAGTGGATTCACTATTCATCAAAAAATGATGTTTTTCAGAAAACTACCAAAAATCCAGCCTAAGATATATTTGATATTCTAAATTAAAAAATGATGTATATTTTACAAAATTCGAAACCTAGAAATGGACTTAATTAATTTAAAATTAATTCTCATTATTAGCATAAATAGTGTGTGTTTAAGAAACAATAACTATCAAAAGATTGATACTTGTTTATGTCAAATTTCAAAGTGAAATTAATTCCAATGACAAATATTTTATTAAATGGTAAAAACATAATATAACTACACTTTAAAAAAAATTAAAAAGATAAATAATCATATTAATAAATTAGATTAAAAGTCACTTCTGAAGTAAAATATAGTATTTTTCACTATACATAAAAACTGAATTTTATCGGAAAAATACCAAAAATTTACCCAAAGTAAATTTTGATGACCCGATTCTATAGAAAAAATTTAGTTGGTCAAATAGAACATATAAAAGGGAATAAAACTATATTTAAATAGGGTTCTCCATCAAAAGGCTGTAAATTGACCTTTTAAAGAATATTAGAGTATGTATGCTTAAAATTAGATTAATTCAAATTTAAGCCTCTAACTTTTATTAGATAAATGTAAAAGCATTTAAAAACATGTATAATAATATTATAGTTAGTTATATTCATTCCCACCAATACAATGGCTATGTGTTAACTACAATTTAAAACAATATTATTATATTATTAGTGTGCAACAAAAGATTTCAAAGAAACCCATTGTTGCGTATCAGGTACGCCATCGAACATAGAAACCCCTTTAAAGTAAAATTAATATTTAATCCACAAAGATGAATAACTATTGAAAATGTCATATTCTTTATTTACATGGAATGTTACATCATTCCCCCATTTTGGGAATTGTGTTCTCTAAATGTTATTCACTTATAAAATAAGTGGGCGTATTTATCCCTCATATAATTTTCAGATTCCGATTTTCCTCTTCAACCATATAGGTTTTCCACAAAACCATTACCTGGGGAAGTACCTTATTCTGCAATAGTTTCATTCTACAGTTAATAGTCAGGACTATTTTTTCCTCACAAGATATATTCTCTTCCAACTGAACTTCCATGAGATTTAAAACATGAGATGGATCTGGAATATACTTTCTTAACATTGAAACATGAAAAACATTGTGTATTAGGGATAAATTTGGATGTAAATCCACTGTATGAGAAACTGATCAAACTTTATCCATGATTTCATAAGGTCTAATGTTCCTTTGCCTCAACTTTTGTTTCTTACCAAAACATATCACACTTTTCCATGGAGAAAATTTGAGAATGATATGATCACCTACCTCAAAAGAAAGATCCTTCCACCGATAATCCGATTAACTTTTGTACCTTCTCTAAGTTGTTCTCCTGTGCTTCTAAATCAACTGAACCTTTTCTACCATCTCTTCTACCAATTCTGGTCCCATCATCTTTCTTTAACCTACTTCATCCAAAAAAAGATAGAGTTTGACAACACATTCCATATAATGCCTCCAAAAATTTAATGCAAAAACAACAGCAGCTAATTCCAAATCATGTGTATGGTAATTTATCTCTTTTGGTTTCAACTGATGTGAATCATAAGCAATCACATGATCATTGTGCATAAGGACACAACCAAGTCCTATCAATGAAGCATCACTGTAAATAAAAAACTCTCTATTTCTGGAAACTAATTCAAAAACATGAGCATTCACCAATATTTTTTTCAATTCCTGAAAACAATCATCACATTCTTTTGTCCAAATGAACTTAACACCTTTTCAAGTGAACTAGTCAGTGGACTAGATAACTGTGCAAAATATTCAACAAACCTCCGGTAATAACCTACCAAACCATGAAAACTATGGATCTTGGTTATATTTGTATGTCTTCGCAATTCTTCAACAACCTTTGTTTCAGTACGATCAATAGTTATTCCATTTTTGAAACAATGTGACCAAGGAAAGAATTTTCAATAACCAAAACTCACACATGCTTCATTTCCCATATAGTTTATTTTATATTAAGGTTTGAAAGAAAACCCTTAAATTTCGTTCATTCTCCTCTTTAAATTTAGAATAAACCAAAATATCATTAATAAACACAACCACAAACTTATCCAAGAAATCACATAATATTCTATTCATAAGATCCATGAATATACCTAGTTCATTAGTTAAACCAAAAGGCACAGCTACATATTCATAATGACCATATCTAGTATGAAACACGGTCCTCAGAATGTCTTCTTCATTTACATTCAATTGATGGTACCCTGGCCTCAAATAAATCTTAGAAAAATACTGATCTCCCTAGAGTTGATCAAACAAATCATCGATATGAGTCAAAGGATACTTGTTCTTAATAGTGATGTTATTCAATGCTCTATAATCAATGAAAAGTATCATTTAAACATATTTCTTTTTAATAAACAACACAGAAGCACCCCATGGTGATTTTCTAGTTCTAATGAAACCTTTATCTAATAACTCATGCAATTGCTTCTTTAACTCTAAAACGTTCAATTTGAGCCATTAGATAAGGGGGTTTTGAAATTGGCTAAGCATCCGGAACTAAGTCAATAGTAAATTCAACTTCCATATCAGGTAAAATAATAGGAAACTCATTAAGAGAAAAAAATCAAGGTACTCATTTACCACTGCCACATCATTAATCTGAACAGTTTCATTTTTTTTTCAACAATATGTACAAGGTAACATTTATTTCCAAATTTTAATAGTTTCTCAGCTTCCATATATGTTATCAATATAATGGGTTAATTCTAGTACCCAAAATGAAAATATTTCTGAAAAAACCTCATTTTCTCTACATTCAATCTTTGCAAGATAAACAGAAAGTCAATCAATACCCAAAATAACATCAAACTCTACTAGAGGAAAAACAATAAGGTTTGCAGGTAGATGCTTTCTGCACATAGGGACAGGAAGGGTCTTATAATATCTTTTTGTCACAACAGTTCCTGCAGGTGTTTTTACCATAAGTAATGTATTAATATATTGAGATGGAATTTCTAATTTACTAGAAAACAATTCAAAAATGAAAGAGTGTGTAGATCCAGAATCAAACAACATATTGGCATAATCTTATCAAAAAAACAGTGTACCTGATACTACTTCATTTGATGGCCCAACATCTGCTGAATTAGTTACAAAGTACTTCACCTCCCCTTTCTTCTTGTAGTCTATCTACTTTCCCTCAGTTGATTTCTTCGTTGGACACTAATTTTCATATAGAACCATTTCATTGCACTTAAAACATTTTGCTGACTATAAATGATATTTTTTCTTAAAATTAGATTTATCTTTTATAGTGAAATTATGAGCCTTATGTCTCATTTTACCACATCCGTAGCACTTACCATAATTCAAAAGACATTACCCAGCATGGTTTTTAACACAATTTTCACTAACTGTAAAATTAAGTTTCTTACCATCAGACTTTTTTGAAGAGTACTTCCCTTTCGTATGACACCCCAACCTCTTATTCTGTTGTTTTTCAATGAAAATCTGATCATCGACAGACTCCATTTCCACATTCTCTTCACAACAAACTAGTTTTTTCATAACTTTTAAACTCACATGAAGCTAAAGACCTTAGATACATTGGCATTAATCTTGAGTAAAAAATGGATGATTTTACTATCAATATCTCGTATAAAATTTGGATCATACCTTCCCAGTCGAGTGAATTTTTCTTTATCAGCTCCCACTAAGTCATCCTCCTGACTCAATTCAAGGAAATATTTTCCATCCTAAGACTAACTATCTTAGGGAAAAATTTCTCAGGAAACATACCTTTGAATTAATCCCAATAAAGAGCATCACTCTCCTCACTATCCCTGATATTTTTCAACATTGAACACCACTGATCAACTTCACCTTCAAAATAGTAAATCGATAGACTATCCATTTGATGTTTTGAACACCCCATGACATCAAAACTTTTCTCCAGTTCATTAATCCATACTTCTGCTAGCACATGGTAAGATTATCCTCTAAATGATGGGGGATGTTTCCTCATGAAAATCTCTACTACTGATATGTTCCTCTGTGGTTAATCTGTCTGATCTCATGCATGGATACCTCCACCATTTATAGCTTGATTCAATTATGCCATCACTGTAACAAACTATTAAGTTCTTATTTTTGACCATCTCAGGTTGCTAATTTGGATGGTTATCTTCCTCTTGTTGTCGTCCCAACATGGCTACCCTATTTCCTCTATCGAAAACCATATTGAACACATAAATATATTAAGTGAAGCAACATGGTAATCTGTAAATTCTATACCATTTCAATATTAACATAAATTAATTAATTGATATTAATTTAAAAATACTCTAACTCCTAATGTTATTTAAACCGACCTCTGATACCAACTATAAGTACCCGACCTTAAACATTACACAATCTTGAATTAAATGAATAATTCATATTGAGGATATTTTCATGTTTATAGTTTTAGAGAATTAGTCTATAACTATTACGTTACATCTCAAAAATTACAAGGTAGACACTTGTACTCTGTTTCCAATTTTTCATTAAATAAAAACAATTGGAAAAAAGAGTCAAGTCTAGTCCCATGTTTTAGACAGCACGACTTTTCCTTGATCCCATCCTTGACCCTATTCCTCTTTAGGTCCTTTGAAAAACATTTCGAAACATGGGATGAGCACAAAAGGCCTAGTAAGGGTTATAAAACAAGGAAAGAAAAAATTAGTTCATCATTTCATGCATAAAATAATCACTTTAACATACCCCATGAAATCATCACATTTATGAATAACACATAGAAAACATAATTCCTGAAGGTAACTTGTAGCATTCATATCATACTTACATTGTAGCTATCACGACTACATAGCAGGTTACATTGGAATACCCATCAGAGTATATTCTCTAAATCTCTTTGGAGAAACATTCATGTTTACCTCTGTCACATTACCCATTGTATTGGAGAGAAATATCAAGCTCACCCACCCTAGGTTTATCACAGAACCACTCGTATACATAAATAATTCCCAAGAACCATAATATTTTCATAACACATAAAACAAACATAAAGGAAAGATCACATTTCCACATTTCAATCACAATATATCATTTCAATATATTGACATAATAACTCCAGTATCAATACCATTTTCCAAACCGAAATACAAAAAATAGTATATGGTATTTATTTTCCTTATAAAAACATTATGGCTTTTTAAGGAATCCAGAAGATCAAATAATACTCATGGCGGTGGAAAGGATGCTGTCACTGTGTACACTAAAAAGAAACATTCTTTTTTTTTTGTCATTTAGTAACTCACTTCATAGAGAAAAGATTACTTTTGAATAAATGTAAAATTCAATGGTTTTTATAAAACATATAAAAGAAAATAATGTTTTAAAACAAAATATTCTTCAATGAAAGGAGATTGAGATGAAGTCCCCTTCCTCATGTCTGACTTGACCTATTCGTTCTTTAATTACTCGAATAATAAACTAGAGTTAATTTCTACATTCTTAAGAACATTTTTCAAGTTTATTATTTCTTTTATATCACTTATTACCATGTTATAAACATTATGTAATAATTTATGTTAATAGTAGTCATTTTGTCGATATTTGGTACATGAGTCAAAAATGGTCTTCTTAAAATTATATGTTTTTCACGTGGTCAAAATTTAATTATATCAAGAACGATATTAATCATTTAGATATCATATATAAAATATATATCCAGTATATAAATGTATTTATAATATTTTATACCATTTGGAGGTAAGAAATGAAATGCACTGTTCATGGATACAGTAATCCGTACGTACGCATGAACACCACTTTCATTTCTATTTATTATTTTAATTGAATTAAAATATAATGATACATAAGTATATTATAATTCCAGTATAAAATCATATAGAATATCATTAAATTCATCCACTATACATCCCAAATATTCCATTAACGATTCATATCACTTTGAGGTGGCAGTAGTCCGCAGTTCCTCAAATGAAATTATCACTTTTACCCATAAGGGAAACCATAAAGGTATGCTATAAAAGGAAAATGCAGAATAATAAAGAAAAAATAAATATAATAAATATCATATATTATTATAGTATCATCATATTGGCCTCCATGAGAGGCGGTATAATATAATCGAATAATCATCGTTTCATGAGGAGTTAGTTTTCCATTACCAAAAATAGTATGATCTTCACCCAATGGATGGAGGTTTGTGTATGTTTAGTTCGAATAATTCACATAAAAACATCCAAGTATATTTAGGATACTGTTTTTGTTATGAAATAATTTAATAAAAATAGTTTTGGGGTTGTAGAAGTAAAATAAACGAAAAGAAGTTAAGAGAAATTGTTACCTTTACTCTGGGTAACTCCCTTTGGTTTGAACCAAAAAGACTTCTTGAAGTGCCTTCTGCCTAAAGTAAGGCTTCTAAGAGGAGTATAGGGATATTTAGAGATTATTTGGGTAGGTTTTAGATTATCCAAGTGGCTTGAGATGTGTGAGGAATGGGTTATAAGTGAGAACCTTTTATATAGGGGAGGAGGGGCTCTTTAGGAAAGTTTGTAAATATTATTTTATTATAAACATATCTTCAGTTTATAATGATCAAAAACTCATTAAGGATTCAGATAATATGGATAATGTTTGAAATAAAATCATCCAATAAAAATTGGACAAGTTTTGGATATAATTTTAATATTTATTATCTTATTTATTTAAATCATTTATTAATGAGGTAAATACTACATCATTATTGTGTCATAAATAATTTAATTTATTTTATGACTATATATTATAAAATAAATAACCTAATGTATTAAATAATTTTATCATTAAAAATAATATTTATAGTCAAAAATATAACATATATAACCCCGTGAAAAATTTAATTTAGTAAAAGATATTTGTTTATGACATTTTTTCCTTTACTTTAAGTTAATTAAAATAAATTGTAATTATCAATCCCAAGTGGCTCCATGGAGTCCAAAAAATGACCCAAAGATACAAATGGTAAAAGTGACTCAACCAATAAGGTTAGGAAAAGTGTTATGGTAATTTCGGGTTATTATAATATTCTTTTTACCTTAAATTACTTTATTTACATTTAACTACGGTAAATAAAAGTCAAAATTTACTATTCCCCAAAACTTATTTTCATCTTATTGAACCAAATTTACATAATAATAATAACCATGTATGTCATATTTTTAAAATTCAATCCACATAAGTGGTAAAATTTCATTTAAATTAAAATGTCAGTTTTGAACTACTACTTAGCGGTGTCACTATTCATCAAAAATTGATGTTTTTCAGAAAACTACCAAAACTTCAGCCTAAGATATATTTGATATTATGAATTAAAAAATTATGTCTATTTTACCAAATTCAAAACATATAAGTTTCATTAATTAATTTAAAATCAATTACCGTTATCAAAACAAATAGCGTGTTTTTGTGAAACAATAAATATCTAAAGATTGATACTTATTTTTGTCAAATTTCAATGTGAAATTAATTCCAATGAACAATATTGGATTAAATAGTAAAATCATAATATAATTACACTTTAAAACAAATTAAATAGATAAACTAAAAATATAAATGAATTATATTAAAAGGACATTTTGAATTAAAATACAGTATTTTTCACTATACATAAAAATGAATTTTATCAGAAAAATACCAATAATTTACCCAAAGAAAATTTTAATGACCCAATTCTAACGAAAAAAATAGCTTGGTCAAATAAAACATATAAAATTGAAAAAAACTATATTTAAATAGGGTTCTCTATCAAAACGCAGTAAATCAACCTTTTAAATAATATTTGAATATTTGTGCTTAAAATTCGATTAACTCACATTTTAAGACTCTAACTTTTATTCAATAAAGCTAAAAAAAATTAACAAACATGTATAAAAATAGTTTAGTTAGTTCTATTCATTATCTCCAATAAAATGGCTAGGCTTTCTCTACAATTTAAAATAATATTATTATATTTTTAGTGTGCAATAAAAAATTTCAAAGAAACATGTTGTTGTATATCCGGTACGCCATCAAACATAGAAACCCCTTTAATGTAAAATTAATAATTAATTCACAAATATGAATAATTATAGAAAATTTCTTATTTATTATTTACCTAGGATGTTACAATTTCTATAATATTTCATAAACTGTATTAGCACATGATATTTAATTCTAAATATGGTATAGTCTATAAAATAAATATATGAACAGTAAATCATGGAATTATTAAATATAGTTATTTTGGAAACAAAATTACTTTTAAATCCTTCATAATAGATGTTATATTAAATGTGAGCTATCCTATATGTATCCCCTGGGAGTGTCAATCCAAGTTTGCAGTAGGGAGTGTTTTCAAGTACCAGGTTACACCGAGTCAGGCCCGAAATATCATGTTGGAGTTATTATTCCCTGGTAATTTTTTTCTAAAACCACTTCCACTTGTAAAATCTAGAAAAGTTTTTTTTTCTAAAAATACCATCATATTCTATACCTTATAAAAAATATAGTATGTTATTCTATAATAATACTCAATGTCTATTTTATGGTTATGTTCCATAATCTATGTTTTCTAAATATAGTTTCCAAGGTTTTTTCTATATTTCAATTGATGCCAATTGTAACACCCAGACCCCAGTATCTCAGAGCTAGTGCATTGTTTTATTACATTGGAAGGATTACAATGAGTCAAATCTTAAATGGAAAATCTGTTTGGAAGTCCTCGAAATCCATATTACATATATAGTTCCAATAATACAATGGGAAATATAAAATAAAACATCATACCTAATAAATTGATATAAACATCCTGAATGAAATATTATTTAAGGATTTATTCTTATTAACTTAGGGAAATGAAATATAATAAGATATATCTCAAATGATCAATAAGGGTAAGTAAAAAAGGAAGCAATAATGGATCAATTTGAATAATAATTATGGCATGGTAAATAACTAATAACACATGCCATTGAAATAATTTGATAAGTAAATATCAATATGGAATGTTATGATACTAAATCACATTCCATTAATCAATCTGATATTATAGTAGTGAACCTGTATATATGTTAATGAAAAATATCATGGAATATATTAATAATAATGGGATTCCCAATAATGTAAATTCTTATTTGATAGACGCCATGTTTCTTAGGTACATGGAACCATTTTCATCAATTACTTACAAAAGAATGTTATCTAATACTATTTAAAAACATGAATGGTTTATCTAACCTAATTTCATCCCATGAGACTACTGACGCATCGAGAGGCATTCAATGACTGCTCACCAAACCATAGGACTTACCTTAAACAACCCCCAACCCATATCTTAACTGTCCAATGCATTCTATGAATCAAATGACTGATTTAATTAATAATAAATATTCCTTATAAAATATCCATATTAAATAAAACTTGTGGATTTATCAATAATAACTTAGTTTTGGATAATTAATAGCAAAGGTTGTTGACATTAAAACATTCTCGAGGAAAAATAATCCTTCATCATTAAAAAGTTTCCCATACCACATTGAAACATTTAAATAATAATTCACCATAAAGGAAATAAAACTTATAATATCCAGATAATAAGTACATTCATGATATAACATGTCAATTGGATGTACCAACAATATAACAAAGTGTATTGGTGAAAACCAAAATTAAGTCTCAGTGGAATGTAAATTGTGACAAAATCCATTACCATGAGTTTCCTTTCTGGTGAACGTCCTTTAAATACATTTATAATATACTTATTTTAATTATATACTTTCTTGGGATCATTTAAAATGTTTATAATTTATTTTATTTCAATTTTATTTTGTTATATACAAATACTTAATCAATTATGTTTACATTGTGTGTTTTGATTTAATTCGGTTTATGTCTCAAAAACAACTTGGTGGGTCAAATATGGTCAACGGGGTCATTATATATCATTGAAATAATAATAATTATTAAAATTTAATATATATTAACATCTATATTACTTTTAAAACCAACCATTAAATATGGTTATGATAAATGAACCAACATTACACTTATAGAGATGATAGGTCTTACGTACGCATGTTTAACATTTCAATTTTTCAATGTTCATTATGGAATGAAGGTAAGTAATACTATATAATAAAATATTTATAATTATATAACAAATACCATAATTATTAATCATATACACACATATATATAAATCATCTAATGTAAAAGGAATCACATCATGTCAAGGAGGAAGTAATCCACAAATTCATGAACGACGTTATCACTTTGTGATTGAAAGGTTAATAATTAAATTGATATATAAATATAATGTAATTATGTATTTAATATAATATTTTTTTTATGCTACATATATTAATCCAAACAATCCTTTATAAATGTTTTGGATCATTTGAACGAATCACATCGCTTTGAGGGAGTGGTAGTCCATACTTCCCAAAACGATGTTATCATTTTTTAAAAGAATTTAAAACTATAATGATATTATTTGGAAACGAAAAATAATCTTAAATATATAATAAATATCATATATAAAAAAGAAAATTAGTGTTTCCAATATAATGGGAACCATGAGAGGTGGTAACATAAAAATGACAAAATATCATTTCGTGAGGCAGTAGTTCATTGTAAAAAGAAACAATACTTTCTTTACCTGATAGATGGAGGTGTGTGTAAGTGTAGGTAAAGAAATATTATAAAAAAATCCTAATATATTTATGATGATAGTTTTTTTATACAGGTATAAAATAAGTATGGTTTATGAAGTGGATAATGGTAATAAAACTAAAAAGGATAGGGAATGATTTTATCTCTTAATCAGGTAACTACATTGGGTTTATTATGAATGGATTATTTTGATTACTTCATGCCTAGGGAAATGAGTATAGGGTTTGGGGAGGAATTTTTAATGTATACTTAGGAAGATAACTATTCATACAATGTGACTTTAGAGGTATTTTGATGTTAAAGGATATGCGGCCATTTTATAGCGGAGGAGGAGTGAAACTCTTGTAATATTTTCATAAAGGAATTATTCCCACATTTTTTATTGAAAATTGATCCAATAATGGTAAATTTTAGATCCATGATAGTATAGGGTATATATATGGACATAAAATATCTCTTGGACATTTTATATGTCGTTTTGGGAATTATGTTTAATGTATAGTCCATTATTAATCTTAATCATACATTAATAACTGTATCTAATTTTAATCCTTTCATTAAATATTTTGTTGAAAATTATTTTGATATTATTACACCACAAATATTTTAATTATAAAAACCATTTGTTTTTCAAAATTAAAATCAAATAAGTGGGATATTTAAGATCAACATTAATCTCACTCACATAACGGGAAAGTGTGTTTTAAAAGTAAAATTGTTCAAATGATCAATATGTTTTTATATATAATTAAAATATATGAAAGATTAAAATGAAATAAATTGGATTAATATATATATATATATAATTAGTATAATTTTAATTGAAAACCAGTTGTAAATATAATTTAACATTAATTATTATTTAAATGAAATTAATGTTTTTATTTGAATTGCAGTATTTTTCATTATTCATCCAGAAACAACTCTCTTTAGAAAAATACCTAATATTAATATTATGATAATTCTAATATTTCTAAACATGTATTTATTTTTTTTGTTTTTAAAAATAAAATTTATAATATAATTAAATTTAGTTTTAAAATATGTGCACACTTAAATGGTGATAAAATATTGTCATGCATGTAATGCAAGTTAACTCCATATGGTGTGCAGTGTAAGATTTACAAGGTGTGGAATATAAATAGATTAAAAATAATATGTATTATAACCTGAAAATATTGTGATGTATTGGGGTGTTACAAATCCAAATACTACTATAGAGTATATTTTTTACCAAATAGTTCATATTTAGAGAACCCTTCTCTTTTATTTAAAAAATGTAGGAGGTTCGGTAACAATAACTAATGATTCTAATTTTAACACCAATAACATAATCAAATAAATCCCTCATAAGGAACCTATTTTTGACTTTGGACATCTATAATATAATTTTTGAATCAGACATCTCTATCCCCCAATACCACATTAGTGAGAATGCTATATTGAAATATTAGATCCAAATTCTTCAAAAAAACATTCAGAAATAATGTTATTCCGTACCCATTGTCTAATTTATTATAAAGATAAAGTATATAAAAATTATAAATCAAAAAACTAATAGACCATTTAATGAATATGCATAAAATAAATCACATCGAAAATAAAATTATAAAAATAATATAACAGATGTTTTCAAATAAATTTTGTTATACACAAGCACTCAATAGAATGTTTCTAGAAACATTTTAACCCTTTTCATTCTATGACTTTCACTGTTTAATTTATAGGAATTGATATAACTTTGATTTCTATGATATATAAGTTTAGTTATAAAAACATCAGAAGTATATATATCTTTCAATGAATATTATTTAGTTTAACTTATCAATGTCATGGAAATATGATGGATCAATTCAGTTCATCATAACATTGAAAAAATGAAATTATGTCTGCAAAAAAATTGAACATATAAAATCCTAATGTTATCACAGAAAAAATTTAAGTTTTTTTTTAATTTAAAATTATATGATATTGTAGTGGTTTTTGGATCAACAATATCCCCCTTCATGAAAATCATAAGACACACAACAAATTCAAGAAAAGGTATGCTTGATTAGAATTTAAAATGAATATTCTTATAACATTTGAAAAATATCCCCCTATATATTACATTAATTAAGCTAAAATATCCCTTTCAATAAATACATAGGATTGATAACAACAAATATCTTATTTAACAGTAACTCTCACTCTTTAACAAAAAATGAAAAGAACAAACTAATTTATAGAAAACTAAATATAACCTTATAAAATTTATCTGAATTATTTATTATTAAAAGTATAATACATAGAATATTCCTATAATGATGAGAAATAATAGGAGATGTGAAATTAAAAATAAACAAGTATAAAAATTTCTGGTAATTTTCATGTTGTAACATTTCATGTTATACACTGAATACGTAAGACTATACTTCCCTATCTAAACATTATTCTAGTTTCTATCCATGGAATTTATTTATTCCCTTTACCGAAAGATTAAAATATAAAATAAAACCTCTCCCCCTTTTAAATTAATTTAAATTAACAAAAAAATATAGTGATCATAATCAATGAATGGTGAGAATAAAATAAATGAAGCATTCATAAGGTATCACCAAATGCATATAAACAATCTTCATTGTTCAAGTTCACTCGAAAGGATGTTCTAAAAGATTTATCTTGTCTTCTATAAAAAATAAATTCCTATTTTAATTTTTAAATAAAAAAATACATTATTTCTCAATGGTTTATCATAATATAGATTAAATGTTCTCAAAGTAATATATATTATATAAAAGTTAAAATTCAGAATGTATTGTTCTACAAAAGGGTAACATATGATTTAGAGAGGTTTTCCATTCATAACATAAATGAAATTATGTAAAATTTTCCTTAGAGAAGATAATAACCATTTAGTTCAAAATACAAGTCCACATTCATAAGGTCCTGTTCTATAGGATTTTTACAAAACATTTTATATTTTTTTATTCAAATACACTTATAGATACTATAATGTACTTGTATAAAAAGTTATCATTTTAATATATGAATATCTTTCGCCATATTTATTGAGGAATGTTTTAATGTTAGTGGATATTGAATGAAGAATAAAAACTTATAATCACTCAATACTGATCTGAACAATATGTTGTTTAATATAATAAAATTTATAAAAACACAAAGGGTTAGTAAAAATGTCAGCATTTTTTTTTCTGATATTATCAAAAATAATATCTCTTATGTGTAAGTGTTTAGAAGGAAGTGGTGTCTTATGTCTACATATTATCCAATGAATAGTGTATTGGTTTTTTATAAAAAGAAATAGTACATGTGATATTATAATGGATCAAAGTACGAGTAAATCTCATCAAAAGATTTGTGTGTTTTTATTGTATCAATAAAAATTGAGTGAATATACTTTTAACATCCAAATATTCATCTTTAGTAGTGAAAACAACAACTTAATCATAGTTATTGTTTCACTAACATACTAAAGCTTCCCCATTAAAGTGAAATGTTATGGAAGTGTTCCTCCAATCCATTCAAAAACCATAAAAATTATTTTCTATATAACTTTTATGTTTAATATATGATTTCAAAAAGATAAATTAAATAATGTTTTGATGATCTATTAAGGTAATATAAGATCTATTTTACTTCCATAAGATGGGGTTCACTGGGGTTGGTTAAGAATAACAAAAATAAGTGAAAAAGACACAATGAAAATTGATATTCAAATATATAAAGAAATATTTTTGTAACACCCATTGTTTTATTTATTTATTAACATAAATTTGTTTTAAGTTATTATGAGTTTTTGTAAACTTATATGTTAAATTTTAAAAAATTAAATGTTTGAAAATGGAATTCGTTTAACCTGTACTGTTAGTGAACCATACAACTTGTCTCTAACCTTAAGTAGTGTCATTTTCAAAGGTAGTATACATCTGCAAAAGACATGTGGGGTCCTATGGGAAACAATGTCAAGAATTTTTTAGGTAGTTTGGCCCAAATATTCACTATACTATTTTGTAAATAGTATGGGTAAACCTTCCGGAACACTTTGGATTTAGAAATTTTATCTTTTTAAATTTATTAATTATTTTTTGCTTTTTTCCTTCCTCCCTTTCTGCCCCCCTCTTGGCCATGTACTACCATGGGACATGCCCTCATCACACTCCCCCTCTCCTAATATCCCTCTTCTGTTGTGATTTATTCTATATTTTTTTGGGGATTTAGTATCACAAATATTGCCTATGGTCTCCCCTCCCATATCTTCTTATTTTTATCATGTTTTATAATTCCCATTAACCATATTTCTATTCATTCAAAACCATGGGATTTTTGGAAAGAATATTTTATATATTTTTTATGGGTTCTATATTTATTCTGATTTCTAGGACTCTGTTACCCTGTTATCGAAGCCATTGGAATCTAATAAAAAAGGTGGTTCCTATTATATCACCCTGTAATGATTCCATGTATGTTAACCCTTATTTTAGAGAATTGTATTATCAAATATTAATAGATTTCAGTTTATCCACATATTATTTATATTATATTTTAATATTAAATATTTTTAAGTTATAATAGAGGTTAAAACCAAGGTTCCCTTTCTATATATTTTAATGTAGTGGTTCATAAATTTAAAAACATATTAAAAATAAGTCTTAAATAATTTTGATACACCATGAGTTTGATAGATTGATTAATTAGATTATAATAATCATTTTTATCATTTTAAAAAATTGCATTAGTTTTAAAAAGTTTATTTACAATTTGACATTCTATGTTAATGGGAATTTTATGTAATTTTGGAAATTCCACTTAATGATAGTGTATTTAAATAATTTTTTCAATAAAAAATTTGAGGATTAAAAATTTATTTGTATAGTTTTAATGGTTATACTTATAAACATGGGTATTCATGCATTCATTCATACATATATATGTATATATGTATGAATAAAAGAATCCACATAGGAATATGAGAATTTTTTACTATAATACAGATGCACACACACACACACACACACATATATATATCTTTGTGTGTGTGTGTATGAGCGATATTGGAATAACGATGGAAAAAATCATTGAATATTAGGTTTAAACACAAACTTAATTTTAAAAATTATTTTATGTGATTTATTAAATAATTTACACGTCCTAATTGCATCCTTTAAAATAAATATTTGTCCCCTTGATTGATTTTCAATGGAATTCTCATTGGGTTTCATTGGAGTCTATCCTTGGTTGTTCTTTGAAATGATGTTGTTTTTGAATATTCATAATTTATTTTTGATGTTGTGATTATGTTTTCAATCAATTTAATTATTTTTCAAACTTCACGGTAACACCAGGTGATTGGGTAGGATAACCTATATGGATGGTCTCCATTTCCACTAGTTATTCATGTGATGTATATGTATTCATTCTACTAGCGAGTGATCTGTGACTGCCCATTCTTCTATATGATATAAATATTTTCTCTTGGTATCCCTTACACCATTGTGACCCTAGGGTGTTTCCCATATTTTTTTTACAATACTATTTATATAAACTTATTTTTATATACTCTATTATAGTAATATTAGACTCTTATTTTAATTACAGTTTACAATGTTCAGGTCTATTCTTCCTTCAGAAATTAACCCTTTTAATATGACATGATAGGATTGATTTATTTATCTTTGATTGAAGTAATCATGTTGTTATGATTTTCATAAAAATCAAATACCAAATAGTGTCAAAATTGACATAAAAGAGTTTTTAAAATGAATATTATATTGTTAATTAATAATAAATTCCTAAAAATACATGGTTTGGCAAAAGGACTTCTATCATGATAGGTGTATCATTAATGGACCACTTGGGGATGTATTGGATGTATATAGTATGTTTCTTAACTATATAATATAAAAATACAAAGGGACAAGGTTAGTGTCAAACTAATTAACTATGAGTTAAAACTAAAAGATAAGGTTAATATAATTACCAAAACCTGTCTAAAATATATTGGTTGAAAGGATTTCGACCCATCCCCACCTTATACTTTGAATAATCCACTTTGGAGCCATTAGGAACCGAATATGAATTTATTATAAAATAATACTTTATGTTTTTTGTAAAGATCCCCTCCTCCCCCTTATAAAAGTACACCACTTCTAACCAATTCTTCACACAATCAATGCCTTTTGGTTTGGCCAAAACCTTCCCAAATACTCTCTAAACGTCCCTCAATTAAACCGAGAGGACATAGTCTGATCAGAAAGCCAACTTAAGGATCCCTTTTGATCAAATCAAAAGGAAGAACCCAAAGGTATAATAATGATATGTAATTCATGTAAATAAAAAATATAACATGATAATGATTATGTATATATGATATACCATCCAAATATATATTATTATAATATCAAAAGAATGATATTGTCGCTCGTGCGTACGTACGGACTACCGTCTCCACGGACGAGATGAGATTCATTCCCCATCGTATCCATTCAAGTATAATTCTTATTTGATGATTAAAAATAATGTTTAATTAATTTATATCATTCTGGATATGAATTAGATACAACCTATCCATAATGAACATGACGTATGTCAAAAAACATATGAAAGAAAATGAGTAAGTTAACACCCAAAACAACGATAATATGAAGATATTATTAACAAAACAATGTTAAAATATCATATATGATATCATATTAATATATATGATTCTTGTATAATTTAATAAAAATTAGTTCACAATTATATATGAGGTTAACCTACCCTAAAATAAGGAAAAGTACAAGGTAAGGGTTTATTTCACAATCTCTTCATTATCAGAGGTTGTTTATAAGTAATTATCTTCTGGGACCTCTTTATCATCCACATCCATGTTTCTTAAAAATGTATTTCAAAACATTCTTCATATTTTATATAATATTGGTTAAAGTAATTTATACCCTTTTTTAATTTTTATAATATGTTTATAATGTAATCGTTTCATCTTTTTCCAAACAAGGTCTTTTTTATCCTTTTCGACAAAATAAAGGTAAGAATGTCTTTTTTAACTTATATGGTGGGTGCAGCTATTTTCTACTATTATAAATTCTTCGAATCTTCACTTACAATCTTATAAGAATATTTTCAAAGTAAATTTTTTATTTTATAATTATGTGACTCTTAAATGATTTCAAAATAGAAAGAGATATTTCTCTAAAAAGAGTTTTTATTTCATCTTTGTCAACATCCTTTGATGGATTTTAAGTTTATTTGGAGTTGATTTATTATGATACAAAAGTTCCATATTGTATTGAAGGTTTTGTGATATGTTTGACTATGGATGTGCTATTTTTATACCATTTAGGATTTATGGTTAAAGTATTGACATTTCGTATGCTAGTTTTAATACGAATGGTTATGACATGTTTAAAACTTTTCATATGAGGAATGTATTGGACGTAGTTAGTGACGGGTGGAGACCGCTATAGCTCCTCGATGCATTGGTAAGTCTAATGAAAAAACTAAACGTGGAATTGGATGAGGCCCTTTACCAATTTTATTTATGGATTTGGACGAGGCCTTAATAATTTTTAGAAGTCTTGGTCGAGGCCTTTACAAAATGTTTCAGAATGTCCGGCATTATACATTCCCTTATTAAGGAAATAATATTGACAGTTCATGTGGTCATTCGACTAGTAGAATACCCATGATTATGTTTTATTATGTAATTATTTACTCAGATCATATTCTTTCCATAATGTCATTCATGTTTATTATTGGTAAAGGCATGTGGTTTCAATTATTTACCATGCTTAATATTTATGTCATTTTCCGCTGTATTACTTACCCTTACTGAGCATTTGAGCTCACCCCTTTTCTTTTGTTTTATTTTCCCAAGAAATGAAGAAGTTAGTTATGAGTGACCTGCAGGCATAATCTAGGAGGCTTGGATGCTTATAATGAAATATATTTTTGTTGTATTTATCTTCATGCTATAAAGCTGAACATTTGTGTGAATCTTGTTTCCAATAATACTAAACTGATCAGTCTTTCGAGACATGGTTTCCTTGTGATCATTCCAATGTTATATAGTAATTCACCGACTCTAGGTAACGAGGGTCGGGGCGTTACAGTTGGTATCAGAGGAAGTTTAGTAGAAACCTTGGAAACTAGATTTAGATAAACTCTGATTAGAGCACATAGCCCTAAGTTAGTTTTTTTAGGATTAGTATAGAATAACTTCATAGAATTTTGGAATTGTTGAGATTTTGTGAGTTTTCTGAACAATATATCTATGTCTGGATATGAGCAGGTAGAGGTGGCTCTAGCACAGATGTACCTAGGGGTAAAACCCGAAAACACCACTTTGAGCTAGACTCAAACGAGAACTAGTGCACGACAATGGGCCTTGCTGCTCTCTTGGTTACGACACTCATGGGGGATACTCTTAGGATAATTATCATTTTAATAAAAAACCATTATAAAGGATTATGATTATATACTTCCTCAATGAAAACAATTTTTTATGATTTTGGAATATATCCCTAAACTGTTAAATTTATCATAAGTGTTTTAGAAGTTTGGAATTATGTATTTCGATTCATAAAATAGTCTAGTTTATGTCATAATTTAGAAATGGCGCCTAGTGGAAGAAATGAAAATTGTATCAATGTACACACTCCATGTAGGGATTTCCCTCTTTCTCAAGATAATTATAGTGGAGCTGGTGATGCAACTGGTGTGGATCAGCTAATCACCATACTAGGACAACTCACTCAGGTTATTAATAATAACCTTACCCATATGGAACTCCCACATCCAATGCGTGGAGGATCAATGTTAGATCGATTCATGAGGTAAGAACCACCGAAATTCAATGGGAGTAAAAATCCATTAGTGGCTGAGCAATGGATAAACCCCTTAGAGAAAATATTCCATGCTTTGGGCAATATCGAAAGGGAAAATGTTGTCAAGGCAGTTTACCGCATCACTGGAGATGCTGACCAATGGTGGTCCATTATTAAATACACAAAGGAAGATGATTAAGTATTAAATAGGGAATGGATAAAATTTAAGGATATTTTCTGGGAAAAATACTTTCCTCGTGACCATCGAAAAGATATGGAAAGGAAATTTCTGAGTCTGAGGAAAAATGAGGATGGGAATGTCGTAATGTATGATGCTAACCTTACAAGGTTAGCGAGGTATGCTGCAGATTATATACGTAACCCAAGAAGTATGATTGATCATTTCTTTGATGGGTTAAAACCATTTCTCCATCGAGCATTAGTATCACAATCCTTCTCATCAGACGAAGATATTATCTTGTGTGCAATCAAGACAGAAAAGGAATTCTAAAAGTATTATGACTTTAAATTAAAGCAAGAGAAGAAGAGATCTGATGAACACTCTGTGAAAGGAGATAAGGAAACATTGAAGAAGGTAAGAATTGAATTTCCACCCTATGAAAATTGTGGAAGGAATCACCATAGTGCCTATATAAAAGGAAAAAGAGTGTGCTAAAAATGTGGACATATGGGCCATCTAGCTGGTGATTGTAAAGGAAATAAAGACGCTACTGATGTTCAATGATACAATTACAGGGAGATGGGACATTATGAAAATTAATGTCCAAAGCTTCAAAGAAACATACCTCAGAAAAGGACAAGGGATCAAGGCCAAGCTTTTACTATCACTACTGCTGAGGTAGACGCCCTGAAAGACGTGGTGGAAGGTAATTTAATGGTTTCAACTAGTTTAGAAAATGCATTATTTGATTCTGGATCATCACATTGATTCATATCTTCCCAATTTGTTATGAAAATTAGATATTTCTAATTTGATTTAACAAGGGAGTTTTCAGTTAAAACTCTTAAGGGAAGTATCATTGCATCAATGTTTTGTGAATCAGTCCCCATTAGAGCACATAAATGTTCTTTATCCGCTGATCTCATCATCATACATATGATTGAATTTGATATAATCTTCAGAATGGATTGGATTTTGGACCATGATGCGAAGATTTATTTAAAGAATAAGGAGGTTATGATTCTTGATGATGATCATAAGTAACACCTTATATTTAGAGCAGAATCGTCTCAACCTAATTCTTATCTAGATCCACCCTAGTAGCTCAACTAAATTCAATTATCATAGAGGAAGAGAATGAAATAACTATGGGTGAGGATAGGAATGTTAAAATAGAAGATGTAACTATAGTGAGAGAATATGTTGATGTGTTTCCGGATGATTTTCCTGGACATCCTCCAGAACGAGAAATTGAGTTTTCCATTGATTTAACTCCTGGTTGAAGGCCCATAATGAAAACCCCTTATAGAATGGACACTGTGGAATTAGTTGAACTAAAGAACCAACTACAGGAATTGAGTAATAAGGTATTTATTAACCCAAGTGTTTCTCCATGGGGATCCCTTGTCCATTTTGTTAAGAAGAAAAATGGACCTATGAGGTTGTGCATTGACTAGAGGGAGATCAATGCTATAAAAATATAGAACAAATATCCCCTACCTCGCATTAACGATTTATTCGACCAACTACATGGAGATCAATACTTTTCAAAGATTGACCTTTGATCTAGATGCCATCAGTTGTGTGTGAAGAAGGACGACATTCTGAAGACAGGATTTCGAACCAGGTACGGGCATTATGAGTTTACAGTAATGCCTTTTGGGCTGACTAATACACCCTATATTTTCATGGATCTAATGAGCAGTGTTTTCAAATAATATATTGATGACTTTGTAGTGGTATTTATTGATGATATCTTGGTATACTCCAAATTCTACAAAGATCATGAAAGTCACTTGCGCATTATATTGATGACTCTAAGAAGACATTAATTATATGGGAAGTTTAGCAAGTGTGAATTCTGGCTTCAAGATATTTCTTTTCTTGGACATATTTTCTCTAAGGATGGAATCTCTTTTGATCCTTCTATGATAAGAGCAATTCAAGAATGGCCATCACCGACGAGTATTACCGAGGTACACAATTTTATTTGATTAGCATGTTATTATCGACGTTTCATCCAGAATTTTTCCCGATTGGCTAACCCATTAATGAATCTCACATGTAAACGTGTTAAATTTGTTTGAAAAAAAGAGTGTGAAGAATGTTTCGAAGAACTGAAGAGAAGATTAGTCAATGCTCCTATATTGACTCAACCATCGGGTAATGACAGGTTTGTTATTTATAGTGATGCATCGATGAAAGGACTTGGTTGTATCCTTATGCAGAATGATAGAGTTATTACCTATGCATCACAACATCTGAAACATTATGAGAAAAACAATCCTACTCAAGATCTTGAGTTATCTGCTGTTATCTTTCCTTTGAATATTTAGAAACACTATCTCTATGGTGAAAATTGTGAGATTTATACTGATCACAAGAGTTTAAAGTATATTATCTCATAGAAAATAACTCAACATGAGAAAAAGGAGATGGCTTGAACTACTCAAGGATTATGAATTCACGATACGCTACCACATGGGGAAGGAAAATAAGGTGGCAGATTCTTTGAGTAGAAAGGATCATGGTGTTTTTAACAAGATGAGAATAGAAAATGATCATATATACATGGATCTAGTAAATATGGATATGGTAATCACCATGGAAGCTGAAACATCAATACTTTTTCAAATTCTTTCCAAACCATCTTTACTAGAAAGGATATAGAGTTCTCAGACCAGTGATGAGGAGTTACAATGGTATATTAATGTTGTGAATGATGGGAAATTGAGTGACTTTGTGTATGAAGATGGAATTTTGATGTTTGGGAAGAGACTTTGTGTTCCCGATATACCAGATCTAAAAAGAGAATTGTTGGATGATTCTAATAGTTATAATTTATCAATACACCCTGGGGGTACCTAAATGTATAAAGATTTGAAGGAACATTTTTGGTGGGACAACATGAAGAGGGAGATTGCCGATTTTTTTTCAAGATGTATGGTTTTTCAACAAGTGAATTCTATAAGGAAATAGCCTGGAGGAGTATTGCAACATCCTCCCATACCTGAGTGGAAATGGGATAATATCATGATGGACATTACCATGGGACTAACAAAGACTCCTAGAAGGAACAATGCAATATGGGTCATTTTTGATCATCTTACCATGTCAGAAAATTTCCTTGCTATAAGGGAGGATTGACCACTTGAACGTCTAGCGAGAATATATATTAATGAAGTTGTGAGACTTCATAGAGTACCCCTATCGATTGTCTCGGATCTTGATCCCCGTTTTACATCAAGATTCTAGAAACGTCTTCAGAAGTCCTTGGATACTGAACTATGTTTGAGCATTTCTTACCACCACCAAACAGATGGACAATCAGAACTAACTATTCAAACCTTAGAAGACATGTTGAGATCATGATCACTTGACTTTGAGGGTATGTGGGATCAATATTTACCTATGGTAGAATTTTCCCACAACAATATCATCCATTCAAGTAATCGGATGGAACCATATGAAGCATTATACAGAAAGAGATGTCGCACACCAACCTATTGGGATGAAGTTGGAGAAAGAAAACTTATAGGCCCATAACTGGTGGAGGAAATGATAGAAAAGGTGAAGGTAACTCAAAACCACATCAAAGCATCTCAATGTAGGCAGAAGAACTATATTGACAACCGAAGAAAGGATTTGTAATTTCAGGTGGGAGATCATGTATTCTTGATGGTATGTCCATGGAAGGGAGTTATAAGTTCTGGAAAGAAAGGTAAATTGAGTCACAGGTACATCGGACCTTTCGAAATTCTAGAACGAATTAGGGTTGTAGCTTACTGTCTGGGAATGTTGCCAAATCTTTCAAAAGTTCACGATGTGTTCCACGTATCACTGTTGAGAAAATACATGCATGAACCAATGCATGTACTCACCTATGAGGAATTAGAACTGGAACCCGATCTCTCTTACTGCGAAGATCCCGCCAGGATTCTTAATACGAGATAACAAGTGCTGAGAAACCGGACGACTCATCTGGTAAAAGTTCTATGGTGAAACTATAAAATGGAAGAGGCAACGTGGGAACCCGAGGAACTTATGATGAAGAACCACCCGAGTCTTATTATGCAGTAATATTCTATAAATTTTTAGGATGAAATTATTTTAAGGAATGTATAATGTAACTCCCCATGATTCTACAGTACGCTTCTCTTTGAATAATATAGTAGCATGTGTTGTATGAAACTTCGAGATTCTATCACGCCGCGACTAATCAAAGTAGCCGTTATGAATAGTAATTCCCACTTTTTGAAATTTTATAAATATTATCTTTCAAAATGGACTTCATTTTTGGATTCGTAATATCGAAATTATCTTAGGATATAATTTTGGTATTTTTGGATAACTTTTATATTTTGATGAATAGTGAAAATTAATAAATTTTTATTAAAAACAACTTTTTAATCGAAATAATTAATAGTGATAAATTACTAATTTTCGTGGTTTTAAAGTATATTTAGAATATATTTTTACCATTTAATACAATTTTGTTCATTGGACATAATTTCACATTTAAACCGGACATAAACAAGTGTAAATCTATTGATAGTTATTATCTCTTAAAAACACGATTTTTTTACAGCAGGAATTAATTTAAAATTAATTTATCCCACTTCTATGTTTTGAATTTGGAATAATATAATCCATTTTTGGAATCAAGATGTCCAAATTGTGTAAATAGGTAACTTTTATTTTTAGACATTTTGAATAATTACTTCGGTAAATATTTTATTTACTATGGTTAAAAGGTAAATCCGGTAAATAAGGGTAAAAAAATAATATTATAATGATGATAAATTACCCTAAAAAGTGTCATAACCCTATTTTTTGATACATTTCCGACCATGGGTATCTTTGGGTCGATTTTGGGACCCCTTGGATCCACTTGTAAGTGATAATGACACTTTATATTAATTAAGTTAAAGTAAATACAAAAATGACATAAGCATATATCTTTTAGAAAAACAATATTTACATAAGTTTATATATGTTATATTTTCGAATATAAATATTAATTAGAAATATTAAAATATTTCTTACATAATGGTTTTTTATTTATAATTTTTAGACATTAAATATTTAAATTTATTTATGACACCGTGATGATGTAGTAATTACCATATTAGTGAAATATTAAAATAATTGATATTATAAATACCCAAATAAATATAATTTGAGACTTTTAATGAATTCCAAGAGTTTTATAGGTTAATATTACATGATATTATTTATTTAGTTAACTTTTTTCGAAGTAATCATGCTGTTATTAGTTTCACAAAAATCAAATACCAAATAGTGTCAAAATTGACATAAAAGAGTTTTTAAAACAAATATTATATTATTAATTGATATTAAATTCTTAAAAATATAATTTTAAGCCAAAGTACTTGTATCATGATAGGTGTATCATTAATGGACCACTTGGGGGTCTATTAGATGTATATAGTATGTTTCTTGACTATATAATAGAAAAATTCGAAATGACATGGTAAGTGTCAAACTAATTAACTAAGAGTTAAAACTGAATGATAAGGTTAATATAATGACACAAACCTGTCTAAAATCTATTGGTTGAAATAATTTAGACTCATCCCCATCTTATAATTTGAATCATATACTTTAGAGCAATTAGAAACCGAATATGAATTTATTATAAAATAATACATTATGTTTTTTCTAAAGAGCCCCCCCTCCCCCTTATAAAAGGACACCACTTCTAACCAATTCTTCACACCTTCAATTCCTTTTGGATCAGCCAAAACCTGACCAAATACTCTCTCCACTTCCCTTCATTCATCTTAGAAGCTCTAGTTTGATCATAAATCCAGCCTAAGGAGTCATTTTGATCAAATCAAAAAGAAGAACCCAAAGAAGAGGTAATGTTTTCACCACCCTCTTTCATGTTTCTTTCTTCTTCCACTTTCCTTTATTTGTTATTTCCATTCTAAATCAATAAATATAGTGTCTTTTATATTCTGTGATGTTATTATAAATATGTTACAACCATATTCAGTATTCTACACAACCTTTTAATGACATGTCACCATACATGCATATGTACGACTTACCGTCTCCACGTTGTGTTGTAATTGTTATTCAATACACTATTATTTGGATGGGTATAATAATTATGTGTAATTCATGTAAAGAATAAATATAACATGATAATTATTCTATATATATGATATAACATCCAATTATATATTATTATAATATCAAAAGAATGATATTGTCGCTCGTGCATACGTACGGACTACCGTCTCCACGAACGCGATGAGATTCATTTTCCATCATATCCATTCAAGTATAATTCTCATATGATGATTAAAAATAATGTTTAAGGACTTGATATCATTATGTATATAAATTAGATACAACATATCCATAATTAATAGGACTTATGTCACAAAACATATAAAATAAAATGAGTAAGTTAACACCCGAAATGACCACAATACTTAGATATTATTAATAAAGCAATGTTAAAAGATCATATATGATATCATATTAATGTATATTATTTTGTTTATAATTTAATAACAATAATTTCACCATTATACATGAGGTTAAACTACCCTAAACCAAAGAAAAATACAAGGTAAGTGTTTATTTCACAATCTCTTCATTATCGGAGGTTGTTTATACGTAATTATCTTCTGGGACATCTTTATCATCCACATCCATGTTTCTTAAAAATGTATTTCAAAACATTATTACTATTTTATAGAATATGGGTTAAATTAATTTATACCATTGTTGAATTTTTACAATATGTTTATAAAGGAATCTTTCCATCGTTTTCCAAACAATGCCCTTTTAATCCTTTTCGACAAAATTAAGGTGAGAATGTCTTTTTTAACTTATACAGTGGGTGTGGCTATTTTCTACCATTATAAACTCGTCAAATCTTCCCTCACAATCTTATAAGAATATTTTAAAAGTAAATGTATTATTTTATAATTATGTGACTCTGAGATTATTTCAAAATAGAAAGAGACATTTCTCTATAAAGTGTTTTGATTTCATCTATGTCAGCATCCTTTGATGGATTTTATGTTTATTTGGAGTTGATTTACTATGATAAAAAACATCCATATTGTATTGAAGGTTTTGTGATATGTTTGAATATGGATGTGCTATTTTTATACCATTCAGGATTTATGGTTAAGGTATTGACATTTCGTATGCTAGTTTTAATACGAATGCTTATGATATGTTTAAAAATTTTCATATGAGGAATGTATTGGACTTAGTAAGTGACAGGTGGAGCCCGCTATTGCTCCTCGATGCATCCGTAGGTCTCATGAGACAACTAGAAATGGAATTTGCCAATGAACTTTCCAAATTTGATTTATGGTTTTGGCCGAGGCCTTTATCATTTTTAGACGTCTTGGCTAAAGCCTTGACAAAATGTTTCAGAATGTCTGGCATTATAAATTCCCTCATTATGGAAATAATATTGATGGTTCATGTGGTCATTCTACTAGTAGAATACCCATGATTGTGTTTTATTATTGAATTATTTACTCAGATCATATTCTTTCCATTAAAGTATTCAAGTTTATTATTGGTAAAGGCATGTGGTTTGAATTATTTACCATGCTTAATATTTATGTCATTTTCTACTGTATTAATTAACCTTACAAAGCGTTTGAGCTCACCCCTTTATTGATGTTTCATTTTCCCATGATTTGAAGAAGTTAGTTATGAGTGACTTGCATGAATAATCTTGGAGGCTTGGAGGCTTCTAATGAAATTATTTTTTTGTATTTCTCTTCAAGCTGTAGAGCTGAACATATGTCTGAATCTTGTTTCCAATTATACTAAATTGATCAGTCTTTCGAGACATGATTTCCTTGTGATCATTCCAATGTTATGTAATAATGCACCGACTCTGGGTAACTAGGGTCAGGGAGTTAAAGTTATGGAAATAAAATTATTATAAAATAAATTTTCATGTAAACCCTCAATCTTTTCAAGGGTTTTTAAAAAAGAATCTTTATATTTTTTGACCCTCTTTACAAAATGTAAAATGATTGTTTTATTTTAACATATATAACAATAACAACTTTTTCCACCATCATAACCATTATTTGAACTTTCTATATATTTAAAATATTTAATGTTATATTCAATGAAAAATACTCTTTCCATTTTCTATGTATTTTGATAATTAAAATGAGTTTTCAAAAAAAAAATCATATTTTCATATCTCAAAGTGTTTTTAAAAATGTTTTAAAAGAGTTTTCAAGTGGTTAATGTTGAAAAAAGTACATTCCTAAAATGTTTTTTTAATGATATGGTCAATGGAAATTTTTTCTAATGAGGGGTTTTCCCATTACAACTTATAAGATGGATTTATACCCATTATAACTAATGTTATATCTACATTAGACCCATTATAGCTTATTATATGAAATTTTATCCTCATTATTTATATCTAATGAATTGGTTAATTGCTATGTTATTTATATAATTATATTGGCATTAAGTCATATGGCTAGTCTAATTTTATAGAGTTTTGAAATGGTTCAAAAAATATGATGTCCTAAGTCACCTAGATGAGTTTTCTATGCTTTCTAATGCATTTTAATGGTATTTTTAAGGTATGAAAAATGATATATTTTAGAGAAATATGATTCCATCTCCTAGTATAAGGGAATGTGTTTACAAAATGGGTTTTCATGGGTATTCATGTTTTTCAATAGACTAATTTTTTTCTTATTTTCATATCCATTACTAATTTTGTTTACTCATACAATTTTTTCTAAAAAAATAGGGTGTAAGGATGGGTAATGGAAATTAAGAGATTAAGTTGAAACTCATTATTATTTTGCATTAAAAGAAATGAAATTAATTTTTAATTACTTATATTATAGGAAATATGTATATTAATTATAAGTATCCACTTTCTAATATATGGAATTTTCATTGAATAGTTATAACCAAATTATCTAAAACTCAATACCAAAAATATATTTGGGAAATGAAACACAATTCTTCTCTAAAATAACTATAATATTTAATGGTCAAGGATGCATCCTTATACATTATTTGAAGACTACAATTGGTTATTGTGTATCTGGTATACCTACAAGGATATTATTTCATGCATATCTATTACCTTTTATTTTCGAGTTTTTATAGGGGTCATGAAATCTCTTAGAGAGTTTATTTTTCTGTGCTTTTTATGGGATTGATTTATTTTTCACATCATCAATGTGAGCATTTGAAATTATTTTATAGGAATCTCCTTTTACTTTCATTGAATTTTTTTACTACTGTATCTTTTAAAATATTTATTGACTAATTTCCATTATGTATATTAGTGTATTTCATGATTTCATGTAGAGGTATTGTGATTTTGTGTTGGTGATATCTATAG
This sequence comes from Viscum album, assembly GCA_963277665.1. Classification (NCBI taxonomy): domain Eukaryota; kingdom Viridiplantae; phylum Streptophyta; class Magnoliopsida; order Santalales; family Viscaceae; genus Viscum; species Viscum album. The sequence continues at coordinate 1,857,187,263 of OY728119.1, read as the reverse complement.
AGGGAGTTTGGGGTTAAGTGGTGGATGCTTTCTAGGTGATAGAGTTTGGAGGGAAACCTAAGGGATTTATTTCTTCATTGGTTTATAAATATTTATATCTATATATTGTTTTTATATTTATATTTGTATTATCTCAAATTATTTTTTTTGTTGGTGTTAGGCTTATAGATGGGATAAATAATTTTGTTTGGAGAAAATCTAATTTAGATTCTAACACTAATTTAATGTAAAATAATTTCAAATTCTTGTATCTAATTTCATGGAAGTTTTATTCATCCCATGGGGATAAATAATACCCCTAGATAAAATCAAATTTTTTATTGTGAATTTTTTTGAGGGATATATTTGGATGGTTTGTGACACATTTCATTACACCTCTAAATAATTATTTATCAAACAGTTTCCCTAATTAATCAAGATATAATTTATATGTGGTATCTACCAAAGTACTGTAAATTGAGTAATTTACAAAACTATAATGTTAATGAAAACATCTAATGAACTTATTTGATGTTACGATAGTTCCTTTTAGTATCTATGCTTTTTTAGAATCCAATGAATTAATTAATTTCACCCATAATACTGACAATAAATCCAATTTTTTAATGTTCATAAAACCTTTTTGCAAGTTCTTTTGGGGTTTAAAAAACTCACTCAATATAAATTTTTACAATGACGATGTCATTAAAAACTTGGTTGATAAAAATATTTAGATCCTATATTCCTTTTTCAAATTCATTATGAATTCAAAATCAAGTTGATCTATCATTGTAGATTCTTGATGATTCTTTATGTTCATTGATTTATTTCATAAGTCAAAATAATTGTTCTTTAAAGTTGATATATTTAATAGAAGGAGTATATTCAATATAAACATCATTTTTGAGATCCAAATGATGGAAGGAAATATTTAAACCAAATTATAATAGTGTAAAATTATGGTGGCATATAATGACTAATACATTAAGGTTAGAGTTGATCATATATACTAGTAAAAAGTTTTCTCAATAATCTATATATTATTCCTAGTTATAACCCTTAGAAACAAGTAAGTTTTTTATTCCATAAAATTGTAATATTTTCATCACACATATGTTACATGAAAAATTTTACTTCTATAACTGGTAGATCATTTGGTTTCTAAAAAAATTCCAAACTATGTTCAGTTCAAATTTATTGAGATTTTATTTCATAAAAATTATCCAAATCTCTTCATGCAAGGAATCTTGTTATATTTTAGGTCCAAAATGATAATTATGAGATAAGTTATTATTCATTTCATAAGGAATAACTAGTTTGGACTAGTAAACCAAGAACACCAATTATATTATTAGATGGATGAATTTATATGATCCAATGATTTCTAGTTAAAAAGGAATTATATTCCACATCATAATGTTCATTATCTTCTATTATCTTGGATTACATAATTTTAATTATTGATTGATGTTGTTCAAAATTAACAAGTAAAATGGGAGGGGTTTCAAAAACACTACCTGTATTAATTTCAGAATATATACAATTTTCTTTTTAAGGATTATTCTAATTAAAACAAACATGAACTATTTCAACAATACCATGTGTCCTTTTTTTGAAAAAAAAGATATACCATAATATTCTTGTAGTAACCAATAAAAATACCATAATCAAAATTTTGTTCAAATGTTTGTAATTTATCTTCAGTGTTCATGATGAATAATCAATATCCAAAAATGTTGAAGTAACTATGTTTTTTTCATTCCATTACATATTTCAGAAGCTATTTTTTTAAAATATCCATATAAAGAAAATATCAATTTATTGCTCAATAAGAAATAGAAAGGGATTGTGAAAACAATTTCATGGAAACAAAACATTCAAGCAAAAATGTTTGGTAAATTTCATGACATGTTTTATTCCTCCTTTTAACTACACCATTCTATTGTGAAAGTCATAATGTAAAGAGTTTATGATTAATTCCATGTTTATTAGAGAATGTATAAAAATAGAAATTTAAAAATTATCCACTTTGTTCACTCTAGATAGTGACTACATCTTGTTTTTCTTATCAATTTGAAAATAACTATAAATCATTTAGAAAAAACAGTGTGCTTCAAAATTAAGAGCATGAAAATAAACCCGTGTTAACATAGTATAATCAACAATAAGGACATACACATTGTGTCTTTCTTCGATACTTCCCATTTTTTTATAACCAAAAAAGATCCATGTCCACTAACTATAATGGTTTAGAAGTTGATATTTATCAAGTTGAAATATATTTTGAAATATGTTTCATACCATATTGGAAAGGCTCATAAAACCTAGAAGAATAAAACTTATTTTTTGGTAGTTCCTTCACAAGTTCTTACCCATAATGATTAGATACGTTCAGAATACTACAATTTCCTAAACTCATATGATAAATCCCTGACTTATCCTCATCTTTACTTAGCCAATCTATGTCTGGAGAACTAAGGTACTTTGAGTAGATAGTCTAAACATTATCTTTCCAATTTGAACATAATTTATAATATCATTCCAAACTCATTATAGAAACTTTTTCATTACCAAAGTCCACAACGCAATGTTCCCTACATTAATGACTTACATTGACAAGGTTGTTGTTATGTGTTAAAACAAAAACTACATTCGAAATAGAATTATTACATAGAAATGAAACATCACTAATTATGAGAACTTTTTTCTATGAATTATCTCTAAATATATCGATTATACACTTTACATTTGTTAAATTTTGGAATCTGTACCTATTCCCCACCATGTTTTCAGAACAACCATTTTCCATGTACTATGTATTTCAGCAATGACCAGTCATCCATCTCTCTTGTCCCACAAATCATATTTTATTTCAATGTATATTAGCATATAACGTTTTTCTATTTACATTTGAATTATCATCTAATCCACTACATTCATTATAATATAGAAAATTTCAAGATATATAAGTATATTCAATATCCATAAAACATTTTTACCATTTCCCTTAAAGAGATTTTCTAAATTCCATATTATTATTTTTCAACTTCAGATTGTATGGTCTAATGTTTCTTATACTCTTACACTCTTGTAATATATCATATGAATACTTGTTCTCATAAAATTTCCTTTTTATCCTTCTAATAATATTATTGTATGTATTTTTTTTCTATAAACGCTAATCGTTCACCTCGTATGTTAATAATATTTTACTTCACATACTTATAAAAAAATAATAAATACATGTTGTTTACATTTATTATTCATAGTAGTAGATGATATCATGATTCTAGGGGACATCATAGCTATTGGATAAGCGACAAGAAATGGGAGGAAGTGTTGGGAAAGGTAGGGTTGTCATTTATGGATAGTTGTGGGTGGAGATGTATGTGGAAAGGGAGGGGATAACAAATGGGACTGGAATATTGAGGGAGATGGAGGATTCATGGACCGATGAGGGGTATCAGAAGAAGAATAGTGCCACAAATACTGAGGGTTTCCACCCCAATTGGTAGAAACATATATGATTATCTAAGAAGGGAGAGTTAGAAGGGTTATGGATTATGAGAATCCGATACATATAAAAATAACGTATTCCTTTAACCAACACCCAAAATGCCTTCCTAATGTTGGTATTGGGTTTATTTATAACGAATAAAATTGATAATGATCTAATTATTCTAAAAATACAATGGAAATCATGTCATGGAACATAAATTATATTCAAAATAGTTTATTATTATTAACATGATCAGGATTTTTAGGTATCCATTTACTTGAGATGTACTTCATCAAAAGATGGGTATCATGTCCTATTACAAAAGGGAAGTATCTCCACTAAATCCCAGATTTGGGTGATCTTATTGGGAAATACCCATTCATTTGTTTTTGTCAAATAGTTTCACATATAGATTCACTAATTGGTTCTCCATATGATATACTGATACTACATTACTCCTGTAATCTTTATGGTTGTTCAAGGTGTCATCATCATTATCCCATTGCATTCTTCTCTAGATCATGACATCAATATATATCTTATATAAAGATTATAATGTATAATCCACATTATCACATAAAACCATGTGATCCTCTATCATAAAATAATTAATTCGAGGATGAATTATTTTTGAGCATATTATACGAATATAATTACTTCACAAAGAATGATAATAAACTTCAGGGCATAATATTTTCTCCTACATTATAAAATAGAATATCCAGAGACACTGATAATAAATCCCATGACCATAAATTCATTGTATTTTCATAATTTTTTATACATATATACAAAAATATATTACCTATTAAATATTAAAAAACATATTGATTATGATATTTCTTATTCAGTATTAAGGATGATGTGTTTTGGTTATTTCTGCACCCCTTCTAAAATTATTTAGATTTGCTGTGTAGTATCTTGATCATGTTTTATTGAATATTATTAATATTTTTACTTATTGTATACTAATTATAAATCATAGAAGAAAATCATGTTGTATTTATATTTGGTAATTTAAAATAATTCTAATTTGATGCTAGTTTTAAAATAAATCACATAGAAATATTTTGTATATCCCATGAGTATGCAAAATGAAAGTTTAATTCTTTTCAATCACATAAGTACCACATAATTAATTCCATGTAATACATGTTTAATATGATGTGTTTTTGGGTTATAATTACCTTGTTATACCTTTGTGTATACATGCTTTATAGGTAACATATTTTTCTGATATTCCAGCTTGGTTAATATAATGGTTTAGTTTTTCTTTTAATTTTATTTTTTATAAAGTAAATGTTTTTAATTAGTTAGATTAATTTATGAGTGGTTTATAATGTTTTCTTAAAATTTAATTGAACTGAATAAATTTTTATATGGAAATATACTACTGATTATATCACTTATTTATATGGAATATGTGTTGTATGGAAAAGGAAAAGACATTTTGTATTTCATAGGATCATTGTACCCCTGTGAAGGGAGGGTTGAATCAGAGGGAATTATTTTAAAAAATTCTATCTTTGTGAAATTTTTCCACTAAAATTTATTAAAGATAAATTCCTTACAAAATTTTATAAAAATATTACAATAATTAATATAAAAATTTTATACAAGGAATGTAAGATTTAAAATGTTCAACCTCAGTGTGAGAACCAACATTCATTCCATGGCCACACTCATTGGTACATGGGAAATAACTATTAGAAAAAAGTTAATAAAACTTTGATCCATATTTTTTAGACTCCTTCTATCTCTTGATATGTGTGATTATACTAACATCCATCAGTATATATGTTTTTAATACAAGATAAAGCCTAAATAATATGTATGAAACATTTACAACTAGATCCCATATGTTTATACAAAAAATTCATACAATATCTCAATCTAGTAGTGTTCGTCTAGTGTTGTTGTCATTATCCTGTAAAATCTATCTGATACACCACACTAATCCTATGATTATTTTTCTATCATGTGTTCTATTATATTTGACAAATTAATAATGCCTCAAAAAATTATTGTAATATCTGTACGGTTTATTATGTTTGGTTTCTATGAAATAAAAATCTATCTAATTCTATGATCGATACCTATATCTAGTTACTCAAACTAACAAAAAACCTATATTGTATCATATTTATACACTGGTTAACAATGTTCATTACGATGTTCATTGAAAGAATGATTTCTAGGATGTCTAATAATAAAATGGTTAAGAATTTAATTTCCATTATTACTCAAACAATTCAAGAATTAATTATTCCCACTTAAATCTGAAAATTTCTAGATGATTCTTAACTCATAAAAAAGATTCGTGAAGCTTTATTAAAACACAACTGATTCCAGAAATTATCAATTTTTTTAATCTCACATCAATTTAAATAATAGAGAAATTTAAATATTAGGATTAGGTCAATATCATCATCTTGTCTTCATCAGATATGGTTTCCTAATTGTATCACAATGAATTCTCCATCTAATGGAAAGTTCATCCGATAACTCTTCCACATCTTTTTCATTGATGGATTCTCTTCAGAACCATCCACTTCCTGATGGAGAGAATAAATTTTTTTATGGATCATTTTTTTCTCCATAGGATCAGTATTCATCAACTCTGACTTTATGAATATGATTCTTATAAAATTTCATCTAATGGAATTTATTAGAAAATCCCATCTGACGGATTCTCTTCTAATGATCTTCCATCAACCAGATCTTCTTTGTAACTTCACAACATCATAAATTAATACAAAATATATTTTTTGTAAAATAATATCGTTTTGTTTATTTATCTCAGCCCTCTAAAAAAGGTTGACTACTTTTTTCTACTTCTATAAACATTTTTCATGGATAAAATTATTTGACCAGTGCATTTCTTGGATTTATCATTTTTAATTATCCCAATGAATTTTAATAGTTTATAAAACTGGACTTCTTATTCCATTTTTTATTTCTTCCTCATATTACAAAATCTAAAATAAATCTTGTTCATTAATCTTCACCCATGGTTTTTCTAGTGAACGGGTTGTTCACCTATACTTTATTATGTCTTAATGGGTTTGTACGTACAATTAGATACTTCTGGTAATATTGAATAAAAAACCCCTTATATAAACGCAGATCTAGTTTATCTGATCTAAAAAAATTCAATTATAGTTTTTCTTAGAAAAACTTCACCCGTGGATTTTAATAATGATATATATTTTGTTCATCTAGAAGAGTTATGAAAAACATTCATGTATACCAACTTCATGAGTTCCTTTTTCTGAAAACTCTTCATTGGTTCAACTGATGGAAAATTGTAAGATTTTAATGTTATTTCAATAAAGTTCATCTAGAAACAAAGTAGATACCATGTTTTACAAATACTTGGATCATGATATATTCATGATGTTTAGAATAATAATTAAAATAGGGGTATAATTCTATATTACATAGAAAGATCTTTATTGAAAAATACCATCTTTCTTGATTTATTTTCATTGGAAGCATTGTATGAAAACGTTCTTTTCAAGAATATCTAAAAAACATAAAACAAAATCTATACCACCTATTTTAAAAACAATCCTTGAAAAAATAGTGATATAAATAAATAAAAATCTTTTTTAGAGTAATATCGCAAAGGATCGTTAATAACCAATTTTGGATTTTTTTGAAAACATTCATTAACAACTTTTAAAATTCATCATTTTTCATTACACAAATTTTTCAGAATCCATTTTTCCAACAACTTTATTGTTTCTAAAAATTTACCCAAAGGCTTCTATTCACATACAAAAGGTCATGAGTCCACAATCCTAGATAAAAATTTCTTTTTTCTGAAAATTCAATACCTTGGTGAAAACAAAATTTATTCCCATTTTAAAATGACCACCCTAACTTTTTTTCTAAATATTTTACACTCTCTCTTTAATGACATAAAATTTATTTTCAATATGTTAAAAGTTATACTTACTATCACCTTGTTGGAAGATTTTAATCTCCCTCTTTTATTTAATGTTAATCTCCTGATTTCAGGTTAATGTTGACTGATCCCCCATTTAAACACATAATCTAATGATAGTAGGGGGGTTATTATAATTTATAGGATTCCTTTGGTGGAGGACGGACATGCATCTGCATATTCAGTTCCAATGATCTTTCTCTTTGTATTTGTTTGGTGAAAAAATCAGTAGTTTGATACATTGTTGAAATGTAATCAAACATTACATCTACACTAAAAACATTCTCTTTTATGAAATGATAATTTATATTAATTTTTTTTTATCTTGAATATTATCTAGTATTTTGGGAAATATAAATAGAACTATGATTATTACAAATAATACTTAGTAGATTGTAAATGTTAACTTTCAAATCTTCCGGTGAAACTTTCATCTAAAACATTTGAGTAAAATCTTGTGTAGTGACATCATATTTTGGTTTTATTCTCTATTCCAATAAACATTGATTCTTACTATGCTAACTCACGTAAGAATATACCAATAAAAACACCTCAAGTTGTTTATTTTCTATTAATACAATATCTCTCCCAATTAGATTAATTTTTTCTATGAAATTTCATATCACAACTTATTATATACAACAACCCATAAGATTATGTTCCTTTAACATATATCAGATTTTTTTATCAACATTTGAGATATCATACGATCATATTGATACAATGCACACGATGATACTAAATAAACCATGTTATGCCTTGAAGTAGAAATATTGAGAAATCATCCTATCAACATTCAATAATCTTTCAGATAAACACTTTTCATTCTTCAACATTGCACATCTTCATAACAACTAAAAATGGAGTTGAAAATTATTATGAATCTACCATCCAAAACTATTTCAGAAATATTTGGAATAAATTTTTGGTAATAAGAATATATCATTCCCTATATTTCAATTGTAAACACACAAAACAGTTAATTCTTCAAGCATTTAGATTTAAAATATTTTTCTTAATTTATTTTGAAAACTCATTAAAATAATTCACTATATCCCTAAATAAATATTTCATGAATGCAAACAATAAAAATCAAGGTACCCAAGTTATTTCCTTTATATATAGGATCATTCCATATTTCCCTTTATATAAATTCATGGTTTTCAATCCAACGTGATGTTTTGAGTACTAGGCGCATAGATCTTATTTCATCCAATACAGGTCATTCTTCAACAGAAAAACAATGATTCCATATTTAACATGTAAAATTATACAAGGTTTATCTATATAAACATCTTACTCAATATCCCAATTTAATAAATATGACATTACATCCATATGAAATAATCTTTGAAGTCATCGTGCAGAAATTGCTAATGAAATTCTAATAGTTTTCAATATAGAAATGGGAAACAAATTTCATAAAAATCCACACCTTCCACATGGTAATATCCATTGAAAACATCTCAATCCTTATTTTTTGACACTCCTGAATGTCCTTTCAGTGTGTTTCTATATAAATACATACTCCTAATTAAATTATTATTGTTGGACGTGGAAACATTTCCAATCTTTAATTTTTCTTAATATTATTTAACCATTCATTCATTGTATCAACAATTTTTTATGCCCAACTACCTCTAACACCTATTTCAGTTCAACCAATTAGAAAGTGGATATATAATTCCGTTATATATAATTTCTTCCACCCTAAACTAGAACTTTTTGATTTTCAATTATATTCCCATATTTAACATATTTTAATATAGTAATAAATTTTAGAGTTCTATTCTTATTTCACATTCATAATTATATGATTCTTTTGAATCTCCATCTACTTGCTTAGATCACTATCATGTTCACTATTTTATTCTCATTTAATTTTTTGAAATTAGATTCCCCAAATTTTTCAATAACTTATATTAAAAAATATGGTTTTTTTAAACATTCACATGATATGAATACACCAACTTTTTCAATTTTCTATTTCATCATTTATGACATATTATAATGGGTTAATATCCCATGAAAATTCCTTCACTGTATTTTTCATCAAATATTCTATGATCTAGATTTTTTATCATTAGAAAATACGGACTTCCAAAAACCATTAAATATTTAACGGATTGTTTTTTTAACATTCCACATCTCATAGGAATTCATTTTGAATTCTATATATACAAAATACCTATTTTGTACATATACAATTGTACTAACATTTTATCTCTATAAAAACATATAATGTTTATACTTATCCAGTATACTTCATCCCATTTCAAATAAACTTTTGTTTTCCCTGTATTCCCCTCATTTTTGTTTAGGGGTGTATGAATCACTTCATTAAGGTTTTATTATAAGATTATTCAAATAGGATTTGGTATAAATTCATGTGTATTCCTTTCTATTTATTTTTAAAAATATCATTATATAAACACATATTTCTCTCTCAACCTCTCTTATGAAAAATATTAATATTTCTACATCCTCTGATTTAAGAATCATAAACAGATTGATGTTCATTTGAGTGAAATCATAAATAAAAGTTTTAATGTAAAGATAAAAATTCACTGATTGATTTCCCATATGCCCAAAAATATTCCGATTATATAAGATCAATAGGTATGGTGAACTGAATTTCAACTATAATATAGCTTCTACCACTCATCTTTCCTTCCTAGCATTTGTAAAAACATCATCTCCATTTATTTTAAACATTGGAATGCTTTTTACAACATCTAATTTGTAATTGTTTTTCATTTTTTTCTAACCTTGATAAAACATTTGTCAATACCATTGCTTGTTTTCACCATCATCACTCAAATAACATGTGTCATATAAATATCAAATATTAAGTATATTTTTAATGTCACTTTATCTCGAGGAAATAATGTTACCATCTTCCAAACTTCTAAGGATACATTAATATTTACATATTTTATAATTATTTACCATAATAAAAATATTGGATAAAAACTATTGAATTTAATTTATTCCATAAACATATAAAACACTATTAGATTTCATTTTCTAAACTCTAGTCTTAATAGTTCATATTACTCTAGTTTTTATGGAAATATCATTTTTGAAAAGAAAATTATCCTTCTTCATTTTTTTAAAAATATTTTATGATTTTCATATCACCCATGATGTGTGAGGAACAAAACTATCAAGAATCAATGATTTGTTCTTTTTTATTAATTTGAAATATGTTCCAACAACAAAGGCCCTTTCTTTAACATTCTTGCTTCTAGATTATTTTTTTCCTTCTGAAATAAATGATTCCTAAAAGCATCATTATTAGTTCATAATAAAATTTTATATCCTATTAAAATTTCCTATAATCATCTTTTGTGAATTCAAAATAATTTTTAATTGGAAAAATTATATCATCATGTGATTTTACTTTCCCAACATCCTACGGCTTAGGAAAGTTGCTCACTTTTTTTCCTTGTTTTCCCCATCTTTCAATGAATTTTTTTTTGTAGAGACATATAGGGAAAATAGAAATAATAATTGTTCTAATAGATTCTATATCACCCAAAAAACTATTAAATAATTTTCATTTGTTGATTTATAATATTTACCTATATAAATATTTTATAGGTTCATACTATTTCTAAATTCATGATTTCTCCTTTCATGGTGAATCATTCATATGGAGGTTATTATCAAATTTTGTGGATGTAATGAATTTTTCACATAAATTATCATTTCATGCTTTCTGAATATTTTCTAACACCTTCATGAATAATAATTCATATTTTCCCTTACATTAAGTGTATTATGATTTAACTTGATTCATGGAATGATAATTCTTCACACTTTTAGATATTTTATCTTTTTTATGTGAAACATTGTTAAAATTTGAATTCTTCTTTACTAATGTTATTTATAGATCAACATGTTTGTATTATGTTTTAAAAACATCATCTCACTTATCATCATGTTTTATAGTATGTACATCGACCACGCTTCCTTATTCATCAATTCTTAGTTTGAGGTTTACTACCTACTGAATATACTCATATTCCATTTTAATGACATAATTCATTTATTCATTGTTGTTTTCACTTCACCTCTTAAAAATAATGATCTCTTTATTCATTTTTTGATAATTCCAAGAAATATGTTATGATCTCATTTGATAGTTTCTATATCTTTACATGTATTCCATATCATTACTTCTTGATGAATCATCTTTCTTCTCCAAAATAGAAAATATTTTTCTAAATGTTTCTGGTGCATCACTTTACAGTTAACTATTACCAATAGTGTTATTCTAAAATTTAATACTCAATATACTAAATCTATTTCTAGTGATATTTTTATTACCACCATTATATTTCTTATCATCCTTAAAATATATTTTAAACATCTTTCACTGAGGTTTTCCTAATAAATGATTTATATTTTCCAAATTTTTTATTGGGATAATTTATAACAAAATACTCAATTCATCTACAATAAAGACATTTAACTATGAGTTTTACTCCCTAATTTTATGTACCTATTTGATAATTTATGGAGATAAAATACCTGATCATATCATTCATTTCATTATATTCTTTATCTTTTGTATCATTATGATCAGAATTCCCATAATTTTGTATTTTTATGCTTTCTGATAGCTTCAAAATCTATTTAATACATGATTATCAATTTAAATGCTATAGATTTCCTTATTTCAAAATAATAAATATGTTTATGAAATTCATAATGAGATAAATAATATTTATCATATAAGGTAGAAAATGATGTGTCAAACCTATCAAAGATGTTTATCACGAGTCTCTTTAAAATGGTAGAATCTACCATGATGTCCCTAAATCCTTTAATGTTTCACCCAACATCATTGAATATAGTTAACTAAAAATCCATATTTTATTAATCTCACATCTTGATTTCTTGAAACATTATTTTCTAGATTTGTAACATTAATGTGTTTATTTTGATGTTTCCATCAAAGATACTCCTACGCTTCTCAGAAATGTTTTTATTTGTTTTGACACCCAAAACCTTCCTAAAAACATTTTATGATAAATTTATAAGAATATCATTTTTGGATTCCTCATTTATTTTCCATTGAAATAGTATAATATTAATTGATTATATTTTAATATTACGGTGTTTTAATGTCTATAAACAACAAATTTATTATATTTCATAACTTTTACATCATTTCAAATCATGGAACAATTCAAGTTTAAAGTTTCTATTTTCTCCATATTAATCATTTCCTTACAGAAATCATTATTTTATCTATCATAATTTTATGTTTTGGAATATTATTTACCATAGTGTTTTTAAATATTACTCTTCTACGATCATCTAATGAATCACAATGGATGATGGATATTCATAGAAATGAAGGTCTAAATATATAGACAAAGCCTAATGGGCCTTCACACCATCAAACAAATATAGAGCCAATAATTCCATCCAAATAAAGGTCAATTTATAACTTTAGAAAGAAAATATTATGAGGATGATTTCATTAAACTATAGATAGAGATAATTATGATGTTTTGAAGCAGATCCATAGATTCAAAGTTGACATTTATTTTGTGGGATAGTTTTGAAGGGATATAAAGCCATCCCATGATTTCGAGCATAATTTATGAGTTTCATTTATAATTGGAATTAAATGTTTATTGCTATTATAGTACACCTGTATGAATATATTTTTCTTGTATGAACCCTCTATTATTTACCTTCATTAGTGGAAAATTCACACACAAATAATGGGGATGAATATGTCCTAATTTTTTAGTCATCTTTGATAATTAAAAATTCACTATATTTCTCACACTTCTTTTAACTCAACTAATTAATTTGTATGGAATTTATTGATAGGGGATAGAAAATAAAACCCTAAAATCCTTTTAAAAGGTTATGGTGGTGAATGGATTTTTGATATTTATTTATTTACATAAATGTTATTTTCCTGCTACCATTTTGTAATCACATCTTCAATTTTTCTCATGTAATTGTGTCTATCACTTTCATTTCATAATCAAATTTCTTCTTGTTATCTTATTATTTTTTCTCCATATCAAGTTGATAATTTTTCCATAGATGGTGAATCTATTCACATTATCTTTTGTTAAATGTTTCACACAGTGTTAGACTGTTCAATATTTCTATGTTTTTCATCTTCAATTCCTCTGTTATAATTATAATTCCCTCTACCATTGATAGAATAGAATCTAAAAAGGGCTAACCATGTTATGGGTTGATCCAAGGGAGTGTAAAGTGTATGTATAAGATTTTTCTTCGTATTTTTTTAATATTTTAGTCAATTCATTATATTTAGAGTTCATTTATATGAATTATTTTCTTATTTGTCTTCACATACTTTAATAATTACACATTTTTTGTTCTAGAGTGATCCATTTTAGGGGGTGATCATGAAAGTGATCATATAAGTGTGTTGGATATTAGAAATTTAATTGTTAATGGATTAAGTAGGATAATTATATTGGTTACATATCTAATTCATTAGATACCTATTGATGTTTTAAACAAAAACTTCATATAAAAAATTCAAAAAATATATCGCAAGAGACAACCATGGATAGACTCCATTTTTTTAATTATTTTTATCCAAATAATAATTTTTTATCATTCTAAAATAAAAACACTATATTCTATAATTTATTATTTTAGTGTCACAATTAAAAACAACACCAAACTTGTCAACTTCATAGGAAAAAACCCCCCACATATCTGAGTGTGTCAAGGTTACTACTTTATTTTATGTGTTTTGAACCGTACATGTACTACAATGAACACTTCTGCCTGTTGTGTAAATATGAGAGCCACCAATTTTTGGCACCATTTTTGGGGACCCAAGAATGTTATCATAGACACTATCATTAAATTATCACAAAAAATTCAGTTTTCTCAACCTTATTTCTCTAAAAAAATTCCCTTCCTATTTCTATGTGTCCAAAGAATTTCAAATTCTAATATTCACATACTAAAATAGAGTATATTTAATATTACCCCATAATAAACCAAAGATGGAATAAAATGAGAACACAATATTTCGATGACCTGAACATAGAGAATTTATATGATAAATCCATGAATTATTATCTCACACATGGGGAAATGTATAATCATTTGGATGATGAATGGTTAATAGATAAATATCCACCCATATCAAGGATGATTGAAGAGATCAATCATAATAATGATTCTGATGTCCAAACTCTTATCTAGTACAAACCCCAAAAAAAATCTTGAACAATTGGGTGAAAATGTGGAAAAAATTATTTTGTAATTTTTATCATTTGGATTATATGTACAAAGCATTGAAATGGTCATAGATCACATTCCCACTATGTTGTCCCTTCCTCATAATTGATATAAAAATATTTTCTCCAACAAACCTCTTATTAAATTACTAAATAATAAACCTTTTGATTTCAGATAGATGAAGAAGATCAATGAATTTTTGAAGGGTCATTAAATCCTGATGAAATTGATTTTATTTATTCATAAAAGGGTAACATGACATCATGGATTGATATTCCTGAACATTGCTCCATTATTGATTTTTCCGGACCCCCAATCACTAAATCATTGCGAGAAATATAAATAATTGAGTTCATACTGACTCCAGAAATTCAAATGGATATTTTTGGGTGTAAATCATATTTTCAAAAGGAATAAATTTTTTCAAAAAAATTTGGAGAAAAAGCTGATTTTTATTTAGATTTAATATTTTATTTAGTAATTTTATATCCTGATAAAATCCAAATTTATTATCTTCCTTCCTAGTCAAGTATTACTCTAAAGGTGATAACCAAGACCTTATCATATTATTTCTTTCTTCTCTTAAATACAATAAATTAGGAGTGATCCTTGGTGATTTATGAAATTAAACAAAACAATTGGATCAACCATTTCTAATATTACATGGATTTTACCACTCAATGTAGAACACAGGATTTACATGACACAAATTATAAACATATAATAAATCCAAATATAGTATAAGTGAAGAAAAATGGGCCCTAAAAAATTTCAAATATTTGTATTCTATTTGTCGGGGTTCACATCGAGCTAATGATTGTAAATTAATAATTTCCCGATATTCCAACCCAACTTCGACATTATTTATATATTTTTGTGTGTATTTTAAGTACCTTTTTAATGGAACCACCATGTGGTTTCCAATTTGATATAATTTATATTGTGTGTGATATTCATCAGCCAAAATATATAATATTTTCAAATGAAACCCATGCAGTCTATTTTTCAAATACAACCTTCAATCACCCCAAAGAGTCTGCATTATATGCGAATCCAAAGTGATCTATCTATAATTGATGGGTCATTAACTTAAAAATATTAGGTTTGGTTCCATTATTTTATTTAAATTCTCATCTTAACCTCTTTATTCTTCAATTCAAATATCTCCCAAATTCTATCTTCAAAATTGAGGTTGGATTCATTCTATGTTGGGTGGGGTGAAAATATGTGATATTTCTGAAAACATTTGAGATTGTATGATAAAAATTCATTTCAATGAAAAACTTTTTTAATCATTTATCCACTCATGAATTAATGTAAATTTTTAAACATGAAAACTGAATTCCAAGTGATTTTTAATGCCTTTATTATGATTGGAGTTCAATTCTATGTTCATAAGTATAGTTCTTTCAAAGTGTGGTTTTCCGATGTGATTTCCAAATGTTAACATTTTAATACTCTTAACAAAAATCCTAAAATTCATGAATATTGTATTTTTGGTATATGTTTTATTTAGTATGCCACTTTCATCATATCACAGCGTTCAAGAAATGTTTTGAATAATTTTATTATCCAATAAAAATGATTATAATGACTGCATGGAGGAATGTTTTTTGAAAATGTGTGGTGTCCAACACTTGAAGATCAAGATTCCATAGTTGTATTCCCATAGTTAGGCATTATATATTTTTTGAAGATAATGTAATTTAAAATATATGTGGCATCCATCATTTGTGGATTGTGAATCGATAATTGTCTTACCCATAGTTACACTTTTCATCCATATTATGCTTTAAAAAACAATAAATTGAAAAAAATATAATCATGAAAATTGAATAATAATATGATGTTTTATTGTTATTCCCACATAATGATTCTTTTTCCCCTTGAACCTGAATATAGTCACCATATATATTGTGATGAAAAACACAACGTCATTCATAATTGATATTTGATGAAATTTGATAATGGATTTTAAAAAATGAATATTCTTGGAGATTGTAAATTCTTGTTAAAATAACTTTTGTGAATTTTTTTTCATAGGTTTAATTTTTTATCAATGATTTATTTTGGTTATAATTGAATGTTAAACTATTTTTGAAACAAAGTGATTCTGTTTAATATTTTTGAGATACATTTTTATCATGAATATAAAAACTACTATTGGGGGTGATTATCCACAGATTGAGGATAATATTAAATGAATAAATTTTAATATAAATGTCTTTAAATGTCTATAAAGACCAATTTTAGTTCATTTCAAAAACATTACTTCATTTTACATTACTTTTTAATTCATGTTTAAAGTGTAAATTTTGGGGCATATTAATCATCTAATATTAGAATTAATTATTTTCATAATATGAATCTAATATTTTTGAATTTTATTTACCTATTTGTTTTGAAAATTTTATCTTTTAGTGCCAATTGATTTATAATAAGGTAGGATAGAAATTTTTAGTAATGAAAGCAAGAATTTTAGCAGAAGGCATAATATGCCTTAGGGCTATCAAGTAAATGTGGATCCCAAAATTCAATTACAACAAAGATCAAATAATAAATATAGAAATATAAACTTTTATGGATAATTGGAATTCAATATGTCCATATCTAATTATTATGTTTTAATGGAGATCGAGGGATCCCAAATTGACATTTAATTCGTGAGTCATATTTGAAGGCCCGTAAAACTAGACTATTATTTCTAGTATATTTTCAGAATGACTAATATAATTGCAATAATATTTTAAAATAAATTATATGAAAAATGGAATAATATTTTTATATTATTTGACCCCTTTAGTTTCATCCATCTTTAGTGTCAAAGTAACACATCAAAAGGGGGATGAATCTGGATGAATATTTTGGTCTACATTTAAAAGAAAAAATTCCTTTTATTTACAACCATAATTTTCAAAACCTTAATTAATAGATAATGATTTTATTGATGGGGGAAATACCATAGGACCCAAAGATTCCTATTTAAGGACGTTATGGTGAATGTATTTGGGGTTGATTTATTTCATTCCATTGTATTTTAATGCAGCAAATTTTAAATCGCATCTTCAATTTTTCTCTTGTATGTTTGTCGATCTATTAAATTTATTAATAAAATCTATTCATATTAATTTCTTCCATTATTATTCTAATAAAATATAAACCTTTTTCTTACGGTGTTAATATATTCAAATTATCTGTATTAAAATTATTCACACAACGATGGAGTGATCGTTACTTCAATGATTATCTTCTTCAATTATTCCTTCATAAGACTACTTATGACTTTCTTTGAATGAATAAAATTAATGGAGGGATAACTGTATTATGGGTTGATTCAAGTGTATATAAATGGATTTTATTGGATTTTAATTCATGTTCATTAATATTTTAATTAGTTTATTATTTTTTGTGTTCCTTTTATTCACTTAATTTCTTCACTGTCTTCACTGAATTAACCGGCTACACATTTAGAGTGCTAATATAATGAAAATAATTAGTGTGATAATGAAATAGATCCTCTATGTACTTTGGTGAATATCCTTGTAATTGTGTATAGATTGAATTAGTGAATATATTGGGTACTTATCTCCTGGATTGGACACCTTGTGAATTATGGAACTAAAAATTAATAAAAAACTAATACATCTAATCTAGACCTCACTAAAACCTAGGATCAACTAAATTTTTTTAATTATTTTCTTTAAAGTAATTTGTTTTTTTAATTCTTCCATGAAGAAAATTCTATTAGGTAATTTATTATTTTATTTTCACAATTACAAATAACAACATAGTTATCAACTTCATAGCCAAATCCAACCAATAAATTTGAGTGTCTTAAGGTTACTTCTTAGGTGCCTATGGATTTGACCCCATCATTTATTAAAATTACTACTAATACCTATAGGGTATGTTTTGGTGTCACCACCCATCAACCTCAATGTTCCTTTTCTCAGAAAAAGTCGTAGGAGAGTATTTCTTAATGGGAGGAAACCTAATTGTATTTGCATCAAAAAATTATAGTCCATATGATAGATGAATATGTGTCATTATATTTTTCTAATCATGAATAATCATTCCATAAAAATTAAAAATGCCTTTATTGTTGACTGAATTGATATTTTCATGATAAGGATTCAATAGGGAAACAATTCCTCTAATACCAATTTTTGTTTTCTAAGATTGTTGTACCACTATGTGGGGGGAGGGGGGTAAAATCAGGGGTTTGTATTTTTTTAAAAATAAGAAATTATAAAATTTAACCTTTAATCATTTTTAGTGTTACTATTATTATGAAATATTATATAAATCTCATAATAATGATGATATAAGAAAGGAAACACAGAATCAAAGATTTATAATGTTTATCCTTAGTGTAATAACCTTTATTCTTATCATGGCCACTCTCATGGCTAAATGAAAATTTATTATTAGAATGAAATTAATACACATTTAAGACAACTAACATTGGAATTTTTTTTTCTCGTGATTGTATTATTATATTTAAACCACACCATTTTCATGTTTTTTGTTCTAAACTAATATATAAAAAGGTATTAAACATTACAAGTCATTTGATAAGATTTCACCAGAATGTTCATTTGATTTATTTCTCTGATAATTTTCATATCTTGTTCCATTATTAACCCGGTCAACTCCATCTAAGGAAAATATATGTATGATTATCAATTATACTAAATTATTTGAGAAGATTCATGAAAAACATTATTGATTTTAACATTTACATGGTTGTTAATTTTCTTATGCAGGTGGATTGAAAATAATGGAAGAGGAAACATATAAACACATATAGGATATCTTAAGAAGAGTTTCTACATTTATCAATGAAGGATTTTATTTCCCATTCTTAAATATATAACCATATAAACAATATTATGGTGATTCATATTGGAAATATGGATTGTTTAATTTTGGTAATTGTTTAATGGATTTGATTAGTTAGTTGTAATTTTTTATATCCGATGGGGATGAAAGATCCTAGCATGTTGAGTTCACTTTGAGACCATATATTAATAAATTAATTAATTAATCAAACCATTACATCTATGTAGTTGAATTATTATTTTTATATAGGGGTTTAAGATCATGAGAATGATTTTATTCATAATGAAAGGTTCTAGTGACAGTCATTTTCAGGTTAATAGAATGGTTGTGATAAATTATTTGAGTTTCCAGTATGGAGGTTTGTGTTAGTGGAGGTTGATCCAATATTCTATCATTTACAAAAGGATTAAGGATTTAGATATGTATAGGTTAAGGTTTCATATGTTGGGTCATTTGATCTAATTACATTGTGAGATAGTGTGGCATTGGCTGTATAAAGGTATTGAGGTTAAACATGATTCTCCATCATCGATGGTTGGTTACTTGTAACAATAAATGTCATACTGGACTTAGGATTATGACCCTATAATCCTTCCATGAATAATAATAAGTTAATATTTGAATTTCAGTCTTTGATGGAAGTAGATTTTAATATTTAACAATGAACCATTTTTGAATTTCTTACTTATTTTTATAACGAAATTGATTTCTAATACTTTTCTAAAAATATATTTTAAATAAACTGGATGTTATTTTATAATTAATGAAATATTATAAGTGTTTATAGTAAAATATAATAGATATTTATGATTTTATTTAGTAATTTTTTGAAAATTTGAAATGAAAATTACATGTATTATTAACATTTGTCATTTTTTCAAAAGATTCATATAATTGTCTATTTCAGTGGAATGAATAAAGGTTGGTGATATGTTAATATATTAGTTGATATGGATAATGATGCATATATTTTACACTAATTTGATGAGTCTTTTATTGGTGATGTTTTGGTATGAGAGATATCAGAAATGGTTTTTTGATATTCAGATGTTATTTTCATAATGTGCTTCATATTGAGTGTTCTCGTATGTTTTAAGGGTTATTTAACTGGATAAATGTTCTATATGAGGATGTAAGAACACTGGTAGTGTATTAGCCGTATTTAAGATGTATATTCATATATAACATTGTTTTGGGGCCTTCTTTCTCATAGTTTTTTTAATTCACAAGGAACATTTATAGGGAGTTATCTTATATATAGCTCAATATTTCTTATAGACATTTATATTGTGAATTTTAGATGCAAGAGGTGTTAAGGGGGTGTTTATAAATAGATGGTAGAATATGAGATCATGTTTATCTTGAATTTTAGCTAAAAATTAAATCCCATAGTAATGAGGTCTGTTTTGTAACACCCCAACCTTCAAAGGTCTGTTTCCATTTGAATAATGCAATTGATTGCATTATACGCAACTTCAAGAGTTTAATAAACCTCAACCAATCAAACTAGGTGTTATGAATAGTAATACCCACTTTTTGAAATTTTATAATTTTTAATTTTTAAAATGGACTTCATTTTTGAATTCGGAATATCGAAATTTTTTTATGGTGAATTTCTGGTATTTTTTCTAAAACCATTCAATTTTTGATGAATAGTGAAAAACATTACGTTATTTGTTAAAATTGAATTTTTATTTAAATAATTATTTATTTTATTTAAATTTAATTTAGGTCAAAATAGATACATAATACCTATATATGTTCAATGTAATTCATTAGAGTCATTTTATAATAAGTTCAGATATATAAAAATTTTATTGAACTTTTTACCATCTTTTACCTACCCCTTATGATCATTTGAAAATATTCATAAAACATAATTTTACTACTAATTTAAGTCGAATTTAAAAATTCTGAGGGACATTATTAATATCAATAAGTAAAATGTGGTTTAATAAGATGATTTTTTTTTGGTGATTAATAACTTCCGACTTTTATTTACGATAGTTAAAAGTAAATAGGGTAATTAAGGGTAAAAATGATATAATAATTACCGTAACCCATGTCCTAATTCTATTAGATATTTATAATTTAACCCAAAAAAATTAGGAATAAAATATGACCCCCTTTGGCCCTCTTGGATTAGATTATGACATTAATTATTATTTTATTTAAACAAAAGTTACAAGAGTTTAATTCAAAGATTAATAAATAAACCACTTTTAAGATAGGGTTAAACACAATATAAATTAGACTATAAAAATTATTTAAAAATATAAAAATATTTATTATATAATGGTATTTTATTTTCAATTTTTAGACATTAAATAATTTGATTTATTTATCACACATTGATGATGAAATAATTTCCTTATTAATCCACAATCCATATTTTTTTATAAAACTTTTAAAGGCTAAGTTTTAACCTTAACAAAGTTACAACCAGGCAAAACATTAAACAGATAAACCCAGCTATTTGAAAATCCAAAATTTCCAGCCATCAAGACAAAATGAAAATTCAAGAAATCAACCACATCCATCAAAACCGTCCAAGACTCCATTGTTCCGTGAAACATAAAACCATTTCAAAATTTGAAATTCAAAAATAGACAACCATCACTCCTGCCTCGATCACCATCTTCACAAGATGCCAGACACCATCGGCCATCATCACACCATGGTCGCTGTCAAAAACAGAAAAAATCATCACCTGCATCAAGGTCTAACCACCAGAAACCATCTTCACCGTCGAACCACATAATCCAGCTTCATCGTAGAGAAGCCGACACCGTTTCCGTCGAGACAATGAGACTCACTGAGATCCGAAAAGCCTCATGAGACCCCGAACCGCTATCCCTTCTCAGGAATCACCTACATATGGACTGTTCCATCATCAAATACGATCTGATGTCAAACTTATTAGCTGGAAATGGAACTGCTAGAGACACCATCGACACTGAGAACGCCACCCCAGAACCAGATGGACTAACCACTTCCCCGATGAAAGTACGTTCCAGGAACTCCGACGGCTTCCGAACCTACATCCCAAAACCTTGGCATCACCAAGAACCCAATCCACCTCGGAGAGGCGCATATAGACCTGAGGCCAGAGCAGTGAACAAATAGGATGAGGAACCTGAATGACGCCAAGACGACAGGGAAGAAAACTAAAAACAAACAATGGCTGACACCAGAGTTCTATGAGAACCGATAGCCACTGAACCACAAAATCTCAAAACCTCTTAGAACCCCTGCTTCAGATCCGACCTGGAAAGTCACAAGGGAACCAGAGGTCACAACAGGGGAGCGGCCAAGGGATCCAATGAAAACACCAATGACTAGCCTCCAAACAGGGAAAGTAGAAGGAGAAAGATCCGAGAAGAGGAAAAAAAAGAAATGAGAGGAAGGAGACGCACTCAGATGCGCCGCCAAGCCTACATCATAGGGTTTCAGGAGGAAACCCTAGGTGGGGGGAGTGGGGGAGATCCGGGAGAGAAAGCGCTCATGACACATTATTAATGAAATATTGAAATAACTGATACTATAAATATCTAAATAAATTTAAATTGAAAAATTTGATGAATTAAAATAAATTCATAGCTTAATATGACATGTTAGATTTTATGAAATAATTTTTATTCTACGTGATAATATTTTACTGGCTTTCAAAAAAATAAAATTTAAAATAGTGTCAAAATTTTCATAATTGAGTTTTTAAAACAAATACTATATTATTAATTGATATAATATTAATAAAAATCTATGAATCATCCAAAGTACTTATATAAAGATATATATATATATTAATAATGAACCACTTGGTGTTTTCTTTGTAGCTTATAGTATGTTTAATAACCATATAATATAAAAATACCAAGAGACATGGTAATTGTCAAACTATTTAACTGAGAGATAAACCTATTTGGTAATGTTAATATGGTGACATAAACTTGCCTAAAACATATTGGTTGACAGTTTTTAAACCAATACCCACCTTATCCTCAAAATTAATTATTTTGGAGCCATTATAAACCCATGATTATTTTATTATAAAATAATATTTCTAGATTTTCCTAAATTTACCCTCACCTCTCGTATAAAAGGGCACTTCCCCTTCTCTCAAAATCACACCTCCAAAGCCATTTGGCTCTTCCAAACTCTTCCCAAATATTGTCCCAATATTACTCCTTTCATCTAAGATTCCTTCCATTTCTTAGAATTCCATCCTAAGGATCCCTTTTGATCAAATCAAAATGAAGAACCTGAAGAAGAGGTTAATATTTCATCACCTCCTTCAAATCCATTTCTTCTTCCACTTCTACTTTCTTAGTTGTTTCCAAACCAAAATAATAATTCCAGTACCTTATAAATACTGTGATGTTATTATAAATATGTTACCACCAGATTCGTTATTCTATCCATTCTATAAATGAAAAAGTCACCATATGTGTGTACGTACGACTTACCATATCCACTTCATGGGGTACTTTGTTATTCAAACACTTCATTATTTGGATGGGTATAATAACGAGAATAACTAATGTAAATAACAAATATAACATGTTATTGATTATTTATATATTATATACCATCCAATTAACTAGGATTTCTTCATCAATATAATTATGTGGCTGCTTGTGTGTACGTATGGATTACCGTATACACAAATGCAATGAGATTCATTTCCCCATCGTAACCATTCAAGAATTATTTTCATTTGATGAATAAAAATAATTTTTATTAACATAATATCATTCTTTATATGAATAAAATACATCCTATCCTTAACAAGAATGGATTACATAACCAAGCATATAAAGGAAAACGAATCAGTTTACACCCGAAACGATGATACTACTGAAATATTATTAACAAAGCAATATTATAGAATCATATATGATATCATATTTATGTATATAGTTCTTGTATAATTTAATAAAAATTACTAAAATAATATACAGGAGGTTAACGTACCCTCAACCAGTGAAATGTATAAGGAAATGGTTAATTTCACAATATCTTTATTATCTGAGATTGTTTTTACATAAGTATCTACTGGAACCTCTTGATCATCGACATCCATGTTTTCTTAAAAATATATTTCAAAACATTTTTACTATTTAACATACTACGGTTTAAAGTCATTTATACCCTTAATTGACATCATATTTTTTGAAATGAATCTTTCAATCATTTTCCAAACAAGGTACTTTACGAACTTTTCGACAAAATTAATGTAAGAATGTTTTTTAACTTATACGGTGGGTGAAGAAAAATTCCACCATTATAACATCTTAAAAAGTTCCCTTACAGGATTATAATAATATTTTAAAAATAGATGATTTCATTTATAATTATGTGACTCTTAAATAGTTTCAAAATAGAAAGAGGTATTTATTTCGAATAGTTTTAATTTCATCAATGACAACATTCATTGATGAATTTTAAACTTGTTTGAAGTTTATTTATTATGATAAAAATCATCCATATTTTATTGAAGGGTTTTTGATATGTTTGAATATGGATGTGTTATTTTTATACCATTCCTGGTTTATGGTTAATGTATTGACATTTCATATGCTAGTTTTAATATGAATGTCTTTGTTATGTTTCTACTTTTTCATATGAGGAATGTATTGGACTTAGTATATGATGGGTGGAGCCGGCTATAGCTCTTCAGTGCATCGGTAGGTCTCATGAGACAATTAGGCATGTAATTGTCCAAGGCTCTACCAAATTTGATATATGGTTTTGGCTGAGGAATAAATCAGTTTATACGTCTTGGTCGAGGCCATGAAAAGTTTTTTTAGAATGTCTGACAATATACATTACCTCATTATGAAAATAATAATTATGGTTCATGTGGTTATTCGACTAGTAGAATACCCATGACTATGTTTTATTATGAAATTATTTACTCAGCTCATATTCCTACCATAAGGTGTTCATGTTTATTATTTTTAAAGGAATGTGTTTTTAATTATTCACCATGACTAATGTTTATGTTATCTTCCACAGTATTTCTTACCCTTACTAAGCATTTGAGCTCACCCCTTTCTTATATTTCATTTTCCCAGGATATGAAGAAGTTATTAATGCGTGAATTTCAGTCATAATCTAAGAGGCTTAGACATTTCTAATGGAATAAATTAGTGTTTTATTTATTTTCAAGTTGTAATGTTGAACTTATGTATGTATCATGATTCTAATAATACTAAACGTATCGATGTTTTAGGACATGATTCATTGTGTTATTCCAATGATACATAACAAAGCGCTGACTTTGGGTAACTGGGGTCGGGGTGTTATAGTTGGTATTAGAGGAAGTATAGTAAAAACCTTGGAAACTGGATTTATAAAAACAGTTAAAAGAGGAAATTAACCTAAGATTGTCTTTGAGGATTAGTATAGAAGAACTACATATAATTCTGGCACTATAGAGATTTTATGAGTTTTTCAATAAATACATCCTTGTCTGGATACGAGCAGGTAGATACAGTTCTAGCATAGATGTACCTAAAAGTAAAACCTATGAACACTGCTTTTATCTATACTCGAATTGGAACTGGTGCATGACATCAAGCCTGCTGCACTCTTGGTTACAACATCCTAAGGGATATGCTTAGTATAATTCCCATATTCTTTACAAAACATTATGAAGGATTTATGAGTATATAACTTCTCAAAGAAAACATTTTTATGATTATGGATTATATCTATAAACTGTTCAGTTTATGTTAAGTGGTTTACATGTTTGAAATTATGTATTTTGATTCAGAAACTAATTTAATAAAATCTATTGTATAGAAATGGCACCTTGTGGAAGGAATGGAAACCGTTTCAATGCACGTAATCCATGTAGGGATTCCCCTCCTACTCACAATAATTATAGTGGAGCTGGTGATGCAACTAGTGCTGATCATCTTATCTATATACTAGGATAACTCACTGTGGTTATGAATAATAACCACACCTATATGAAGCACCCTGATCCACAATGTGTAGCATCAATGTTAGACCTCTTCATTAGGAAACAAACACAAACATTCAATGATATTACAATTTCATTAGAATCTATAAAATGGATAAGTTTCTTAGAGAAAATATTTCCTACATTGAAAAGTAGCGAAAGAGAAAAAATTCCCATGGATGTTTATCGCCTCCCGGGAGATGCAGATCAATGGTGGTCATTGATTCAAAAAATAAAGTAAGATGAAGAAGTATCAAACATGGAATCGAGGGAGTTTAAATAGATTTTCTTAGAAAAATACTTTCCTCATGACCATTGAGCTGATATGGAAAGACAAATTCTGAGTCGGAGGAAAAAGGAGGATGAGAATTTCATAATTTATAAGGCTCACTTAACAAGGTTATCAAGGCATGATGTAGATTATATACATAACCCAATAAGTAATATTGATCATTTATTTTTTGGGTTAAAAGAATTTATCCATTGAGCATTAGTCTTGTAATCATTCTCATCGTATGAAGATATTGTCTCATGTGCTATCAAGATAGAAAATGAATTTTCTAAGTATTACAAATTTAAAGCAAAGAAAGAGAAGAAGAGATATGAGGAACAATCTGGGAAAGGAACTAAGGAAACATGAAAGAAGGGAAAAGTTAAATTTCAACCCTGTGATAATTGGGGATGAATCACCTCGGTGCCTGTCTAAAAGGAAAAAAGTATACTAAAAATGTGGATAGAAAGACCATCTTACTGGTGATTGTAAAAAGAATAAAGAAGCTACCAGTGTTCAACGTTATAATTTAAGGGAGACGGAACATTATGAAAATGAATGTCCTAAGAGTTAGGGAAAATTACCTCAAAAAAGTCCAAGGGATCAAGGCTAAGCTTATGTGATCACTACTGGTGAGGTTGAAGCTGTAGAAGACGTGGTGGCATGAAATTTAATGGTTTCCTCAAGTTTATCCAATGCTTTATATGATTCTGGATCATTGGATCGTTTCATATCATCCCAGTTTGATAAGAAAAACATATATTTCCAATTTTATTTGACAAGGGATATGTCAGTCCACACTCCTAAGGGAAGTATCATTTCAACAATGTTTTGTGAATCAGTCCCCATTAAGGCTTATAAATGATATTTATCTGCTGATTTAATCGTCATACCCATGATATAATTTGATATAATCATCAGTGTGGATTGGCTTTCAGACATTGATGTGAAAATTTATTTAAATAAGAAGAAGGTTATAATTATCGATGATGATAAGGATTACCTTATCTTTAGAGAAAAACGCCACCATCTGATTCTTATCTAGATCCTCCCCCAGTATCTCTACTAAATTCAATTGTTGGATAGGATGATAATTAAATAATTATGGGTGAGGAAAATAATCTTCTAATAGAGGATGTACCTATTATGGAAGAATATATTGATGTGTTTCCATAGGATTTACCTGGACATCCTCCAGAATGGGAAATTGAGTTTTCCATTGATTTAATTCATGGTTCAAGGCCCATATCTAAGACCCCTTATAGAATTTCCACAGTAGAATTAGTGTAACTAAATAAACAACTAGAGGAATTGAGTAATATGGGATTTATTCACCGTAGTGTTTCTCCAGGGGGAGCCCCAGTCCTTTTTGTTAAGAAGAAAGATAGATCTATGATGTTGTTCATTCACTACAAGGAGATCAATTCTATAACAATAATGAACATGTATCACCTACATCACATTGATGATTTATTGGACCAACTTTATGGAGATCAATATTTTTAAAAGATTGACCTTATATCGGGATATCATTAGTTGTGTGTGAAGAAGGAACACATTCCGAAAAACAGCATTTCGTACCAGGTACAAGGCATTACGAGTTTACAGTAATGTGTTTTGGATAGACTAATGCACCCTCTATTTTCATAGATCTAATGAATAGAGTTTTCAAGAAATATATTGATGACTTTGTTGTGGTATTTATTAATGATATATTGGTATACTCCAAAATCTATGAATTTCATGAAAATCAGTTGCGCATTATTCTAAAGACTCTTAGAAAAGATAAATTATATGGGATGTTTAGAAAGTGTGAATTCTAGAATTAAGAGATTTTTTTTCTTGTCCATATTTTCTCTAAGGATGGAATCTCTGTTGATCCTTCAAAGACTATGGCAATCGAAGAATGGCCAGCACCGACGAGTATAACTGAGGTACTCAATTTTATTGTTTTAGTAGGTTATTATCGACATTTCATATAGAATTTTTCCTAGTTGGATAACCCATTAACCAAGCTCACATGTAAAGGGATTATATTTTTTTGGACAAAAAAATGTGAAGAATGTATTGAAGAACTGAAGAGAATAATAGTTAATTCTTCTATCATGAATCTTCTACTAGGGAATGATGGGTTTGTTATTTGTAGTGATACTTAAATGAAAGGACTTGGTTGTGTCCTGATGTAGAATGATAGATTTATTGCTTATGCATCAAAGTAGCTATAAAATCATGAAAAAAACAATCACACTCATGATATTGGGTTAGAAACTATAATATTTGATCTGAAAATATGGAGACACTATCTCTATGGTGAAAAATGTGAGATTTATACTTATCATAAGAGTTTGAAGTATATTTTCTCACAAAAGTACTCAACATGATGCAAAAGTAATGGATTGAACTACTCAATGATTATGATTTCACAATACACTACCACCCGGGGAAGGAAAATAAGGTGACAGATGGATCGAGTAGAAATGATCACTGAGTTTTGAACATGATGGGAGTTGAAAAATATCCTATATACATTGATCTAGTAAAGATGGATATGGTAATAACCATGGATGATGAGACATATATGCTTTTTCAAATGGTTTCCAAACCATCTTTACTAAAAAGGTTAAAAATTCCTCAGAATGATGATGAGGAATTTCAAAAGAATATTAAAGTTTTGAATGATGGGAGATTGAGTGACATCATATATGAAGATGAAATTTTGAAATTTGAGAAGAGACATTGTGTTCTTAACATAACTGATCTAAAAAGGGAATTTTTGGATGATTCTCATAGCTCCAATTTCACTATACACCCTAGGAGCACCAAGATGTATAGAGATTTGAAGGAACATTTTTTGTGGGACCACACAAAGAGGAAGATTTCTGATTTTAAGTCAAAATGTATGCTTTTTCAACAAGAGAAAGCTGGAAGGAAACATCCTAGAGGAGTCAGGAAAACTCTTACCAAACATGAGTTGAAATTGGATAATATTATGATGGACTTTGTCATGGGGTACCAAAGTATCTTAGAAGGACTTATGTAATATGGTTCATCATTGATTGTCCTACCAAGTCATCACATCTTCTTCCTATAATAGAATATTTACCACTTGAAAATCTGGAAAAACTATATATTAATGATGTATTAAAACTCCATGGTGTACCCATGTTGATTGTTTCTGATCGTGATCCCTATTTTACATCAAGATTATGGAAACTCCTTTAGAATGCCTTGGATACTGAACTTCGTTTGAGCACTGCCTACCAAACTCAAACTGATGGACTATAAGAATAGACTATTCATACCTTAGAAGACCTGTTGAGATCTTTCTCACTTGACATTCAAGGTATATGGGGTAAATATTTACCTATGTTAGAATTTTCCTATAATAATAGCTTCTATTCATGTATTCAAATGGCACCAAATAAAGTGTTATATGGCAAGAGATGTTGCATACCAAATTTTTGGGACGATGTTGGTGAAAGATAACTCGTATTCCTAGAACGTATTAAGTAAACAATGGAAAAATTGATGATTATCCAAACCCAAATCATAGCAGCCCAAAGTAGGCAAAAAAAAACTATGCCAACAACTGTAGGAAGGATTCGGAATTTCAAGTAGGACACTATGTTTTCATGAATGTATCTCTATGGAATGGTGTTATACATTTCGGTAAGAAGGGTAAATTGGGTACCAGGTATATCCAACCTTTCGAAATTCTATAATGAATTGGAGTTGTAACTTGTCATTTTGAAATACCTCCAAGTCTCTCCAAAGTTCATGATGTGTTCCACGTATCACTGTTGAGAAAATGCATGCTTGACCCAATGCATGTACTCGCCTATTATAAAATTGAAATGGAACCTAATATGTTTAATTTTGAAAATCCTATCAAATTTATTGATACTAGGGAACAAGTGCTGAGAAACTAGATGACTCATCTGGTAAATGTTATATGGAGAAACCATAAGATGGAAAAGGAAATATGGGAACCAGAGGAACTTATGATGAAGAACCACCCGAATCATTTTATGCGGTAGTATGCTAGAAATTTCGAGGATGAAATTATTTGAATGAGGGAAAAATGTAACACCTTAAGCTTCCACAACATGTTTCGCTTCGAATAATGAAATAGTTTTCAGTGGATGAAACGTAGAGATTCTAACACACTACGACCAATCAAACTAGCCGTTATGAATAATAATACACACATTTTGAAATTTTATAAATTTTCTTTGTCAAAATGTACTTCATTTTTGAATTAAGAATATTGAAATTAGCTTATGGTGAATTTTGTGTATTTTTATGAAAACATTCAATTTTTGATGAATAGTGAACACACTGCATTATTGGTTAAAATAGATCTTTTTTAAATAACTATTTATTTTATATAAATTTATTTTAGGTCCAAATAGATACATAATATCTATATATGTTCAATTTAATTCATTAGAATCATTTTATAATAAGTTTAGATATATATAAATTTTATTGAACTTTTTACCGTATTTTAGCCACCTCCTATGAGAATTTGAAAATTTTCATAAAACATAATTTTACCACTTTTGTGAGATGAATTTCAAAAATCTGATAGACATGGTTAATAATATTAAGTACAATATGGTTCAATAAGATGAAAATAATTGTTGGTGAATAATAACTTTTGACTTTTATTTACCACGGTTAAAAGGAAATAGGGTAATTAAGTGTAAAAATGATATAATAATTACCCTAACACATGTCATGATTCTATAATATAAGTTTAATTCCACCAAAAAAAGTTAGGAATAAAATTTTACTCCCTTTTGACCACTTGGATTAGATTAAGACATTTATTATTATTTTATTTAAAGAATATTTAAAAGAGTTAAAGTCAATGTATATTAACTAAACCATTTTTAATATTAGGTTACACACAATATAAATTAGACTATAAATATTAATTAAGAAGATAAATAAAATTCATACATAATGATTTTTTATTTATAATTTTTAGAAATTAAATAATTTAATTTTTTTATTAAAGAATGATGATGCAGTAATTACCTTATTAATGAAATATTAAAATTATTGATATTATAAATATCCAAATTAATATAAATTTAGACATCTGATTAATTAAAATAATTTTATAAGTTAATATAACATGTTACGGTTGGTTAAATAAATTTTATTCGAAGTGATAAACATTTAATGGCTTTCAAAAAAATCAAATACTAAATAATGTCAAAATTGACATAATTTAGTTTTTAAAACAAATATTATATTATTAATTGATATAATATTCATAAAAATATAAGGATATTCCAAAAGACTTATAGAAGGTTATATATATTAATAATGAACCACTTGGGGTTCTCTTGGTAGTTTATATTAAATTTATTAACCATGTAATATAAAAATACAAAGAGACGTGGTAAATGTCAAGCTCTTTAACTAGGAGTTAAATTTAAAGATAATTTTAACATGGTGACATAAACCGGCCTAAAACCTATTTTTTGAGATCTTTCCGACCCATAAGCACCTTATAATATAAATAAATCATTTTTGAGCCATTAGATACTGAAAAATATTTTATTTTAAATTAATATTTCAAGCTTTTCCTAAAGTGTCCCTAAACTCTCTTATAAAAGGGAACTTCCCCTTCTTTCAACATCACATCTCCAAAGCCATTTGTCTTGGCCAACCTCTACACAATTATCCTCCCAATATTAATCCATTCATCCTAGGGTCCTTACTTTGGTCATAAATCCAACCTATGGATCCCTTTAGATCAAATAAAAAGGAAGAACCCGTAGAAGAGGTAAATATTTCATCACCTCTTTCAAGTTCTTTTCTTCTTACACATTTTCTTTATTTGATATTTCTATACCAAAATAATAAATCCTATACCTTCTACATACTGTGATGTTATTATAAATATGGTACAACCATATTCGTTATTCTATCCATCCTATAAATGACAATGTCACCATACGTGTGTACATACGACTTACCGTCTCCACATCGTGGTGTAGTTTGTTATTCAAAAACATCATTATTTTGATGGGTATAATAATGAGAATAACAAATTTAAATAATAAATTTAACATATTAATTATTCTTTATATATTATATAACATCTAATTACATATTATTTCTCTAACAATATAATTATATTGTCGCACGTGCATACGTACGGATTGCAGTCTCCACGAACACGATGAGATTATTTTCCCCATCATGACCATTCAAGAATAATTTTCATTTGAGGACTAAAATTAATTTTTAGGAACATAGTATTATTATTTATATGAATCAAATACATCCTATCCATAACTAACATGGCTTATATAACCAAGCGTGTAAAGGAAAATGAATCAGTTAACACCCAAAACGATGAATCTACTGAAATATTATTAAAAAAATATTAGAGGATCATATATGATATCATATTTATGTATATAGTTATTTTATAATTTAATAACAATTATGTAACTATTATACATGAGGCTTACATACCCTCGAACCTGGAAAAGTACTAGGTAAGGGTTAATTTTACAATCTCCTTATTATGTGAGGTTGTTTTTACATAAGTATCTATTTGAACCTTTTTATCATCGACATCCATGTTTTCATAAAAATGTATTTAAAAACATTTTTAATATTTACTTGACTATGGGTTAAAGTCATTTATAACCTTATTTTAACTTATATTTTTTGAAATAAATATCTCCATAATTTTCATAACAATGTACTTTATGACGTTTTCGACAAATTTAAGGTAATAATGTTTTTTAACTTATTGGGCGAGTGTGGATATTTTCCACCGTTATACTATCAATGAATCTTACCTTACAAGATTATAATAATATTTTCAAAATAAATGATTTCTTTTATAATTTTGTGACTCTTAAATGGTTTCAAAATAGAAAGAGGTATTTCTTTCAAATAGTTTTCATTTCATCAATGTCAATATCCTTTATAGATTTTAAACATGATTGAAGTTGATTTATTATGAAAAAAATATTCCATATTGTATTTAATGTTTTGTGATATATTTGATAGTGGATGTGTTATTTTTATACCATTCATGGTTTATATTTATATTATTGACATTTAGTATGTTAGTTTTAATATGAATGTTTATGTTCTGTTTCAACCTTTTCATATGAGGAATGTATTGGGCTTAGTATGTGACGGGTGGAGCCCACTATAAATCCTCGATAAATTGGTAGTTCTCATGAGACAATTAGACAGAGAATTGGATGGGGCCTTTCCCAATTTGATATATGGTTTTGGCTGAGGCCTAAATCATATTTAGAAGTCTTGTCCAAGGCCTTGATAAGATGTTTCAGAATGTCCAACATTATACAATCCCTCATTATGAATATAATAATTATGGTTTATGTGGTTATTCAACTAGTAGAATACCCATGACTATGTTTTATTATGGAATTATTTACACAGCTCATATTCCTACCATAATGTGTTCATGTTTATTATTTGTAAAGGCATGTTTTTTAATTATTCACCATTCCTAATGTTTATGTTATCTTCCGAGGTATTACTTACCGTTACGGAGCGTTTAAGCTCACCCTTTTCTTATGTTTCATTTTTCGAGGATATGAAGATGTTAGAAATGTCTGACTTGCAGGAATAATATAGGAGGCTTGGATGATTCTAATGGGATAAATTAGTGTTGTATTTCTTTTCATGTTGTAATGTTGAACTTATGTATGTATCTTGTTTCCAATAATACTAAACTGATTGGTCTTTCGGGACATGATTCCTTGTATCGTGCTTGTGTTATGTAATAAAGCAGTAAATTTGGGAAACTAGGGTCAGGGAATTACATGTTTTATCATGATTTATTGGTTGGATGAGAGGATTTGGTTGGGTCTAACTGGTTACACCATGATTCACTACTACAAAATCAGGCTATAGCCATGGTTTTAAACCATGTCTATAGGCCAAAAAACCATGGATATTGGTAAATGTCATGGTTCCCACAACCATGGATGGTATTGGTATGTCTATAGGGTAAAACCTATATCCACAGTTCCCAACTGTGGCTATATCCCTATAGCCACAGTTCCAACCGTGGAAACAACACTAAAGGCATGGTTTTCAACCCGTGGAATAGGCTAAATTCACTCATCTCCTATAGCCACGGTTGCAACTGTGGCAATAGACATACAACCACAGTTAGGAACATTGGTTGTAGACCTATAGCTAAGATTTAAAACTGTGGCTATAGGCCTACACATTTGGTAAAAAACCAACACCATTCAGCTGGTGCTGGCCCCTTGCATCATCGTCACCACCCACTGCAAATCCCCCCCCCAATCTACCCCTTGCACCCTACCTGTACAGTAAAGCCCCCCCATGAAATCCTCCCCCTACATCCCCCCCTTCACACACTGGATAGCCCCCCTAGACAGCCCCCCCAGGACAACCCCACCCGGATAGCAGCCCCCCTCCTAGACACCCTTTTCACCCCTTGCTAGACACCCCCCAGGACAGACCACCTTGCACACCCCTCCCTCATAGACACTGGATACCCCCACCCTACATAAACCTCCTCCCCAGGCCATCCCCCTCCCCCCTAGGCAGCCGCCCTGCAAAGCCCCCTCCTAGATAGACCCTGGACACCCCCCCCCCCAACCACATAGACCCTAGACACCCCCAGACCGTGGACACCCCTAGACAGACCATGGACACCCCCCAGAAAGACCCTGGACACCCCCCAGAAAGACCCTGTACTCCACCACATACCATGGACACCCCCAGACCGACCATGGACACCCCCTGGACCGACCCTAGACACCCCCCATGGACAGACCCTGGACACCCCCACCCAGACCATGGACAACCCCCCCAGACCATAGACAGATCCCCCTAGATAGCCCAGACCTCCACTCCCCTGGACAGCCACACCCCAACCTCTTGGATAGACCCTGGAACCCCCTAGACACTGGAAACCCCCCCATACCCTGGGCACCCCTAGACACTAAACAGATCCTCCTAGACAGCACAAACCTTTACTACCCTAGATAGTCACCCCTACCCTCTTGGATAGACCATGGAACCCCCCCCCCTCCCAGACCCCCCATTCCTGCCCCACCCCCCAGCTCGTTTCCCCTCCCCCTAACCCCTGCCAGCCCCCACTTTCACCCCCTACTCGCCCACGCTTGCACCCCCTGCCAGTCCCTTCCCCCCTGCTTGTTTCCCCCAATACCCCATGCCAGTCCCCTCCAAATTAAATTATACATGAAAGATACTTACATAATAACAATAAAACAAATCCAAAAATAAAAAAACAGATAACTTCACTTACATGAGTCTCCCTATAAGAGAAACTATCAAAGAAGTCTCGAACTAGCTCAAAAGTACCTACATCCCATGGTAGAACAAAGTAGTGATCATCCACTAAAATCATGGTAAAGCAAAACATATTA
Source organism: Viscum album (assembly GCA_963277665.1). NCBI lineage: Eukaryota > Viridiplantae > Streptophyta > Magnoliopsida > Santalales > Viscaceae > Viscum > Viscum album. The sequence continues at coordinate 1,857,151,056 of OY728119.1, read as the reverse complement.
GAATATTCACAAAGAATATACCTCAATAAATAATATTATACAGCCCCTGCTGGACCCCCCTAAACAGTAGACCCCCCCCCACACATACTACTGGACCCCCTGGACATCAGCCCCCCTGCTGGACCCCCCTGGACAGCAGCCCCCTGGCCCCCTGGACAGACCCCCCCCACCCGGACAGAAACCCCCCTGTTGGACCCCCCTATAAAGAATCACCCCCTGCTGGACCCCCTGGAAAGCACCCCCCCCCCCCTATTGGACGCCCTAGACAGCTGCCCCCCCCCCCCCCACCCGAACAGAACCCCCCTACTAGACCCCCCTGAACAGATGCCCCCCTATGGGACCCCCTGAACAGCAGCCCCCCTAATGGACCTCCCTGGACAGCCCCCCCTACTTTGGATTCTTCTTAAGGTTGAGGCTGGGAGATGCTAGTTTTATCCATCAGACACTTAAATAGATTCTCATAGTAGAGTTATAGGTTTATTTTGGAGGATTTATGAGGTGAGGTTGTGATTTTTGTGTTGCTGTTTGGAAATATAGGACCTTTGAAGACAGGTTTCAGCTGGGGGTGTTTCTGTTTGGATTTTTCTACATGGTGTAGTACATGATACACTTACATGGTGCATTATTCTGGTTGGTTTGTGATTTATAATATAGTTGGTAACATGTTTTGGGTGCATAGGGGTTGGATTTCTGGTGTTGCTTCTTTTTTTGGATTACTATTGTAGGATTCTGGTTCTATCAATTGTATAGTGTGATGGATATAGTTTGGGGTGGGTCTTCATGTGGTGGTTTGGAGTATGTTTAGTTTTCTTGTGCTCAGTTTCCCCATCTTGTGTATTCTGTTTGTTGATGGTGTAAGGATTTCTATGGTGGATGTTCTAAAATTCCCTTGATATGCTGGATACTGCAGGTTGGGAGGCATATTTCTGGTAGATGGGTGGTTCTCTTTGAAAGGTGGGTGCATGTTGACTACTTGGTGGGTCTAGAGGTGTTGGAATCAGGGTGGGTATTAGCTCATATTTGGATCAGGGACTGCTTGGGTATTCTTTAGGTTGTATGATGGGTTAGGTGTGGGTGATGCGGGGCACTTCGGATGGATGGTACTAGTTGAATGCTGGGTTTTTTGAATTTCTTATGGTGGGGTGGTCGATTTTGATGCATGGTGTTTAGATTGTGATGGATGGGCCAAGATGGTGGTCTGGGGATGATTTGGTTTCTTTCTAATATTTTGGGTGTTGTGTCTACTATAGGTGATTATTGTGGTTGGATCTGGTGTTGTTTAGGGTTCTTGTGTATGTTGATGTTAGTGTAGTGGCCATTATTTGGCATGGTTTTCTAGAGGCCTTTCACTGTAGTATTTTTTTGGATAGGGATGCTGGTCTAGATGGGTGATGTTGGATACGGGGCTGGGGGTTCAGTGGTTCTATTTCTTTGGATAAAGCTAGACTTTTGGATGGGTGATGGATTTTAGAAACTTTTATGTCGGTGGGTTGGTGGGTGTGTGTGGGTGGGTTGTTGTGAGTGATTTCATGAATGTGTCTGTGTTGTTGGTTTGTATCATTTGTGACTACTTCTTTTTGGGTTTTAATATTTCACCTTTATACACCTTGTTTACTTGGTTATACTTCCCCTAGGAGTGCTTGTTGGTTTTGTGCTTGGGAGCTTCTGTGGTTGCTTCTGCTGGTTTGTTAGTGGTGCATATGCTGGGATCTTATGCTATTTGCTGGGTTTCTAGTGTTCAATTGATATGATACAATATATATATTTGGGGTATTCATTATATGAAATGTGGAAACACAAGGAAGTTATAAAAATGGAAATTAAAAGAATTGAAAAGAAAATAATTGGGGAAGGGGTATAATCAATTAGGACCCCAAGGATTCTTTCCCCTTAAAACCCTAATTATAAATCACCAAAAGGTTGATCACTCCTTTGATAATCTTTACATGAATTCACCTATGAACATAAGAAACACAAACATAATAATTTTTTAAAATTTAAAAATACGTAATTAACCATCAATGGGTACAAAGAGGTGGCTATTTATAACCAAATTTGATGGATACATGTCAATATACATGGCCCAAAAAACTTCTAAACCCAAACCCACGATTTTGAATTTCATTACACATATCTATGGATTTAGGGGACACTATATCCAACGAGAATACTTTTTGACATAACCATAAAAACATTGGAGATTCCCACCATGACATTGGAGGCTGGGGGCTGGTTAAGGCTAGAACAGGTGGTTGGGGCTGTTTTCCAGGTGGCAGAGGGCTAGCATGAGTGTTTTGCAAGAGGCTAGGGGTGGTGGCTAGTGTGGTGGCTGGTGCAGTTTGGATTGTAGGTGGTCGGGGGCTGGTGCAGGCTCGAATCCAAGTGGAATGGGGCTAGAATGCTGGTGGAAGGGGGCTGGTTGCAAGTGTTGGGGGGAAGGTGCGGGCTGATTCGAATGTGGCACATGGGGGTGTTGCGGGCAGGAATGATGGTGGCAGCGGACTGAAATGAAGGTAGAAGGGGGATGGTGAGTGCTGGATGTGGCTGGAGCAGGGTCAAATCATGTCATTACCACGACATGAATGCGGCGTGAATGCGGCGTGTTGGCACGGTCCAGTGACATCCACGGGGCAGCATCTTCCGACCAGGAGCGAATAGAGCAGGAGGAGGCAGGGAAACATTCTGGCCATTGCCCCACAGTTAGAAATTGTGATTAGTCAGTCTCAACATTGATCACAAGACTCATGGAATACTATCTCTGTGAACCACCACGGGGTGTCGTCGTGGAGCAGGGCCAAATCACTGCATTACCGCAGTGTGACCATGGTGTTACTGTGGCGTGATCGCGGTGTGACCGCGGCGTTTGGCCCAGTCTCGAAACATCTACGGGGCATCATCTTCTAGCCAGGTGTGAAGGGAGAGGGAGGATTTAAGGAAATATTCTGGTCATCACCCAACCGACAAAAATTGTGATTATTCAGTCTCGACATTGATCACAAGTCTCATACAATACTATCACTAGGAACCACAAATGGGTGTCATCCTGGAGTAGGGCCAAATCAGGGCATTACCGCGGCATGACCGCGGTGTGACCACTGCATGACCACGGTGTGACCAATGAGTGACCGTGGCGTGTTGTCCATGTCCGGCGACATCTGTGGTGAAGCATCTTTCGTCCAGGATCAAAGGGAGCAGGAGGAGGCGGGGAAACATTCCAGTCGTCGCCCCGCCAGCAGAAATTGTGATCAGTCAGTCTCAACATTGATCATAAGACTAATGGAATAATATCACTACGAACCGTCGTAGGGTGTCATCCTGGATCAGGGCCAAATAATGGAATTACCGAGATGAGACAGCAGCGTGACCGCGAAGTGACTACGGCGTGACCACGGCGTGACCGCGGTGTGATGGCGGCATGACCCATGCATGATCGCGGTGTGGTCGTGCCGTGTCCGTGACGTGTTGTCCCAGTACAACCACATCTGTGGGGTAGCATATTCTTTCAAGGAGTGAATAGAGCAGGCGGACGTGAGGAACATTCCGGTCATCGACCCACTGGCAGAAATTGTGATTAGTCTTTCACAACATTGATCACCAGACTCATGGAATACTATCACTGCGATCTTCTGCAGGGTGTTATCTTAGAGCAGGGCCAAAACACGACATTACAGCGGCGTGACTGCAATGTGTTGTCCTGGTCCAGCGACATATGCAGGGCATCATCTTCCATCCCAGAGCAAAGGGAGTGGGAGGAGGCGGGGCGACATTCCTATCGTTGCTCCGCCGTTAGAAATTCTGATTAGTCAGTCTCAACATTTATCACAAGACTCATGGAATACTATCACTGTGAACCATTACAGGGTGTCGTCTTGGAGTAGGTCCAAATCACGGTGTGACCGCGGTGTGACCGCAGAGTGACCGTGGCATATTTTCCTGGTCCAACGACATCCGCGGGGCCACATCTTCCATCCAGGAGCGAAGGGAGTGGGAGGAGGCGTGCCAACATTCTGACCATCACCTCGCCGGTAGATGATAGAACAAATGAACTATTTTACATGCTATAACATGGGATTTCCAGAGAAGGTTGTAGCAGAATCACAATGACACAACATCTAAAGGGAAACAAAATGATGGAAAATAATCACACACCCTACACAAATCATTTAGAAATTCATTCACTTTGTCGAAACATAGAAATTTTATTAATAATATTCAAAGTGTGAAAATGAGTGTCATGGTTAACGAATATGCCTACTTGGACAATGCCATTTTAGTTAAAAGAGTATTATAATCCAATTTATATTTTTCAATGAAAACAAAAACTATGTAGCCACAAAACAAAATCCAACAAGAGGCATATAAAAGACTCAAACCAAATATAAACATGATACAAATAACTATCAGCACTCTTTTTTTAGAAGATAGCGCACCTCCATTGGAGTGGTTTTATTATAAAATCACGGCACTGCGTTATCACAAAATTCATTTAATTATATTTAACATTTATTCTAAAACTCATTCAGCACAAATAAAATTAAATAATTTAAGCAACTAGATCAACATAACTATTACGGTGAGTTTTCGTAGACAGCACACCTCCTTTGGAGGGATTTTATTATAAAAACATGACTTTATTAATCAAATGAAACAATTATATTACAGAACACTTATTAAATATATGAAATTCAATATAATTAAGAAGAATTAAGAAATAAGCTAAATTCAATTTAAAGCATTCTATAATTAAATAGGCTAGAATTGTGATCCTACCTCAAGATGGAACCAAATTGCCCACTTTGGCTCTTAAATCATTCTAACTAAAATTTATTTCTCCCCCAATGGGTATATGTACCTTCACACATTAAATGTATTTTACAGAAACCTTTATATTAAATGGCCAATGTATCACATACAGTTTAAAGAGGAAGGTGGAAAACATAAAAAACATTTAAAACAATGTAGGAACATGAACCTGGATGTTTAATTATGCTTCCAACAACAGTATGATTCGATCATAAATAGGTGCATGAGGTGTTGTCCAACATTTTTCCTACCCAGAAAACACAAGAAAAAATTTATTAAATAGTAAAATATCTAAAGGAAATAAAAATAAAAGAAAAGGGAAAAGAATTTTTAAGTTTCAAACCCCAAATAGGGGCTGTTGTTCACATGTCCACAGTTGGACAGTTCCAGCAGGTCAACCCCAGTCCATTTGCAGGTGTGGTCATCAGAGTAGGTACCACCTCATCTTGTTTCTATTGAGTGTTGATTGTAGTTCCCCTTGAACATCAACTTGAGTGGAGTCAATACGATGTCTATTAAGACCTCTTAGTAGATCTTCCTAGTATGCACCCCCTTAGCATCAACCGGACTACTTAAGTGACAATTATTATACAATAATCAACATAAACCCAAATGTTTAATGAGATATAACACAAAAGCAGAGTCATGTATATAAGAGTTCATAAAGAACAAATGTTAAAGCCTTGAATTATTGGTCTAATACCATCCAAATAATCATAATGAATGAACTGTTTAATTGCGAACCACAAAAAAATAGTAAAAATGAAATATGACATATCAATGTTTTTAATCCAGATAATGGTATTTACATATTTATCAGGAATTTCAATATAGATAGCCACAAGAATGAATAATGAGAAAATACACCTCTCAACGTTACAGTTGTAGTATGGTAATAATAAATAAATGAACATGCAAAAATGTTACCTTCGAGCAGTAGGGAACATTAAGAGTACATTTCCTTAAGAGTACATTGTCAAATAGATTTGTCTTATGGATGGTAAAGTTGACGTCGTTGACCTGTCACCTGCCTTTTGGAATAGTAAGTAGTGTCCATATATTACCTGTGATGGCCGGTAGGATTGAAGAATTCTTGTATTTATATAGACCATCTATTACACTAATATTCTAAGCATCATTCCTCATTGATAACAAAACAAACAGCAGTTTATCGAAATTAGAAAACGAATGTAAAAAAATCAAAAGAAGCATATAAATAAAATGATTTAAAGGAAAATTATAAATCATTTTTCTATGTTATAAAATGTTTTCATTTTGTATATACAGAGTTTTTGTATAACAAAAACATTTATGAAACTATAAATTCATTTATAAGAAAGATCAAGATCCATATAGAAGTAAAACTGCATTATCTTTGTAATCCATAGTTTTAAAAATGAAAATTATCAATTCATATTGAATAATTTCCATAAATCTATTAAATTATAGGAACACTAATAATCATTATCAAAATAAAGACATTAATATCCAACAAGTTATGTCCCTATACACACAAAGATGATCTAGATATTGAATCGTACTACAAAATTAAAATTTTAAAATTTATAATAAAATATGAAGATTGGATGAGCTTACATACAATGCAGTCTAGGAATACCAGGTAAAAAATTCAACAGAACCATCACTTATCCATTAAAAACATGTTCTTCAATCTGATCCCATCTTCTGATGAACAAATGATTCAAACAAGAATGTATGGATTTACACATTAAACCATAATGAAGAGAGGTAGAGCATAGAAAAATCTTCTCGGAGAAGCTTGACAATAGATCGGGGTGGCGTCTCTTGAAAAGGAAATCGATCTAAATACCTTTTGAGTAAGATAATCGTAAATAATTATGAAATAAAACAATAAATACTTCTAAGAAGTGGCTTTTCCTTCCCGACCTCTCCTCCCTAACCTCTCCTCACCGCGCCCCCTGCCCCCTTCCACCCACCCCCTGCCCCCTTCCATATGCCCCCTGTTCTAAAGACCTCCCCCATGCCCTTTTCCCCCCTCCACCCTCCCCCTTTCCCCCTTTCCCCCTACCCATACCCCTTACCCCCTACCCCCATCCACCGTGCCCCCCCCTGCCCCCTTTCACCCCTCCACCTGGAACCCTACACCTAACCCCCTGACCCCTACACCTTCCCCCCTCCATCCATCCCCTATCCTACACAGCCCCCCTACACCCCCTACCCCCTGCCCCCCTCAACCCTCCCCCTTTCCCCCTACCCCCTGCCCCCTGCCCCCCTCCACCCTCCCCCTACCCCCTGCCCCCTACCCCCTACACCCCTCCAACTAGCCCCCCAGCCTGCGCATCCACCTTGCACCCCCTTGCAACCCCCAGCCCCCTCCACCCAGCCCCCTAGCCTGTACAACCCCCCTACACCCCACCCCCAACCCCCTAGCCTGCACCAGCCCCCCTAGCCTGCCCCCTACCCCCGACCCCCTGCCCCTACCCCTGCCCCCTACCCCCAACCCCCTAGCCTACATAGCCCCCTTGCACCCCCATCCCCTATCCTACACCAGCCCCCTATCCTACACAACCCCAAGACTACACCACCCCCATAGCCTGCACCACCCCCATGTGAGTCAAAAATATCTTTGGAGATGCACGTGGTGTATCGAACATCAGCTGTAAAACCAATCCATGTTTTTACAGATGATTCGATTGCATACAACACCATCCAAATGGAAAAACATGCAACAAAAATTGATAAGATGATGTCAATTCAAGAATATTCACTCTTAGAGAAATATAGAACTGATGATTTTGAAAGGAAATAAGAAGAATCATTCAAATCAAGTGAATATAGAAAAAAGAAACTAGAAGAAGCTGAAAGGAGAGTCCATCAACTACAAGATTCTCTCAATAACGTTCTTTAGGATGATATACTCCATGTCTAGGAAATTTCAAGAGCTAAAAATGATTTTATGTGCCTCATCCTCTACTTTTTCATATATTCCTGATGAACATGAAGTTGATGTTAGTTATGATAGCTCTAACAACTGATCAAAAAACTATGAGTTCACTTTTCCAAACCTATATCTATGAGCTGGGAATGGATCTCCCTTCAATCATAATTCTCTACAGATTCTATTTTAGGACATTTCAGTGACTGAAATTTCATGTTTTGAAAACTGTGCAAGTATCACCGAGGGAGGATTTGATAAATTCTTCTGATGAATTACTATTCCCATACAGTATGTAGTTGTGTTTATGTCCCACTGATTAAATGTTTTAATGTTGTTAACATTAACCTCTAGCCATGTGGAGAAGGATAACAGAAGATATATTTGAACTATGTACAAGACTGATGGAAAACATCACCTGTCAAATTATTCATTTTTCCTTATTCATTTGAAGGAAAAGAGTACGAGGGTGATTGTAAATCACCATGTATGATAAATGTGAGTTCAAATTACACTAGTAGTTCTATAAAATAGCTATGAATTAAAGGGATGATAATGGATTAAAATGTAACACTTATGATACATAATTATTGTGTTGTTTTGATAATGGAAACCTTATTGGTTGACTAATTGAAGACAATGGATCTTGAGCACCAGCAACATGGACATGGCTATGGGAAACAAAAAAAGGTATCCAGTCTTGTTTCATGGCCTCCCAGCAATACTCATGTGTGTTCTACAAGAAAACATTAATGCCTACGAATGTTTTTATTGGTCACGTGTATGTCCATAGATTGGATAGATTAAGGCAATTGTCATTATAATGTGTTTGTTTTTTGATTTGTTAACATAATATTAGACCTAACCCGAATCCCACCATCCCTACCACATGGATAATTTCACCCCTTACATTAGTTAATTATTTTTTACATCTAATGAGATCACTATGTTTATGTACTAGGGTTGAAACCCAATATACTTTTAACATAGGGACTGAGAGTACAAAAAATACGCTGCATTTTATTACTAAGTAGTAAACCCAATCCACTATTCTTATTTTATTGTGATGTAAACCAAATACTATATTAAAGGAAAAAATCTCTATGAGAAATCAATTTGGAACAACCTATGGGAAAATATAATATTAGAATAGTAATAATTTTTTTAATACAGTTAGTTTTCACCAACATTCAACAAGTCGCAAACTGAATAAAGACATAAAAAAGAAAATAAGTTATTATCTACGTGTAGAGACATACCTCTCTTGAAAGTAAGATAAATCATAGAGAATATAGTAGTCCCAAAAATAGGCCCTTGCTGAAATCCAATGGAGGAGCAGTAGAAAGAGTTGAATTTCAGGAAACCATATCTTATTGTGTAGAGATAAGCAAAGAAATTGTTAAGAAATATAAAAAGATGCTAATTCATCAAGAATAATACCTTTCATATTTCCATTTCCTGGAATAAAAAACCTTTCCCATAGTAAAATCATAGCATTAAGCTGGCCTGACACCAAGAGGATGTATCCATCAAAGTAGTTTGATTACAAAAAGTCTTGGGGAATCCCTTCCACCTAAAAAAACTATAGGAAAGGAAGAAATGATCATGTTGTAAATTAATACATTGACATATATAGATTCTTTAATGGAAACTCACATAGATCCCCCTACAGATGATAATTCCTCAAGAATAATACCTTTCATGATTCTATCACATATAATAAAAACACTTTCGCTCGTCGCAACCATATCTCCAAGTTGGCCGGTCACCTAGAGGAACTATCCATCAAAGCATTTTGATGATAGAAAGGCATGTGGAATCCATTCCATATAAGAAATCCTTTGGAAAGTTAGAATCTTCATACCTGTAAGGAATAAAATATTGACCTGTTTTAAAAAAAATATGTACAAATTAAAACCAAAATATGAACCTGTTAAATTATGGAATAAAAGATGAACATGTTTGAAAAGATGGAACTAATTGGGCCTTCCTAACTCAGATCCTTAGATAGGTTATTTGTCTTTGTTGTGTTGTACTATTATCTCCTTGTGTAATTAAAATAAAAAAACATAAAACATTATGATATAAGGAAGAATAAAAAGAATATAAAGATACAATACAATACATGCAACTTTTATTAGTAGAATATCATACACAGTTTAGGTCATGTATTGGTTGTGTTTGAATAGAACACTTGAAGCACGAAATAGCCTCATTTGCAATTTATAGAGCCTGTAAAAGGTTAAAAAATTTCCTTAGTCAAGTAAAATATCAGGAACTTATAGCAACACAGTGTAACCACAACATACCTTATAGACATTTCTAAGTTTTATGTAGGCGTCAGGAAAAGTAGGTTTCATCTTTAAAACTTTTTGGATGAATGATATTAGTAAGAAGGAAACTAAATCAAAAAATGTGAAAGGTAAAAAATGTCACAATTTTTTCTTCACGCATTTTGAATAACTTCACCACCTTCCAGATGTAATCAGGTTGATATGGGTATAAAGTATCATAACATAAGTCCCTCAAAATCCTCATACCTAGGATTTGTTTTGAGGGAACATGATTCTTCATCTTGAAACTTACATGAAATTAGATCTTTATCTCATCAACTATATCTTTAATTGGACAGTAAATAATAATATCACTAACATGGATATATAAGATGATGAAGATCCAATCTAAAAAAAATTCAGGCAATAGTAATGATTTGTATTGTTTCAGGTAAAAAAATTTCCTTCATGAATTAATTAATCTTCTAATTATGCTTCCTTGTTTTTGAGAGAAATAGTACAAAAGTGGCTTTCACTATGAGATTATCTTGAATGATAGACAATTAGAGTGGCCGAAGAAGTCTATAAATCTGAAAGACTCAAATTAATGTGATTTAGAAACAAGGGTTGATATTGATTACCTCACTGTGTTTAGAGAATAAGTGATAATAGAGTGTAATTTTAGGAAGAATATTGCTAAAAAATATATGTTTAGAAGCTGAAGGTGGAAGGGGATGGTATATTGAGGTATAAAATGCATCTAGATGTGAAAGGCCTTTTTTGTATCATGTCTACAATTTGGAAGACCACTAGAAAATATCTTCTAGATATTACATAGGCAGAAACAATGTATCAATATTCAATCCCACACTATGGTTTGAAAGACTTAGAAGGATATAGACATAAATAATAATTCTACAATGAAAAAATTACTTCAAAGGGACACATACAATAGTATCAAAATATAATTATCAAAACTAAATAATGAAAAAAAGAGAAGAAATATATTTACATTGTGAAGATATGATTCCTACTCCAAAAGGAGACTACTATTTTATTTTTATTCAAGGAATAAAAAATTATTACAATTTACTAATACTAATTAAATAATACTTGACAATAAATATAGTAGAATCCATACAGTGAAACTAGATTCCATGACTTTTAATCTCTACGAGGAGTGGTTCTATATATCTCATAGCTCTACACCTATCTCTAAATTCAATCAAAGGATCCCACCACCTAAAATCATTCACCTAGTACATTGTGCACATTAAAAAAATATCATGAGAAAAACATTATGTTTTATTCATTAATAAACTAGTATATTATCTTTTCTAAAATATTTAAACAGTAAAAAATTACGTACTCTTCAATCCGGGAAAATAAATGAATTTCCTTTTCATTTCCCACAATACTTCCACTATAATAACTTGTTGGGAAATATTTGATTTTCATTTTCTGACTGCACCATCCAGTTAAAGTAACTTTTATTCTTCTATAATTTTTAACTACTCCATTATTTCAATCAATGTTCCAGAAATTACTCTTCTAGAATTTATCCTTCCATTTGACTATGTTTTGGAACCTAAAAATGGTTTTCACAGACATAGATGAAACCTAACAATCTTCAAAATTTGGAATCTTTTTTTTCGGATTCACTATTGAGTCCCCCATCAACTTTTATAAACCTATTTCTATTTCTCAAAATTCATTAATAGATGTATGGTTCCTCCATGATGATTTTATTTATCCTAGCTCAACTACGGTGAATATCCCCTCAAAACATTATTGACAATGACCATTTTTAGTATATCTACCATATTTTGAGTCCCTTCTATCTTTCCATATATCGAGTACTCTATCCCCCAAAAACATATAGATAAAGTGAAAATTCCTCAAAATATTATTCAAAATAGATTAAAACATCATATTTTTTACTAATTGAATCAAAATCTATTATTCAAAAAACAATATCTCATCATATTTCCTCCTTCTGAGATCTTTCAATGTCCCCTTCAACCCAAACCACTCCTTTACAACTTTTGTTAAATAAATATAATTTACTTTTATTATTGAGAGTGAAAATAGCAATTAAATCTTTGACATTTGACAGTAAGCCTTTCCTCTAAAATTGAACACATATATAGTGGTTATCTTTCAAGTGTATGAATATATCTCAATGTATTACTTAGAAGAACTCAAAAATGAATCATATATTTTGAAGGAAATATCCAAGCTTCTAGAACCCTTTAATTTCTATAAAATCCACTTCACATTAACCCAAAATTATCTTATAGGATTATATGTTTTCCTTCTTCTTTCTCAATTTGAAATGTTCAACTAGGGGTGCAGTCATTAGTTTCACCTCGCCCGTGATGAAGTGATCCACCAATTTCTAGATGTAATCCAAATGATTTTGGTACAATGTACTGAAACATAAGTCCCTCAAAATCATCATCCTAAAGATCCATTTATTCAAACTAGTGTTTTTCATCTCAGAACTTCTAGACAATTCAATCTTTATAAAATTGACCCATTCATTTACTGGGTTGGAAATAAGAATATTATGAGCATAGATAAGTGGGATGATGTATCTCTTATCATCAAACACCCAGCAATAACAGAAAAGATTGTTATTTATTTAGATTAACTTCAACTTCACCATGAAGTAATTAAACTTCCAATTGTATTGCCTTGGTGCCATGTACAAAGGTATGAAATTAACTTGTTTTACTTGTATCTAATGGATAATGGAGATCCCAATAGCTTAAAAGAGGAATGATATTTTGAAGACTTTAATTTGTGGGAGTTATACATGAGGGATGATAATGATTCCCTCCATGTGTATGGGACATGGGAGAAATTTGACATGCCTGATTGAAATAAATTTATTCAGAATAAATGGATGTATCAGCTAGAGTAGGTAGAAGATGATATATAGAGTTACAAGGCCTGACTATTTATGAGAGGGTTTTTTGGGTAGATGGATATCACCCAAAATACCCCTGAAATATATCCACCAAAACTAGATTATGAGGAATCAATGTACAGATAGTTGAGCTCATGCTTTGGAGTCTATAACATAAAAAACGATGCACTTATATCACCACACAACAAAGTACAAACCACTAAAAATGAACATAGACAATATTATTGGAAGAAAATGATTGAAACAGAAGAATTAAAATGAGAAACAAAAATTTAACCCCATTATCTCAAAATCAATAAACTTCAACTTAGTATAATGGGGAATGTGTAGCAGCATCTATATCCTACTTGTAACCAGAAAAAATTGAGCCTCTTTATAGTAAGTTTATGATTACCTAGTGTGAAGAATAGTTATAGAAGCTGAGGTTAGTCAATTCAAAATTAATCAGATTTAATATAACAATAGAGTGTAACTCCTAGTAACAAGATAATTTATCTCCTCCAATGAATCCACATCAATAATAATGAACTACTCAACCAATAACGAAGGTAATAGATGATGATTCCTACCTGAAATCGCCGCATAGGAGGTGCGTCGTAGGAGGAGATGGGAAAGAAGCCTCAGAGAAGCATCGGTAGGGAGGTGAGGTGAATGCAGGGAGGTGGGTAGGTCGTGTCGGTGGGGAGGTGGGCTGGCAGTGTTGGAGCCGTGTCGGCAGGGAGGTTTCGGAGCCGCGTCGGAGTCGGCGGGGAGGTTTGCTGGAAGAGTCAGAGCTGAAGGGGGAGGAGGAATTGCGAGAGGAGGAGGAATAACGAGGGGAGGAGGGGAAGAGGGGAGGATAAATGGTGAGGTAGGAGGAATCCTGAGGGGAGGATGGGAAAAGGAATAGTGAGGATAGCGAGGGAGGAGGAATCACGATGCGGGAGGAAGGGAGAGGACGGCGAGGGAGGAGATTCACGATGTGGCCTGATCAAAATAATTTTCACATAAGTTATTTCCACCCATAGATATTTGGGTTTGGATATATCTTATCTATAGGAACGGATCATTTATGTTTGGCAATAGATCCATGGATATAGATTATATATTTATTAGTGATTCATAGTGTTTTACATGGGTTGTATGGTTATACCATGCGTCCTATGTCATGTGGTTTTAGTATTTCTCTATTTAAGTGTGAGTATTTGGTTGACACGCGAATATGGGAATATAGATTGAAGGCTTGTGTATCATTGTGGATTTCCATGTCATAATATTAAGGGATTACCCTATTAGAGGCAGTTATGATGTGAATCCTTTCATTACAGCATGGTTTTGGTTTGGGGTTATACGGTTATCATGATTGGGATAAATATTACACTTTTATTTCTATTTTCACATAAATCATAGCATAAAAGTTATCTCATTATATCCCTTTGCTATGTTAATTTTTAATATTTATTGACAATAGTTATTTTGGGAGATTACACTATGATTTTTAATGTCAATCACCATTGTTACATGATGTCTTACATCATCCCTGATTTAGTGCCCCAGATATTTTAATATGTATTAAAAAACTATTCATATTCCCTTAAAATACCTTCACACATTTCAAACACCATGAATCTAATTTAATAGTTTCAATGATCCTCGTTTCCCCTTGGTGTATCAAAAGTCTTTCCTGGCATGATCAATTTCTCGTGGTCCCGAGTGCCATTCTCTCCCACTTTTTTCATGCTTTTATTGTTCCTTATTCTCTAGTAAACTAAAAAAGATGTGGTGCTTTGTTTTTTTTATTTTTGTCCCCAGAATATATAGAGGATTATTCTTTATAGGTTATGTAGGGATTTGTTTCATGATCTATGGTGGAAGATAGACTTTTTATTTTTCTTTTATTGTTTTGGATGTTAAATCATTGGTAATATAGAGAAGTTTTTAAATTCTATTCTATAAAATGAAATTATATTATTGGTTTACATATAATTATTTCATAAAATTAATTCCCCCATTCCATTTGAAAATTATTTGTTTGTTCATTTTTCGAGTCACGTTTAGAAATTGATTCCTTAATATTTTTTGGGGTTTTTCTTTTGATTTTAATAGAGTAATTAGATAGGTTTGACATTGGGGAGTTGTGAATTGGATTTAAATTTCTTGGGTTATATGTATTTCTAATTTTTCATTTCTTTTAGGTGTAGTCCTCTCTCATTATTCTTAGTGAGTTAACATGGGTAAAAATGGAGTGTTTTTTATTCCATGAATTTAAGTGAATGCAGTGGAAATATAAATAGAGATATATTGTTGTTGGGTGTCTTATATAAATAGTTAGGGTAGATAATGGGGGTAGTACTTACTAGTGGTTGATAAGTTGATAAATGGTTTCCTTATATTCTTTTGAAGATATCGATTTCATTTATGTGTTGTTATGGGAAATGTATGGCTATTAAAATGGGAAGGAGGAATTTGAGATGGTTTTGTCAAAGAGAATAAATTTTGGTGGTTCAGGTGATGAGGTGGTTGGATGGTGAATTCCATTGAATAATTGTTTAGTTATATCTTTTACTTATCATGTTTCGTTTTAGAAAATGTTCAATTTGGGACATCAAATGATAGTTCAAAAACCAATATATATAATTATGATGGGTTACTCATAGAGTTATAGTATGATATCAAATCTTGTGGGAGTTGAGGAGGAGGTAGATGAGTTTATTATGTGGAAATTCCTTGATATATTGTTTTTGAAAACATTTTGTTGAATGTAATTATATTGAATAGGTTATTTTGTTACATGGATTGAGAATGGATGGTTAATCAAGGTAATTAATTTTTTTTGAAATATTAATTATTCATAAATATTGTTATGAGGGGATGATTAATGTGAGTAGTTAATATATTGTAATGGAATGAGGCTGTGTTTTATCCTAATATAGAGAGATGGGGTGTTATAGATACAAGTTGTTATGATGTGGATAATTAGTTAAGGAATTGTTTTTATTCTTTTTTATTCATCTAGGCTTAATTGGATATTTTCTCATGTTTTTGTTTATTATAATTGATAATATGAAAGGTCAAATCATCCCATAGAAGGGTATATTATCTAATTTAGTAATCTATTATATATTTCAGTCATATTTAAGAAATAATTCCAATTAAAAATATCAGTTACCCTTGATTTGAGATAGTTCAATTGAAGCCATTCATTTTGATGAAATTAAATGAGAGGTTCTGCATAATAAATCATTGACTAGTTATGATATAATTTAAGACAATATATCTAGAAACCGTGGGTTTTAATTCCATCCATGTAAGTGAAAAATTATTATATAGTTGGGATTGGGATGATTAGAGTGGATTCATACATATCCTTGTTATGAGAATCAACATACACATATTTGAATTCCAATTAACGGAGGACATCATAAATTTTACAATAGTATGACAAGGATCAAAAAATTCCCTTTTTGGGTCATGTTGTCATGATAAATAATGTGCCTTTTATGATTGTCCAACTGATCCATCGATATGACTTTTAAAATCATGTATCATTGACAACTGACGTGCCATTAAAATTCATGAATTTATGACAAATGAATATTTTTTTTATGTTCATACATCTAAAACCTATTATTAATTGTTTAGATTCATGTGAAATATATTACCTATGAATGTACCAAGAAATGGTTTGGTGTGGTCTTATGCACAAGCATCCCTTACTGGATTATCCTTGTTGATGAATCATGTGAAGGTATGGTGATTCTTACATCATGACAGTTTCCCATTTAAACCATTCAATTGTTGATTAGGAAAATAGAGGTTCATTGGGTACTTGGTGGACATGGGGTCAGTTCAGAATATCAAATATGGGTAGGATGAGTAATCATGGCCAAGGAGAGTCACATTCTTTCTTTAAAAAGGCTTATCATTTTTATCAAAAGAATACATGATTGGTTGTACTCTTAAGATCCCACTTGTAATGGAGGATAACCAGTGGAAGACCTATCATGGGATGGGTGACATTAATTATCAATGGAATACATGATAATATGGTTTCACACATGTGGAAAATGTCCTCGATATGCATGTCAAGAGTCCAATGATTACTCTAGTTCATATCATCATATAAAATATCATTGAGTTATATTTGGTATTTTTTATATAAAATGTGATTAATAAAATTTTTAATAGATTGGGGATTGATTATGGTTCTACAATCACAATTAAAAAAACATTTCTAGGTATAAAAAACTTTAGGAAACAAAGGAGTTATGAGCTTATTATATATTCAGGAAAAAATATGCGCTCATATATGAAAGTTGTTGGGGGAATGAAATATAGTGTTAAGGACAATGTTTTCTTTTTATTTAGAAAATACCTTTTATATTCCTACATCATCCAAAAACATTACATCAGTATCAGGAAATATAATATTGGAATTTACATTAAATTTTTTTCAAACTAATTTTACCTTAATATATGTAAATGAAATCATTGGATGTGGTGAATTAAAATATTTACATTTTTCAATTTATTTAAAATGTAATACAGTTTAATGTGTTGTTCATGATCACATTGGTATTAAATAAGTGTTTTAATAAGAAAATATTATATGTTGTGACACTATGGATAATGTTATATCCCTAAATAATTACATAAAATATTATTACATGATGGAGTACGTTGGAAATTAAAATATAATAACATTGTACAACTATTTATTGAATTAAGGGGACACAAAAAAAATAAATCCTCCAAATGTGAAGATAATACATTAACAATTATAGACACCATACATTAAAATATATTTAATTTATATATGGATTTACATGTATATAAATTATTCATTTCATTCATATAAGGCTATTCTCTCTCAAATAATATTTTTACCATTTTCATGATATCCATTTTTTAGGGTTGAATTGAAACTGAACAAACGAGAATCAATGGAAAATGAATATTCTTTAATAGAGACTATTGATCCATTACAATTTTTTTTAAAGAATTGGAACCATGAACACTTTATAGACACCAGTCCATATGGAATTTTTTCTACTACAACTCCTATCTAATGAGATCCAAAAAATAAGATTTTATCTTTTCCAAAATCATGATATACAACTATAAATTTATATTTTACTCATGAAATTCATGAATAAAAATGAAATTTTGACTAACAAACCATGTTTATTTGTTTCATTTATATAAACATAAATCATTATTATAAACATCATTTTTTAATCCTCTCATATTGTTTTTTTCTCAAAATCTTATTTCATATACTCCTCTAAGGAGTGAAATAGTTGGTCCATATTAGGTATAGGGAATGTTACTTCATCCTATTTTTATCTTGAGTTCCCTCTATTCTTTTTCTGAGGATGTTCTCTTCTAGCCTCACAAAAAACAATCGAACAATCTTTTTATATGTTCTCCATGATATAATAATCTACTTCCTATTTTTTTCTGAATCCCATAACAAAAAACATTTTACCCCACGAAACCATTGAAAATATAGACTCCTTATATGATGAATGTTAATCCTTGGATATAATAGCATTACACCTTAATTTGGACATCACCGACTTAGTTAATTTACATTAATGTTTATGGTTCTTTATTTTCTTTCATTTTTAGTTGCTTGTTAACCAAATATCCTCCTGAGTCAAAGCCACCACTATCAAAATTATTCATACCTTAACAAAATAACTCTATAATCTGACTATTGTCATAATCATATGAAACTTGGGAAGGGTCACATTCGACATTAAATACATTATGGGAATCTTCTAGTTATGCACCCAAAAAATCCTCCGGAATCCCAATCATATAATTCATGGAAGTGGTTCTGTAGGTTAGCTCCTAGGAATGACTCTTACACATCAATATTCCCAACCTCTCTAACCATGTTGTCATCTATATGGGTAGATGTTGATTCACATACCTTAGGATAAGGGGTTTCCAAACCTATAATCAACACATCTATATAAGGTGATACTAGGTTCTCATTTTCACAATCCTTTACAACATAGTCTAATTTAAGAAACTGCTTCCATAATTTTGTTTCCATGGTGGCCTTGCTCACATAATCCATGGAATAAAATTCCTCATTAACCATCAATTCATTATAAATCAAAAGAATGATATCTATTATATCCTTTTATGATTTATAGGAGTCTATATACCACAACGGACCTTGATTCCTCCTATTCATTTGTTCCTAACAATCATCTACAACTGTTGAATGAGACAACATAAAGACTGGAAAATAAATCATAATGGATTGGGGATATACAAGGATATATAGTGTTCCTGAATAAATCATTCAATATATATCACATTCATAGCATGAATTAAATTCATTAAAATAACTATGTTGAACATGATGGATACTAAACATACTATTTGATGTTACATTCTCTTTTGAATCACCACCACTACTTGGGGTTGACTGTTTCCCAGAAATCCCATAATTTTTTAATATAACCACCTTAGAAAGTGTAAATCCACTATACTAACTGGAATTTACAACCATGCCAGTTCCTTGGGTCCCCCATAAACACAATCCAGTTGTTAAAAGTTGATCGAAAAGAAAATATATGAACCAATGTCCAAACCGAATGAAATTCAAACAATAATGTGTTCAATACTTTTAGATGGTCATTTATTTTTATGTGAATTCTATATCTAAAACTATAACAACCCATATTTTATAGACTGAATTTCTCTTCAGAATTTATATATAAATCACACACCGAAATATACTATACTATAAAACACATGCACCATATGATGAAAATCAGAAAAATATTATTGTGTTAATTTGAACACCAAATTTAGTGAGTAAATATATTATTAATTCAACATCTCTTTTGAAGAAGAAATTATATGACCTTGGGAGGAAATAAAAGTTAATGAAGTATGGGGTATTTATATATGGTTGGAAACACGTACGACTAGTACAA
Organism: Viscum album; assembly: GCA_963277665.1. Taxonomy (NCBI): domain Eukaryota; kingdom Viridiplantae; phylum Streptophyta; class Magnoliopsida; order Santalales; family Viscaceae; genus Viscum; species Viscum album. Next base: position 1,857,131,193 of record OY728119.1, on the reverse strand, counting down.
ATATAATTGTTCTAATTGTAATTTGACCATTAGGGACCCTAACAAGACTATTATAAATGTAAAATTGCCTATGGAAAAATATAATAGTAATTGGGTATCTTATAAAATAAAAATATAACAAATTTATCACATATTACATATAAGTAAACATTTTTGAAAATGTTAAAATGAGTTTTCATATTTGTGTAAAACATATATGTTTTAATTATATTTGTATGATAGTAAAAACTATTTATTAAAAAAATTATTTTCATAAAATATTTTTATAAAACAATATTAATATTTATTATAATGGTAATATATTTTTATGAGACCATATTTTATATTTCAAAATTTCCAAAAAATTTACCATAATATAAAATTCAGTATTTTTCAAATAATTAAGAATTAAATTTAAAAATTAAATTTTCCATATATAGAAAATAGTTTTAATAAAATTAAATTAATTTTTGGATTCTACACATCTAAAAATGGATAGAGTACATTTTTGTTAATTTTATAAAATATATGAAATTTTTGTGAATTTCGAAATATAGTAAAATACATTAGTTAATGTTATAACTTAAATATATGAATAACTGAGTCATGGATAATTTATGAATTAATTATATCATATTCACATGAAAAAATTATTATATATCTTAGAAACATTCATCTCTATTGATAGGCTTCAGAAAATATAATAATCTAATTAATATTATATTAAAAAACACCCATCTCCTCCCCTTATAAATATCAAAACATTTCTTCACACCTTCTAAACCATGGATATTTATAATTTTATACTAAATTATATTCTTAATACTCTTTCATGTATGATTATTATTGTTCCGATCAAAGGCTATTACAATGAGCATTAAGGGGTTGCCTAACAAGAGACAACTAAAGAAAGATATGAAATATCAAATGAACATATTTCAATTTTATTCATATTCTACCACCCTCATATTTTTCCCCTATCCTTGAAATGGTAACATCATTATCTTAATCATAATGATATGTTATTATTATGGTTGAATATCCATATCCCATCCTCTCCTTAATATATTCTAAAAAATTATTTTTCATGATATAGTCAGTTGACCTCCTACATGAACAACAAATATCATATATCATATATTATATTTTATGTAACATTATTGAATGGATATATATCCATAATAAAAAAGGAAACTATATATGTTTACCATGTTCAAAAAACTACATAAGTGAACTAATTATATAACAATAATAACTAATATCTATAAATAATGTGTATTTTTAATGTTATTTGACTTTTACAAACATTTGTAACTCCTACTATGTGATGAAAATATTATCATAATAAATTTAGAGTTACATAAACAATTATTAAATTAAATTCATAGTTACGTATAGGTGATGCGACCTTGGAACCATAACACAGATGAAAATGGGTGAGTAGACACTTAAATGATGTATCAATTAAATGGATTTAAACTAACACAATATCTTATTGATAAATATAATATATTAGAAAAATATTCTCAATCATGTATTTAATAAAACAAATTTGATTATTTCGGGCGTTAATTTATTTTACATATTGAATCAGAGCCTACTGTATGAGAACTCTCTAAACCGTCCTATATTATTTGGATAATACCTTATATCTACATTGATTTATCTCTTTATTTTTGGTTATAAAAGCATGTATAATCTATATATACAAACCTATAATATATAACTAGTTTGTCCATTTTTTTGTTGGGATGTATATGATTTTGATTCTATCTTCCAAAATATTTCAATTATATTAACCTTATATAAGTGAATGTTCTTATTTATTATTTATTTTTATGAACCATATTTTTAATTGATTAGAATTATCAAATGGTGTTTTTGGATGTACTTATTTTATTATAGATACAAATCATGGTTTTTTTGGTTTCGAGAGAAATATGATGCATATATCATTTTTAAATTTTTTATACCATTTTATTAGAACATTTCTAAATATGTTGAATATCAATATTAGGGAGAATTGCACTAAAAAAATCATCATCCAACACTCAGAAATTGTTGAAATTGTCATCAACCATTTAAACTCTTCACATCATATTAGATATAAGGACACCAGGAACAACCAATATAGGACTACTATCAATTGGAACCACATTGATACTACAGTCATAACCTGAGAGGTACAACCTCCACACCAAAATTAATACACATGATACATTAATGATGGTTAAGTGGAATGAAAAAAATAATAATGAACTCTTAAATACCCAAATTGAGTACCAAACATCCCAGAATCATCCAACCCCATACTATGATGTTAAGGAGGATCACATCAATGTACCTGGATATCACCTTGATAAAATTAAGGAACTAATTCCACTTTGGGTTGGAAGTGATCTAGGGTTCACCGAAGACAACACCCTAAGAAACCCAGAACTATATCCATTTTATAGGAGTTGACGGTGTACTAGTGATTAATAGGTATGAATAAAATTGACAGACGCATAATAAAGAGACATGTGACCATACATCGAGATAAGGTAATGACCCCAACCAAGGAAATAAGAAACAGGTATGGAAAAATCACAAAGAGAACACAGGAGAAAAATTCACGGGGAGGTAAGAGAAATGGGGAAGCAAGGGGGAAACAATACTAGGTATGAAAATGGAAAAATGGAGGGGTGATTCTCAGGCATGACTACATCACTTTTTTGAGGAGTTTCAGGGAAAAAAATTTCTAGTAGAGTTATCTGAGTGAGATATATTTCTAGGAGATTGTGGAGCCATATTTTCATAGACCCCATAAAATTTATAGACCTTTTCTCTAAAAAATATGAATGCTTTCATTCCTTGTATTCTTAGCAATATAAAATTTCTACTTATTATCTAGAGTATTCACTCCACCTTCCATGACTGGGTAAAAACAATTGGGTTCAATGCCATGTTCTTCTATTCATAGAGATCAAATGTAAAAAACACATCCTTTCTATCCAAAACAATTGTATTTTTTCATTATAAAATGTGGGAAATATTTAATAAATCAATAAATTTATGTTATCTATAAAAAAATAATTCATAATCACCAACCAAAATAAAGATAATTATCACTTATATTTTATACCCATTTAATTTCCCCGAAAAGAACAATTTCATTGATAAACATTATAGAGAACACTATTAGTAATTTAGTGTATTCCCACAATGAGTTTTCATTGAGAGGGGTTCACTAAATGAATAATTTTTTTATAATTATTCTACTAATCAATCATTGTCACCAGTTATGATGAAATAAATAAATTTTTACAAAATAATTTTTCCCTCGGTGAAAAACTATTATGTTAATAAATTTTTTGGGTGATTTTAACTATATATACACATAAATAAATATGAACAGACCAATATAAAAATTTTACTTATCAAATTTAACAATTAAATATTTATCATGATGTGGGATTATCCATAGACATTTGATTCACTAGAATTTCCAAAACTAATTAACAATTAGTTTGGTCTCTCCAAGAACCTGGTTGCGTGAAAATTCCTTATCACAAAAACTATGTTTTCCTATACAAAGTTTGATATGTCTTCAAAAGAAACATCATAAAGAGTATTCTCAAACCCAAAAGAGTCTCCAAATCTATATTTAACATAGTATCTTTGTGTCTCCTCCGCTTTGATAACAAAAAAACTAAAATTCAGTAATGTGATGCTTCATATCATCCACCCAAAATATTTTTACTTATTTATCTATGATATATCAATGTATAGAAAAAACAATAGTAATCAAAATATTAAGGGGAACACTAGATTACTCATCTAAAAAATTTGAAATTCATATTCTTCACAATCATGACATAAATCATCCTCGAATAATGATTCATCTTCAAATAATTTGGTTAATCGACAATCATACTTGCTCTTGGGTGTCTCTAATTCTCTTTCATTTATCATCAAATTAAAGAAAAACCTTGCATGTACTCTCTCCTATACCATTTAACTATATCATAATTATTCAAATAAATATTAATTTCAAATTTTAAATAAAATTCAAATTCAAAATATTTCTTCTTATACCACTTTATCCTACTTTAATTTGTACAATATGATCAATCCAGACCTCTAATTACCTCTTGGTATGTTTAGAGGACACGAAAAAATTAGTCTGTATAACCTCCAAGTCACTATGGTTTTAATGTAATAAATACATTTGATAACATGATTTCAACATCAATCACGATGTGACCATGTTAATTGTTGAGTGGAAATGGTCATAATAGTGAAATGAGGTGCATCATGCTGTAACCTTGGAGTTACCAAAGTGTTTAACTTCATACTACTCAAAAAATCAAAAATATTATTAGGGTGAGCCATTGAATTATTTTGTGATATTTGAAACTTTTAAAAATCATAGGAACACCAAAATCCAATGAAATCACCTCTATAACATGATTTAAGACTCCATAGTGAAATTTTCCCCCATACTAACTATTGATTTCTTCCAAGACCACTAGAGAAGAACTACATCACATTTCAACATGACCTTTGAATTTACTCATATTTAGGCTAGTGATTTTTTTAAATAAAATCCATCATACCATGGTTTGAGACTCTGTGGTGCAATAATACCCCAAACACAATCTATTTTCTCACACCGAACAATGACAACATTAAAAAGAATGGCTTACTCTTTATAATGTGATCACCATGTCATGAAATACAAGAAAAAACATCATCAGATTTCAATACTAACCCAGCATGTGATTTATGTCATTTTATTATAATTTTATATATGAAAACAAAACCTTAATCATATATAGGCTTGTCACTGAGGGATGACTTACCCTGTGTAGTGGATTCCTCTTCAACATCAATAATCCTTCAAAAATTCACTCTTGAACATCAATATTCATCAAAACTCTTCAAAATTTCATATGGAATTAATAACATCTGAATCATTTTAATTCATATATGTTTGAAAGTGATTCCTGTGTTGAATTTTTTTATGTCAATATTTTATTGATTTTTTGAAAAAAAGACTACACCTCACAACTCACATAAAATTCAATTTACTTCTTCATCAAAATTCTCCCCTTTAACGGGAAACCTCAATCTAAAACTATTTCATGATAAAAAAAGGACACATAATGTTGAATAATATAATTATTTTTAAGGAAAATAGAAAATTAATTTCATGTCAAAGAAGTTTCAAAATAATAAATATACGACAATAAAGATGAATATTTGAGTCATGTTTTTGGACTATCCCATGAAGAATGATGTGTGAGGTGGATAGTTATTATTCCTTATGTAATTTTATCAATGTGTGTAGATATGGTCTCTATGTAATTGTTGTATATTTTTCTTCTGTGAAATATTGTTTTTTATATTTTCACATTGTTTAATTTCATGACATGAACTTTTATATTTATCCAATTATGTTAAGGGTTGTTTGTGGTTTCATAATATTTCATGGACTCAAAACCAACTTAGATATATTAGTGAATATATAGATTTCATTCTTAAGGATATGATTACGGGAGAGGGCCTTGTGGTGGATTTTTGACCAAGTTAGAAAGAGGATTTAGAAGATGCTATATGGACCTCATGCTGGATGTGGATGCTTTTTTTATTCTTTTACTACCATAGTGGGCCCTTTGGTTTAGATATAATTTTATATGTAAAATTACATGTTTATAGTAAATTTCATGGATTTATTTGAATTTTATTCCCCTTAAATAGATTCTCATTTAGTTATTATTTGTTGATTTTTTGGTTATCAATCTATTATTATACTCTGATATTAACCTGGTATCTCTGGAATAGTATACCCATGTCATTTCTTGGACCCTATCTGCTAATTGTAAAAGTATTTCATGTTGGGAGGCACACATGATATTTTTTTGCATGCATATCATATACCAAGTGGTTTTGGTTATGTTTTTTCAGATGTGGCCAATTTGAATGATGAGTCAGGTTCTAATTCAATGGAAGTACTCTAAATTTTATAAGACCAATTAGAACATACAAAACACAGTGAAGTATAAGAATTTTGAAATGTGTTTCAATACAAGTAATGGAAAAAACAAAAAGAAACAGAATCACCTTCTATATAGAACAACTTTACTACTCATTTTGTGGTAGTGAAAAACCTATTCCACCATTCCTCAACACCATCACCTCTATCCTGATCTATATATAGCTGCTCACTTCCTTCAATTTATGGTTTTTACTACAGACATACATTTATATATTTATCTTGTTTCATTTTAATAGGGGAATGATGATGTACTGAGTGCACATCAAACACCATCTACTATCCCTACTCCCCTTCTTCGATTCAAGATGTTTTCATGCCATTCTTGTTGACGATATTTTTTTTTTCAAAACCATATCTAGACTAGATGCATCAAAAATCCAATTAAAATATCTCTAATGTGTATCCTTATCTTCACATCCAACCAAACACCCATATGTCACCACCATATCTAGCATCAGTTCACAAATTATTGTAGTATGTTTTAAGAAACATTAATTTCATGTTTCTAGAAATATCTCCTACGAAATTTTTATTTCTCCCAGTTCCAGATTGAAAAAATCCACTTTTTCCCACCATGGACTCATTATTTCACTAACCCCATATTTATATGCCCTAGTTATCACTATCAGGTATGTATACCTGCATCTTCTCCAATTGATATATTAGTCTACATGGTTATTTTGGAACTCAGCTTGTACTTATCATTCTTGATCCCACTCTAGTAGGTGCTGCATAATCGATGTGAGCATATCATTAATCCATCATATTCATTATACTACCCCTTCATGATGATATTGATAGTGTGTCTATATTGAATATTATTTATTCATATTATTTTTCATGGTTCTATCCTACCTCAAATGAATATAGTTGTACTCTCCTCCACCCGAAGGTATCTGGAAGGCTAGACCATGATATAAATAACTAATGGGATGCTTTCATAATGAATTTAAGAATAAAAACAAATATAGTCCCCTTGAACTCTCCCAATCCTTGACCGAATATCCTAAATAATATCCCTCTATATCCACCCTCTTTCCATCCTCATCCTCTTTATAACTACTCTCCCTCCCTATAGTTTCTTGCATGGGTTTACTAGTTTTTTATTAAATCTAATCAATTTGGTAGGATATAAAATAGGCCCACATTTTTGTTGAAAAAAATATATTAATCACACAAATAAGTTTTTATATGAAGATAAAATATAACAAAAGAATAGGAAGAAAAAAAATGAACGAAAAAGAACAGATACACATCGATTTATAGGGTACAGGAATAATCCATGCATCCACAGAGAGCCCGAATCACATATATATGAAATTAGGGAGAAAAATTACCATGATATCTTAAAGTTACTCATACTACAAACAATACCATTGATTTAATGACATAATAAACACGATGAGGTATTGTTCCACCAACTGCACTGTAATTATAAAATGCTATAGTAATGGGTGTTAGGAAGTCATCCCTAGTACAGTGATGCAGTCAATCATGTCCACGATACTATAGTTGTCAGTGGAAAGAAGTAAATATAGATATAGTACCAATTTATCCAATTTTTATGTTTCTATATTAATAGTGCTAAATTTCATACTACAAGAATTCTTTTTTGGTATCACCTAGTCAACTCTTCTATAATTAGTAAGATTTACTATAATTCCTTAAAATTTGGAATAGAGGGCTTTGGATCCTAGAGTAGTTGTGTTTTCCACCTCGAACCCCCAAATTGATCAGTGAAGAGCTCTACCTATGAGGTATAAAATTCAATGTTCATTATTGGACACTATCATTCATCCAAACATCATCCAAACAGATCGGGCTACACTAATTCAACACTCTCCCCATCCCAAAATATCCATTCTCTCTATGCCATCTAGAGCTCCCTGAGATACCATGATATATACCACTTATAAAAAGAATTACATGAGTTTCCTAGATAAAAAAATGGTATCTATCATCTATAATTTGAGATTAATGACAATGCAGAGGCTCTAGCTAGTTTTAATGGTCTTATAATCTATCAAGGCGGGGGATCATCTGAACCTAACCCATTTATCACACCTTTCCTTTTTAGTAATTTCTCTAATGCTCTTCACCAGCCTGTTTTACCATTATAACTCCTATCATGCCATGTTTCTATGTATGTTTACTATATTTTATGGGCCATGTTCTAATTCTGTTTAATAAATAAAATATTTTCGTTTATTTAAAATCACATGTGGTCTTTTTTTCCACGCGATTACTATATACACAATTTATTTTTACATAAGTTAAAAAATTATAAAAATATTACTTCTAATATATTATGATATATTTATTATTCTCTTGCATCTTATTTATATTTTTTTTACTTTCAAACTCTCATTTTACCTTTGTTTTTTCTTTAACACTTGGATTATTTTTTCAAATGTTTTTTAATTTTAATGAAAACAGGGGGATAAAATTATTCATATTTTATTTACCTAAATTATATATATGGTTTGATTTATAATTTATAATTTTATTTTGATATATTTATATTTTATCCTACTAAATTCATTATTTCTATTAGTTTATATTATTTGAATTTTAAATCTATAATTTTAGTTGTCTTAAAATTATATGAGAAATATGTGTTTGTTCACTCAGTAAAATCTATTAAATTAAATTTTTTATTTGGTCATGTATTTAATTTATTTATGTTTCATATTATAATACAAGTTCTTTCATTAAAGTAAAGAATGGGGGGTTTTATCTTTTTTGGATTATCACAAATCATTTTAAACTCTTTTTTATGAAAACAATATAGTGTCCTAGTTGTGTGTATATATCTATTTTTACCACCATTTGTATTAACATGTATTATTTTAAAACTAATTTTCCTCTAATATTTATTGTTATCTCACATATTTTACAAGACTTTTTCATTGAGAACATGGGGAAATAGTTGGATTAAATGTTTTTCATCTCTAATTGTTGTCTATTTTTGGAAATGATCTAAATTTAAGTGTATAATTTCAAAAATTGTAAGTGATTTTTTTATATCTGTCATTTTGGGCAAGAAAATGATAATAAGTAAAAGATTAGACACACACATCTCTTTTAAATGCATAAATATTTATCTTTTTGTGAGTCCTATTTTTATTGTATATAGGAAGTTATTTTTAGTTATAAAAATTTATTTCACCATTGATAATTATTGTTTTTACGTTTTAAAATATTATTAATCATAATAGTTTTGAAGGAATTATTTTCATTATAAAACTGAGTTTGACCTATTTCACAAAAAATATTTTGGATTAATTTAAAACAATTTTCATAATTTCGTCAATAAATTATTATTTTTAGAGTTAGTATTTTAATTTCTTATAACTGTTTTATTAATTATACTAAAAAATATTTACCCTCCTCTTTTGTTTCTATAATGTAGATCACGTATTACATATTTCACTAGTGTTTTTGTCACGAAGGGTCCTCATAATCATCCAAATTTATTCTAGTGAAAACGAATGGTCTATGATACCCTAAATCCATATAGGAATTATAGATACAATTTACCATAATATAAAACCATGATTTAATGAAACAAACTATAATTAATGGCTATAAAAATTAAAATATACCCTGAACTCATTGTTGTATCAATATAATCATAGATAGAAATAAAATCATGTTTTAAATAAATATCCATAATCTTTTAATACCAAAACAAACTATAAAACAAAAATAATATTCTAAAAGTTATAAATAATTTCGTAATTTTGATACTTATAAATAAATATAATCACATATTTTATTATAAACCTGATCATGATATATGAAAAATCCTCAAGGTCACCCCCATAGAATCAAAAAGTTATGAAAGACTTTTTGATTCCTACATTAATCAAATTACTAAAAAAATTAGATGATATCTATTGAAAATATTATTCAAATTCAACAACACATTACCAACATTTTAAATGGACTGAAGGTATTATGTGAATAATTTTAGGATGATACTATTGTGGAGAAGTTATTTTTATCTTCATGGTGTCATGTGTATGACATTATAAGTCTATCACGCTACAAGATATTTACAACCTAAATTACTTTATGTGGTTCAACCCTTCGAATTGAATGTGTTTCATGGTACACATTATAGAGGCTTTCATATTTGCGAGAGTCAATTAAACCATCCTGTTGTATTGTAACATTTTATAGGTAATAATAATGAAAAACTACAATGTTTTTACATCAATAAATGTATAAAAATAGATGCAGATTAGTCACAGAGTGATGTGTAAAATATAACAAGAGACCAATACATGAATACACCACATTGAAAACATTGAAAAATACCATGAAGCTCTATCAATATATTTCAACCCCTTAATGAATGGTAAATTTCATTCTCTATTAATAAATCCCATCTCTACTTCAGATGTGAGAAAATCCTTGAATTAAAAAATGTAGGCCGACATATCAATATTAATACTAAAAAATTACATTGTTCTTTAATGGTTTATTGACATAAGAGTAAAATATTTTACAAACATCATTTTAAGAACATAGATTCTGGTTATTTGGATTTATCTCAAACTTTACTTGCAATAAACTCAAATCAATTTGTTGTGGCTCCGCCAGCTGAACTATAGAAAATAAATCCCATATAATAAGATATTAAATTGGTCAGTGAAGAAATATGTGATGGAATGTGTAGCATCTTATCCCCAATTCCATGTGGTGGCATCTTATGATGGTGTCCATGTAACAACCCAAACTTTTTATTAATACTTGTTCCCTAATTTTATGTGTTTTTTATATTATACTCAAAAAAACTAAATTCATTAATTAATGAAGTGAGTATAATTAAATAAGAGCATTGGGTTTCGACTGTTATATGACAGTTGGTGAATATGACCATTGGAAGCTACACTCTTAACGTTGCAATTTTAGTTTATAAATACAAGTGATATTGGTTAATTAACACAGAAAGAAGAGTTGATGGCCTCATCTAATAGACTCGGGCCATTCGAAGACCGTCTGAAGGAACTTGGTAAGGAGGTATAACCACTGGTCTTTTCTATGGACCAATCCCAAGCCAAACTTCATCATGTGAAGCTTGAAAAAAATCACCTATAGGAGAAGTTCAAGATGATATAGGTCACTACTCGGGCAATTTTGGCCAAGCCACCCCAAGATTCTATCTCTCATTAGGACTCCTTACACTTAGATCATATGCTGGTATTATAAGGGGATACATAACAATACCTTAGTTTCTTTTTTGTAATCCTTTGATAAAAATATAATTGTTATTTCTTTTTATGGTAAAGTTTTTAAATTTCAAATGTCCGGATAAATATAGGATATATTTTATTGATGACTTTTTTGGAAAAAAATGGATATTTTAAAATATTTATGTAAACCTGAAATAATTAAAAATGTGTAATGATTTTCAAAAAAATTTCTTCTACAGTTTTTTTTAGTAGAATTTTTTTTTCTAATATGATCAATGTAATTTTTGGTGAATAGTAAATTATGAATAGTAATTTTACGCTTATGAATAGTAATGTGACAAAATTGAATAGTAATCTCACTGAATAAATTATTTTTATATTTTAGGCACCTTGATTAGGTAATGTGATTCAATAAAATAAGTAAATAACTGTTTCAGAAATTATTAGTAAAGTATTAGTTTATTTTGTTGGTGAATATTGTCTTTATTAAAAAATTAAATTAAAAAAAATTATAATTTTTTTTAATAAAATGGAGATCATTTTTGAATTCAGAGCATTGATATTAGGTTAAGGTTAAATTTGGGTATTTTTATGAAACAGTTGAATTTGCGGTGAATAGTGAAAATACAGTTTTGAGTTTCAGGTGTATAATGAAATCATTAAGGATGTAATAATTATGTAATCATTCTGGTAGTTTTATTAATAGTAATATATTATATGAGGTGTTCCAAGTGGCCAATACCATGGGTAAATACCATGGGCAAGCCCATGGTTTTTCCAATACAACTGATGCGGTGTCCCTTTGAAATTAATGATTTTTTCCCTCACTTCTCTTATCAATAACAAGACAATCCCTCATCAATTTCATTACAAAATCCTCCTCAAAGAATCCATAGTCTCTTTGACTCCCATGGAGTCCTCCCAATGTTCCCTCATTCCTCCCACGGTCTTGAACTTCATGCTTTCGACGTTAATGTTCAAGGCAAGGGAATCTTTCACTCTCTTCTTTTAAGCCATGACTTCCATTATGGTGTGTCTTATAGATTCCATATCTTTATGTTGAGGGTATATTCTTATATTTTTTCATTACTCTCCATTTCACTTCTAATTGTTTAGGTACCCTTTCATCTCTAATCAATTTTTTTAGGAAATTTTATGTGACGCCATTAGGATGGCAGATTTCTCGTAAAAGAAATCGCATCTTCTCGTTTCCTTCATGTTTATTTTTCTTTTGGTATGTCATTAAAATATCCATTACATGATATTATTATATACCCATACTGTATTATGAATTATTTCTTCGTTTTTTACCCTTGTCCCGTCTCTTTTCAATGTTTTCTAAAACCATGTTATATAGCCGTTATACTGTAGAAATTTCACCTCCAAATTTCTATCTCTTCCTCTCCAGAAATTCTCTTCTTTTATATATGTGAATACCCAGGCCTATTTAGTTTCTATGGGAGATCATAAATATATAAATATGATATATTTTAGTCTTGAATTTACATATATATAACCCTCACTCCCTTTCGATTGGTTATAAATTACATAACGATCTTATTTTTATGAACTTTTAAAATGTCACGATTTTGAAATAAACCCATTTCCTTTATTATATATGGGTTATTTATGAAATGTTTGATTATGATCTATGTAGATCACATGAAAGTAAATATATATTAAGGGTGTTCCCTGATAGCGCTCCAATGGATTAGGTTAATAATTAATCTCTAGAGATGACAAGTTTCACGATACCTTGGTGAATAACCTTGGTAATCTTTACGAAACCTTGGGGATGAGCCTTGGTGATATGTTCATGAATTTATAACTGAAATGTTGTATCCACATATTCATGTTATGATTCAAGTTATCTTTATCATAATAGTTTTATTCTTCCATTTCTCATTTCTTTATAATTTTTATCATGTTCGTATTATTATTTCTCAAGACTACATGTCAACTGTTTCACTGGTTTTCTTTACTAAGCCTTATGATCACCCTTTCCTTTGATGTATGTATCCAGGTTATGAGATGTATTAATTGTACTTATGATGAACAAATTATAAAGCTTTAAAATTGGATTAGAATAATGCTATATGTTGTTTTCAATTTTTATTGTTCCAGATTTCCAAGACACTAGACTTTAAAGATCCTCTGTTCGTAAAATGTAATAAAAAGTTATATATTTAAAAGGAGGGATACCATAGTTGGTATCAAAGGATGTCATAGATATTTATGTAAATTATGCTATGAAAACTTTTGGAATAATACTTTAGAAAAGTTTAAAAATATGAAAACTTCCTGAAATGTTGGTGAGTATTGGGTAAGTGGTTTATCAAGAAAATACATCCATGTCTGGATACGAGCAGGTAGAGGCGGCTCTGGCACAAAGGTACCTAGGAGTGAAAACACCTAAAAGGAGTTTTGGGCTTGACCCGGGGTATCGTGGTACATGAAAATGGGCCTTTCTGCACTCTTGGTTATGACACTCATGGGGGATATTTTTGGTTAATCGTAATCTTTTTATGAATCATTATGATGGAATTATAGAGAAATGTAATTGTTTAAGCATGAAGTTTTAAGGCATAAAATCCATTATAGTTAAATGATTCTTTAATGAAATGTGTTTCTCACTATGGTTTTACTCTTTTATAAAATGGTGGGAAATAGGAGGAACCATGAAAATGGTGACCGCAATGGGCCATGTGCTGAAGGCCCTCTGATGGAAGTTGGAATGGAAACATTCCCATGAATGATGAATCAACTTACTCAAGTTATGTGAAATAACATGATTCATGCTAAGAGTAAAATATCACCATGAAGGGAACAACATTCTATTGAGTCCTTTATGAATCAATGATCACAAATCTTCATTGGATCGACTGACCCATTGATTTTTGAGTAGTGGATCAGATCTATCGAGAAGATGTTTTATATTCTCCATTGTTCAGAGCAAGAGAAGGTCAGCCTAGCTGTCTATCTCTAAGAAGAAGAAGCTTATTAGTGGTGGAAACTGATTAACAACATGAGGAAAAGAGTGGAGGTTTCATCTATAGAGTGGGAAGAGTTTATATGGATCTTCTTCAATAAGTATTTCCCACATTCTATGAGAACAAGAATGAATAAAGAGTTTCTAGAGATGAAGAATATGGAGAATGAATCTATGGGTAGCTATGTGATGAACTCTACAAGACATTCTCGTTATACCTCATTCTTTGTCATGGATCCTAATGTTAAGTTTGATAGATTATTTGGTGCCCTAAGAACTAAAATGCATAATAATCTTGCCAATCGAGACTATGACAGCTATGAGGAGAACATACAAAGTGCAATGAAAGTTGAGCTGGACATTGGTGAGATGTAGTGGTCTCATAAATTAAATAACAAAAAGTGATCGATGGAGACCAGCTTAGAGAGGACCTTTGATTAGGGAAGAGGAGGCAAGAAAGTCCAACATCCCACGTGTAATAAGTTTGGGAAGATGAATTTGAGGAACTTCTTTCTTGGGAGTGGGAAATGGTACCAGTGTGGAAAAGATGGCCAAATTTTTAGGAATTGTCGTAGTGAGGTGAAACCTAAACTTCCTAAAAAACAAAAAGGGTATGATGTGGCAGGCCCTACCTAATGTCCATTGTTTTAATTGTGGACAACTTGGGCACATTTCTAATCAATGTAAAATTCTGTGGGCAATGTAGGGGAACCCCCATCAGCCTCACCAAAGGACAAGAGAGAAAGGCCATTCTTTTTCTATCATGACAACTGTAGTTGAAGCTCAGAATGATGTGGTAGAAGGTACTCTTGTTGTTCTCTCTAAGCTACCATGTAATTTTTTTGATTCTGGTTCTATGCATTCATTTATTTCCTCCATGTTTGAAATGAATTTAGAATCAATCCACTATTTTCTAAAAGTAGTGTTATCAGTCAAGACTCTTGGTGGGATTATCCAACCATCTGCAGTGTTTAGAAACTCTAGTATTTACTTTAGTGAGAACAATATTATCAAAACTCTAGTAGTCATTCCTCGGATAGAATTCGAAATTATACTAGGGATCGACTGGCTCTCAAAGTATAATGCTAAGATCAAATGCAGAAGCAAGGAAATATCAGTTGTCATGAATGAAAAACCTATAGTTTTCTTCCAAGGAGAGATATCTCAACATGATCTTTGTCTGAAGGAACCCCCTATATCCCACTATAGGGAGTTAATCAGTGAAGATGAAGAAGGATATGAGAGTTTAAGGATAGAAACTATCCCCATCGTCCAATAATACGTTGACATATTTCCCAAGGAGATTCCTAGACCTCCCCTAAAAAGAGAGGTAATGTTTTCTATTGAAATCGTACCTGGATCTCATCCAATATCCAAACCTCT
This sequence comes from Viscum album, assembly GCA_963277665.1. Classification (NCBI taxonomy): domain Eukaryota; kingdom Viridiplantae; phylum Streptophyta; class Magnoliopsida; order Santalales; family Viscaceae; genus Viscum; species Viscum album. Next base: position 1,857,115,601 of record OY728119.1, on the reverse strand, counting down.
ATATAGGATGTCAAATGTGGAGCTCGAAGAATTAAATAAAAAAATCGAAGATCTTTTGGAGAAGGGGTTTATTCAACCGAGTGGGTCTCCTTTGGGAGCGCTTGTTCTTTCTCTAACGAAGAAGGATGGAATGATGTGGAAATTTTTTTATTATAGAGAACTTAATGGGATCACAGTGAAGAAATAATACCCTCTTCAAAGAATTGATGACTTATTTTACCTACTTCATGGGGCTCAATTATTTTCTAAGATTGATCTTCGATCCGGTTATCATCAATTGAGGGTGAAGAAAGAAGATATTATGAAAACTTCCTTCTAATCAAGTTATAGGAATTAAGAGTTTTCTGTTATGACCATTAGACTGACTAATGCACCAACTATTTTTATGGATTTGATGAATAGAGTCTTTAAGGACTACCTTGATAAATTTGTGGTAGTTTTTATTGATGATATTAAGAAATATTCTAAAATTAGAGAGGAGCATGAAGACCATCTAAGGGATATTTAGAGAACTCTGTGGAAGGAGAGGATTTTTGTAATGTTCAGTAAATGTGAATTCTGGTTACAACAAGTCGCATTCATAGGGCACATTGTTACCAATGAAGGAATCACAGTTGACCCTACAAAGACAAAATTTGTTGAGGAGTGGCCTCAGCCTACAAAAATAACTGAGAATCAGTGTTTCCTTGTATTAGCAGGATATTATAGGAGATTTGTGAAAAAAATTCATGAATTTATAATCCATTAACCAAGATAACTCGAAAATGGGTCATTTTTATCTGAAAAAAGGAGTTTGAGGAAATTTTCCAAGAGTGGAAGAAGATATTGGTTATTGCAATTTGGTTAACTCTTCTCTCAAGTGGAGAATGTTTTTATATTTTTAGCGATGCATCTATCAAAGGGCTTGGGTTCTTCCTCATGAAAAATGACAAAGACATTGCTTATGAATTTCTACCGTTGAAAAATCATGAGAAGAATTATCCTACACATGATCTAGAGATAGCTGCAGTCATTTTTTCATTGAAGATATAGAGGTACTATCTTTATGTGGAGAAATGTAATATATATACAGACCACTAATGTTTGAAGTATATTTTTACACAAAAGGAATTGAACATGAGACAAAGGAGGTGGTTGGAACTTCTTAATGACTATGATTATTTAATTTATTATCATCTAAGGAGGGAAAACAATGTTGTTGATGCATTAAGCAGGAAGGACTTAGTTGTTCATTCCATGATGATAATTCAAATAGATCCATTGATCAATAACCTAGTAAAGTTGGAATGGGAATTATAAATAAAGGGACATCATCAACCCTAACCCTAATTATTTCTCAACCATCATTACTAAAGAAGATCAAGAAAGATCAGAAAGAAGATCATTTGTTACAGAATAATTTTGAGGATGTGAAGGATGTGAAGTTTCCGGAGTTCAATTTTGATCAAGAAGGCATTCTAAAATTTAGACAATACTCTATGTTCTATCTAGTCCCGAAATAAAGAAGGAGCTTATTGATAAATCACATATCTCAACTTTCTCTATACATATTGGAAGCACAAAAATGTATATAGACCTTCGTGGTCATTATTGGTTGGATAATATAAAAAGGGAGATTTTTTACTACACTTCAAGGTGCCTAGTATGTCAGCATGTGAAGGCATAGCGATAACTTCCTAAAGGGGTTTTACAATCACTACCCATACTAGCATGGAAGTGGGACAATATCACTATGGACTTCGTCAATGGTCTCCCAAGAACATCTAAACGAATTAATGCGATATGGGTTATTGTGGACCGTCTCACCATGACTTCCCATTTTATTTCCATTCGCGAATATTTCTCTCTTGATCAACTTTCCAGGATTTATGTGAAGGAAGTGGAAAGGCTACATATAGTTCCGCTTTCTATCATATCTGATCGTGATCCAAGATTCACATCAAAATTTGGGATTAGTATTCAACAATATCTGAGCACAGAATTGAATTTAAGTATGGCCTATCACCCCCAAATAGATTTCCAATCATAAAGGACTATTCAAAAACTCGAATAAATGCTGAGAACATGCTCAATAGAATTTAAAGGTGGATGGGATCAAAATATCCCCTTAGTTGAGTTCTTTTACAACAATAGATTCCACTCGAGCATTCAAATGGCAACATATGAAGCTCTGTATGGTAACCGATGTAGAACTCCTACTTTTTGGGATGAAGCTATTGATAGAAAGCTTCTTGGGTCTGATCTTGTGTAAGAGATGGCGAAAAATGTCCACGCCGTCCAACAACACATTAAGGATGCATAGAGTCGGAAAAAGTGCTATGCCGACAACAGTCGAAGGGACTTGGAGTTTGATGTTGGTGACAAGGTCTTTCTTTGAATTTCGCCTTGGAAAAGTGTCATGAGGTTTGGGAAAAAAGGGATGCTCATTCCTAGGTACATTGGCCCCTATGAAATCCGTGATCGTGTTGGAGAAGTGTCCTATTAGCTTGCACATCCTCCAAATATAGCACATGTTCATGATGTATTCCTTGTATCCCTATCGAGGGAGTACATACCTAGCCATTCACATATAATAAACCCATAGGTGGTACAACTGGAACATGACCTCTCTTATGAGGAGTAGCCCGTGCAGATCGTGGATCATAGTGAAAAGTTTCTACGCAACAAGAATACCCACCTTATAAAGGTGTTGTGGAAGAACCACAAATGCGAGGAATCCACATGGGAATCAGAGTGTTCTATGAGGAAGAATTACCCACACCTTTTCTCTTCAGGGATTACAAGTTAAAATTTCCGGGATGAAATTTATTAAGGGGGAAATAATGTAACGACACAAACATTTTATTAATATTTTTTCCTAATTTTTTGTGTTTTTTATGTTATATACTCAATAAAACTATATTCTTTAATTAATAAAGTGAGTATAATTAAATGAGACCATCGGGTTTCGACTATTATATGACCATTGGTCAATATGACCGTCGGTTAATATGACCATCGACCAATATGATGGTTGGAAGCTAAACTCATAACGTTACAATTTTAGTTTATAAATACAAGTGATCTTGGATAATTAACACAGAAAGAATATTTGATGGCCTCATCCAGTAGACTCGGGCCATTTGAAGCCCATCTGAAGGAACATGGGAATGTTGTAGCACCACCGAGCTTCGCTCTAGACCCAGCCCAAGCCGAACTTCATCATGTGAAGCTTGAATGGAATCTCCTATGAGAGAAGTTCAAGCTGATAGAGGTCACCACTCGGGAAATGATGGGAGAGACACACCAAGATTCTATCACCTAATCACTACATTCACTTAGGTCATATGCTGGTATTATAAGGTGCTATGTAACGAGACCTTAGCTGCTTTGTATAATCCTTTGATATAAATAATATTATATTTTTTATGGTACTGATTGTAAATTTCAAATGTCCAAATAAATATAGGATGTATTTTATTGATAATTTATTTGAAAAAAAGTATATTTTAAAATATTAATGTAAACCATAAATAATTAATAATGTGTAATGACTTTCAAAAAATATTCTTCTATAGTTGTGTTCAGTAGGAAATTTAGAGTCTAATAAGATCAACTTAATTTTTGGTGAATAGTAAATTATGAATAGTAATTTTATGATTATTAATATTAATTTGACTAAATTGAATAGTAATATTACTTAAGAATGTATTATAATATTTTAGGCACCTTGATTCGGTAATGTGATTCAACAAAATAAGTTAATAACTGTTTCAGAAAACATTAGTTTAGTATTAGTTTTTATGCAGGTGAATAGTTTATATATTTAAAAATTAAATTAAAATTATTTAGAAAATTATTTTTAAAAAATGGAGTTTATTTTTGAATTCAGAGAATCTATATTAGGATAAGGTAAATTTTTGAGATTTTTCTAAAACAGTTGAATTTTTGGTGAATAGTGAAAATATAGTTTTGTGTTTCGGGTGTTTAATGACATCACTAAGGATGTAATAAATATGTAATAATTATGGTCGACTTATGAATAGAAATATATGATATGAGGTGTCCCAATTGTCCAATACCATGGGATAATACCATGGTCAATCCCATGGTTTTTCCAATACCACTGATGAGGTGTCCCTTGGAAATTAATGATTTGTTCCCTCACTTATCCTATAAATACCAAGCCTTTCTCTAATCCATTTCATTCTGAAATCCTCCTAAACTAATATATTGTCTCTTTAACTCCCATGTAGTCCTCAAAAAGTTCCCTCAAGCCTCCCATGGTCCCAACCATCATGCTTTTGAAGTTACTTTTCGCGGTAAGGGAATCTTTCACCCCACCCTCTTTTAAGCCATGACTTTCTTTATAATGTGTCCTCTATTTTCCAACTCGTTATGTTGTGGGTATGTTCTTATTTGGTATAATTACTTTCCATTTAATGTATAATTGTTGAGAAACCCTTTACTCAACCATTAATTTGTTTTCTGAATTTATAAGTGATGTCATTAGGCTACCAAATTTATCGTAAAATAAATCGCATCTTCTCGTTTCCTTCAAGTTTCTTTATAAGGTGATATGTCTTTCAAATATACATCCTATGATCTTTTTATGTACACATAGTATATTAAGAATTATTTATGAGTTTGTGACCCTTTTCCCCTCTCTTTTCAATATTTTCTAAAACCATGTTATACAAATGTGATGCTGTAAACATTTCACCTCAATGTTTCTATATCTTTCTCTCTAGAAATTCACTTGTTTTATTTATGTGAATACCCAGACCTATTTCGTTTCAATGGGTGATCATAAATATATAAATATGATATATTTTATTCTGGTATTGACATAAATATAACCCTCACTCCCTTTCCATGGGTTATAAGAGACATAACGATCTTATTTTTATGACCTTTTAAAACGCCATGATTTTGAAATGAGCCCATTTATTTTATTATCATTGGGTTATTCATGAAATGATTGATTATGATCTATGTGGCTCACATTAAATTAAATAAATATTAAGGGTGCACCCTGAAATCACTCCAATGCATTGGGTAAAGAATTAATCTCTAGAGATGACAAGTTTCAGGATTACATGGTGAATAACCTTGTTAATTGTAATAACACCTTGGGCATGAAACTTTGTGATATGTTAATGAATATCTAAATGAAATGTTGTAGCCACATATTCAAGTTATGATTCATGTTCTTTTTATCATGATATGACTATTCTTCTATTTCTCGTGTCTTTAAGATTTTTATTTTGTTCTTATTATTATTGCTCAAGACTACATATCAAATGTTTCACTTGTTTTCCTTACCAAGCCTTCTGTTCACCCTTTCTTTTGATTTATGTCTCTAGTTTATGAGATGAATTAATTTTACTAAAGATGATGTTATGATAAAGCCTTAAAAGTGGATTAAAATAATGTTTTTTGTTGTTTTCAATTTTTATTGTTCTTGATTTCCAAGACACTAGACCTTAAAGATCCTCTATTTGTAAAATTTAATGAAAGTTATGTATTAAAAAGGCGAGATTCCATAGTCCACAAGATCTCAATCACATATCTTAAATTTTCAAGGGATGATGACAACCAGTGAGGGCCTAGGGGGTTTCTGTGTGGAGCTATACCCTCAATGATCAGAGTGGAGTACATAAATAAATAAATATATATTATAGTAAGAAACATCAGAAGTAGTAATAACAAGAAGAAAATAGTGCAATAATAATAATTAAACATTCAATCTAAGTAAATTATAATTTTAAATAGAATAATAAAATAATAAAATATGATGATCATATTATTATCGTACAAAATTTAATATGCAAGGTGGTGGGGATGAAATCATATACCACATGATAAAAAATATAGAAAAGGCCAAAAAGCTTCTATGATAAGAATCTCAAGCATAATCTCAATTCTCTACCCCCAACTCTATCATAAATATAAAAATAAATCATCATAAGTAGGCCAATTCCCATTATCTATATATGTAGATATAATGTCCAACTGGTTACCAAAGGCGGTCTGAGTAGGTGCTGAGATACGATCTCAGTATTCCACCACCAATGGTGTCTAGATAAATCCATTTTTATAATGTAAAATTATCATTTAACCATCAAAAATAAATTAAAAAGGAAATAAATAAAAAAATTCATTATAATGGGTTCCAATTGGAAACCCATACAATTTACTTAAATAAGAATACGTCAGAGAGTCTAAACCATGATATCCTTCAATGTTAAGGCGAGTGAGATAACATGGGAGAATGAGGATTATCTGAAATCATGTGATTTTCCATGGAGGATATTTCCATATATTTCCCAAACCAATGGATCACTTATTATTTTAAAACAGTCATTTTTCTTTTTAATTCAATTTAAAACTACTTTATAAAATGTAGACAGTCAACTCGAGCCATTCCATTACAATTCAATGAAAATTTCCATGTAACACATAAGGGGATTGGGATATGTCTGATGCCTATAATGTCCATCCAAGGTGACCCATGAATGAATTATCATGTTTCAATCCATGCATGGTATGATATATTAATGAACTAATCTTTGTGTTCGTAGATGTTATCAAATATAGGGGCTCAAATCTCTCCCATGGCATGATACAACAATGGTTTCATCAATTCCATCAAGAGGTATCCCCTTGAGAAACGATCCCAATTTTTTATGATAAATTAAAAAATGCACAGAAATTTCGTCGCAGAAATAGATGGTTCCACCCCTACAATTTTATGATAATTAACAACTATAACTGTAAAGAAAATTGATATCATCAAAAAATTCATTGATTGAGGGATATTTTTTACCATGGAATAAGAAAATAAAATAAAATTATTTCCAATGAAGATAAATTTACACCGAGGATGGAATGGTATGATGTGGACTATTTCACTTTTATCTTGTGAAGTAGGAGTTGCAGTTAAGTCATATATGACAGGTTTTCTATTCAATTTCAAATGAATATTGTTTTATGACTAATTGGATTGACTATTGGAGATTAAATGGTGTACAATATCTAATGTTAGGTATGAAATCATTGATTGTCCTCTAATAGGTTTATTTTTCAATCATGTAAATCCTAGAATCTCTCACCTCCATAATTCTTGGACCTACATTCCAAAGATAGATGTTTGATGGATTATTTTAGCAACACAACATATGAACTCAAATTTATCTACCAGATGATAATTTGATCTCATATCTCCCTTTTAATGGGAACTATTTTATATTTTAGGAATATATATTATATTTAAATCATGTTGATGAATCCATGGTTCATTGCCAATGTTTGTATATTAAGGATTTCCTTGAAGCGATGGTCCATTATAACTACAAATGGTTTTTGAAACATCTGTATGTATTTTAGGTTCTCTATCAGTGGATGGATATATATATATCTATGGTTATCCATTAATTTTTCTATTTTGTGCATATATCAAGGATCTTATGGTCATTTACTGGGAAGACGTTGGTTTTAGGCATCCTGATGGGTAACTCTGGAGTTTATCGTCATCCAGGGGGACTGGATTTGTTTTTACATTGGGATAAAAGCCATAAAATGGGATTCAGGTGTATACTCATGAGAGGAATCAGAACCTATGTAGTTTGGTGTTGCTTAATTGGACATGAGAACTTTTAAGTTCATGCAACAAGAACATATCCATATATTTTAACATCATGTGTTATCATCATCTAGGAGAAAGGTTTTCTGATCCTGGATGGTGTGGGACTTTTTTTGTGGTATCTGAAGATACCAAGAAGAGATGTGGTCTCATCGGATGATATGATCCTATCAAGAATGTGGAAAAGAGAACATTAGGGTGATTTGGGTGTTTGTTTTAGATTTAGAGAGGCGTCTTATGTATCCCAGTTAACTGTGAATCCAATCCAACATACATTGGTATGTTTGGGAATTACACCCTAACAGAGGACAATAAAAGGTGGAATGATTGTGAATTTTTTTATCGAAGGTGGCCTTTTGAGGGGATGTGTTTGGAGTTACTCCTGGGAGCATCCCACTCCAATCGAAGTCAGTTGGGAATTATGCCTAAAATCTACCAATGTATGATTTTTGATTGTGAATATTTCTCGATAACCACCAACCTCTATGCCCATTACTATCATGTTCATATTAATAAAATATTTGAAGAATTGATTTGATGATAACATAATCTCACCCCATCCACTGATTGATGGTGCGGGAGACCAAATTTGAAGAGATAGGGTCTTTGCATGTGCATGTATCCTATGTGTTTTTCATATCTAGTTTAGTCACATCTGGTGATCTATCCAGATACGTCTTAGGATGAGACGAAGAGGATAAAAAGTGCATCCTCCTACATGGAAGGATAGGGGATTACCTCAGGATGAGTGAACTATAATTATTTCTCAGAAAGAAGAGAATGTTCACAAATAGATATAATTAAAGGGAAAGGTCATCACTTTCCTAAAGTCCCTATAATGGGTTGGTTCACATGAGAAACCATAAGTAGTAATCTTCATTACCATTGGAATGTAAACCAAATATTATTCAATGGATCGAACCCATTACTGGGTCAACCATGAGACTCAACTTACCATGGTTATGTAAAAATGAAGGTACATGCTAATATTCCCAGGGATCTTATCATATGTGCCAGGTGGATTTGGAAGGGGACTTAGCCTAATTCCATTAGACTGGTTTATTGAGTTTTTGACATGGATAATAATGACATGAAGTTCGAGAGTGTTGGAAGCTGGAAGGTATAATTATTTGGGATTCCTCAATTCACATAGCATATTTATATGTGGGATGAGGTTTCCTCCGCATAGTGTGTTTCTATGTAGGTAAGAGGACTGGCCACATAGAATGGTGATATGTGGAAATGGGTGTGGCCTATGCAGTGTTTCACTTTGCATGGCCATCTTTTTCCACGTAGCGTATTTCTTTGAGAGGTTAAGTTTCTTTCACGTAGTAATTTTCTACATGAATCATGGTTCTACGTGAAAATCAATTTTCAATATGCGATGGATATTTTTAATTTGGACATTATTTTATGCTTTTTTCCATTTATGTCCCAATGGTTTTTGGTTCGTTGTCCACCACATGATGTATTATTTCACCATTAATGCTTTGCAGTAGGTTTTAACAATAGGGAATCATCGAAGGGGTCTAGTTTTCATGGGCCTTGGTTCTTCCAGATGGGGCTCCCTCTCCCTATCAGTCCCATTTTTTAGGCCCATTTCGAAGTCTTTTTATATAATAGTATAGGTACCGAATATCTGTATGGTTGATCATTTACAATGGGTAGTCGACCTTCTTTTGTGGATTCCATGGAGGAATCCTGGCCCAAAATGACTCAGTCAATTGAGAAATAATTCAAGGAATGGGGTTATCATTTTTTAGGCCAATGATCCTAAACTCAGTCAAACAAATACTTTTTTTCATTCACAGGAAGTTGATGATACGAGCTCATCCCAAAAACTATTTTAGTTTGTGGGGGATATTCATTTAGGGAGGCATCGTTTACCACCTAATTCCCAAAAATTATTTCTATTTCATTTGAGGGTGCTAGAACCACCATCTCACATCAAAAAACATCTTAGTTCATCTGTTCTTCTATAAGTTTCAGACCTTAATGTCGAGCGGTGTTCCACATAAAGATTTTACCATCATTTCATCCAATTGAATATTTTTCCTTGAACATTCACTCTGATTTTCTTTTCTTCATCTTTAAAATCTATGGAATCTTATTATTCTTCTATGTAAAATTTTGAAGCCCCAAAAAAATATCCCCATCAAAATGGGTTTCGATTAGGATAAATTGGAGGCTATTAAATTGATGAATTAGTCCCCATTTGTATGAAAAATCAGATAATTCTCTAATGTGTTCTGAAAAAAATCACTCAAAGAGTATAGTTTGGACTATTGTTAGTGTTTTAAGGAAAAACATACAATGTTTTTCTCTTTTCCATTATCTCATAAATGTCTTCATAAGAACTTTGTGTTTCGAGCTGAGTAGGAATAAATTTATTTTTTCATTCTTCCCCAATTTTGGATTTTTGACCTTACAAGCGTTGTGTCACTTTTTATCATTGATCACATGATATTTTCCTAAAACTTTAAAATAACAGGTCTAGTGATTTTGTACTAAATTTTACTAGGTGTTCCTTTGTTGGATTTTATCATGGTGAGTTGTGTGTATCTTTTTAGGGGTAGTTTAGAGTGTTTTAAACTAGACATATAATTACTAAGGTTTCTAGTCGAAAATCTTTGACCATGAATTACGGGGCGAGGTCTCCAATTGAGTTTTATTAGCTGAGAATGTCCAAATATTTTTTTGACATAAATGTGTTATTTTTCATAACCATGGTTTTATGATTTATGGATCCAAAACAATATATCGGGAATATATGTGAGGAGTAACCATAAGAATGTTCTATAACAAGATGCTTCTCATGGTGAACAATGGTTTGAAAATCCTATCCTATGGATGAATTTAGTGTTGGTTGATAGACCTTATTTTGGGTGAATTGTGTATATAAAATTGGGTTATAATATGAAATGTCAAAAAATGGTTTAGTTAAGACACATACCTTCTATTTATGATGACCAAATTATTTTAGGGTACTTCGTTATTTTTAAGACCTTGGTAGGTGGCTTGTTAAGGGAGTGATGTCTGAAGAGTATGAGGGAATCTGTATTAACTTTGAACATGGATAAAAGCCACTACTACACAAATTTTACATTTGTAAAGAAGTGGTGATGCATTTTACTGTTTATCATGGTACAAAAAGGACATCGGTGGTGCATTTTATTACATTACTACCAGATCATTCAATATTTATCACACTTTTCTAACCAAGAGGAAAACAATTCACCATTTTCATAGTATTCTAACCAAGAATGTTCTACCAAATTCATTAATGAAGGGGTTAAAGGATATAAATATAAATCTTTGGGGATTCTTAATCCACTGAGGGGCGTGAGATGTACATTTCGTAGGTTGAATGGAGGTAGGAAATGTCTTACCATGGGATGAATTTTATTCTTCTTAAAAGGACTATATTGTGGGTAAATATTGTAGAGAAATCTTGGGAATATTGTGTATAGTCAATGATTAGTGTCATGAAACTGGCCCTCCACATCCGATGGTTTGGGAGGATCATGAGGATTTGGAAAATTTTGGGCATAGATTTTGGTTTTTGAAAGAAGGGTTCCTCAACTAAAAAGATGCATTTCAAGAAACAATTTACCAGAAATAGATATATATTTTTTTCTTTGCACTGGTACAAGGAGGTTTCCTATGAAGGTTTGACCTATGAACATGGAGGGTAATTTTTTTTCTTATTACGCCTAGCCCAATGATTAATGATATGGGAATTAATACTATAAGGCCCCAGCCTTAATCCTTACTTAATCTTGAGTTATTACAAGATTACACATTGAGGATCTTTTCGGGTTTAGAGTTTTAGAGAATTAGATCATAAAACTTGCATTACATTCCACATATAAACAAAGTGGTTACATAAAGATAGTATTCTTCATTCCCATCAATGGAAACATATTTAAAATAAAACATGGATTATTTCTTGACACATCCTTGACTCTATCATCTTATCATGTACCTTTCCCTTGACCTGTGAAAACATTTCAAAAACTTGGGATGAGCATAAAAACTCAGTATGGGTTATAAAAAAAACATGGAAAGGAAACATGAGTTCATATATACATAATAATGAAATAATACTTTACCCATAAAACATAGGCACTTTAACATAACTCATAAAATCATGAATAAATCATAGAAATCATAAGACATAAAGGTAACTTGAGGCATTCATAACATTCTTACGTAGGGAGTAACCCTCTTGGTTACGTTTGGAATACCCATCACAGTATATTCCCTAAAATCTCTTCGGAGAAACCTTAACGTTTCACTCCTTCGCGTTACCCAATGCATTGGAGAGCTATAACGGGCTCACCCGCCCTTAGTTTATCAGAGAACCACCCGTCTTCATAATAATTCCCAAGAACCATAACATAATCATATCACATAAAACATGCATAAAGGAAACATAACATTTCCACATTTCAATCACGAGGTATCAATACAAAACATTGATATAATAAAAACATTATGAAAACCATTTTCAATACCAAAGTAAAACATGGTATTTATTTTTCTTTTAAAAAAAGAAGGTATGGCTTGTAGAGGAAGCCGGAACTCAAATAACGGTTACGACGGCGGAGAAGTCGTTGTCGCCGCATACGTATGACAAACACATTCCCTTTTGTCGTTTAGTAAACGCTTCATATAAAAAAGATTCCTTTTGAATAAACGTAAAAGTCAAAGGGGTTTATACACCGTATAAAAGAAAGTTGTGTATAAAATAAAATATGCCTCAATGAAAGGAGATTGAGACGAAGTCCCATACCTCGTATCTGACTTGACCCGACCGTTCTTTAATCTCCTGAATAATAAACATTAGTTAATCTCTACTTTCTTATGAATCTTTTTCAAGTTAATTATTCCTTTTATACCATGTTATGAACATCATGTAATCAGTTAAGTTAATAATGTTCATTTTGTCGGTATTTGGTTCTTAAGTCAAAAATAGACTTATTACACTTACATGTTGTTAATTTGGTCATAGGATCATTATATCCAGAATGATATTAATGATTTGGATAACATATATATCATATATATTCATCATATACATGTATTTATAATATTACATCACATTTAGAGGTAAGAAATGAAATGCACCGTTCATGGAGGTGGTAAGCCGTACGTACGCATGAACGCTACTTCCATTTCTATTTCATATTTTCTGGAATGGAATCATAATGATATAAGAGTATATTATAATTCCAGTATAATAACATATATAATAACATTAACTATATCCTTTACACATCCCACATATGGTATTAACGAAGCAAATCACTTTTAGGGGGCGGTAGTCCGCACTTCCTAAAATGAAGATATCGTGTTTACCCATAATGGAAACCATAAAGGTATGCCCAAAATGAAAAAAAACAGAATCTTAAGGAAAACATAAACATATTATTTATCATATATAAATATAGTGACATCATAATGGCCACCATTGAAGGTGTTAAATGAGTGTTGAACAATCATCGTTTCGGGAGGCAGAATTTCGCCATCCACGGAAACCGTATATTCTTTAACCATTTGATGTAGTTGTGTGAGAGTGTAGCTAAAATATATATTATAAAAACATCCTTTTATATTGAAGATACTGGTGTTGTTACAAAATAAGTAAATAAAAAGAGTTTAGGGGGTTGGAGAAGCAAAATAAAACAAATGAACATGAGAGAATGAATTACCTTTAAAAGTGTAACTCCTTTTGATTTGAGCCTAAAGGCTTCCTATGAAAGGATTCTGCCCAAAGTGAATCCTCTAGGATGATTAGAGGTATGTGTAGAGAGTAAATGGGTAGGGTTTTTCCGAGCCAAAGGCTTGAGGAGTGTGTGAAATGAGGTAGAGGTGGGGGCCTTTTATAAGAGGAGAGGAGGGGCACTTTTGGAAAGTAAAGAAATATTACTTTATTTGAAAATGTGTTTCGGTTTCAAAAGGTCCCACATTGATATAATTCGTGGATAAGGTGATAAGGCTTCTAAATCCACTCATCCAATAAGTTTTGGACATGTGTAGTTCATAGATTTTACATTATCGTTCCATTTTATTTAAATCGTCAAATAATGATGTCATCGATGTATCATTATTATGTCATAAATAATTTAATTTATTCAATGTCTAAAAATCATAAAAAATACTATAATGTAGGAAATATTTTTAGCTTTCCAATGACTATTTATAATCAAAAATCTGATCTTTATAACCCCATGTAAAAATTGTTTTCGTGAAACATATTATGTTTGTGTCATTTTTACTTTAACATTTAATAAAAAGTTATTTATGTCATTTCCCAACCAAAATGTCTCCATGGGGTCCCCAAGTTGACCCATGGCTTGTCTTGGTCGGCCATGACACAACCAATAAGGTTGGGACATGTGTCTAGGTAATTTCATATTATTAAAGCATTATTTATACCTTAAACTACACTAATTACCACTAATCGCGATTAAAAACTTAATAAGTTACTATTCACCAAAAAATTATTTTAATCTCATTGAACCACATTTTACTTCTTAATGACAACCATGTATGACGGATTTTCAAAATTCAATACACATTAGTGGTAAACTTTCATTTAACTGAAAAATCAGTTTGCTTGATTACCACTTAGTGGTTTCACTATTCATCAAAAATTGAAGTTTTTCAGAAAATTACCAAAAATTCACCCTAAGCTATATTTGATATTCCGAATTCAAAAATGAAGTCTATTTTAAAAAATTCAAATCATATAAGTCACATTAATTAATTTAATAATTAATTCCCGCTGCCAGAGCAAATAGCGTGTTTTTACAAAACAATAAGTATCAAAAGATTGACACCAGTTTAAGTCTAATTTCAAAGTGAAATTGATTCCAATGACCACCATTGGATAAAATGGTAAAAATATATTCTAATTTCACTTCAAAACCAATTCAAAACATAATCTAATAATATAAATAAATTAGATCAAAAAGAATTTTTGATGTAAAATGCAGTATTTTTCACTATTCATTAAAAAATGAACATTGTCAGAAAAACACCAAAAATTCACACAAGGTAAATTTTGATGTCCCAATCATAAAGGATAAGTTTATTTTGACAAACATAGTTTATAAAATTGTCAAAATATAGATTCAAAAATGGTTTGCCATCAAAAGGCAGTAAAACAATCTTTTAAGAATATTAGTGTATTCCATGCATAAGATTGTATTTATTTTCATTTTAAGCCTCTATAACACTGTCTTAATCATTAATAGACATAGATAAAAATATCTATTATTAATTACTTACTTGGGATGTTACATACTTCCCCCCTTTAGAAAATTGCGTCCCCACAATTTATTTACTTATCGAATAAATGGGGGTACTTATCCCTCATTGCATTTTCAGATTCCCAGGTTGCCTCTTCAATCATGTGGTTTTTCCACAAAACCTTTACCTTCTTAATCACCTTATTCCGTAAAACTTGCTCCCTGTGGTCAAGAATCTGGACCGGTTGTTCCTCATAAGATAGGTTCTCTTCCAGCTGAACTACCTCTGGACTCAAAACATGAGATGGATCTGGCATATACTTTCTCAACATCGAAACGTGAAAAACATTGTGCACCTGAGATAAACTCAGAGGTAAAGCCACTCGGTATGCAACTGATCCATCTCTCTCCAGAATTTCGTATGGTCCAACAAACCATGGACTGAACTTTCCTTTCTTACCAAATCTCATCACGCTTTTCCAAGGAGAAACCTTGAGAAAAACATGATCACCTACCTCGAAAGATAGATCCTTCCTCTGGTTATCCGCATAACTCTTCTGCCTGCTCTGAGCTGTTCTCATGTGTTTCTGAATCAGCTGAACTTTTTCTGCCATCTCTTCTACCAATTCTGGTCCCATCAACTTCCTTTCACCCACTTCATCCCAGAAAGCTGGAGTTCCACACCGCTTCCCATATAATGCCTGAAATGGTGCCATCTGTATACTGGAATGGAAACTGTTATTATATGAAAACTCAACCAAAGAAAGATGTTGGTCCCAACTTCCCTGATAATCCATAGAACAGGCTCGTAGCATATCCTCCAATGTCTGAATTGTTCGTTCTGACTGCCCATCTGATTGAGGATGAAAAGCTGTACTAAAACTTAATTCAGTACCCAACGACTTCTGAAGGCCTTTCCAAAAGTTAGAAGTAAACCTGGGATCACGATCCGATACAATGGAGAGAGGAACACCAAGTAACCTGACTATCTCTTTAAGATACAAACGGGAAAGTTGATCAAGAGAGAAAGTATCTCGTATAGCAAGGAAATGAGCAGATTTGGGTCAAGCGATCAACAATAACCCAGATTGCATTATTACCTCGAGATGTCTTCGGTAATCCAACAACAAAGTCCATGGATATATTCTCCCATTTCCACTCTGGCACTGGTAAAGGCTGAAGCATCCCTTTCGGTAACTTCCGCTCTGCTTTAACCTGCTGACAAGTCAAACACTTCACAGTAAAATCAGCAATATCTCTTTTCATTCCATCCCACCAGTAATACTCCCGCAGATCTCTATACATCTTAGTACTGCCCGGATGAATTGAAAACGGAGAACTATGAGCTTCACATAACAACTCTCTCTTCAACTGTGAATCACAAGGCACACACAATCTCTTCCCAAATCTCAAAACGCAATCATTATCAATGTTGAATTCAGGCAACTTACCTTTCTGAACCAGCTCTACCTTTTCTTGCAACTCACTGTCTTGCTTCTGTGCTTGCTTGATTCTATCTGATAGAGAAGATCTCACTGATACCTGAAACAAAACAGAAGGACTTCTTGCACCAACAACTTCTATGCCAAAGATCATCAAATCCTTAACCAAGGGATCACGTTCCAAACACAACATTGTTAATGAAGCATTACTTTTTCGACTCAAAGCATCAACCACTTTATTTGCTTTTCCCGGATGGTAATGAATTGTAAAATAATAATCCTTGATTAATTCCAGCCATCTTCTTTGTCTCATGTTTAACTCTTTCTGAGTGAATATATACTTTAAACTTTTGTGATCGGTATATATTTCACACTTTACTCCATACAAATGAAGCCTCCAAATTTTTAAAGCAAAAACAACAGCAGCTAATTCCAAATCATGTGTAGGGTAATTTACCTCATGAGTTTTCAACTGTCGTGAAGAATAAGCAATTACCTGATCATTCTGCATTAGGACGCAACCAAGTCCTTTCAATGAAGCATCAATGTATATAACAAACTCACCATTCCTGGAAGGTAGTGCCAAAACTGGAGCATTCACCAATCTTTTTTCAATTCCTGAAAACAATCATCACATTCTTTTGTCCAGATAAACTTAACACCCTTCCGAGTTATCTTAGTCATTGGACTAGATAACCGTGAAAAATTTCAAACAAACCTTCGGTAATAGCCCGCCAAACCATGGAAGCTAAGAATCTCGGTTACATTTGTGGGTCTTGGCCATTCTTCCACAACTTTTGTTTTTGCAGGATCAACAGTTATTCCATCTTTAGAAACAATGTGACCAAGGAAAGAAATTTTTTGCAACCAAAACTCACACTTGCTGAATTTCCCATACAGTTTCTTTTCTTTTAAGGTTTGCAAGATAACCCTTAAATGTTTTTCATGCTCCTCTTTACTTTTAGAAAACACCAAAATATCATCAATGAAAACCACCACAATCTTATCCAAGAACTCATGGAAAATTCTATTCATTAAGTCCATGAATACAGCAGGTGCATTGGTTAGCCCAAAAGGCATTACTACAAATTCATAATGTCCATATCTCGTACGGAACGCGGTCTTCGGAATATATGCCTCCGTTACCTTCAGTTGATGGTACCCCGATCTCAAGTCAATCTTTGAAAAAAACTGAGCTCCCTAGAGCTGATACCACTTCATTTTATGGCCCGACATCTGCTGATGTAGTTGCAAAGGATTTCACCACCCCTTTCTGCTTGTAGTCTAACTGCTTCCCATCACTCAAGCTCCTTGTCGGACACTCGTTTGCATAGTGACCCATCTCATTGCACTTATAACATTTCACTAACTGTAAATCAAATTTGTTCTTACCTTCTCCTTGATCCTTTTCAGTGCAATCACGAGCCTTATGTCCCATCTTACCACATCGGTAGCACTTCCCAGAATTCAGAAGACATTCCCCAGCATGCCTTTTTCCACATTTATCACAAACTGGAAACTTAGTTCTCTTACCATCAAATTTTTTTGAATAATTCTTACCTTTATCCTGCCACCTCGGTCTCTTCTTCTGCTGGTTGTTATAGAAAACTTGGTCATCGGCAAACTCCATTTCCACCTTCTCAGCACATCGAACAAGCTTTTCATAACTTTTAAACTCACGAGAAGCTAATGCCCTTCGATATTTTGGCTTTAATCCTGAGTAAAAATGATTGATTTTACTATCAAGGTCCCGGATAAAATTTGGAGCATACCTTGCCAATCGAGTGAACCTTTCTTCATAGGAAGCCACTGAGTCTTCCTCTTGCCTCAATTCCAAGAATTGCTTTTCCATCCTAAGTCGAATAGCCTTAGGAAAATACTTCTCAAGAAACATACCTTTGAATTCATCCCAGTCAAGAGCATCAATCTCATCGGCATCCCTAATATTTTTAACCATAGACCACCACTGATCTGCTTCACCCTCCAAATGGTAAATAGAAAGACTAACCTTTTGATTGTCTGAACACCCCATGACATCAAAAATCTTCTCCAGTGCTTTAATCCACCCTTCAGCTAGCACAGTGTCAGATGATCCTCTGAATGAAGGTGGATGTTGCCTCATGAAATGTTCCACCACTGACATGTTCCTCTGCAGTTGGTCTGGCTGATCTCGTGTATGGATACCACCGCCATTTATCGCTTGAGTCAACTGCACCATTACGGCAACAAACTGTTCAGTTCCAATTCCGACCATTTCTGGATGCTGATTCGGAAGGTTATTTCCTTCTGTATGCCTTCCTAGCACTGCTTCCCTGTTTCCTCTGCGGAAAACCATTCTGATCAAACATGTCTTAGATGAAGCAACATGATAATCTTTAAATGCTATATCCATTCAAAAAAAAATTTGGATAATCATTTAATAGAATTCTAACTCCTAAATTTATCTAAACCGACCTTTTATACCAACTATAAGGCCCCAGCCTTAAACCTTACTTAATCTTGAGTTATTACAAGATTACACATTGAGGATCTTTTCGGGTTTAGAGTTTTAGAGAATTAGATCATAAAACTTGCATTACATTCCACATATAAACAAAGTGGTTACAGAAATATAATATTCTTCATTCCCATCAATGGAAACACATTTAAAATAAAACATGGATTATTTCTTGACACATCCTTGACTCTATCATCTTATCATGTACCTTTCCCTTGACCTCTGAAAACATTTCAAAAACTTGGAATGAGCATAAAAACTCCGTATGGGTTATAAAAAAACATGGAAAGGAAACATGAGTTCATATATACATAAGAATGAAATAATACTTTACCCATAAAACATAGGCACTTTATCATACCTCATAAAATCATGAATAAATCAAAGAAATCATAAGACATAAAGGTAATTTGAGGCATTCATAACATTCTTACGTAGGGAGTAACCCTCTTGGTTACGTTTGGAATACCCATCACAGTATATTCCCTAAAATCTCTTCGGAGAATCCTTAACGTTTCACTCCTTCGCGTTACCCAATGCATTGGAGAGCTATAACGGGCTCACCCGCCCTTAGTTTATCACGGAACCACCCGTCTTCATAATAATTCCCAAGAACCATAACATAATCATATCACATAAAACATGCATAAAGGAAACATAACATTTCCACATTTCAATCACGAGGTATCAATACAACACATTGATATAATAAAAACATTATGAAAACCATTTTCAATACCAAATTAAAACATGGTATTTATTTTTCTTTTAAAAAAAGAAGGTATGGCTTGTAGAGGAAGCCGAAACTCAAATAACGGTTACGACGGCGGAGAAGTCGTTGTCGCCGCATACGTACGAAAAAAACATTCCCTTTTTTCGTCTAGTAAACGCTTCGGATAAAAAAGATTCCTTTTGAATAAATGTAAAAGTCAAAGGGGTTTACACACCGTATAAAAGAAAGTTGTGTATAAAATAAAATATACCTCAATGAAAGGATATTGAGACGAAGTCCCATACCTCGTATCTGACTTGACCTGACCGTTCTTTAATCTCCTGAATAATAAACTTGAGTTAATCTCTACTTTCTTATGAATCTTTTTCAAGTTAATTATTCCATTTATACCATGTTATGAACATCATGTAATCAGTAAAGTTAATAATGTTCATTTTGTCGGTATTTGGTTCTTAAGTCAAAAATAGACTTATTACACTTACATGTTGTTAATTTGGTCATAGGTTCGTTATATCCAGAATGATATTAATGATTTTGATAACATATATATCATATATATTCATCATATACATGTATTTATAATATTACATCACATTTAGAGGTAAGAAATGAAATGCACCGTTCATGGAGACAGTAAGCCGTACGTACGCATGAACGCTACTTCCATTTCTATTTCATATTTTCTGGAATGGAATCATAATGATATAAGAGTATATTATAATTCCAGTATAATAAAATATATAATATCATTAACTATATCCTTTACACATCCCACATATGGTATTAACGAATCAAATCACTTTAGGGGGCGGTAGTCCGCACTTCCTAAAATGAAGATATCATGTTTACCCATAATGGAAACCATAAAGGTATGCCCAAAATGAAAAAAAAACAGAAGCTTAAGGAAAACATAAACATATTATATATCATATATAAAAATAGTGACATCATAATGGCCACCTTTGAAGTTGTTAAATGAGTGTTGAACAATCATCGTTTCGGGAGGCAGAATTTCGCCATCCATGTAAACCGTATGTTCTTTAACCATTTGATGTAGTTTTGTGAGATTTTAGCTCAAATAAATATTATAACAACATCCTTGTATATTGAAGATACTGTTGTTGTTACAAAATAAGTAAATAAAAAGAGTTTAGGGGGTTGGAGAAGCAAAATAAAACAAATGAACATGAGAGAATGAATTAGCTTTAAAAGTGTAACTCCTTTTGATTTGAGCCTAAAGGCTTCCTTTGAAAGGATTCTTCCCAAAGTGAATCTTCTAGGATGAGGAGAGGTATGTGTAGAGAGTACATGGGCAGGGTTTTGCCGAGCCAAAGGCTTGAGGAGTGTGTGAAATGAGGTAGAGGTGGGGGCCTTTTATAAGAGGAGAGGAGGGGCACTTTTGGAAAGTAAAGAAATATTACTTTATTGGAAAATGTGTCTCGGTTTCAAAAGGACCCACATTGATATAATTCGTGGATAAGGTTATAATGATTCGAAATCCACTCATCCAATAAGTTTTGGACATGTGTAGTTCATAGATTTTACATTATCTTTCCATTTTATTTAAATCGTCAAATAATGATGTCATCACTGCATCATTATTATGTCATAAATAATTTAATTTATTTAATGTATAAAAATCATAAACAAAATACTATAATGTAGGAAATATTTTTAGCTTTCCAATGACTATTTATAATCAAAAATATGATCTTTATAACCCCATGTAAAAAATGTTTTCGTGAAACATATTATGTTTGTGTCATTTTTACTTTAACATTTAATAAAAAGTTATTTATGTCATTTCCCAACCAAAATGTCTCCATGGGGTCCCCAAGTTGACCCATGGCTTTTCATGGTCGGCCATGACACAACCAATAAGTATGGGACATGTGTCTAGGTCATTTCATATTATTAAAGCATTATTTATACCTTAAACTACACTAATTACCACTAATCGCGATTTAAAACTTAATAAGTTACTATTCACAAAAAAATTATTTTAATCTCATTGAACCACATTTTACTTCTTAATGACAACCATGTATGTCGGATTTTCAAAATTCAATACACATTAGTGGTAAACATTCATTTAACTGAAAAATCAGTTTGCTTGATTACCACTTAGTGGTTTCACTATTCATCAAAAATTGAAGTTTTTCAGAAAATTATCAAAAATTCACCCTAAGCTATATTTGGTATTCCGAATTCAAAAATGAAGTCTATTTTACAAAATTAAAATCATATAAGTCAAATTAATTAATTTAACAATTAATTCCCGCTGCCAGAGCAAATAGCGTGTTTTTACAAAACAATAAGTATCAAAAGATTGACACCAGTTTAAGTCTAATTTCAAAGTGAAATTGATTCCAATGACCACCATTGGATAAAATGGTAAAAATATATTATAATTTCACTTCAAAACCAATTCAAAACATAATCTAATCATATAAATAAATTAGATCAAAAAGCATTTTTTATTTAAAATGTAGTATTTTTCACTATTCATTAAAAAATGAACATTATCAGAAAAATACCAAAAATTCACACAAGGTAAATTTTGATGTCCCAATCAAAAAGGATAAGTTTATTTTGACAAACATTGTTTATAAAATTGTCAAAATATAGATTCAAAAATGCTTTGCCATCAAAAGGCAGTAAAACAATCTTTTAAGAATATTAGTGTATTCCATGCATAAGATTGCATTTATTTTCATTTTAAGCCTCTATAACACTATCTTAATCATTAATAGACATAGATAAAAATATCTATTATTCATTACTTACTTGGGATGTTACAAAAACATATACTTAAATTGTGGGAATAAATCCATACATAGTTTATGAACACTTGAGTAGTTTAATCTCTTATTATCAAGAAATTATTCATCTAGTTTAAGAACCCAAGTTAAGGATGTTGAATACATAGTTTAATGTCATGTGTTGAGAAAAAATTGTAGTATTGGAGTTTACAATGATATGGAGATGACCATATGTTATATAATCCATGACTAACTAGCATATATTTATGATAGGATGTTTATACATTCTCTTGATGTGAGGAGTAATGAATGTGTAAACAATTGTTCTAGGGATTCTCATATCAGTAAAAATAATATAGGTAAAGAAATCCATTAGTGAGTATGATGGAAGGAAATCCTCTCCTGTGGATAAATTTTAATTAGGTTAATAGGACATTGGTGGTAAACATATTCAAATATTTATTGGGAATATTTTGCATAGTCAAAAATGGTGTCATCAGGACACTAACATTTGACTTTAGAAGGGAGGGGAGGTTTATGGGGATCTACAATTTCCCAGGACAAGGATTTTTATGAATGTAAAGGATCTGTTTGGAAAAATAAGAAACTTTTATACTGTGATTTTATATGGAGTTGAAAAATCACTACATAGATCTAACTTGTACATTTTTATTAATTAGATGGACCTCTAAATGAGGGTCCTGAATTAGTGATCTATTATATAAATTTTCATGCAAGAGATAGGGGAATTTTTATTTTCATAGATTAGTGATGGGGAATTCAAGACAATGCCTTGGAATCACTATGTATCTAATGGGAATGATAATCGATAAATACATCATTCTCAAAGAACAATACTGTTTAATGTCATGTGGTAAGGACTTTAGTGTCCCCTTTATAGTCAAGCTACAAGGACCATGGAAACCTTGAAATGGATTTCTAAACCTTGTTCATGTAGGAAATCCCATTTCAAACCTCTTTAGCCTACATCAGCTTTTTTCGATGTGGGAAATAAGGGATGGAATGGAAAAATTCTCCCATATATAGGTTATAGATTGAATGATATAAGAATTTTTAATTTTTTTATTGGGAATAGGAGTAGAAAGATGTTAATTTATATATATCCTTCATGCATAGTAATCAATGAATACATAGTTCTCAATGGGAACTCTCTAGGAAGGTATGATCCATATGAAGGGGGGATTTTCCCGATATAATACAACTGCTCCCAGGACATAGGGTCTAGGATTTACTATGAATTTTGTAGGATTGTAATAAATCCATACGTAGTTATTGAACCCGAAGACATGTTAGATGAACAATGCTCAGGGATATTTCATATATGGTGGGGGCTTCGTGATGGTTCTATGATGTTTATTTTCATACAACTAAGATGTTGGTAGCACAATTTGAACTCTTGTGGGGGGGGGGACGGGGGGGAGAATGATTGTTCCAATTTCAGGTTCATAACATAGTGAATATGAACCAATGTGAATGAGGACCTAAGAGACCTTATTTTTTACCACAAACGCTTTAGGGAAACTGATGACAAGGGTCCAAAATATTCAATAAATTTATGTATGGTCCCAAAGATGAAATTTATGGATGTGTCTACTTATCCCGTGGGGATGGGAATCAATCCATAAATATTTCATGAAATAAAAGTCATTTTAGATGTCGGATCCAAACATAGGGAGGTGGATATTGGAATTTTTGTGTGGCTTGACCAAGATCTAAAATCCAGGTGTCACTATGTATAATGTGTGGATAGAAATCAATCAATATTTATTTCATGAACATAACATAGTAGATGACTAATTCTAAAGGCATTTCTCTCTTGAATGTGGGAATCGTGATGGTTATATGTTTTTTATCATCATACAACTGGGGAATTAGTGGTAAAATTATAAGAAAATAGATTTTGTAGACTAGTAGGAAATATAATACTGATGTGAAAGTGTCTATAATTCCAAAGGCTTATAAGAATATCATTCCATGGATGGAAGAAAATTTGAAAATGGGCTTGATGTGAGGATTCCAGTGGTCACTATGTACTTGAACTAAAAGGAATAAAGCCACACATTGTTCTAGAAGGGAATTCTCCCATAAGATCTTACACATGGAAAGAGGGGGGATTTTTTACACTACTCATTGATGGGCCTAGGACATAGGTTTTTGGCTTCACTACATATCCTATGATGAAAGTAATAATTCTATACATAGTTCTTGAGAAAGAGGCTTCCTGAGTAGAACTAGATCTCATGTAGGAACTTGGGAAATTTCATATTTGTCCTACACAAATCTGGTTCATGAGTAAATAATTGTTGATTGAAATTATCATCTTTATAAAGTTTAGCATCATGTGGTATGGATGATGTTCTGTGTAATTTATCATCATCTAGTAAGGAAGTTAACTCTTAGTAGAAGTTCATAGAGTTTGGATGGGGGGAGTGAGCCTTCCAAGAAGGATTTTCTGCCATGTGGTGGAATAAAAATCCTAACTTGAAAGGGGACTAAATAAATACAATACCACATACACATTTTGGATGAGGATTGAATATAATTTTAATTCATTGTTCATGAACATGGGTTTCTAGTTTAATGTGATATTGTTTGGACCTTGTGTGTGGTTTGTTGTCATGCGGTCAGGATGATAGTAGAAATATTTAATGACATGTTGTGGGGATGAACTACGTATAGTTTAATATAATTTGGTTAGGAAATTGGGTGACATTTAATTTAATTTCATGAGGTATGTAATTTGGAACCACTTTGTACAATAAATATTTTATAAAAATATTACTTCGGAGGGAGGCATTGTATGATTTTCGTCTATTGAAATCAAGGAATAAGATTCATTATATTACACCTAATGTATGGAATATGGACCCTCCCATTTTAGATCTAGATTTTGAGGATTCTTTCTAAATATCATCTGTGTCCAAATGACCAACAATGTATGTCCTTGAGTTCATATACAGTAGTTTATACACCCACCTAAAATGATGGATGGAAAACCACATGTTCTTATTCCTCTTCCTCTTCCTCATCTTAAACATCTTCCTCTTATTTCGATGGGGATTTGTTCTTGAGATAATCCCTTCAGTGCTGGGAGAAGTCTTGAGATATTGGTATTCAGAATATTAAGTACATTATTCTGAGAGAGATGACAGTAGGGAATTTTCTAGAGATGATGATGTTAGTGGAAATAGAGTTTCTTCGTCATGTCCTACCTGAGTGAGTGATTCAGGGGTGATATGAAACTCTGGTGATGGATTAAGTGCATTTAAATTTGACCATTCACCATTATCTTTTTTCTTAGTGGATTGTTCAACACTATTAGACTCAATGGCCATTACTGAAATCATGAGAAATTGTAAAGATGCATCTGAACATGTACTTATACACCCATATTGATAGATGGGTAGTATATATTCATCATCTATTAGTGTGAAGGGGTTGGCTAGGATCATTTCCAGATAGTTCCGTGTGGAGAACTATTCAATACCATCCACCAATAATTTATTCCCTTTACCCTGTTAGAATCATTAATTTATATAATGTGACTTGTAGGTTTTGATCATGGCCTTATTAGAGTATAATATCATGATTTTTCCATTAATGAAATATTTTATGTAATTATGGTGTGATTGAGGAATTGATGTTTCTTGGACCGACTAGGTCCTTCCTAGAAATATTATTTAAGGGCTTGATATGTTATATGAACAAAAGTTTTGAGTCTGCAACAAGGTCCCTCAGCTGAGTATTGAGCTTGATATTTTCCAAAATATCCTTATAATATTTTCATAGAATTTCAATGTAA
Organism: Viscum album; assembly: GCA_963277665.1. NCBI lineage: Eukaryota > Viridiplantae > Streptophyta > Magnoliopsida > Santalales > Viscaceae > Viscum > Viscum album. The sequence goes on along the minus strand of OY728119.1, from coordinate 1,857,089,464 downwards.
TATAGTAAGGTTTTATATTATTTACATTACAGCCCAGTCGGTGATATTTTTATAATGGAATGAGATTAACTATGAATCCATTGTAAATTAAAAAATTATCAGAAGCCAATACCATTTATCATTCCATACACATACAACGGTCTGATATACCCTTGTATAATGGAATATTCATATTTATTTGTAAAAGATATGACTTTATGGAATTCTACAGGATTACTATCCATCCACTATAATTTGGCATTGGAATATTTAGCTTCAATCTCATGGGGGCTCATCAAAGCCTCTATTAGTGGTTCCCTGAGGCCTTTTGACAAACTCAAGGCCTCCAATATTGATTGTTTTCAAAATAATAGATCCATTTTTCATAATAACATACATTTTTTATAATGGTTGATGCATCCCAATGTAGGTATTACCTTTCAAAAGTTCTTAAGGGTCTTGATCATTAGATGAAGATAGATTATTCCTCAGAATAAGAGATATACATGCTTCTATTTTCTATATGTTAGGTCAGGCTGGTCTTTCTATACACCGAAGGTGATTAGACACCTATCCTACATCAGATGGATATTTCAGAATGATTTTGATACAATTGATTCAGATATGTGTAGGGGTATTTTCCTATTCTTCATGGGTTTTTTGATGGGATCTTCCATGTGTTTTATTAATATTGATATTTCAAGTAGGGGTGTGGCCAGAAATTGTTTTTTCTCCAACGGTTGCATCATCCCTAGTATCCACATCTTCTGTGGACTCTTCCTATGGCTCCCTGATCCAGTACAGGGTATTCAGGATATTATCCATTATCATTTTTGTAGAAGGGATCCACTAAGTCGATGAAATTATTAGAGATGAAGATCAACTCCTCATCTCTTGATGAATCTTCCCAACTGTCTTCTTCTAGGGATGGTGTTTGGAGGAATAGTTCCCATTCATTCAAATATTCTAGAATAAAATATGAGAGGGTCATAGCTAATGTTTTTCATGACATTGGTTCTTATTTCATCACATTCTACCTAACTTTCTAGTCACATTTCTTTTTAGATGATCTGGTATTAGTGTGTTATATAGCCAAGGATGTCAGTTGTGTTGTAGTAGGATAAGCTAGAGGAATAGATTTTTGTTTCAACTATTCCTGGAGAATACCTGGATTTTGGTTGATTTTCATTCAATTAATCCAACAATCAAACTATTTTTATATCATTCCAAACACTTATTACACATCATATCCTTCATCTGGGTTTCAGGTGGAATCTTAAGCCACTTCTTCTGGTAGTGGTCCATGTTTGACATACGCTATATATGGCATTTTTGTATAAGGAAAATAAAGTCAAGACATTTCTAGATGGTGTGTCCTAGTATTTTTTGGAAGTAATAATAATTTTTTTAGTTATCAATACCAACATCATCTTACCTTTTTGGATCAGGTAGTGGGAGTCAATTGCAATTCATAAAAGCTATAAAATATCAAAGGGAATGATCATCTTGGATGATTGGAATCTATTATTTTGATCCTTGAATTGATTCATCATGGGTCTTCATTGGTATTCTTGTAGATGTGGGGGATTCAGTTGAAACCCAGGTGCACTGGACAGTACATTAAAATCCTTGGAGTTGGAGCTATTGTAGGGGCATGATTATTTTTCATATAGGTTGCTTCATATTTTCCCAATATTTTTCCTATGATAGGTGGGGATATACTATACTCAAGCATACTCCATTTTAGAGTGCCTTCAACACTTTTAGAAATAGTATAGAAATCCAGAATCCCAATGGTATATTTTACTAGGATTAGGAATGTTGTTAACTCATTTAAAAGGAAATCAATTCACATAGAAAACAAATAGTCATAGGGGAGTGTCTAGTTTAAATAGAAGGAAATCCCCTCCATATTGAAATAAAGTCTAAGAATCTATCCCTTTCTGATTTTTTTATGTTTTATAGGTTGAATACTATTGTATTTTCCATAATTGAGCTGAACTGGTACCAGAACATTTGGAAACTATCCTTCGTTTATGTTATCAACAGAGATTCCAAACTGGTGTACTATACAAAAGATGACCACTGTAGAGTTATCATGAATCTTCTTACTTTCACATCTTATTTTTTACTCGAGGTTTCCCATCATGGGATCAAAATATTATTCATTGTGCATTAAATGATTTTCTGGGTCACCTAATCCATTATATGTTGGAAACACGGGACTCCCAATATTTTGTGGAGGCACAATGTTACTCACCCAAACAGGGTATGGTTTTCGTTATTTTTGTTTGGGTGTGCACCACTCATCCATTTCCTCCAATCGATATTCTAATGACTCAATAGTATTTATAGAACCTTGATGCACGTCATGTTGAACATGATCTTGGAATATCACCATAGGGGGAAGGATTTGACAAGATGGTTCTGAATTTGAGGTGGATATCTGATTGGGGACATCTATTATGAATTTTACTCCACCCATTATAGTATCCTATATAATGGAAGGTATTGTTGATATGCTCTTATGACTGGGTACAGGTAGACTTATGGTCATGGATCCATGAACAATGGAAATACAATAAATTCTTCATTTTATGTGATAAACTGTATCGGATTAGGTACACCTTCAAAAACTGTATGTTGATGTTCTATCTAAGGTCAATATTTGATAGGATATCTTCCTTGAAGTAGAGAAACATTTATTCAGCTAAATTATTTCATTTATTCCCCCAATTGGGCACATCTTTCTTCAATCATAATGGGATTTTTCTCACCAAGTGAGGGTGGTGGGTCATATACAACCTTTATTTTATTATTCCCTTTGATAGTGGTTTGAGAATGAGGTGGTGGTGGATTGATTGGGGGAACATCCAAATTGAGGGTGCCCATCTGTATTAGATTAAGAAAACCCTAATTCTCAATTTAGATCACATTTTGGGTGGAACCATCCAATCCAAGTTCTTATACATTGGAAACATTATAATTATGTTTTAAAGGTTTAATTTCCATGGCGTTAACTGACAAATAACACATAATGGGTGTCATACCAATTTTCGAGTGATAGGAGATACATTTACATCCTTTTTGGATCTTCTACTTCATTTATTGGATCCTCTTCGGGCTTCATAGCAAAGAGTGAATCATATGGAGACTTTATACAACTTTTTTGTATGACTCCCTTATAGGGGAAATGAGTCATGAGATGGGATGAAATGGGAGACCTCTCTACTTTACGTCTTTTCTAGGTTGGTAATGACAAATTTTTATTCAGAGGGTTGTTCGTGAAAAACTTATACCATTTTTGTGGGGCGGGGTTTCTCTCGTTCCTTTAATATTGTGATTTGACATGGATTTGTGAGTATAATAGGGTAATTTTGTGTTAAAAAATCCCCCATACGTATGGGAAGGGTATCACCATTCCTATGTCTATTGATGTTATTATTTCAACTGACTTGACCAAACACATTTTTGTTTCAATGTAAGAGGGATATAGTGACCGATCTTTAAATGAACTATTTTTGTTAGGACGTCATGAGTTCTTGAAGATTGGATTCATTTAGGCAAGAATTTTAGTGAATTATTTTAATAACTAGGTTCAGGATATCTCCCTTGGATTTCTCTCGTCGGACCTGATTCTTTTGATAATTACTCATGACCATTTCCTATTGAACTTGTCTACTTTCTGAAAAAGGGATTTCATATGACCGTTCTCTTAGGATAATGGAATTGTATGATGACAATTCCATTAGGTTCCTATAAATGTAACATGGGGTGAAATTAATAGCTACATTCTCTCTCAATCTCAAGATATGAACACCAGGTGGGGCATCACGGATAAGACAATGCAACTTACACTGGACCTGGAGGTAGTTAAGTTAGATATCATTTCATCCACCTCTCGAATTTTAGTCATCACAAACATGAAAGGATATCCATGTTGATTTTATAAAGAAGCTCCACTAATATCTTTAAATGGTCTATATACCCATTTTTTGGAATGAATTTTGTTTTCAAATAGTGCAGTGTTATCCATAGATTGAGAAGAATTTTATGTATTCATTTGTCTAAAAACTCACATGATATTACAAATTGGAAAGTGGTTCTGAGAAAAAACAATATTAGTTTTCCATCCCTAGATAATTACGTTCTCATTATATACATATCCTTTTGTTCTACTACATGAAATTCATCTACTTGATCTTCCCAATTTGAACACTACATGATGATGTCATCACATGTAGAAGTGATACTAGGGGCCAATTTGACATTTGAGGGTCTGAAGGAAGTTTAGAAGATGATCATGGAATTATTACATCTTCGGGTTGATAAAGGATGTCTCTAGTTATTGACAAGGTATCTAACATGTTTTACCACATCTCTATATATGCCCCTATATATGAGGCTTTCTTGTAGTTTATTTGGAATGGGGAAGACCTTCCTACTGATATGAAATTCAACTATAGGGAGGAACTTCAGATAAGGCACTATTTAGGTAAGGTCTTCAAACGCATCCTGATGTCCAAATACAAGGATAATTTTATAATGTATACCCTAGGGATGACCATCTTGGTGGATTATAGTAAGGGGAGGAACACCATTCTATATGATGTCATTGAAGGGAGGACCTTTACTAAGACTAAAATCATGGTGAAGACTACAATCATAGCTTTAAATAAAACTACAGTGAAAATTTCAATAGCGTATATCCTAGGGAGGACCATTAGAATAGAAAAAAGTAATGGGGAAGATCATCCTATAGTATTATGTCATTATGAGGTGGAAAATCCTATTGACTGCCATCATGTTGAGGAATACCATCATCGCTTAATATTCGACTGCATAGAGGATTTCGATGTTTATAACTTGGAGAGGACCATCGAAGCAGAAGAGAGTAAGTGGAAGACATTTTAATTGTATGATAATTGTTCTATGAGAAGGTTAACCTATTTATCATCAAGACATGGGCTCTCGTGATCAATCAGTTTGCATCTATGAAGGGGGCCTCCATAGTTGATGCTCTATGGAGGACCTCCTAAGATACATGTAACAATATTATAGGGAGGACATTCACTATTGATACTTTTATATCCATATTTTGGTAACAGACTAGAAGGATCATGATGCACCATTGATATGAATTTGATGACATCAATAATGCTAGCTTCAAATAGTGCAACGTCACATATTTTCACTTCATTTTCTGGTTTCCATTGGCTTGATTGATTTTTGGGTTATCTCTTATGGGAATGTAGGGATATCTACTCAATGTAATTTAATTCAAATATAGGTTCCTGTTTGATTTTTTTTCAAGGTTCTACTAAGATACACAAATGATCTACTTGAGATCTGGCGAGGATATATGCATGCCTTGGAGAGGCTACCAGAGTTTACCAGTGATCCCTAATTGGAATGGGTTTTTGTGCCCGATCAGGTTGTCCTTTTATAGAATAATATTATTGAAATCCATCTTATATGTTAGAAGATATGAAGTTATTCTCCAGGGTGACAACCTATGTTTATAGATGAGTCATGGAACTATGGGAGATGTGATTGTAGGACCAACTCCTTACTATTGACAGGAATGTGATTACATCTGGACATGTTTATTGGATGTGGTCAAGATTTAATATTTGTTCTTCCCTAATTAATAAGATGTGTTGAAATATTTCCATTGAAGTAACGAGAATATATGATCATTCCAATGTTAATGTAGGAATATGTTCCTACTCCAGTCCTCCATTTTCTTCAAAAGGGTACTAATAGTTCTGTTGTATGGAGGGAAAAGTTTGATTATGGTCCTGATTTATAGATTGTATATGCTAGATATATTATCTTATTTCCACTGTATTTGAATTATGGCGATTTTATTTGTGAGAAGGTGTTTTCATCTACTCATTGTCCATTTTATTTTTCTGGCAGTCTTGATATTAATACGTAGAAATTTGACTCTTCTTGTATTTGGTTTACAATTATCTGACTGGTGGAATTCATATTTGTGATCATAGATTTTCATATTGTCATTTCCATCATTTTTGGCTAACTTCCATGGATTATAACATCTGGAATATACTTCTACTCGTTTATATCCATTATATTTGACTAATGGGCTTCACACAAATTTATAGGGACATACAACTTCCTATAGTTTCCTGCCCTATTTTCACAATGGTTTTGGGCATAAGTAGTATGTATTTGTTCCTTCTTAGAATGTTCTTCTGTATTAAAATGATGGGTTCCATAAAAGTGAGAGGGAATAACCACCCTTTCAAAGTATTCCACCATATTTTCATAGTCGGGATACTATGGTCGGAATAATTACTGGAGGATGTTCCTGATTATATGATTGTTGCTTCACAAGAGTCATTGTGGGGAAATTGGTATATAAGACTTTTTCATGGGAATCCAGGTTAGTATACTCAATTTGGAGAGGATATTAGGAAACATGGCATTGGATGAGGTGAATTCAAGCAGGGTTCTCTGGGAATAACCCCTTTGATGGAGGTGCAGAATCATTGGTGATGATTTCATCAACCTCCATATGACAAGGAAGGTTCTCATTTTTGAAGTCTAGGGATAGGATCCCAAAATAGATTAAGATGGATAGTGGAGCCTCCTTGTCATGGTCATCCCACTTTTGGTGGGTGGACGGTAGATGGAAATTCATGGCCATGAGGGCCATGTTAACTACCTTTAGTGGAGGGGGAGTACCCTTTTGGTGGTACTCATGAATCAAAACATTTGATACCCAAAATTGAAGGTAATGGTTGGGTGATGGAGTCCACTTATTCATTGTGGAATTGAATAATTTAATTACTAATGCATGTGTCTAAGAAAACTGGTGAGATTCTATTGGATTTAAGTATTTTCTAAAGTGTTCTTAATGCCTATGTGACAAGTACATAAAATAATATATCATCAATGTATAATCATAGGACCACATGCATAATTGTTGGCATATTTTGGGCCTCTCTAATTTGGGTTTGAAAGGTGACTAATGAATGGTAACATTTCCACCTTGGTTAAGTATTCACATCATGTTCACCATTTTGTTTTAGAAAAGGATAGTTTCATACCCAGGATGGAAAATTATGAAAGGTGATTGGGTAGTATATCATTTTTATCTTGTGATGGGGGTACCAAATTTAAGACATTTATGTCATGTTCTCCATTTTGATTCCAATGAATACATGTTTATTCCCTGTTGGATTTATTTTAGGGTGCTAAATTGTGAGAAATCACTAATTACAAGTATAAAATCATTAAATATTGTCTAATGGGATTGTTCGTGATGGTAGAAATGACCAATGGCTGTCAAACCAATGATTCCTGAACTTATATTAAAAAGTAAGGCATTTGTTGGTTGATTTGACCACTGACAGATAAAAACTCTCATTAGTTGAGAGGATGAGAATTTAGGATCATTTCACCCTTTGGGGTGGATATATTTCCTATTCTAGGACTCTCTATTAGATTTTAGTCAGGTACATGAATCCTTGGTTCATTCCCAAATGTATATATTATAGATTACCATGAAGTAGTGATCCATTATGACTACACATGGATTTAGGTCCATCTATATGTATTTGAGGATCTCCATCAATGGACGGATCTATATGTATCCAATGTTCTTCATAAATTTTACCCTTTTGTAGACAAATCATGTATCCTTCGGTCATTTACTAGGATGACACATGTTTTATGCCACATGATTGGGAGAAGTAGAGTTTATCATCATCCAAGTGGGACATGATCTGTTTTGATGTTGGAATCAAATCCATAAAATGGGCTTCCTATATATCATTCGGAGAGTAAATAGAACCCATGTTGTTTTGTTCCTCTTAACTAGATACATCACCTTTTAATGTCACATGAAAGGGACCCATCCATGTAGTTTAACATCATGTTGTAAGGATGTTTTGTTGAATGGTTTCCTAGTCAAGGATGGTGTGGCACATATGCTAAGGAAACCTGATATACATGGAAGATAAATAGCATTTAGGTTGGATATTACCCAATTGATAATGTGTACCAAATAAAATAAGTGTGACTTGGGTGTTGGGTTTGGACCATAGAGAAGCTTCCTTCAAATCCATGTTAGTTGTGAATCAAAACCCACATAGTTCAGTATGACTAGGACTTACTCTTGGTGGAGGCCTCTAAGAGGGTTCATGATTGGAGCTTACACAAGAAATATTCACATTGTAGGGGATGTAGTCGTGGCTTACACATGGAAGAATCCCACTTTAGTTGAATTTGATTAGGGATTACACATGGACGCATCCCATGATTTGATTTGGGATCATACATATGTCATGATAACCATGAACCTTTATTCTCATTTGATTCATGCTCATTGTGAGAAAAATGATTATTTTTTACAACTGATGATAACATGATCTCACCCTATACGTTGATGGATGGTGTTTGTACCCAATGGGGGAGTGAGAGGCGATTTCAGTGTGCACATATCCTCTATTGTTTTAATATCCATAATAGTCACATCTTGTGAACTATTTGGATACATCATAAGATGTGTAGAAGAAAAGAAAAATTCTCTCTTCCCATATGAAAGGATTGAGGATTTCCTCAAGAATAGTTCTCTACAATTGGTTATATGAAAGGAAGGATTTTTAAATAATGGAACTCGTCAAATTGAAAGGATGGTGGTTATGCTCAATCCCTATAATGGGGAGGTTCACATGAGTATCTATAGGTTGTAATCCTCAAAACTAGGGGAATATAAACCTAAGGTTATTATGATGATCTCAATTATAGAATGGGTTTCCCCCACAACTCCACTTACCATGGGTATGTAAACTTGAAGGGACAACTGACATTCCTAAAGATCATATCAAACATGTTAGGTGGATTTTATTGGGTCCTTAGCCTGATGCCGATAGAATAGTTCACGGTGGGGTCGAATTAGATATTAAGTATATGATAGAATAGTGTTGCGGGATCTAGAGGGTAAAGCGACACATGATGCCTCATTCCCTGTAGAATATTCTGACGTGGGATGGCGTTACTTCCGCGTATTGGGTTTCTATACCATTAGGGTTACTATTCCCATAACATAGTGATTCGTGGAACATCATGTAGCCCGTGTGGCATTTTGATTTAGGGGTCCATGATGGACTTTCTTATCATTTTTCTATGAGGAGATGAGTTTATCCCCCATTGTAATTAGTTACGCAGTTCATGGTTCATCTGACATAGTGTATTTCTATGCATGATTCCTATTTGAAAGGGGACCATTGGTTTTATACCTCACAATAATTATGTCCGCAAAGGGTTTTTGGTACGTTGACCACAATATGATTTATTATTTCCACCTTAAGGCTTCATGGTGGGTTTAACCTATACATAATCATTGATCTGCACCATTTTTAGTGGTGCCTTGGATCATCTAAAATGGATCACTTCCTCATTCACTCTAATTTGTTAGATCTTACTCAAGGTGTATATATAGAATAGCATAGTGACCAGATACCAGCATGGTTTCCATTTTTAGAGGTATAGATCACTATCTCAGTCCCGAAAAATATATTATTTCGTCTATAGGGAGCCAACAGTACTGCCTCATCCTATGGAATATTTTAATTCATAGTGGATATTCATTTTTGGGGAAGATGTTTACCACATATTTCCGAAAAATTATTTTCAATTTTTATAGGGGTTTTGGTTCCACCACATCGATCTCCTGAAGTAATATGTTCATGGGTGATTTACATCACCGTAGACCACTGTGGAAAGCGGTAGTCCATGAATGGATTTCCCCTTTTTGATTTCATTTTCCTTCGTTATTTCATCCCTTTGAATATTTTTGCTTGAACTCTTCCTCATATTTGACTTTAATCCTATTTCAAATTGAGGGAATCATGTTCTACAATGATATGGAATTCCCATGAACTAATAGATATGGTTATATTTTTAATACCATTTAATATTGAATGCATTTATGACATGATTTAACAAATTAGTCCTGGATTTTAGTTAAACATACGATTTATCTCATAGGGGAAATGAATATGAACATTTCCATTTTACATATGTCGACCATTTAATTAATGATCTGGGTATGAGGTCCAAGAAGATGGATTATAACCCAAATTCAATCAGTAAACAACTCATTGAATTTTTTAAAACCATTACAAATCATGGGGATTAGTAAATTTAGATCAAATGGAAATTTTGGCCTCAATGGTATGGAACACCAACTTGAGTGGTGTAGGTAAAGATGATCAACCCAAGGGGTTGATTCACCACAAGTTTGGGTGTACCAAGGTATGGAAAGTATTTCAAATTAATTTAATTTAAAAATTGGAGGTTATTCCAGAAAGACCAGGATTGTGGAGCTATATATAATTTTATAGAATGTAGTGAAGTGAATGGGAAGAAACTGAAACACCAACCTTATACTCATAAAGATTCCTTCCTATAGTATTGAACATTAATTCATGAAAGATCAGATGAACATGATGAAACTATAAAATTCCATAAAAATGGGGGCAACTATATAGCACTGAGATAGTTCAACATATGGGATGAAGAATGTGAAATAGAAGGGAGCGGATTAAGGACCTCACCTATTGTATCGCAATGTATCTGATAGAAATATAATTAGATTCTTATTGATGGATCTATCTTTATCAATATCTCTTTAATGAGGAGATGTCATACATGATGTAGGAGAAGAAGAAAGAACTAAAGAAATTATGAGAGAATAATGTAAGGACTAAAACTATTTTAGAGGATTGAAATCATAAATTCACAAAACAATTGAACACAGTTTGGCTATGTAGTTGGCCACACCGTGCAGCCTGATATGCTTAAAATGGGTCCTCAATAAAATAAGGTGCATGATGTATCTATCCAAGAAAACTATGTATAAAAACTATCTATCCCAAACCTGAATGTTTCTACATGGTCATGCAGTCAGGGTTGCATGGTTGTAGACAAATTGTGAATCCCCACTACAACCCACTGTCTACAACCTCACTGTTATGGGAAACCATATGTTATAGGATGTGTGATTTCTTCTAACCATGTGGTATAGTATTTTATTAACTTTTTAGAACTCCAAACTATGTACCATCCCCACATAACCTAGATTACTCCTTGGCTCCCTTAAGAAACATTATTATGGATATGAAAATGATTTTAAAAAATTATTCTATACCTTTTTAGAAAAACCTATATGTAATAACCACCTATCCTTAATACAAATATTCCTTGATTTTACCAAATGGTTGTGGTATAATTCAGTATAATAATTTTTTCCACATCACATGAACATAAAGTTCCCTATCACTTATCATTCCTTTTACACATATGTGATTCCATAGAACATGGACCAGAGTAACTGGCCTACCTCATAGAGCCTTCATTATCATATCAACGATACGTATCAGTTGCTCCCTGAAGAACACATCTGCTTCATGCTCAATATCATCTGGGTTAAATGAATGAGATAGTTAAAAATGGAATTTTTGAAGATGAGGTAAGTGGAAGACGTTGTGCATGGAATGATCCCTCTAATTTAATAGTAACAAATATGCTGCCTCCCCAACACTCTCTACTATCTCGAAAGGCCCAACATAACGAGGTGATAACATGCCCTGTCCTTAGATTTATTTCCTACCCAATCTAGGTGATACCTGTAGAAATGACATGATGTCCCACCACTAAGTCTAGAGGTCTATGGTGGGGATCAATATATGACATCTACCAGAATGGGCTGTAGTCATATGCTTCTGAATCAGGTGGTATTTCTATGAAGTCTCCTGAATGAGATAACGACCTAGTAGAGCTTCCTCACATACCAGTATCAAGTAAACATGTTAATGGAATGGCCTATAATAGAGGGACTCATATTGAGCCATTCTAATCATTTTATGAAAACTTTCTTTGTAGACAAACTCAACCAGAAGAATATGATTTCCCTTAACATATGACATTAAGTATTCTTGCTCGAATCATATCTTCCAACACTTGTATCTTCTACTTAGACTGATCATCAGACTGAGGGTGATCCCTAGTACTCAATAGAACTAGTGAACACATTTACTTCTACAAAAATTTATAAAATGATGATGTAAACTAGGAATCATTGTCCGATACGATAGATGAGAGAACAAATTGAGGACACACTATCACCTAGATGTAAATCCATCATATATTATCAATAGAGAAGTTATCCTAGATATGTATGAAGTGTGTGACCACTGTAAACCTATCAAATATCATCCATTCTACATCACTACCTAAATGAAATATCATAAATCATATCACAAAATTAATTTTGATGTCATTCCATCTACAACCCAGAATGGATAGTGGTGGTATAAGTCCAACATATATCTTGTTCTATACATTCACCTGCTGAATAGTGGAGCACTGAGTGATGAGACTTGTTAACTACCTCTTCATTTCTTTCCACCAATACTAACATCAGATATCTATGTACATCATCATAATATAAGGATTAATTGCATAGAAAAATTCATGTGACTCCCTCATCGTCGCTTCCCTTATATCTACATTCACCCATACTCAACCATATAAGTGTATTTTTTCAGTATCATAAATAACCCAACCAGAAGGTGGGTTTTCTATTATGATGTTGTCTCTAAAAACAAGTTTATCTGACAGATATATTCCTCATTTAGACCCATTTTTGGAGGGATTATGTCACTTATGGAGCTACTAGAACTACTTTTCCATTATTTTTATAGATCTCAAGTGGTATATTAGATAATAGATCCATCAAATTACACTCACTATTGGACTCCTAGAAAAATTATATTTGAGTCTTTTATATCAAGGAATTAGTTATGGAATTATCCATCCCTGGTGTCTATTAAAGATCAAATTGGAATGATTATAGGTATTCAACAAACTTGCATTGCCTCATATTTAAGTAGAACAGACTGGAGTTGTATTTCACATGTTTATGATCAATTTCAATATTGAATTGATCACCCAACAAGTAGTGACTCCAATATTGTAGGTCATGAACCATGACTACTAGCCCGAGGTTGTGTGTTTGTTAATTATTCTCAAGAGGTCTCAGCTGTCAGGACCCATCAAATACAACCAGATCACCATGCATCAGAACATCCCCCTGCCAAATTCATGAAGCATCATTTTAGAAATTATAGTTTCTTCTGTGATGAGATATTTTCTTGATCAGAGTTTAAGTGATCCATTCTGTTAACTCCTAGTATGTTGTCTCACAAGATTAAGTCTATCCAAATTTCAAACCCTCCTTGGTCAAGATCATAAGTGGTTCCTTTACTCATGATATGTCCTGGTTGGATTTCCTGTAATGGAACTCTATTGCTATGAATATTCATATATCAAACACATTATTGGGCTTCTCCTATGGAACCATGGTGTCCACCTTCTCTCTATCAGTAGATAAACCTACGTCAAGTATGATGTGAAACAAGAAGTGAATCTTTTTTATCCAATTTGAGGAATTTAAATAGATTCACATATATATAGTTATCTATTAGTGTACTCAACATGATCATAAGTTGATTGGAATTGTCTTTTATTTGGAAAAAATATATTAAGAAGTCGTCTATGAAGACCACAATAGAGGAATCCATATATGGGAAAAATTATTCATCTGATCAATGAAGACATTGAGAATGTTCATCAGACTAAATGGCATGACTAGATACTCAAACATGACATACCTACTCCAGATAATTACACATGGTATGTCTAACAATATTACATGAAACCAAGGGTAGCTTGATATCAAATATATCATAGATAAAAAAGTTTCTCCTATGATATGGTTAAATCAGTTTTACATATGATGAAGCAGATACTATTTCATCATCATAAGCTGGTTCAATCGATGATAATACATGCACAATCTATTGGTACCATCCACATTCTTGAAAAAATGTAATGGTGAACCCCTTGGTCTTGTTCTGGTCCAGATTAAAACCATAGCCTCTATGTATTCAAACTACCTCTTGAGTTCCTGGTGCAATGTAGGTTGAATTCTATATGGAGTAATGGACACTGTTTCTGAACATGTTACAATCTCTATGGTGAACATGACCTCCCATGAATTAGTTAAGGTAGAGAAATCATCTGGTAGGATTTCCCATAAATAATCCCCCACATGAGGTAATTCCACAACCAACATCCCCTAATAACATTGGAGGATACATTCTATCAAGGATATCACTCCATGTAGACCAATATGATTAGGTCAATATCATATTACCATGATATACCAATAAACCTTATGGATATATGTTCTTCCCTTGGGTGATGTGAAAGATAAACGACCGATACAACAATCCACATGATCATGATAAGGCACAATATAGTCTATACCGATAATGACATTAAAACAGACCATGTAAAGGATAAAAAAACATCATAGGAAATGGTACCCACCCATTTCAAGAGGGGGCCCCTTTTATAGGAATATACCCACTATTTGATCTTCTAATATAGTGTCAAGGGTCACAACACCACTGGAGTACTCTATTAATATTTCCAAACATCCTGTGGTTGCAATAAATAGAAAAGAGTGGGATTTAATTTTATCAAATAAGGTATATACAAGAGTGGAGGCTACCAGAATATTACCTATAACTCTATATGGTCTTGGAATATTCTCCTATAGAATATGATGTGTACCATAGATATGGCTTGAACTGTGGTCCAATTATTCTTTCTGACCTAGCATTGTTTTTCCACTATGCATAAACAAATTGTATGGGGTCTAAAGACCTTGGTCAGGATCACCAGATCAGCCTAAAAAACCTATAGATGAATAGATTTCTACCTAATTAGAAGTTGTTGATCTTATTCCAGAAGGAGATGTTGGCATAGAACATAATTCTCTTATCACACGTTGAAAGGATCTATTGAAGCATTCGATGTGATTCATCCTTCCTCAATCCCAAAATTTGATCGCGTTCATCGTATATTGGGTATTTTTATGGGTTGGTCTACCACAGTAGTGACAGACCATAAAGTTTTCATTACATGCAATATGGATGGTACTACCCTTATGGGTACCATTGAAACATTGCATCCTACATCTAGGTAAACTAATACTATTATTTTAAGAGGAACTCCCCTACTTCACATTGACTGATTACCTTAGGTTCCACTCGTTGATGAGGTCCTAATTCACTATAAATGAGATGGTGGTTAGCTTAAATATTTTTACCTGATACTAAATGGAATTGAAATACCACCCTAAAATTTCCTCACAATAGTCAGCTCACCACCATTTAAGGTAGGATTAAAATACTGTAATTCTGTGATGTGATTTGAGTTTTCCGTAATTGACATGTGACCTTGCTGAAATTGGATGAATTATACATAATAACAAATTCATAGAGTTTGGGTAATGATGTAGTCAAACAACGCTATCTGGAATTCCTCCAAGATCATACCATGATGTTGAATTTCCTGATTCAGAACATCCCACCATCTATTGTTAGAGTAACAAAGAATATTGGTAATGAGTTTGAC
Source organism: Viscum album (assembly GCA_963277665.1). Lineage (NCBI taxonomy): Eukaryota > Viridiplantae > Streptophyta > Magnoliopsida > Santalales > Viscaceae > Viscum > Viscum album. The sequence continues at coordinate 1,857,073,966 of OY728119.1, read as the reverse complement.
CCTCTACTCTAGAGGAATCTTGATATTCTTAAATGTTGACACCATATCCTCAAAAAATCCTCGATATCCTAAGGTCTTCCATCATTAGAAATGCTAGAGGATGTTGTTACTAAACTCACGAGTCATCCCTTCCCTGAAAGGGGGAGATCGAGGGGCACCCTACACTGATTACATAAACTGCACAAAGCTATAATGAAACTTGTAATCGACACCTAGTAGAGGATTTAGAGGATTTTCCTCTGGTGGTATTATGAGAGGTACCATGGTTTTCTTAGGGAGAAACAGATTTGGGGTGTGCTCATCACAAATTCCCTATCATAAAACATGAGGATGTTGTGGTAAAAAAACTATACAATACCTAATAAAATGAATCAAACTAGTTTTATAATAGCTAGGGAAAGTGATAAAAAGGACTGGTATACCACATGCCTTTAAGAACAGTTTAACTCTTAGCCTGCTCCATGATCCAAGTTTGGGTTATCAGAACGAGTCCAAAAATGAACATAAAAGACACGACATATTGTCCACTACTAGGTATAGTCTTTTTTAGGTCTCAGGTTATATTCATAAGTGTTCTAATTCAAATCAAGAATCAAATTCCATTTAAATCATTTATGTAATTTAATTTTCATCAATTGGTTGGATTGGATTAATCACAATTTCTAATTTATAAGTGGCCATAAAACTTATAAATTGGATGGTGGTTTCCATTTAATCATCAATACAATATGTTCCCACCCATCTGACCGATGGTACATCATGTAACATGAAACAATTGGAAACTTAAGGATTCTTCATTAACATATGTTGGAAATCACTATTCCGTTAAGGAAGATGGATGAAGTTCCAATTGTCATTTTCTCTTTCATGTAAGTAAATATTATCACATTCCTATATATGGGAAGAAAAACACTATAATTTATAACAAACATGTCACTATATAAATCTCATGAAAAATAGGAAATGGTAACTGGAAAGTAAATATAGCATGGAATAATGCATGAACTTTTAAATCCTTATGTTATGGGAACAAGGTAATAGTTTTCATGTTCCATCATATCAATGGTCTAATGGTAACAAGGATTTCAAAAAAAATTAATAGTAAAAAAGAATTTTCATCAACCAATGGGGGAATCAAATATACAATAATAGTGAAATCAATAACAACATTTACCCATACCAGGTAAATTGGGTTTCCCCTGATTGTGGGGTAGCTACTCACAAGAACAATCTAACTAAAAAAAATATATAGTCGACGACTCATGTCTAATGGCAAATTTGTAATAAAAATAAAAAATAACCCTCTAGCACCACATTGCATAACCCCACACATTAGGCCACACGAATATTCCTCGAGATGATGGCAACAAGAATTCAATAATTCATCCTTAAATGCTAGTGGTTTCGAAATAGCAGTGAAGGCATGTGGTGTGTCTATATGAATAATATTTCAAAATTGATCAAATTAGGTCACACACACATATATATTATAGTTTTCTGAAACATAATAATTAATAAACAAAAGATAAATAAATAATAACAATAAAAAATGAAAACTAAGTAACAAATTAGATAAACTTGAATAACTAAAATACTCAATATGACGATCATGGTATTTTCATAAATAATGAATATATAAGGGGTAGGGGATACATGAATATAAAACATGATACAAAATTTAAAAAAGTAAAAAAACTACTATGTAAATCATCTTGAGCATAGGCTCGGTCCTCTTCCCCCAACTCCTTTCAAATGCTATAAATCAAATATCAGAACCAGAAATGTTCCCTTTATTTATACCTACATTCACAAAGAATACTCGAGTACTAAAGCAAACCTGAGTATGGTGTGAGATAAAATATCAGTAGTATACCACAATATATCATAAAATAAATCTATTCATGAACTATATAACGAATATTGTGTCACATTAAATAAATTAAAAGGATAAATAAAAAATTAAATGCATTGTAGTAGGTTTCACTAGTAAACCCATCAAATTTACCTCGTTTCTCTAAATTAGATGAGTTTGAATCAATAGATTCTGAAATAATAAGGTGAGTGGGATAACATGGGAGAAGGAATATTGTCCAAAATCAAATGATTGGTATTTTAGTACATGTCTTTACATTTTCAAAACCGACGGATAACTTATTATTTGAAAAAAATTCATTTATCTATTTATTTCAATTTAAAACACTCTATAAACATGGCCTCTCACATTGATAATGTCAATGAAAATAAAATGTAAATTACCATGTATGTCTTGAGGGGATTGGAATATATTCAAGGCCAAAGTATTCTCTAGAATGTGACCTAGGAATGATGTCCTATGTATCACACTAGGTATGGTGTAATAATGTAATGAACTAACATCTGAGTTCATACATGGACTCCAATGTGGAGGCCCGAGTCTCTCTTGTGGAATGGTATGATCATCCTTCCATCTATTCCATCTATGGGGTATCCCATAGAGAACTAGTGTCACTCATATTGTGGTAAAACAAAATACATTGGGTGATCCCATCTTAGTGACGGATGGTATTATCCCCAATGTGTTTAAAAGAATTAAAAACTCTAACCATAAAGAACATTCATCTTTTCCAGTGGGTCCATAACATGGGACCCATTTAATCACCCATATAAATAGATAAGGAAATGGGTTTTTTGGATAATATAGACAATTTAATATAGATCAAATTTAGAATGATATTCATCAAGATGGGAATGGTATTAAGTTAAACGTATCATTAATGGTTTAAGGGAAATGATATAGGCACCTAAAATTTTCAATTACTTTGACTATTCCATTTTTTGAATGGGTATCAGGGACTAGAACATGGTCTATAACGAATCTAATTAAAATTACAAATCATGTAATTTATTAAATGAAATACATCTCGAGTGGAACTAGGAACGTTAGAATAATGTGGAAATTTGACCTCTAAAGAAGAGAACACATCCTTGGGAGGCATAGGTCAAGGAGATCTACCCAAGGGGTTGATTCACAAGTAGCTCAGTTCACCAAATGAATGAAGATACCTTAAATTTAATTTCACTAACCAATTTGAGGTGATGATAAAAAATTCTAACTTCTGAAACAATGAAAATTATTATTGAACGCAATTAAATGAAGGGAAATAATCTATAACACCTACCATATCTTTATAGAGATTCCCAAGTATAGAATCAACCATTGATTCAAGCTAAACTATAAGAAAATTAAGAAGCCATCAAATGTCAATAAAATTGGGAAAATGAGATTGCATGGAGATAACACTACATATGGGATTAATAACATGTTACATAAGCGATAATATTAAATATATCATCTCTAGATTTTTGAGGGTCCTGATGATGATAGAATCAAAAAATAAATAGATTAGTTCCCTTAATCCCTATATCTTGAAGGAGGAGATCTTGTACATGAGGGGGGAGGAGCAGAAAACTATGTTGATTGAAAGGTAAAATAAAAAAGTAATTAAAACCATTTTAGGGGGAATAAATCATAAATTTGACCTCAAAAATATTTTCTCATGGTTTGGTCTCACTATTGGTCAAACCATACACCAACTAGGCATCAATATCTTCTTCAAATGAGAACATTTCATGGTGAGGCGCATGGTTTATGTAACTATGCGCAATCCATGGAAAACATCTCATTCTAAAACATATATCTAGATGCACTTGTAAGCCTGGGGTTTCAAGGTTGTAGTCAAACCATGTGTCCCCTTTCATTCTATTCTCCACAACCACATGTCTTTGTGATACTATGTGGGATGGCCAGTGTAGATTCTTATGACTATTGGGAATTGTATTTCCATTAATTTTCAGGGATCCAGACTCTAAATGAGCCACAAACATTCTAATATACCACATTCCTCCCATATAAAACATTATAAGGGCCCAAGAAAACAATTGAAACAAAAAAAAATGATAGTTCAAACCTTTTGAGAAAAGTCGGGATGTTACAGAATACAATTCAAATTAGTTTGAATTAAATCTTAAACCATGGAAAGAAAAAAAATCACCCAAACATTAAAAACTTGAGTGCAAAAAAAATCTTCAACTTGATTTTTAGTAAAATGAATCTTGAATATAACCCCAACATACAATATTCCTTCAAAAAAGATGAAAAAACAGATAATCAAATCCACCCAAATGTAATATAAAATTGTTTTACAGGATAACCATAAATTACGAAGACCACTTGTGATGTATAGAATGTAATCAATAGGATGATTACATTAAATATATTTAATAACAATTAATTAAATAATGTGTAATAATCCACTTTTACAATAGGCATACATTTCTACTACTTTTTATAGAATATTTTGTATGGGGCCTATTAATACCATAAACCATGAAAGTAAATACAATTTAATTGTTCTAAAATAAGGACACAACATGATACAAGATGTTACAATGTAGAAATGATATTAAATTATTGAAGAAATTTTTGAAACATATGATCCTTTAATTGGGGGAATGGAAAGATTAGATTATCTCTCTTTGGGTTGTGTCTATTATTTTTTTGGTAAAAAATACAATGAAAAAATCATTTTATTTTCTTGTTTCTAAAATAAATTTAATGAATAATATGATATATCATTGTATAATTTATAGGTATTTTAGATAATGTTTTGTGAATTTTTATGAATAAAATTATTCAATATAATGAAAATGAACTTAATTACTGTCAAATAGTTTTTCTAATATATTTTGGACTGAAGATATTAATTGATAACCCCTAGTCAAAATATATCATAAATTTTAAATGATTAATACGAGCATATAGGGATTTAAATGAGGCATGCAGAATCGATCCCCATGGATATTTTCTGAATGATCATGGTAGATATGTTTTCCCAATGGGACAAGGTGAGGGGAATGTTTTTTTTCATAGTAAATGATTTTATAGTGATGAAATATTGGCATTCCATACAATGAGAGGCCCTGAAAAAACAAAATTATATTTATGATTATGTAATTTATTTTTACTGTAGATATAATTAATGATCATAAATGTATTCTGATAATAAATTTATAATGATAAAATTAAAATATTGAATCACCAAAAAAATATTTTTTATACTTATTTCATATTTTTTATTCAAATTTATTTAATATAATATTTTTTTCAACCTGAAAATGTAAAAAATATGCATCCTAAAAAATTATATTTAAAAAAAAATAATTAAAAAATAACATTTTTTACAAAAACAATTTAATTTTATAAACATTTATCAGAATTTCCCATGCTTTGTGGTTCCCATTAGTGATCCACATGTCAAAGACCAAGGCACTGATCCGCCCTTATCATGGAGAAAGACATGAATATTTCCCAGAAGGAATGTTGGGGAAGCCATGATCCACCCCCACCCCATTTCTATGATTATTATCAAATACACCAACACCATTGAATATGATTCTTCCAGATCTCAAAAACTATTATATACTAACTAATGGACATTAAGGGATTTTCTCATCTCTCTCATTATTACCAAATATTGAAATAATAAATTTATACATCTAACATCAAGGTAAAACATCATATCTCTTCTTAATAAATAATGTACATGCACCTTAAAAATTTCTTAAAAAACATTCCAGATGAACCAAATTAAATGTAACTGTGCACTAAGGAAGGAAGTTCTATATGCAAGAATCCTAAGTAAAAAATAGAAAAGTGGAAATGGAAAAACTAGTATTACCATTCATATCCAATTATATGTCCTCTATCAAAATTTTATTGAGATATAATAATGGGTAATTAAAAATTGTGAGAAATAAGACCTATTAACTAACCATATGACCACCCAGGTGGTTCAATGAATAACAAAAAATTATCCTCTTCGGCACATAGATTCAAGGAAGCTAAATAAAATACTTCCACTCTGATCAGAAGGTAAGAATAATGAACTTAATTTTATCCTGCTCTTAGTAGTTATAACAGGCAATGAAGTATGAGCATATAGAATAGATTTTATTCTAGTATGGTCATAACCTTAAAACTGGTCGGACTCACTTATAAACAATCATACTAACATTTTTCAGATTTTACATGGGATTGGCATGAAATATTTTATCAAAAAATTATAAAAACAATTTAATAATTGATTTGGGTAATTTATTGTTAAATTAAAATATCACCCAAATAAATTTAATTTAAATTTTATGATATGCCTTTTATAATCATATTTAAAAATAATTTATGGAAAAAACAGAAAGTAACAAACATAAAATTCATAAAACTCAATAATTGATCTAAAAGCAAATTACTTCTCTATCATCTAAAAGTTAATGTACTTGATGATAAGAATATATATGTTAATTCATGGAATTAATTATATTAATTAAATCAATTATATTTATGCACCAGTTAACATTTTGGAAGCGTATATTATAATTTCACTCAACCGAGATGATTTTAAAATCATTTCACTTGAGATCCATGAATCATAATTTCATTAATAGCTAAATAAGTTAGAATGTATTTCTATCTTGAAAATTAATATAACATTAATTGTTTAACTGTTTGAAATTAATTTATTTTTTAACAATTAACCAAGAAGTTTGTTTCGTAATAAATGATAAATTTTCATGAAATCTTGGTGGAATTGAATCATACAAAAAATATTTATATATAAGAATTAAATGTATCATTCCATTATCATACAAAAATATAATATGATTTTTAATTTATCATTTTTTCTTGGTGTCCACATATTATCCTATAATATATTTTTGGATGTAATATAATTTAAAATGGTTTATTTTGATAAAAACATTTTTAAACTGGCCTCTCTTACAAATATTTTTGAAGATCAATAATGTATTAAGGATTTTTATAAGTTTTGTTATTTTAAATTTTTATACATACTAGCATGAATGTATGCATCCATGCATTACATCATACACAGAATAAAAAAACTTATAAAACTTATAATATTTTTTACTTTTCAAATCCCTGTGATATGAAATTATTATTTTAAAGATCAATGAATTTTTTATTTTACATTACATTGGTTTTTAGATCCTTTAAAGTTATTTGTGTGATAGCTTAAGGTTCATTATTAAATTCTATAATATCCAAATAATGATAATAATGTAGATGAATCGTTAGTAATGTTTTTTTGATAAATTATTTTAATAGTGTAAATAATAAAAAAAATTACAATATATATTGTAATGAAAATACTTTGGATCAATGTATAGATCATTGGTTTGTCATTTTGAATGATTCCATTAATCGTAGTAAAGGTATAAAATGGTCAAATAAATGCCCAAGGACTGTATATGGATGGATTGGAGCCCTAAGGTCTTGAAAAAGGGTTATAGGCATGGTCGCATGGTTTCTGTGAATCACAGAGCTATCGATAGGGGAACCTCCAAATCAACACAGTTTATCAATAACCATGTAGACTAGGCATACGACCCTGGCGCCTACTACAGAATGGGTGCAGAGAATTACTATTTAGTTTTAGAATTTTTTTATACTATACACACAAACCATGCGTAGATAGATTTTGGGGTAAAATTACAATTTCACCACTTTCAACTAATTTCTAATTTTCCTATTCCCCTCCCTCTAGTGGGAAAAAAGGGTATCCTTCTTCATTGAGATTAAACCCTTCAATTTAATTGATCCTTGATAAGTCCTCCATTAGGTGAATGATTTTTTATTCTAAGGAATCATCAGATTGCACAAGGTAAGGCTTACTTCATATACTCATCCTTCCCTAGTTAATCTCGCCCTTAGTTGTGCTATTTAGATGTAGGTCAAATGACCTATTTTTAGAAAATTGGTCTGAAACTTAGTTCTCCCCCATCATGCATCAAATATATTGTGGATATAAAGGTATCCTTCATCCATATTCTAAAGGTATGTGGTCCCATAGTTTTCCATTTCTGATTTGTCAATTTCTTATTTATTTCATCGTCTGATGAGACATCCATTTCTAGGATCATTTATTACATTGACTCCATCATATATAATTTACCCTATTGTGTCTAATTAGGGAAAATAATATTTTATGGGATACAACAATACCTATTCTCTTTAAAATATTCCCAAGGGGCGTGCCGAAAAAATTAACCAATTTAGTCCAATTCCCCAAGATGACCAAATCTCATTTGTTACTCCCATAAGGATTTTAAATTGATTTTACCAATGTACCATGTGTAAATGATGTATACCAAGGTTACTAAATAGTTCTTATTCAATTTTGAATTATAATATTCAAAATGGGGAAGTGATTAATTGAACATGACCCTTTGGCCATGACACCATGACATAAAATGAATTTCCATATTTGGAAAATTGGATGGTTGGAATGTGTACATTGGCTAGGATAATATGGATTAATCCATTTAAATGTAATGTATTTAATGGAATAGTTTCATGAGATTTAATGGCCTTTACCTTATCATGTTTTTTATAAAAACATTATATAAATTGGTGTATTTACGAAAATGATAAATTCTATATGGGATGCCTTAAATGGTGTGAGGTTTCTTATATCTTATAAATTATATTATTATATGTATATGGGTAAGAGTAAATATTAAAAAACACCAATAATGATTTGAATGTATGGGTGTGAGAAATTATTAACCCATGCTAGTAATGATATAAATTTTTGGGTGGGAGGTATTCTTACCTGCAAGCCAGCTATGGTATAAATTTCTGGATGGGAGAATTCTTACCCCATTTTAGTATTGAGATATATATATATATATATATATATATATATATATATATATATATATCTGTGTGTGTGTGTGTAAATGTATGGAATGGAGGCATTTTTACCATGTTCCTGTTATAATCTACCTAAATATATACATATATACATACAGTTACTTGATCGAGCATACCAGCTTTGTGCTGAAGCATGTAGAACAGTCAGGTTTTCTTTAGGAATCTGAGTGAGTGGTTATTTATTTATTCACCACTGGTCTGACTTATAGTTATTATCTTCACATTATGTTTTGATGATCATAAACTCAAATTTCTCATAAACATCACAGTTGGTGGTCTACTGAGATTTTTTTCTCACACCCAACTCTGTATTTCCTTAGAACCTGACAAAGATTGTTTTTCTGTAGGTACGGTTAGGGGAAAATGAAACACTTAAGGCTACTTATTCATACATCATATTTGGATCTTCACTGAAGAGGATTGATCATAGGCTCAAGATACAATAGAGAAGATTTTGGGCTGTGTTATCTTTTTTAATTTTTATTGAATGGATGTTTTCCATTTCCTATATTCTTGTCTAATAGCATTCCATTCATAAATGTTTGTACCAGACATTGCAATTGGGGATTTGTATACAATATCTCATTATTCAGTCTTCAATTTTATCTGGTTATTCTATTTATGTTTACTATATCTTTTTTCATATATTCTTATACTACTATTTAGTATTTTTTTATATGTTGCGTCACTCTGGAATTGGGTTATAGTCTCGCTTCCGTAATCCCTACGCACCCACACTATTAGTCAGAAACACCTGGCTTAAGGGGAGATGTGCTTAGGGTCATGTTTCCAAATAGGATTTGGTCATGGGTTCAGTGGAATCCCGGTATGAGATTATAAAAAGTGGTATCCAAGTGATTACTTTCTTAATTTACTAATTAGTGTTAATATAAGTGAGATTTGGAATGCTTATGTACTTTATCATAAGCCGTTATTTGTCATCACAAACCCATGTTTAGGGTAAATATCATGTTCCATTACCTATGATTTTTATTGATTCTAAAATTAATATTTGAAAAGATTTCATCATTGTGATATAGAAATTACTTTTTATGTTATATATATTGATGATGTTGGGGTAATGATTTAATTTCACAACCCGATGAAATGAGGGATTCATATTAGGACATGCCTGACGATAGGCACAATATTAATGGGGCCATCATTTTTTCAGGTAATGTTTAATTTATAGCAAGAATTCCATAGTTCATGATTATTTTTCATTGTCTTGTATATATATAATTGTGCTGAACCTTCTTGTATGGCATGGATTGTACTCTGGTGTGATTTCAGTGGGTTCCACCATTTGAATCATATAGTGTATGGTACATTATGGATCAGAGAGTGACATTAAATCTAGATCAATCATTTTGAAACTATTTAATTACATGATTAAGAAATTTTAAATTAAAATAAAATCTAAGTGAGTGCCATGTTCTAGTTTATAATGTTTATAGGCCCTTATGGGATAGAAAGTGGCATATCATTGGATTTAGCTATTTCAAATGCATGAAATGTTTAAATGAGAACACAATCAAGATATAACTGACTGGTACCCTAAAAACCATACCAAACAAGCCTAAAATATAAAATTAACCCGAACCTGACCTTGGTAGTGCATGTTTGTTGTTATCAAAGTCCTGTTAAGGTTTTTCCCAATATCGAGACCTTGATTTTTTCAATATTTACTTTTGAGATATATTTTGGAATTGTATAATTATGGATCCTGAATGTCCTCTGGTTGCGTTACATGAAGGTGGTGACGATCATGTTCTTGAGGTGGTGCGCGACGAGTCTCCATTTTATCTTCCATTCAAGATACATTTTTCTCCTCCTCCAATTCCTAATTTGGGTGTTATTTCCTATTTTTGAGAGGTCTTCTTGCATATGATGTTGAATAAGCAAGGAAAAGGGCGACGAGCAGCATGAATGGATGAGTTAAGTCTTGTGTTTCAATAGCAACATCATCCTACTTTCTCGTAGGATGGAGGACCACTTGTTCCATATTCCAAGGTAAAGTCTATGATTTCTAATTTCAAGCACCTAGGAAATCCACTAGAGGGGAGGTTCAATATCGCTACTTACATGTTTTGCGACTGACTATGAGGTGGTGGCTTTTCATCACCAAGAAAGGATAACATAGGGATATTCTTTGTCTTGATTTTCATAATTCCTTTTGTGATTACTTCTTCACGTATACTCTGAGCGATAAAAGATATAGAGTTCCTATAAACCTATAGTGGGAAGCATTTCAGAAATTGATTGTTCGTCCCGTTTCACTAATATGTAGCAGTTTTCCACCTCTCTATATATAGATGTTCTGATTACAGTTAGGTGATTTGAGGATGGTTTATTTTATGACTTCTGATAATTGGTTAAAGTGTTCAATATGATGACAATTTTAGAGATCATTTACCAAGACCTAATTATACTGTGATATTTGAGGGAGGCAGATGGTGCAAGCCAGGGCGTTTCGGCACCAATGGAATCTAATGGAACTTATTCTAGGTGAAAACAATGCGTCGAAGAATCTCGAGGTGGTAGTGGTGGCAGGCTCTCTTTGGGGATAGTTGTGCTATCTGTCACCACTGTGGACCACCATGGAACTTTAAGAGGCAATGTCTGTGGAATCTATTTGAGTGAAGAGGCTATGGTAGGAAGGGACATCTACCCCATTTATAAACGACATCCCTTCTAGTTCCTAGAAAGTTGGGATTTTCACCTACTCCTCGATAAGGAGTGGGTTCAACAAGATCATGATAGTCAAGAAACTGGAATACCAATGGTCCTTCAAGAGGAGGTGGAGGTCTAGGATGAGGTAACTGGGAAAATAGTTGTCAGTGCTAGTAGAGAGGTATTTCTCAAGATTAACAAGAAGTTACTCAGGGTCATGGTACAAACCAGTAACGTGCAGTCAATCCTACTCTGCAAGTGTAGTGTTAGAACATAAACTATATAAGGTACTATTCTAGTAGAATCTACATTAGTGTCTTATTTTCATGATATAAGTGCATCTCATTCATTTGTATAAAATTTATTCAGTGGGAGTTTTGACCTATATATAGTGTACTATCAGGGCGCTATGAATCTAGATATACCCTTAGATATACATTTAGAGGGTGTTCTCTACATCCAAAATTGTCCCCTATGATTGGTGGTTACCTATTTTTATGGAACATGTACGTTCTCAACATGAAAATATTTTATGTAATTAATTGGATGGACTAGTTAGTTACCTAAAAATCCCATATTGAATAATATCTTCAGAGTGTGATGTTTAACTAACTAGAGGTAATTACGCATATAAAAAAAGGGTAATGGTATTTCAATGTGATAGGAGTAGAAGATAAGTAGCAGAGGTTGGGTAGTCTTATGAAACATGCTTCCAGTCTATACCTTGATGACTAGGGGTTAAAATATGTAGTTTTTTATATTTTGGTAGAGTGTTTTAGAGATGTTTTTCTTGATGAAATATTTATTCTACCATTGTTGTGACATGTATATTTTACAATTGGTCTTGTTCTAATGGAATCACATGTTACCATTCCTCCTTATATAGTGGAACCTATGGAGCTCCTCGAGAACAGGAATATGTCCGAGTATTTGTTGTAGAAAGGATTTATACAACCCAGCTTATATCCTTGGGGTTAACCAATAATATACTCCCAGAAAGAGGATGATACTCCTAGGATTTCCATTGATTAATATCAGTTGAATCAGGTAAAAATCAAGAACACGTGTCCATTTCCTTGAGTAGACAACCTCTTTGATGAGTTCCAAGGAGAAAGGGTGTTTTAAAAGATAGATCTCAGGATGGGATATCATCATGTTCATTTAAATACATCATGCATACCTTAAATTAATTTAAGAGTAGGTATAATCTATATGAGAATCTGGTTATTCCATTCAGGCTCATGAACAAACCTACCATGTTCATGGATCATATGAACATTATATTCCACCTATATTTAGATTCATTTTTTGTTGTATTCGTTGATGAAATCTCTATGTATTCCCAATCCCGACACGACCATGATACCCATATTGAGATAATTTTGAATACAATGAGAGATCATTATCTATATTCTATGATTAGTAAATTCCACTTATGGATTGATAAATTCCACTTCATGAGTCATATCATCTCAGAGTAAGAAGATTATATAGTCCTAGAGAAAGTGGGATGTACTGTTTCATAGAAGTATCGTAACAATGTATTTGTTATTAGGAGTTTCTTGAGTCCTTCCAGATATTATAGATTCTTCATCATGTATTTCCCATACCTTGTAGATCTGCCTATGGGATTTAAACATATGGGTGTGAAATTTCAATGGTCTAAAGCGTGGGAAGCATACTTTCAAGAGTTAAAGGGATGGATGACTTCATCATGAATAATAATAATATTAGAGCCTAATATTCCTTATAGAGTATATAGTGATTAATTAGGTGTTGGTATTGGGTCTATTATGATATTGGATCACATAGTCATTATGTATGGTTCTCGTCAATTTAGCTCCCATGAGAATAATTACCCAATGCCCGACCTCAAGCTTGCGTTGTTGTTCATTACATAAATTCTGGAGAAACATCATATTAGGATAGTATTTTTAGGTTTCAACAGACCACATAACCATCAAATACATCTTCACCTAGTGGTATTTGAATCATAGACAATTGAGGTGGTTCGAGAACATGCATTCATTTGATTTCATGCTTCCCTAGACTCCATGGAAAGGAAATTCAGTATCTGATGCTTGAACCCAAAATACATAGACACAGACGGTTTATGAATCCAGTGATGAATGAAATCTTATGGACTTATTCTTAGAGATTCATGTTGATGTTTATGAGGATTGCAGTTAGAATATTCTCTCAAACATAGTGGTGACATCTAATCTTCTAGAATGAGTATGGTCGAGAAAAATATTTGATCATGAATTCCCTATACAATGGGAAAGTGTCTCATATGATGATACATTTTTTGTTTGGACAATTGATGGGGACTAGACACATTTATTATATGGGTGTGTGCGGGTCCTATAAGACCTTATAGAGATGTTGATGAGGTATTTTTACCCCACAACATGTATTGTTTATCGCGGTGTCACAAAAATATATAGAGATCTACAATATCAGTATTGGTGGCCCATTCTAAAATGTCAAATATCTAGAATCATCATGTGATGTTCCACCTATCAATAGGTGGAGGAACATCAACATCTCACATGGATTCTTCTATTGTTAACCATTCCTAAGTGTAAATGGGATGATGTTTTAATGGAATAAATGAATGGTCTACCCAGATGACATCATGGAAACGATGTAGTATAGGGTTCTATTTGATCATATGATTATGGTATCAGACTTTATATGTATGAAAGATACCTCATCGGTAGATGAGATGGAGCTTTTTTTGTCAAAGAGGTGGTACGCATTCAGGTATCTCTTAGTTTTATCGTTTATTATAGATAATATCATTTCACGTCATGGTTCTGGAATGGGTTAAAAATGTCCATGGGTACATAGGAACTCTTTAGTATAGTTTATCACTTGCAAACCAATGGACATATGGAGTGTAAAATTCATGTGGTGAAGGATATGCTCAGTGCATGCATTATCGACACTGGGGGTTCATGGGAGAAAACCCTTCCCCTCATCAAATTTTCTTATAATAATAGATTCTAGGATACAATTGAAATAGATCCCTATAAATCCTTCTATGGTAGGAATTTCCTCTCACCACTCTACTGGCTAGAGGTAGGGGAAGAATCAGTACATGGGCCTCATCTCATTTAAGAGGCTTTAGAGAATCTCTATCTAATCAGAATGTGTATGTTGATATATTAGTCTATAAATTAGTCTTATTACAATAGCCACCTATGACCCATTGATTTTGAGGTTAGAGACTATGTTTGTTTGAATTTCACACCAATGTTGGGGAATAAATTAATTCAAAAGTATGGAAATCTATCATCGAGGTTCATTAGACCCTTCAATATTGGGTAGAGGATCTGACTAGTGGATTACCAGTTGAAACCTACTCAGAGGTACCAATTCATATATGATTTCTTTATTGTAACTTAGTTGCACTGATACTATCATGACCATGTCATATTATTCAGCCTGATGAGGTTGAGGTAGATATTGATTCTTGCATTATGGAGTATATAGTTTGTATACTTGATCAAAGAGTGAGGACCCTCTATGGAAGGTCTAATACTCATATATGGGAGCTATGGTAGAACGAATTATTAAGGTATGAGACATGGGAGCCAGAAGATGACATACGTCCTTAGTGGCCGAAAATCATTTCTAGAAATACATTTTTACCATTATAATGAAAACTCAGGGATGAGTTGTTATAAAAATGTGAAGTTGTAACGACCAAAATTTTGACCATGGTATGGATCATTGGTTTTAGTTTTGAATCTTTACATTAGTCATAGAAAATGTAAACAACAACTGATGAAAGTGTTGAGGAGTGTGTGGGGCCAGTTTAGAGCCAATAGATTAGGAAATGAGGGGTGCAGTCTAGGCCCCATGTATACTGGAAACTATATGACCCAAGGCTCATAGATTGTGTAAAATGGGTGGCTATAGAATCTAGCTCCTACAAGTCTACATGGTTTTTCTTCAACTGTGAATGCATTATTCATGGACATGAGACCTTATATAGATAGGGTATATAGGCTTACCATATAGTTGACACATGGTTTGTAAACCATGCATGGTGAGATGTTGGGGTAAAATTAATTTATCCCCTATTTAAGCTTAATTATAATTTTCTGCTTCCCCGAACTCAAGTAGAATGAACTGGGGATATCATCCTTATTTGAGATCAAACCATTCAAAAATAGGGATCCATAATAACTCCAGCTGGTGACTGATATTTAAACTTAAGGAACCATCAGATAGCCTAAGGTAAGTCTTACATATATCACTCTTCCTTCTTCGGTTATTATTCCCATCAGTTGTGGTATTTAGATGTAGGCTCATATGCACAATGTTTAAGGAATTATACTAAAACTCACATATCTTCCAACCTACTTTTAATATTAGGTTGATAAAAATGTAATCTTCATCTACAGCCCTCAGGTAGGTGGTTATATAGTGTTCATTTAGAGGATTGTCCATTTCATATTTATTTTATCATTCTGTGAGCCGACCTTTTCTTAGATCATTATTTGTGTTGTTTGCATCTTGTATAATTGACCAAAGTGTGTTGAATTAGGATAACTGATTCATTTATAGTGGGTTTGAAATCACATATTCTCTTTAAGGTATAACTAGTGGTTATGCTAGTGGAATTTCCCACTTTAGGGAAATTTCCCAAGATAACCAAATCTAGTTCATAACTCTCAGCATGAGTTTAAATTTATTTTACCATTCTACCATGTGTACATGATGTATAACATGGTTACATAATGGTGATTATTCCATTTAAAATTTAAATTCTCTAAATGGTCGTGAAAGTAATTGACCATAACCCTTTGGCCTTGACACATTGCGTTGAAATTAATTTCCTTGATTGGAAAATTATTTTGTTGGTTGTGTTGGTTGGATAGGATAAGATGGATTAAACCTTTTAAATGATTTGGATTTAATTGAATGGTTTCGATGAA
Organism: Viscum album; assembly: GCA_963277665.1. NCBI lineage: Eukaryota > Viridiplantae > Streptophyta > Magnoliopsida > Santalales > Viscaceae > Viscum > Viscum album. The sequence continues at coordinate 1,857,057,577 of OY728119.1, read as the reverse complement.
TGGATTGAAGTTTAACTTTCCTTGATTTATTATAAATCCATTATATGAAATGGTTTATATTAAAAAATAAATAAATTATATGTGGGATGCCTTGAATGGTTTGAGCTTGCTGATATCCTTTGAATGGAATTATTATATGTTTATAGGTGGGAGGAATTTTTACCCCATTCTAGTAATGATATAAATTTATGGGTGGGAGGAATTCTTAACGCATTCCAGTAATGATTTTAATGTTTTGGTGGGAGGTATTATTACTTCATTCATGTATTGAGCAATAAATATATTTATATAAATTTATTGAAGAGAGGAATTATTATCCCATGAATGTTATAAAATATATATTTATATACATACATACGATGACTTGATCTGACATACCAGCTTTGAGCTAAAGCTGGTAGACCCACCATATATCCCTTAAGAACCTGAGCGGGATGTTGTTTATTTAATAATAATTATTTTTACTTTACTATTGTAATATTAACATTTTTTATTTAAATGCATAGAATTGGATTACATGTAGAAAACTTTGGTGGTTCCCATCTGATATTTTAATTTCAAACCTTAATTAGACTACCCTTGGCACCCGAGAAGGACATTTTCCTACATGTATGGATATGAAAAAACACCAATCTTCAGGAAATTGATTTTAACTACATATTTGGAGAATATGAGTAGAGGATCAGGCTAAGGCTTGAGATACAATTGGCCTACTTTTGGATTTTGTCCAATGTTTCAATTTATATTATCATGGGTTATTTCCATTTTTTAATTTCATTTGTACTTGCATTCCATGCATGCATGTTTCAATCAGACACTATCTATGATGTTTTATTCTATAATACCTAGTTATTCATCCTTCATTGATATATGTTTATCCTTACATTGTTTACAATACCTGTTTGTCATATATTCTTCTACTACTATTTACTATTTGTTGTATCCTCTATGTTACACTGACATGGGGGTATAGTCTCTCCACCGTACTACCTACACACCCCTGCTGCTAGTCGGTAGACACTAGCTTATGGGGTGACACGCCTGGGTTCATGTGCCCTAATGAGCTCATGGAATCCAGGTATGGAACGTCATATATATTATGTCTTATGGGGTAACAAAGCATAAAAACCCATATACAAACTAGTCAGGCAAGCACGACTTAGTCCTCATCCCTTATGGATATACCCACAACCATCCAAATAATTAAAATTTGATGGATTGAAGTATCTGTGACATGAAAGCCTTTTTTCCTGGACAAAAGGCCCCTTTCTTGATACATTGTTCCAGCATGTACTTGGGTCTGCACGCCTCTCCGCATCATCGTTTTCATCACTTGTTTGCATCATCAACAATAAATGTAGCATAAAATAATATTAACAGTAAATTAAAACAAATAAATTAATAATTAATATAATAAATATTAATAATAATCAACAATATAAAAAATATTTGTAGTGGAGGGGAAATTAATAACAATTATCAATGTAATTAACAATGTAATTAATAATAATTTTCTATAATCAAAAATAAAAAACAATCATTCAATTAATTAATATAATTCATAAATAATAATGATAATTAATAATGATAATGAAATGAATAATAATTATTAAATATATTACATTTAATAATAATCATATAATCAGGGTATCAAAGGAAATGATATTAAAAATCAATCACCACGCACTCATGCACCCGAGGAAGCTTATAAACACAACCCTCAGTATGTCTACCAATGTTATGACCAACGGTTCTACAACCATGCTGACCATGAAAGTAGAAAAAATAACCACAATGAACCATGCAGACCATGTAAGCAGCAATAACAACCACAAAAAAAATTTAATAATGATGTATAATTTAATTAATAATAAATAACAACATATTTAATAAAATTTAATGATAATTAATAATAATAATTATTATTAAATAATAAGTAATAAAAAATTAATTGCAATTAATTTAATATAATTAATATTTTAGTTAAAAATAATTAATAATTTAATTGGTGATGTAATAAATATCCATTAATGATAATAAGCAATGCAATTAATGTTATTTACCAACATAAATAATAGTAATTAATAATTTATTCAGAAATAATTCATAATAAAAAATCATATTTAAATTATTATAAATTTTACAAAAAAAATATTACATCATGAAAAAAAATTGTTATTAAAAATAATATTATTAATTAAGAATAAAAATAATGTTATTAATAATAATTAAAATAATTTTATTATTAATAAAATTTAATTTGTGCTAAATACATTATTAATTAATTAAAAATAATTACATTATTAATCATTAAAATTATCAATATTAATTAAATTAATAATTACTTCATTATTAATTATAAGTTATTGTTGATTAAATTATTGATTAAATCACCGATTTCATTGTTAATTATCATTAATCACATCATTAATTTTATTTTTTATTATTATCAATATATTATTAATTAAAAAATTATTATTTATATTACTAATAATGGATTTTCCTTATAATTATAATTTTTAAAATGTGGAACCTGAATCTCAAATCGAACATCATATAAGGATGGAAATAAAAACACTATTATAAAAGGAAGGTTTCAATGTAATTTTAACATTTATCATTAGATTGATTTAATAAAATAAATATAAAATATCATAAATAATAATGTGTTTTAAAATTTTATCCCATATAAATACCCACAAACTCAATCACAATTTAACAAAAATCCCTAAATATTTTTTTTAAATAGATGTAATGAATTAGCACTGATAACGTAATTCAAGACCAAAGCCTATAAATTTTTATGACATAGAAATATTTAAATATTATTTTTGGGGAAGCACATTTTAAGAAATTTTGATAATAACACATGTAAATAATGTAATTTTCAAAACAACAATGTATAATATCAATTTTTTAAATAGAACAAATGTATAAAATTAGTGGCGTTCTTTTAGTACTTGAGAACAAATCCTACTAGCCAAGTCAGCCAACCAACTCATAGAGTTATCCTCCGTACTCCAATATGCATGATGATGGGTATCTTTATTCTTCAACCTCTTAAAAAATTAAAAGGATCACAAAGAAAATATTTTTTCTAAGGCATGAATTTGAACATGCCATTCCGAGTGACACTTTTCTGATGCCCCGAGCTAGTTCTCTTCATGACCTTAAATGTGCCTCCATGTATGCTAGAGGCAGTCAATTAACAATTTGTGACTATTAGAAAACATTAGGATATTGTATATTCTATATTAGAATATGATAGAGTAAATAAAATAAGAAATAACAGAAATAGGTAAATCCATAAACATGCATCACTAATATATTTCCCAAAATTGGGTATAATACGACAACAAAATTGTAAATATGATATGTCATTTCTTACAATGAAAAGTGAATGGGAATGTAAAATAATGAAAATCTAAAGAAATACTCAAAATGGGTCTTGACTCCATGTATGGATCCCTCATCCATGCATATCCCATGCCAAATTCAACCATCTAGAATTGGGCATTTCCTTATCATGGCCTATAACTTTGAATTCTACTTTTTCACCCAATAGCGACATGATCTAGGTGTGAGTATATCTCAGTAGGCCACCACCAAAAATGTTTATAATATATATAGTCAAAAAAAGATCATGTATTCATATACATAATGACTAATAAGATAAACATAAGATAAATCGGTTTTCATTAACAGAAAATGACCAATTTAACTAGTAACAATATTTGTTCCATGAGATATCTATTTTAAACAAATGACCATCACCCTATTCATATCATAAGAACAATGAAATATGGTAAAGTATCATGTTCAATACATGAAAACATAATAACATTACACAAAACATTACATAACACTTACCACAGTTCCATAGTCTAGGTATTCAAATCTCAGGCAATCATTAGGATAACAAAGCCTAACTCTAACTCACAAAAAAATGCAACATAGGGGTGGGGATTATAGTATTATTATAACTCGACCAGTGGTCCAATAGCGTCAAATACAATACCAACATACAACTAATCCACATGCACATGTTTCTTTAACCATTTGATACATATACCATTAAAATTCCTTAACCTATTTAACACATATATCATACATAATTCATAAAATATTAAACATATATACAAATTATGTGCCTTAACACATCATCACACATACTATATAGAGTCATAAATCGTTTAACACATTTACATTATATCAAATTGCCTTTAGTCTATATGATTAACAAAAACCAAATCACATCAATTTCATTTAACAATCCATATTAACAAGATAGACACTATTCCAATTAGTTTCCATCATAAACCCACGTTAACATTTTAAACCTATCAATCAAAGGTTCTATGTCACAAAAACATCCATTTCATATTTAATAACCCCATCCCATATTCAAAAAAGTGGCACACCCCATGGGTAGCCTATTTCATGGTCTAATCAGCCTCAACACATCCCATGGGGATCATGAAAAGTTTAATAAATGCGTTTTCCAAAAAAGAAATTATTACAATGGAAACAAACCTCAAAATAATAAGGTACCATATAAACCCACTTATATAGGAAAAAACATGGCTATATGATATAACTTTTAGACCACATTCTTCTATCCTATAGACGAACACTCAATTAACCATGGTCTTGGATTCGATCTGGAACCCAGTTCAAATCCCCAACCTAGAAACCACAAGAAAAAGTGGGTTCTGAAGAATCAAAAGAAGAGTAATGATTCAACAATCCCTAATTAAAAAAAGTAAGAGTAGTGTTAGACTCACCCGTAGCTTCGATCCTCACACAATGTCACTCCAAATGTCTTAGAACTGTGGTAGATCAATCCTTGGGATGTTTTGGATGATTTGTTCATCACAAATAGACATTATATGAATAATGTGAGGAAAAAAAGTTATGGAAACCAAAATCATAATGGGGATAATTTTAAATTTTCCATCATTAATAATGTGTACAGTTTGGCCGTATGGATGTTCAAACCATGAGCCACCCTCTATCCAAGTGGGGGCTAGGTCGCATGGTCTCCAGGGAAGCCCACTCAGTCTGATGAATAATTCAGTGACTATAAGGTATTGATGTATCCATGACCACATGGTTTCACCTCCCCTTTGCATGGTTTTTCACCAACCGTGCACCACCTCTTCTAGCAAGCATGGCTATAGTGCATGATTACTACTAACCATGCACAAACTATGGAATTGGAACTATATGGATCCTTATTCAATTAATTCATATCATAGACCCCTAGGATGTCCCCAAGGCTCCTCATAATCTAGGGAAACATTTCCTTAACCAAATTAATGGGATTTAAACATCAAATTAAAGAACAGTGTACCTCAAAAGAAGTTTGGTATCCTTCAACATCCCCACCTTATAACAACTCATCCCCGAGCTACACTCTCAAACATCACTAACTGTTCAAGGTAAAAAGATCAGAAATCTAGGTATATATAATACTACCTCTCCCAAGTTCATCATAAACATTACAGCGACATCACAACAATTATTCAAATTGTAATACCCTACCTCATAAAACTTTTTCACTATTTTCCATAATATGAACCATATGCACCTTAAAGGATGCATCAAAATTAATCTGCACATTATAAATATCAATCAAAAGAGATGGGTTGAGGTGATAATTTCGAATCTGCAACACATGAAAAACATTGTTCATGCCAATATACCTCTATGGAAGATCCAATCAGTACTCCACCAGTCCGATCCACTCCACAATCTCAATGGGCCTCACCTATATGAGTGTCAAAGTAACATTGTTCTAAATCCAATGGTGACCAAACATGGTGAGATCCAAATGAATACCTAACCAAAAACACTAAACTCATGATTTCTATCACTTAGATCTATATACGACTTATTCCAACAATGATCTGAACCCAAATGTATTTGAAACAACTAAACCAACAATGATGTCTCTAGCCTATGAGTTTATCCCAACAAGTCTGATTCCCAATCCTCCATCCAATATAATGTGTATATATATGGTATACAATTGAACTCCTCATATAATTATATTTTAATTGTATCTTTTTAAGAGTTACTTTAGGAAAACATAACAAGATCCATGTTTTTCTCCCAAGATATACCGAAGTCAGGGGCACATGACCCAATGCTATCCTTTTCCTCTTAAATAGTATTATCTGGATTCTCGTCCATATAGGAGTGGAAATAATTTCACAAAAACACCTTAGTTTCAAGAACCTTATACAACCCATACAAGAAGCTCAATGTAATACATTAATCACGATCCAAAACAATAGTCGGTGGAACCCCATAAAATCACACTATCTCCCAAACATACAATGTAACCAACTGGTCCTCAATGATGGTATATCATATCAGTAAAAAATATGACACCTTGGTCAAAAAATCTTCAACTACCCTTATCACAACATTCTTATGATGATTCCATAGGAGGCCTACCACAAAATCCAATAAGATATCATCACACCTATATTTTGTAATAGAAAATGGATGTAACAAAAAACTCAGTCATTGATACATTAAATTTACCAACTGATCGGTGTTGCATCATGTTACAAATCTGTAAAAATCATTTTTCACCCCTATCCAGAAATACTATCAATAAATATCATGAAAAATTTAGTTTAGATTAGGACGTACCACCCACTTTGATGAATGAAACTCACACATCAACTATTCCCTCAAAAAAGTAGTCATGATAATATGGAAATCAATGTAAAAGATGTAATCATCATCAATAATCCAATAAAAATGTGAATCCCACCATCAATATTGTACCCCAAGGACAAAACCTCTTGATCCTCATACAAATTATCCTTGATCAAATATAGAAGCATGGACTCAATTACTAAGGATACAAGGGGCATCTTCCCATGTCCATCATGAACCTCTATATGCTTCTCAAAAAATAGTTCTATCATCCTCCACTCAGAACTAGATTCCTAAGGTGCCTAATATTTAGTCTTTAAACTAAAAGAATCTATATCATTTTTTCCCTTTCATGATGTATAGTTTAGTTCAAAATCAATATACTGCATGTACTCAACCAATCTTCACTACAAAAAATTCAAATAATGGTGGGAGAAGATTAAATGAAACCTTTTTTGATCATTATACATGATAAACCATTCCCCCAATATTTAATGTCACTAAAACATCAAATCCTCATCCACCATTACAAACTCAATATCATGTGTATGGCCATTTAGTTCATGACACCTCAATGTTTTTTTACCCATATGCCACAACCCGATCATTTTGCATCAAAACATTCCCAATGCTGACATCAATTACCTCAAAAAACAATGTATAATCGTTTCTAGGATTAGGTATGATCACAATTTATGAAATATTAAACCAATCCTTTTTCTCCAGGAAGTAATTCTCAAATTAAATAGTCCATTAAAACTAGATCCCCTTCTTGTTCAATCGTTAATGTGGTGCTTCCAAATGAGAAACTTAATTGATGAACCTTAACTAATATTCGACTAAACCCAAAAACATTATATTTAGTTTGGATACACCCAAGATACAACTTCATTCACTTCCTTTGATTCCACTGACACACCTTCCATAGAGATAATGTGACCCATGATATGTACCATGCCCATCCAAAAAATGACAATTAGATAGTCTGGAATATATCATATTATCCCTTATTTTAATCAATATGTTGTCAAGATGTTTTGTACTATCACAATGAGTCCTATATTAAAAATTGATATCATCCAAAAAACAACTATAAAACAAACTATATATGGGTTAAAGATTTGGTTCATTAGGGACATAAACACGAATGGAATGTTAGTTAACCTGAATTACATAACAAAAAACTCATATAAACCATACATTCTCTGGATGGTAGTCAATGGTATATCATAAGGTCGCACCCTCATTTGTTGATACCGTGATCTAAAATAAATTTTGGAGAATAAAGAAACAAATATAATTTGGTAAAAAGATAATCGATTTTGATAAGTGGTTAATAGTTATTAGCATTTATATGATTCTTCTTCCGATAATCAACACATAGCCACAACATCCCATCCATCTTCTAGGAAAAAACATGAGATCCCCAAGGTGACGTATTCGGATAAATAGACCCTTTATTCTCCAATTCTTCAAAATCAGTTTTAAGTTACTAATGATATACCGGTTCCATTCTATATAGTGGAATACAAATAGGTTCTTCTCTAATAAGTAACACAATAGCGAACTAAACATCTATCGCTGGAGACTGCCCAAATAAATAAAAAAGAATCAAATCTTGAAACTGATACACAATTTGATCAAAGTCAACCTCCTATAATCCACAATCATCAAATACAAGACACGATACTTGAGTTATGAGCTCACCCAACACTTGTTGAGTGGGCCCTGTATGGCCTTCTTGGATATGCCATTCCATAAGGTGAACATATGTATCCCACTAAAATGATGTGAACATTACCATATGGTGGTAATAATAAATATGTAAATGATACAATATAATCCAATATATCCCAAAAATCAGATCAAAATCAGAAATATAATAAATAAACAAGTCCCACATGAAACAGTACCACCAACATCATGATCACTCTCCTTACATGTCCGAACAATTTCTGCATGTACTCTTAATAGAGTATAAATCAATATAACCCCACACATATGTTCCACTCCTAGACCGAACACATTTACAAACTGAGTGCATATAAAATTACGTGATTCACCTGTATAAAATTATGCAATAAAAAGAAAATAATCTACAAGAATCATCCCTCAAATTGTTGATGGTGTATCCTTGCCACCCCCAAGTTCAGGCTAGACTGCATGGAGATGACATGTCCCTCTACCCTGGTTTCTAATATAAGTTTATGGTGCTTCAATACCTTAAAAATAAAGACACCATTATCATTAAGTACCAATTCAACCACCCCAACTACTATTAAAAGTAGAACTCCCCCAATCTGGATGATATAGGGTAGCTAACCCCATGTTAGAACTCGGCATAATCTTTGATCCTTCATCAATACAAAACTATTGAGGGTTCCTAAAGAACCTATACATAGTCCCCAATCTAGAACATTCATGGAACTCAACTAGTGGTCGAGGACACTGACCATGCATGTGTCTAGGCCTAACACATAATTAAAAAACTACACAGTCACCACAATAAGAAGTCAAACCTCTACCTTGGATACTCTATCGACCCCTAGTGAAAAATTCCAAAATGGTGCTTCCAATGATTATAATTTGGACCACTGGATCACCCAAATCAAACTTCTTAGAACCCAAAAAAAATTCTCTATGGATCCCTTCTATTAAAAGATCATGATGAACCACCTTAGATACTCTACTTTAATAGATGATACTATCATGGGACGTGATCTGAAGTTTATGTCTATCCTTAAATCTTCTACCAATATCTATATCTTCCATTTCCAATAATTAAGCAATTAATTTCAAGTTAATGAAGCAGACAACATAATTCATCATCTCTATTCTTCCCTAGGTCAATCTCATTAACTCAGTAGCCTTCTACATTATTGAGGTCTTTGGTTATAAATGTTAGAGAATCATTTCCTTGAAATCATTCAGTAACATTACCTATTCATGCCCAGTCTGAACTAGTAAATCCAACCAATTCATCATTGGACCTCACAACATGTGGTATTCCAAAATTAATCTCCTCTTAAGATGAGTCTTTATGTGGTCAAGACTCATTTGGATGGTCACTATCCAGGACATGGCTACCTCAGTTCCACCCTCTCTATAATAACTCATAGGTTTCTATAACAAAAAAATTCAGTTAGGTAGAACATACTACCCATGAACCTCTCTACAGAATGTTCCATCATCTCCAAGAATCAATCAATATTCTCATGGAACTTCTCCTCTCATCTATTATCCTGGATTAACGGGGTTTCCTACTCCACTACTGGCTGAGAATTCTCATAAATATCATATTTTTTCCCAACATGCAGACATTGTCATTGTGTAATCTATCTACAATACCAAACACATTTCTCAATAACATAACCAAAAACTACCATAATTTGATTAAAATTCGGCTCTCTAATAGCCATAAAAACCCATTCCATATACCCTACCCTGAAAGATATAGTCACATATATAAAACTACCATTAACCATTCCCACCATGGGTTATGATCAACAATGGGTAACCAACCTTACATAGAAACTTGTCTTTCATTTGATTCCCTTTTAACCATCTCATTTTCATTAACATAATTTTTTTTTCTCATTTCAAAAATAATTTAACCATTTCACTTTCAAAAAATAAATCCTTCTCATTTAATAATGTTGTATCTTTATAACTCATCCCAACAAAATTTTAACACATTTAAAACTCTTAATTACACACTATTATTTAACCATTATTTTATGTTCTATCTATTTTACCATTGGAGTCATCTTTATCAAACTCTTTTTATTTTAAATATCAAGAAATATAAAAGTAATTCTATCCCTCACATCCCCCTTTTAATTTCAATGATTTTCTACCATGATGTATGTCACATATATCACTAGGTTTCAAAAATAATGCAGTCATTATCAAACTCATTCCATTTCAACTATGGGAGAAATAATGTAAAATAGTCATTAAGATAACATGAGAATCACTGAAGGTGAAATATCATTCGACCATAAAAAATCAATATTGATAACCCCTCCCAAGGTACATGGGTTTTCCCGCATTCATGGGTATACTACTCCCATGTGCGAGCTCATTTCCAAGGACTGGAATTCACTATTATTTTTTCTTCCATTCCCAAAAAGTAAAATAGTATAATAGAAAAATCATCTGACACCATTTTCTAACATCCCATCCCTTGGTCTCATTATATCCTTCCCTAATCTGGTTCACTACATGACCTCAGTAACACATCCCCATATTCTAGAAGCTACTGACTAGTAAAGAGGGTCTAATAAAACATGTGGGTGTAATACAGCTTCTTTATAAGAGTAATCCAAAATAGATTTAATATGAAATAAAAGGAAAAAATTTATACCCTAAAAATGTATCCCAAATTAATTTCAAAAAATTTGGTACAAGTCCCCAAGAAAGAATGAATATGTTATATCATTTAATACAATTCTATGTGAAAGGAAACCCAACATAAATAAAAGATGGAGAAAGCCCAAAATGAGTCTTGAATCCAAGTCCACATCCCTCATCAATTCATATCCCATGTCCAAATCAACTATATAGAATATGGCATTTCCACTTGTCCAAGCCTACAACCCAGATGTCTTCTCGGGTGCCCAATGTTAGCCTGAGAAGGGTGTGAGTAAAATTGAGTATACAACCATGAACAATGGCAATATAATATTAAATCAAAATAGATAGTTTATATATGTACATAAATAATAACTAGAAAAAAATAAGCCAAATTAGCTGTCATTAATTACCAAAGTTAACATTAACCAGTTTAAAAATATTTTCAAAACATTATTCATTCTCATCGAATATCCTTCAAAATATTTCAGTCATAAAGAAAACGCATAAGGGGGAAGAATCATGTTCCATGCATCACTAGCGAAGAATACTACACAAAAATTTCATAACACTTACCTCAGTGCCTTAGTGCTGGTATTCATAACACAGGCATTCATTATGGGAATAGTGCTTCATTCCAAGTCCCTACCCAATGAAATATTGGGGGTGGGGGGTAGATCCACCATCTTACTAGACCATTGTCAATAGAACATCAGGTCCAATACTCCACCAACCACTGTGTTATGTTGAATTGTTTTTAACAATTCAACACATGTACCATTTACAAGTTTTAACCCATTTATCACATATACCATTAACAATTCACAACTCATTAACATGTATAATATTTATGAGAGTTTACCCATAATCACACATACCATTTAAACACATAACTCATTTTACACATTTAATTTATACCAAACTCCCCCTAATGCCATATTATAAACTGAACTCAATTCACACCAATTTCTTTTCACAATACATGTTAACAAGATAAACACCATTTTCATTAGTATCACATCAAAAACTTGTGTTAACATTCTAAAAATAAATATCATATTTTCAATCTCATAAATCATTCCATTTCATATTAAATAACAAAATCACATTTTAATGAATGATTCAAACTCTATGAGTGGCCTCTTTCTTAGTCTAATCAACCATAATTCATCCCAAAAGGATCATAACATGTTCAAACCATCATTTAGAAAATCAATTTATCAATATTTTTAAGGGAATCAAAATAAAAGGGTACCATAAAATAGACCCAGAAAATATAAACATCAATACAATGGGATATAACTTGTACACCACCTACATTGATTTCAAGGATGCATTATTTAATAACCTTGGCATTTTGTTCTATCTCAATCTACTTTCAAATCCCCAAACTAGAACCCACTATAAATTGTGGGTTTTATTGATTCATAATAAGAATTTGTTTTTTCTAAAAGTCCTAACCTAGAAAAAGGATGGAAGGGGAGTGTTCAAATCATCCATAACTTCGAACCTCACCCAAAAATACTGCAAATTACATAGAAATGAGGTAGATCAATACTTATGATGTTTGGGAGGATGGGATTGTCACCCATAACTATTGAATGAAAAAAGGGGAGAAATAATGGGTAAGGAAACATAAATATTTAATGGAAAAATATTAACTTTTCCATCATTATTGATGTGCATGGTTTGGAATCACGATAAACAAAACCCTTATGCACCCCTTAATGAGGAGAGGGCTAGGTCGCACTATCTCCTCACTAGCCCACATGGTTAGATTGAACATGTTCTAATCATGATGGATGGATATTTCCAAACATGTACTATTTCACCTCTCCCATTGTATTATTTCACCAATTGTGCACCAAGCCCTCAAGAGAAGCACAAATATGGTGCATGGTTACTACTAACCATGCACTTTCCATGGAACCTATATTAGATGGCTCTGCAATCCCATCCTTCATGTCACTAACCTCTAGGAAACCCATGAGATTCCTCATAATAAGGGAGAAAATTATGTTACCAATATAAAGGAATTTAAACCATGACTAAAACAAGAGAATACCTCAAAATAAGCCTCTAATATTACATTAATCATTTAAATAATGTCATAAAAAACATACATTCAATCATTATGGTCTGAGATAGAATTGATGACAACATTAAAATCAAAATCTATGACCATGTAATTCCAAGCATGTTCAATGAAAAATACAAACCCAACAAAATTTTATAAATTGTAACAACATGAGTGATCTAATTATAAAGAAAGGATTTATTTTTTGAAACAATAATTGAGCCCTGATCAGCCAAAGCAATCCACCCAATTCCAACCCGATTATTTTGACGTCGAGATTCAACTACATTAATATTAATTATATTTTTTGAGGGAGGATTCCATTTGTTTTCACTAGATCCACTACACACAGAGGAACAAACAACATCTTATTATTTTCATGAAGACAACCATTCTATAGTTTTAAGCACCTAGAAAGGGCTTGGCCAATCTGTAAGATTATATAAAATCATTTTGGTGTAAAAAATTGGCCACTCCAGGACACATAGATTGATGAAATTTTGACAAAGTGTTATACAAACCCCATTGACCAAATGTTTTGTAGAATCAAAATAAATACTAATAAAACCCATGAAATTCACATATGAGGCCTTACAAAAATCCTAAACTCTAAAATGAAACTGGATGAGCCAAAGATTTTACATTTCTAAGAAAATGATGGAATAATAGTTCATTAAAATAATGTTGAAAGGTGAGGAACTCATTTAGGGAAAGAATAACAAATAAAACCTACCATCATAATTATATGACTGTGTGTGGGATATGTAAATTCTAAATTTGAAACCATTTTTGGGGACCCAAAAGAGGGGAAGCAATGAAAGCGATCCAGTAACAATACATGATAGAATAAAAACCCAATGTTTTTCAAAACAAGTAATGATAATCCAATAGATAATTAAAAATAATAGGAATGATAAGAATGATATTTGAATCCCACATAGTAATCTATGAACTTAAATTGTCCTTGCACTAACAATGACACTCCCCATTAATTAATTCCATCATCATTGAATTTTCGAAACCATCAATGATATGATAATTTTTCCAAAAACTACTATAATCATTAATCCATATATCATTCCAAATATTTTCATGCATCCCATTTCATAACCTAAAATAATGTCCCTTACTAAAATATATATTTAGTTGTGGTACACATTGAAAAATTTTATTTATCATAAGTACAGTTTATAGGCTTACCTATATTATAATTTAATAAATATCCTTAACTATTGAACAAAAAATACATAATAAAATTCATCTAAAACACAGTAAATAGAAGGAAAAATAGTGACATTTTCATATTCATGCTTTTGAAAAACACAAATATTATTTTCAAAATGTTTTTTTAAAAATTTGTCTAAATTTGTGCAATGTATTAAAATAGAACCATCAAATTAATGACAATTAAGAAAACATATTTTTTTATATTGACTTGGGATTTTGAAAAGGTATTGGGGAAGGGTATTAGTGTAGAAGAGGTATTATTATGTGGTTTCTATAAGGGTTTTGGTATGTGATCACAAAATGGTACCAAGGATCTAATATGGATAATGAATTGGATATTTGATTCGGATAGTTATCCAAAAAGGGTCTCAAGCTTGGGCTGCTTTCTCCAAATGATAATATTAATGGATTGTTTTCTTGTGTAGAATATTATGTCATCTCGAATCATTAGGTATTCCATAATGTGGAATTAATGTAATGAAACAGAATTTCTAGGTAATTTATATCCCTTTTTTTCTATCTATTACGGTGTTGAACTGGTCGATTCCAAAGGGTGTGAATGAATGGATCTTTTTAGTTGTATTGAACCTCATCTATTCATCTAATTCGCCATATAAATTTGGTACATTGATTAATTTATTTGTGAATATCAAATTGAGATGAGTTAAAGGGTGTGTGGGAGAGTTATCAATTGGAAGAAGATGGGGAGAGATAATGTAATACTTGAGACCCTACCGTAGCTGGTAAACATAATATCCTGAACTACCACACAAAGAACACTCTTAAGAGACATTATTTCAATGTTTATTTAAAATTCAAATTTTGTAATTTTGTAATTTTTTTTATTAAAATGACCTTAAATTATGAGTTTTTCATATAGATATTATCTTAATTTTCATTTATTAGTTTTCCCTAAATAATGGGTTTCATGCATCCAAATTATAAAATTATGTTTATGTACACAAATTAATTTCATTTTATAAAATTGGATTCATATTTAGAAATTTTATTTACATGTTATGTAACTATTTCAATATCATTTTTATTCATTATAAATAAACTAATTAGGTTAATATTTAATTTACAATATAAAAGTAATACAGTTGTTTTCAAAAAATTAATTTAATAAGAGGTATAAAATTTTTATATAAATAAATTTGATAAAGATAAATTAAAATATTGCTCTAATCGTATTTTTAAACAAAAAAAATAAACAAACAGTCATTTACTGAAAAAGTAAAAGGAAAAAATATTTAAAAACACTTAATATATAAAAATAAATATTTCTATAAAATAGTTTTCCAGATATCTTATAATTTTACTGAAAATATAAATATATCATATTTAGAAGTTCAATTAGATTAATTAGATCTGAAATTCATATTCACCATATCAAAATTTCGTATGATGGCTCATTTTATATAATTATTAATAAAATAATTACTATGATTAATTTTAAATCAATATTAATTAGAGAAAAATTACTAAATGAAGCATATAAAACTTTTAATTATTAAATGGTCAAAAAGAGATTCTAGAAAGATTTGATAAGTATGAAAGTCATACGTAGAAATCCCATATTCTATTTCTAAACCTAATTGACACCACTCACCAAACCCACATAATTAACATGTGATTTATTTCATACATCTTATAGGACTATATAATCCATTGAAAATCCCCTCTTTTTTTCACATATATACAGGTCCTCTAACCACCCTTTCTATACTAATCTAAAAACATGGTTTCTCAAGAAATGATTTCCTATTTCTTTCACCTATATTATCATTTTAGTCAAATAAGGCTATGGTCACAAGATATTATCATAATCTATTAGTTTCCAAGGAATCCTCTATGATAATCCACAAAATATCATGCATGATTAATCTTTTCATTAATATATTTTACTTTTATATTTTTATTTCAATGAATTTTACAATATTTTATGTTGAATTTAGTATTTATTGTACAATTATTGTTTTTATATTCTGTAAAAAAAGGCTAACTGACTTCCCATGTCCCTTAATTAAAATTAAATGGTAATTTGTGTGTTTTGTGCAATTCCACATTCACACCGCAACATGTATTATTTTCCATCACCTCCTTATATGGCTAGATATATGTAATGGATAAAATAATAAACATGAATATTAAAATATCATTATGGTTTCTTTATAAAAAAAATTAGATCCTATTAATTATACGATCAACAAATGATCATTATTAATTTAATCGATTAGTATAATCATCACAGAAAGATAATATTTTATTCAAATTGTGTAATATTTTCATATCCATTACTAATTATTTTCCAAAAAAACAAAAGTTATTATATCGGGTACTCGATGGAGTTTTTTCTATGTGTTTTACTTAAGAGAGTATGTAGTTGATGACCTTATATTATGTAACCATTAGCCCGCCAGGAAAAATTCCTAAATAGAAGGGTATTTTGGTCTTCTAAAACAATTCTTTATGCCCCTTATACCCCCTTGGAACAATATTTACTTCTAATATAGTTCTTCCAATCTACCTATGATGGTATCATTCTCTCTTATTCATATTCATGGATGTAAAATATTTAATCAATTTAAAACTATTTCTTATAGGTGATTAAAGATCATTCTAAGGTGATGTACTTGTGAGGTCTTCCTCTAATCCATTGGTTTTTTTTCTCGTTATTGGATTTCTCTATTAATTTCCTATTTTAGTTTATTTAAATATCTTGGATTAATTTTTAGTTCCTTCTTTCTAGATGATGTGGTAGTTTAGCTAATGAGAATGAAAGGTAAACTCGTCCTTTTCCTTTTTGATTTTCCTCCTTTTTTGATGTATCAAAATACCAATAATAAATCTAGGTCGGCTGACATAATTATTATACCGTCACCGCTTTGGTCTTGAAGAATCATTCTTCAATGGTTTTTTAGGTGACATGTAGTGAACCGGCCAGGGTTTACTTGATCAAACACCTGAGTCGACATGCCACATGGGCCAAAGTGCCTTCCCGATATACACAAGTTGATAAAGAGACCAATGGAATCATAATGTCCATTTTTAATGGGTTATCCCTTCAAAAATTGATATTCCACATCCATCATTTGGTTGAACACACTAACCTGATAAGAAAAATAATCATATATAAATATATTTTCCTAGATTTTCAATACAGACTTTGGGAAAAATAATAATCATTACCAATTATAACATGATGTATACACATGATATCCATAGATAAAATCTAAAAATAAAAAATAGGGATCAATACCCAAAAATAAAATACATAATATCCCAACTATATAGACTCAGCTAAATGGGGTTCAAACCTTGACTACCCCTAGTCTACCTCAAATTGGGCAGGGGATAGAGACCAGTACTGAGTAGGCATAACACTAGAATGGAAGGAAACATCATAATATACATGTACACATGTACACATGCACACATCTCCATGACCATAAAATGATGAAATTTAGTAAAACATATAGAACATGAATTCATAAATCTAAATCCAAATACTAGACTATGAAAACAAATAAGGCAATTAAAACGGTCTAAATACAAGCCCTTAAAAATGAGTTTGAAACCAAGTCCAATCCAAATATATTGAAGGGTATGTTTGTCAATGTATATATTAGAATACAACTTCGTTAGTCTGGATCCTCAACCTCTTCCTAGTCATGGTCCCAATAAGAATCCATCAAAAGATTGATCATTTTTATAAGACACACCATTTGTGGGAAAATCCCTTATAAGGGGAACTATAACAATACCTAGTAGGACATCCAGAAATCACTAAGAATAAAATGAAAATAATAATAATCAGTTCAACATAGTTATATGTCTACAAAACATATAATAAGAATATCTTGATATACTCAATAATTACCCTTAGTCTCTAGGTAAATTCACAATCATAATTCCATTATATATTTCATTCTCTAAGATTCTCTATATAACTCTTCCTTGAGAACTCACTCCATGTGTCAAACACCACTAATGAAGACCATTAAAGATATACTTATTTTATGGTATCACCATTATAAGTATACCTTAGATTCCCAAAGATAAAGACACACATATGAGGATCATACCTAAGGACATGGGGTATACCAACAACTCAATATGGAATAACCTTTTAGGTAGTGGATAAATGACTGCATAGTGTTGGTCAGAAAGTTACCAAGAACTCCACCTAGGGAATAGATAGTGATAAAGGATCTCACTATGAGCGTCATGGTGTGGTTCCAATAACTCCATCCAAAACATCCCACTGTAGGGATCACCATCATATGTTAGGATGTGAATCAATACTAACCCTCAGGGAATAGTTATAAGGAATGCTCCCAAATTAAACATGTCCAATATAATAAGGAAAATGGATCCATGCCAAATTTGATGGGGTAAATAGCATGTACTGATTGTACATAGTGTGTCCAGTTAGCACCAAGTTTTACTAATGTGAAAGGGGATGTATTCATGTATGTTTCTGTGCTTGAGTACACTATGTGTCTGAAACTGTGTACTCATGGTCATGTGAATATATGACTTTCTTTATCAGTGTACAAGTAGATGTGTCCATGTGTGGCTGGTCATGTTTCATACATGATACATGCAGAGTTCTGGGTGAGGGGTAACGTTCTATGTGAATTGTTTCAAATGTCCTGTTATAATATACTTCATAAGGAAACAAAATCCACTATTGTGAGGATCCCATAAGGTAGATATCTTTAAAATACCAGTCATGTAATTCCAAATTTTATAAAACCCATCTGTTCTTCATCCATATTATTTCAAACTTTTATGGCCTTCAATCAAACCATGAATCTTACTACTGAGTGTGGATATCATTTTTCCAAGCCACTCTTTCACCA
This sequence comes from Viscum album, assembly GCA_963277665.1. NCBI lineage: Eukaryota > Viridiplantae > Streptophyta > Magnoliopsida > Santalales > Viscaceae > Viscum > Viscum album. The sequence goes on along the minus strand of OY728119.1, from coordinate 1,857,038,380 downwards.
ATCCCCGAAACTATATAATCTATTCCACATGAAAACCAGTTATCATTCGTACTCATCTTCATCACATGCTCAACTCAAACTGAGATTCTTTAATCCAATATGATTCTATTATTACTACAATCCTCACATTCCCCCTTTTATTTTAGATCATGGGTCTATTATAACAACCCCTTACATAAATAAATGCGTGTGAAATGATTTTTTATATAGTATTTTTTCATAATGGGCCAAATGATTTTACCACAATGAATGAACATTGGGTGAGGAATTGAAAATAACCAAAAACAAGAATAATAAACCTCATCCATTGTTTTTTTGGACTCAATTAATTTCTACTAGAACAAATAACGATGATATAATAAAATAATCACAAAGTAATTACTAATTCCCTAATAAAACTCACTCATCAACATAATACTCAAGATCACCTAATCAATATATTGGACAATTAATTCGTGTCAATAATATTAATAAAAAATTTAACTTTACCAAATAAATAAACATCATACCATGATTTGGATGAATAACCGGAAACTAATGTTTGTATATCCATATGATTTGGGAGATCTAAATGTTTTTCCACATACCAATGGATAATCAATTATCCAGTAGTTATTCACCAATTGAATCCCCTCTATAGGCTCCTCTAAATATCCAAGGTTATGTGGACAACCAATAAATTTTATGATAACCATATATTTATATAATTTTATTAGATTGAAAAAATAATTAAATATTTTTCTTATTTTAAAAATCCTCCCACTACCACACTTCATCCCGGAGAACTGATTCATTCCAATGTTATATCGCACCAAGGGTAACAACCACACATTGACCTCAATGAACGCCTCAATTTTTTGATTCGAACATCTATTTTGAAGAAATTATAATTATTATGAAAACTGTGCATGTGTATTTAATATATTAAATATGTTTCAAAGATGAATTTCAGGTATACTAGGCCTCCGAATCTCACATCGTTTCAGGTATTAGCTCTGAAAATAATCCATATAATGTTAAAAATCAATACAATGAAAATTAAGAGATGGTATATTCTCCATAACTTGTTAATTTACGTCCCATGAATCCGAAACAAAAGCCTACCCAATGAGATGTGGGTACTGAGCATCCTCTTTAGTCTCCCGCTCTCAGGTGCTCTAAAAAAGATTCCTATTCTACCATCATACATGCACTAGGTTTATTGATATCCCTTGAATGATCCTTTTCTTATTGATCATCGATCTCTATTGTGTACTTTACAAAGATAGAACCATACAAAATTTCTAGCTCACACATATTGAAAACATGTGATAGATCATGCACATACCTTCTCGGATGTGATATGTGGAAGATGTCAGGTTCATGATCTAACTGTGTTGGTTGACCTAAGAAGTACACCACCATGAAATAATTAGGTAGTGTCTAGAATGGTCTATTGAATCATATAGATAGCTTTCTTCCCAGTCAAATATCCATAATCTACATAGATATGAAATACATAGAAACACATGGTCTCCCTCCACAAAATCCAATGGGATCATTCATTGATCATTATAAGACTTCTAGTGTATTTGTGTAGTCCTCATCCACTCCTAAATGAAATATACATTATCTATAGAAGATATTAAAAAATTCGGGCCCATATGCTGCTACACTCCTAGGTCATCCCAACATAGTGGGGACCTGCATGGTCTCCCCTTTAGTACCACGAATGGTGCCACACCAATGGTTTAATAGTAGCTATTTTTGTATGATAACGCCAGTAATGGTATCTAATCCTCCCAACTATATCCAAATTAAAACATGAATGATCACAACATCCATCTAGAACATAAATGGACCACTCAGTTTGTACATCATTATGGGGGAGAAAATCCATTCTCAAACATAGTTGAGTCCCAAAATCCTCGTACAACCCCACCCATAACTGAGATGTGAATTGAACATCATAGTCAGAAACAATTGTCAAGTGAAATACATGGAGTTGAACTATATCATCTACATAAGGACATCATAATCCCTCTATTGAACTCTGCTCCCAAATATCTAAGATGTGGAATTATCTGGTGAGTCAGTCTACTATCATTCAGATGGAATCATGTCCCTTGGGCATACATTGTATGTTTTTTAGAATATATATAGAAATTTTAATCCACTTTCAATCCGGTATCACATGGGGTTATTCTAAATCTACTATAACATGATGATTTGCATTCACATATTTACAAGTATGTCATCAAGTGAAAAATTCTACAACTCCCTTCATTATCCCTGGCCACCCAAAATGATTTTGAAAGTATTAGTACATCATTAACACATCCCGATGTACCCCTGACTAAGATTTATGATACTCTATTAGAAACCATTTCTGTACTTTTACTAGAAGCATTGTTCATCCTCATAAAGGAACAACACACTACAAAAAATCAGAAAATCCATTATGAGAATTTCCAATGGATACCTGAGTACGTAGGGTCTCAAAGTCGGTATACACATGTTGTGCCTCAATAAATTTCTAAAAATGTGGAGGGATAAAAATAGTCATTATGAGTTTTGTTCCTTCATCACCATCCATAAACAATATCATCATAGAAGAAAAATTCTATGACACATCACTCAAAAATTGTGAACAAGATATCCTTCTGCGAGCATATGTTTTGACATTACACATATTCTGGGAGATGAATCCAAAATATTGTAGGATAATTAATATTTAGCTCGATATCAAGTAAACATTATTCTGGGAGATGATATTTTTGATAATGTTTTGTTTAGAATAGATAGTAAACCACTAACCAATTAGGTAGTGTCACAACATTTTCAGTGAAAAGACTACTGCTACGAACTCAAGATCGTGAGTCCTATAGTTCTAATCACACGGTATCAACTAATGTGAACCATAGTCTATAATCACCTACCTCAGCATCAAATAAAAACATAGCTAGGTTCTTAATGCATCAATGAACACTATGTAATTGACACCCTCCCTTGTAAATATCATGCTGGGAGAACTTTTCTATATATGTATCAACTCCGTGAAATCCATTTTCCACATTTCCAACCACATAAATGGATATCCCTTTAGAATAAAACATATTATGGCATGTGATATACTATAGATGTTATGTATGACTCTCGAATTGTATCCTCCCATCCCATGGATGCTCTAAATCCCCATAAATCTTGGGGGTGGCTCCCAAGCTGAAACTTCCTCAATATTCACCAGGTCCACTTATACACCATCCACTAAGATAATAGTTCCTAAAATATAGACCTCTAGATTCCAAAAATAGAACATTTAGATATTTTGGTAAAGCTAGTACTCTTAGAGTATGTCTAGAACCATCATAAAGTGTCACGTGTGCTCCTCCTTGAAGGATAAGTATACTAGTATATCATCAATGATGACTATCACTAACCTGTGCCAACGATCCCATACCCGAGTGGTAAGAGCTCCTGCTTGGCATCCAAGAGACCAAGGATCAAAACCGAGTGGAGGCGAATTTCTGGGGTACTATAATAGTACTATAGTAGGAACTATTATATGCATTGTAGCAGGTACTGTTTGATACTGTAGTAGCCGGAACTATTCACCCGATTTGGGAATTCATGCCACCAGTTTGGGTCTACGGGTCTCAACAGCCTTCGGGCCATCAAAGGCCTTCGGGCCATAGGGAATTTCATCCATTGAAGACCATGAAGTAGCCTAGATCACATAGAGAAGTCCCCAGAAGTGAATGAGAGCACCAGTAGCAATCACCAGACACAGAGCTATCTAGATTGGAAGAATGAGAGGGTTTGGCAAGAGCCACCAGGACCAGGCACCACACATCTTTGTACGGGGCAATACTAGCCGATCAGCAATGCAGGTGGGGAGATAAAAGGCGATCAATGATGCAGAAGCTGGGGAGGCTCAGTTCTAGTGCATTGGGCCTACAGGTCATGTTATGTGCATGGTATGCCTCTGGGGCTTCGGGTCATGTATTTCGGGTCATGTCGGTCCTTGTGCCTTGGTCCTACGTGTCATGTACGGGTTCCCCTTCAACCCTTAAAATGGGGATTATCTATAATAAAATAAAAAATAATGCCTTTGGGCCATTCATAGACTATCACTAACCTATCTAATAAAGACTAAATGATCTAGTCTGTTAGTATTATGAAAACTACTAGGGAGTTCTTGACACCTAAGGGAATCACCATGTACACAATGTGACTTTAGAAACATTTGGATTCCATATTAAATATATCCTCATTCTATACTTATGATCCGAGATAAATCATTGGGAACCATTGTTACCTTACCAACTCATAAATGGGGTCGTCAATCCTCGATAGTAGATACATGATCTTTATGATCATTGGGTTTAGGAAACTCTATTCCACACAAAACCACATGCTCTCATATTCTTTCTTGGTGAATTGAAATGGGGATGTCTAGGGTGAATCAATATGCCTAGAAAATCCATTACTCTAAAACTCTTTAATTGTACCGTTATCTGATGAATCTGTACAATAACACTATAATATGATGGTTCAAATGTCATCTTCATCCTGGGGTATAGATCAATCTAGAATTTTATGTCTCGGTGGGGACGTAATCTTGGAACATCCTCAGGAATGACGTTCTCATACTCATCCACTACTAAAGGGGACTAATAACTTATTGAAATCACTATACTAAGGTTAATTCTAGTAAACTGATGAGTATTCACATGAAACCTACATTTAATTATCCAATCCTACAATTCATTGGTTTTCATTTCACCCATAATGGAAAAATGAGTCCCATCACTATAAAAAGACTGAATCCCCCATATGAAATAGTCAAAGTGTGCATGAACTACATATATCTAGTACATTTCAAAGATTATTTAATAAGGCCTCATCACTGCAAAAAATATATCCCACCTTAAACACCAACATCCAAGAGTTAGCCCACACAATCTTCACAAGTGTGTGATTGCTGATCCATCACTAGTAAGATTCCCCAAGTGCAATGGTCATGCCAAATAATAAAATGAAATATCTAATTATTGTAATAGAAAAGTGTAAATTAAAGAATTATTATAACCTATTTCTATCATTACTATAGGTAATGTACAAAATACATAGATCACACCTTGTATCATCCCTAGATTCTATAGTTCATATTCCTCAACCTCTTACTGCTTTCCTCTATCATATTCTCTATCTCCCCGAGCCTCACATAGACCACCTGTGGGTGGTGGAGCTAATAAATCCAAATTAATACCACCAATAGCGTCACTGCAATTTCTTATGACACATACGTGACCATACCAACAAGTCTATATGCCAAATAAAACCATCCACTATCTCTTTTCCATTCATATGGTAGGTCATACATCTCACATAATATGTCCCCAACCATCACATGAGTAACACTACCTCTCCATAGCCAGAGTAGACTCTTCATTTGAGCCCCATAACAGAGACCCTCTATCATAGTATTGCCTCATAAAATGCCTCCCATGTACTGGTCCCTCTGACTAATGTCATCTTCTTTCTACCAAATTCTATACTTTTGTGTTCCCACTACTGGAAACAACAGTGTGTGTTTTCTCAACCATGATACTCTCGAACACCAAAGTACTCTCTATCACTCCCTCTTAGGTAAGAATTCATAAAGGGGTAGCATTAATTCATTTGTCTCTAAATAGTCCTTTTTCAAAGGTTTTATCATAAATTAACTGATCATGAACTATATACATCAATTTTATATAGTTTTTTGTTAATCATGATTAAAACTCAACCACTTTAAAAGAACCATGCTGATGATGTATAAGCTCATGGATGTTCACATCCCCCATCATATCTAGAGACAAATTATACTAAAAATGTGCTCAATCTTTGACCATTATAGATTAACCTTGTCATATGACAGGGTCACTAAATCCTAACACCATCCTATAGAGTCAAGGAAAATGCTCGCTACTAGGACCACCATCTGATCATCCAGTTTCATAAGAATATTGGTTAATTGTGTCACCACCTTAAGACCATACACATGTTTATATTCATGAGGATAACCTCCGAACATGAGGGATCACTATCACTGAATTGTTTATGCATGCTTGGTTTTTAGACCTCATCTTCTAGTACCATGTATTTCATCTTCTACTCAATATGTTGTGGTATAATTGGTAGAACATCTAGAGGTAACACCTATATGATAGGACCCTGTATTAATTTCTTTTCACTAAGTGGATCATCCTCATGATCATGATGTTAAATACTAGATGGAATACATTACTGAGGCATCCTGAAATAAAAAATATATACCACATTCAATGAATATTTTTGGATAGATAACATAATAAAGAAAAAAATCATTACCAATTACTATATGATGCCTCTTACAGGGATTTCACTACAACATGGTTAAAAATTTTATGTGTCAAAAATTAGTTAATCAGTGTCCTAGTGTATAGATACATCAGCCTTCACACTAATAATGGAGTCCATATTTCAAAATTAAAAACTCAAATCACTTAACAATATTTCCCGAAACCAATCCCTTAGAATCCTTCCCTATGGTAGAACTAACTACTCTAATAAAACTATATCCTGAACCAGGCCAATGGGGCACAAATAGTGATTAACCAAATACATACTCTAATAGTCTAGGGGATGGAAACCAGTTCCATGTAGGAATATAAAAAAATATTGGAGGAATTATCCTAATGGACCCAGACACACACATCTAAGACCATATGACGATGAAATGAAATAAAACTGATACAACATTCATCCATGTTTCTAAATACCACTACAAGAGTATGAAATCAATTATAGAAATCAAAATGAGAAAAATATAGTCCAAACAAAAATAGTCTTAAAAACTTCCAACCAGAAAGTATAGATGTGAAATATTGTCAAGGTATTTGTCAGAATAAACCACGAAAAGTATGGCTCACCGAGCTCTGCCTAGAACTCTTCCCTCTAGGAATCAATCAAAATCATAATACATGAAAGATATGGGAAATTCCCATATAGGGGATAGTATAAAAATACATAGTAGGACACCAAAAAATTAGAACGAAAGAAAAAACAACAATAACAGTCAGCTGGAGAGACATATATTTCTACAAAAAATATAATAATAATTTCAAAATACAATAAAGAAAGGAAGACAATATATATGTAAATCCACAACCTTAATTACATTCTAGATATCCTGCTCATACATTCTGCAGAAAATGTGTCCCTATGAACACATTCCATGAGTTATACAACAATGATGGAGATCATCTGTGATATACTTCCCATCAGGTATCACCATTATAAGTATACACTAGAAGTATGAATAGTAAAACACACATATAAAGACCTCACCCATGGTCATTATTTATACCAACAAATTAAAGTTGAATTTCCCAGTAAGTCTATGATTGGATCCCATGTAGTGTTTTTCATGAGTATACAAATAACTCCGCCTAGGGAAATATGGTGATAGATGATATCACTCTAGGACTCATAGAATTATTCCAATAACTATATCCAAAAATATACCAATTAAGGGATCACAATCAATTATATTGGATTGTATTCCATTAAAACCCTCAATGAATGGGTCTAGTGAATACTACCTAATGAAACTTCTCCAATATGAATAGGTAAAAGGATCCATTCCCTCATTAATAGTATACATAGAGTGTCCCATATGTATTGGTTTTTCCCATGTAAAATAAATCCTATCAGTTTTTGTACTTGTGCATGAGTACATGGATTGTCCAGGAATGTGTACTCCTAGTTGTGTTTGTGTTTGAATGGTTGTGTCATTGTATGGAATTATTTTTCTCTGTATTATTTTCCATATATACTCCAAGATACATTCGGAGTTCTAGGAGAGGGGTCACATTTTGGTTTTAAATAGGTCAACATGAAAACCCTAGATGTTAGTGTGAGCGTCACCCAAGGTGTGTAGATCCGAAATACACATCATTTACTATGGGAATTTCTATAACCAATGGCTTATTCCGTATAATTTTCTCACACATCTCCATTAATCAACCCGTCCATGAGTCTCACCGGATAATATGGATCTAATTGGGATAAGAGTCACAGTCATTTCCTACTATAATTCAGTCACCTGAATCACAAAACACTTGGTGAACATTCATCCCCATAGTTATCTCACACACAACCCAAAACACGGTTCTCCACTCTGATCTTATTTGATCTTCACTACTATCATTTCATGATTTCCACGTCAGGATAATCCAAGATCATCGATAAAAATATATTAAACTGAGAAATAGGTACATAATAATTGGTTATCCCATATTTTTCCAACCATGGGCCAAAGAAGTTTCTTGTAAAAAATGAAACCCAATGAACAAAACTCATAAATTGTTCATTTTGTCCTCAATTCATTTATTTCATAATGAAAAATATAGATAATAGATTAATCACACTAAAATTCATAATTCCCATATTAATCTAACCCATATCCATAATACATATGATGGATGAATAAATCTGTTGGTTGATTGACTTATTTCCATTATAGGAAAAATAAAAACTAGAATAAAACAACATAAACCATCAACCTATATTGATTTGGATCAAACAATGGCGAATAATGATCACACACTACATATGTTTGAATGATCACACATGATACTACTCATCGATTGATAATCCATGATCTGGTGGTTGTTTGATAATAGAAGATCCTCACATTGTTCCTCTCAATCTCTTAGGATATGCAGACAACCCTAGGATTTTGCCATAGTGGTATATTAATAGAATATTATTATTTGTGGTAAATAATTAAATAAATGAAATAATTTAAATTATTTATTATAATCATCCTCCCATGAATGTGCCTCAACCCAAAAACCCAATGTATTCTATGCTTACATCTCACCTAGGGTAAAACCCACTCTCTGAAGTCAACAATGTCTTCATATTTCCAATATAAGCCTCTGTTTATAAGATATTTTATATATTCAGTAAATATATACATGTATGAATTTAAGCTAATTAATATAATCTAAAAACTAATTTTAGCCACAAAAAACCTCAGAATCACATTCCCTCTGCACTCTTACCTCTAGAAATATTCTATATAATATTAAAAAATTATACATTTAAAAAATAGATTCATTAACACAATGGTATAAAATCCAGAAAGAATTTCTCAACATGAGTTAAAATCCATGAGACCAATTCAGCTCCACCAAAAACAACCCTAGATAATGGTAATAAGAAAGATCCATTGAATAGAAAAGTTTTCATTCCTGTACACATGTCTTGAAAAATAATGTTTGTATATTACCAATGACATGTGTTGGGTATGAGGAAAAAATCCCAATATCATACCACCATGAATTTATTTTAGGACTTTATCCATAAATAAAAATAAATAATGTTTGAAAAATAATTATTTAAAACTATTTCATTGGGAATGATTTTCTCAGCGAAAAAAATTCTTTGAAATCCCATTGGCTATAATAGAAACAAATCATGCTTCCAAAAACATGAATTAACAAGACTCAATAATGAAACTAAATCCACCTATTATATATATGATAAAAACACCCATACATGGAATAAAAATTAATATATATATAACAAAATAATTGAACATTAAAAAGTGATAGAGTAATTGTTTTTATCTTTATCTGAATAAAATAAATATCTTTTATGCAATTTCAAATGATTAAACTTGTTATTATTTCATTTTTCTATTGTTTTAGGGTAGGATACCAAAAAATGGTTGAAAATGGTAAAAAATTATGAATTATGTAGGATGAAGATACTTTGTGTTGCAATGAGAAGTGGTACAACATGAAACTGGAATATCAATGATTCCATAGACCAACTCCAGAGCTCGAAAATGGTGAAATAGGATGAAAGAGATAAAAAACTACTTGAAGACACTGATTCACATTGTGAATTTCATTATTGATGTAGAAAATTAAGTATTACATGGAATTAATAAATTCAATATAAGATTCATGGACCATCATATTACATGACAAAGATAAATTACATGACATTAAATTCCCCAGTGGACCATACATCAATGTTTTATGACATTAAAATTGGTGATGAAATATTTTTCAATTTGAACTACCAAACACCCCCAGTATTATTCCAGGATAATTTATGTAACACCCCGAGATTTTATGAAAAATATTCTTTTTAATTTCATTAATGTCTTGTGTTGTACGCTACACCAAAATGAGCTTCCACAACACGCATCCCTAACATGGATTACATTACACGCAATCATGACCCTCCACAATAGCATGTGTTGTACGCAATGCCGAGTTTCGCTAAACAACGATATTTTATATAAACTAGCCATTATGAATAGTAATGCCAACTTTTGGAAATTTTATAAATTTTATCTTTCAAAATGGACTTCATTTTTGGATTCAGAATATTGAAATTATCCCATGGTGAATTTCTGTATTTTTCTGAAAACTTTCAATTTTTGATGAATAGTGAAAACACTGGGTTACTATTCAAAACCCGAATTTTTATTTAAATAATTATTTATTTTATTTAAAATTTTTTAGGTCAAAATTGATACATAATGCCTATATAAGATCAATTTATGTTATTGCAGTCATTTTATAATAATTTTAGATATATAAAAATTTTATTGAACTCTTCACCGTCGTTTACCCACCTCCTAGAAGAATTTCCAAATTCACATAAAACATAATTTTAGCACTTCTGTGAGTGGAATTTTGAAATTCCGAGAGGCACAGTTAATATCAATGACTAAAATGTGGTTCAATGAAATGAAAATAATTTTTGGTGAATAGTAACTTTTTACTTTTTTTACCACGGTTACAAGTAAATACGGTAATTAAGGGTAAAAATGATATTATTATTACCATAACACATGTCCTAATTCTATTAGAAAAGTGTAATTCAATCAAAAACAACCTTAGGAATAAAAGGCGGCCATTTAGACCCACTTGGATTAGATTAGGACATTTATTATTAATTTATTTAAAGATGGGTTAAAATATTTAAAATTATAGTTTAATAACTAAATTATTTTTAATATAGGGTTATAAATAAGATAAATTAGACTATAAATTTTCATTATAAAGCTAAAAATATTTCCTACATAATGGTTTTTTATTTATTATTTTTAGACATTAAATAATATAATTTAGTTATGACACAATGATGATGCAGTAATTATCTTATTAATGAAATATTGACATAATTGATATTATAAATACCCAAATAAAAGTAATTTCAGACTTTTTATGAATTACATTAATTTTATAGGTTAATATGACATGTTAGTATTGATTTAGTTAACGTTTTTTGAACTAATAATTCTCTTATGATTTTCACAAAAATCAATTACCAAATAGTGTCAAAATTGACATAAAATAGTTTTTAAAACAACTATTATATTAGTAATTGCTATTTTATTCTTAAAAAATATACGGTTCAGCCAAATGACTTATATAAGGTTATATATATTAATAATAAACATCTTGGGGTTATTTTGTCTTGTTATAGTAATTTTAGTAACCTTATAGTGTAAGAAAACAAGAAGACCCGGTAAAAGAAAAATTATTTAACGTAAAGTTAAATCTAAATGATAAGGATAAAATAGAAACCTAAACATTTCTAAATTCCATTTGATGAGAAGCATTCGACTCGTCCCCACCTTATCTTATAAATAACTCAATTTGGAGCTATTAAAAACCGAATATGACTTTATAATAAAATAATATTTTTAGTTATTCCAAAGGTGCCCCTCTCCACCCTTATAAAAGGGCACCTCCTCCCTCTATTCCTCACAACAAATTGAGCCTTCACGATCGTCCACACCCTGCCAATTTACCTTATCAACTTCCCTAGAAACATCCTAGAGGTTCTGGTCTTCTTCAAAGACCAATATTAGTTCCCTAAGAGGAGTTTTCAAAAAGGCGTGTCGATAGAAGAGGTAATATTCGTTACCGATCCATTCTACTTTATTTCTTCTTCTACATCTTCTTATTTAGTTGTTTAATTATGAATTAATAACATCAGTATCAATCATATACTGATATGTTATTATATGAATGAAACATACCTATTTAACCATCTATCCATCCTACGGAAAACGAAATCACCGCGCGTGCGTACCTACGGAATACCGTCTCCACGCCGTGGTGTAATCTATTTTCGACCACCACCTTACTTGGATGGGTATAATGGTGTAAATAAATAACTATATATGATTATTTCAAAGTGATATTGATTCTGAAATATTATACATGCACTTCAATGCAATTCCACGATCATGGGAATGATATCATCGCTCATGCGTACGTACGGACTACTGTCTCCACGACGTGATGAGATTCATTCTCCATGTTAACCATTAATGAATGATTATAAAGTATATATAATAAGTAATCATGAAATATATGACTTAATAATGATACTGGATTTATGTGTATATATATGTATGTCATCTACTTAATTTCATTCAATTCAATAAGGAAATGAAAGTAGTGTTCATGCGTACGTACGACCTACCGTCTCCATGAACGGTGTATTTCATCGATCTTTTATATATATATATATATATGTATATAATGAATATATATTATATATAAATCATGTTTTACATTCTTGAATTACGTAAATCATTATATAAGTATCAATATCAAGAACAACAAGTCCAAACATGTATGATAAATAAAACGATTTAACCCAAAACGTTTCTTTAACATGGAACTTACAAAAGAACGGGTAATATAAATTCATAAGTGAACCATATATGATATCATAACAATTAATATCATTCTATAATAAGTCAATGAAATTTTTTAAATCATTTTATAGGAGGTTTGGAAACATACAAAGCATATCTGACCTAAGGAAACCGATAATTTATCAATATCATTTTTATCCGAGATTGTTTATTCGTAAGTATTTACTGGGGTTATCTTTATCATCCAAGCCCATTTTTTCTAAAAATGTTTTCATGTATGTTTAAATTCCTTTTTACCCATTTTGACTTTTACTACATGCTATGTAAGGAATCTTTTTTTGTTTACCATACGAGGTACTTTTTGACTTTTCTGACAAAAGTACGAGAATAATGTTATTTTTAACTTATATGGTGTGAACGGATTTTTTTAGGTTTCATAACGCCTCATTTTCATGAAGAATAATCTATAAGGTTTTACGAATATTTTCAACAAAATACTTTTCTTTTAAAATTTCATGTCGTTTTGTGAAAAGAAAATGATTTTTAAGAAGAAAGGATATGTTCCTCAAGAATTCATTTCAAGTGTTTTATCAAAAACATTTTTCATCTAAGATGACATTATTTCATATGTGTATGATTCAAGTATTATGTCTCTATGGTTTACATGGTTTAAATTTTATTATTATGAAAATATATCCATTTTTTTATATAGATTATGTGATGATGAGATGATGTTTATGAAACCCATTTTATTTATTGGGTTATTATGAATGATGTATGTTTATTTTGTGGCACAAGTAAGAATGATTTCATTATGATATGGGTGGAACATATATCTTTCTCCAATGCATTGGGTAAAGATTTATAACTCATGAGATAGACATGGCTGGAACAGTAAGTTAATCCAGTTCAGTGTTACAGGACTGAAACGAGGAGTGAACTCGATTCAGAAAGGGACTTTGTCCACTAAGATGGTCTTGGCACAATGCCTTGGCTACTATGGAAATCATAACATGTGATTAATGGTTACCACAATTACATGTTTTATTCCCATGATAGTTTATCATGATTGATGTTCCCTTATGATATATGCCTTGCGTAGTTCCAATATTCATGTCTTTGCTCAAGATTTTTATGTTTATATTTTATGTTCAAGTTTTTGCATTCAAATGTTTATAGATTGTTTTATGTTCTCTATGTTTACCCTTACTGGGAATTTGAGCTCACCCCTTTTATGTTTTATTTTCCCCAGGATATAAATAATGGTTTTAGGTAAGAAAACAAAGGGGATGATCTTTATGGGTGATGTTGAAGATCATTCACCACGATTAAAAGATTATATTCTGACTTTCCAAAGACACTAAACTATTACAGTCCTTGTGTGTCTAATTTAGTTATGTACTAAGTATTCCACAAAAGTAATTTAATGTCCATGTACGCCAAGATTTGGGTCTCTACCGTTGGTATCAGAAGAAAGGTTTAGTCAACCTTTTGAAAATAGGATGTGAGAACTTTAGTGAGATCCCTAGAGATATTTCTAAGGTATCTCTAGGGTTGTCCCTAAGGTTTAGTATACGTATAGGTTATTTTCCTCGAATTACGATAACGTTCTTAGAATTAAATCTAAGATGTTAGATATTGAAGGTACTCCCCCTTTATTATGTTGTTTTCCCTAGAATGATTTTTTCCTCTCACACTATTCTTTTTGGGTTTTAGACGATGGCTGGAACCTGAAGGAACCGTGTTGATCAATGAAATGGACAATAAAATGATTGTCCTCCTGAAAAAACAAATGTTATGGGAGATGGAGTGCAAAATATTATTTCTATACTTACACAAGCTATGAATCATTATGGACTTCCAAATGAGAAGATAAGGGAACAATATTATATTGAGTCCTTCGTGAGGCAATGTCCACCTTCTTTCAGGGGGTCTTCTGATCCACTTGTTGCTGAACAATGGATCAGTACCCCTGAAAAGATATTTTCAGTTCTTCAATGTTTTGAACATGATAAATTCATCTTAGCAGTATATTGTTTGGAAGGTGAAGCCGATCAATGGTGGAATCTTATCAAGAATACGATGCCAAGAGTTGAAATTGAGTCCATGGAATTGGACGAGTTCAATAACTTATTTTTCAATAAGTACTTCCCTCGTATTCTTAGAACAAAGATGGAGAAGGAATTTCATGAAATAAATAAAAAGGATGATGAATCTATTGGTATATACGAAGCGAATTTTACAAGGCTTGCAGGGTATGCATCTGGCTTTATCATCCAACCTGAAAGTAAAGTTGATTGATTCTTTAGGGGCTTAAAACCAAATATTCGAAGGGAATTAGCTATAGGAGACTTCAGTAGCTATGAAGAAATTGTGCATTGTGATATCAATGTAGAAATTGAATTTGGTGTTACATATCCATATCATGGTTTTGACAAGAAACGAAAGATGGAGTTCAAGAGAAATTTCAGAATAATGGTGAAAGAAGATGAATGCTTCCTTATGCTCAAAGTGTGGAAAGAAGCATGGTGAGGATTGTCTTAAAGGGAATAGAAAATGTTTTAAGTGTGGAAAAGAAGTTCATCAAGCAGCTGAGTGTCAAATTAACGGAAAAAGGGTTGCTAACGATGTGAATAAAGAAAAGATTGCAGAGAATGCACCACCAACACTTCAATGATTCAAGTGCAATGAAATGGGGCATTATCTAATCAATGCCCTAATCCAAGGGTTAATGATGATCGACATGAGAACCACTTAAGGAAAAGGACAAAGGGAAGTCACATGCGATCACTATTGGTGATGTTGAATATGAAAACTATGTGGTGGAATGATTTAAATGTTTATGTAATGGGATTCCAAAATAATGTTGTATATAGTATAGTGGAATATTGGAATATTTATGTATTGGTCTATTGTGGTTTTCAATAATTTTATGGTACCGGTAACCATGGAAAGTGATTGAGATATTTTTGGAAAGGAGATGATATGCACATAATGAAGGGAAAAGGAGAAAATGAAATGTTTGACAGTATTCATGAGCTCATGACTGATATAAGGAAATAGTTATATTTTTGTTTGAGTATATAGAATTTTGGGGTTTTGGTATGTGGAAAGAGTTACCTTCTGACAACAATTATGTTTTCAGTAAGATTCAATGGGTATTCATTTTTCAAGAGAATACATGATTAAGGCCTTAGAATGTTTGGAATGTGACCAACAAGACATATCTTATGATATATGGGGATCAACGATTGTATTAACATGCATATTATATGAAATCTCTGGAAATCGTTTCACTATAATATGAGAATGGACTACAATATTATGGATAAGCTTAATGATTGGAATGGATTATGTTGGACATAAGTTAGTATTGTATTTTTAGAAAAAAAGGACAACCTGCGGAATGAGCGACAATACGTCACCTCAGACAAGGATATGGGAATCAAACCCACAACCGAAGTGCGACAGGCCATTATTTCCTACCTGTAACCTACGGTAAGTCCCTAGTTAGTAGAAACTAGTTTTATTTTATTATACTGGATGATAGATGAAGTATACATCCATTTTGGAACCATATATGATTAATCTAACTATAGATGGTATTATGTATATAACTTTTGCTAACTTATGCTTGAGACAGATGGAATGAAATATAATTCTATCACATGATTTGCTAAATCTTCGCGAAAGACAAATTCAACTTCATTTCTTAAAGTGATGAAGTGGAAATTATTCAAGGTACGGACAATGGTGAGATTATACCAACATAAAGAAAGTATTTATTCTAATTCAAATTCTTCAACTTTAGGGAAATGATCTTGAAAACCAAAAATGTTGTCCTAGTACCCTTATATCTGATGAATCAGATGGTACCCTAGATCATTATAAATATATGGATTTTTTATTGTTGGATTTTTCATAGCCATGTTCTCTACCACTCTCCATCAGAACATGACAGTTAGATTTCTCTTCCATATCCATATTTTCACCTATGTTCTCCTATGTGGAAACCCAGTAATTAGTTAATTTGGGTAACCATTACGTTTCATACTTTAGTTTCTAAATCCATGTTTTGGTGTTCCTTTTTACGATGTGGGTTTCTTTTAATGAAACTTTCGAGTAGTAAACCATTTATAACCCCGACTAATTTCAAGGGTGAAATTCATTTTAAGGGGGGTAGAATGTAACACCCCAAGATTTTATGAAAAATATTCCGTTTAATTTCAATAATGTCTTGTGTTGTACACTACACCAAAAGGAGCTTTCACAACACGCATCCCTGACTAGGCTTTCATTACACGAAATCGTGACCTTCCACGATAGTGTGTGTTGTACGCAATACCGAGTCTCGTTAAACAACGATATGTTATATAAACTAGTCGTTATGAATAGTAATACCCATTTTTTTAATTTTTAAAAATTTTATCTTTCAAAATAGACTTCATTTTTGTATTCAGAATATCGATATTAGTCTAGTGTGAATTTTTGGTATTTTTCTGAAAACTTTCGATTTTTGATGAATAGTTAAAACACTAGGTTACTATTCAAAAACCGACTTTTTATTTAAATAATTTTGTATTTTATTTAAATTTATTTTAGGTCAAAATTGATACATAATACCTATATAAGTTCAATTTAAGTCATTGGTGTCATTTTATCATAATTTTAGATATATAAAAATTTTATTGAACTGTTCACCGTCTTTTACCCAACTCCTAGGAGAATTTCCAAATTTACATAAAACATAATTTTAACGCTTCTGTGAGTGGAATTTCGAAAATCAGAGATACGTGGTTAATATCAAGGACTAAAATTTTATTCAATGAGATGAAAATAATTTTTGATGAATAGTAACTTTTTACTTTTTTTACCACGGTTAAAAGTAAATACGGTAATTAAGGGTAAAAATGATATTATTATTACCCTAACACATTTCCTAATTCTATTGGATAAGTGTAATTCGACAAAAAGCAACCTAAGTAATAATATATGACCATTTAGGCCCACTTGGAATAGATTAGGACATTTATTATTAATTTATTTAAAGAAGAGTTAAAATAGTTAAAATCATAGTTTAATAACTAAATCCTTTTTAATATAGGGTTATACATAAGATAAATTCAACTATAAATATTAATTAGAAAGCTAAAAAGATTTCCTACATAATGGTGTTTTATTTATAATTTTTAGAATTTAAATAATTTAATTTATTTATGACACAATGATGATGCAGTAATTATCTTATTAATGAAATATTGATTTAATTGATGTTATAAATACCCAAATAAATTTAATTGGCGGCTTTTTATGAATTACATTAGCTTTATAGGTTAATATGAAATGATATTATTGCTTTAGTTAACTTTTTTCTAATTAATCATTCTCTTATGAGTTTCACAAAAATCAATTCCCAAATAGTGTCAAAATTGACATAAAATAGTTTTTAAAACAAATATTATATTATTAATTGTTATTTTATTTCAAAAAATCTATGGTTAGGCCAAATGACTTAGATAAGGTTATAAATATTAATAATATACATATTGGGGTTCGTTTGGCTTGTTATAGTAATTTTATTAACCTTATAGTATAACAATACAAGAAGACACGGTAAAAGAAAAATTATTTAAGTTAAAGTTAAATCTAAATGATAAGGTTAAATAGAAACCTAAACTTCTATAAATTCTATTGGATGAGAGGATTTCGACCCATCCCCACATTAGCTTCAAAATTAATCAATATTGAGCTATTAAAAACCTAATATGACTTTATAATAAAATATTATTTATAGTTATTTCAAAGGTGCCCCTCTCCTCCCTTATAAAAGGGCACCTCCTCCCTCTCTTCCTCAAACCACTTTGAGCCTTCAAGCTCGGCCAATGTAACACCTGAGACTTTTATGAGAAATATTTTGTGTTTTTGTTATATAAATCATCAAAGGAATATTTCACTACACACAACACTAGCTTGGCGTGCTTTACACGCAATCTCGACCTTCCTTGATAGCTTGCGTCGTACGCAATACCGAGTTTCATTAAACAACGATATGCTATTAAAATATTATTAAAACTAGCCATTATGAATAGTAATAACCACTTTTTGAAATTTTAAAAATATTATCTTTCAAAATAGACTTCATTTTTGGATTCAGAATATCAAAATTATCTTAGGGTTAAATTTTGGTACTTTTCCGATAACTTTCATACTCTGATAAATAGTGAAAATTACTAAATTTTAATTAAAAACAAATTTTTTAATCGAAATAATTAATAGTGATAAATTATTAATTTGAGTGGTTTTAAAGTATATTTAGAATATATTTTTACCATTTAATACAATTTTGGTCATTGGATGTAATTTCACATTTAAACCAAACATAAACAAGTGTCAATCTTCTTATAGTTATTATCTCTTAAAAACATGTTGTTTGTTTTGATGAGGAGAATTAATTTTTTAAATTTATCTTAGGCCTAATTTTTGGTATTTTTCTGGAAACATTCATTATTTGATAAATAGTGAAACCACTAAGTGGTTGTTAAAAAAACTGAATTTTTCATAAAACATAATTTTACCGCTTTTGTGAGTGGAACATAGAAAATACGAGACACACGGTTAATATCAAGGACAAAAATATGTTTCAATGAGATGAAAATAATTTTTGATGAATAGTAACTTTTTACATTTTTTACCATGGTTAAAAGTAAATAGGGTAATTAAGGGTAAAAATGATATTATTATTACCTTAACACATGTAATAATTCTATTTGATAAGTGTAATTCGACCAAAAACAACCTTAGTAATAAAATATGTCCATTTAGGCCCACATGGATTAGATTAGGACATTTATTATTAATTTATCTAAAGAAGGGTTAAAATAGTTAAAATCAAAGTTTAATAACTAAAAAATTTTTAATATAGAGTTATACATAAGATAAATTCGACTATAAATATTCATTAGAAAGATAAAAATATTTCCTACATAATGGTATTTTATTTATAATTTTTAGACATTAAATAGTTTAATTTATTTATGACACAATGATGATGCAATAATTATCTTATTAATGAAATATTAACATAATTGATCTTATTTTACCCAAATAAATGTAATTTGAGTCTTTTTATGTATTACACTAATTTTATATGTTAATATGACATGTTATTATTGATTTAATTAATTTTTTCGAATTAACATTTCTGTTATGATTTTCACAAAAATCAATTACCAAATAGTCTCAAAATCGACATAATTTTTTTTAAACAAATATTATATTAATAATTGTTTTTTTATTCTTAAAAATCTAAGGTTCGGCCAAATGACTCAAATAAGGGTATATATATTAATAATAAACAACTTGGGGTTTGTTTGGCTTGTTATAGTATGTTTATTAACCTTATAGTGTAAAAAACCAGAAGACACCGTAAAAGATAAATTATTTAAATTAATGTTAAATCTAAATGATAAGGTTAAGATAGAACCATAAACTTGTCTAAATTCTTTTGGATTAGAGTATTTCTACCCATTCTCACCTTAGCTTAGAAATAAATCAATTTCGAGCTATTAAAAACCTAATATTTCTTTATAATAAAATAATATTTTTATTTTTTCCTAAGGTACCCCTCTCCTCCCTTATAAAAGGGCACATCCTCCCTCTCTTCCTCACACCACTTTGAGCCTTCAAACTCGGCCAACCACTGACAATTTCTATTCTTAACTTCCATAGAAACATCTTATAGGTCCTGGTATTCTTCAAAGACCAATTTTAGTGCCCTAAGAGGAGTTCTTGAAAAGGCGCTTCAAAGAAGAGGTAATGTCCGTTACCGATTCTTTCAACTTTATTTATTCATCCACTTCTTCTTTTTTAGTTTTTTCATTATGAAGTAATAAAATAAGTATCACTCATATAATGATATGTTGTTATATGTATGAAACAACCCTATTTCACCATCTATCCATCCTACGGAAAATGAAATCACCGTGCGTGCGTACGTACAGAATATCATCTCCACGCCGTGGTGTAATCTATTTTCCACCACCACCTTACATGGATGGGTATAATAGTTTAAATAATAACTATAGATGATTATTGTAAAGTGATATTGATTCTGAAATAGTATACATACACGCCAATAAAATTCCATGATCATGGGAATGATATCATCGCTCGTGCGGAATACCGTCTCCACGATGTGATGTGACTCGTTATACATGATCTTCATTGCATAATAATTATGTAAATGAATTGAATGAATTAATATGATATATATTACACTAATACCATTCTTGAAATGAGGTTTCTATAACCTAAAAAGAAGAATAATAATTTATTCGACAAAACACGCATAAGAACAAAAAGAAATAAACACCCGAATAAAAAGTAACAATGAAATAATACTAATAAGAAGCAAGGAATATGACAATATATGATAAGTATGATTATAGAATAAGTCAATGGCATTATTTAAATCATTATACAGGAGGTTTGGACACTTACGAAGCAAATAGGACCTACGGTAAGGGAAAATATCACAATCTCGTTTTTATCCGAGATTGCTTGTACTTTGGTTTTTACTGGGGTGTATTTTATCATCCACATCCATGTTTCCTCAATATTTAATATTATTTCCATCCACCTAAAATTGTTTAAATCCAATTTTACCCTTCGGTGAGTTTTCAGTAAAATATATGAAAGGAATCATTTGGCGTTTGTTGTATGAGGTATTTTTTGACTTTTTCGAAAAAAGTACGAGAAGAATGTTTTTTTAACTTATACGGCATGAATTGAATTTTAAAACATTATTTCCAAGAAGCTTCCTTTAAATGTTTTGAAGTTTATTTTTAATCAACTTCCTTCAGTTTAAAATTGTATGATATGTTAAGAAAGGAAAATGTTTTTGAATTAGAAAGGATATTTTCCTCAAGAATGGAGTTCAAGTGTTTTATCAAAATTATTTTCCATCTAAGATAATATAGGGTTCTGTTTCTATCACTATTATTACATTGATTTGATTATGTTGTGATGGAATTGTTTTTATGAATTCCTTTATCTTATATGAATTGTTTTATGATGTCATGATGTTTAAGAATCCCATTTTTTTTACATGGGTTATGCAATGATGTTTGATTTATGATTTTGTGGAACACAAAAGAAAGGGATCATTACGAGATGGGTGGGACCTATATCTCCCTCCAATGCATTCCATAAATATTTATATCTAATGAGATAGACATTTCTGGAATGGCAGTTTAAACCAGTTCAGTGAAACAGGACTGAAACAAAGAGTGAACTCGGTTCAGAAATGGACTTTGTCCACTAATATAGTCTTGGCAATGAGTATTGACTACTAAGAAATGATTATATATGATTATATGTGTATGAAACAATGTTTCTTGATTTAATTTATGATTATTCAGATTACATTTCACTACTATGATTTATCCCATGTTATGAAAATATGATCTCTTTTGCAGATTAAGATTTCCAAAATGTTATGTTCTTATGAATATGATGTGATTGATATTTCTTTTGTATACCCTTACTGAGCATTTGAGATCACCCTTTTGTATGTTTTATTTCCCCAGGTCAGGAATAAGGTTATTAAGTAGGATATTCCAAAAGGGACTCTAGATATGATGAAATAAATGGGAGACAATATAGATGCTTTATGAACCAGTTGTTTATGTTTCCCAGTTTCTAAAGACACTATACCTATACGGTACTTTCATGGATTTGTTATATGTTGTAATAAGTGTACTTCAATTTTTAATTATTAACAATGTATGTAAATTAAGGGTCGTTATAGTTGGTATTAGAGGAAAGGTATAGTCAACCTTTGGAAACTAGGAAGTGAAAGCCTTAGTAAGAACCCTAAGGATAAGTCTAAGCATAGAACACAATCTTAGTGTTTTAGAAATGGCCATGAACAACCTATGATAAGACCTTAAGTGTATAATTTTATTTTTGATTATGTGTTTTTTCTATTATAATTACTGTTTCTCACACTATTATTCTTGGTTTTAGTCTATGGATGGAAACCGAAGGAACCATGTTAATGCGGAATGCGACGGGAAATGAAATGATTGACCCCCTATGAAACCAAACGTTATGGGAGCTGGAATGAAAAATATTGTAGCCATGATCACACAACTTTCTCAAGTTATGAATCATGCAGGACTTCCAAACGAGCAAAGGAAGGAGCAACATTCTGTTGAATCCTTCATGAGGTAGCTTCCACCTTCATTCAGCAGGTCTTCTAATCCAGTAGTGGCTGAACAATGGATCAATACCACTAAAAAGATATTTTCAGTTCTTCAATGTTCTGAACATGATATAGTCATCTTAGCAGTTTATCATTTGGAAGGTGATGCTGATCAATGATGGAATCTTATTAAGAATACGAGACAAAGGGATAAAATTGAGTCCATGGAATGGGACGAGTTCAAGAACTTATTTTTCAATAAGTACTTCCCTTGTATTCTCCGAACAAAGATGGAGAAGGAGATTATTGAACTAAAGCAAAGGATGATGAATCTGTTGGTACCTACGAAGAAAATTTTACAAGACATGCAAGGTACACTTCTGGTATTATTATCCAACCTGAGAGTAAGATCGATCGATTCTTTAGTGGCTTAAAACCAAGGCTTCGAAGGGTGTTAGCCATAAAGGACTTCAATAGCTACGAGGAAATTGTTCGATGTGCTCTCAAGGTTGAGATGGAGATTGGTGTAACCCATTAGTCATATGGGTTTCATAAGAAGAGGAAAATGGAATTCAAAGGAAAATCTAAAGAGCACACTGAAAAGAAGATGAGTTTTCCCTTACGCTCAAAGTTTGGAAAGAAACATGGAGGAAATTGTCTTAAGGGGACAAGCAAATGATATAAGTGTGGAAAATAAGGTCATCGAGAAATTGAATGTCGAAATAATGGGAAGAAGATGTCTAATGATGCAAACAAAGGAAGGGATACATAGAATGAACCTACTAACCTTCAATGTTTCAAGTGCAAGTAGATGGGGCATTATGCCAATCAATGCCCAAATACAAGGGCTGATGATGATGATCGACGTCAACAAACTCTTAAGTCCAATGTCAAAGGAAAGTCACATGCAATTTCTATCAGCGATGTGGAGTGTGATAACGAAGTGGTGAAAGGTACACATACCATCCACTCTAAAGTAGAACATGTTTTATTTGATTCTGATTCCACCCACTCTTTTATTTCTAAACAATTTTCGACGGGTATCACCGTATTACCTCAATAATTTGATGTTGAGTTAGCTGTGACAACTCCTAATGGAACAACAGTCGCATCAAAAGTTTATAATTGTTCTCCGATTGAAGTTTGTGGGAAAGTGCTTCATGCAAATCTTGTGATCCTTCCTATAGTGGAATTTGATGTGATTCTTGGCATGGATTGGATTTATTTATATAGAGCTCATATCAATTTCCAAAGAAGGAAAGTCACATTTCATATTCCAGATCAATCTATGATCGTCTATCGATGCAAGGATGAACATAACCTTCCAGTGGAAATTTCATCCATATTATGGGTTTTTATTCCACTAAATGAAGGTTATTTATCTAAAATGGTTGGTGAGAAACTCACGATTAAGAATATGCCCATTTTATGGGAGTTTGACGATGTATTTCTAGAGGAATTGCTGGGTCTACCACCAAATCGTGAAGTTGAGTTTTCAATAGAACTCGTACCGGGTGCTTTGCCTATTTCAAAGACACCTTATAGAATGGCCCCAATTGAGTTGCAGGAATTGAAGAAGCACCTCCAAGAGAATCTTGATAAAGGATTCATACTCCCTAGTGCGTCACCTTGGGGAGCAGCTATTCTGTTTGTTAAGAAGAATGATGGATCAATGAGACTCTGCATCGATTATCGAGAACATAACAAGATCACTATCAAGAAAACATATCCTCTCCCATGCATTGAGGACTTATTTGACCAACTACGCTGAGCTCAATACTTTTCCAAGATTGATCTTCATTCAGGGTATCATCAATTAAGGGTCAAAAGGGAGGATATACCAAAGACGGCTTTCCGTACAAGGTGTGTACACTATGAATTTATAGTGATGCCATTTGGTCTTACTAATGCCCCTGCTATCTTCATGGATCTGATGAATAGAGTCTTTAGAGACTATCTTGATCAGTTTTTGGTAGTCTTTATAGACGATATTCTTGTCTATTCAAAGGGTATGGAAGAACATGAAGACCGCTTGAGAATTGTATTGAAGACCCTAAGAATGGAGAAGCTTTTTCCTAAATTTACCAAGTGTGAATTTTGGCTTCAAAAAGTTGCTTTTTTGGGTCACATAATCTCTAAAGAGGGGATATATGTGGATCCCGCAAAAACAGAGGTTATAGAAAGATGGTCGAGACCAACAACAGTAACCGAGATCTGATGTTTTCTTGGTTTGGCTGGATATTGTCGACGTTTTGTGAATGATTTTTCACGATTATCTAATCCACTCACCAGGTTGACTCGAAAAGGAGTTAAGTTTGTATGGATGGAGGAATGTGAAGAGAATTTCAAGGAGTTGAAAACAATGTTATCCAGTACACATGTGCTCACACTTCCTTGTAGCAGAGAAAGGTTTGTGATCTACAGTGATTCATCCAATAAGGGATTGGGGTGTGTTCTTATGAAAAACGATATGGTGATAGATTATGCCTCATGATAGTTGAAAATCCATGATAAAAATTACCCAACTCATGATTTGGAGTTAGCTGCGGTAATCATTGCATTAATGATTTGGAAGCATTATCTTTATGGAGAAAAGTGTGATATTTATACTGATCAAAAAAGTTTAAAGTATATTTTAAAAAAAAGGATCTGAATATGCGCCAAAGAAGATGGTTGGAGCTGATTAAGGATTATGACTTCTCAATTCATTAACACCCTGGGAAATCAAACAAGGTGGCATATGCATTAAGTCGACAAGACCATTCTAGCTTATCGATGAGAAGGATCACAAAAGATCCAATATTTATGGATTTACAAAGGATGGTTCTTGGAATTATAATGGAAGGGGAAAAATCGTATCTTTCTCAATTGAATGTTCAACCATATATATATGTGAAGATTATAGAGGCACAGAAAGAAGATGTAGAGTTACAAAATAGGTGAGAAATTTTCCTGAATTCAACCTTGATTGTGATGGGATAATAATGTTCAGGAATCGGGTTTGTGTTCCTCCCATCCCAGAATTATAGAAGGAGCTACTGGATGAGTCTCATAGTTCTTCATTTTCTATTCATCCTGGAAGCACGAAGATGTATAGGGACCTGAAAAAGTACTTCTGGTGGGATGGCATGAAAAGAGAGGTTGCCGAATATGTCTCTCGATGCTTGGTTTGTCAGCAAGTTAAAGCTGAGAGATCGAAGTCTTAGGGGATGTTACAACCATTACCCATACCGTAATGGAAATGGGAAAACATCACTATGGACATTGTAAATGGACTTCCTACAACATCCAAAGGCAATAATGCTATCTGGGACATAGTTGATCGTCTTACAAACTCGGCACACTTCATCACTATTAGAGAGGATTTCTCTATGGATAAGATTGCAATAATATATGTAAAGGAAGTGGTAAGATTGCATGGATTACCACTTTCTATTATATCTGATCGTGATCTGATATTTTCCTCCAAGTTCTGTTGAAGTCTGCAGCATACTCTGGATACAAAGTTGAGTTTCATCACTGCTTATCATCCTCAGACAGATGGTCAGTCTGAGAGGACAATTCAAACTCTAGAAGATTTGTTGAGAGCTTGCTCTATGGATTTCAAAGGTGGTTGGGATCAACAACTATCTTTGGTGGAATTTTATTATAATAATAGCTTTCACTCCAAAATTTAGATGGCTCTTTATGAAGCTCTCTATGGAAAGAACTACAGGACTCCATCTTGCTGGGATGATTTTTGGGAAAGAATTCTATTAGGACCTTATCTTGTTGATGAGATGGCAGAAAAGGTCCGATCTATTCAACAAAACATTAGAGTAGCTCAGAGTCGACAAAAACGTTATGCCGACAACCGAAGAAAAGACCTAGAGTTTGAAGTGGGTGATAAAGGATTCTTACAAATATCTCATTGGAAGAGTGTAATTAGATTTGGAAAGAAGGGAAAGTTGAGCCCTAGATATATCGGTCATTTTGAAATTCTGGATCGTGTTGGCAAAGTAGCTTAACGATTGGCACTTCCACCGAATCTCTCCAAAGTTCATGATGTGTTCCATTTATCTCTCCAGAGAAAGTACATACCTGATCCTTCACATTTACTCATATCAGAAGTTGTACCACTGGAATAAGATCTTTCTTATGAAGAACAGCCGATAGAGATTCTCGATCATAGTGAAAAAGTCCTACGGAACAAGACCACTCACTTGGTGAAAGTTTTATGGAGGAACAACCAATTAGAATAAGCTACATGGAATCTTGAGGATATGATGAGGGAGAGCTATCCTCATCTCTTTCTTAAAATGTGATGAATTTTGAGGGCGAAATTCATTTTAAGGGGGGTAGAATGTAACACCCGAGACTTTTATGAGAAATATTTTGTTTTTATATTATATAAATCATCAAAGGAAACTTTCACTACACAAAAAACTAGCTTGTATTTCTTTACACGCAATCGCGACCTTCCTCGATAGCTTGCGTCGTACGCAATACCGAGTTTCACTAAACAACGATATGCTATTAAAATATTATTAAAACTAGCCGTTATGAATAGTAATAACCACTTTTTGAAATATTATAAATTTTATCATTAAAAATGTACTTCAATTTTGGATTCGGAATATCGAAATTAGCTTAGGGTGAAATTTTGGTACTTTTCAGATAACTTTCATATTCTGATGAATAGTAAAAATTACTAAATTTTAATTAAAAACAACTTTTTTAATCGAAATAATTCATATGGATAAATTATTAATTTGAGTGGTTTTAAAGTATATTTAGAATATATTTTTACCATTTAATACAATTTTGGCCATTGGATGTAATTTCACATTTAAACCAAACATAAACAAGTGTAAATCTTTTGATAGTTATTGTCTCTTAAAAACACGCTATTTGTTTTGACGACGAGAATTAATTTTTTAAATTAATTAATGCAACTGATGTGTTTTGAATTTGGTAAAATAGAAATAATTTTTGAATTTATAATATCAAATATAGCTTAGGCCTAAATTTTGGTATTTTTCTAGAAACTTTAATTTTTTGATGGATAGTGAAACCACTAAGTGGTAGTTAAAAAACTGAATTTTTCATAAAACATAATTTTACCACTTCTGTGAGTGGAATTTCGAAAATCTGAGAGACACAGTTAATATTAAGGAATAAAATGTGGTTCAATGAGAAGAAAATAATTTTTGGTGAATAGTAACTTTTTACTTTTTTACCACGGTTAAAAGTAAATAGGGTAATTAAGGGTAAAAATGATATTATTATTACCTTAACACATGTCTTATTTCTGTTGGATAAGTGTAATTCGACCAAAAACAACCTTAGGAATAAAATATGACCATTTAGGCCCATATGGATTAGATTAGGACATTTATTATTAATTTATTTAAAGAAGGGTTAAAATAGTTAAAATCAAAGTTTAATAACTAAAGCATTATTAATATAGGGTTATACATAAGCTAAATAAGACTATAAATATTCATTATAAATCTACAAAGATTTCTGACATAATGGTATTTTATTTATAATTTTTAGACATTACATAATTTAATTTATTTAAGACACAATGATGATGTAGTAATTATCTTATTAATGAAATATTAACATAATTGATGTTATAAATACCCAAATAAATGTAATTTGAGACTTTTTATGGATTAAAATCATTTAATATGTTAATAAGAATTGTTATTTTCGATTTAATTAACATTTTTCGAATTAATATTTCTGGTATGATTTTCAAAAAAATCAATTACCAAATAGTGTCAAAATTGACATAAAATTGTTTTTAAAATAAATATTATATTATTAATTGTTATTTTATTCCTAAAAATATAAGGATCATCCAAATGACTCCGATAAAGTTATATATATTAATAATAAGCAACCTGGGGTTCGTTTGTCTTGTTATAGTAAGTTTATTAACCTTATAGTGTAAGAAAACAAGAAGACACGGTAAAAGATAAATTATTTAACTTAAAGTTAAATCAAAATGATAAGGTTAATATAGAACCCTAAACTTGTATGAATTATATTGGATGAGAGTATTTCGACCCATCCCTACCTTAGCTTCGAAATAAATCAAATTGGGGCTATTAAAAATCGAATATGACTTTATAATAAAATAATATTTTAAATTTTTCCAAAGGTGCCCCTCTCCTCCCTTATAAAAGGGAACCTCCTCCCTCTCTTCGTCACACCACATTGAGCCTTCATGATCGGCCAAACCCTGCCAATATCTCTTCTCCACTTCCCTAGAAACATCCTAGAGGTCCTGGACGTCTTCAAAGACCAATTTTAGTGCCCTAAGAGGAGATCTCAAAAAGGCGCTTCAAAGAAGAGGTAATGTCCGTTACCGATTCTTTCATCTTTATTTCTTCTTCCACTTATTCTTCTTTAGTTGTTTCATTATGAAGTAATAACATCCGTATCAATCATATACTGATATGTTATTTTAAGTATGAAACAACCATATTTCACCATCTATCCATCCTACGGAAAATGAAATCACCGCGCGTGCGTACGTACGGAATACCGTCTCCATGCCGTGGTGTAATCTATTTTCCACCACCACCTTACTTGGATGGGTATAATTGTGTAAATAATAACTATAGATGATTATTCTAAAGTTATATTGATTTTGAAATAGTATACATACACTCCAATACAATTCCACGATCATGGGAACGATATCATCGCTCGTGCGGAATACCGTCTCCACGATGTGATGCGACTCGTTATACATGATATTCATTGAATAATAATTATATAATTGAATTGAATGAATGAATATGATATATATTACAGTAATAACACTCTGGAAATGAGGAATCTATAACCTAGAAAGATGAATAAGAATTTATTCGAAAAAACACGCATAAGAACAAAAAGAAATAAACACCTGAATAACAAGTAACAATGAAATATTACTAATAAGAAGCTATGAAAATGACCATAGATGATAAATATGATTTTGGAATAAGTCAACGAAATTATTTAAATCATTATACAGGAGGTTCAGGCAATTACGAAGCAAATCAGACCTAAGGTAATGGAAAATATCACAATCTCATTTTTATCCGAGATTGTTTATACGTTGGTATTTACTGGGGGTATTTTATCATCCACATCCATGTTTCCTCAATATTTAATATTATTTCCATCCACCTATAATTTTTTAAATCCAATTTTACCATTCGGTGAGTTTTTAGTAAAAGATATGAAAGGAATCTTTTGTCGTTTGTCGTACGAGTTATTTTTTGAGTTTTCCGATAAAAGTATGAGAAGAATGTTTTTTTAACTTATACGGCATGAATGGATTTTTAAAACATTATTTCCAAGAAGAATCCTTTAAAAAATTTTAAGTTTATTTTTAATCAACTTCTTTTAGTTTAAAATTGTATGGCATGTTAAGAAAGGAAAATGATTTTGAAGTAGAAAGGATATTTTCCTCAAAAATGGAGTTCAAGTGTTTTATCAAAATTATTTTCCATCTAAGATAATATAGGGTTCTGTTTCTGTCCCTATTATTACATTTATTTTATTATGTTGTGATGGAATTTTTTTTATGAATTCCTTTATCTTATATGAATTGTTTTATGATGTCATGATGTTTAAGAATCCCATTTTTATTACATGGGTTATCCAATGATGTATGATTTATGATTTTTTGGCACACATAAGAATGGTATAATTATGAGATGGGCGGGACCTATATCACCATCCAATGCATTGCGTAAAGATTTATATCTCATGAGATTGACACGGCTGGAAAGGCAGGTTAATCCGGTTCAGTGAAACAGGACTGAAACGAGGAGTGAACTCGGTTCAGAAATGGACTTTGTCCACTAATATAATCTTGGAAATGATTATTGACTACTAAAAAATGATTCTCTATGATTATGTATGTATGCCACAAGGTTTCATGATTTAAGTTATGATTATTGGGATTACATTTCACTACTATGATTTATCCCATGTTATGAAATTATGATCTCTTTTGTAGGTTAATATTTCCCAAATGTTATATTCTTATGAATATGATGTGATTGATATTTCTTTTGTATACCCTTACTAAGCATTTTACCTCACCCTATTGTAAGTTTTCTTTCCACAGGTCTGGAAGAAGATTATTAAGTAGGATATTCCAAAAGGGACTCTAGATATGATGAAATAAATGGGAGACAATGTAGATGCTTTATGAACCAGTTGTTTATGTTTCCTAGTTTCTAAAGACAGTATACCTATACAGTCCTTTCACATTTTTGTTATATTTTTTAATAAATGTACTACAATTTTGAAGTATTAACAATGTATGTAAATTAAGGGTCGTTATAGTTGGTATCAGAGGAAAGGTATGGTCAACCTTTGGAAACTAGGAAGTGAAAGCCTTAGTAAGAACCCAAAGGATTTGTCTAAGAATAGAACACAATCTTAGTGTTTTAGAAATGGCCATGAACAACCTAGGATAAGACCTTAAGTGTAAAATTTTATTCTTGATTTGTGTTTTTTCTATTATAATTAGTGTTGCTCACACTATTCTTCTTGGTTTTAGTCAATGGCTGGAACCCGAAGGAACCGTGTTAATGCGGAATACGACAGGCAATGCAATAATTGTCCCCTTGAGCAACCAAACGTTATGGGAGTTGGAATGAAAAATCTTGTAGCCATGCTCACACAACTTTCTCAAGCTATAAATCATGTAGAACTTCCAAACGAGCAAAGGAACGAGAAACATTCTGTTTAATCCTTCATGAGGCAGCGTCCACCTTCATTCAGTAGGTCTTCTGATCCATTAGTGGATGAACAATGGATCAGTACCATTGAAAAGATATTTTCAGTTCTTCAATATTCTAAACATAATAATGTTATCTTAGCAGTTTATCGTTTGGAAGGTGATGCTGATCAATGGTGGAATCTTATTAAGAATACGAGGCAAAGGGATGAAATTGAGTCCAGGGAATGGGACGAGTTCAAGAACTTATTTTTCAATAAGTACCTCCCTCGTATTCTCTGAACAAAGATGGAGAAGGAGTTTCTTGAACTAATGCAAAAGGATGATGAATTTGTTGGTACCTATGAAGAAAATTTTACATGACTTGCAAGGTATGCTTCTGGTATTATTATCCAACCAGAGAGTAAGATCGATCAATTCTTTAGTGTCTTAAAACCAAGTCTTCGAAGGACATTATCCATAAGGGACTTCAATAGCTACGAGGAAATTGTTCGATGTGCTCTCAAGGTTGAGATGGAGATTGGTGTAACCCATCAGTCAAATGGGTTTGATAAGAAGAGGAAAATGGAATTCAAAGGAAAATCTAAAGAGCACACTAAAAAGAAGATGAGTTTTCCCTTATGCTCAATGTGTGGAAAGAAACACGGAGTAAATTTTCTTATGGGGGCAAGAAAATTTTATAAGCATGGAAAAGAAGTTCATCAGGAAATTGAATGTCGAAATAATGGGAAGAAGATGTCTAATAATGAAAACAAAGGAAGGGATACGCAGAATGAACCTACCACCCTTCATTGTTTCAAGTGCAAGAAAATGGAGCATTATTCCAATCATTGCCCAAATCCAAGGGTTGATGATGATAATCGACATCAACAAAATCTTAAGGCCAAAGACAAATGAAATTCACATGCAATTTCTATCAGCAATGTGGAGTGAGATAACGAAGTGGTGAAATGAACACTTACCATCCACTCTAAAGTATCAAATGTTTTATTTGATTCTGGATCCACCCACTCCTTTATTTATAATGAATTTTCTAAGGGTATCACCATATTACCTCAACAATGTGATGTTGAGTTAGCTGTGACAACTCCTAATGGCACAATAGTCACATCAAAAGTTTATAATTCTTCTCCGATTGAAGTTTTTGGGAAAGTGCTTCCTGCAATTCTTGTGATCCTTCCTATAGTGGAATTTGATGTGATTCTTGGAATTTGATGTGATTCTTAGCTGTGACAACTCCTCAATCTTTTAACTGTAAGATAATGAGATATATAGATTTTAATCATGATTTTGAGGTATATATATTTCTAGGTCCATTAATAAAATAATAAAAAACTATATATATTTTTTCTTATGTAACCTAAAAATATTCTTAATTATATCATTTTATAATTATCCCTTGAAAAAAATTGGTTTCAATAAAACATACATAATGAATAGTCACAATTAATCTATAGAAATAAATTCAATTGTATCATTAAATAGTATCTCAAAAAAATCACAAGAAACATTAGAGGTCCCTTATATATTTGAATTTTTTTAAGAGTATTTAAAAGTAATTTCATATATAAGAAGAAATACAGTTTTCATTTTTTATAACCTTTCTTTTAAAGTAATAATATTTTAAAAATTTGGGTTAAAAATTAGGTTTAAAATCCATGAAAACATAGTGGAATCTTTATAAAAAATAAATATATCGATGGTATAGTGTTCTAATTAGAAATATATTAGAAATAAATAATATATTTCTTCTTTTCTAAAGAATATCAAGTCAATAGAAATTGACGTTCATGGAAACTTTTTTAAAAATATTACATTCAATAATTTTTAATGAAATTTAGAGTTAATATAAAACTATAACAAGAAATTATATATATATATATGTAATTAAATCTATATAAAAATATAGAAAATATCGATATTGTAGATAAATATTCTTGACTAAGAAGAATAGATAAGGTTAGTAGTATTTTAGAGAATTACTTTTGTTAAATTATGAACCAAACAATGATAAGAATACATTTTAACCCCTCCAATAACCAAATGAGAGTAAAATATATTGTCTTTTATAGTTAAATAAAAAAAATCACATATATGGAAATTTAGTTATAAATAATCTCAATTTCTATATGATATGGGTAAAAAACATTACCATTACCTTCTATTTCAAATTTTTTTTTCATACTATTGAATAATAAACATAAAAATAATTATTATTTATTTTATAAAATTATTCAGTTCTAATATCTTTTATACTATTCAATTATCATCATTTTCTATATATAATTTAGTAATTTATTGTTATTTTCATCATAAGTTTTTTTTTTAATTTGGATTGTTTTATGAACGTTTCAAAATGATGAAACAAATCCTAATTCATTGATAAAAATATAAAAATTAATTGATTTTTCAAAGTAGTGAGAACATTCCGTTACAATGATTTATTTACTCCCATGTTCATTTAGTGGAATGTGTGGGTAAAGTTCATGGTAATGGAATCTATGATGAGCATGTTTCAGGTAATTTATTAATAATAAGAAGTTACTTTATATTGACAAATATTTTTTGTTTCATCCTTGCAAAACCATATTCATAACATAATTTAATATTTAATATCACATAATACCCGTATTATTATCATTATTATTATTTATGATTAAAATGATGATATTGGTATGACAACATTCATATATGTAGTTGAATCGACCCAAAATAGAACATGTTTTACTAACGAAAAAAGAATGATATTATAGTTATAAATTAAAATTTACATTTTATTAAATTAAATATTATTTTAAAAGAACATTATTATATTGGATAATATGAATTAAAATTATTGTATATGAAAAGGTAGT
Source organism: Viscum album (assembly GCA_963277665.1). Classification (NCBI taxonomy): domain Eukaryota; kingdom Viridiplantae; phylum Streptophyta; class Magnoliopsida; order Santalales; family Viscaceae; genus Viscum; species Viscum album. The sequence goes on along the minus strand of OY728119.1, from coordinate 1,857,003,878 downwards.
TTAAAAGTATGATGAAAAAATTATATAAATTTTAACATCAAACCTTTATGAAAAACTTATATTTAGAATATAGGATTTAGGCTTCCCTATTAGAACTATAAGAAACTGAACATCTAATAATATTGACAAAAAAATTATCTCCATGATTATAACCTATAATGTCAACATATAATTCATGAATGATTGCTAATAATATCATTCAATGATTCTTGATTCAAAAAAATGTTATTTATGAATGTTGAATAGCCTCAGAATATCCTCCATAATAACTATTAAGGTATACCATAAAACATGCATCATATTTTCCTTATGTAATTCTGAAATTTGAAATAATTTTCAAATAATTAATTTAGTTCTATAAAAAAATATAAAATCTATATTCATCCCTTGTAAAAAAATTTGATTATGATCATTAGATAAAAAATGTTATTCAAAATCAAAAAAATCATTGTAATCATAAACAAATAATAATATAAACAATTAAAATAAACATAAAAGAATATATACAAAAATCTATATGGTTTATTTTTGTAATATAGGAAATAAAATATGATATAGATTCTCATAATATATAAAATTTTATAACGAACACAATCCTCTAATATATAAAATCAATAAGATAAAAAAATATCAACAGATAATGATTCTTAAAGGTCAAAAGGAAACTTAATAGGGTAAAAGGTATTATTCACAAGTTAAGTCACAAAGGATTCATAAGAAACAATGAATGATTTTTATTTTTTTGAAGGTTTCTTTGAAAGTTAATAAGGTTCATTCCTCTATCATAATTCATCTTCGTACAGTTAAAACAAAAACATTTTATGTTTCCGCATAATCTTCATTCAGTTCATGCATGATTCAGAATCCACATCATATGGTCAATACCATGAGGTTTAGAGAATATAATTAAGCTCATGTGGCTATCATCGTAGGGTTCATATATGTCCTCCTAAGGTTAAGATGGATTCTCATTTTTTTCAATAATAAAATAAAATAACAAGTGAATAATCCTTTATATAAAAACATTGTACATTAAAAATAATTATATAATAGATTATAATGTAATAAATAACTCATGTTATTAGAAATTACAAACATCCTTGTAATAAATGTAATATTTATGTCACTATTTTATTCTACAAGAAGTAAAAGAATCAAAACTCCTTATAATATTAATAATTTAAAAAAATAATGATTGTGTTTATAATTATCAAATCCTAATTTAATATAGTGGTATTGAGTCAATCGAAACAATTTATTAGCTCTTGAATATTTATGATAATAATATCATATTGAAAAATAGTACATGTAATAATAATGAAAACATGTATAATCAATATATGTGTTTAAACTAATAATGGTGTCAGAAAAACATTTTACTTGTCATTGAATGATGTGTTTTTTATAACAAGCATATAATGACCTGGTATATATCAATACCATCACATGAAGATTCATTATTAAACACATTTAAAATATATCAATTGGTTTTATAAATATATTTCTACCAATTAATTAATGGTAAATGTTATTAAAGACCATGAAATCCTTTATATACATTCAATGTAAGAAAATCCTTCAAACTAGAAATGTAATTCAGCATTTCAATATCAATACCAATTCACTTACATCGTGATATTTCTAGTGTTTATTAAAACTATAAAAACATTAACCTAGTGTTTTACGACCTCAAAATATGTTTTTTAAGTTTCTTGAGTCACTCATCATTTTTTATTTTAAATAAAAACCGAAAACTAAAATATGTAATAAGTGGATCATCCATTAGAACATCCCAAAAGAAATCACATAGAAGCATATCATCAATATAGTAGTGAATAAATCTATGTTGTAATGTAATTCCACATATAAATCAACATTTAATTTACCATGGAAAAAAAATTCGCAATGTAATAAAGATTAAAAAAATGTTAAATAAAAGAATCTGTTACATTATCAATAATAGAATGAATTATGAATACATCCCTATTAAACAACATGCATGAACGAAAGTCTAAAAAATAGATAAGAATATCATCAATTAAAATATCAAAATATAATTTCTATACATCATGTGAAATTTTCAATAGTGTAAAGTAATTTGGAATTATTGAAAAACATCCCATTATGAAACATAAATAAAAATTCAATAAACAATATGTAAAAAGACTATTTGATAATAGGACAATATTTCCCCTAATTTGTTTGGAATTTTTTTTTCTAATGTGCTATATTCATTCTATAAACAAATAAATTAAATAAAATATACCATTTTAAAAACTCGTTCATAACACATGATATTGTAATTAATCAGTCTTATAAAATTATTGATGTTCTTTATAAAATATAATTTTTTTGGGGTAAGGGGATGCGTATACTATTGATCATTGATTTGGTTTTGGTATTTTTGTTGTAGAAAATATATTTAAATGAAATGAAATGAAATTAATTTTTTTACCAAAATAATTGATAAAGAATATGAAATATAAATTTTGAATTTATTGTTATATTAGAGAATGCGTTATGATTAGGGGTGAATTAAATGTTTCTAACTAATTTTAAGAAATCTATTTTTAATGAAATATATATTTATTTATATGTTATATAAGTAAAGTAAAAACTTATATCCCATTTTCAATGTATAATAAAAATTACATGGCAATTAAAAACAAACATTCTGAAAATTTAAATAAATAATGATTAATATCTAAAAAATATTGGAAGAAATTGAGTAAGGAAAACAAAGGCCTTGTGGGTATTTCGCTCTGAGGAATGTAAAGCCCCAAAGTTTCAATAATGGAAAATCCCTCTTGATCTAATTAAATGTCTCTTTATGTAAAATGTTTATATAAAATGTCAACTTGTTTGGTTTTAGGTTAATAATTTTGACCGTTGCTAATATAGTCGTTGAACAGTGATCACATGATTAGTATAAATATAGGTCTTTAACAAATCCAATTTACTCAGACAATAGAATCGATGCCCTCATCTAGTAGAATTTCTCCATACGAAGCCCATTTGTCAGAGCTTGGAAAAGAGGTTGCGTCCTCGGGTTTCTCTCTTAACCAATCCCAAGCTGAGCTTCATCATGTCAAGCTCGAATAAGGCCATCTACGGGAAAAGTGGAAGTTGATAGAGATTACCACACGAGCGATGTAATCTGAGCCCCCCAAGATTCTATCACCATAGCACATATTAACCTTAGGTCTTATGTGGCTTTTTTAAGGGGTTATGTAACAAATAACTAGTACTATGATCATGTACATTATTTTTATATATAATAATGAATATAATTTCTTGTCATTATTGATACATTGTAAATAGTTTTTAAAGTACAAATAGTGTTTTAGTTATTATTTAATTTAGAATTATATTTTATTAAATCAAGGGATTTTTGAATTAAATAATATTTTAATAAAATATTATTATTATTATTAAAATAATTTTATTATATATAAATGATCATATAATTGTATGAATGCAATTATAATTTTTATTAAGGTTTAAAAGCCATATTTTGTCAAAGCCCGTGAATTTTCGATAAATGTTGGTTTTTATTATAAAAGTAAAAATTAAAATATTTAGAAAATTATTTAGATAAAATAAATGTTATTTTTGGAATCAGGACGTCGAAATTATCCAACGGTGAATTTTTCATAATTTTCTGGGATAGTCAATTTTTTGGATAATAATTAAATACTGTTTAAATATATAATGTGCTTTATGAAATTATAATGACAGAATAGTGATGTAATAAATACTATAAGCTTTATGTTCGGCCAATATATGTTTTACCATTAAAATAATGTGATTTTTGGTTTGTTTGACTTACTTTTCAAAGTATTAATGGACCCTTCAAGACTTATTTAACACCTTGTCTTTTTAAATTGTTTTCCATGGGAGTGTGACTCACCTCCACAAAAGAAACCCCATTATTTTAAGAATTTAGGACTATAGCCTTATAAAATAATGTTTTCTTCTACCCTTTTCCAAAAACCTTGGGCAAAAACCATGGGATGGTTTGTGGTTTGGATTAATTTAATGTAAGGGGTCCCAAACCTAGATAATAAAGAATTCTTTCACCTTTCCTATATAAACCCACCCAAGATCCCACTTCCTCCTCACTCAAATCCTTTTTAGTTCATCCAACCACTGCCCTACTCTCTCTAGAATCCTCCAAAGGTTCCCCAAACTCCCAATAAGCCTCTCTCAAGCCTGTCTCTAGCCTTTGGAAGCACACTTCAAAGTAAGGGTTTTCCTTCCTTTCTCATTTTTGTCAATTTTCTTTAAGTCCTTTTTCCATTTTAAATTCAATTACAAATGTTGGGGTATGATTTCGCACCTCCCTCATACGGCAGTCTTTTTGTTTGAATGATGGGAGACCCCTTTCTCTCTCATTAAATGCCTCCCATGTACACCCATTACTATGCTGAAATTCCGAAAAGAACTTATCTCTCCTCATTTACATTCACGAAATACTTTTTATCATGAATCTAAATTCCATTAAAATTGTTGGGGCATGTATCTATATGCCCTCCTTACTATCCATTACATGCAATTATGAGGAGGAACCCCATTCTCTCTCATCAACCATTTTTATAAATTCTTATGTTTCGTCGTTACGATGCCAAAATTGCACCGATTTTCTAAGCCAATGCCATTGTGTAGTGGATACCATGCCCATTTCTCTATCAAGGGTATTCACCTTTATGCACATTTACTTATTGATTAAAAAGTTTCATTTATTAATTACACATTCCATTATTGTGGAATAATTGATTATGTATTATGAATCCATATTTTATGATCCATGTGGAACACTTATGCATGAAATGAAATGTTTAAGAATGGTGCGCCCTTATAGCGCTCCAATTCATTGGGTAAAGTATAGTATCATGATACGTCATGTGCAATGAGTTTTGACTCATACTAATTCAATTACAATGAGGTTTTACTCGTGCTTGATGTGCAATGAGGTTTTAATCATGCTCCATGTGCATTGAGCCTTGGCTCATGCTAATTATATGTTAAGTTTTGTTGCCACTTTTCCATGTTATGATTATCATGATTTATCATGCCTTTATGTTCATGTTTATCTTATGCTCTATTGATATGCCTATTGTCTAACATGTATTTTACTCCTCATTTTATACCATTTGTACTCACTTACTGGGCTTTATAGCTCACCCTTTTCTTATACATGTCCTCAGGTTATCCATTACAATGATAAGTACGAGGGAATGTAGTAGTCATGTAAAGGAAGTTTTCAATAAAGATGTCGTATTTCATGTTATAAGTTTTTATGTAATGATCTTAATCCCCAAAGACACTAAACCTCTCGATCTTCTTTGTTGTATCAAGTTATGTTTTATGTAATAAATCATGTTTATGTTTTTAATAAAAGCAGGGTTTTCATAGTTGGTATCAGAGGATAGGTTTAGTTATTTTTGGGATTAGGATTAAAAAACCCTAGTAAAGCCTTAGAGACAAGACTAAGTATAATAAAAAACATCCCTATGTTTTGTTAAGTACTAAGTAAGTGGTTTATCAAACAAATACATCCCCTTTTGGATACAAGAAGGTAGAGGCAGCTCTGGAATAGATGTATCCTAGGGGTAAAACCCGAAAACACTGCTTTGAGCTAGACTTTAATGGGAACTACTGCACGACAACGGGCCTTACTGCACTATTGGTTACGAAACTCTTGAGGGATATGTTTTGATAAATTCACAATCTTAGTATGAACCCTTATTATGGGAATTAAAAAAATCCCCCTAAGAATATATGCTAGAAAGTAGATCATGAAAATACTAGATTGAAGCCTATAGACTCTTGAGTTATGAAAATAAAAGTTTATTTATAAATCATCAACTTTTGTCTTTGTATTAACCGTTATGTGTTACCCCTAACTTTCCATTTATTCCATCCAATGGCCGGTATTATGAGGACTCGGGCTAACAACCGGTGTGAAGATTAGTGTAATGACTGTACTAATGAGATGCACAATCCAATGGGAGCAGGAATCATGAACGTTGTCATGCTTCTGTCTCAGCTAACTCAATATCTGAATAGAAACACGGGTCAAGAAGAACGTCCAAACCCCCCTAAGAAAGAACATGTCGCAATCAAGAGTTTCATGAGACAAAGGACTCCTACATTTAGTGGATCATCTGATCCCACCATCGCCGAACAACGGATCAAAGCCATTGAAAATATATTCTCCATACTTCAATGTTCTGAACAAGATAAGGTTCTCCTGGCTGCTTATCATATAGAGAGTGAATCTGATCAATGGTGGACGTTGATAAAAAATACGAAGCCTAAGGAGGATATCGAGGAGTTGGAATAGAAGGATTTTCGGAAGATGTTTTCTAATAAATATTTTCCGCACACCCTCCGGTTTAATACGGAAAGGGACTTCCATTCCCTCAAGAAAAAAGAAGAAGAATCTGTTGGAGCGTACGAGGAAAACATCACAAGGCTTGCACGATACACTTCCGGCTTTGTCGTTACCCCCGAATACAAGTTTGACCTCTTCTTTGGTGGGCTGAAGCCTAGCCTACAGAAAGCATTAGCGATCCGTGACATCGACAGCTATGAGGAAATTGTCCGATGTTCCCTAAAGGTCGAAATGGAGATCAGGGAATCACAAGGGTATCATGGGGACACGAAGAGTAAGGTGCACTTCATTGCTGGCAGTCTGATAAATCCAATGGTGCTAAGAAGATCCATCACCCCACTTGCCAAAAGAGCGGAAAGAAGAACCCTGTAAATTTTCTCAAGGGGACGAGGAAATGCTTTAGGTGTGGAAGAAAAGGGCGCCTAACTGTTAACTGTCGGCAAGAAAGACCCACAGTTGCGACAGAGGAGAGGAATGCTCTGTTCGAACCTCAACGCATTTTTCATTGCTACAAATGAAAAGAACCAGGGCATCTTGAAAATCAGTGCCCTAATCAAAGGGTTTTTTGAGGCAACCAATAACCTCCAAGGAATCAAGGAAGGGCTTTTGCCATCACTTCTGCTGAAGTGAACCCCAACAACGAAGTGGTGATATGTATGGTAGTTATTCATTCGAGAATAGCGAACATACTTTTTGATTCAGGTTCTATGCATTCTTTTACATCTCGAAAGTATAATAGAACAATCCCAGCACCACCACAAATCAAGGAAGTGAAGATGCCGATGAGTATGGAAAATTGGACAATCATTGAATCCCATGAATATATGTCTTCCCCTGTTAAAATATGTGGGTTGAATTTCCCAGAAAACCTCGACATACTCCCTCTTTTTTAATTTGATGCAATTCTTGGTATGGATTGGCTTTCCTTATATAGAGCCAACATAAATTTTCGGGAGAGGGAAATCATACTACATCTGGAGAATCGACCCATGATTCCTTACAAGTGTAAGGAGGAAGATTAATATCCTTCAGCTCCATCATCTCAATCATGGATATTACTTCCCTATAAGAACGTGTATCTGGCTCATATGATTGAGTCCAAGGAAGAAACAATTATTTGAAGAAATGCCTATTTTGAGTGAATTTGCTGAAGTGTTTCTCGAGGAATTGCCTGGTCTTACTCCCAGAAGAGATGTTGAATTCTCAATTGAACATATACCAGGGGCTCTACCAATATCCAAGACTCCATATAGAAAGGCTGTCATGGAACTTGAAGAGCTGAATAAACAACTACAAGAGAATCTAGATAAAGCGTTTATACGCCCAAGTGATTCACCAGGGGGTGCACCAGTCATCTTCGTAAAGAAGAAGGATGGGTCAATTTGGCTTTGCATCGATTATCGTGAACTTAAAAAAATCACGATAAAGAAAAATTATCCTCTGCCAATGATCGATGACTTTTTCAATCAGTTGTGTGGAGCACAATACTTATCCAAGGTAGATTTGCGGTCGGGATATTCTCAAGTAAAGGTGAAGAAGGAATATGTCCCCAAGACTGTTTTTCTTACAAGATACAAGCACTATGAATTCATAGTAACACCTTTCAGACTCACTAAATCTCCAGAAATCTTCATGGACTTGATGAATAGAGTCTTTAGAGATTACCTAGACAAATATTTGGTAGTCATTATAGATGATATTCTAATATACTCAAAAACTAAGGATGATCATGAGGAGAATTTAAGAAATGTACTGGAGACTTTGCGCAAGGAGAAGCTCTATGAAAATTACAACGAGTTTGAGTTCTGGTTGATGGAAGTCTCATTCATGGGTCATATCATAACAAGCAATGGGATATCTGTGGATCCCTCCAAAACAGATGCAATTGAGGGATGGTCGAGGCCAACATCGGTAATGGATATCTGTAGCTTCTTGGGGTAATCTGGATATTATCGACGATTTTTGAGAAAATTATCAAGATTTTCCAACCCTCTTACCAAGCTAACTCGAAAGGTAGTAAAGTTTTATTGGAGTGATGAATACGAAGAAAGATTCAAGGAGTTGAAAAGGAGGCTTCTCACTACGCCCCTGCTCACTTTACCCACAAGTGGGGAACATTTTGTGGTATTTAGTGACGCTTCAAAGAAGGGCTTAGGCTGTGTGCTAATGCAGAATGATAAAGTGATATCCTATACCTAAAGACAGTTGAAAATCCATGAGAGAAACTATCCAATGCATGATCTGGAGTTGGCGGCTGTGATCTTTGCCTTAAAAATCCGGCGGCATTATATCTGTGGAGATAAATGTGAGATATATACTGACCACAAGAGTCTTAAATATATATTCACATAGAAAGAGATTAATATGCGCCAGATAAGATGGATAGATCTCATAAAGGATTATGATTGTTCAAAACATTACCACCCTGGGAAAGTAAACAAGGTGGAAGATTCCATAATTAGAAAGGACCCAACGATTCTATCAATGATGAGAATTGAGAAGGATCCAATATTCTTAGACATGATGAAGATGGACATGGGAATCATAAATAAGGGAACATCATCAATCCTTTCACAAATGATAGCTCAATCGTCTCATTTGGAAATTTTAAAGGATGCTCAAAAGGATGATGTGGGAATTCAGGAAAAAGTGAAAGCTATCGAAAAAGGGAAATCCTCGGTATTTATTGTTAATGAAGAAGGAACTGTGAGGTTTGGGAAAAGACTATGTGTTCCATCAATTCTAAAGCTGAAGAAGGAACTTTTGGATGATCCACATAGTTAAAAATTCTCTATTCAACTAGGGAGCACAAAGATGTATCTAGATCTCCGAGAAAACATTTGGTGGGATACTATGACGAATGAGATCGCTGAATATACATCAAAGTGCCTAGTGTGTCAGCAAGTGAAGGCATAAAGGCAGAAGTCTAAGGGGATGATGCAACCATTGCCCATACCAGAATAGAAATGGGAGAACATCACCATGGACTTTGTCATAGGACTTCCAAGGAAATCCAAGGGAAACAATGCAATCTCAGTTGTTGTGGATCGTCTTACAAAGACTGCACACTTCATTGCTATTCAGGAGGATTTATCATTGGATAAACCAGCATAGATATATATCAGGTAAGTGATAAGGCTGAAAGGAGTACCACAATCTATTGTGTCTGACTGAGATCCAAGATTCACCTCTATGTTTTGGAAGAGTCTTCAACATGATCTAAATAATGAACTGAACTTTAGTACGACCTATCATCCTCAAACTGATGGGAAATATGAGAAGACTATCCAAAGACTTGAGGAAATGTTGAGAGAGTTCTCAATTGACATTAAAAGAGGGTGGGATCAACATATTCCTCTTGTTGAGTTCTCTTATAATAAAAGTTTCCACTCGAGCATCCAAATGGCACTATATGAAGCCCTTTATGGGAAAAGGTGCAGAACACCAGCATGTTGGGATGAGGTCGGTGAACATAAGCTGCATGGACCAGAAATGGTCGACGAAATGGAGGAGAAGGTGAAAACCATTAACAGCATATCAAGGCAGCCCAGAGTTGACAGAAGAGTTATGAAGATAACCATCGATGAGACCTTGAGTTTAAAGTTGGTGACATGGTTTTTCTATGCATATCTCCATGTAAGAAGGTCATGAGGTTTGGAATGAAAGGGAAGTTAAGTCCATGGTACATCGGCCCCTTCGATATTCTTGATCATGTCGGGGTGGTGGCCAATCGACTAGCGCTTCCACCTACCGTGGCCAAGGTAAATGATGTCTTTCGTTTATCCCTCTTAAGTAAGTACATATTGGAACCTTCACATGTACTTTATTCTGAGGTGGTACAGTTGTAGGATGATCTTTCTTATGAGGAGCAAAAAGGGAAGATCTTAGATCGTAGAGAAAAATTTCTACGAAATAAGACAATGCCCCTCGTCAAGGTGTTGTGGTGAAACCAAAAATTTGAAGAAGCGACTTGGGAATCAGAGGAAATGATGAAGCTGAGTTACCCACAACTGTTTTAGTGTGGAAAAATAAAAATTTCGAGGGTGAAATTTCTAAAGGGGGAAATATTGTAACGACCCAATGTTTAATTAATGGAAAATACATCTTGATCTAATTAAATGTATCTTTATGTAAAATGTTTATATAAAATGTCAACTTATTTAGTTTTATGTTAAGAATTTTCACTGTTTCTAATATAGCCGTTGAACAGTGATCACATGATTAGTATAAATATAAGCCTTTAAAAAATCCAATTTACTCAGACAAAAGAAGTGATTACCTAATCCAGTAGATTTGCTCCATACGAAGCCCATTTTTCGGTGCTCAGAAAAGGGTTGGCATCCTTGGGTTTTGCTGTGGACCAAGCCCAAGCTGAGTTTCATCATGTCAATCTCTAAAGGGACCGTCTACGGGAAAAGTTGAAGATGATAGAGATTACCACACGGGCGATGTTATCTGAGCCGCCCCCCAAGAGTCCGTCACCATCGAACACCTTACCCTTAGGTCTTATGTGGATATTTTAAGGGGTTATGTAACAAATCACTAGTACAATTTTCATGTACATTTTTATTTTTATATAATAATGAATTTAATTTCTTGTCATTATTGATACATTGTAAGTAGTTTTTAAAGTACAAATAGTGTTTTTAGTTAATATTTAATTAGGAATTCTATTTTATTAAATTAATGGATTTTTGAAATAAATAATATTTTAATAAAATATTATTATTATTATTACACTAATTTATATTATATATAAATTATCATATAATTGTATGAATGCAATTATAATTTTTATTAAGGTTTGAAGGCCTTTTCTGTCAAAATCCGTAAATTTTCGATAAATGTTGGTTTTTATTTTAAATGTGAAAATTAACATATTTAAAAAATTATTTAGCTAAAATTTATTTTTCTTTGGAATCAGGATGTCGAAATTATCCAATGGTTTATTTTTCAAAATTTTCTGAGACAGTCAATTTTTTGTGTAAAAATTAAATACCGTTTAAATATATAATGTGCTTTATGAGATCATAATGACCCAATAGTGATGTAATAAATACTATAAGCTTTATTTTAGGCCAATATATTTTTTACCATTAAAATAATATGATTTTGGGTTTGTTTTACTTACATTTCAAATCATTAATTGACCCTTCAAGACTTTTTAAACATATGGTCTTTTTAAAATTCTTTCCATTGGAGTGTGACTCACCTCCACATAAGCAACCCCATTATTTTAATAGGTTTGGACTATAGCTTTATAAAATATTTTTTTCCTCTTCCCTTTTCCAAAATCCATTGGAAAAAACCATGGTCTGGTTTGTGGTTTGGATTAATTTAATGTAAGGGATCCCAAACCTAAATAATAAAGTATTTATTCACATTTACTATATAAACTCAACCAAGCTCCCACTTCCTCCTCACTGAAATCCTTTGGAGTTTTTCCAACCTCTACCATACACTCTCTGGAATCCTCCCAAGGTTCCCCAATCTCCCATGAAGCCTTTCTCAAGCCTCTCTCTAGAATTTGGAAGCACACTTCCAAATAAGGGGTTTTCTTCCTTTCTAATTTTGTCCATTTTCTTTAAGTTGTTTTGCCCTTTTAAATTAAATTATGAATGTTGAGGGTATGGTTCCGCACCTCCCTCATACTGAAATATTTATGTTTGAATTATGGGAGACCCCATTCTATCTCATTAAATGCCTCCCATGTACTCCAGTTACTATGCCGAATTCAAAAGGAACTTCTCTCTCCTCATTTACAGTCATGCAATACTTTTGTATCATGAATCTAAATTCAATTACAATTGTTGGTACATGTATCTATATGAACTCAATACTATCAATTACATGTAAATATTATGAGTAACCGTTTTCTCACTCATCATCCATATTTATGAATTCTTATGTCACGCCATTACGCTGCCAAAATCGCACCGATTTTCTAAGCCAATGCCATTGTGTAGTGGATACCATGCCCATTTCTCCATCAAGGGTATTCACCTTTATGCACATTTATTGATTGATTACAAAGTTTAATTTATTAATTCCACATTCCTTTATAGTGGAATAAATGATTATGTATTATGAATCCATGTTTTATGATCCATGTGGCACACTTATGCATTAAATGAAATCTTTAAGAAGGGTGCACCCTTATAGCGCTCCAATGCATTAGGTAAAGTATAGTATCATGATACTTCATGTGCAATGAGTGTTGACTCCTTCTAATCAAATTTCAACGAGGGTTTACTCGTGCTTTATGTGCAATGAGGATTTACTCATGCCCCATGTGAAATTAGCCTTGGCTCATGCTAATTCCATGTTAAGTGTTGTTGCCACATTTCCATGTTATGATTATCATGCTTTATCATGCCTTTATGTTCATGTTTCTCTTATGCTCTATTGATATTCGTATTGTCTAACATGTATTTTATTCCTCATGTTATACCATGTGTACTCCCATACTGGGCTTTATAGCTCACCCTTTTCTTAAGTCAGGTTATCCATTGCAATGCTAAGTACGAGAGAATATAGTGGTCATGTAAAGGAAGTTTTAAATAAAGATGTTGTATTTCATGTTTTAAGTTTTTATGTAATGATCATAAGCCCCAAAGACACTAAACCTATCGACATTTGTTGTTGTATCAAGTGTAGTTTTTTGTAATAAATCATGTTTATGTTTGTATTAAAAGTAGGGTTGTCATAAGGAATGGTAGGGATATCAGGATCTGGCCCCATTTGTACCCCTAATGGACCAGTAGTGATGATGACAGTGATCCCCAAAGCCTAAATCCAATTGGGAATGAGTGGGTTACTGACCCCAAGCGTATATAATATATATATATATATGGGAAGAATCACCCTCAAGTTCACAATAAATTAGAAAAACAACCCCCAATCAACTACATAATAATAATTAAAAAATATCTGAATACATGAAATATTTTAGAAATGAAAAACCAAAAAGAAAATAAACCATGTATAGCCCCTTTATCAATAACCAGATACATGTAAAATCCCATAGGTAATCTCAATGATGTATTGATTACCATATTGATCACAAACTCCCTCCAAAAGACCTTACGTACACACACTAACACACACATATATTGTGGTGAGAATTCAAGGATACTTAGTAGGATCCTCCCTAAAACCTCTCATGAACATTTTAAAGAAGAATACAAAATACCCAATGAATAAATAGGGAAAATGGATAATTTGTTAAATAGATAAAAAATATACTCATCCAAACATTAGCTCTCTCACCAAGTATAAATCAGAAGAATGTAATATAATAATGAAACTTATATATAATAAGGGTACCATTATAATTCTTGGACACTAAACTATTCACCATGAACCCCAATGAATTACATCCCAATTCTCTCACCATCTATATAATTCATCTCTCACATTCATGAAAATAAATCGTAACCATGTCAAAATAATCAAACCCATTTTCAAAAACATACCATAGTCATGTATCAATTCTGAGAGAAATTCCACTCCATGAAAGTACAAAAAAAATACTATAATCCAATACAACCTATACATAATTACATATATAAAAACCATATCCATTATACCCAAGATACAAGTATATGATATAAAATTTATCTTCTATATCCCATATATATATATATATATTTAATTCATAAATGTGATTTATTATAACCAGTATGAGGAAATAGTCTGTAATAGTAAGGCCACATATATTGGAAATGTCTAAATACAATCCATATCTGGAATAGATAGTGTGGTGGGGGTAGTCATCCATTTGTTACCTCAAAAACCTAAATTTTTTGAAAATACCATGAAACCAATGCTAAATACGGGAAGCAACCACCAAAAATAACTCAAGTGGTGGATCATATGAACGAACTGAGGAAAAATATATAAACAACATATAAGCATTCTAGGGGAATCAAATTAACCCTAGGCTCATTCTTAATATAACATCCCACTACATTATCCAATTTTTGACATTACAGAATATAATCTAATATGAATCCAATAAATAAGGGTCAATTCCTTTATAAAGATATAATCTTCTTCCAATAATTTTAAAGAAATGATCACCATATTTGATTAATATATATATATATATATATATATATTATTCTTGAAGTCCAGAAGATTATATTAAATATTATTTCCCTAACCAATCCCCAATAATATTTTAACTGTTACATATTTATTAATTTTAATTCAATGTCATTTAATCATATTAACCATACCCTTTTGACCAATTCATCATTTATATTCCATTCAATAATTTTTGGTGTTATAATGCATTTATAATCATATACCTAAGAATGTATAATTAATATCCAAGGGAATTAAATAACATGAAATAATTTTTAATAAATTACTAATAATTTTAAAATCAGAAGGAGATATTGTAAGGATCTCAATATGATACTTTAGTCTCACAAAATCATCATCACCTTCCCACATCAACCAATGTTAGTCATCAAAAACTACTACAAGTCGCCAATACCAAAATAATATCATCATTATACAACCCCTAAAGTTCAACCATATATAAAGTGGTTTACATTAGAATCATATTATGGGTAATATACATATTTAATGTAAAGAATTTTATTTTTGTAAAAATATTCTATCATGAGAAATTGACATGTCATTATTTTCACGAACTAGCTCGAGTCGACCCTGAACCGGTCACCCAGGCCAGCCCACGAAAAGTCCCGAGCGGCATTCCTGATCCTCCCGGGATGGCGACAAGAACCAAGGGTATCAATAGAGTACACAACGGACCGATTTTTCCCATATATAATAAATCAATCAAAGAGTGGAATGAAATGGACAGCCCAAAAAACATTTATATAAAAATTGAACTGAACATTATTTGGACATGAAACTGAAAGTAAAACTAAACCAACACCTCAACTAACCAAACATGATAACCAACTAACTCCATGTGACACCACTAGTCACTCTCCGACACAATGATCAGACGCCGCCCAAGGCTATATAACTAAAACTGAAACCTGCACAAGGCCTAAAAATAGAAGAAGTCTATAGTCGTGAGTATTAAAACTCAGTAGGTTAGCCCGATATTCTATTCCCAATGCATTATTTTAAAACAAAAGAAAATTCAATTTCATGTTTTAAATAAAAGATATAAAAGTATGTTTTTCAAATGAGGTTCGATGCTATAATAATTATTAGAAGAAAACTTGCATGTTTTATAAACAAAAATGAAAGTAACAATTTTTCAAAGAGGTGCAACATCAAAATGAATAATATTTTAAGGGGGGTTTCTTTAAAGATTTTACTCTTTTAAATAAATAACACAAAGTTATTAATTTACCAACCAAACACACCATATGACGATAGTGAATAAAAAATATCCAATGAGCACAACTCACATGAACACCCCTAGGAACTAGTTAGTTGTGATCCCCAGCTACTGCGTATCTCGGTGAAAGTAACCATAATAAATATACATTCTTGCGCACACAAGACACTAGTAGGGATAATAACCATAACCTTGGGGTCCCCCAGCATCATGAACATCATATTTTAGTTAGTGTTTTCATCCTGAAACTTTCTACATAAAATAGGGGCCAAACCCCATAGATTCACTAGCATACTAGTACACATTCACCCACCTAGGTACCCATGATTCCCTTTAGTGCTCAATCAAATTACACCTATTATAAAATACACATTTCACATCCAAATTCCCTTAAAAAAACATAAAAACACAAACTTCCCATAAACATTCTTTACATTTATTTCAGGAATCAACACTCCACTACAAATTGTCATGAAACAATTTCAATGAGTGTATTAAGGCTTTGCACATAAAAAACATTCAAAAACACTATTTGAATTATAAAAACACAAAAAGACCATACCCAACAATATTTGGAATCCCTAAAATCATTTAAAAAATCATTTCATGGACGATAAAATAATCCCAATTGACACGACATGCTATATACAAGTAAAACACTGATTCTTCATTTTTAGGAAAGGCCAAACAAGCCTTTAAACATTTTCCCAAAACTAACATTTTTAAAAATTTATGCATTTCAGTTTTCCTAAAGAGCTGTATAAAAACCATATTCAACATCAAACCATATTCATAAATACCATAAAACACTCAGGTTACATATTCAAAATGCTACCATTTTCATAAGAATGTGAAAGAGGCCATTTTCCAGCAACTCGGGTCAAAACATGTTGTAAACCAAAACCCATTTATTTGTAAAACCAAATAAAAATTGGAAAGCCATAAGATGATCCAAAAATAATTTTTTACATGCTTGTAATGTATTTATAAATCTACAAAAATCATTTTAAATTTATCTACACACATAAAATCCAACAGGGCAATTTACTGAACACGTGACATGCACTCTTTCACAAAACAAACTTATGTTAAGCACTTAAAAAGGGATAAAATGAAATTTTCATGCCATAAAGTTATTCAAACTACTAAAACGTATTCAAAATACCATAAAGAAAGTGTGGATGCTCATGGAATAATTTATCAAACAAGAGGAGTGCACATTTATACCAAAACAACTATATTTTAAACAAAATAAGTCATAAAACATAATTTGCACACAAAACCTTTAAAAACAATGTATCGCAACATCAAATATCATATAAATTAGTTTATAACAATATTATAATGATGAAACATAAATAATAAATGCATGAGAAAGAGATATCCTACCTCAAATTCTTGGCGTAATGGAAACGTACACCCGAAATCACCTGTCGCGGGTTTATAAACCCTAAAACTATAAAGAATAGACCTAAAAGAATAGAAACCCCATCAAAAATCATGGGATAACATAAAACTAGGTATATCATGACTACGACACAATATAAAAACAAGAAATAATGAATGGAGGAGGAAGAGGAAGGAGAAAGGAGAAGGAATCTCACATTTCCACCTAGAAAACTCTTTGTCTTCCATTATATTTTCAACCCTATAGAGAAGGGAATGGATTGAAACATCATTTAGAGTCTAATAAGGTCTTGAAGAACCAGTGAAGGAAGATATGTTTGAAAAAGAGTACAAATGGAATGATTTATGGATGAAAGTATTTACCACCTCAATTCTGGATGATTTGAGGAAACCAGAGACCATTCGACCAAATATGCGATCCCAATGAGCTCCAAAGTGGTACCTTCGATATTGGGAGTGATGATAGGTATTTGGGATTAGTTTGGGAGGTGAAATCATAGAAAAATATTAAATATGGAATTAGATATAAAATAAACAATTTATTTTTTTAAAAACTAGAAATTTGCCTATGGGCTGGCCCAATGCCTAAATAAGTAACCCCAATTAACCATGATAATGAATTCTTAAGGGGTCCAAAAATATATGGTAGTTTTAATATATCATATGAGGCCATATGGGAAGTATAATGTGTGAAAAAAGTTTAAAACAATGGAGTTATAAATGATACAAATTTGGTTTTTAAAAATCGAAATGGGATCACGGTTGGCCCAAATCAAGAAGTAACCACCCTATCTCCAAAAAATCCTGAACAAGCAATGGGGAACCCAAATTAGGGAGATTAGAAATTGATGAAAATAAATAACTCAACATTAATATCATAAAATACCCCAGAAATGTATTGGTATTTTAAATGAACCTGATCAAAACAAAGGAATGAAAAACCGGGAGTGACAATTCGCCCCACCAATAAAGCTTTCTTCCCCTGAAAAGCCATAACACATTCTAGCAGAAAGATAAAAACCTAAGGATTTGATATACACATGATCCAAATTATAAATATAGTGAAATAAAATTTTACATCAACATAAATTAATCCTCTTTCCAAAACATTACACCAACTCATAACCACTTTGTGAAAATCAACGGAATGGTCAAGCCACCACCTCCACAACCATGCCAAGAACCCGATAGTTGGGTCTTATTCCAATGAAACAAACAATCACCCAAACTAATGAGATCTCAAGAAAACAATGGAATCTAGTTTAGTAAATAATTCACTCCCCAAAATTAATAAACAACTATTATTAGTCAACTTTATATGAGGAAAAATCAATGAGACCTATGGTGGGTCTCCCCACAATTGAAACCCAACTAGCAACGAAAAAAACAAGAACTCAACATTACCTCACTTGCAAAACTCCCAAAAAAACTCTCCCACAAAAACACACTAACCCATGTTATGAGGGTTACAACATGAACATATAACCACACACTCTTGAATAGAGGGGACGAGAACTTGGCCAACACTTTCAGCATGGATCCGAACCTCCCCCCCCCCCACTCGAGGTGGGGAGGGAAGGGGGCCCAATAATTTGGCCACTGGAACCAAAAAAAGAAACCAAGGAACTACCCAAAAATCTCCACCTACAACTAGGTAACAACAAGACCAAACCCGATTTACAGAGTCAGTCCAAAAAGGGACATTGATCGGAAACCCACAACCATGAAGGCATAACCATAGACACTATGTGAGGGGTAAGTCAACCACACTTGTTGTGACAAATGGAAATTCATAGTAATTATTAACCACATTATATACATAGAAACTACCTTACCACAATGTTGGAGGCAAGAGCCTAGCCAAGCATCCCACACCTTTGTTGATTTCCTAACTGCGTGAAAATCTTCACTATGAGGCCTATGGCTGGAGCCCTAAATCATAAAGAATCTGCTGCCCTGCAGTCAAGTGCTAAGTATGAAACCACTCAAGAAAACTCACCTTCTCAACAAAACACATTCATATAAATAGGAAATCCTAGATATATATCGAAATTCTATCTCAATCGGAATGAGGAGAGGAATGGACCATGAATACAGTGAAATGCATCAGCATCAACGAACACAACTGTTATGTGCACAAGAATTACCATGAACTGGAAGCACTTTAAATCAATCCCAAACAGCTCTGTATTTAAACTAATGGGATGAGGAATTATTTTAGGAGGTCGATCTAGCTTTTGTAACATGAGAAATAATCCATATATTTATCAATTAGAAATCTTGCAAACATATAACTATATGTGGCCACAACACAACAACAAACACATCTTTAAAAACCAACAGAACATTACTCCAAACCCGAGCCACCAACAAGATACCACCTCAAGATGAAACAAGAGTATGAATTCAAGATTATAAGTTAGGATAAAAAATAAACAACACTACTGAGAAATAGGATAAACCATCCACATTACCATTTGTTCAAAACAAACACCACATTTTTTCAGCTTAAAACACTTTCTAAAAAAACTAACTTGGTGAATTTTCACATTCACCAATGGGGTTTCATCATGTCTCACTCACATGGATATTTACGTGCCACCCCAGGTACTCAAAAACCTTTACATATAGGCCATCCTTCCAGATATCAATTAAACCATGCATGTAAGAACCCATGAAAACACCAAAGGCTAAAACAAAACAACATAATTCCAAAAATCATTTATTTTCAAAAGGAACACCAACCACCATGTCAAAAACGCTTTTCATATTCCACAAAAAAACCACACTTCATCAAGAACCATTTGATTAAAAAAACAATCCATTTAATTTAATAGAACATAAAAAAATAACCATTCTGTTTCAAATAGCACTTTTTCATTTTTAAAAAAATTCAGCAAGGTCTCTTTTCATAATCTGACAACCACAAAAGCCAAAACCCCTTTCCAAAAAAACACCAGCCATAGAAAACCAAATTTTCAAAATCTATTCATCATATTCAAACACTTTTCAACAGCCCAAAGAACCCCATTTAAATCAATGTTTTAGAAATACTTTAAAATGATTCACACATTCAAAACATTTTATTTCAACCATCCACAAGTTTATATTAGGGAAAATCCAATCCTATTAAATCATTTCCACTTCCTCCGCAAAATTTGTTTAAAAAAACACAACCTTACCATAACCATTCTAATATTTAATTTTTGAAAACCCCTTCTATAATTTTCCAAATCCAATACTTCCTTTAAAATCTATTTCCATAATTCTCGCACAAGTGTTTTCAAAACAAAAATTCAGAATTCATGAAAGGTCCTAGAAACCCAAAAAAGGGAACTAGTGTTGGTTGGTGACATGACCATATAGTTGGAAGTAATTTCTCAAACACAACACCAACATGGAGAGACTTCTTAAGATCATTACCTAAATCCAAATGGATTTCCGGGCCCTTCAAGCTTACAGATGCCATTAGTCGGACTCCCCTTGTCATATCCCGACACCAAACAATCAGTAAGAACAAAGGACACTAATAAAACCAGACTTCCCATGGAAACCTGAGGATCAGAACGAGCAACAGTTCATGACTCTCTTCCTGCACTTACCCCTCAAGTCCCAAAAATCCTACTCTATCTACCTTGACATCCCCTAATAACAAGGGCGCTCTAAAAAGAATGGTCTACTAAGATCCGACCGCCTCTGATACCATTTTGTCATGAACCAGGCTGAGTCGAGCCCGAACCGGTCACCCAGGCCAGCCCACAACAAGTCCTGAGAGGCATTCTCGATCCTCCCAGGAAGACGAAAAGAACCAAGGGAATCAATATAGTACACAAGGGAATTATTTCTCTCATATATAAACAATCAAACAAATAGCAGAAAGAAATGGACAACCCAAAAAAAACATTTATATAAAAATTGAACTGAACTTTATTTGTACAAGAAACTGAAAGTAAAACTAAACCAAAAACTCAACTAACCAAACTCGATAACCAACTAACTCCAGGTGACACCTCTGGTCACTCTCCAACATAATGATCACACGCCTCCCAAGGAGATCCAACTCAAACTAAAACCTGCACAAGGGCTGAAAACATAATAAGACTATAAGCGTGAGTATTAAAACTCCGTAGGTTAGCCCGATATTCTATTCCCAATGCTCTTCCTTTCAGATAAAAGTAACATCAATTTCATGTTTTAAATACAATATATAAAAGTATTTTTTTCGAATGAGGTTCCATGCAATAATAATTATAAAACAAAAACCTGCATGTTTATAAACCAAAAATGCAAGAAACAGTTTTTCAAAGAGGTGAAACTTCAAAACGAAAATTGTTTTAATGATAGATTCTTTAAAGATTTTACACTTTAAACTAAATAAAAAACACTACTTAATTTACCAACCAAACACACCATATGACGACAGTGAGTACAAAAAATCCAATGAGAACAACTCATGGTAAAACCCATAGGCACTAGTTAGTTGTGAGCCCCAGGTACCTCATATCTCGGTGAATGTAACCATAATAAATATCCGTTCTCGAGCACATGAGCCACTAATATGGAGAATACCCATAACCTATGGGTCCCCCAACATCATAATCATCATACTTTAGTTAGTTTTGTCATCATCAAACTTCCTACGTGAAATAGGGGCCAAACCCCACAGAATCACTAGCATACTAGTACACGTTCTCCCACCTAGAAACTCGGGATTCCCATTAGTGATCAATAAAATTAAACATATTATCAAATACACATTTCACATCCAAATTACATTCCCAAACCATAAAAACAAAAATAGCATGTAAAAATTCTTCACATTTATTTCATGAATCAAAAAACCACTACAAATTTTCGTTAAACAATTTCCAGGAGTGTATTGAGGCTTTGCATATAAAACACATTCAAAAACACTATTTGAATTATAAACAGACAACAAGACCATACCCAACCATATTTGGATGCCCTAAAAACATTTAATAAAATCATTTCATGTTCGATAAAATAACCACAATTGATACAACATGGTATATACAAGTAAAACACTCATTCTTCATTTTTAGGAAAGGCCAAACATGCCTTTAAACATTTTCCCAAAACTAACATTTGAAAAATTTATGCATTTAAGTTTTTTTTAACAGCTGTATACACACCATATAAAACATCAAACCAGATTCATAAATCTCATAAAACGATCAGCTTACATATTCAAAACACAACCATTTTTATAAGAATGTGAAAGAGGCCCTTTTCAAGCAACTCGGGCCAAAACATGTTGTAAACCAAAACCCATTTATTTGTAAAACCGAATGAAAATTGGAAAGACGTATAAGGATTCAAAAATTAATTTTTACCTGTTTCCAATTTGTTTTTAAATCCAAACAAATCTTTTTAAATTGCACTGGGTACATAAAAGCCAACAGGTCAATTTATTGAACACGTGGCATGCACTCTTTAACATAACAACTTATGTTAATCACTAAAAAACGGATAAAATACAATTTTCCTTCCATAAATTTATTCATGTTACTGAATAATATTCCAAATACCATAAACCAAGTGAGAAATCTCATGGAATAATTTATCAAACAAGAGGAGTGCACATTTATACCAAAACAACTATATTTAAACCAAAATAAGTCATAAAACATAATTTACACACATAACCTTTAAAACCATGGTTTCACAGAAGCACATGTCATATAGATATGGTTATAATAGTATGATAATGATGAAACTTTCATAATAAAGGAAAGTGAAAGGGATATCCTACATCGAATCCTTGGCGTAATGGAAACACACACCTGAAATCACCCGCCACGAGTTTATAAACCCTAAAACTATAAATACTAGACCTAAATGAACTGAAACCCCATCAAAAATCAAGGTATAACAGAAACATAGGTAGATCATGACTAGGGGAAAATATAAAACCAAGAAATAATGAAAGGAGGAGGATGAGGAAGGAGAAAGGAGAAGGAATCTCACCATTCCTCCTAGAAAACTCTTGGTCTTCCATTAGATCTGAAACCCAAGAGAGAATGGAATGGCTTGAAACTTCTTGGAGAGTTTACTAAGGTCAGTAAGAACCAGTTAATGAAATTTTGTTTGGAAAAATTATTACGAATGGAATTATTTATGGATAAAATAATTTACCTTCTCAATTCTGGACGATTTGAGGAAACCAGTGAACTTTTTACCAAA
Organism: Viscum album; assembly: GCA_963277665.1. NCBI lineage: Eukaryota > Viridiplantae > Streptophyta > Magnoliopsida > Santalales > Viscaceae > Viscum > Viscum album. The sequence goes on along the minus strand of OY728119.1, from coordinate 1,856,980,542 downwards.
TATGTGATCACAATGAGCTCCAAAGTGGTCAAATCGATTATGGGGGTAAGGATAGGTATTTGGTATTTGTGGGAGAGGCATAATAATAGAAAAATATTCAATATTTAATTAGATATAAAATAAAAAAATTATTTTTTTAAACTGTAAATGGGCCCATGGGCTGGCCCAATGCTTAATAAGTAACCCCAATTCACCCTGATTATGAATTCTTAAAGGGCCCAAAAGGATATGGTAGTTTTAATATATAATATGATACCATGTGGGAAGTGTAATGTGTGGAAAAGGTTGAAAAAAAATTGAGTTATTAAAGGAAAAAATGTTGTTTTTAAAACTGGAAATGGGCTCACTGTTGGCTCAAATCATGAAGTAACCACCCTATCTTCAAAAACTTTTAAACAAGAAATGAGGAGCCCAAATTAGTGTGATTAGACATAGTTGAAACTTAGAAACTCAACATTAATCTCACACAAGACCCCAGAAATGTATCAGGATTATAAATTAACTAGATCAAAACAAAGAAATGAAAAACCGGGTGTGACAATTCTCCCCACCATTAAAGCTTTCTCCCCCAGAAAGCCATAACACTTTCCACTCTTTCAATATATAGAGAAGAATCATATAGTCACTGGTATAGATATTATGATGGGGAAGAATTGATATTATACTCTTAGGTATTACCTTTACATACTATGAAATGACTATTTTTTTAATAAGACTACAAATATTACTAACAATAAAATAAATGGGTCCTTTGTTAGAGGGAATCATATGTTTTATTTCATGGATAAGGGAAAAAATAAAGTTTCTTCCAGGGTAAATGGAATTTTTTAAGGGTAACCTCTATGACTTTAGAAATATTTTAGGGGAATCCTATACCAAGATAAAAAATAAAAATTACATTAAAATTCAATTAATATTGTTATAGATCCTCCAAAATACGAGAACAATATACATGGACTCTCTATAATCCCATGAGATAACAAAATAAGTGTTCAAAAATATTCAATCCCATATATTAGATACCACTAAAATGATTCTAATCCACATGAATCAAATCCAAACACATGGACAAATGTTTTTAAGGGATAAAAAAATAAACACCCTGTGAGGGTCATTATAATGAAGTATAACTCTACGAATAAATCAAAGCCAATATACCATAAATAATACGAAAAAAACCCTCAAAATCATCAATCATCATATAAAATATTCCATAATTCATATATATCATTCAATAAAATGATTAAACAACTTGTGATATTGATCATCCATCTATGACTCAATTTCCCATGTACACACATTCAAACTACCATATTATCATAATAAATAAATCAATGGAATTGAACATTTGGGAAACACCTTCTCCTAAAAATCATAAATTTAAAGGGGTCATTCATCAAATTTCACATCATATTCAACGTAAAAATCTCCCCAGTCAATGAAATGAGAATTATCATGAAGATATCGAGAAATTTATGGTACAAGGAAAATGTAAAATATTAATTCTATTTATGGGGGAAGTGTTAATCATTGTGAAAGAACATAAATTTTCTATAACACCATTAATGATCAAACAAATTGGGGAGAAAGAATATTCCCATGAGATAAACTTATCTTCCCACAATGAGGAGGTTCCTTTAGAAATACAAGATCACTAACACAAAAGTATAGAGATCTCCCCTATGATTTGCATAAAATATGTGAGGACCATATTCTTCCTTCATCTCCTCATGAATCAAATTCATCATTCTCAACATTAAATATACCAATTTTGGTCTATAATTATCTATCTCTATAACGATGTTCTAACACATAAATATATCTTCATGTTCTTCCATAACGTTCTACAAATATAGTCATAAATATGTTGGAGTGATAGTTGGTATGATAAGAAAACATGAAAAAGGGTACATTATTCACCCATAGGTCTCCAAATATTTGGATTCATTCATGTAGAATGTCTACTGATGTCTGGATTGTATCTCTATTAAACCCTTTAACTATGGATGAAAATTGGTGTCAATGGATCGTAGGGATACGAAACCTAGATGGAAACCAATCCACGACCGAGAGGTAAAATGGGGATCAAGAACATGGATGATCATGTTCAAACCTCCCATGAAGCCTCAAAGTCTCCTCTAGATATATTGTTATCGAGATATCCTTGGATATCAAATTATTAATTCCCAAAGAGTGAGAAAACTTCATAAAATAGTTTAAAATCACCCAAATATCATCATATCCACTCAAATATCAAGGTAAATTAGTTGAAACAAAATCCATCAATATTTTCTCCCACTTACACTGCAGGATTTGAAATGGTTGAAGTAACAAATTTATAACACAATGATTGGAATTTATATTTTCGTAAAACAAACTTAAATATACAAACTCTAAAAAAATATCATCATCATATACAACCAAAATTGACTCATCAAGGAACATAAGATCTTATCCACACATGGATATACTGCCATGGGTGATCTATACAACTCATGAAGAAACACTTCACATGTTATTGAAGAAGTATAGAACATATCATTGAAAATTACCCAATGTTTTTAATCTATAGATTTTACCTTAGTCGAATCACAAAAAAAACAACTCAATACTAATAAATTTCCACCTTACAATCTATGAACTGAGATTCATACACCCATTCAACTGAGAACGATGGAAACATAATTTGGTTGACACATCAATGACCATCAACTATCCCCATATCAATTTATAATATTTCAAGCTCCACTATCTCTCTCCCAACATCATTAGACTAATTTATGACATCTCTATGAGAATTCCTACACAGTATGTGAGTATTAACATTCCATTACCCTTATATATATGAAATTTAAATTTCAGAATCATTTAATAATTTCTTCCACTGTCATTATAAAAGTTCAAATCATGTTGGGAGAAGATATATCATAATATATTATGATATGTGAAGACCATAATGTCTCAAAAATTTGATATTGTCACTATCAATTTAGGGAAAAAACAAAAATAACAATATCAAGATCATTCTTTGTATAGTTACCTTCATGGGATCATAAATATTGGGTCCCATATGAGAAAATATTCAACTTATATATCATTATGTAACATAATCAAAGGCATAATGCATTATAATAAACCTCATAAATAGAATATTCCTTAGTAAATTATAGAATATTTGAACTCCCCAACATATCCATTACATACTCAATGGAATATTGGAATTGGTTAGTCCACATGAAGGTATGTTCCTACCTAATCAAGGCCATCAGAGGAGTCACGATCCTATTAAAATTTCTCATAAATATCCTTTAATATCATACAGGACCAAGGAAAATCTAAACCATTTTAATATCCTTGGGATTTATTTAAAACAAACTAATCAAATAATCAATGTACCCATTACTACTCCCTACTGAGACAGAACATGTCCCATGAAATTCATCTCATGGACCTAGAGCATACACCAAGAAAGATTCAACCAGAGTTGATGATGTTAATGATCCTCGATAATGGATCTCAAATTATCAATATGCTCTTCATCATAATTAGAATATACAAGGATGGAATCAATTAATACCACAAAAAATTCAATCCAAGAACTCACGGATGATATTATTCAAAATAACCATGATCATGGATGGTGTATTTATTACACTGAAGAGCATTACAATGAAGTTGTAGTGCCTATATTGACATTTAAATATACTCATTGGGATATCTTCATGTTTCACTATACTCTAATGATATCATGAATAAAAATTCATCTAAGATAGCTAGCTCTCTACATTTATATAATTCAATAAATCATTAATATGTGGATGAGGATAATTGTTCTTCACTATCACATGATTTAAATGATGATAATCGATAAAAAACTATATACATATATCCTTTTTTTTCATAAACAAGACCAAATCACCCCAATGTGACACAATGAGCTAATTGAAACCTCTCTCTATATGTCCATCAATTTAAATCCATGGATCTAAAAACATGTATAGTTGTATACTATTTATATACATTGATATTGGAGAGGTATAAAATTGCAATTCTATCATAAACATGATATTTCATCATGGGGGTAATCTTACAAACACCTTAATAAAGCCTCTATACATCATTCAACTAATGGTTTACTGGTCCACAACATTTCTAGATATAATGGAACCCACATCCATGATTATAATATACTATTTTAAGATAAAATAAATCATGGATCATCACACTTATCCCCCCCCCATATGATCATTTCATGCCAATACTGGGACTATTATGCGATGTTTATTGTTGTTTCCTTAAAGGATACTACTACAATGGTCAGACCTAAAGAAGGGGGTCCAAATACATGTTGACTACTAAGGATGGTCGTTCACTATAGATAATGATGTCCATGAGCACTATATTAAATAATCATAATGTCTGATCCTATGGTTGGGGTTCAAGAACATAAAACTCTAGAGAAATGGGATTGAGGAAGATGAGGTAGAATCCCTACTATCTAAAACATTTTATTGGAGCGAAATTGAGAATCAAAATCCATTAAATTAATCTATAGAGAGTCTTAATTACTCCCCAGATGTGATGGTCTAATATGATCCAACATCCTCTCAATAACCTCTACCTTCTCCATGACCTTGAGAATCATCAATAACATTAATTAAAATCCCCCTCAAAATCCCTCTCTCTACCCTCTTAATTAGGTGGAAAATATAATTCTTATCATTGAATATTTTTGAAATGAATACTAAACTCTAGCATGTTGTATATCCCTATGTAGAGAGAATGAATAAAATTCCATTGTGTTGTCTTCATGATTTAATGGAGAAAAACATCATAGAACTGATTGTGTAATATCTCTTAGGATACTTCTAACTCATCAGAATCACCCAGATAAAAAATCCACCACTAGTGGGTATCTCCTATGTAAATACAAAAAACTAATGGAATTAAATTATCCTTTTGGGAATTAATCATATCAAGTAAATAAATATATCCCATAGTAATTCATTGGTCTCTAGGTTAAAAATAGATCTGTCATAATTCAGCTGGACCTAATGATAAATCTCTAAAGGTATATTCATCTAGGTATCAAATTATTCAAGTTTAAATCTTTGGGGATATGTGGGTGCATACCTGTAAACCACTTTATTGTGAGCATAATTGGGTGAAGTGGCCAGATTTGTATGAGATTTTGATGATTTATTATTCAAAATATTATTTAAATATTAAATGAATTAGTTTGGACAATTTTTTTTCAAAATATTATTCGTCTAATATCTTGATGAAATTGTGTCTTTTTAGGTCTAAATTGATTTAATGATTATTTGGTTGATTTTATCATAATATATGCACTAAGAGTTTTTTATTATTAGTTAAATATTAATACAATTTATTTTTTTAATTTCCAAGTGAATATTAATTTTAATCTAATTTCCATGTAATTTTGATCATCTTGGGATTTTTGATTTAACTTTTTCATTAATTTGAGTAACTATTTTCAATATTTGATTGTTGGAAATAAATTATTCATTTATAAAATTATATGATTAATTTATTTAATTTTTTGTTTCTTAATGTATAATTGATAACAAGCATAATGGTAACCATGTACCTATATAATGGTGACCTAGAGTCTTATGTGACGTTACTATCGTAACCTCAAAATTTACATGACGATAAATAATTCCTTTAAAGAGATGTTTGATCATATAATTGATGTTTGAGTTCTAGGTCAGGATCATTCTACGTTTGTGAATTGAAAAAATGTCATACATACATATAAAAGGGTTAAAAACACTTGTGTAAAGATACTTCATTATTAAAAAAACAACATGAGTTAACCCAATTGTTTTGGGTGATGCAAAAAAAAAGAAAACTCATACTTCGAAGGATATATAATAATAACATTATATTCAATAAAGGGATATAGAAAATAGAACTATAGTTCAATAACCTTCATAAAATTTATCGTGTGGTTCTAGATCAATATGAAGGTGCTGAAAATATAACTAAAAATTTTAAAGCCATAAATTCCAAAAAATCCCATGGAATCTCACACTATCAAAGTTGAAAAATAATTAAAATATTTTATAAGAAACAATGATAAGGATCATGAATCATAATGGAAGAGACATTCATGGGAAATTTCAACAAAACATACCATAAAGAAGAAAAATGAACACTGAAATCCTTCACATTCCTAGTTCTGGTTAGAGATCAGAGTCACAATATGTGTGTCATAGAGCTGAGAGAACACATAAATTTGTAAAGAATTCATTCAAGAAATGTGTAAATGATTATTCATCACTTAATTTTGTGTAAGAGATAATATGAATAATATTTAGATGAAATGGAAGGAGATAAACTTACAATATGGTATTCATGGTGGAAGAAAGTATGAGGTTGGTTAATGGATTCGAGTACCTACTTTATAGATAATGACTACTCACTATCCCTAAATACTCTCTATTATATTTCATATTTTTATTTTATTTTCCAATTATACTATTAATATGAATTGTACATAATTTTCAAAAGGATAATTAATTTTTTATATTCTATTAAACCCATTATTGATCTGATATTAATCTCTCTGAGTTTTATTTGTTTTCTTTGGAGACATTTCATTGATTCAGACATGATCATATTAGATGATATGACTATTAGAAAATAATCTAATGGTTTCTGGAAATATTTTTACCCACCTATAAAATTAAATAGATTAAAGATTGGATTTTTAGGAAAAAAAAATTCAATTTAATTGATGTTTAATCTTTGTATGACTCATTGAGTTTAAAATTTATTGAACACATTTTCAAGAATACTTATCTTTTTATATGAATCTTAATTTTTAATTTTACATCAATAGATTTGGGATTTATCATGACCATAAAAAGTAAATTTTAACCTTGAAAAAAACGTTAATACCCCACTCTCATTTATCTTATTCTCTATTTCTTCAATTCTTCTCACACTTACACACTTAAATTAGAATTTTTATTCCCTTTTTTAGTAGTTTGAATCATAATTAATCCCATTAATCACACAACCACCTTCCCCTGGGTTCAACATTACATTTCATTATACCAGTGTACGTAGGAGATACAAATTTATATTTTGATAGTCCAAATAAATACTATCCAAAATTGAAAACATTCTCAAAGAGGGCACACATTTAGTGAAAAGAGGTCTTTAAATGGAAAACTGAATATAGAACAAATGAAAAAAACATTTGTGAATGATATAATTTATTTGTGTGATTTATCTTAAATTTTTTATTATTTTTAAAAGTGATTATTTTTATAGTATAAAATGAATTAATATAGGAAACCATGAGGATTATGACTCTAAACTAAACGATCAATCATAATTGAATGAAATTATGATTGAATTGATTTATAAATTTGACCAAAGCCTTGAAAAATCCAGAATCCAAAGATTGAAAACTAAAATAAGTGATCACGGTAAAAAAATAAAAGTTTATAAACTACATGAATTGGGAGATGAAAGAGTTAGAGTAGAGAATTTTGAAGTATTAGGTGGGGAAATTAAAGGAGAAACTATGGAACAAAACACTGAAATGAAAGAATATAAAAGTGATGAAAAATATTTTAACATTATGATCAAACCACTAAAAAAATATAAAAAATATAAAAAATGTAATGAGAAAATAATGTAATATTAGTTTTATGATTTTTTATTCAATAATAAAATCAAGAAGAATGTATTATTTTGTTTTTACTCCCTGAACAGAAAAAAACCCTACTAGTATAATAATATTAAAGGTGTGATAGATTGGGTTAAGGAAACATTTAAAGATAGAGATTTAACTCATAATACCCTTCAACATATTATTCTGAAATAATATCTAATGAAAGATCGTTTGATGATTGGAATTTTTGGGAAGACAACAATAAAATATAAATATTTAATTCCAATTTTTTACATTATTTAAATTTTTCTCTTCGCATATTTGATATTTTGAATTGAATAACAATATAATAGAATCTAGATTATGTGGTTGAGGTTTTAAAATTTAATGAAATATTTTTTTCAGTAATCACTTCATGTACCTTCCATGTCGTAATTTTATAAATATATACTTAGATTTAATGAAATTAATGGTTATCCCTTATGGTGGAATTTTATAAAACTAAAATCTATTGAATTGGACCTTCATAGAGAATAACGTGTGAGGATCTCCCTTGAACTTGAACATAAACACTCAAATTAACTCACCCTTATATTGGAGGATAAATCTTTATTGTTTAAACATTTATTAGTGGTTAACTATAAACTTTTGACAATAGTATAAGTTTCTTTTATCTGGAATTGGGGGCTAAAAATGTGTTAAAATCTAGGGGTTTAATGGAAACAAATTAATCTATCTTTATTTAGCCTAAAGAATTTTGAAATTGACTATATGACATTGTTGGGAAACCACTGGTATGTTTGAGGATAATTTATATTTGAAAAGTATTTATAGATCATTTTTTGTTTTTAGATGATGATATTTTATAATAATGTCTCAATTTGATGAAAACTAAACATGAATACGTGCATAATTCTATACTTTTATATTCAACAATGTTTCCATTAATTTAATTTCACACTGATATTCATTTAAAATATGAGGATATATTATACGAGGGATTAATTTTGTTTACTAATGGATCATAAAGTTCACAATTTTGTACTACAAATTTACACCCTCAATTTATTTTTCTATACTCATCTATTTTCTCACTTTTTTTCATGAATCAATGATCTAAAATAGAGAAGATAGCATTGTTAATGATTTCACATCTTAAAAATACCTTATGTTCACTTTTATCTTTATCTGAGTTTAAAACCTACCAAATTGTAGTCAATTATGTAAATGGATATAGATTTCTGAACCATTGTGAGAGGCTATATTAAAGTGTATCTTTCAATTTTTAAAGGAATTTGTTGTCATATTAAATCATTTTTGGCCCAAAAAAATTACTTTCTAAATATAAATGGATAGAATAGAAGTGGTGTTTCCCATATAAAAGTCACATCCTCTATGTTTTTATGGTATATCTCTAAGAGTATCTGGCTTGGGAATTTAAAACTAGAATCGCATGATAGGAAACCCATGGATTTGATGTTTTTTTTCATGTCATAAAATAAAACCACTATCAATCTATTTTTGTGTCGCATAACCCCATAATATATTTTCCACATTTTGTAATTTTGAGTTCCTTCCCACTGTACAACTACTATTTTATCTAATGATTGATTTTTTTTAATATTGTAGTCATGAAAATGTAATGACCAAGTGGGGATTCAAGGATTTTAGAGGGTGGTATTTTGTCTACAAAAAATTAAATTAGAAACACTATCATGGGATTAACATATCTAATTCATCTTACTCAGTTGAATTTTATAAGTTGTTTTAATTGTTTCGTACTCCCTTGATGTTGATATAATATATTAAAATTTATGTTTAAAATGTTTTTTATCGAAATTAATTGTGGGGAATGTTTTTTTGGAGTTATATTAATTTTTTCACGTAGATATTTCTTCGGAATGATTATTTATTATGATTTCTTGATTATTTTGTATTAAATACATTATGAATTATGTTGAAAACCCATCATAGATCCTAGGAAATTTATTGATTTTTTTGAGAATATTAAATGATTCTTAAAATTCATACTATATGTCAGATTTATACTTTATCCAGATAATTTTCATAAAACATTTGAAAATATATATTTTCTATCTGTAAATAAAATTCATTTACATTCTAAATCTTAGTAACGATTTTTCGTAATTTTTTCCCATATTTCTATTTGGTGATTTATTATTAACCTTGCATGTGTTTCAAAACTAATTTATAGAAACATATTCAAATTTAATTATGTTAAATTTTATCCCACCTTGAGATTAAATATTAGGTACAATTATGGGTTTTAAATGTGGGGTCTCTTTCTATGATAAATTATATTACATTTATTATACATAAAAACCATTTAAAAATTTAAATTGATGGTATTCACTATTTTATTTTCATTTCTAATGGTTTTAATTTTTTAATAATTTTGAGGAAAAGATTTTCTCAAAATTAATTGATCAGATGATTCTCTATAACCACAGAATAAATCATGTCATATCATTTACATTTATCTCTTTAAAAAAATATTATTATAATATTTTGAAAGTAGGATTTGAAATAATAATTGATAACTTCGTGATTTTATTCAAACATATAATATTTCCATATAAATGGGATTTGAAATGAACTCTTAATATTGATTAAAATTTTTAATATTTAAGATAAAACTATTAGATGTGTTCATTATGCTCCCCTTAAATTGTTAAACTCACTCATCAACTAGTTAAGTCGAATTATTGTATGTGTTAATTATATATGACTATTCAACATGGATAAAAAGAGATTTTTGGATGAACATTTAAATGAAATTGGAACTGTGTTTCAATGCTTTCAAAATATTAAAATTCAATATTTTTTATAAAAAATTAACCATATGATTTCCAAAAAAACATTATTTTTTAGAAAATTATTTATTCATACTTATTGGAAAGAGTTATTGGGTAGAAACAATTTCAAAAATCACATCTTAGTAGGCTGAAAGAAAATAATATTTTGGATGAATTTAATCACACAAGAATTGATGAATCTATTTATTAAGGACATGAAATAAGTTATGTTTATAGGAATTTGGTATGGATGCATTTGGATAAATGTTTTCCACATAATTTCATTAATATTTTGATGATTTAGTATTCAAAATAATCTTTAAAATTTTAATAATTAAATTTGGACAAATTTTTTTGAAATTTTTATTTGTTGAATATATTGATGAAATTGTGTGTTTTTAGTGATGATTTGATTAAATTAATGTTGGGTTAATTATATCTTAATGTTAAGATCATAAATGTTTTTGATTTTGGGGTTAATATACATTACAATATTATTTTTTTGTAATTTTTTTATCCATGGATTTTTTATATACGTTTTACATTATTCCACCTCTTTGTATTAAACATAAAATTATTAGAATAAATATTTCTTAATATCTTAATGTCATTAAATTTTTATATAATTATATTTAATATTTTCATGATGTGTAAAAGTATGTGGATAACTCCTATAAGATTAACCAAGATCCTACATAGGGGTCACCTCAAGACCAGGGAAATTGTTCCATTGTGGACTCAAAAGATATGAATGGGGTAGTCATTAAATTAAAGAGATATGTGACAGTAATAATTTGGTTGTAGTGTTGCATCATGGTCATCTAGTATTTTAATGTTTTGTAAAGATTATATAGGTATGTATAAGGGTTAAAATCACCTGTATAAAGTTACATCAACATTAAACAACATATTTCGAGCTATATTTGATGTTCAAGGTGATTTGAAAATATAATCCCACATTTCGAAGGCAACGTAAGATTATATCAAGCTTCATAGAAAGGTTGTTTAGAGGTGGAACTGCATTTAAACAACCTATTTAAAGGTCATCATGTAGTTTTAGAACAATGTATAACTGCTGAAAAGATAATTAAAATGTGTAGATCTTTAAATTCTAAAGAATCATGTGCAGTATAGATTTGTTGAAGCTTGTAAAAATATGAATCATTTAGGGGATATTGAGGGGAGGAACAAGAATCACATGGGTAGTTACACTCATGATGAAGCTCTACTCATGTCCCGATGAATAAGATAATGGTTTGTGACAACAATCATGTGCCCATTTCTAGTTGGAGCTCATAGTTTATTTATTTATTCCATGTATTTAAGACCCCTCTTAAATTTCGCGAGGCTTCATTTGTAAAATTATGGGGAGATCATTCATCAACTATTTCTAGGAAGGGGGCTTCAACAAATTTCTAGACATAAGGGAGGAGATAAATTTCAGATCTTTGATCTAATTTTAAAGAGGGAATATAGGTAGTTGAGTAGAGCTCCCACCATCAAAAATAAGTAACCCTCTTCTCCCACTCATACATTATAATATATTATATATTTTTCCATTGATTTCCTTTTCTACTATGAACATGAATTGAAAATCATTTTCAAAAGTAAATTTCAATTTTTATAGTCTATTAAAATGTATATTTTTCTTATTGTTATATCATTATATTTCATTACTTATTTATTGTCCACATCATATCAATTCATTCATGAACATGGTTTATGTAAAACCAATTTAAAATTAATATCAAAGTTGATTGAAATATCTTTATCCACTGATAAAAATATGAATACTAAGCCAAAAAATTTAGAATAACAAACTATTATTATTTTATGGAAATTAAATCACTGGGTAACTCATTGTGCGGTGAATTTTTTGAACTCATTTTCAAGAACACACTTATTTCCATAGTTTGGTTCAATTAGACTTTTCTCTCAACAACATTGGAAATTGTATTGTCCATAATATGAACTATATATGCTCGATAACACCTTTAACATGACACTCTAACCTTTTTTATTATTTATTTATTATATTCTGTAAAATTTATCTCTCTTCTATCAGAATTCTTATTGCATGTTTAGCCATTTAGAATATAAATAAGACAATCGATTACTCACATTCCCTCTCTTAGATTCAACAATTTATGACACTATAATAGTATGAGTATGAGATATAAATTTATATTTCAATATTCTAATAATAGTCTTCCATGGGAAATTCAATCTAAATTTATACCTAAAAAAGCAAATTGTGTTAATGACTTTGTAAAACTAGAATATAGAATACATAAAATCACTTAATTATGATTTAACTTATTTTAGATTATATATCCAATTAAAAAAAATGTGTAATAAATAATGATATATGGCCCTTTCCTTTTTTATACCCTCCATGAAGCATCACTTTACATATCACATTCAACAAACATAAGGTCCTTGTATCAGATCATAGGAGGACTATAAAATATATAGTCTTTATAAGTCTCTCTTACTTACATTATGAATCGATCAATCAATGTTTTATATATTTTATTAAAGACACAATACAAAACAAAGAGAAACATTAAAAATAGGGACTATAGAGGTCTTAATTGATTTATCCTTAGGGCATCCCCTCTGACCAGGTTCTACCCCTCTAGAAACATTATATCCATATCTAGAGAACAAATGGTGTTCCACCAATGTGTTTAAAATGTGGAAAGTAAGTCAGTGACCTTGTTCCCCTAACACCAAGTATGAACTACATAGATGTTAGATTCCATGAGACTAAGGCATTTTCTTATGATTTAGGACATGGACCATGGTATTGGGAACATACCTGACAGAGAGTTGTAGATAATGATGGAGTCAGCTTCCACTGCACTAAGGGTAATGTTCCTCTTCCTGGATAGTTGAAGACTATAGAGCATCATTAGGGATTTATCTTGTAAATAGTGTCCCGTTCCATAATCGGAAGCAAAAGTTTCCATAACCACATGGGCCTGTAGTGAATATGATTTTGACCACCAAAGCCTGCCAATAATAGATCATGGTTTTGGGACTAGAACCAAAGGTATATCATATAAACATTGAGGATGAATTTTCTTCTACATCCTATAAAATTAAAAAAGATCCACCATTATACTCTATAATAAAAAATAATCCAAATTATAATAAATGAAATTTCAAAGATATGAAATTCAAAAATGAAAATAAACAACAAACTAATCATATGGTAGAGACCATGAACCCATGAGATCCTCCATATAATCCCCATGTTCTTGAAATGAACTAAACAATTTCCATATTCCTCTCCTAGAAAATAATAAATATATAAATATATATATAGGGAGTAGTATAAAACTATACTCAACAGGATCCTCCTCACAACCTCTCTTGGAATTATGGAAGAATTATACGAAATCCCTAGTGAGTAAAAAGAAAAACTAACACATCACCCAAATAGCTAAACTATATTTTCATCCTCAATATGCCTCACTAACCATGTATCTCATAGAATCATGTAACATGATAATGAAACATTTATATAATAAGGATACCTTGCTAACACATTCCCATAGAACTAATCACAAAAATACTTGATAAATTATGTCAAGGTTCTCTCATCCCCCCTGTAAGTCATGTTTCACATCTTTTGAAATTATTCAAAACCACATCCACTTAATCAAAACCATATCCCATAACACCCCATAATAATGAGGTTATACCGTTATCCATCATATCTCAGGTAAATATAAAATATACAATGAGACGTTACATCTCGTGCATAAGTTCACCCATAATAACTATATCGACTATAGCTAGTATACATGTATATATTATAATTTTATGTCATCTAAGCCCACATATAAAATTATGTTATAATTAGGATCCATTACAACCTTTATTATCATATACATTATAAATTTTATCCCTTAATGTCTGTAAATATCCACAAACAATCCATGTATTTAAAATAGAGAGATGTAGGGGAATTTATACATTTTTTTCCTCAAAAACCTAGATGTTGGGAAAGCACACTGAACCCATGGCCAGATATGGGTGTCACCTACCCCCACCAACTTGGGTGGTGGAGCATAATAAATAAAATAACATAAAGATATATAAAATACACAACAATTAGATGGTTATATAACAAACACAAGACTTGTTAGAATAAAAACATCTTATACGATGACCGAAATACCATTACTAAGGACTAAAAGATACTAAGAAACCAATAAAAAAGGATCAATTCAGTAATAATGATATAATAAATTTCTAATCATTTAAGAATATTTCATTATCAACATATATTATTATATCTTTTAATTATAAAGAAATGAACATAAATTTAATATTTTTTCTATTATAATGGAATTTTCGAAACCCAAATCCCATTATACCCCCAAATGAAGGATTTATTGTTCTTATAGTGAATAATAATGATGACATAATACCTAAACTCTAATATGGGGATAACATCTTCTGACACTCCCCATGAAACTTGGTATACCTAGATCTGATATATAATAAAACAAAAAAGGTATATGTTAACACTCCCTATCATATTTTTCATGAAAATGTTGAAATAAAATTTAAAAAAACTAAAAATAATAAAATCAAAATAGTAATAAACCTCGATGGAAGCTCAAGAGGGAGCCCAAAGGCTCGATAGATATCCAGGTTGAGTCAAAGAGTTCTGGTATAGGGGTGAGAAGGTTGATGGAAATTATTGAACCAACAATGGGTACCTGACGCACGCCTGTCATATGGCATGGAAAAACAATTTTTTATATTATATAAGTAAAATAGAGCATATAACCCAATGTATTCCCCCCAAAGAATAGTTTACACAAAATAGTTTTTTACTTTTTAATTAGGGTATACCTATAGTGTTTTTGGATGACATTAATAAGAAAATTATTAAAATGAAAATATATATTAATGTGATTGAATAATATGATATGAAATGGGTGATTAGGTCAATGTCAATTTTCCAATTTAAATTATATCCTTTGTATATTTTATTCAATCATGATCTACTGAGTTTATTAATGTGAGATTCTATGATAATTTCCTGTCACATCCTTGGTGAAATGGTGATGGAGAGAGAAAACCATACCATTATCTCAGTTTGGTCTATACTCTTTACATGTGTGAGAATTTTACATTGAATATCCCTAATTCTCTTTTGAAATACCCAATCATGTATTATTTGTCCCAAAAAAGTAGGAACTCTTTTTACCCCTGTCACATGTATTGAAGATCGTTGAGTACTTTACCATTAAGCACTAGTCTATTCCATCGTATATAACAAATAACATATTAGAGGTAAATAGTAATAATTTACCTAAGAAAAAATCAAAAACATAATCAAATATAATATATGATTACAGATGATAAGAAAACCACTATATAAAATAGAAAACAACTTTGAATAATAGGGAAAGATATTTCATGAAATTATGTCAAAAAATGTAAGCATTTAAAAATAGAAAAAAACCTTCCCCTATCCCTCAAATGATTTCCCTAAAATGGTTAGGTTAATAAAGATGAATGGGGATGGAGAAGTAATTTTAAATATATGAAAAGAATAATTAAATGAGATAAAGTATAAAATGGCTCCTCCTTGGTGTTGTAGAAGGAATGGGGTGGGATAGAATCGGATGGAGGAGCTCTCCTCCATTTATAGAGTAGAATATATCATCCAAAATATAATGTGATTTTTAAACATTAAATTGATTATTAATCTATAGATTCCTTCTTAAATGTTGTTCCAGAACCTCTTTCTCATTCACCCTAAAAAAAATCACAATTGGCAACCAAAATAATTATTTATGAATGTTTTAGTCTAATAATTTATTCTTCCCAGTAATGCTCTAAACATTTCTAATCTCTTGATTATAATTCATTAATGACCATGTGAACGGTAGATCCATGAGTATCATCCTTAAAAAATTTGTTCCCCAATGTCCATTGTCTTCATCAAAATCATTTCAGTGTATTTGGGCCCATCATTCACAAGATATAAACCCAACAATAGAAATTCATAGATCTATGAATGGTTTTCAAGGCCGAACTGTTTAGCTCGTTTTGATATTCAATACAGTCATTTAATGTTTTGTTCTAGAAGGATAAAATAAATACATGAATTTATGGAATCCTAAAGAGAAATTGATTTATGATTTGTATTAGTATTGAAATATTACAGTTGAAATAAAAAAAATTAAAACTATAAAAATTCCAAAATGGTCCATTTTTATTATTATGATAAAAGTACAACTAAAATCATAATAGGTGGAAGTTTTTTTTTGAAAATAACACCTTAGTGAGATTTTAATATTTGAAATTTAATGTGAAATTATTAAAAAATAACATCTCTATAAAATCCTCCATTATTTTCTCTTGGACTCATAGAAATGTAATTATCACAATATAATCAAAGAAAATTCCAAACAAATACCCATGAGATCTACAAATCCACACCAATATATAAAAATATACCATGTCTCATAAAAAAATTATTTAGTGTTATCCATTTAGATTATATAATATATTTAATCATCATTTCTTATCCCATGAAAACTAAACCCCTACCTCACGTGAATTTTCTCTCATCTCACAAATGAAATTTTCAACAAGGATTTTCTCATGAGATCTCATGAAATAGTCACCATATGATTGATAAATTCCAATGACCTTAGATAATGTGATTCACGTAAATGATTTTATAATGAGGACATTATAGAGTCATTCTATGGCTTCCGATTGGTAGGATTTAGATGTTAAAAATTATGATTCTGAATGAGGAGGGCTTGGATCTCTTTGATAAAAAATTATAATATTATAATTTTCACTCAAGTATGTTATCCTACTAACATTAATTATTCAAAAATAATATACCTCATTACATTAATCATTTTAGAATAAATATTTCCAATATTTTTAAAATAATTTTTCATGAAAGCTCCAGATAGGAACAAATTTATTTTTCTATTTGAAGCTCTAGAATGAAATATCTTATGTCATCATGAAATCTCCACAGATGCACAACATTATATAGATCCTCCAATGGCCCTAAGGCCTTCATTTTTTTTTATTTTTTGATAATCCACCTTTCAAGGGGTGAGGTGGAACCCTTACAAGGCACGTAGGCGTAAGTATTACATGGCCCGTAGGCATTAGAGGAATTCATTGCCCATAAGCTTCAAACATTACATAAAACCAAGACTAACTACTTGGAACTGCTCCTCCTCAGCATATTCAACGTTAAATCAGCTCTCCACATTCACATTGTTGTTTGGCTAGGCATTCCCATTCATGCACATGCTTGTCCTGATGGCAGGTGCCATACCCTCTCATTCTCGCAATCTGTTTAGCTCTACTGTGGTGAAAGATCCTTTCTCATCCTCCTTATAGAGCATGTTCCTTTTAGAAAAATAATCTCCTTATCATTTTATTTTCCACCCAAAGTATATCCAAATTATTGATCTCACCACAGGTCATCATCCTCTACACTTAAGTTTAACTAGATGATTCAATTTCAATTCAACAATATGTAGGATATGGAAATTTTTCTTGTAATGTGGATAACCTAACTAGGTTTTCATGGATTCTATGGGTTATGATGATTAAATATACTATAAAGGCTATAAATAAATTATTTTCCTGTAAAGAGGGATTTAGAACCAGATATATTCCTCAATTGTTTAAAACAAAAGTTCCTCAAACCCTCATGTTTTGATAGGAAGAAACCAAATTATGATTAAAGAAATCATGATTTATATCTCCCATGATGTGAGTTGAATTTATAGAATATGACCCCAATTTTCTATAATCATCATAGAAAGGTGAGTTCAAATATAATGATTGTGAGTTGTGTCTCGGGATTTAAAAATCATATGACGTTAAATGAAATTTCCCAAATATTTGAACATGAAATATAGTCATTTTCAGAATACATTTTAGATCATTTTCCTAAATAAACTGATTCAATAATAGGCATGTGTTTTGAAAATTTCAATGATATTCATTAAAAAAAATTCTAAAAACACCCAATAATCGCAAAGGAAATCCACAAAAAATTGAAACAATTTTTTTTGGAAAAAATGTATAATCAAAACCAAAACTAAAAATCTTAATCAAATAATATCTCTACCCCCACACTTAAATGATGTATTTTCCTTAAGGAATTCAGGTGGTTTTAACATGTATGTATATTTTAATTGAATCATAATAATAAATTATGTGTTATAGAGAGGAACAAACTGCCTTATTAGAAGTAAAATGATGAGTTAAGATCCTAGGAGATGAATACTGAAAACCTACAAACAAATGTAGTATAGAAAAAATAAAAAATTTATGAAAAAGAGAATATATAAATATAATTTAAATAGAAGGATATATCATAGTTTATTACTCCATGTATGCCTTGGAATTTTACTTCCTCTAGATGGGTAGTTATAATCAGTTATCCCCAATCTGATGGAGGGTGAAGAATCTTTCTCCTGAACCATAAACATTATTCTTTCTAGCATGAACATGTGTTAGTTATTTAGGGAATCCATGGATATTGGATAACAATTACACCTACATGAGGATGAGATAGAACATTCATGGTGGGCTAGGGCAATGAATGAGTACTCCTTTTTCTTGGTTTCCACTTTCACAAAATTTTCTTCATTTTTTAGTTATTTCTCAAGTCATGATACATCAATTGAATAATAAAAGTGAATATAAGAGTTTAATTCTATTTTAACATATTTAATTATTTATGAATAAATATCATATTCAACAATTTTAATGTGAGTAAGATTCATCCCACTTCCTATAATAAAAAATAGTTTGGTCCCCTATTGAAATCCCTATAATAAGAGTTGAACATGTTTAGGGTGCTCCATATATTCCTCAACAACAGAATTTTTTTACAATGTTCCGTTATGGAATTACATGAGATTTCTGAATCTAAAAAATTAATATAGATGGGGGAGGTATTTAACTCAAATTAAATTAAATTGAATGTTTTTGAGATTAATAATGAATTGTATCCATATATAGGGTTCGCTTGAATATCTTATTTGGTAACTAACCACTAGGAGTTGGGTAGTATCATATAAGGGCAAGTAGTCAGGCTCTTCCATCATTTCATCAAATTCATCCACATAGGTGTTGTCTTCATCTTACATGGATTGAGTGACATTAAATGATACTAGATCTTCTAATTTTCATGGATAAGGTAGATCGTGATGTACCTCATTCTCATTATTGAATTCATATAGAAATTTTTGATCACTCATAAAATGCTCAGTAGAGATGTCTTCTTCATCATGGATCCACTTTAGATTATTAGATTCATCTTGGATTTTATTTTCAAAATGGTTGTGTTGTTGATGTTCATTTATGTGTTTCCACAACCACTTTCATTTCTATCGAAAAATTATAGAAGACTAAGGGAGAATATTCTTCGACCTTGGAAAAATTATAAAATTTTGGAAAGTAATGGGATAACCAAGTTAGCCCTTGGGCCATCTCTTAATAAATTTTTTCCTTGTCCTCCATCAATCCATATTTGAATTTATTTAATTATTTATCCCCATTATTTTATTTCCAAAATAACCTCACCTATATAACAATTGAGGGAAAAAACTCTATATAAAAGGGTGAGTCATAAATTGGATCTTTTATAGGTGGGTAATTATTCCATGAATTAAATAAATAATCATTAGATAACATTAGGGAATAAAATTTTTTTTAAACATTTTTTTGAAGAGTAAAATATCATACAATTATATTGTGGAACAAACTCGCTGGCAATATCACCGTGTTTTATAGTCACCAATCATCAGGCATAAGAAAATTATTTTTTATATTACCTAATTATGGTCTTGTTGATAACCCTATGTAGTATTCCGAAGGGGAGTTCACACAATACAGTTTTTAACATTTTAATTATGGTTAACAAGTAGTGAGTTTGGATTAAATAAATATGAAAATGATTGAAATTATTTTTCAAATTCATGTGACTAAATAATATGATACGAGAAGGGTCATAAGGTCGGGGTCAATTTTCAAATTGTAATGATATCTTTATTCTATTTTATTCAATCCTCTTCTGCTATGTTGATTACAGTGATATTCAATGAACTTTTCCTCTCACGAATTTTTTAGAATGGTGATGGTGAGAGAAAACCTTAAAAATATTTTTTCTTGGTCTACTCTCATTATATGTTTGAGAATGCTTCATTGAATACCCTCAATAGAATTAGGAAGCACTTGATCAGGTCATGTTTATCCCAAATAAATAAAAACATCCATTTACCCTTCCACTCATACTGATGATCGTCGAGTACTTCACCACTAAGACCTAGTCTATTCTATCATATATAAACTATAACCGAGTGGGAAAGATAATGATCATTTACCAAAGAAAAAATAAATACTAGAATAAAATATCACATAAAATCAAAATATAAAATAAAAAATTCTATGTGAAATTGAAAATAAGATTGAATAAGAGAGAAAGAGATTTCATTCAATTATTTCCATGAATATTGGCATTTTAAAAAAGAAAACCATACCATATATAATAACTCAAATGTTTACCCCATCATGGTAAGTGTAATTGAAATGAATGGGGAATAATAATTCATTACAAATAAATAGAAAAATAAATAATTAGGAGAGAGAGTGAATAAAAGTTCTCCTCCTTAGTTCCTATGAAGGAATGGGATGGAATGGACTGGGAGGAAGGATCTATCCTCTTTCTATAGTCCAAAATATGCCCACCAAAAGTTAATGCATTTTTAAAACATTAATTGGAAAATTGACATGTATATTCATGCATAAATAAATTTCCAAAATGTATTTCACGTTCTCCCTAAACATTTTAGCATAATTGGACACTTTGAATATAAGTTATGGCCGTTTTAGTTCGAGAATTTATTCTTCCCAGTCAGTCTCTACAAATTTCAATCAGCCAGATTATCACACATTAATTACCCTAAGAACAGAAGATCCATGTGTAACTCCCTTCCTAAAAGATTTTCCACAACATCTTGTGCATCCAACAACTAAATTTTTGAGTATTTGGGCCCACCATTCACTAGATATGGACTCATCATCAAAAAAAGATAGATCTATAAATAATTTTAAATTACCAACTTGTGAGCTTTTCATGAGCTTACATATGGTCGATTAAGATTTTGGTCTAGAAGAATTAAATAAATAACAATATGTATTGTTTCCTAAAATGAAATAATTTCATAATTTGGATCATTATATAAAATGTTATAGACAAAATAAAAAAAATAATTAAATCATTAAAAATCCAAAATGGGCCATTTTTATGATTAAGCTAAAAATACATCTAAAATCATAAAATGTTGAAATATATATTAAAATAAAACTTGGTGGGATATAATACATTTAAATTTAATGTAAAATTATGGAAAATGTTTTTCCTTTTAGTACTAAATAAGATATGGAAACTAGATAGAGATTCGAGCTGATGTAGAGTATCTTGAAGGAGATTTGAGTAGCCTGATAAATATACCTGTTGTGGTAAAGGAGCCCATTTTAGATATAGGAAGCCTATGGGAGATCCCTGATGAAGTAAAAGAGGCCGATGGAGATCCTATAATCTTAGGGATGTTGGGGCATACAGAGTTTAGTTCACATATTGTGCATGATATAATAGATATGAAATTCAATAGAGAGGCTATTCTTTTATAAGTCAAGCTCATGGAGGTTGGAAATTATTGGTCCATCC
Organism: Viscum album; assembly: GCA_963277665.1. NCBI lineage: Eukaryota > Viridiplantae > Streptophyta > Magnoliopsida > Santalales > Viscaceae > Viscum > Viscum album. The sequence continues at coordinate 1,856,958,323 of OY728119.1, read as the reverse complement.
ACTAGGAGATACATAGAAGGGGATGGTGTCATATAATAGGAGGGTGAAAGTATCTTGTGTTTCTTCATCTATATAATGGGTGACATCATTAAGGGATTTTCAAAGGCCATTGAGAGAGAGAGGGATGTATTACCTATCCAAGATGCATGAATGGAATAGGTACACAAAATACAAGGGGAAACATGATAGGGGGATCATTCCTGGAGATGGGGGTGAAATAGGTAGATGATGGTATTTTGGTTTTCAATGGATCCATGATGGATATATGTCGTTCACTATTGTATGAATATGGTCGGTTGAATCACAGAATTTATTTTCACCAATCAATGGGGGTGAGTGTCTCTAAAGTAAGAGTATTAAGGGTACATGTTAGGGTTTTGGAGACTATCGTCCCATGCTAGAATGGAATAGAGGTAACCCATATCCTAATATACCTCTTAAATGAGAACTTAGTAGTAATTTAGAGTTATAATAAAGAAGAGACAATACTTAAACCCTAATATGGGACTGATATATTCTAACAATATTCATACCCGTTATCCTTAAATATTTTAATCATTCAATATTTTTTAATATGAAAACATTATAATTTAGTCACCTTTATCATTACCATTCATTAAATTCAACATTTAGATTCCATTCCATAATTTCGATCACTAAGACACATCTATTCCTATATCTAAGAAGATATAATTATTCCAAAAATGAAATGAATAATAAGCTAAAAGAATTAATAAATTACCAATCATGAAAAAATAAGGAAACATAATATGGATCTCAATCTGATCCATACATCCTATATAATCATAACCATCTTTACAAATCATCCTATACTATTCACCCTGAACCACAACAAATCATAAACACTAAAATAATAATAACATAGCACAACCCCCATAGTTCAATCAACTATTCCATTTTTTTTATAAAAACACAGTAAGGGTATCATATATATTCAAGGGATTGAAATATAATTTATAATGTAATTATAAGTCAATTATAATTAATATATATTTATTAAATTCATGAAATATGACAAAGATATGGATCAGTGATTTTGGAATTTAGTTATTTAATTACATGATGTCATTTAAATTTATAGCATGTTTATATAAACTAATTCTTAGTAGTTATTAGCTCTAAAAACCATATATAAATAGCACTAAACTATAATAAAATATCATATAACATAATCAAAATTTATCTTAATATTTCAATTCATATTATGGAAGTGTAAAATAATAAATTCATAATATTCCTTATTTTACCAAATTTGATATTCTTATTTATTTTTTCAAATCATTTAGTATGATTTAATAAATATAAAAATTATATCATAATAATAACACATTATCTCATAAACAACATGAAAAATACAATATTTATACATTCAATTGCAATCCACTTTACCATTTTTTCATTTTCATATATTCCAATTAATTATCAACTTAATTTTAAACTCAATGATTCACCCAATTAATTCTAGATAATATAATTCCACATTTATAAATAAATAGATAAATGTTTTGAATCCCTTATCTGATGAAAATATGGATGGACTTGTTGTTCATGAGAAGAGAGATAAGTGAGGGTTTATAAAGGCTAATAAATCATAGTGAAAACTCATCCTAGGATCATAGTTAATGATCTCTTGTATATATGAGTGATGGAAAACATCAATGTTGTCTCATAAAAACTATGGCTTTGCATCAAATCATCCATGTTTTAGAATATAAAATTCAAACAATGTGGGAAGACAAAATATTGAATTATAGATAGGAGAATCTTAATGTGCTTCCCTCATTAAAACCCTTTCAGTAACCACCAATTTTCAATATAGACATGGGAAGGTATACCTCATTCTAAATTAAAAAATAATAATAAACCACATTTTGGATTACATGTAAATTTTTCCCTTTAATAAATAGATTTCAAATTTCTTGAATTCCATTTCATTCATGGTTGAAAATTAATTTAAAATGATAACATTTAAATACAATAAAATTCAATTTCAAAAAGTAAATGGTGAGGTAATTATTATTACATTATAAAATCACTAATTTGAATGATTTTATGATTTATAAATACATTTAAATTTATAAAATATGAATTTTTATTTAATATAGAATATAAAAAATTTCATTAAGTGAAATATTGATACGCAGGGGTAGATTTCACCCTTAAAAAGGGGAAAATTGTAATTGGGGTGAATTTTATGAAAAAATGTATGTGTAACCTAGAGAAGAAAGAAACATATGCATAACCAAAATACATACAATTCACATGAAAAAATTTTATTGAAAAATAGATGATTCTTACACAACAATTTTTTTATTATACCTAAAGGTATTACTTTTTTCGGTGGATAAAGAGTCTTACATTTTTTTGATATGACTAGAAATACAACTTACAATAAAATGTAAGGTTCACTTTAAGAGGAAAAAGTAATTATTTTTTTGTACATGAGGGGAATATTAAATGGACTTCAGAAGGGTAATGAAAATTTTTTAGGGTCACCTCCCAGACTAGAGAAAAACGACATTGTCATTCATGATATGGTTAAGAAATTTGTTAAAAAATAAATATATAAAACTAATTTATAACTAAATTAAAATAGATATATAACCTCCAAATACTCCAATATATAGTAAAAATATACAAAATATCTCTATACCTAATAAATGATAGGCTATTTGGAAAAAAACACGGCCCTTATGTGAAATTGTTTCCCTATAAAAATGTTTGGGGTGAGGCAATATTGTCCTTCTCAATTCCTTGTGGCCTTGAAAAGATAATATTGAATTTATGTTTTTATAATATGTATATTATTTAGAATAATTATTGATATTTACTAATAAAATAAAATTGATTGAATATTCAAAAAAAATTACACAATAAAGGTATAGCAAATGGAAAGGTATGGTAAGGCACAATAAAAGGAAAAGAATATATATAAGAGTGAAAAATTATTCAACATGAATGGATTTATTTGATCAAATACACCAACCCCATAGAATTAGTTTCTAACTAATCTCAGAAATCATTATACATTGATTAATGAACATGAAGGGGCATTTCCTATCTGATATTATATGAGGATAGTGAAATAAATAATTTATAAAATGAAACAATGGTAAAACAGAAGACCTCATCCTAAATAGTAGAGAGCATTTTACATACAAATTAATAAAATAATTATAGAAGAACCAAATGACAGATAATTTTACACTAAGGAATGAAGTTCCTACATAAAAATAATCAAATTGTTTAAATATATGTGATGATATAATTATATTAAAATAAAATAACAATTTTCATCAAATAATGTTTATGTGATCACGTAATAAAATTATTTTCTTTTCACTATGGAAACTAAAAATTTATAAATTTATACTTCAAAGTAAAATGACTAGAAAGTCACAATGAATTGTACTAAATAAAACATGTAGATGTTGGATTTTCACCTATCCTGTGTGATGAGAACAATGGCTGGTTGCCCATCCATAAAGCAATCATTTTGAATCTACAGTAGAAAATGAAAATGGAAAGGGGGAAACTAGAATTACCTTAGTCAACCTCTCCTTTAATAGGGTTATCGAGACAACCATCACCTTATAATAAAGCTATGAATGGGATAAATAAAAATTATAAAAATAAAAGACCCATAAAAATAACCTAATGTCACAATTGTATTATAGAGAATAAGTATAACTGATGTTTCATGGATCATTGGGGACCCTGAGCTTATTGTTGGTCGTACATCATTAAATTTGTTTATGGAATTTAAACTTAAAACTAATAATGGAAAATTGAAAATAGGCATTACCATAGGTGTATCATAATTTAATGTGGTACCCATAACCTCTATAAGTAAAAAATATTTATAACTCCTTGAATTATCTGATTCTTTTAAAGACAGATAATTTGTTCATATTTCAAATGTTATTAAAAACAAAATATTCCATTAATAACAACAACATATAGTCAACAATAAATATTCATAACATTATTGTAATCAATAATAATTATTAATAATAATTACAAGTTTATTAATAATTAAAATAATTAAGGGATTACAGAAATGATGAGAAAAATTACTCACCAAACACACATGCACAAAGGGAATCTCAAAAACATGATGCCCCAAATATCATCCTTGGTCAGGACCAATTGGATTGCAACCTTTTTTCTCATGTAAATAAGAAAATGTTAACAATAATAAAATTAATGAAAATTGATAATTTAATTCATATTAAATAATTTTATAATTAAAAATATTTAAACATTGTTATTAATTATAAAAAGTAACACACAATAATTGGTAATAATTAATAGAAATAAATAAAAAAAATTCATGTAATATAATTAATAATATAATAAACAATATTGGAATTAATAATTCCATTAATAATAAATGATATTATAATTATTAATAGTTAATAATTTTATAAATAATGTAATGATTATTAAGTGAAAATAATATATAATTCAAATAATTTTAATTAATAATGTAATGAGTAGAAATTATTAATAAAAAAATATTATTGAAATTATAATAAATTATATTTAAAATAATTACATAATTATTAATTTTATTAATAATAATTATATTATTAATTATTAACAACTATAATGTAATTAATAAAAAAATTTCTTTTATATAATAAACTGTAACTTTTTATATTATTAAAAAATAATAATTAATGGTTTATTAATTATTTTAATTTACATTAAAAAATAAATTAATAATTATTAACTTATTAATCACTAGTTATTTTTTGATTATATTATTGATAAAATTATGTTTTACATTTTTATTTGTCATTAGTTATTATTAATAAAGTCATTACTTATAGTGTAAATTATAATTATATAATTATTTATTACATAATTAAAATTTATAGAATCAACAAAGAATTATTTATTTCTAATATTAGAGAGGTTGAGACTGAATCTCACATTAAGAATCCTTTAATGATTTTTAGGAAAAATTGTTATAAAAGGTTGATTATAGTGGGATTTTAACAAATATATTTAGATTATTTTCGTAAAATAAATTTAAAATATGAAAATCATTAAATATTGTACAAAATTATGTTACATATTTATAGACATATAAAAAATATTTAAAAATAAGTTAAATTTCAATTTTTTTACTAGTTTAATGAAATTATTTAAAATAGCTAACATATTTCTATACCCATACACATAAATATTTATAAAATAAAAATATGTATAATTTTCTTTATGAAAACTATTTTTATGAAATTATGATTTTAATGTGAGGAAATATTATCATATTTATAACATTAAACTAAAATATCTAATTATTGATGGTAATCATAGAAAAATAATTAATTTATCATAATTGGAGTTTATAATTATAAGGATCATATAATTTAATTTTAAAAAAATTATAGGGAATGTAAAATACATTAAAAATTCATCTAAAAACTAGTACAAAAAAAAGATAATTACTGATGTTTTCTTAGTCACATTTTAGTAAAATGTGATGGTTATATTAAACATATTAATAAAATGTAGATAAATTATTTAGTTTTTAAAAAATAAATAGTTTAGTTAATAATTATTGTGAAAAACATAGGTTGTTGTAAATTATAGAGGTATTAAAAAAGGGTTCATGATGGATTGTGGGAAGGGATAAGTGTGGGAGAGTTATTGGAAAAGGGTTTCAATTAGGGGATCAGTAAGAGAATACAAAAGGGGATTAGTGATCAATGACTGGTCATGAAAGGTGATTATACTTAATAGAGGTATCTAAAATGGCTTTCAATAATTAATTTTTTACTCACAATGATCACATTAATGTTTTAGTATCTCATGCACTTGAGTATTTAATTTTCATCCATTATGGTTTTACTCCTCATGATTTTATGTGATGATCCACATTTTGTGGTTCATTAATTTCCATTTACCATCTATTTATTTATGTTTTGAACTAATGGATTCTAAATGTCTTGAATGATGGTGTTCTGTAATAGATATTTACTATTCTCCATTCATCATAGTTCCCTTCTAAATTCGAATTATCTATTACCTTATTGGGTGACATTGATATTGGGGATAGTGACATGGCTTAGAGGGGAGTTTGGAAAAGGTAGAGAAGTGGGAGAGGTTAAAAATTAAATAGGAACCTAATGGTATTATATCGAATAAAAAGACAGGGTATAGTGATATATATGGATTTTTTTAAGACACTATGTTCTTAATGGACTTATACAGGGTGCCTATAACGGTCCCATGAAAATCCATTAAAATATGTAAATCTTGGCCTATGAAAACATTTTGTTCTAAAACATTGGATCATGATTTCCTTTCATTCCATCGATTCCACTCTTACATTAGTGATCATATTCTTTATTCTTGATCGACATGGATGTACATATTTGATCCCATGAAGTATTTGTTTTACTAGATGGCAGAAACTCATCTTAAGGGGAGGTTTATGTTAGAGATTATCTTTATCCATATATATATTATTATTATTCATAGTTATGAAATATATTTGTTTCTTGTTATAGTTTATGTAAATATCCTTAATTCTATTTTATTTCCTACTATTTGGATGTTTGGTTGGTCTACCCAACCATAATCAGTAGTGAGGATTTCATTTTTCTTTCTAGTTTGTCCAAAATTTCTCAGTGACTTCTAAATCCCATGAAATACTTCATGTAGGGTTGACATGATTACTTTTTGGTATTATCCTTTAGATCTTAAAGATTTATTATATTGTGGTCTAGTTCGGATAACACGTTATTTCGTTGTCACTAATACGAGATAGAATTGAAATGATATGGCATCAATACATTAAATTTGAATATTCTATTTCAAACTAATAAATCCATTTATAAAATTGAATTATAAAATTTTCAAACAATTTAACCATATTGATCTCAATTTATCATGGTTTCATGTTTTGATAATTCTATATATAACATATTCCTAGATTGGTTGTATGATTCGTATTACTACTTTTTCATACATGTTGATTGACTGATTTATATTATTTTATTTCCATGTTTTAATTTTTCATTTATTTTTAGAGTAATTCATCTAGTAGATTGGATGTGTTCCATTATCTTGTCTCATAATGAAATGATATTTTTACAATAGACGTGTCTTTATCATTTTGAAGTACATAAGGAGGATATTCTTGTAATTATGTTACCATGATATGGTTTTACTTCCTTTGTCTTTTCACTCATATGATATTCATTGAATGTGTGTGTGGTGGTATCAATTTGTATATTATGTTATGAATATCATGATCAAGTAATCTATATATAGATATATCTAATATTTTTGGATTTGTGTTACACCCAGATTGATTCTAGTTCCTTCCCAAATTCCACAAGCGATGTGTAATGTTTTTCCTTTCTCATTATACACTATTACCATTTCCTCGGTATATGTTATAAATGGATACAACTTTTTAAAAAAATCTATATATATATATGGCATATATTTATATGTTTTCCCACATTCCTACAAATGATTGTTCTAATAAGTTTTCTTATAGTGTGAACATGGTCCAAAGTAGGTAATTCTATCCTAGATAAGGCATATATAGAATCTTTGAGAAGGATAAAAAATTATAATTGAATAACATAGTTGCAATTTTCTCCCAATCTATAGATAATTTTTTCTAGAAGAAAAATATTCTGAGAAAAGAAAAATATACAAATTATAAAGAATATGTAAAGAAAAAAATATAACTATCAGAAGTTAAAGGATTAATCGATTAATGAAATATTGATAAAAATTAAACAATTATATTAAACAAAAAAACATCGAGTGTTGGATAGGAGTTCATATACCACTGTAGAGCATACATAATACCAAATATTAATTATTTAGTGAACTCTTCTCTATTATTCAACAATTGTAGGATCTTTAATAACATGAACATAGGTATCAAATTTCAACACCATGAATTTTATCAACTAAATCCATCAGAAGGTACAACTTTTTTATTGGGAAATTCTTTGATGGAATAATGTTACTAGGGAGCTCTATCCCAAAGTTCCGCTTCATTCTAAATGATATGTAGAAATATTAGAACAAAATCGCTTTGAACAAACATTTATTAGAAAACGGAATGAAAGGAATAATAGGTGGTCAAAGTTTCACTTCAAACTATGATTCTAGTGATGAACCTAAATACTTATCAATGCTATGTTTAGTGGACTCAAAAATTAGGTATGTAAATATGACTCAAAATTCTATTCTGAGTGTAATTTATTTTTCATATAGTTATGAATTTAATGAGTATATTGAAAAACTCAAAAATAATATTAAAAATATTTTTATATTAATAAAAAATATAATAAGTAAACATAAAGAGGTTGTTTCTAAAAATAAAAAAAATGAAAAATACTCTAGTGATCTAAAATGAGAAATCAAGGGATGATATATAAAGAATAAGGCATGAAAGTATAAAACATAAGGATTATCACTCTAAATGTGAAGAAGATGAAATAATTAAATTAAATTTTGTTTGTAAGAAAATGATAATCATATCAATGAAGATTAATATTTGAAATAAAATATATTTAAAGTTTTTCAAATTAAATAATGTAATAATTAAATGATGATTTTAAATAATATGAAAAATAAGAAAAATGGTCTTGTTTATGATAAATGTTTACATCAAAAGTATACAAACCTTATTTATTATATGTTCATGTGAAATTATATCTACAGTTACATGTTTAATGTGTCTAGTGAAAGGATATTACGTAAATGACTGTTCTTTAATATTTCCACAGCCTCTTAGTCACAACAATACTATTATTTTCATATATTTATTTCCTATGTTTCTAGTAAATACGTCTTTGATATCTATATTGGTTCCAAAAAATTTACTTATTACTCCCATATAACCCAATTAGCCCTGTGTGAGGAAATATTTTCTGAATATGCATTCATAGAATGTGTGTCTCAAAATTATAAAAATTTATTTATGGTATATGTAAAATTATTCCACATGATATGTGACTAGTTATATCAATAAAATTTTATTTTAATTAAATTTTATTTTGGTAGTGCTACTTTTAGTTATAACGTGAATGTAAAAGTAATATGATTTTGAGAGGTTGTAATTTTAAATAATTTTGTTATATCAAATTATTTTTTAATTAAATTATTAAAACATAATTTAATAATTATTTCATAACATTACGATGAAGATATGGATGTGAAATTTGAAAACGGAAAATGTATTATCTTTAAAGAAGAATATGTTTTGTTTTTTTTTGAAAAAATAAAAGATAATATTTATTTAATTAATTTTTCTATTTGTACGAGATGAAATTTCAAATGATTAAATTCAGAATATCTTGAAAATGTTTTATGGAATAAAAGATCAAGACATGAAATATTTTTGTTTTCACGCATGCTCTCAAAAATGAAAATGAGTTGAATTTTCTTGAGTTGAATCTTGACGTCAACAATATATGTAATTTATCCTTAATAGTTAACCCCCATAAAGATTCATTTTCATCTAGTCATGAGTAATGAACAACCATACTCCTCCAGCTTCTTCATTTAGAATTATTTGGCCCAATAAAAATAGATATTGTTGGAGTTAAATAGTATGTCTTTATTATAATTTTGACTGTAGTAGATTTACCTAGATATATTACCTTACACATAAATTATATGATCCCAAAAAATTTATTGATTCAATAAATTGATTAAAAATAAAAAACTTTATACACGTTTATCAATTGGAATTGATAATGATAGAGTTTCCAAATATAAAATTTGATACATATTATTGAAGATAATGGATATAGTCATATTTTTTAAGAACCAAGGAATCCAAAAAAAAGTTATATATGAAATTAAATGAATTACAGTACCTGAAATGGATTAAATACTGTTTAATGAGTATTCTTAGAAAAAAATTTGGTTAAAATATATATCAACTAGAAGTTTCACATAGTATTTCTCTTAAATAAATATTATGTTAATTACTTATTATGTAGCAACACCAGAATAAAATAAAAATATTGTAGGTTAAAATAATATTTGATGATAATACAAAGAGAGTCCAGGATCCGATCAAAACCAATCCCAAGAAAATATTATTAAGAAAAGGAAAAGGCGTGTCAGGCAATAATGGGAGTATTATAAAACAGAGAGTACAAGACACCATGAATATCTGGCTCCACCAGGGAAGAGCAATATTCATGGACCATAAACGACCATGCCATATCCATCGCCATGATTTCATTCATGGAAAAAGCATCAACCACCTGATTGAACTCTCTAAAATCATGCGAGACAATCAATTTTGACTGACTAACCTGATTGAGATAGTCAACCCATTTTGAAAGTACCCGCCAAGGCACATTTCGCGTTCTTGTGTGTATGGCTTGGAACACAATTTGGAATCTGATTCAATCCCTAGAATCCTCCAATGGCAGAAAAGCATACCTAATTTCATGAAAAATCGCCCATAACTCAACATCAAAATCAACACCAATGCCATTGAATTGATAAAAACATCCTTTCACAAAACCACGGTATGTGAAAAAAACACCATCGCACCCCGATGGGCCTGGGGCACCAGAAGCATCTCCATCCACATTGACCTTGAGTCATGGACTAATCAAGGGAATCTGGTGGATGTACCCGATCATCTGTGACTTTCGAGGCTGCCCATAAACACCATGTGACCACATAATTTGCAAGTATGATACACTATTATACATTACACCACATTGGACCTTTGAGGCAACATATACCTCCTGATGAATCGCCATCATCCCAGACTGAATGGGCACCTTCCTACCATCAAAGGTTGTTGCATTTCAATCAACCCAAATGGCTGAAATCATAGCTGCAACAGCCACCATTCGGAAGTTCCACACCTATTGGCTGCAGCAGAAATCAAAAGGCCTTGCATGCAGATCCAGAGTCAGAAACTGGTTCAATTGTAGCCCGAATAGAGTCCCAACGTAGCCCCACTGCTGCTTAGAGTACGCACACACCACATACAGATAATGGAAATCCTATTCTGCTCGCATACATAAGTGACATGCTGATAAAAACATAAAACCATACCTCTTAAGCTGATCATGTGTGGGAACATATTATTTCCAAATTCTCCATATAAGATAAGATCGGGAGGGCCGAATGAAAAAAGACTTGTATTTCCTGATCCAGGAAGGTGGACTACAAGAACCCCCACAAGAAATTTGATAGTAATCCCTACAATTAAAATGTCCATTCCTATTATGCTTCCATACCAGTGTATCACAATCCATAAAATCATATGATTGAAATTCCAAATCCACCTTAGAGGGTATCATGATGTCAAAGAAATTTTTATAAGATACAAACTGAGCAATGAAAAACAAACAGCACTAGAGGAAATGTACATACTATCCTAAAGAGGCTGATCAAGCCATGTCATGCTCCAAAAATTGAGTTTCGAGTCACGACAAACCAGCCACTTTTTATCATTCATGATCTTCATTAATGAACATTTAAGATAAGCCCATACAGATGAAGCAAGATAGAGTTTATAGCCATTAATTAGCCTACCTTTGAATCAATTAACTAAAAAATATCCAAAAATATCTTTGGAGATCAAACCCCAAGTAAAATTCCCAGTGATCCCATCATTAAAAATCCTGATATCCTTGACCCCAATACCCCCAAATTAAACTGGGTTGATACACTCCTTCTAGGAAATAGTAATGAACTTGAGCTCATTGATTGACCGTGTCCAGATAATGATTCAGAATAGACTTTCTAATACATTGATGAGTCCCCTAGGACACTGATATAGAGAGAAAGAGTAATGAAATTTCGATGTTATCACTGAATTTACAAGGCATTCCCTCTCATCCATGGATATCACCTTCCCTTTCCAACTAGCAAGTTGGTTGAGAATACCATAGTAAATCTCCACCAAATATTTTCTCTTCACCTTTCCCCAAAATAAAAAAAAACACCAAATTATTGAAAGGGAATAAACCCCTTTTTAACCCCAAGGACTGTAGTTATCATTTTCTTCTTCCTAGTAGTGACACCATTTCCAAAAACAATGACGGATTTCTTCCAGCTTATCGCTTGACTAGAAACTTTCTCATAGAGTTGGAAAAGGGCCTTAATAGTGGAAATAGTATTCCTAGAGGATTTCCTAAATAGTAGGTTGTCATCAGCATACAGTAAATGGGATGGGGCAAAGTCATCCATAACAACCTGAATTTTTTTATACATACCCATGTGTGAAAGGTAATTAATACATCAATTAATATAGTCCTCAATAACAGAAAATAAAATACCGGAAGGCGGGTCCCCTTGTCGCACACCTCTGGTACATGGGAAAAAACCCCAGGTGTACCATTAATCCGAATGGACAACCTTGATGAGAAAAGAATGGTGCTGATAAACTTGATGAAAACATTACAGAAGCCATATCTTTTAAAGACCTACAAAAGTAAGCTCTATTTTAGTGAGTCAGAGGCCTTTGATATATCAATTTTCAATTCCAACATTTATTATATCACTTTCTTTCTCATGAGGTTGAAACTTTCCGAGGTGGTGAAAAGGCATTCCTGAATAATCCTTCCAAGAACAAATACAAATTTATTTGTAGTAATCATCTCACCGACCATTTGACCGAGCCTATTCATGAGGATCCTAATAATCAGCTTAGGGATAGTATTTCCTAGTGCCACTGGACTTAAATCCTTTATGTCATGAGAATTACATTTATTAGGTAATAGAGCAATGAAACAGTGGTTCAACCCGTATGGCATTTAACAATGAGTAAAAAATCATTTACAGCCAGAGTAGGATCATCCTGCAAGACATCATAATAAGGCACAAAAAAATTATTGGTAAAACCATATGGACCAGGAGCACCCTCAAAATTTAATGATAAAAGAGATGATCAAATTTCCTCCTTGAGAGGGGGTGACAGGAGACTGGTTGTCATAATCCCCAATGCATGGGTTGATATTCCCAATCATTCTTTGTGTATTAACCTGCCCATCATCAGAGTACATTCCCTTTAAATGCTCCACAATTGCCAAAGAAATTTCATTTTTAGAAGTATATAATTGACCATTAATGATGATTGCTCTATCCCTTGTTCATGCTATTTTCACCCGATGCATCCTTTTAAAGAAATTAGAGTTCCTATTACCATCTCTTAACCATATAACATTCAATTCATTTCTAACCAATCTCTCCTTGATTGTTAAAAGATCATCCACTTTGTAATGGGCCAAAATTTCTTCCCAAGAGGGACTATCCTGGTTCCGGTTCCGAATATGAGCACATGAGAGCTCCCCCTTAGCAGCCTTGATATCACAATCAATTTTAGAAAAAGACTTTTTACTCCATTCCTTAATAATAACCTTGAGATGTTTATGTTTCTCAGCATACCTCTGATGAGGGCTTCCAATCGGTTAAATCCTACAAGGTTCTAACACCCATTCCATGCATCTAGGATCCATGATCCACCCATTATTAAACCAAAAAGGAAAAGGACCTGACCTTGGAAACTATGTGTTAATTTTCACCACAATATGGTTATGATCCGAGTGATGTTTAGGGAGTGTATAACATAAAATCTCATTATAAGCATCTTGACCACTCATCTGAACAAAAAATCTATCAAACATGATAGATTTCGTCCCACTAAATGTGTATCTACACCATGTAAACTCAACTCCAGAAATTGGGACTTCAATAAGATTACACTGATTAATGTAGATGGAAAAATCTGAAGCATCAATCCAATTGAAGTTCCCACAAGTTTTTTCCTCATGCCTCAACATCATGTTAATGTCTCCCATATATAACCACTGATGATCCATTAACCCAGAAGTATCTTTGAGATCCTCCCATAGTTCCCTTATCCTGGTACAAGAATTGTAGGCATAGAAAAATAAAACTAAAAAAACATAGTCATCTACACTGCAAGATAACAGAATACTTTGAGATCTGGCCAAACAGGATTTGATACACATGGAATGAAGCTAAAACACCCACAAATAATCCATCTCAACTTCATGCATGTCATGTGCCAAAAACTTGTACCCTATACAGTCCAATTTGAGGAATTTCCAATTGTCAAAAAGCAACTTTGGTTAGAAATTCAAAAAAACATAGGCTTGTGGGCCATGATGTAAAGTATAAGGGCTCTGGCCATTTGGGAGTTCCCCAGACCATGACAATTCCAGAAAAAAAAACCTTCATTGAGGATGGGTCTTGAGCCTTGTCTGGGGGCCACCCTGTAACACCAAAGGCATGCTGACTTTCCCTTTCCTCCCCTTTCCCTTCTTCCCAAGACCTTGTAGATTAGAAACATCTCTCGGACCCTTGCTGATAAAATACCCAACAACATGAATTACAGCGGTATCAACAGCCCCAATGTCCCCAATGTACTGAGATTCTTCAGCATAGGTTGAAACCTATGTTATGGGAGGCGTAGCTTGCACCCGTGGCCCAGCCACAGCTTGCACAATGTCCCCAGCTTGGTGAGGCGCTTGGGTAGTGGCAGCTCTTGTGTTATGAGTCTCAGCTTGCACATGTGGTCCATCCACAAGATGATCTGCAACAATTCCATAAGTGATATCAACTGGATCAATGGGATGAGGTTCACCAACATCATATGACCAGAATATACCACTCAATGATGTGAATTTATTGTGATCATTAAGATGAGAAGGGTCACTACACACTTGTGCTTTCTTCCTAGAAACATTAGATGGAAATGTCTGAGTGAAGTTCCCCCCCCCCCCAGATCAGTGTCAGCCGAGGCTACAACATTCCAACCAACATAACCAACATGAGGTGACAGAGTTGCGACAACCTCTACTAATTCCATCATAGACCCTTCCACATTAGAAATCACCACACCCTATACTAAATGAGGTGTGCCTTGCACTACAAGAGAATCATGTGAAACCGACTCTATAGGGACAAAATTACTAGGCACCCCAGCTACCAGCGCAGACCCTTCCACATTAGAAAACACCACACCTATATCCCGGATCAGAGCAGACTAACATACATCCACCAGTTTCTGCCCTTCAAGAGGCCCAAAATGTTGTCCAAAAGCATCACCATCCTTCAAAATATTATCCAAGTGCACAGGTGAGTTAGTCCCCACCATCACCCTCAGATTAGTAGCTTCCTTAATCTGTGAGTCTTTCGAAGTCTTATCCTTGCCCTTCCTCCTCCTACATGTGGCATCATCATGCCCCTTCAATTTACACACACTGCATTCCTTATTCCTTTTACATTCAACCATTAAATGTCCCAAAAACATGCAACCGAAGTAGAATTTATGCTTTCGTTCATAGAAAATGTCCATATTCATACTATCATCTCGCGTTGTGAGAACAACCGCCTCCACATATCCACTTCCACCAATACCCAAGCATAATGCCCAAACCATGGGTTGATAGTCTACCGGTCCTGCTGAATTGGATTACCAACAACAGAAGCGATGTCCTATAAAATCCTTGGATTCCAATAGAACCAATTCATCCTACAGATCTGAATCCATATTTTAGGATACATGTTCCGAACAGTCATTTTGATCAAAGTTGCGATCCCACTCCTGCATATTCAAAAAACCAGGCTCCAGTAGGATGGTAACATTGCTCCACATCCTTCTTTAAAACTCATCCAAATTTAATACAACATGGTAATACCACTTCCCATTTCAGTCATACTCCAATCCTCAAAACCCCACACCTCCACAACCCTTTTAGTCAGATCATTTAATTTCTAGAAACTCTCACCATTTGAAATCAGGACACGGGCAATGATCGTTTACCGAAATAGGTTATCCCTCTCTTCAACCACCTCCTGATTTTCCGACACATGAGAAAACATCCCCTTCTTAATCACCCGACCAATTATAGGTGAATCAAAGGAGAAGGCTGGTCCATAATCTTCCCTCACAACGTTTTAAAACTTCCACCCCAGGTCAACGACCTCAGGAGGAGAAGAAACTAACACCCTAAGGGGCTTTTTCACAATCTAAAACATCTCATTATGACCAATTAATTCCGAATTGGATCCCAAATGATGACCCTCATTTTCAACTTCACACAAATCAACCACCAGAGATTCCCCTGGATCCCCAAGATTGGGGTTTTTACCCACCTCCCCCATTGTTTCCATAAGCTCTTCTTAATTGATTTTAAAAATACTTGACAATAATAATATATTCATTAAATTGGGTGTCATAAAATAAAGTAACAATATTATAAAATATAGGAAAGCATGAAATGACATCCAGTAGTAGAAGTCTCACTTATGAAGAAACTTTATCTGAGCAGGGGATGTTATTATCATCATTAGTTTCTTCTCTAGTCAAAAACCATTGTAAAATTTTATAATTATGGTATGATATATATAATATGTGAGAAAATTCAATATCGTGGAAATTAAAATATTATTTAAGAAACCAGAATCACCACACTCAACATCCAGAAGAGCATATTACATAGATATCTTGTGGGGAAATGTAACTAAAAATGGAGATAAAATAACCATGTAATTATTAATTTAATATGATATTTATCACATCTATTTTATGTATTTTACATTTTTTATGTTTAAATAAAATGAAAGTAATTTTTTTAAATACATTTTTTCTCAATATTTCATACCTAAAAGAAAATTTTATAAATTTTAGAATATATATTTGATAAAATAATTTCATATTTGGTTTTATATTTTCAATAAAAATTTACTATGTTTTTTTTTTTGATATTTCTAAAAAAATTGATTTTTGATGTGGATAGTAAAAAAACAGTTCTCTGAATACTAAATTGTTAGGAAATTTTAATACAAATATCGTTTCATAGATATTTATAAAACCAATTTAATGATAAATGATGTATTTAATATATAAAATTATATATTTTAAAATACTGTTAAAAATTTATGAATCCCATGTTTAGTACTTCGGAACTTATGTAATATAATACCCAACTAAAACCATTTTTTATCTATTATTATAATTAAATATTCACAAGGTATAATTTTGGTTTTTACACTGTAAAAGGCATATTTCTCTTATTTTATTTTATAATTAACCAATTAAGGATATATAAATTAAACAAAATATAAATTTTGTTATAAAAATAATTTTTTCTTCAAAATTAAAATTCCCTAAAAACGAGTTTTAATATGTTTGTGTTCTAATTTTAAAACTAAATTTACTCATCCTTTTATATTTTTTTATTTTTTTCAAAATTTAATCTATTTTTTTTAAATTAAATTTTGAATTAAATTTTTTTTTCAAATGTTAAAATGGAATTAATAGAGCATGGGTGAGTAAGGGATTAAGGGGATTAACCTGGTTAAAAAGATAATGAAGCTTAACAAATTGTGTGATAATGGATGATTGAGGGAGTACTGAACATAAACTCTTCTAAAATACATTATTGTTCATTTTTTGATCCATTATCCTTGCATTATATGATGAAATTGTTGTAGTGTAAATGGTATTTACAAAAATTTCATTCTCACTATTTATAAAATGGGACATCCAAAACCCATTTAAAACACTCCATTTTTTAAATTTACTCATAATTACATGCATGTTGATATTCTATTATAATTATCATTCACATATATAAGCTTCTAGTCATCAAGATTTATCTGAGGCCTTCTACGTTGGAGGAATCCTCAATTGAAAACATAATGTTCTCGACATGAGTATTCATTTTCCATAAATTGTATTACAATATATGTTCTATTTTTTACTAATTTTACGATTATTCTATAATTAAATAATTACTTTATGTATAATAATTTCTATTATACTAATTTTAGAGATATTAAATACATTTTTTCATTTATATTATGAAAAATAGAAGCATTCAGGTATTCTATGAACTACCGTTTCCATGAAGCATTGAATTATATTTTCACGAGCACCTTTCATAGCTAATTTTAAAGGTTAAATTAAAGAATAAATTATATATATAAAATAATTTTTATTACTTTGATAAAAAAGTATAATACAACTTATTTTCATCTCATTATCCAAGAAATGAAAACATTAATCAGGTGTTCAACGGACTATTGAAACCACGAAGTAACATATTTGATTTTTCATAAAGTATATTTATTATTATTCAAAAATATTAGAATATAATTAAACAAACTAAAATGATCTATTAATATAATTATTCTTCTTTTGTAATTAAATTATTCCTCAATAAACCACTTTTATAAACCTAATCGTATAATAATTATAGTATGTTGATGTTTGGGTCATTATAAGCATATGCTAGAAAAACACTATAAAATAAAATCATGGATGAATATTAAAACATAATTACTAATAATATACCATATAAATATTTGAATAATTTTTTTACAATTGTAATACTAAAATTAAACACATTGGATAATATTCAACCACACATTGGACAAAAAATCACTGAAACTTGTTGTCCAAATATTTCTCCTTCAAGTATCTTTCAAAACATAAATTAAATGAAATTAATACTTAACAATTAATTATTAATATTAAATTAGGTTAAATTTAATATTATATTAATGATTAAATTTTTGTTAAGACCAAATAATAATACCTCTATTATGAAACTAGCTCAAAATGATTAAGATTACTCACTCATAAAATTCGAAATAGGTAAAAAAATGACTAATATATATTTACTGATTAAGTATAAATGAGGATTATTAAATGATATAGGTATTAATATTATTTTTAAATCATTTATGAATATAGTTTTGTTTTTTATACACGATGTTAAAGCTCATTGAATTAAATATGAAACAAGGTAAGGTATTTCTTGGTATAAATTGTGGTTCTTTAAGACACATTTCATTTTATGTAACATGTTTCATTCTGTATAGTTTTCTATGGATTCACCATCCCATGATTCTTTTATGATTAATTTTTTTCAATTAATTATATATAATAAGACATATAATGTTATTTTTTTCATATGTTTTTTAGCTCAAGTTTTCTCCCATTTGTAATGGTTTCTATCTTTATCACCATTCATTGAGGAATGTTTTGATATTATGAGCCATTATTATTTTATTTGTTATAACCACTAACCCATTACTTTTAATATCTTAAATTCTCCTTGGTATTATAAACCACATTCCCATTCATGATCTTCCTCACTCTAGGCAATGATTCATACCTCCACTAAAATATAATCATTTTTCACAACTTAATCTAATTTCATATGTAATAATGTTTCTAATTGAGTATCATCCATAATTATATATAGTATAATATATTAATATATTTTTCGACCATTTATTTCCAATAATCTTTATTGATGGCTTCCTCGACTTCTTCGAAATGAAAATCTGTTTCAAATAATTTTTATCTTCTAAAATCCTGGTTTATCATCCATGTCTATGTTTTCCTCTTATATACATAGTTTTCTATTATTATTTAAAATACTAATAATGTCTAATTATTTATTTCAATAATTATTTTCAATAATCCATTTATATAATAATGTTTCTTATTATTTTCATGATGTGGGTTTACGATAATGTTTTTAAAAACAATTTCCTCAATTTCATAACCAATGGTTGTCTTTCACTCATAACTTCCAAAAGATACCTCTATATATAACCCAAAAGTATCTATTATTGATGATTAGTTTTAAAACTATTGTATTCATTTGAATTCACTTACCCATTTTGAAGATTACATTTGAAAACGAATTTTGAAAATGTCTTTTTAAAATGACCATTAACATTGTCTATTATGGGAATGTTTTTATGTGTTTTAGGAAAACACGATTATAATTTTTCATAAATTTATTATTTTAATTTTCAATAATAAATACTCTCATGTGATTTAGTTTATTATTTATCCCTTAATTTAAATTACCCTATTTTCATTTTATTGAATTAAACTCATGGTATCAAATGAATTTGATTCTTAAACTCCTCCTTAGGGGTATCATTCAATGTTTTATTATTATAATTTTGTTTTATCGCTATAATAAATCACATGATATTCATTAATGATACCATAAGTATTATTTATCAGTGTTATAATTATCATGTTTTATGTAAATAATTTTATAACCCATTTCTTTTTCCATTTTGATAAGGCTTTTAATGAAACAATAATGTTTTTTCTATTTAAAAAATTTATACATAGACATAATATGATGAGATGGTTAAGCCTAGAATTATATATACCTCTAATTAATTTGGAAATGTTTTCATCTCTTGTGATACCATGTTTGGTTCACATGTTTTTAGTATGGGAACACTAATCTACCTGATGAGTGGGATCAAAATTGTACATCCCTCTAATGCATTGTATAACAATTTATATCACATGATATTTTATGTATAGTATTAGGGAGAAATACTTATACACTATGGGACTCTATGCAATTTTTTTGGATTAGGAAGTGGGCCAAATCCAATATGAGAATTTTATACAATATTATTATGGTCTTGTGATTAAACCTTGACATATTCTAATGATTCCAAGAATTGTGTTGTTGATACAATACTTTGATGTGTAGATACATTGATATTGTTTTTTTTGGTAAATCATCATCCAAGGATTCATGTTTTATAATCCATGTTTTATTATGTATAAATAATGTATATTATTTTTATGTTCTTTTCTTATATTCTCATTTCCATATTTTCATATTATAATATATTATGATCTTTAATTTTCGTCTCATATGCTTTTTCTTACTAAGAATTTGTGCTCACACATTCTTATGATTCCATTTCCCAAGGTAATGATGGAATGTAATACACATGGTATGTCTAAAATATTATATTATATAGAAAATTTGTGGTAGATTATAAATATTTGATATTGTTTACACAATCAATATTATTGTAAAAAATTATCATGGGATAAGAAAGACACATTTTTTTCTCGTAAATTGTTCTTGTTTTTTCAAATTCTTCTAAAGACACTAGGCATATTTTTTATTCCATATATTTATCAGGGAATTGTCATAGTCATGTAGTGAAATATCATGTTTTTATGTCTTGGGAAACTAAATAAATTGATATATAATTATTTTATATTTTTAATATAATTCAAATTAGAGAATTATTAAATAAAACAATTTTTAAAATAAAGAAGGGAGTAATCCTAGAATTTTTCATTTCAGATTACATGGTTGTAAGGCATACATTATTAATATCAAAGACACTATGGAAAATTTTGATTCAAAATACAATTAAACTATTTTTAAAGTATATTATAATCCTAGTATGAAATATAGAGTTTAAAAAAAATAGTATCAATGATTGATGATTTTGTGCATTTCAAATTTTATAAAACTAATTTAAATGAATTAAAATTTTAGTTGGAATATGTTGCGAAATAATTTAAAGATTTAAACATTAGTTATCCTAAAAAATCGGAATTGGGTACATCAAATGAGGGGGATATGTTATCATATTAAAAGACACTAAAATTACAAAAACATAATCTGGTTGAAAAAAGTAATTAGTGATATTATAGATTGGGTTAAAATAATAAATAGTTTGAGAAATTATTATTCTTATCAAGACATTATTTTTTATATTTTTCCTCACAATATAGATAAATGTTTATTTGATTCAAAATATATTATGAAAATTATTGTATAATTATATCATTTTGAATGGAATAAACCATTTACCCTTATTGAACCTGATATGAGGAAAATATTATTATCAACCATTGGATATATATAAATAAGTTTGATGAATATAGTAAAATAATAACAAAAAAAATCAGATTTTTCAGACCAAGGATAAAATAAAAAAAAGGGATATACATTGAATAATCATTTTCACTGGTTTCTTAATTAGAATCTATTATAATTACATTGGTATACATGTCTCATTGGGGACTATAATGTTTTCAAATAGATGTAAAAATTGAATTTATTAATGGATATAATTTTTAAATATTTTTTGTAAAAAAACAACTATGTTTTTAATATCAATCTAAAACTCTCAAAATCTTTTTATGGTGAAAAAATCACAAGATCTCCATATGGGAGGTTATAATTGTTTCTTTAATATTTATTTCGAAAAGAATATATTTGATCAAATTTAAATTTTTATTTTTTTTGAAAATTTGATTATTTTTTAAAATATATAATGATTACATTATATTTATATCCTCAAGTTATTTTCTTTATAATAAATGTCATATATAATGTATTTAGATTATTACATGATTAATATATGCAATATTAATTTTTTTTGGGATTGAAAATACATCAAGGGAATGATGGTATTTTTATTGTTGAATTAAAATTTAATAATGAATTGGATAAGGGTATTGGTCAATATGGTTATAAAAAATCAATGATTCCAATGAGTAATTATTTTAAGATATAATATAATGAAGAGAGAAAATATGTTTAGAATAATAAGTTTAGAGAAATCATTGGTTACCAATATTATTTGATATCACCAAAATTATATTTGATGTCTTTGGTGTGTATATATGTTATATTTTAATCCAATCCTAAATAAAGACATTTAATGTTATCTAAAATATTAATTAGGTATTCTAAAGTATATGAAAATATGACATTCTTTATTCTATTAATATTCACTTAAACTAAATATTTTTTTTTAGTTTTTTATTATTTTGGTTGAAAATTTGATAGGAAAATAATAATAAAGTATCACATTATTTCTAAATTAATTTTTTTGTGGAGTTATAAGAAAAAAATATAGTGGAATTATCAATATTTGTCGGTGAGTATGTTGCAACTACTTCTTGTTGTTCAACTTCTTTATGGATAAAATAAAAAATTGATTTTGATATTATTTTTGAAAAGATACTAATTAATTTTGATAATAAATCTACAATTTCTATGTAAAAAGATCATTTTTATTACTCTAGGAATAAACAAATTGAAAAAAATATCACTTTCATAGAGATCATGTTTAAAAAGGAAAATATAATTTTAGAATTTCATTCTATAATATATCATTTTTCTTACATTTTTACAAAACCAATGAATGTTTCTAAGTTTGATAAAATAAATATTGATCATAGTATAATTGACATATATAAATATAAACTATATTTTGGTTGAGTTAAAATATTCTTCTATCTTTTTTTGTTAATCCTATTTACTCTCTATCCAGTGTGAATGTTTATATTTTTTTATTATTTGGATATCTAGAATATGACATAACAATAATTAAATGTCATTTTATTTACATAATATCTTTAAGTGTGATTGTGGTTCCTTGAGAATTCTAGAATATTTTTTAAAAGATATTTTTAAAATTTTATATAAGTAGCTATTCATGAATTTAGGTGTAGATGAAAATTTTAAATGTAATATTAGAGTTAATACCTATCCCTTTAACAATAATATGGAATATTATTTCTTCATATATAACTTAAGAGTTCCTTTAACTCCTATTAATGATTTTAGAATTTAAGGAGGAGATTTTGTTAACTTAAATCTATTTATATATTAATTGCTGGAGAAATTTTTTTACATAAATCATTGTGATAAACTTTTAAAGGGAGAATAATTTTTGGGAAATTTAATTATTTCAATTGAAAAAAATTCTGAGAATGTTGATGTAATTCTTAAACACTTTTTTATAATGATTTAATAATTAAACATATCTACTTTGATATTTATAATATATATCTATATTATTTTCAATCCCTAATTACCATTATCATTATTTCCATTGATTATAAAAATGTCATGTTTTAAGGTTCATGTTTTTTATTTATTTTTTGAATTTTTTTTGAAGAAAAATACATGACTATATGGGGTTATATAACATTCTCTATAAGTCTACAGATTAATCTACATTAAAAATACTTTTCTATGTATTGGATTTACAATGATCCTAAAATCACTTTGAGCCTATTAGTCATATTATTTAATGGATAAAACACATGTGTTATAAATCTTTTGCATGAAAAAAGTTCATGTGACTATGGCTCATGACTAACCAAATTATAATACATTGATCGATGTCATTAGAAAAATGACTAATTTTATAATTTAAAGTGACTTCAAGATGAAGTTCCAATCAAACACATGATCATTTTTTATTAAACAAAAGTTAAATTTGTATAAGTGTTTAATTGAACCCAAAAAGTGCTTAAATTGACAATAAAATTGACCATAAATTGAAAAACTACGCAAAAACACTATAAAAAACAACTCATTTTCACATTCATAAACCAATTTACCACATGATGAAAATCTTATAAATCACATGTTCAAAAATCAATCCACGATAAATAAAATTTTATAGACCATATAACATGAGATATGACCTACTGTGAGAAATAAAAAATTCATAAAAGGGGCCCTTTTCATTGATGATCTATTTTTATAATATTAATATTTTATAATTTTTTATTAATTATATGTTTGTTTTATGTTTTTTTCATTCATATAATGACTTATTCAATTATTAATAAATATTTTTAGTTTAGTTTATTTAAATAATAATAATTTAATGAATTGTTAAATGATTATCTTATGGGATGAAGTATCACACTATTTTCTTAGAAAAATGTGTGTTCTAAATTTTAATTTTTTAAAATTTGAATCGGTTATCTCACATATTTTATGAAAATGTTCCAAAGAATTTTAATGATATTTATGATGGATTATTATTAATTTATTTATTATTCTAACATGTCCCACTATATACAATTTTTTGATATTATATTTTCTAAATTTGAACCATACAGGAATATCTTTTATATTCATTCAATGTGGGAATCACATATTTATTTGAGAAAGATGAAATGAAATTAACTTATTACTTTGAATCTATTGTGTGTTAAGTGACTCAATATAATGGAGTTTCACAAAACTAGTTAATGATATATATAATGATGATATTATTAATTTATAATATGTGACACACCTTAGTGATCATAGACTTCTCTCTATAATCCTTCAATATTTTGATCTTTTTTGTTGGAGAGAGATTTACATCCTCAACACATAAATAATTTATTTTTTTATATCATTTTGTGATTCTTACTTCAATTATTCATTTATGTTCTCAATCTTTTATATGATATAATACACAGAAAAGGAATAAGATTGGTTATACTACCCCATAATGAAGGTAGGTTCTAGAATGTGTTTCAATGTTTTTGAAATGAAGGGTGTTTGGGATTTTACTCCATTTGTGAAAATTCTATTATTATGTTGTGACTTTAGGTGAGAAAAAATCATCATTGTTTTTTTCCATATAGTATTAAATGTTTTTCCTGACAGGTTGTAAATCCCATAAATACTTATAGATTCTATATATATTCAGTTACACCTCTCTGTCATTGGGATGTGAGAAGAGAAGATTATGATCATTTACATCTGAACAAATATAAAAATCATCAGGGTTAGTTATATGTTATTTCCATTACATAAATTATTAACATTGATTGTAATTTATTATGATATTTTTAAATGATTAAATTCCACATGTTTATTGATTTATCCAATATCACTTTAGGATATAAAACATACAATGTTTTCATCATTTTCTACAATAATAACCTCATTTTATTCAATGAAATCATCTTCTTTGATATCTCCATTTGAAAAGGTAGATGTCACCTCGATTTGAAAAACCTTTTAGTGTATATTTGAAACCACATTCAAGAAAATTTTAATTGATTATAGACTTAAAATTGGTAATAATGTTTCCAAATATTCTTTTTTTTCCACCTATACTTAGTATTTTAAAGCAAGTGTATCTTTTTTCCTCCACCCCTCACCTTTTTATTAAATTTTTTATAAAACCCTTAACTCATAATTTCATGTTTGTTTTGAAGCCTTTATAAAAGGTCCCATGTGGAATTCATCTCAATATGATTCAGTTCAGTATTCATAACATTGATTGAAAACTAATGCATAATTTCTTATGAAATTAAATGTGGTTAAACCAGTAAAATGATGGCAGTTTATTCACAAGATGCAATATTCCTCTTATTTGAACCGATGATTCTTTATTTTTGATGAAATTTTATTCATCTCATTTTTTCAGATTTTGATTCCATGGACTATTATTTTAAATAATATCATCTTTATCAATGGTTTGGTGAGAACCAACCTGAATAGAATTTTTTTATATTTCAATCTTTTTCTGCATTTTATTTATCAAAATATTCATGTTTCCAGTGTCATATTATCATCACATATTTCAACTATCACTTTTTCATATTCTAGTTATCAATATTCATCACATAATAATAATCAACTCGTTTTTTTCTTATTATTCAAACATTTGTATCCTATACTATATGATAAGTACACTCTAAGGATTAATTCATCATATTTATATTCATATTTTCCCACATTTGTGTTTTTGATCATAGAGTAATTGAGAGTCCCAAAAAAATTAGTTCCCTTTACTGTGGTATTATTCATGTACAACATTTCATTTGATATATAACATTTATCATGTCAGAATAGAAAACCAGTCTAGATATTTATAACAATACACACTACTTTCATAATTTGTTTGATATATTATGATAATAAATCACTATACAAACCAACTCAGCTGAACATGTGTTATTAAACATTTCATTATCATTATATTTTAAAGTGTTTGAAAAACTATAATTATAATTTATCACATGAATTTCAATATAACTTTCAAAAGAATCACATTTTCATTCCAAAAAGTTTCAATTCTCATCCTTCTAATATAGACTCATAGTTCTTTTTTTGGCTGTCTTCTGAATATTTTAAATATATATATTTCATTAGAATTATATTTTTTATAAATATTAAATTATTCATCTGGGTGAAATCTTCAATGAATGTAAGAATAATAAATTTACCCCGGGTAAAATTTTGTCTCATTGGTCCATGTATGTCAGTATAAATAACTTAAGTGGAATATAGGAATGAAGCATTATAAATTTGTGTGTATGAGGTCCCTGACTCTCTTTTGAATGCAATATTTTTTAATCATTTAAATCTAATTTTTATTCATCCAATATATATATTTATGAATCAATTTAAAGAATCAATAATTATATTAAAATGATTACTATATTATTCAATAATCCTAAATATAAAAATTGAATTGTCCTTGATAAAATGAAAATAGAGAAATACTCATTCAAATAGAAATGAAAAATTAAATGATTATTAATAAAGTGTTTTAAATGAAGATAATAAATTTATGTATTATTTGTAAAAATGTTATGAAGCTCAAAGAGATAAATTCTATTCTATTTTGGAATAAAATTATACGATTTTAAATAAAATTGATTGGTTAAAATTATGTATATCAATTTTTATTCAATATTGAAAATGTTATGATAAAATTATGAGTATATATAATATGATAAGTGTATAATTTTCTTGGTTATGATTACATTTATCCAAAAATGTATAAAACCACTTTTATTTAATGTTCAACTAAATGTTCTTCTACCGTTACGAGTTTAATGTGTCCAATAAAATGAAATACTGAAAATGAATATTCTTTAACATTTTCTAGTCTATTTATCACACCATGGATTTCATCATTAATTTTATTTATTCATTATATCTTCCAAATACATGTTTGAAATGTTTTTGGGTTCCAAATATTTCAAATATTAATCCCAATGGATCCAAATTTTCATTGGTACTAAAACATTCTTGAATATTTGTTTATAGGAATTATGTCTCACAAGCATTTAAAAGGATACATGGTATATGGATAGTTCATTATCATGACATGGAGAATGTGATATATTGATATTTTTATTTTTTAGTAAATTTTATAGTTATAGTGTACTTTTGGTGAGAACTCAATATTAAATGTAAATGTTTTTGGAGAGGTTATAATGACATATTGAATTATTATTTCAATGTTTTTTATAGAATAATTTTTTTAATATGTATTTCATAACATTGTTATGATGATTTATATAATGACCCATACTTTACATAAATTGTTAATACTTCAAAATTGAAGTACACTTATTAAAACTTATAACAAAACCATGAAAGGACCGTATAAGTATAGTGTCTTTAGAAATTGAGAAGCGCAAACAACTGGTTCATAAATCATCTACATTGTCTCCCACTTATTTCATCATATCTAGAGTCTCTTTTTGGAATACCATACTTAATAATCTTCTTCATGACCTGGGGAAAGAAAACATACAAAAGGGTGATCTCAAATGCTTAGTAAGTGTAAACAAAAGAAATATCAATAACATCATATTCATAAGAACATATCATTTTAGAAATCATAACCTGCAAAAGAGATCATAATTTCTTAACACATGATAAATCATAGTAGTGAAATGTAATCCCAATAATCATAACTTAAAACATGAAACTTTGTGGAATACACAAAGAATCATAGAGAATCATTTATTAGTAGTCAAGACTCATTTCCAAGACTATCTTAGCGGACAAAGTCCATTTCTGAACCGAGTTCACTCCTCGTTTCTGTCCTGTTTCACTGAACCGGTTTTACCTACCTTTCCATCCATGTCTATATCATGAGATATAAATCTTTACCCAAATAATTGGAGTGAGATATAGGTCCCACCCATCCCATAATGATACCATTCTTATGTGTGACAAAAAATCATAAATCATACATCATAGCGTAACCCATGTAATAAAAATTGGATTCTTAATCATCATGCCATCATAACACAATCCATATAAGATAAAAGGGAATAATAACAATAATTACATCATAAAATAATCAAAACAATGTCAAAATAGTGATAAAACATAACCCTATATTATCTTAGATGGAAAATAATTTTGATAAAACATTTGAACTCCATTCTTGAAGAAAATATCCTTTATACTTCAAAAATAATGTTCCTTTCATAACATGTCATAAAATTTTAAACTAAAAGGATTTGATTAAAAATAAACATCAAAACATGTAAAGGAAGCTTCTTGGAAATAATTTTTTAAAAATCCATTCATTCCATATAAGTTAAAAAACTTTCTTCTCGTACTTATGTCGGAAAAGTCAAAAAATACATCATACGAATAACGACAAACAATTCCTTTCCTATCTTTTACTAAAATATTACTGAAGGGTAAAATTTTATTTAAACAATTGTATGTGGATAGAAATAATATTACATATTGTGGAAACATGTATGTGGATGATAAATATTCCCCAGTAAATTCTGAAAGATAGACAATCTCGGATAAAAATGAGATTGTGAGATTTTCCCTTACCTTAGGTCCGATTTGCTTCGTAAGTGTCTGAACCTCCGAAATAATGATTTAAATAATGTCATTGACTTATTAAAAAATCATACTCATTGTTATGATATCATATATGTCCATATTATTAGCTTCTTATTAGTAATATTTCATTGCTACTTGTTATTCGGGTGTTTATTACTTTTTGTTCTTATGCGTGTTTTGTCGAATAAATTCTTATTTTCTGTTTGATTTATAGATATGTCATTTAAAGAATGGTATTAGTGTAATTTATATCATATTCATTCATTCAATTCATTTATATAATCATTATTCAATGAAGATCTTGTAGAACAAGTCGCATCACATCGTGGAGACGGTATTCCGTACGTACGCACAAGCGATGATATCGTTCCTATGATCGTAAATTGTATTGGTGTGTATGTATACTATTTCAGAATCAATATCAATTTAAAATAATCATATATAGTTATTATTGACACCATTATACCCATCCAAGTAATGTGGTGGTGGAAAATAGATTACACCACGGCGTGGAGACGGTATTCCGTACGTACGCACGCGCGGTGATTTTGTTTTCCGTAGGATGGATAGATGGTGAAATAGGGTTGTTTCATACTTATAATAACATACCATTATATTAGTGATACTTATGTTATTACTTCATAATGAAACAACTAAAGAAGAAGATGTGAAAGAAGAAATAAAGTTGAAAGAATCGGTAACGGACATTACCTCTTCTTTGAAGCACCTCTTCGAGACCTCCTCTTTGGGCACTAAAATTGGTCTTTTAATAAGACCATGAACTCTAGGATATTTCTAGGGAAGTGGAGAAGAGAATTTGGCAGGGGTAGGACAGATATTGAAGGCTCAAAGTGGTATGAGGAAGAGAGGGAGGAGGTGCCCTTTTATAAGGGTGGAGAGGGGTACCTTACGAAAAACTAAAAATATTATTTTATTATAAAGTCATATTTGGTTTTTAATAGTTCCAAATTTATTTATTTCGATTTTAAGGTTGGTATGGGTCTAAATACTCTCATCCAATATAATTTAGACAAGTTTAGGCTCTATTTTAACCTTATCATTTTTATTTAACTTTAAGTTAGATAATTTAACTTTTACCATGTCTTCTTGTTTTCTTACACTATAAGGTTAATTAACATACTATAACAAGACAAACGAACCCCAAGTTGGTTATTATTAATATATATAACCTTATCTAAGTCATTTGGCCGAACCATAGTATTTTAGGAATAAAATAACAATTAATAATATAATATTTGTTTTAAAAACTATTTTATGTCAATTTTGACACTATTTGGTAATTTGTTTTTGTGAATATCATAACAGAAATATTAGTTTCAAAGAAGTTAATTAAATCAATACTAACATTTCATATTAACCTATAAAAATATTTTAATTCATAAAAAGTCTCAAATTACATTTATTTGGGTATTTATAACATCAATTATGTCAATATTTCATTAATAAGATAATTACTACATCATTATTATGTCATAAATAAATTACATTATTTATTGTCTAAAAATTTCAAATAAACTACCATTATATAGGAAATCTTCTTATCTTTATAATGAATATTTATAGTAGAATTTATCTTACGTATAACCCTATATTAAAAATTATTTAGTTATTAAACATTAATTTTAACTATTCTAACCATTCTTTAAATAAATTAATAATAAATGTCATAATCTAATCCATGTGGGCCTAAATGGTCGTATTTTATTCCTAAGGTTGTTTTTGTTCGAATTAAACTTATACAATAGAATTAGGACATGTGTTAGGGTAATAATAATAACATTTGTACCCTTAATTTCCCTATTTACTTTTAAACATGGTAAAAAATTAAAAAGTTACTATTCAACAAAAATTATTTTCATCTCATTGAACCATATTTTAGTCCTTGATATTAACCGTGTCTCTCAGATTTTCGAAATTCCACTCACAGAAGTGGTAAAATTATGTTTTATGTAAATTTGAAAATTCTTCTATGAGGTGGGTAAAAGACGGTGAAAATTTTAATAAAATTATTATATATCTAAAATTATTATAAAATAACTCCAATGAATTGCATTGAACATATATTGGTATTATGTAACAATTTTGACCTAAAATAAATTTAAATAAAATAAATAATTATTTATATAAAAAGTCGGTTTTTAAATAGTAACCCAGTGTTTTCACTATTCATCAAAAATTGAATGTTTTCAGAAAAATACCAAAATTTCACCCTAGGCTAATTTGGATATTCCGAATCCAAAAATGAAGTCCCTTTTGAATGTTGAAATTTACAAAATTACAAAAAGTGGTTTTTACTATTCATAACCGCTAGTTTTAATAATATTTTAATAGCATATCGTTGTTTAGTGAAACTCGTTATTCCGTATGACGCAAGCTATCGAGGAAGGTCGCGATTGCGTGTAAAGCAAGACAATTTACTGTTGTGTGTAGTGAAATATCCCATTGATTATTTATATAACATAAAAACAAAATATTTCTCATAAAATTCTCGGGTGTTACATTCTACCCCCCTTAAAATGATTTTCACCCTCGAAGTTCGTCACATTGTAATAAACAGATGAGAATACCTCTCCCTCATCATATCCTCAAGCTCCCATGTATATTCTTCTAATTGGTTGTTCCTCCATAATATTTTCACCAAACGACTGGTCTTGATCCGTAGGACTTTTTCACTATGATCCAGAATTTCTATCGGCTGTTCTTCATATGAGAGATCTTGCTCCAGCGGTACAACTTCTGAGTTGAGTACATGTGAAGGATCAGGTATATACATTCTCAGGAGAGATAAATGGAACACATCCTGAACTTGGGAGAGATTCGGTGGAAGCTCCAATCGGTAAGATACCTTCCCAACACGATCCAGTATTTCGAAAAGACCGATATACCTAGGGCGTAGCTTTCCCTTCTTTCCAAATCTCATTACTCTCTTCCAAGGAGATATTCGTAAGAACACTTTATCACCCACTTCAAACTCTCGGTTTTTTCTTCGGTTGTCGGCATAACTTTTTTGTCGACTCTGAGCTACTCTAATGTGTTGTTGAATAGATCTGACATTTTCTCCCATCTCATCAACAAGATCAGAAACAAATAGCTTTCTTTCCCCAACTTCATCCCAGCAAGTTGGAGTCCTGCATTTCTTTCCATAGAGGGCTTCATAAGGAGCCATCTGAATACTAGAGTGAAAGATATTATTATAAGAAAAATCCACCAATGGTAGGTGTTGATCCCAACCACCTGTGAAATCCATAGATCAAGATCTCAACATATCTTCTAGAGTTTGAATTGTCCTCTCAGACTGAAAATTTTTCTGAGGATGATAAGCAGTGCTGAAACTCAACTATGTATCCAGAGTATGCTGAAGACATCGCTAGAACTTCGAGGTAAATCTCGGATCCTGATCAGATATAATGCAAAGTGGTACTCCATGCAATCTTACCACTTCCTTTACATATATCATGGCAAGCTGATCTAGAGGGAAATCCTCTCTAATAGTGCTGAAGTGTGCCGACTTTGTAAAACGATCAAATATGACCCAGATAGCATTATTTCCTTTGGATGTTTTAGGAAGTCCAGTGACAAAGTCCACAGTGATGTTTTCCCATTTCAATTCTGGTATAGGTAATGGTTGTAAAATCTCCTTAGACTTCTGTCTCTCATCTTTAACTTTCTGAAAAAAAAATCATCGAGAGACATATTCGGCAACATCTCTTTTCATTCCATCCCACCAGAAGTACTCTTTCAGGTCCCTATAAATAATCGTGCTTCCAGGATGAATAGAGAATGAAGAACTATGAGACTCATCCAGCAGATCCTTCTTTAATTATGGGATGGGAGGAACAAAAACCCGATTCTTGAACTGTATAATATCATCAAAATCAAGGTTGAATTCAGGAACATTTCAAACCTTCTTTTGTAACTCTACATCTTCTTTTTGTGCCTCTTTAATTTTCACATGTACAGATGGATGAACATTCATTTGAGAAAGATATGATTTTTTCCATTCCATTATAATTCAAAGATCCATCCTCTGTAAATCCATAAATATTGGATCTTTTGTGATCCCCATCATGGATAAGCTAGCATGGTCTTGTTGACTTAATGCGTCTGCCACCTTGTTTGTTTCCCATGGTGGTAATGAATTGAGCAGTCGTAATCCTTAATCAGCTCCAACCATCTTCTTTGGCGCATATTCAGATCCTTTTGTGTGATAATATACTTTAAACTTTTATGATCAGTATAAATATCACACCTTTCTCCATAAAGATAATTCCTCCAAATCATTAATGCAATGATTACCGCAGCTAACTCCATATCATGAGTTGGGTAATTTTGCTCATGGATTTTCAACTGTCGTGAGGCATAAGCTATCACCATATCATTTTGCATAAGAACACAGCCCAACCCCTTCTAGGATGCATCACTGTAGATCACAAAACTTTATCCACTACAAGTAAGTGTGAGTATAGGTGCACTAGATAACCTTCTTTTCAACTCCTTGAAATTCTATTCACATTCTTCTATCCAAACAAACTTAACTACTTTTCGAGTCAACATGGAGAGTGGATTAGATAATAGTGAAAAATATTTCACAAAACATCGATAATATCCAGCCAAACCAAGAAAATTTCAGATCTCGGTTACTATTTTCGGTCTCAGCCATCATTTGATAACCTCTATTTGTACTGGATCCACAGATATCCCCTATTTTGAGATTATGTGACCCAAAAATGCAACTTTTTGAAGCCAAAATTCAAACTTGGTAAATTTTTCATAAAGCTTCTCCTTTCTCAGGGTCTTCAATATAATTCTCAAATGATCTTCATGTTCTTCCTTGCTATTTGAATATACAAGAATATCATCTATAAAGACTACCAAAAACTGATCAAGATAGTCTCTAAAGACTCTATTCATCATATCCATGAAGATAGTAGGGGAATTAGTAAGACCAAATGGCATCACTATAAATTCATAGTGTCCATACCTTGTATGGAATGTCGTCTTTGGTATATCCTACCTTTTAACTCTTAATTGATGATACCCTGGACAAAGATCAATCTTGGAAAAGTATTGAGCTATGCGTAGTTGGTCAAATAGGTCATCAATGTGTGGGAGAGGATATTTGTTATTGATAGTGATCTTGTTAAGTTCTCGATAATCAATGCAGAGTCACATTAATCCATATTTCTTCTTAACAAACAGAACAGGTGCTCCCCAAGGTGACGCACTAGGGAATATGAATCCTTTATCAAGATTCTCTTGGAGTTTCTTCTTCAATTCCTGCAACTCAATTGGGTCCATTCTATAAGGTGTCTTTGAAATAGGCAAAGCACCCAGTATGAGTTCTATTGAAAACTCAACTTCACGATTTGGTGGATGAACCGGTAATTCCTCTAGAAAGACATCATCAAACTCCTGTACAATGGGAATATTCTTAATCATGAGTTTCTCACCAACCATTTGAGATAAATAACCTTCATTTAGTGGAATCAAAACCCATAAGATGGAAGAAATTACCACTGGAAGGTTATATTCATCATTGCATCGATAGATGATCATAGATTGATCTGGAATATGAAATGTGACTTCCCTTCTTTGGAAATTGATATGAGATCCATATAGAGAAAGAAAATTCATTCCAAGAAACACATCAAATTCCACTATAGGATGGATAACAAGATTTACAGGAAGCACTTTCCCACAAACTTCTATCAGAGAAGAATTATAAACTTTTGATACGACTGTTGTTCCATTAAGAGTTTTCACAGCCAACTCAACATCTAATTGTAGAGGTAATACGTTGATACACTTAGATAATTCTTCAGAAATAAACGAGTGGGTGGATCCAGAATCAAATAAAACATTTTCTACATTAGAGTGGATGGTCAGTGTACCTCTCACCACTTCGTTGTCGTACACCACATCGCCGATAGTAATTTCATGTGACTTTCCTTTGTCTTTAGCCTTAAGAGTTTGTTGACGTCGATCATCATCATGAACCCTTGTATTTGGGAATTGATTGGAATAATTCCCCATCGCCTTGCACTTGAAACATTGAAGTGTATTAGGGTCATTCTGTGTATCCTTTCCATTGTTTGCATCATTAGACATTTTCTTCCCATTATTGCGACATTCAATTTCCTGATGACCTTCTTTTCCACACTTATAACATTTGCTTGTCCCCTTAAGAAAATTTCCTCCATGTTTCTTTCCACACTTTGAACATAAGGGAAAACACATTTTTTTCAGTGTGCTCTTTAGATTTTCCTTTGAATTCCATTTTCCTCTTCTTATCAAACCCATATGGCTGATGGGTTACTCCAATCTCCATCTCAACTTTGAGAACACATCGAACGATTTCCCCATAGCTATTGAAGTCCCTTATGGATAACTCCCTTCAAATACTTGGTTTTAAGCCACTAAAGAATCGATCGATCTTACTCTTAGGTTGGATAATAATACCAGAAGCGTACTTTGCATGTCTTGTAAAATTTTCTTCGTAGGTACCAACAGATTCATCACCATTTTGGTTTAGTTCAAGAAACTCCTTATCCATCTTTGTTCGAAGAATACGAGGGAAGTACTTATTGAAAAATAAGCTCTTGAACTCGTCCCATTCCATGGACTCAATTTCATCTCTTTGCCTCGTATTCTTGATAATATTCCACCATTGATCAGCATCTCCATCCAAACGATACACTGCTAATATGACTTTATCATGTTCAGAACATTGAAGAACTGAAAATATCTTTTCAGTGGTACTGATCCATTGTTCATCCACTAATGGATCAGAAGACCCATTGAATGAAGGTGGGTGCTGCCTCATGAAAGATTCAACAGAATGTTTCACCTTCCTTTGCTCATTTGGAAGTCCTTCATGATTCATATCTTGAGAATTTTATGTGAGAATGGCTAAAAGATTTTTCATTCCAGCTCCCATAATGTTTGGTTGCTTAGGGGTACAATCATTGCATTGCCCGTCGCATTCCGCATTAACACGGTTCCTTCGGGTTCCAGCCATTGACTAAAACCAAGAAGAATAGTGTGAAAAACAATAATTATAATAGGAAAACCACATAATCAAGAAAAAAAATTTAAACTTAAGGAATTATCATAGGTTATTCATGGCCATTTCTAAAACACTAATATTGTGTTCTATGGTTGGACTTATCCTTAGGGTTCTTACTAAGACATTCACGTCCTAGATTCCAAAGGTTGACTATACCTTTCCTCTGATACCAACTATAACGACCCATACTTTACATACATTTTTAATACTTAAAAATTGAAGTACACTTATTACAAAATATAAAAAACCATGAAAGGACCTTATAGTTATACTGTCATTTGAAACTGGGTAACATAAACAACTAGTTCATAAATCATCTACATTGTCTCCCATTTATTTCATCATATCTAGAGTCCCTTTTTGGAATATCCTACATAATATCCTTCTTCATGACCTGGGGAAAGAAAACATACAAAAGGGTGAGCTCAAATGCTCAGTAAGGGTAAACAAAAGAAATATAAATCACAACATATTCATAAGAACATATCGTTTTGGAAATATTAACCGGAAAAAGAGATCAAAATTTTATAACATGGGATAAATCATAGCAGTGAAATGTAATCCCAATAATAATAACTTAAAACATGAGACTTTTTGGCATACACACATAATCATAGAGAATCATTTCTTAGTAGTCAAGACTCATTTCCAAGACTATCTTAGCGAACAAAGTCCATTTCCAAACCGAGTTCACTCTTTGTTTCAATCCTGTTTCACTGAACCGGTTTAACCTGTCCTTCCAGCCATGTCTAGCTCATGAGATATAAATATTTACCCAATGCATTTGAGGGAGATATAGGTCCCACCCATCTCATAATGATACCATTCTTATGTGTGCCAAAAAATCATAAATCATAAATCATACATCATAGCACAACCCACGTAATAAAAATGAGATTCTTAATCATCATACCATCATAAAAAAATTAATATAAGATAAAAGGGAATCATAAAAATAATTCCATCATAACATAATCAAAACAATGTCAAAATAGGGATAGAAATAGAACCCTATATTGTCTTAGATGGAAAATAATTTTGATAAAACATTTGAACTCCATTCTTGAGGAACATATTCTTTCTACTTCAAAAATATTTTTCCTTTCTTAACATGTCATACAATTTTAAACTAAAAGGAGTTGATTAAAAATAAACATGAAAAATTTTAAAGTAATATTCTTGGAAATAATGTTTTAAAAATACATTCATGCCGTATAAGTTAAAAAAACATTCTTCTCGTACTTATGTCGGAAAAGTCAAAAAGTACCTCGTACGAATAACGACAAAAGAGTCCATCCATATATTTTACTAAAAACTCACCAAAGGGTAAAATTGGATTTAGAAAATTGTTGGTGGATGGAAATTATATTAAATATTTAGGAAACATGGATGTGGATTATAAATATTCCCCAGTAAATTCTGACATATAGACAATCTCAGATAAAAATGATCTTGTGATATTTTCCCATACCTTATGTCTGATTTTCTTCGTAAGTGTCCGAACCTCCTGTATAATGATTTAACTAATTTCATTGACTTATTACAGAATCATACACATTGTTTTGATATCATATATTTCCATATTCTTAGATTCTTATTAGTAATATTACACTGCTACTTGTTATTCGGGTGTTTATTACTTTTTGTTCTTATACGTGTTTTGTCGAATAAATTCTTATTCTTCTCTTTAGGTTGTAGATACCTCATTTATAGAATGGAATTAGTTTTATATATATCATATTCATTCATTCAATTCATTTATATAATCATTATTCAATTAAGATCATGTAGAATGATTCACATCACATCGTGGAGACGGTATTCCGTACGTACGCACGAGTGATGATATCGTTCCAATGATCGTGAATTGTATTGGAGTGTATGTATACTATTTGAGAATCAATATAACTTTACAATAATAATATATAGTTATTATTTACACCATTATACCCAACCAGGTAAGGTGGTGGTGGAAAATAGATTACACCACGGCGTGGAGACGGTATTCTGTATGTACGCACGTGCGGTGATTTCGTTTTCCATAGGATGGATAGATGGTGAAATAGGGTTGTCTCATAATTATAATAACATACTAGTATATGAGTGATACTGATGTTATTACTTCGTAATGAAACAACTAAAGAAGAAGAAGCGGAAGAAGAAATAAAGTTGAAAGAATTGGTAACGGACATTAACTCTGCTTTGAAGCGCCTCTTTGAGACCTCCTCTTAGGGCACTAAAATTGGTCTTTGAGGAGGACCATGACCTCTAGGATGTTTCTAGGGAAGTGGAGAAGATAATTTGTTAGGGGATGGCTGAGACTGAATGCTCAATGTGGTGTGAGGAAGAGAGGGAGGACGTGCCCTTTTATAAGGGAGGAGAGGGGAACCTTAGGAAAAACTAAAAATATTATTTTATTATAAAGTCATATTCGGTTTTTAATAGCTCTAAATTCATTTATTTAGAAGCTAAGGTGGGTATGGGTAGAAATCCTTTCATCCAATAGAATTTAGACAAGATTAAGTTTCTATTTTAACCTTATCATTTGGATTTAACTTTAAGTTAGATAATTTAACTTTTACCATGTCTTCTTGTTTTCTTACACTATAAGGTTAATAAACTTACTATAATAAGACAAAAGAACACTAAGTTGATTATTATTAATATATATAACCTTATATAAGTAAGTTTTCTGAACATTAGATTTTTAGGAATAAAATAACAATTAATAATATAATATTTGTTTTAAAAACTATTTTATGTCAATTTTGATACTATTTGGTAATTGATTTTTGTGAACATCTTAACAGATAGATTAGTTCGAATGAAGTCAATTAAATCAATAATAACATGTCATATTAACCTAGATAATTATTTTAATTCATAAAAAGTCTGAAATTACATTTATTTGGGTATTTATAAAATCAATTATGTCAATATTTTATTAATAAGATAATTGATGCATCATCATTGCGTTATAAATAAATTAAATTATATATTGTCTAAAAATTACAAATCAAATAAAATTATGTAAGAAATATTTCTAGATTTTTAATTAATATTTATAGTCGAATTTATCTTATTTATAACCCTATATTAAAAATGATTTAGTTATTAAACTTTGATTTTAACTATTTTAACCATTCTTTAAATAAATTAATAATAAATGTCCTAATCTAATCCAAGTGGGTCTAAATGGTCATATTTTATTCCTAAGATTGCTTTTGGTCGAATCACACTTATCAAATAGAATTAGGACATGTTTTAGGGTAATAATAATAACATTTTTACCCTTAATCTCCCTATTTACTGTAAACCGTGGTAAAAAAAGTAAAAAGTTACTATTCACCAAAAATTAATTTTATCTCATTGAACCAAATATTATTCCTTGATATTAACCTTTTCTCTAATATTTTTGAAATTACAATCTCAGAAGCGGTAAAATTATGTTTTATGTAAATTTGCAAATTCTTCTAGGAGGTGGGTAAAAGACGGTGAAAAGTTCAATAAAAATTGTATATATCTAAAATTATTATAAAATGACTCCAATGAATTGAATTGAACTTATATAGGTATTATGTATCGATTTTGACCTAAAATCAATTTAAATAAAACAAATAATTATTTAAATAAAATGTCAGTTTTTATATAGTAACCTATTGTTTTCACTATTCATCAAAAATTGAAACTTTTCAGAAAAATACCAAAATTTCACCCTAGGATAATTACGATATTCCGAATCCAAAAATGAAGATAATTTTGAATGATGAAGTTTACAAAATTTCAAAAAGTTTTTATTACTATTCATAACAGCTACCTTTAATAATATTTTAATAGCATATCGTTGTTTAGTGAAACTCAGTATTGTGTGTGATACAAGCCATCGAGGAAGGTCGCGATTGCGTGTAAAGAAAGCCAAGATAGTGTTTTGTGTAGTGAAAGATCCCTTTGATGATTTATATAACATAAAAAAAAATTTCTCATAAAAGTCTCAGGTGTTACAATTTAACTATAATATTTGAAAATTATATATTTATTGTTTTTTTAAGAAGAAACTATCTTGTTTTATGAAATAAATATTGATAGCATTTATTTAGTTTTTGTTGAGTTGAATAGAAATAATTTCAAATGAATAAATGTTTTACAATATGAAAATTTTTATAGATTAAATTTTTTTTCGCAAGAAATGTTTAGGTTACAAAAGCTCCCCATAGATAAAAAGTAGTCGGATAATCCCATGTTGAATCTGGAAACAGCCAATATATGAAATTCTTGATTATTATGTGAGAAATATAAAGATTAATTTAAATATTTTAATGAGTTATAATCCTCTAGAATCTTATAACATATACATTTGTATTTATTATACCACATTAAAATCATTAAACTTTTCGGAAAAATGTATGTTTTTTATATTGTATTTGGGTATTATAGATTTTAATGGATATATTTTCTTGCATTAATGTATGATAATTTTACGAATTTATTAACTACTAAAGATAGAATTATAATGAAAAAGATTATCTAATTTTATAAATTATAAGTAAACAATGTAGTGAGTTTTCAACTTAAGAATTTGATAATTTTTTTTAATATAATGGATATGATTATAATTTTTTTGAAACCTATGACATCAAAATAAAATACTGTAGTTGAAGGGAAAAAACTATCATTTACAGAAATGTATTGAAAAATGATCAATTAGTATTCATTACAAAACTATTTCTATGAATAATATATTAATTCATTTTTTCACACAGGAAAAATAATTTCTTATAGACAATTCTTATATAAAAAATCATATGATCATTTTAAGGTATGGAAGCTTATAATTTTTTATTTTAGATAATTTTGTTTTATGCTATATATTTTTAATACCGATGTTTTATTGGAAAATTTTTATTCAAAATCTGATATAAAATTCTCTAAGATATAAAAATTATTTTAATTCATATCGTATTTATATTCAATGAACATTTTTTGTTGATGAAATTATGGAAGGTAAATTTGATGAAATTAATTTAAGTGAAATAAAACATTATTTGGATTAGGATTTGAAAGAATTTATAATTTTGACCATGGGAGATCCTAAAAACTATTAATTAGATGAACTAATTAAGGGGTTGAGATTCTCGCAATAACAAACAATAAAAGTACATAATCATCATCTAGTAGAATATGTAAATGGTGATATATTTTCTGGTGTTAAAACATTAAATTTCTTATGAAATAGTAGTTCATATAATGATTTTATTTCTAATTTTGTGCTTCAATATGATGAAAATATATATATTTTATTCAAACTGGATTACTAAAATTTATGAACAAATAAATTAGTTTGACAGGAAAAATATTTGGACCTTAGTTAAATCCATTAATGAGCAAAATTTTAATGGCACTAAGATAATATATAGAAATAAGTCAAATGATTTTGGTTAGATAACTATAAACAAATACAGATTTATAACTCATGGTTATAATCAAGATGAATGAATATACTTGGAATAATCATTTTTCATCGACTATCAATTAGATTAAATAAAAATTCCATTGAAATATGAATCTCATTTTAGATATAAAATTTTTCAAATTGAGGTCAAAAGCTCTTTTTCAATCGAAATATTTATGAAAATGTTTTTTAAAATATTGCAGCAATTTTTGAGAATGAATCAAAACCTACCCATTTTTTGAAACTCTCTAATCTTATGTATGGATTGAATGAATATCCGAATATAAATCCATGATTTTCATACATAGATATTACATCTTAATAAATGAATATTCATTTGTTAAAATTATGATCCATGCTCAAACCATAATGGTTTGGTGTCTTTCGAGAATTGATAATAAAACCATCTTATAACATGAAATATATTTCATATCTCCCACAAAGATCATCTCAAATAGTACCCTTATTTTAGAAACACTATATTAAACATTTATTCATATCCAAGGGAAGTGAATATAATAAAGGGTGATCTCAGATTATCAATAAGGGTTAAAAAGGGATATATCAATGATCACATCTGTATAAAACAAACATAAGGTTGTGACAAAATGAACATAATATTTGAAAATCATATCAATGAAATCATAGATAATAAAATATATTCATTTAATAAATAATAATATTCCATAAGATATAAAAAATAATGGAACAAAATAACATGTGTTCTTAGTGTATAACATTGTAATAAGACATATGTTTGTGGCATATACATAGGAATAGAAAATAATTATTGTAGTCAAGGATCTCTAATAAAATTATCATAGTGGAATGGGTTCAGTTTCCATTCCAGCATATCCTTATTCAAACATCAATCCTAAGAATATAATAGTGGTCAGAGTTCCTTATTGAACTAGGTTGACTCTCTAATCTTGTCCTTATTATCTCACGTGACATTCAACTTTTCCCAATGAAATGGAAGGAAATTTATTTTTTGACCCAACCATAAACTAATGAATGTCAATCATATGTGCCTCAAAATATCATACAACTTTCATCATATCATAACCCATGAAAAGGTAATTAGAATCAAATACCTTTTATCATTTCAATATAATTTAACACATGGAAAAGAAACAGGTTTCATAAAATTTTCACCCTATTTTAATTAAATAATCTGAAAGAAACGTGGTACATAGAATCATCCTTAAATCATCATCATCATAAGCTATTCAGATAATAAAAGTGGATGGTATCACATGATCATAAACAATGTACATCATAATTTACCTAAAGATATATTTTCATAGATGAATTTAAAAGAACACTGTAACATTAGTCGATGAAAATAGACATTTAATTTTGATATCAATTATATAAAATCTATATAGATTCAAAATATTAAGTGCAATGTTACCTTATCTATAACACTATCATGTGGCCAAATCAGGTTTCTTACTAGACCACAAGTAACCTCCCCACAATGTTGAGGTTGTCAACTGAAATTGAGGGTATAGAGAACACATGGGGGAGATGATACACCCTTGTATTGAGTTTTATTAAAGAAGAAATGAAAAATATATCATATTTTATGAAATATAAGAAATATTACATCATTCAATTAGATGATAAAGGATGGACAATGTAAACTAAATAACAATAATAAATTTAATCTCCAGATAGAATATATATAAATTTTGAACTCAATGTAATACTGTAAAAATACCATGTTGACATAAATGAACTCAAAATCCACTATTCCTCAACCCCATGTCAGTAATATCTCCACACTCTAACCCACCCTTATATAATTAATCAAAATCAATGTTGTATCCTCTTTTATAAACCATAATCCATGTAATTATCTAAGGTACCAACTAACAAAACAAATAGTGTGTGGTTAAAACTCAGTAGTTCGACAACATTGTGTCTAAAAAACCAGTATCAAAACAACAACATGAAATAAATAGAAAAATAATAGTACTAATAAAAATTATAATAATATAATATAATAAAACTATATCAACACCATGTCATAATATCTGTGAGCATGTATAATAACCATGGAAACTATAACTAAAGATCCATGTAATTATTAAAGAACATGTTTAGGCCCTTTAATAATTACAATATAAATGGGGGAAACTGTTTATATATGAATTTAATTATAGCAATGAAAATACCTTTATAAAATCATTTCACCATAACCGGTAATAGAAGTTTCTATAATCATTTTAGCATCAATGGAAAAAGTGCTTTATATAAGTTTTTTTTATCATCAATAGGAAAAGGATTTCATATAAGCATTCCTATATAATTGAAAAGAGCACATTATATATGAATTTTATTATAGAATAGAACAAAATGAATAATGTAATGAATACAACAACATAAAATCATAAGAATCAATGTTCAATTTTGAAAAGTTCCATTTATCTATAAATTATCCCATTATTAAATACTATATTAATCCATTTTACAAGGTGAATATATCATAATAAAACACATGAGGACTTATGTCATGATAAACCAAACCATAATACTTTTAATGGTCCTTATTATTATAGTATTGGCTCACCCTACTTGTAGCTACAATCTAGTTCTCAAAGTCCTCATATCCAAAGGGATGTAATG
Organism: Viscum album; assembly: GCA_963277665.1. Classification (NCBI taxonomy): domain Eukaryota; kingdom Viridiplantae; phylum Streptophyta; class Magnoliopsida; order Santalales; family Viscaceae; genus Viscum; species Viscum album. Next base: position 1,856,913,925 of record OY728119.1, on the reverse strand, counting down.
AGTATTTCTAATATATGACTATTATATCCATTTATCTTGTTTGTTAAAGCACCCTATGTGTCATCTAGATAAAATAATATTAGATATATTTGAACTAGGGGAAAAGAACCATCGGTATTAGATTTAGACCAAAATGATTTATATGGTGACCAAAAGATCCTTTCAATTGGTAACACAAACCAGAACATAAGTGATGAATATCACAATAAGAATTGGAGATTGAATGCTTCATAGAGTTGTCTAGAAAGACACAAATCTCTTACAAATTTTTCAGAGTCACAGTAGAAATCGAGAGAAGGATCATTATATTTAATGAATAATGAATCATTTGAACTATGCGGATTTAAAAGATCTAAGCCCAAGAAATTCAATACGTGAAACCCCTTCATATCATGAATTTAACTATTTTTGATATACACTAAAAAATATACCACCATGAGTAAAATTACCATTATAAAACATTACACAATGTGATCCTATTTCATGGTGTGTATTTATTTTATACCCTATACCAGTTCATAAAATCTACATTGTGATAGTTAAGAATTGTTTGAATGTCTAGAAGAAAACTATTTGCCATGTTTCTATATGAAAATCCCAAACCACATTGGAATCCTTCTAAAACCATAGGGAACTATCATAATACCCTAATTTTGTTTACATAGAATCCATTAATTTAAAAAACCACACATACTAAAACATTAACTAATTTTCCCAGTAAATTCTCTCAATCCTATAAAATATCTAAACCACCATGGATTAAATAATAAGTAAAACCCAATAAAAAGATGTTCAATTAAAAACATAATGAGGGACATACATTAAAAAGTTTGTATCTTACAACATCCTACCCCCATGATGTTTCATCAATCAATGTGAGTCATTGAGGAACAATACCGGCCACTTTTCTCACATATCTTACTCTCTCCCCCATGTCTCCTCTTGAACGTGCACGTGTTTCAACTACACTGAAACCAAAGGTATAATATTTTTCTAGAGATACATATCAAAATGTCCCACTATCCATTTTTGATGCTCCTCTATGTATTCATCTACACCAAGCTATATACCCTCAATATCACTCATAAGATAAGGGTCAGGATGTTAACTCCAAATTTGTAATATATAAAACATGGCATGCATAGAATTGTAGCATTGAAGAGGGGTAGTTGATAGTCCACTTGAATGAATCAATCCACAATCTCTAACAGTATGGTAACCCTATGTGCCACAATTCAATGTTTCCTATTACAGCTTTCCCTAACCAAGGTGACACCTAAAAAAACTATGAAAACCCAATTACTCTAGAGTTTTCCACTACTAGTCTTTGTAATTTTTCTTCCCACTCTGTACGGTTATCAACCACATCATGATCAACAAAACTTTCTTATACATCAATCTAATGAGAGTATGTTCAATAAATACTGAATCACCCACCTCTTACCAACAAAGAGTAAAATGATATTTCATATAATAAAAATACTCTAATGGTTCCATTTGGATCAATTCATTTAATATTTTATGTTAAAAAACTCCATCAGTTATAAATTTTTCTCCCATAAATCACTGAAATCCAAAGTACAAGCCTGTAAAACATCCTCCAATATAATAATGTTTATTTGATACTGTCAATCAATTTTTGGATGATAGGGTGTTCATTGAAAAACTTATAATCACAGTGAAATATGAAGACTCTGCTAGATATGAGATGTGAAACGAGGTTCTCAGTCATAAACAATACTCAATATAATTCCATGAAAATAAAATATCTTTTTCATGTAAATTCTACCCATAGTATCATCTGTGATGGTTTCTATGCTATGATGGAATTAGCCTACCTTATCCAGTCAATCTATGATCACCCATATATTATTATTCTTGTTAGGTGTCCTTGAAATCCTATCAAAAAATACATGTTGACAACATCTCATTTCCATTCCAAAAAGACCAGAAGCTGTAACAATCTAGCTAGCCACTAATACTCGACATTAACCTTATAATTGGTGAAAAATCCAATTATAAACCCTGTATCCTTATTCTTCATTTCTGGACACTAGTATTATATATAAATATTTTGATTTATCTATGTGAAACCTAGATATACCTCTCATCTAGAATAATGAAACACTCTCATCAACTCCTCATGAAGGCTTATAGAAACCCATACTCGGACACATATATAAAAAACTTCAATGCGTCCAAGAGACCATCCTAATGGTGTATCCCCACTACATATTCTATCCCTTAGAGCTAACCCCTCTATATCTGATAATTTCCCTATCTCTATGAAGTCTAGGACATTGGGTATAATAGATGTAGAAATGATTGATACTCATCTTTGGGACCCTAGAACATCTAGATACATGTCTCCAAATAGTTCAATCATCCACTATTTATCAAAATACCCTTGTACTATCTCTTTCTTCTTCCTCTATCTTAAGGAATTAGATATTTTTCTCTTCCCCAATGTATAAGCCAACCCGAAGTCAAAATATTACATTTACTCAATGCACCTCCTCTACTAAAGGTATATGTCCGATTGAGAAAATATGTAACTAAGTCTCTTATTGTTAGTGTACATCACACACTTCTCACCCAAAATTAAAAGTCTCTAGAATCCTAGAGCATGTACCATCACTACAATCTCCAAATCATGAGTAGACGAATTCCACTCTCGGAGTCTATATTGTCTTGAAACATTAGCGACCATAAAGTCCCCCTACACTATAATTGTTCCAATCCCAACATCAGATTCATTATAGTACATGGTATATTCCTTATCTAGTATAGGTAATGTGAAAATCAGGGTTGAGGTAAAATTTATCTTTTTATCTTGAAATTCAATCTCTCATGAATCTGACCAAAAAAACATCAACCCTTTCTTTTTTAATCTAAAAAATTGGTTATACTAGAAGGGATCACCTCTGGTTGAAATAATAGTAATAACATGAAATACCCAAAAAGCTAGAAATTTTGAAAACAATATTGGGACACTCCAATAATACCAAAACTATAACTTTATGTTGGTCCACTAATAATCTATCCTCTAATATAACATGGCCAAATAGGTCTACATTTTCAATCTCAAAACTAAATTTAGATTTCTTTGTATAATGAAATGTATATATTAATGTGATAATGAAATCTTCCTGATATTGGTCATGATAATATGATGAAAATGAGTAAACCTAGATATCATCGACAAAAAACACAATAAAATGATCCAGGAAAGGATGGAAGATTTGAATCATCAAGGCAATGAATACCATATGTGCATTCATTAGATTGAACGACATCACCACGAACTCAAACTAGACATATTTACTCCTAAAAAGGATATAATGTATGTTTGATGGTCTCACCATCTCCTAATAGAACCCTTACATCAAAAAAATCTTAGATAATGTCCTATAACAACTTAGCTGATAAAAGATATAATCTATGCATGAAGGTGAATAGCATTTATTTACCACTGTCAGGTTAAATCTCCAACAGTCCACAAAAAAGTTCATAGTCCCATCAGATTTCTTCACACAATGAATGGGAGAACCAAGGTGATATACTATCCCCTATGAAACCCTCATCTTCCGAGTCATCGAATGAATCATTAAACACCCAATACTCTACTCGTTCTATATTATAAGGTATGGTATAAACATGATCTGCTATGAGAACCGACTCATCTATGAAATCAATCTCTCACTCCGGTAGTAATCTTTATAAATATATTAGAAAAATCCTATGAAAATAGTCTACCCCTAGAACAAAAATATCTTTCCGTATTCCACCATTATCTAGATAATGACCTTATATGCAAGGTATGATAAAATCCCATCTATAGTAAATATCTCCTGCATGACTGGCATAAAAATACCACTCACAATTGTTAAAATATCTTCCTCTTTTTTGATGAAAATGTCAAATCTTCTATCGTAATAGTAAATATTAGTCATGAAAAAAATAAACATTCCATAATAAAAATAAAATCAAAACCTTCCATTTCCATCACAAATAGTTCAAAAAAATGGAAACTATGAATTTCTTAAAAAGACACCTTGAAGTATATAATCTTTTACCGCACTCCTAAAAGTGTATCAATGGTCCTGAATCCACATTAGACATCCAAAACTAAGAAAACCCCATTTTTAAAAGTAGAAGATTTAATGGAATGTGATGATCCTACGTCAAATAATAAACAAGATGGGGTAGATGGTACAAAAATTGTACATATAATTGTAGAAGGTTTTCTATCCAAAATAGATATACTAGACTGTATAGTGTATAGATGACTTTCATTTCTTCCCTAAGAACCAGGCTGAATCCTCTATGGTGTCCCATCTACCAGGTACTGATGATCCCATATAGAGGTACACTGCCATACCTCATCCTTAAAATTTAGTCGAACTCCAGTTATCAGTCTTCTAAAGGGTAGTAGAGTCATTTCTTGTCACAAGTACATATCGTTATCGCCATAGTAAAGACCCGTAAAATTCAAGGGAAATTTTTTTCAAAGTTTCCTTTCGGATTTTACAAGAACGCGGTTTCTGACGGCACTTGATTCCGAGGCCCGGAGTGCCCGGAATCAATTTTTGAAGTGTGGCTCGGGTACGTTCAGTGAACGAACGAGCGGGTTTTCCTATCTTTTGAACCGGTGCTCGGAATTGAAATCAGATGGCACCGATGAACTCGCAACGCCGGTAATCTCTTAAGGGAACCATTACTGTAGTTGCGTTTGTGTGGGAGAAGAAGTTAATTTTTGGGGATTAATTAACGAAAGTGAATAAAATTGTTGAATCAATTTTATTTCATGTTATGTGGTTAACTTCTCCCATGGGAAGTTGGTGGTGGGCCCACATCCATCCAACTTCCCATGTGTGGATATTTGAATGGTGGGCCCACACGAACCCCCCACCTTTTCAAATTCCTTAAACTCCCTAACCCTCTTAACCCCTCACTTTCCTAACCCCTCTAAACCCCCCATTTAAGTTTTGTTAAATTATCACCTCATTAATTTTATAACATCTAATGTTAATAACATAAGTGAGTTAAATGTGGGTTTTGAATTTTCAAACTCTTGAAATTCAAATGGTTATGTTTTGTTAAAAAAATAAGACTTGGTCTTATTTTATTATTGTTAGAGTTTTGCATCCTTGAGAGGATTGGGGAAGCGGTCTTCTTCTTCTTCAACCTCGACGAAGAACGCGAAGAACACCGTTCTTCAACGAAGAACTTCTCCGCTGAAGAACATGGTTCTTCCGCAATGTCGTATCCGCGACGCGACGTTATTCTTCCACGTTATATCTTCCTCGATGGTTTTCCATGACGAAATCACCGTGAACGACTTCGAATCCTCGCTTCGCGACGTCGACATTCTTTTCCCGCGACGCCCGACCTCCGCGACGCTCGTCTTCCACGGCTCGTTAACGAACACCGTTCCGGAACCGAGGTAGGTGGTTTATTAATTTATTTGATTCGTGAATACCAACTTGTTGATCTTCGTGGATTTAAACTATTTGTTATCGAATAACGTGAGGGGGTCGGACCGCACAAACACAGCCGACCATCCTCCTTTTTTCGTGATGGTTCATTTGTGGTTGGTACGGGAAGGTGTGGTGTCGTCGCACCACGCGGTTTTCATGCGGAAGGATATGTGTGGCGCCGTTGCGCCGTGAAATGGAAGGAATTTCAAGAACGCAACGCTGTCACGCCACGTCAAAGAAAACCAAAGAACCGCGGTCGGAGTCGGGCCGCGGCGAAGGGGTGCGGCGCCATCAGGTCGTGCTGGAAAACTACAAAGACGACGCTAATCGTTTGACGTGTGGATTGACGGGTGACGATGAACCAGGCCGTTTTGGCATTTTAATCCCTTTACAGTGAAGGTGGGGTCCCGGGGGGACCCTAGGCGAAGACAGCAGGAGAAACGGACCAACGGAGCGCGTCCGGTGGTCCGCGGAAGGCGGCGGCAGCGCCGGCGACCGGCGGCGGCGGCGCGCCGCCAACGTCAATCAGCGGCGAAGGGGGGCAGCCGCGTGCACCCCCGCCGCTCTATGGCGACCGCTCGGACACGGCCGGCCTGTCGAGTCGACCCGGTTCGGGTCGACCTGGTTCGGGCCGACCCAGGGGAGTCGGACCGGTTCGGCCCGGGCCCAGTCCGCCTTTTTCGGACCACTTTTGGTCAAATGCCCATATCGTGAGCTTTAGACCTCCGATTGACGCACCGTCAGCGGAAAAACGATCCTTGTATCGAGACGGTCGTTTTGGTATATCGCACTCACAATTTTGGAATACTTTGTGTTCGGCCGGGTTGGTTCGTACACGAAACCAACCGGGCCCTCGGAGCAGAAACACTCATATCTTGAGCTCCGAACGTCCGAATGACGTGCCTTCAACATTGATGAATTCCTCTTAGTGAGACGAATCTTTTGGCTTACTTAGCTCGAGGTTTGGATTCCGTCGGAGTGCGGTCGGGTTGGTTCGCTCACAAAACCAACCGGTCCCCTAGAACGAAAAAGCCAATAACTCACAGACCGGGCGTCCGATTGACACGCCGTCTGTCTCGTTGCTTTCCTCTTGATGAGACGGAACTTTTGGCATACTTAGCCCATGTTTTGGTTGTTGTTGGATTGTGGCTGGGTTGGATTGTACCCGAAATCCAACCGGGCCCCTGGAACGGAAAAGCTGATATCTTTCAGACCAGACGTCCGTTTGACGAACCGTCAGCGTTGTTGGTGATCTCGTCGAGAATGGTCCCTATGAGTATACCCTATGAGAGTTCGGGGTAAAGTTGAGATACGGCCGGGTTGGTTCGCTTACGAATCCAACCGGGCCCCTGGGATGAAATGGCTAGTAACTCACAGACCGGGCGTCCGATTGACGCGCCGTCTGTTGCGTTGAGACGCCTATGACGAAGCAGTCCTTTGAGATACTTCTTTGTGGGACTTTGAGATACTTGGAGTATCGACTAGTAGCTCGTGGAGCGGACCCTCCCAGAGACGAGCGTACGGAGTACGGAGACCGTGTAGCTGGCTGGAACCTGAAGACTGCTTGTCCGATTCGAGTCAGAGAGACTTGTATAGCCCAGTGGGGAGCACTACTGTGTTTGGGTGGCAGACCCACAGCGGGGAGCACTACTGTGTTTGGGTGGAAGACCCGTGGTACTTGACAGGAGGAGTACCTCTGTAGGCTATGTGGGGGGAGCACTACTGTGTTTGGGTGGCAGACCCCAGCGGGAAGCACTACTATGTGAGGTGGCAGGCCCGCGGTACTCGACAGGAGGAGTACCTCAACAGTCTTCGGTTAGTGAGCAGTACCTCGGAGTCGTGACAGGACCACTGTACACTCCAGAGATGGGGATCTTCAGCAATTACGGTTTTGATAATGAAAATCCTGGTTTGAGCTGAGACTTTTGACCTTTGTGTTTATCTCATGATTGAGATGGGTCACGTGATAACTTAGGTATATGTATGGGAATATACCTGGGTAGTGGTTATCCGTTGATTTCATTATCCTTGTGTTTCCTCATGATTGAGATGGGTTACTTGATAACTTAGGTATATGTATGGGCATATACATAAGTAGAGGTTATCTGTTGAGATCTTCTTTGTGGTTATCCTTGTTGGTTTTAGTGAGACCTTCAGGGTCTCGGGGTCCCTACTGAGTATCGTTATACTCACCCCTGCACAGGCTATGCCCGCACCTCATTGTGTTGGTTGCAGACGACAGGCAGTGCTGACAGAGGCCGAGTGTTCGAGGACTGGACGGTACCCGAAGGTGGACTACACGACGAGTCAATATCTGGAGGAGGACTTCATGGCGAGATGACACACGGAGGAGGTTGACGGGCGAGAACGTTGAGGAGACTATCTGTACCTACCCTTCAGGTAGGAACCGTGGTGGATGATCCAAGAGCTGCGCCATCTGTACCTACCCTTCAGGTAGGATCCGAGGAGGACGTCCTAGGAGCTGCTTCCTTCTTCCAGCTGTTTGTCTTTTTTCTGTTGTACTTTGTTCAGTTGTAGTTGTACTTTTACTTTGGGTTTGAATTCTGGCCCATTTTACCTATTCAGCACTTCTCTTGTACTTAGTGTTTTAATTCCGCTTTTACTCTACAGTGTTTCTTTACTTTTATAAAGGCAATGCCTTCCCAGTTATCGGGATTTACACCTTTGGTGCTAGTCGCTAGCCCCTGGCCTATGGAAGGCGGGCTTGGGGTAGTCACAGCACGGGCCTCGAGGACATGTCGTGACAAATTGGTATCAGAGAGGTCTGTTCTACCGTAGAACTTATAACTATGATATTTTCTTTCTATGAAGCAATAGTGTTAAGAGTACCGAGTGTGGTTTTCAGTTCAGGGAGTCCAGTGTTGGTGCGGGCGGCCGACGTATCCATACACCAGGACCCTGACAACTGATTTCTGAATTTTTTCACGAAAACACTGATTGCACGTGTGTTTCCAGAAGTTTTATTTGAATATCAGCTCAAACCAGTAGTACTACTACCCGTTGGGCCACCGATGCCACCAGTCGTAGAAGTAGAGGGTGCATGTCGCTTGATCGCACTGCACGAGTTCCAGCGCCAGAGGCCACCCAGGTTCCAGGGAGGGACGGACCCGTAGGCGGTTGAGGATTGGCTGGAGGCTATGGTGAGAGTCTTCAACCTAGTGGGGACGCCGAAAACCTTCATGGTGATCCTTGCTGACAGCCTTCTTCAGGAAGCAGCAGGCAGATGGTGGAGCCTGATGCTCCAGATGCATGATGAGGAGACACTTCTTTGGAAAGACTTCGAGAGCTTGATCCGGGCAGATTTTGTACCCGCCACCCTTCGAGCGGTGCGTATACAGGAGCTACTTTAGCTACGGCAGGGCAGCATGACAGTGGCATTGTATTCAGCGAGGTTCATAGACCTCCCGCGCTACTCCACAGATATGGTACGAGACCCATTCTTCCGTGCCCGAACCTTCGAGCAGGGTCTCTGGCGGCATATTATAGCTTCTGTTGTTTCTCAAAGCATTCTGACCCAGACAGGAGTATTGGAGAGAGCCCTCTTAGTGGAAAGATTCCTTGCTGAGCAATCTCCAGCAACACGACCCACCACTAGCCGGCTTGCGGCAGAGTCTTCTGCAGTAGACAGTAGACAGATGACGTAGAGGTCTAAGAGGACCAGACCTACCGGTGGCCGACTGCACGACTCAGGTTCAGTTGTGCGGGGGAACCGAGGTGGAGTCAGAGCTAGTCGCGGCGAGAGTGGACAGTGTTACTCCTGCGGCGGTATTGTTCACATGGCACGTGACTGTCCGACCCGCCAGGCAGATGACTAGCGGTTAAATGAAGAACCTCCCAGCCAGAGGCAGAGGTTCGATCAGGGCAGACTGTAAGGAGCAGGCGTCCATGGAAGAGGAGCTGGTCGTGCAGCAGGAGCTGGACGACGCTTCAGGGTGTTGCTACCCCCACCACCAAGAGGCCCACCCCGACCGCAGAGGATAGGAGGACATGGGAGAGCTCAGCTTCAGGCAGCTGAGGCCTATGTTCATGGAGCTCTGGAAGTAGATGGACAGGAGCGGGACTAGCTCCAGACCTGGAGGCTATTGATCATGTTTCTTCGAGTTTTGTTGTTGTTACATTTTTGACTTTGTACTATGAGATGAAATAATGAAAAGACACGTATCTTTGTAAAGTTTGATTCCCTTTCCTTTTTGTTTGGTTGATACTGAGTGGTCCCGGTTAAGACTGTTGAGTTGACCCTCTCATTCTAGTTTTTTACTGGAGGAGACCTAGTGACCTCACACTGATGCCGACAGTGTGACTCGACCCTTGGAGGCGAGAGTGATAGTTGGATCTCTTGGTAGTTATGTCGAGGCCTTACGACGTCATCCATGGAATTAATGCATCATTCATGTCAGGATTGACTGTATTAGGCAATGAATGTGGTTCATCCAGGGGATGATACCGGATTTCTCTTATCGGAAAATAAGAAATCATAGCAGCTCTTGTGAGACTAGAGAAGGTCCAGGTCATCCAAGAACAGATGAGGACATCACATGGCCGACAGAAGCCTTATGTTGACAGGAATTGGAGGCCTCTAGAGTTCGAGGATGACCATCACGTCCTTATACGGGTCTCACCTCGACGAGGTTTACGGAGATGTGGCCAGGGAGGCAAGTTATCTCCGAGGTTCAATGGACCTTTCTAGGTCCTCAGCTGTATAGGCGAGGTGGGTTACCGTTTGACACATCCACCTCAGTTGCACTAGGTGCACGACGTTTTCCAGGTATCTCAACTGAGGAGATACTTTCTCGACCCTTCGCATATCATCAACCATGAGGACCAGGACAATGGCAATGAGGTTACTTCCACAGAGGATCTAGTGGGGATCAAGGGTCGACAGGAGCGGATCCTATGAGGACGATCGATTCCTCGGGTGAACATTCTCTGGCAGTACGGGAACCTCTAGGTAAGAACATGGGAGCGAAAGGCTCAGATTCGTGCTCTGTACCGCCTTTGTAAACCTAGTTTGTGTTAATGCATTTCGAGAACGTAAAGTCCTGAGGTGGGAGTAATGTAAAGTCCCGTAAAATTCAAGGGAAATTTTTTTCTAAATTTCCTTTGGGAGTTTACAAGAACGCGGTTTCTGACGACACTTGATTGTGAGGCCCAGAGTGCCCGAAATCAATTTCCGAAGTTTGGCTCGGGTACGTTCAGTGAACGAGCGAGCGGGTTTTCATATATTTTGTACCGGTGCTCAGAATTGAAATCCGATGGAACTGATGAACTTGCAATTCCGGTAATTGCTTAAGGGACCTTTTACCGTAGTTTCATTTGTGCGGGAGAAGAAGATAATTTTTGGGGATTAATTAAAGAAGGTGAATAAAATTCTTGAATCAATTTTATTTCATGTTATGTGGTTAACTTCTCCCATGGGAAGTTGGTGGTGGGCCCACATCCATCCAACTTCCCATGTGTGGATATTTGAAAGGGGGGCCCACACGAACCCCCCACCTTTTCAAATTCCTTAAAATCCCTAACCCTCTTAACCCCTAACTTTCCTAACCCCTCTAAACCCCCCATTTAAGTTTTGTTAAATTATCACCACATTAATTTTATAACATCTTATGTTAATAACATAAGTTAGTTAAATGTGGGTTTTGAATTTTAAAACTCTTGAAATTCAAATGGTTAGGTTGTGTTAATAAAATAAGACTTGGTATTATTTTATTATTGTTAGAGTTTTGAAACCTTGAGAGGATTGGGGAAGCGGTATTCTTCTTCTTCTTCAACCTCGACGAAGAACGTGAAGAACACCGTTCTTCAACGAAGAACTTCTCCGCCGAAGAACACGGTTCTTCCGCAACGCCGTATCCGCGACGCGAAGTTTATCTTCCACGTCGTCTCGTCCTCGATGATTTTCCGCGACGAAATCGCCGCCAACGACTACGAATCCTCGCTTCGCGATGTAGAAGTTCATTTCCTGCGACGCCCGACCTCCACGACGCTCGTCTTCTGCAGCTTGTTGACGAACACCGTTCCTGAACCGAGGTAGGGGTTTTATTTATTTATTTGATTTGTGAATACCAACTTTTTGATCTTCGTGAATTTAAACTATTTTTATTGAATAACGCGAGGGGATCGGACCGCACAAACACGACCGAACCTCCTCCTTTTTTTCGTGATGGTTCCTTTGTTGTTGGTATGGAAAGGCGTGGTTCCGTCGCACCACGCGGTTTTCATGCGAAAGGATATGGGCGGCGCCGTCGTGCCGAGCTGTCGAAGGAAGTTCAGGAACGCGACGCCGTCATGCCGCGTTTAATCCCTTCGAAGAAAAGGTGGGGTCCCAAGGGGACCCTAGGCAAAGACGGCAGGAGAAACGGACCACCGGAGCGCGTCCGGTGGTCCGCGGAAGGCGGCGGCGGCGCGCCGCTGGAAGTTGCTGGCGGCGGTTGCTGCCGGCGTCAATCAGCGGCGAAGGGGGGCGGCCGCACGCACCCCCGCCACTCCGCGGCGACCGCTTGGCCGCGGCCGGCCAGACCGGGCCGGGCTGGGACCAGCTGGGTCAGACCCGGTTCGGGACGACCCGATTCGGGCTGACCCAGGGGGGGACGTGTCGGGTTGGCCTGGGCCCAGACCCCCGTTTTCGGACCACTTTCGGTCAAATGCCCATATCATGAGCTGTAGACCTCTAATTGACACGCCGTCAGTGACAACGTGATCCTTGGATCGATACGGTCGTTTCGGTATATCACACTCAAGGTTTCGGAATACATTGAGTTCGGCCGGGTTGGTTCGTACACGAAACCAACCGGGCCCTCGGAGCGGAAACACTCATATCTGGAGCTCCGGACGTCCGAATGGCGTGCCGTCGACATTGTTGAATTACTCATAGTGAGACGGATCTTTTGGTTTACTTCGCTCGAGGTTTGGATGCCGTCGGAGTGCGTTCGGGTTGGTTCGCTCACAAAACCAACAGGGCCCCTAGAACGAGAAAACCAATAACTCACAGACCGGGCGTCCGATTGACGCGCCGTCTGTCTCGTTGCTTCCCTCTTGATGAGAAGGAACTTTTGGAATACTTCGCCCGAGTTTTGGTTGTTGTTGGATAGTGGGGGGTTGGATTGTACCTGAAATCCAACCGGGCCCCTAGAACGGAAAAGATGATATCATTCAGACCAGACGTCCGTTTGACGAACCGTCAGCGGTGTTGGTGATCTCATCGAGAAACGGTCCCTATGAGTATACCCTATGAGAGTTCGGGGTACGTTTGAGATACGGCCGGGTTGGTTCGCTTACGAAACCAACCGGGCCCCTGGGATAAAAAGGCTAGTAACTCACAGACCGGGCGTCCGATTGACGCGTCGTCTGCTACGTTGAGACCCCTATGACGAAGTGGTTCTTTGAGATACATCTTCGTGGGACTTTTAGATACTTGGAGTATCGACCAGTAGCTCATGGAGCGGACCCTCCCAGAGATGAGTGTACGGAGTATGGAGACCGTGTCGCTGACTGGAACCTGAAGACTGTGTGTCCGATTCGAGTCGGAGAGACTTGTATAGCCCCGTGGGGAGCACTACTGTGTTTGGGTGGCAGACCCACAGCGGAGAGCACTACTGTGTTTGGGTGGCAGACCTGCGGTACTCGACATGAGGAGTACCTCTGTAGGCTATGAGGGGGGAGCCCTACTGTGTTTGGGTGGCAGACCCCGGCGGGAAGCACTACTATGTGAGGTGGCAGGCCCGCGGTACTCGACAGGAGGCGTACCTCAATAGTCATCGGTTAGTGAGCAGTACCTCAGAGTCGTGATAGGACCACTGTACACTCCAGAGACGGGGCTCTTCAGCAGTTCCGGTTTCGATAATGAAAATCCTGGATTGAGCTGAGACTTTTGACCTTTGTGTTTACCTCATGATTGAGATGGGTCACTTGATAACATAGGTATATTTATGGGCATATACCTAGGTAGTGGTTATCCGTTGATTTCATGATCCTTGTGTTTCCTCATGATTGAGATGGGTTACTTGATAACTTAGGTATATGTATGGGAATAAATCTAAGTAGAGGTTATCTGTTGAGATCTTCTTTTTGGTTATCCTTGTTGGTTTTAGTGAGACCTTGAGGCTCTTGGGGTCCCTACTGAGTATCTTTATACTCACCCCTGCACAGGCTATGCCCGCACCTTGTTGTGTTGGTTGCAGACGACAGGCAGTGCTGACAGAGGCCGAGTGTTCGAGGACTGGACGGTACCCGGAGGTGGACTACATGACGAGTCAGTATCTGGAGGAGGAGTTCACGGCGAGACGACACACGGATGAGGTTGACGGCCGAGAATGTTGAGGAGACTATCTATACATACCCTTCAGGTAGGAACCGTGGTGGATGATCCAAGAGCTGCGCTATCTGTACCTACCCTTCAGGTAGGATCCGAGGAGGACGTCGCAGGAGCTGCTTCCTTCTTCCAGGTGTTTGTCTTTTTGATATTGTAATTTGTTCAATTGTAGTTGTACTTTTACTTTGGGTTTGTATTCTGGCCCATTTTAACTTTCATCACTTCTCTTGTACTTAGTGTTTTACTTCCGCTTGTACTCTGTAGTGTTTCTTTACATTTATAAAGGCAATGCCTTCCAAGTTATCAGGATTTACGCCTTTGGTGCTAGTCGCCAGCCCCTGGCCTATGGAAGGCGGGCTTGGGGTAGTCACGGCATGGGCCCCGAGGACGGGTCGTGACAGCCTTTCACTCCTCTCATTTTTTATGTCCTTATAAAACCAATGCATGTAACCTATCAAACTGCAATCGCGACACTCCAAATTGGCTTATGGACATTGAGGCTTCTTGTGAAAAAAATATCCACAATGATTTAACTATAATGGAACATATTCTTGATATGGATTTACATTTCAAATTTTGTTATTCCCACTATTTCCATTTTGATTACTATCATACCATCCATTTATTCCACCATAAGTTGAGATTATTATTTTCCTTAATAAATCAAATTTGGAAATTATTTGGGCCTCCTTTTGATTCCATATTATGATGAAATATTGGTTTATTATATATGAAAATCTAATAAATATAAAACCAATAAAATATGGTCTGGTCTTATAGAGAAGAAGATCCTATAAATCCCACATCCATACAAACTACTCATCATCTAATTATAGTGCAATGCACTGCGAGTTGACGAATATTTTAAGGCAGTCCATCACTAACATGCTCTCACATGTCAATTTCTTAAACTAATGGAAATCCTCATTCCTTGAAATTTTAGAATCAATGTGGCTATAAAAATTCATTGAATACCATCTAGTATAACTTTTATTCCTACCCATCTTTCTATATAGTGTCCCACCATCACATGGATAGTCCATGAAGCATGTATATAGAAATATTCTCCCTCTTATCAGTGGGAGTATAGATGTGTTTGAAGATCCTCTATACTAACTCGACCCAGAACTATGGTAACAAGGAGAATCCCTCCCCATTGAAAAAGGGAGGATGCTTCAACTGAAACTCTCTCAGTAGTGTAGACATAGAGAAGTATTTTAACAGAGTTAATAAAGAAACCTATGCTATTTAACTGCATATCCTTCACCATCCATGATTTTATGCAGTTTCAGGTGATTTTTTATATAATTATTAATTATTTTTTATTCTAGTAAATTTTTCTAAAATGAGTCATTTAGTTATGTCAATATAGTATTAATAATTTATATATTTTATTTCAATTTATAATAATTAATAAATTTCATTGTAATTATTTTCTTTGGTCATGTATATTTTTTTAGAATTTTTAATTAGTTATTTTTGAAGAAACATTTCCAGGAATAAATTTATTTAATATGGGGATGGGGTGAATGTATCATCCAATGATTTCTGTATATGTAATTTCCATTACATATTTCTCAGTTTAATATCATTCTTCACATGCAAAAAAATGATTGTGATGATACATTAGAAAATATAAATAATAATTTTTATATTATCAATATGATATTATATATGATATATTTATATTAAATTAAAATTATTTAAATTAAAAAGTGGCATTATATAATACGAAATACTCTTAATGTCTGAAAATATTTTTAAGTAAATTTTATTTTCCTTTATATTTACCATCATAAATTATTTGAAAAATATATAATTTATGGAAATATAAATATATAAAATTTATGTTCTCCTATAATTTAAAATATAACAATATATGTAGTATGAATTTATTAGTATTCTCTAAATAACTAATTTTAGTAGAAAAATGTGCCTTGAATGAAAATTATATCCATTATAATATTATCAAAAATGATCTAGAAGGTACGAAAACCATATATGTTATCAAATAAGAAACAAAGTAATTAAATTATTCTTCTAAAAATAATATTTGGACATATAATCCTCATAACCAGTATTTATAAAAATAAATTAAAAGGCAACTTTAATAATGAAATCGGGTTTATAACATTTCATTTAAGTAATTAATTATTTATAAGATATGGTTTTAAATTGATTTTAATTTCAAATAAATAGATTTTTTTCATAATATATCAATTTTGGTCATAAAAGTTAATTCAATTAAATAATTTAACCGACAAATAAATTATTTAATTTATAACATAGTTATCACTAAAAGAATTTTTATGCAACATGCATGGTTGTTTTAAAATTAACAATAATTAATAAAAGTAATTTAAAAATATAAAATTAATAACATACCCAAAAATATAATACTAAAATTACATTTTATCATTAGTATTAATTAAAACATTATAATTAACTAACACGATTGAATGTAAATGTTACATTGTGAAAAAATACACAGAGGTAAAGTGAATGATGGATGTAAAAACCCCTAAATCACTCAATTATGTCTTCATATTTAGTGTATGGGAGTGTGTTTGGCCATATAATGTCTCATAATCCATTATTTAAAATTCCGTTGGTTTGGACCTATAATTGTGTAAGGAAATAACTTAATAAGTCAATTTAATTCCTAAAGTACCCATCCTCTCAGTTGTAAAAAGTAAATATTACACCCCTTATTTACAGAACCATACATTCTTTTTCCTTAGTGAAACTCTATAATTGATTTGATACATGAACCATATCCCTTGATCTGTTTCCTTTGTTAATCTTGTGTATGTTTGGACTAACACATCTATAAATTATAAATGTTATTTTTCAACAACACATATAACTAATTTTTATAATAATGTGTTTGATTAATATATATGGTATATATTATAGTTATATCGTAATATGAATGTATTCTTGTTGTTATGTAATATCACATTCATACTCATTGGAAAATTATGACATGATTATGTTTCTATTGGTTTACCTCCAAATCAAGTGATGTTGTAATATTTATATATTGAAGGATTATAGACTGTATGACAGTGTTAATAAAATGTAATAATATTGTTTTGATTATTTTTTAATAGTTTAAAATTTAAAATTTTAATATGTAAATATTATAATATTATATCAATTTAGTTCATTAAAAATTTCAAAAAAAAGTTTCTCTACAGCATCATCTCTCTGGACATAGTTGAAACTCCCATGGGATTAAAGTGGGACATTATAAGTAATAATAGGATATATATTATAAAATAATACTTTATATTTAAAATATGAACATGTTGCCAATGATCACAGATACAAATTAAAATTATAAATAATTTTCAAGATAATAAATAGTGTAAACATATGATATTAAAAATAGGATGTAATAAAAAACTATATTCAAAGTAAGTATTTATATATAAAATATATAAAATGGTTATAATAATTAAAATTATTTTTTACAATTTTCAGGATGAAACCACTATGTGGGGGAGTGGGAACTATATATAAAATCATCATATAATAGGGACACTAATAAAAACCGGCTATCAAAAGACAAGGAATAAATAAAACAAAAGAAATAAAATAACAGAATGAACTTGTACAACCTATTATTATTTGTACTATAATGAAAAATGTCGGTCACTAGCCTGGGAGTGCCTGTCGTTATCTACATGCTAGATCATGTGTAATAATCTCCCAATTTATTTTATAAGTGAAGTGTGCGGGGAAGGAGAAGTGGCTTAGATTTTGGCATTTAGGGTAACTAGATCCTATCTATGGAATATAAGAATAAAATAGTTATGATTTTATTAATGGAGGTTCGACTGTGATCAACTATGTGGGGAAATAAAGAAATATATTTTTATCTGAAACTCGCTTTATTGAGACTTGTTTTACTCTGTACACCAACATACCATTTCATGGAGTATATGTTGTGAAATTTATATGATATTATAAAAAAAAATTCAAGTTATTTTTGTTTAATTTACAATATATTCATTATTTAAGAGTAATGAGTAAATGTCACTAAATTTATAGTTGTTTTCTTAACTTATTTCTATATTCCCTTTAGTGATGGAATATCTCGATTATTTTTAATTTCCATGTATAATTTTTCTACCATTATCTTTTCAAATGATATATATATATTTTCTTTAGGGATATTAATTCCATATGTTATGGTCCTCCCCATTAATCAAATGCTTCTTATAATAAATTCATGATATTCAACAGAATAACTCTTATCATTTCCAATGGTTATTCGTTTTTCAAAAACATGTTTTACCATTGGAAAATATTTTTTATAATGGTATATGTGACAATCATACGTATATTGATATCATATCAATGAAAATTATTATCATCCTTGTTACAATTTGGGTTTCAAAAAATTGGTTTTTAATTACAAGTAATGTTTTTGTAATGCCCTCAACCCAAAATTCAAGATCTGGTGCATTATTTTAATATATTGGAATTATTAAATGAAATATTTTCCCAAATGAATGATCAATTTAGCAGTCTTGGAAATTAGATTACATACATGAACATTACATTATAATTTCTAACAGAAATCATAGAATTGATAATAATTTGATAACACCATTATTTCCCTTGATTAACCCTACATATCAATCTTGAAACACCTCTTGGTATCTTGGGAAAATAAAACATAAGAAAGGGGTGATATCAGATTCTCAGTAAGGATAAACAAAATAATAGAAGATATCATAAAATATAATAATCTTTAAGGGAAATTTGTAAAACTGAAACACAAGACATTTAAAGATAATATTCATGAAAATTATAAAGAATAAATCAAATAATTCCATTTAAAATTTAACATGGATATTCAACAAGACAAATAATCACCAGAAATATCAATAACTAATCCCATAATAAGGGAATTCTTAATGCAGGACATCTGAAACATACCGTCAATGATTCGACAAAGACACCATACCTAAATGGGTAATCCATTAGCCAAAACCCAAACATAATTTACTTGTGACACTACTGATGAATTTTGGAGATAGAGAGGGCCCCACCCTACACATACAAATTCCAACACATTCCTCTTATGAAAATGGCGAAGCCTAAGAAAAACATTCATATTAAATCTAACATATGGAATGGTAATACTTTAAACATAAATAATTAATGGGATAAAAATAGCACATCTATAGTCAAAAAATAATAAATCATTCAATACAATATAGAATATTTTATTTAAATAAATCAACCTCAATCAAGAATAAATTATAAAAAATTATATTGACATAGAAAAAAATAATCAGAAAAAAAGTTTGAGAGTGGTTTCATTTTTCCCTGAAATCATTTAAAATCACCAAAATTTTTAAAATATTTCATTTTAATGAGATTATTGAAAAACATTTATCATACCACTTTTAAATGATTGAAAGGAATAATAATTTTAAAATAATCATGTCCACATAAATAAATCCCTAAAACCATTTCTAAAATCATGGACATTAATTAAATAGATTTATATAAATAAATCTTCAAAACATTTCAAATGTTGTTAATCTTAGAGATTCCCTTCCATAAAAACATAAAATATTGATTTTAAAGAATGTTTTATGAAACATGTACATGGATGATAAATATGTCCAAGTAAATACTTACTCATAAATATTCTTGATTAATAATGAGATTGAGTAATTAACCCTTAACTTTGGTTTGATAATCTCCATACATATCTTAAACTCCAGTATAAAGTTTTTAAACATATTATTAACTTATATCAAAATAATAATAATATTTAGTACTTTATATTAATTCTTTATTAACAATTCCATGTTAATTCAACATTTCAGTTAACAATTGCTTTCTTAATCGTATGTGTTTTGACTTTTTATTCTTGATCATATTACACAGATCATTATTTAAATAATTATAAAATATATAAAATTGATTTATATATCACATATAATCATTATATAAATATATATGAATATTAGATATATGAAGTGTAATACACCATTCATGGAGGCCGTAGGCCGTATGTACAGATGAACGCTATTTGAGTTTTCTTATCATATGGAAGTAAGTGAATGACATATATGTACATATATATTATTCTAGTAGACTTATTTTTTCATATATTTCATAATAATTACTTATATATATATTTATTTAAAATCATTCTTCAGTGGTTAATGTGGAAATTTAATCACATCATGTCGTGGAGATGATAAACAGTTTGTATGTACGAGCGACGATATCACTCCTTTAATGAATAAATGATATTAAAATGGATGGTATTTTAATTATAATAAATGATAATAATTTCATATTAATTATTTATTTATATTATTCTCATCATTTTACCAATACAAATATATTGATGTGGAATAAAAAATTATACCACAGCATGGAGATGGTAAGCCTCACACACGCACGTATGGTGATCTTATTATTCATAGGATGGATAAAATTATTAATATAGTTACCCTAGGATTATAATAGAATCCTTTTTTATGGATGATTTTATATTCATTACATTTGTATGGAAACAACACAGAAAGAGTAATTATAATAATAAATGAAATTTGAATGAAGGGATAAAATGGTTACCTCTTATTCAGGTGTCTCCTTTTGATTAGCACAAATGGACTCCGTAAGTTGTTTTTATGCAAAAAGGGTTGCATCTATGATGAAGTGAGGGAAGATGGGTGGATATTTTAGAAGGGTTTTCTGAGCCAAAGGGCATTGGAGGTGCAAATAAAAGAGAAGGAGATGTTCCCTTTTTTACAAAACGTGAGGGGTACTTTAGGAATGACTTGAAAAAATAATCTATTATAAATTAATATTTGGTAAGGTTCAAAAGTTATTTATTTAAATGATAGGATTATGATGGGTCTGAATCCTCTAATCAATTAGGATTGAGTCATCTTTAGGTAAAAAATTAACCTTATCTTTTGGCTTTAACACATAGTTTAAAACATTAACTCTAACAATGTCTTCATTTATTTTAATAATATGTGGTTACTATAGTCAATATAAAATACCAAAACAACTATAAGTTGATCATTAATGGAATTTTTAAAATTATATAAGTCTATTTTCTAAATCTTATATTTTTAGGTCTATTATATTATTTAATTAAATATTGTTTGTTTTAAAAAACAATTTATATCAATTTTGACACTATTTAGTAGTTGATTTTTATTAATGTCACAACCACCAGATTTGTTAAAAAAATGGAATTAACACAAATATAAAATGTCATAAACATTGATAAAACTATTTGATGGTATAAATAATTTAAAATTAAATTTATTTTAATATTAATAATATCATATATTTGATTCCGTCATTTACAAGGAAAACACTGTATCATTATTTTGTCATAAATAAATTTAATTTTTAATGTCTAAAAAAAATAAAAAATGATGACATAAGAAATATTTTTATATTTCTAATTAATATTTATATTTTAATATATCAGTTATAAATGATTAATTAAAATTCTTTTAGTAATAAGATAAATTTTTATGTTATTTTTCCCTTTTCTTTATATTAAATATTTTAAAATGTCATTTCCCACCCAAGTGGCTCTCAAAATGCCAAATAATCGGCACAAGGATGATAATGGTCTGAAATATATCATCAAATAATGTTAAGAGATGTTTTATGGTAGTTTAATATTAATATAATATTCTTTTACCATTATTTACCTTATTTACCCATTAATTGTGGTAAATAAAAATAATTACTCATGTTACTATTTGTAATTTCCCTAAATAAATGTACATATTTTCAAAATTTGGACCCTATGATTCAAAATATAGAATCTAGTTTTTCTAATTTGATATATAGGATCAGAATAATTTTTTAACACCCTAGGTAAATAAAGAATATGGAATTTTCATATTTATCTATATTTGTGAATAAAATATTAATATGACTTTAAAGAGGACGCTATGCTCGATGGCGTACCCAACACGAAACAATGAGTTTCTTGGAAATCTTACATTGCACTTTAATAATAAAATAATATTATTTTAAATGGTAGTTAACATGTAGCCGTTGTATTGGAGGGAATGGATAGAAATAACTAAAATATGATTATATATGTTTTTATATGTTTTTACATTTATCCAATAAAAGATAAAGGCTTAAAATACAGAAAGAATTCAATTTTAGGCGTATATGCCCTAGTTTTCATTAAAGGTTCACTTATCGCCTTTTGATGGCGAACCGTCATTAAATATAGTTTTGTTCACTCTTATACATTCTATTGGACCAAATAAATCTCTTCTTAATAATTGGGACCTCAAAATTTTCTTTGTGTCAATTTTTGGTATCTTTCCGATAAAGTTCATTTTTTTTAATGAATAGTGTAAAATGTTATATTTTAATTCAAAACATCTTTTTAATCTAATTTATTTGTATGATTAGTTTATCTTTTGAATTGGTTTTAAAGTGAAATTAGAATATATTTTTACCATTAAATCCAATAGTGGTCATTGGAATTAATTTCACTTTGAAATGAGACTTAAACTAGTGTCAATCTTTTGATACTTATTGTTTCATAAAAACACGCTATATGCTCTGACAATGAGAATTAATTATTATATTAATTAATGTGACTTATATGTTTCGAATTTTGTAAAATAGACTTCATTTTTTAATTCGGAATATCAAATATATCTTAAGGTGAATTTTTGGGATTTTTCTGAAAAACATCAATTTTGATGAATACTGAAACCACTACGTGGTACTTATAAAAACTGATTTTTCTGTTAAAATGAAATTTTGCCATATTTGTGTTTTGAATTTCTAAAATCCTACATACCTGGTTGTCATTAAGAAGTAAAATGTGGTTCAATGGGATAAAAATAATTTTTTGTTGAATAGTAACTTATTAAGTTTTTAATCGCGATTAGATGTAATTAGTCTAGTTTATGGTAAGAATAATGTTTTAATAAAATGAAATGACATAGAAGCATGTCCTAACCTCATTGGATGTGTCATGTACGACCAAGACAATCCATGGGTCAACTTGTGGTCCCCATGGAGCCACTTTGGTTGGGAAATGACATAAATATCATTTTATTTAATGTTAAAGTAAAAATGACTCCAACATGAGATGTTTTACTAAAACAATTTTTACATGGGGTTATACAAGTCATAGTTTTGACTATAAATAGTAATTGGAAATCTCAGAAGATTTCCTACATCATAGTAGTTTTGTTATAATTTTTAGACATTAAATAAATTAAATTATTTATGACATCATGATGATGCAGCGATGACCTCATTATTTAAAGATTTAAATAAAATGGAAAGATAATGTAATATCTAAGACCTAAACATGTATAAAACCTATTGGATGAGTTTATTTCGAACCCTTATCACCTTATCCTCGAAATACATCAATGTGGGACCTTTAAAATCCGAAACACTATTGAAGATAAAGTAACATTTTGTAACATTACAAGAGTGCCCCTCCTCTCATCTTATAAAAATCCCCCACCTCTACCTCCTTACCCACACTCCCAAAGCCTTTGGCTCGCCCAAACTCTGCCCATTTTGTCTCTCCAATTCCCTCTCTTACTCCTTGAAGCCTCACTTTTGGCAAAGTCTTCACAAGGAAGCCTTTGATCTCAAACCAAAGAGAGTTACCCGATTTTAAGGTAATGTCTTCACTTGTGTCCTTTTGTTTTATATTGCTTCTCCAACCCCCTAAACTCTTTTTATTAATTTATTTTGTAACAAATCCAGTATATTAAATATACTAGGATGTTTTTATAAGAAGTATTCTAGCTAAACTTACACACGCCTACATCTAATGGTTAAATAACATACTGTTTCCGTGGATGGCGAATTTCTGCCTCCCGAAACGATGATTGTTCAACATTATTCTAACACCTTCAAAGGTGGCCATTAAGATGACAATATATTTATATATGATATAAAATATGTTTATGTTTTACTTAAGAATCTGTGTTTTTCATTTATGGTGTACCTTTATGGTTTCCATTATGGGTCAACGCGATATCTTCATTTAAGGAAGTGCGTACTACCGCCCCCTCAAAGTGATTTGATTCGTTAATACCATATGTGGTACGTATAAAGGATATATTTAATGATATTATATATGATACCATACTGGAATTAAAATAATATTATGTATCATTATGTTTTAAATCCATTAAATATGAAATAGAAATGGAAGTAACGTTCATGCGTACGTACGACTTACCGTCTCCATGAACGGTACATTTCATTTTTTATCTCAAAATGTTATGTAATATTATAAGTAAATATATATAATGGATATATATGTAATATATTACATCTAAATTATGGATATCATTCTATAATTATAACATATATATATCTCTCTCAATTTTTTTAATTCCATTAATATGACAAAAAATGAAAGTAGCGTTCATGCGTACATACGGCCTACCATCTCCATGAACGTTGCTTTTCGTTTTTATCTCCAAATGATATGGAATAGTATAAAATGAATATTTACTGGATATATATGATATTTTAATCATTAATAGTATTCTGGAAATTATTTACATATAACTACATGGGAAATCATTTTTCAAACAAGTTCATTTTTGACTCATGTACCAAACATCGACAAAAACGTCTGATATGAACTAACATTATTAAAAAATTATTATAACATTATAATATGTGATATGAACTGAATACTAATCTCTAAAGGAGTTAATTAGGAAATTATTAATTGACAAAAGTTTATTATTCAGGAATATAAAGAAACGAACAAGACAAGTTGGACTTGAGGTAATGGATCCTACTCCTCTCTTTCTTTTTAAGTACACTCTTTTATGTCATTCCTTCTAAGATCATATTTCTTGTTATTGGGATGTTCTTTTATATTACTCTTACTATAATTTTTATGTTCATATGATGAGAGACCCTATTCTCTCTCATCAATCCATTTTGGATGTTTTGAGTGGCGCTGTTAGGCTGCCGAATTTTCGTAAGAGATCTAACCTATCTCTTTATCTTTAAGTACTATCCTTTATGTAACTTCTTTTAATCTCCTATTTTTTATTATGGGGGATGTTATTTTATATTACTCTTGCTATAAATTTTATTGTAATGTGATGAGATTCCATTTTTGATCTCATCAATCCATTTTTGGATGTTTTAAGTGGCGCCGTTAGGCTGCCGAGTTTTCGTAAGGGATTTTTCATCTCACTTTTATTACCGTGAGATTTATGATACATTTTCCAAAGTTTCCTTTTAGGGGTGTATGTACTGACCATTATTTTACTCATTGTGTAATATTCTTTCACGGGGCGTATGTTTCGAAAGATACCCATGTCGGTAAGGGAACCTTTCACCCTCCGCTTTTTAGAAGACTTATTTTGTTATGTCTTTTAATTAACATAATATTATTTTGGGATATGTTCTTCTATATCCTTATTGATGTAAATTTTATGTCCATGTGATGAGATACCCTTTTTATCTCTCATCAACTCTTTTTCTGAATTTTGAAGTGACGTCGTTAGGCTGTCGAATTTTTGCAAGGGAACTTCTTAACCCAATTTCGATTCTTTGGGATAAACTTGTACACCTTGAATATGTCATTCTCTGATTATGTGTGAATGTCCTCTGATTGTTTTACACTTAATACCCTCTTATATATGGTGTATTCATTTTTCACACATAATTATGTAATTGATTTATCCTTAAACCAAGGATACCATCTTTGTATGGGACTTCGTCTCAATCTCCTTTCATTGAGGCATATTTTGATTTATACACAACCTTATTTTATACGGTGTATAAACCCCGTTGACTTTTACGTTTATTCAAAAGGAATCGTTTTTATACGAAGCGTTTACTAAAAGACAAAAGGGAATGTTTTTTTCGTACATATGCGGCGACAACGACTTCTCCGCCGTCGTGACCATTATTTGAGTTACGGCTTCCTCTACAAGCCATATCTTCTTTTTAAAACAAAAATAAATACCATGTTTTACTTTTCTTTTATTTTGGTATTGAATATGGTTTTCATAATGTTTTTATATCAATGTGTTGTATTGATATCTTGTGATTGAAAGGTGGGAATGTTATTTTTCCTTTATGCATGTTTTATGTGATACGATTATGTTGAGGTTATTGGGCATTATTATGAAGACGGGTGGTTCCGTGTTAAAATAAGGGAGGGTGAGCCCGATATAGTTCTCCAATGAATTGGGTAACGTGAAAGAGTGAAACGTTAAGGTTTCTCCGAAGAGATTTAGGGAATATACTGTGATGGGTATTCCAAACGTAACCAAGAGGGTTACTCCCTATGTAAGAATGTTATGAATGCCTCAAGTTACCTTTTATGTCTTATGATTTATATGATTTATTCATGATTTTATGTGGTATGTTAAAGTGCTTATGTTTTATGGGTAAAGTATGATTTCATTCTTATTTATATATGAACTCATGTTTCCTTTCCATATTTTTATAACCCTTACTGAGATTTTTATGCTTATCCCAAGTTTATTGAAATGTTTTTCACATGTCAGGGGAAAGGTACATGATGTGATGATAGTTTCAACAACGTGTCAATAAGGAATCCATGTTTTATTTTTAAATATGTTTCTGTTGATGGGAAAAATGAATACTATTTTTTATGTAACCACTTTGTTTAAATGTGGAATGTAATGCAAGTTTTATGATCTAATTATCTAAAACTCTAAACCTGAAACGATCCTCATTGTGCAATCATGTAATAACTCAAGATTAAGTATGGTTTAAGGTTGGGGCCTTATAGTTGGTATCAAAGGTCTGTTTAGATAACTTTATAGGTTAGGGTATTCTTTAAGCATAAGTGGCATTACCATAATCATTAGGATTTCAGAAAGAGTCCTAGTATTAGATAAAGTGAATGACTAAGTGTATCTTAGTGTTTGCATTCCTCATTAGTACATGATGGTTTTATTGATATACTCACACTGGCATTTCTATTTTTAGTGAATGGATGGATCTAGCTGGCACCAAAGAGGCAACAGGTTTGAAGGAAACTATGGTGGTTCTATGATTAAGATACTAGATAAAATGGAGGATTCAATGAGGAAACTCGTGGTTGTTCTAAACCAAATATCAAGGAGTCATGATCAACCACTTGAACCGTGGTATGATCTTTAATGCATCATTTACGAGATGACCAATCGATGTGGAAGTTCAGGTGATAATTATAAAGGTAACCATTAGAGTTTATATGATCCTTACTTTTGAGGTAACTATGGGTTACTATATGTTATGATGGAAGTGAAAGGCATGAGGTAAAAATGAGGTTAAATTATGTTATGGTTATTTTTGATGATTTTATATCTTTTAGGGGAATGATTTGAGAATTATATAGTTTTGTAAAAAGGACAACACACAGACCATGTGACTACCCGTCGCGTTGGACAAAGCTGCGGGAATCGAACCCACAACCAAAGTGTGACTGGTATTTATCGCCTACCACAGGACTACGTGAAGTCCCTGGTTAGTTTGACTGATTATTTTTAGTTATATGATTTTATTAATTAAGATTAAGTTGATTTTGGGTTATTTATGAAAATTATTAACA
Source organism: Viscum album (assembly GCA_963277665.1). Lineage (NCBI taxonomy): Eukaryota > Viridiplantae > Streptophyta > Magnoliopsida > Santalales > Viscaceae > Viscum > Viscum album. The sequence goes on along the minus strand of OY728119.1, from coordinate 1,856,886,510 downwards.
TATCATGGAGGATATGTGATTAGGTTAATTACTTTTCAATACGAGACTTTAGGAGCAACTGATGTTGTTTGGAGATAAATGTTTCAATTTAACTTGGAAGACTATGTGACTAAATCCTTCAAATATTTGGGTTTCAATCTTAGTTTGGTTTACTTTGATGAATTTTATGGACAAATTGATTATAGAATGGTCCTCATTGAACTTTGGGTTTTGTTGGAAAAATTTTGGAGATTAAGAATAGATTTTCTTTTTATAAAGGGTTATCCTTTTCTGGATTATCCGATCTTGTACTAACCTTTTTCGTTTTGGGTTTGGTTAAAGTCTAAAGACATGGTAAGTATATAGTTCCCTTTTGTGGATTAGGTGATTCTCTAGAAGTTGATAATAGTACTCTTAATGCGAACAAGTCTCCATAAATACTCGTCTTTTGAAAAAAAAAATATGAGTTTGATGAAAGAATATAGTAAAAGTTGAAAGTCAACATGATAAGTGATTATGTTCCCTTGTGAATAAATTCCTCAATAAAAAGTAACGTAAAACCAAAATGTTGTCTATTAACTTTTCCTATTGGGGAATCGAATACCGTTTAACCCATCCCAACTTTGTGATTTTCTTATGGTTAACTATCTCCTAGACATGTTTACTATCACTCTCCCTCAAGAACATGACCCTTTTCTTTTTCTTCCATGTCCATGTTTTTCTACATGGAATCCTAGTATGGGTTAACTCGGGTGACCTCTGTACTTATCTTCCTTTATTTTAAAGTTTTTGTCTTACCGACTCTTGTTTCGATGTGGGACTTTCAAGGATGTTTCTATGCTCAATTTTAAAAACTGCGAGGACGCAATTCCCAAAAGGGGGGAAGGATGTAACACCCCAGGTAAATAAAGAATATTACATTTTCATATTTATCCATATTTGTGAATAAAATATTAATATGACTTTATATGGGACGCTATGCTCGATGGCGTACCCAACACACAACAACGAGTTTCTTGGGAATCTTACATTACACTCTAATAATAAAATAATATTATTTTAAATGGTAGTTAACATGTAGCCGTTTTATTGGATGGAATGGAGAGAAATAACATAAATATGATTATATATTTTTTTAAATGTTTTTACATTTATCCAATAAAAGATAAAGGCTTAAAATAAGGAAAGAATTCAATTTTAGGCGTATATGCCCTAGTTTTCACTAAAGGTTCACTTATCGCCTTTTGATGGAGAACCATCATTAAATATAGTTTTGTTCACTCTTATACATTCTATTGGACCAAATAAAACCCTTCTTAAGAATCGGGACATCAAAATATACTTTGTGTAAATTTTTGGTATCTTTCCGATAAAGTTCATTTTTTAATGAATAGTGTAAAATGTTGTATTTTAATTCAAAACATCTTTTTAATATAATTTATTTATATGATTATATTATATTTTGAATTGGTTTTAAAGTGAAATTAGAATATATTTTTACCATTAAATCCAATAGTGGTCGTTGATATTAATTTCACATTGAAATCAAACTTAAACTAGTGTCAATCTTTTGATACTTATTGTTACATAAAAACACGCTATTTGCTCTGACAGCAGGAATTAATTATTAAATTACTTAATGTGACTTATATGTTTTGATTTTTGTAAAATAGAATTCATTTCTGAATTTGGAATATCAAATATAGCTTAGGGTGAATTTTTGGGATTTTTCTGAAAAACATCAATTTTTGATGAATAGTGAAACCACTCAGTGGTACTTATAAAAACTGATTATTCCGTTTAAATGAAATTTTGCCATATTTTTGTTTTGAATTTCAAAAATACGACATACATGGTTTTCATTAAGATGTAAAATGTGGTTCAATGGGATAAAAATAATATTTGGTGAATAGTATCTTATTAGGTTTTTAATCGCGATTAGAGGTAATTAGTGTAGTTTATGGTAAGAATAATGTTTTAATAAAATGAAATTACCTAGAAACATGTACTACCCTCATTGGATGTGTCATGGCCGAACAATAAAATCCATGGGTCAACTTGGGGACCCCATGGAGCCACTTTGGTTGGGAAATGACATAAATATCTTTTTATTTAATGTTAAAGTAAAAATGACACAAACATGAAATGTTTTACTAAAAGAATTTTTACATGGTGTTATACAAGTCATATTATTTACTATAAATAGTCATTGTAAATATAAAAATATTTCCTACATAATAGTAGTTTTTTTATAATTTTTAGACATTAAATAAATTAAATATGTATGACATCATGATGATGCAGTGATGGCCTCATTATTTAACGATTTAAAAAAAATGGAATGATAATGTAATATCTAAGACCTACACAGGTCCATAACCAATTGTATGAGTGTATTTAGAACCCTTATCACCTTATCCTAGAAATACATCAATTTGGGACCTTTAAAATCCGAAACTCTTTTGAGAATAAAGTATCATTTTGTAACTTTACAAGAGTGCCCCTCCTCTCCTCTTATAAAAGGCCCCCACCTCTAACTCCATACCCACACTCCCAAAGCCTTTGTCTCAGACAAACCCTGACCATTTTGTCTCTCTACTTCCCTCTCTTAATCCTTGAAGCCTCACTTTGGGCAGAATTCTACCCATGGAAGCCTTTGAGCTCAAACCAAAGAGAGTTACCCAATTTTAAGGTAATGTCTTCACTTGTGTCCTTTTGTTTTATTTTGCTTCTCCAACCCCCTAAACTCTTTTTATTAATTCATTTTTTAACAAATATAGTATCTTAAATACACTATTATGTGTTTATAAGAATTATTCGAGATACACTTACACACAACTTCATCTAATGGTTAAAGAACATACTGTTTCCGTGGATGGCGAATTTCTACCTCCCGAAACGATGATTGTTCAACATTCTTATAACACCTTAAAAGGTGGCCATTAAGATGACACTATATTTATATATGATATCTAATATGTTTATGTTTTACTTAAGCTTCTGTATTTTTCATTTATGGAGTACCTTTATGGTTTCCATTATGGGTAAACGCGATATCTTCATTTAAGGAAGTTTGGACTACCGCCCCCTCAAAGTGATTTGATTCGTTAATACCATATGTGGTACGTATAAAGGATATATTTAATGATATTATATATGATACCATACTGGAATTAAAATACTATTAGGTATAATTACGTTTTAATTCCATTAAATATGAAATAGAAATGGAAGTAGCGTTCATGCGTACGTACGACTTACCGTCTCCATGAACGGTACATTTCATTTCTTATCTCAAAATGTTATGTAATATTATAAGTACATATATATAATGGATATATATGTAATATATTACATCTAAATTATGGATATAATTCTGGAATTATAACATATTTATATCTCTCTCATTTTGTTTTAATTCCCGTAATATGACAAAAAATGAAAGTAGCGTTCACGCGTACGTACGGCCTACCGTCTCCATGAACGATGATTTTCGTTTTTATATCCAAATGATATGGAATAGTATAAAATGAATATTTAATGGATATATATGATATTTTAATCATTAATACTATTCTGGAAATTATTTACATATAACTACATGGGCAATCTTTTTTCAAAGAAGTTCATTTTTGACTCATGTACTAAACATCGACAAAAACGTCTGATATGAACTAACATTATTAAAAAAATATTATAACATTATAATATGTGATATAAACTGAATAATAATCTCTAAAGGAGGTAATTAGGAAATTATTAATTTACCAAAGTGTATTATTCAGTAATATAAAGAAACGAACAAGACAAGTTAGACTTGAGGTAAGGGATCCTACTCCGCTCTTTCTTTTTAAGTACACTCTTTTATGTCATTCCTTCTATGCTCATATTTATTGTTATTGGGATGTTCTTTTATATTAATCTTACTGTAATTTTTTTGTTCATATGATGAGAGACCATATTCTCTCTCATCAATCCATTTTTGAAGTTATGAGTGGCACCGTTAGGCTACCGAATTTTCGTAAGAGATCTAACCTCTCTCTTTCTCTTTAAGTACTCTCCATTATGTCACTTCTTTTAAGCTCCTATTTGTTATGATGGGGGATGTTATTTTATATTATTCTTTCTGTAAATTTTATTTTAATGTGATGAGATACCCTATTTGATCTCATCAATCCATTTTTGGATGTTTTAAGTGGCGCCGTTAGGCTACCGTGTTTTCGTAAGGGATTTTTCGTCTCACTTTTATTCCCGTGAGATTTATGCTACATTTGCCACAGTTTCCTTTGAGTGGTGTATGTACTGACCATTATTTTACTCATTGTGTAATATTATTTCATTTATGAGTATTTACATCAATGTTGTATTGTCCTTTTTTTCACAGGGCGTATGTTTCGAAAGATACCCATGTCGGTAAGGGAACCTTTCACCCTCCTCTTTTTAAAAGACATATGTTGTTATGTATTTTAATTCGCATAATATTATTTTGGGATATGTTCTTCTATTTCCTTATTGATGTAAATTTTATGTCCAAGTGATGAGATACCCTTTTTATCTCTAATCAACTCTTTTTTCTGAATTTTGATGTGACATCGTTAGGCTGTCGAATTTTTGAAAGGGAACTTCTTAACCCAATTTCGATTCTTTGGGATAAACTTGTACAACTTGAATATGTCATTCTATGATTATGTGTGAACTTCCTCTGATTTTTTTACACTTAATACCCACTTATATTTGGTGAATTCGTTTGTCACACATAATTATGTAATTGATTTATCCTTAAACCAAGGATACCGTCTTTGTATGGGACTTCGTCTCAATCTCATTGCATTGAGGAATATTTTGTTTTATACACAACCTTATTTTATATGGTGTATAAACCCCCTTTGACTTTTACGTTTATTCAAAAGTAATATTTTTTATACGAATCGTTTACTAAATGAAAAATGGGAATGTTTTTCTCATACGTATGCGGCGACAACGACTTCTCCTCCATCGTGACCATTATTTGAGTTTCAGCTTCCTCTACAAGACATACCTTCTTTTTAAAATAAAAATAAATACCATGTTTTATTTTTCTTTTATTTTGTTATTGAAAACGGTTTTCATAATGTTTTTATATCAATTTGTTGTATTGATATCTTGTGATTGAAAGGTGGGAATGTTATGTTTCCTTTATGCCTGTTTTATGTGATACGATTATGTTGAGGTTCTTGGGAATTATTATGAAGACGGGTGGTTCCGTGATAAACTAAGGGTGGGTGAGCCCGATATAGTTCTCTAATGCATTGGGTAACACGAAGGATTGAAACGTTAAGGTTTCTCCGAATAGATTTAGGGAATATACTGTGATGGGTATTCCAAATGTAACCAAGAGGGTTACTCCCTATGTAAGAATGTTATGAATGCCTCAAGTTACCTTTTATGTATTATGATTTATATGATTTATTCATGATTTTATGAGCTATTTTAATGTGCTTATGTTTTATGGGTAAAGTATGATTTCATTCTTATTTATATATGAACTCATGTTTCCTTTCCATATTTTTGTAACCCTTACTGAGATTTTTATGCTCATCCCAAGTTTTTTGAAATGTTTTTCACCGGTCAAGTTAAAGGTACATGATGTGATTATAGTGTCAGGGATGTGTCAAGAAAGAATCCATGTTTTATTTTAAATATGTTTCCGTTGATGGGAAAAATGAATACTATTTTTTATGTAACCACTTTGTTTAAATGTGGAATGTAATGAAAGTTTTATGATCTAATTCTCTAAAACTCTAATCCTGAAAAGATCCTCAATGTGTAATTTTGTAATAACTCAAGATTAAGTAATGTTTAAGGTTGGGGCCTTATAAATTTAATTTAAAATTAATTCCCGTTGTCAAAATGAGAATGTGAGTTTTTTAAAAAAAATATCAAAAGATTAACATGTGTTGATGTCCAAATTCAGTGAAAATTTACTTTTAATGAAAAAATTGGATTAAATGTTAAAAACACAATCCAATTACACTTTATACCAATTAAAAATATTATACAACTATATTAATAATTTAGATGAAAAATAAATTTTGTTTTAAAATTTAGTATTGTTAATTATTCATAAAAATATGAATGTTATTTGAAAGACACTCAAAATTTATCAAAAATAAATTTTTATGTCAGAATTTTAAATAATAATATCATTTCATCAAATTAAATTTATATAAAAGATTCAAATATTGGATTTAAAATGGGTTCACCATTAAAAGGCAGAAAAACTGCATATTTTGAAAAATAATTTTTTAATCTAAAAAAATTGAATTAGTCCTTATAATATGTCTACAAAACACATTATATGAATTTCAATATTATATGTGATTTATAAAATTAAAAATGTTTTCAATACTATACATAACTACTTTTTAAATGTCTAGTTTGATAGGTCATGGTGCGCTTGAACATGGTGTTGCATACAACACCCACTATTGAATTATTGAAAAAGGAAGTGTACCATGGAAGCTTGGGGTGTTACATTATCCCCTCATTCAATAAATTCCATCCCCAAAATTTAAAATCAATATTGAAAACTAGGGGATTGATGTTTCAAAATATCTTAGTTGAAATCCTACATCGAAAAATTTATTAATGAGACCTCTACTTTAAAACAATGAAAGGTAAGTATGAAGGTTCCTAGAAATAACACATAATAGGGTTCCATGCAGAAAAACATTGACATGAATGAAAAATATAACCATCATGTTCTGAAGGAGATCGTTAGAGAATATTATTAGGATAAAGTTAACAATATAAAATCAATAAATCTACGACGATCTGAGGGGCCATTTGATTCGTCAGAAAAGAATGTACAAGGAATTTTTTGTTTTCATGATATTTTCCTTAGGGTTAAAGAATAACTTCATAGATTATAAACATGAGGAATAATAACTAATTTACATCTCAGGTTTTATTCGTTAACTAATTCCTACAACAAACTCATCTTTCACTTCAAAAGATAATAAAAATCAAAAAAAAAAATTATATTTATATTATTAATATAAAGTTAAAAATGTAAACTTATATCATTTAAATAAAGAAATCATTATTATACTAACTGGGTAATTCTTGTAGGCCACTGGTAGTCGATAAATCTTTGTTGCAATTCGTTAGTGGGTTCTGTTTCTACATTCTTGCCTCATGTGATGGGTTGTTTCCTGTCATGCAAATTGCCCTTTTCCTAATACTATATTATTATAAAATATCAAAAAAAAAACATTAAGAAATGTTTTAACATTAAAAAATACTATCCAATTTAAAACATAATCCATTCTAACCTTTAGATTAAATCAAAATACTTCTGTCCAAACTCTATCCAAAAGGACTCCAAATTTTTAAAATCAATTGTAACAAAAGATTCCCCAAACAACGTAATGTTACTATTATTATCACATACATAATATATTTTTACCATAATCATATTAAAATCCTAATTAAAACAAAAAGTATTGTACTTTAATCCTTATATATATATATATCATATTCTTCTTATAACGAGATTATAATTCTTGAATCCAAAAACACAAATACATTAAATATTCCACTTTGACCATAGTAACGTCATAAAATTGACCTTTATCCATTTTATTCTTCTAATCTATATTACCTTGATGCTTAGAACACTCACATGCGTAGTTTCTCATCTCATTGAAATTTCAACACATCATATTACCAGCTTCATTCATTCCCTTATAATCATTAGTATGGAGGCCTTTTTTTCACACACTATTAACAAGATCATGTACCTAATAAAAATATACTAGGATGTTTTCTTCCACATTTATTACAGGATGTGATTTCAACCTTTCCATTATTCCCCTTCACATTGTTTAATTTTCTATAATTATCAGCATGCCTCTTCTTCTTCTGATTATTTTTATATTAACAAGATATAGATAATTCCTTCTCTTTATTAATGGAACATGATACTATATCTTCAAAAGATGGGAATGTTTTGGAGTCCCACTCCATTTGAATGAAAGGCTTTAACACATCAAATTATTGATCAATCTTACATATTGGGATATGTATGAAGTATTCACCATATCATTCTTATAACACCTTGACCCCAGTTACCTAGATCTAGTGCATTATTTTAATACATTTGAATTATTTCAAGGAATCACATCCTGAAGGACAGATCTATTTATTGTATTTTAAAATAGATTAATACATTAACATTAAATTAAAATTTCTAACATAAAATACATAATATATAATCCTTGTAGAATGCCATTATTCCCCTAGTTTAATCATGCATATCATAAATAAAACACAGCTTGAAATCATTAGAAAATAAAATATAAGAAAGGGTTGATCTCAGATGCGCATTAAGGATGAACAATATAGAGGAAGCTATCACAAATAAGCATAAACCTTTTAAGGCAAGGTATACTACTAAAACACAAGCCTTTTAAAATGTTATCGCCAACATAATATGTAAAGAAAAAATAAAATAAATTCCATTTAAACATTCACATAGATATTATAAAATTCAAATAATCACATGTAAAATCTATAACAGATCTCATAACGAGGGAATTCATAATTCCAGACATCATAACCACAATATCAAGGCCCCGTGATAATATAATACAAAATTATTTTGTCAAGGCCTTTTTCCAAGACACTAGTTTGTCTCATGAGACCTACTGATGCATCGAAGGGCTATAGAATGCCCTACCCATCACTTTATATGTTCAATGCATTCATTATATGAATATGTAGAAACATAACATAATCATTCATATTAAAACTATCATACGAAATGTCAATACTTTAACTGTAAACCATGAATGGTATAATAATAGAACATACACATTCAAATATATCACAAAATCATCAATACAATATGGAATATTGTATCATAATTAATCAACCTCAAACAGGCATACAATACAACCAAGGATCTCGACATAGATGAAAATAATTTAATAAATTTATTAAAAACATTTAAGGGAAATATCCATTTTTACTTTTTATCACTTAAAAGCAATTATGTTTTTTAAAAAAAATATTCTTTTTAAAATAACCTTGTAAGAATGTAGGGGAATCTTAAAAATGAGAAGGAAACATAATAGTGGAAATTTTCCTGTCACATTGTAAAAGTTAAAAAAACATTCAATTTTTATATAGTCAAAAATGTCACAATGTTTTTTATTTGGAAAACAACTGAAATATTATATTAATTTTTTTTATAAAAAGTAAAACATGGGTAAAAATTCCATTAAACATCCATATGATAAAAAATTTCTGAAAATGTTTTAGAAACATAGACATGGATGATAAATATGACCCATTAGATACTTACGTATGAACAAACTCAAATAATAAACGAGATTGTGAAATAAACCCTAATATTATACATTACTTTAGTCGAGGGTGAGTTATTCTACTGTATAATGGTCAAAAAATATTATTAAATTATACTAGGACCATTTCCATATTTATTATATCATATATTATTCATTTATGACTTTATATTACTCATTTGTTAATAATTTCCAAGTCAAAGCAAAGTTTCGAGTAATATTCTCTTTCATTATCATATGTGTTTTGACTTATTATTTTTTATCATATTAATTAGATAATAATGTAAAAACATATAGAATTTAAAAAATCATTTATATATCTTATATATTCAATATATAAATATATAATATATTGATAAATAAAATGGAACATGCCTTTCATGGAGATGGTATGTCGTACATATGTATTAACGTTGTTTCCGCTTTCTTATCATATTAAATGGAAGTAAGTGAATACAATGTATGTATATGTATATATATATCATCATAGTAGCATTATTATTTCATATATTTCATACTTATTAATAATATTTATTCTTATAATAATTCTGGGATGGTGAAGGTCGAATTTGAGTTTTATCACATCGTGGATACGATATGTCTTACATACGCATAAACAACGATATCATTTCGTTAATGGTCAAATGGTATGTAATTGGAAGAAATATGAATTTTAAAGAAAAAAGATCATGTTATACTTATTATTTACATCCATTATATTCATCGTTATACCCATATAAATAAATTGTACATGAAAAATAATTTACACCATGATGTGGGGACCATAAGTTGTACATACGCATGCATGATGATATTGTTTTTAGTAGGATGGGTAAATGGATGAATATGGTTGTCCCATAATTATAATAATATATAATCATATTTAAGGTATTATTGGTATTATTTTATAATAAAAAAAACATATAAATATGAAGTAGAATAAGAACTCAACATTGAAAGAGGTTATAAAACAATTTCCTCTTTTCGGGTGTCTCCATTTGTTTTGCACAAAAGGAAACCATAGGATAGATTTATTCCAAAATTTTAGCCTCTATAATTATATAATAGATGTTAGAAGATGAAATGGTGTGGTTTTTTCTGAGACAAAGGGGGTTGTAGGTGTGAATTAAGGAGAAGGAGAAGTGTCCTTTTATAACAGGGGTGAGGGCTACTGTTGGAAGATTTAAAAATATAAATTTATTGTAAAATGATTTTTAGTTTGTAATTGCTATAAAGAAGTTTAATTTAAGGAAAATATGATTTTGTTTCTATATATTCTCAACCAATAGGTTTTATACAAGTATAGGTCACAAACATAACCTTATATTTTAGATTTAACGATTAGTTAAATAGTTTAACTCTTAACATGTCTTCCTCTATATTTAAAATACATGGTTTATATCATTACCATAAAATTCCAATTGAATATAAAGTATATAATTTATGAAATTTATATAAATATAAATGTTATTTTCCTAATATTTATATTTTTAATAATTTTATATCTTTTAATAAAATATAATTTATTTTAAAATCTCATTTATGTCAATTTTGATACTATTTAATACTTGATTTTTAGTTACTCATAAAAAATTTATTCCATTTAAAAAAATGAATTAGCTCAAATATAACATGTAATATTCATCCATAAAATTATTGTATGACATAAAAAGTTTCATATTAAATTTATTTTAATATTTATAATATCATTTATATGAGTATTTCATAAATAGGGTAATCACTGCATCATCATTGAGTCATAAATAAATATATTTATATAATGCATAATAAATTATAAATAAAATACCATGTTGTAGGAAATATTTTTATATTTCTAATTCACATTTATATTTTAATAGATTACTTATGTAACACCATATTAAAATTGAGAAAGTAATAAGAGTCATATTTATGATATTGTTACCTTTACAAAAAATTAAATGTTATAAATGACTTAATCACACCCAAGTGTCTTACAAAGGACAGGTATGTATGAAAAGGGTTGTATTTTTTAGACATTACTCACCCAATAAGGTTAAGATAAGTGTTAGTGTAATTTTATATTATTATAATATTTTTTACCTTTAATTACTATATTTACCTTTAATCGTGGTAAATAAAATTCAAAAATTATTGTTCACCAAATATTATTTTGATCCTATTATACCACATTTTTCATCTTGATAACAACAATGTATTTTATATTTTTTAAATTCAATTAATAGAAGTGGTGAAATTACATTTTATTATATTCTTCTATTCTGGATAGAAGGTGGGTAAAAAGACGTTAAAAATGTTCAGTGAATTCTTATATCTAATTATATTATATAAATTGATTAAATGACTAAAATAGAAAAATATATTTATTATATATATATTTTTACCGTATAATAAATTTAAATTAAAATAATTATTTAAATGAAAAATTTGGATTTTATCTACAATTTTGTGTTTTTCAGTATGCATCAATATTTTAATGTTTTTAAATAACTAACGAAAATTCACCCTAAGAAAATTTTAATGTTAATAATTAAAAAATGAAATCTATTTTGAAAAATAAAATTTATAAAATTAAAAAATTTGGTTAATCCAATTCCTACCTGCTATTTAAACAGTTAGTTTGATATGTCATGGTGTGCTCGAACTCAGCGTTGCAAACAACGCATGATATTGACTTATTCAAAAGGACGAGTATCGTGGAAGCTTGGGGTGGTAAATTATCTCGTTCTTCAATATATTGTGCCCTCTAAATTTCAAATTAGGATTGAAAACTAGGGTTTTGACATTTGAGAATGTATCTATTGAAATCCCACATCCAAAAATGGGAAAATGAGACCTCTATTTTTTTTAAAAGTATGGGAGGTATAAAGGTTACCATAAAGGACACATACATGGGTTCCATGTAAGAAAACATGGACATAAAAGAAAAATATAACCATTATGTTCTTATGGAGAGTGATATTTAATTTAATCAATAGAAAGTTAACAATAACAGATCTTTAAATCCTCGATGATCTAAGGGAATATTTGATTCATCAGATGTTGTACTATGATAGAATTTTTGGGTTTCAATATCCTTTCCCTAGTGATAAATAATTAATTTAATTCAATGAATCACGTTTAATTAACATGTTGAGATTCATCCTTTAACAAATTCTTTCCACAAATTCATCTTTCAATTTAAAATATAATAAAATTCAAAAATATTCGATTTATCTTAATAGTATATGGTTAAAAATATAAATATAAACCATTAAAATAAAGTAAATGATGTTATAATTAACAGGGACTTCCTATAGGCCAGTGGTAGGTAATAAAGAATTGTTGTACTTCAGTTGTGGGTTTGATTCTCATGGCATTGTCCAGCATGATGGTTTGTCACCCAGCCCATGGTTTGTTCTTTTTCTAAAACAATAGTATTATAATGTTCCAAAAATAATCTTATGAAATGTTTTAACCTTAAAAAATAATACCCAAATTTTAACTTTATCTATTCCAAACTTTAGTGTTATACATTTACCTGTACTATCTCTAAAAGGTCTCAAAATTTCCAAATTCAATTGAATCTTTAGATTCCCCAAACAACGAGGAATTTTTATTATTATCGCATACTGAATATCATACTAAAACCTTAATGAAAAAATCAATGTATTATAATATTTATATATAACATATTCTTCTTATAACAAGAATATAATTCTTGAATCCAAAAACAAAATTACATTCATCATTCCACATCAACAATGGTAACATTATAAGATTGACCTTGATATATTTAATTATTCTGAGTTGTATTTTCATTACACATTGGACAATCATTTGCATAATTACCTATATCTTTACAATTATAACATTACACTACTTATTTCTTTACCATAAAATCAGGAGCCTGGTGACCTTATTCTCTTCATTTTTAACAAACTCCAAATTCGTTTAGGAATGAACCAGGGTGTTTATTCCAAAAATTATTATATAATGGAAGATAATTCTACCCCTTGTTCCCTTTATTTTTTTCAGGATCCTTCTTTGTATTATTATCTTTCTTTTCATTGACATCAAAAGATTTTGAGAATTCATTTTCCATCTTGATAGAACATAATATTATATCTTCGTAATATGAAAAATATTGTGAGACCAATTCCCATCGGATGAATGGTTTTGTCCCATCAAATAATAGATCCATATTACTTATTGGGTTGTGTGTGTAATCTGAAGCATGACATGATAACCTTCTCATGTTTTCCTCATACTTTAAAACATTCTCATCCTCTTTTTCCCATAGATCCAGAAATTTCATATCAATATCAGCTCATTGTTCATGGAGAAAGTGTTATTTTAGGAAATGTTCTTAAAATTATCTCCCTATCATATTTTCCACATCATCATCCTATTTTGTGTTTTGAATTAATTTACACCATTGATCTACATCTCCTGAGAGATAATAAACTATCATAACATTATTTTCCCTTTCATTACATCCCAATGAAAGAAATATTTTGTCTAAGAAACTTCTCCTTTTCTCAACTACAAAATTATTTTTAGTCGCATTGAATGATAGAGGTTGTTGTCTCATAATGTGGTCTAACATTGATCCTCCACTTTCTGGATCAGGTTTCTCTATACGGGTAAGGATATTATTCATAACCTGAGTTAATTTCCCTAGTATTATTATATGTTGTTTAGTGCCAGTTGTATCACCAACTCCACTATCATTAAAATTCATATGAGGTATGTCCTTACATAGATTATGTTCATTGATATGATTTCCATTTATTCTACTAGGGGCCATTTCTAAACAATGGAATATATTATATTAGGTTTTGAATCATAATGTATAATTCCAAACTATTAAAATATGTAACATAAATTGAGAAATTTATGAATATGTAATCCAAAATCATAAATATGATTTCTTTGAAGACATAGTCAAACATAAATCATTCATAATGGATTGTATATAAAATATGAATCATACTAAGAATATCCTATGAGAGTGTCAAGCCAGGTGAACAGTAAGGCCCATTTTCATGTACCAGGTTACCCCGAGTCAAGCTCAGAACAACTTGTTAGAGTTTTCACCATTATGTACATATGTTCCAGAACCACATCCACTTGTATTATCCAAACAACAATGTCTTTTCTAGGAATACCCACATAATCGTTATTTGATGAAAATTCTTTGATGCTCTTAAATACATATCCTCAAAGTCTATCATAGAGTTATTATCAATAATCTGTGTTTTCAAAATCTATTTACAAGGTTACTACTAAAATTCCTCTAATACCAACTGTAACACCATGGCCCCAGTTACCAAAATATTATGAATTATTTTAAATCATCCACATAATTACAAGGAATCATGTCCTTAAGGACAGATTAGTTTATCATTTTTGTAATGTAGATTACATACATGAACATTAAATTACAATTTCTAACATAGAATACAGCATATATAATCCTCTGAGAATGCCATTATTACCCACGATTAATCATGAACATCAATCATAAAACCCTTCTTGGCACCATTGGAAAATAAAACATAAGAAAGTGGTGAGCTGAGAGGCTTAGTAAGGGTAAACCATATAGTGTAAGGTATCACAATGAATAATAAACATTTAAGGAAAGGTACAGAACAAAAACACAATCCGTTTAAAACATTATCACATTTATAATATGAAAATAATAAATAAAATAATTCCATTTAAATAGTTACATGGATATTATACTCATCAAATAATCACATGTAAAATCTATAAAAAATATCCTAACAAAGGAATGTATAATGTTAGATATCATAACCACTATTTCAAGGCCTCATTCTAAGACCATACACAAATATTCAATCAAGTCCTTTTTCCATAACAAAAGATTCTCTCATTAGACATACCGATCTATCGAGGGGCTATAGCACGCCCCACCAGTCATTTACTAAGTACAATACTTTCATCATATGAAAATGATGTAACATAACATAAACAATTATATTTAAACTAGCATACAAAATGTTAATACTTTAATCATGTGCTGTGAATGGTATTAAAATAGAACATACACATTCAAAAATATCATCAAACCTCTAATATAATATGGAATATTGTATCATAACAAATCAACATAAAACAATAATAAAATCCAACAAAGTCTGTTGATATAGATGAATATAATTTAATAAATTCAATTAAACTCTTTGGGGGAAATATCCCTTTTTACATTAAATAAATTAAAATCCCTAAAATTTTGAAATAAAACATTTCTTTTGAAAATAACTTTTAATATTTTAAGGGAAGCATAAATATTGGGTGGCGATAAAATGATGGAAAATATGTGGTCACACTATATAAGTTAAAAAACATTATTTCCTTAATTTTTGAAAAGATCATAAAGTACGTTGTCTGAAAAAAACCAAATGATTCCATTCAAAACATTTTATAAATGGTAAAACATTAGTAAAAATAACTTTAAACCTCTATAGGATAAAATCTTTTTATCAATATATTTTTATAAACATGGGAATGGATTATAGATATGTCCCTTAAGATACTTACATATCAACAACCTCGAATAATAAATGAGATTTAGAAATTAACCCTTACCTTATACTTTCAATTTGTTGAGGGCACGCTATCCTCTTATATGATGCATAAAAATATTATTAAATTACAACATGACAATATATAAATTTATGATATCATATATTATACATTTATTACATTTTATTACACGTTTGTTAATAATTCCCACGTAAAATCAATGTTTTGGGTAATAATCACTTTCATTATCTTACGTGTTTTGACATGTTTATTTTTATCATATCAATTTGATCATAATTTACTTCCAGAAAGCAAAACATGATTTATATATCATATATGATCAGTATATAAATTTATATAATATATTGATAAATAAATTGGAAGACACCGTTCACGGAGATGGTAGGCCGTATGTACGCATTAACATTATTTCTATTTTATTATCATATTGATTGTAAGTAAGTGAATGAAATATAAATGAATATATAAATAAATATATATATATATATATATGTATTCTCATTAGAATAATTATTTCATATATTTCATATTTATTAATTTTTTTCATGTAATCATTCTTGGATTGTGAACGTGGAAGATGAGTTTCATTGCGTCGTGGAGACGATAAGTTTTAGGTATGCACAAGAAATGATATAATTAAATTAATGGTCAAATAGTTTAGAATCAGATGAAATATGGATTGAACAGATACAATATAATGTTATATTAATTATATAAATCCATTATATTCATCGTTAAAATCATATAAATAAAGTCTACCTGAAAAGCAATGTACACCATGACGTGGAGACAGTAAGTTGTATGCACACAGACATAGTGATATTGTTTTTCATAGGATGGTTAAAATGAGTAACATTGTTATCCAGAAATTATAATGAAATCTCAATATGTGGAAGTTTCTAGAGTTTTTATTTAAATATAGAAACAAAAAAGAATGATAAAGATGAAGAAGAATTGAACTTTGAAAGTGGTGATAAAACAATTACCTCTTTTTGGGTGTCACCTTTTGTTTCCACAAAAAGACTCTATAAGATGAATTTATTCCCATTGTATAGCCTTAAAAATTATATGAGTTATGTTGGGAGAATAAATGGGCAGTTTTTGGCAAATACAAATGGGATTGGAGGTGGGAATTGAAGATAATGAGAAATGCCCTTTTATAAGATGGGTGAGGTGCACTCTTGGAAGATCTTATACTATTAATTAATTATTAATTTATTTTAGGATTATAATAGAAAAAAAGTAAATTAGTTGGTGGATAAGATTTTTATGGGTCTAAATACACTTAAAATAGGTTTTTGAAATGTTTAGGTCACAAAATTAACATCATCTACTATATTTAACCCTTAGTAAAATAGATTAACTATTACCATGTCTTCTTGTATGTTTACACTAAATGGTTAACATCATTACTATAAAATTTATAAATAACCTCAAGTGCACAAATTATGAAATTTTAATCACTATCCTTTTTATTGGGACAAACATTAGATGTTTAGGAGTTTTATATCATTTAATAAAATATTATTTACTTTAAAATCTCAATTATGTTAATTTTGACAATGTTTAATACATGATTTTTTTGTTGAATTCATAACTACTTGATTCCTTCAAAACAAATGAATTTAATACAAGATAAAATGTCATATTAATACATAAAAATCATTGATGAAATCAAAATTTCCATATTAAATTTATTTTAATAATTATAAAACCATTTATTTTATTATTTCAGCAATATTGTTATCACTAAATTATCATTTTTTCATATCTAAAATTATTTATTTTACATATAAAATTATAAATAAAATACCATGATATAGTAAATATATTTATATTTATAATAAATATTTATATTCTGATATATTACTTATATAACCCCATATGAAAATTGTTCTAGTAATAAGAGTTATGTTTGTGATATTTTTACCTTTACTTAAAATTAAATTTTAAAAACGTCTTAGTCACACACAAGTGGATTCCATTGGTCAAATATGTTTCCCAGTGGTGGTCTTGGACTATCATTACTCATCCAATAAGGTTATGAAAATTTTTAGGGTTGTTCTATAATATTATAATATTATGAATACCTTTAATTACCCTCTTAATCATTACTCACGTTAAATAAAATTCAAAAGTAACTATTCACTAAAAATTATTTTGATATTATTAATCCAAATTTTTCATCTTGATTACAACCAAGTATATCAATTTTTCTAAATTAAATTCAAAGAAGTATTGAAATTACATTTCATGCTAATCTTGTATTGTGGCCAAAAGTTAGGTAAACGACGTTAAAAATGTTCAATCATTTTTTATATCATAATATATAATAAAAATGATTTAAATTAAATAAATTGTACTAATATACCTCTCATGAATATATTTTTCCTTCAAAATGAATTTTAATTAAAATAATTATTTAAATAGAAATGTCAGTTTTTATCCACAATGCAGTGTTTTCACTATTCATCAAACATTGAAGGTTTTCAGAAAAATATAAAAACACGCTAAGATAATTTGGTATTACAAATTAAAAAATGATATCTAATTTGAAAAATAAAATTTATAAAATTTCAAATTGTGGTTAATATTATTCATAACTGCTTTTTAAATAGCTAGTTTGAAAGGTCACGATGTGCTCAAACTAGGTGTTGGGTACAACAATAACTATTGAATTATTTAAAAGGAATCATAATGTAGAAGTTTACGGTGTTAAATTTCTATACATGTGAAGTTATTCTCAAGGTACATTCTTATCCTCCTATTGCATGAGACTTAGAAATTTTCTTTTCTATATCATATCTTTGTTCATGAGGAAAGTATTTCTCTGGAAAATTTCTTTAAACTCCCTCCATTTAATATTTAATACATCTTCATCCTCCTTCATGTTCTGAAATAATGACCACCATTGATCTTTATCTCCTAATATATGGTAAAAATCCATGAAAAAATTATCCCTTTCATTACATCCCAAAGTAAGAAATATTTTCTCTACAAAACATATCCATTGCTCAGCCAAAAAGGGATTTTTAATCCTATTAAATGTGGGAGGTTGTTGAAAAATGAATCAGTCTAACATTTATCCTCTACATTGGGGATTATCATGCTTCATACATGCAAGGTTGTCATTACTTACCTGAGTTATTTGTCCCAGTATGGTTATAAGCTTTTCATCACCATTGGCAACGCCAACTTCACTGTAATTATTTATCATATGAGGGAAATACCGACATGGATTAGGTGCATTGATACAATTTCCATTCATTCTACTAGGTTCCATTTAAAAAAAATTGAATACACTATATTAGGTTATGAATCATAATTAATAATTATAAACTACTCAATTATTAACAAAAAATGATTATTTTATACACATCTAGTTGTCAATTATAAATATGGTTTTTTGAGGGAATATTTACTTATAAATCCTTCGTAATGGTTTCTAAGGAAAATATGGATTATCCAAACCATATCCCATGGGAGTGTCAATCCATGTGAATATTATGGCCTGTTGTCCTGTACCATGTTACCATGAGTAAAGCCTGAAACACCTTTTCAATGTTTTCAACCAAAGGTAAATCTATATCAGAAGCATGTCCACTTGTAGTATCTAGATAAAGATGTTTTTCTTGGAATAACCATGAAATTCATACTTTACCAAAATTCATGGTGGTCTTTCAATACATAACCTAAAATATTATCTTATATTTATGATCCATAGTCTATGTTTTTCTAAATCTATTTCCAAGGTTGTTTCTATACATCCGCTGATACCTTCTATAAGGCCACAACCCTAGAAGCCTGGAGCCGGTGCATTATTTTAATATATTGTCATGAAAACAAGGAATCATGTCCCGAAGGACCAATCAGTTTTCCAGGCTTGGAAGGTATATTACATATATAAAATTTACTCTACAATTTATAACATAAAATATAGAATAGATAATCCTTTAATAATTCCATTATTACCATATATTAACCCTCAGTATAAAAAATAAAACACTTCTTAGCATCCTAGGAAAATAAAACATAATAAATGGGTAAGATCATATTCTTAGAAATGATGAACAATATAGTAGAAGTTATCATAAATAAGTATAAACCTTTAAGGAATGGTGTAAAATTGAATCACAATCCTTTTAAACCTAATATATAGCACAATATGGCATGAAGAAATCAAATAATTAGATTTAAAATTTCACATGGATATTCTACTAGTCAGATTATCCCAGGAAATATCATTAAATAATCACATAACGAGGGAATTCATAATACATGGCATCTTAAACCTACCTTCAAGGATTTGACCAAGACACCATACATATTTGGGTAAGACATTAGCCATAAGCCAAACATAGTTGTCTAATGAGACTACTGATGCATCGATGGGCTATAGTGGGCCCCACCAGACACTTACAATGCCCAATGCATTCCTTTTATGATAAGTGTGAAACATAAAATAAACATTCATATTAGAACTATCATATTGAATGTTTATAATTTAATCATAAACCATGAATGGTATAAAAATATCACATCCACATTCAAACATATCATAACTCATTAAATAAAATATATAATACATTATTGTAATATATCAACATCAATCAAGAATTAAATCAATTAAAGTATATTGACATAGAAGAAAATAATCAGAAAAACACTTTGGGGGAAATATCCCATTTTTTCTTGAAATCATTTAAAAGTAAAATAATTTATAAAAGATGTTAATTTAAATATATTTTTTTCAATGATCCCCATTCCACTTTTAATATTTTTAACGGAATTAACATTTTACGTCAATCATGTCTATATAAATAAATCCATACAAACATTTTGAAAACAATGACATTAATTAAAATGATTTAGAAAAATAAATATATAAAACATTTAAAATGATGTTATAGTTAAAGTGTCCCTTCTATAATATAATAAAATATTCCTTTTGAATAATATTTTATGATACATGGACACATATGGTAAATATGTCGCAGTAAATACTTATACATAAATAATCTCAAGTAATAATGAGATTGAGGAATTAACCCTTACCTTAGGTCTGGTACTCATTATACCTGTTTAAAACACTTGTATAATGTTTTTAAACATATTATTAACTAACATAAGAGCATTAATTAGATTTATGATATCATATATGATTATTATATGACTTAATATTACCCATTTATTAAAAATTCCTTGTAATGAAACATTTTGGGTAATAATCAATTTGTTAATCATACGTGTTTTGACATGTTATTCCTGATAATATTACTTAGATCATGATTTAAAGAATTCCAAAATGTATTAAATTTAATTATATATCGTATATATATTTATAATATAAATATATTTTCTAGATAGATACATGAAATTGTATACATCGTTCATGGATACAGTTGCACGTATGTACACATGAACGTTCTTTCCGTTTATTCATCGTACAGAAGTAAGTGAAAGAAATATATATACCGATATATACATATAGATATATATAAATATAATTATAGTTTCCTTATTATGTAATATATTTCATAATTATTGATATATATATTATAACTATTCTTGAATGCTTAATGTGGAGAATGAATCTTATTGCGTCGTGCAGACGCTAGGCCGTATGTACACATGAGTGACGATACAATTCATATAATGGTTAAATGATATGGAAATGGATGGTATATTAATTATAAATAATCATATTAATAATCAGGTCCTATTAATTATTTATTTTTATTATACTCATCATTATATTTATCCAAATAATGTAATGTTGAATAAAAAATTAAACCACGACGTGGAGACTGTAAGCCGTACATACGCACGCATGGAGATATTATTATTTGTATTATCGTTAAAATGATTAATATTGTTTTCCCATGATTATAATAATATATAATTATAGTGATGATATTTGGAGTTATTACTTTGTTATGAAAAAAAAACTAAAAAGAGGGTATAAAAGAAAAAAAAGAACTTTGAAATAAGGGATAAAATGATTACCTCTTCTTCAGGAGTCTCCTTTATATTTTCATAAAAGGACTCGTTAAGTTGGTTCTCTTCACAATGTGTGGCCTGTACGATTATGTGACATAAGTTGGGAGGATATTTTGGAAGGTTTTCTTCGAGCCAAAGGGCTTTGGAGGTGTGAATAAAAGAGAAGGAGTAGATCCCTTTTATAGGAGAGGTGAGGGGCACTTTATGAAAGTCTTGAAATATTAATTTATAATAAATTTAATTTAGGATAATAATGGATCTATAGTTATTTATTTATAGTATAAGATAAGTATTAGTATAAATTCTATCTTCTAACATGTTTTTGATAAGTTTATGTCACAAATTTAACATTATCTTCTGGCTTTAACCTTTAGTTCAAACATCAACTACAACCCTATTTTATTGTATTTTCATAATATATTATTACTATAGTTAATATAAAATGACATGAAAATAAAAATTGGATAATTAATTAAATTTTTAATTTTATATAAATAAAATTTATGAATATTTTATTTTTTTGACTTTTATATCGTTCAATAAAATAATAGTTTTTTGAAAAAAAACTCATTTATGTCAATTTTGACACTATTTAGTAATTGATTTTCTTTAAAGTTATAAAAACATAATTCCATTAAAAAATGAATTAAATAAAATCTAATATGATATAATAATCCACAAAATTATTTTATTGCATAAAAACTTTAAAATTGTATTTATTTTAATATTATTAATTTCAATTATTTGATTTCTTCACTAATAAGGAAAACAATGATTTATTAATTTGTCATAACAAAATTTAGATATATAATGTATAAAAATTATAAATAAAATACCCTGATGGAGGAAATATTTTTATTTTTGTCTAATATATATTTATATTTTATCATATAACTTATATAACGCTAATTTTTTTAGTAATTAGATATATGTATATGTTATATTTCAATTTTCGTTAAATTAAATATTATAAAATTTCATTTTAACACCCATGTGGCTCCAAAAATCCCAAGGGATGGCCTAAAGATTCTCATGGTAGTACATATATCATCTTATATTATTAGGACACATTTTAGGTTAGTTTTATATTATTATAAAATTATTTTTAGCCCTTATTTATCAAATTTACCCTTTAACCATGGTAAATAAAAATATTTACTATAATAACTATTCATAATGTCAAAACAATAAAGGTAAATATTTAAAAAATATATAACATATGATTTCAAATATTGAATCCATTTCTATAAATTCAAAACACATAATTGGAATAAATTAATTTTAAACTAATTTGGTTTGTCAAAACCATAAAATGGGTTTTTTAGAAGTAAAAACTATCAAAATATTTATATGTTTTTATGTCTAATATTAATGTGAAATTACTAAAAATGAAAAAAATTGGATTAAATGATAAAATAATAAGCCAATTACACTTTAAATCAAATTAATAATATAATCTCACTACATTAATAATATAGATAAAAAAATAGTTTTGAATTAAAACATAGTATTTTTCACTATTCATTAAAATATTAATGTTATACCAAAACCAACAAAAATTTATCCAAACTAAATTTTTATTCCTCTATTTTAATGATGATTTTTAATTTGTTGAATTGAAAATATAAAATTTTAAAAATATTGGATTTAAAAAGGGTTCTCCATTAAATGGTGGGAAAAATACTTTTTTTTTTGAAAAATACTTCTTTTATCAGAAAAATTGAATTTGTTCTTATATTATGTCTGAGAATCAAATAAAGTGAATGTTAAAATTAAATGGGATATATAAAATTCAAAATATTATTTATAATATTCCTAACCTCTTATTAAATGGCTTGTTTGATTGGTTGTGATGCGTTTGAACTCAGTGTAGCGTACATCACAAACAATTGAATTATTTAAAAAAGAAGTGTATTATGAAATCCTAGGTTGTTAAAGTTTTCCACATGAAAAATATTTTAATTTATTTTTAATTTATTTTTATAAAATTTCTTTCTTCTTATTTTTTAATGATTATTTTGAACTACATATTTCTTTTTAAAATGAATTAAATTAAAATATTTTTACCTCTTTCCACATGGTACATTTTTTATGGAAGGAATATATTTTACATGTATCTATATGAATTTATCATTCCAAATTATTTTTAGTTATATAAGAGACTTACCCTCTATTCATTTTGGTTTTAAAGAAAGAAATTCTTAGCCTCATTGCAGGGTGAAAAATTACATTCAAAATTTCACAAGAAAAGGGATGTTATTATTTTCGATTTAATTTTCCTAATTATTCGAAGAGTGTTCCCCATATATTTCATGTAATTGATATATGGTATTATTAAAATGAAAAATACCACCTCCTATGTCAGGACCCGTCCTTCGGGGACCGTGCCGTGACTACCCCAATCCCGCCTTCCATGGTCCTGGGGCTGGCGACTAGCACTAAAATGTATTCCCTAAAACTGGGAAGGCATTGCCTTTAAAACCTATAAGCACACATAACCAAGAACACATCAAGATACGAACACAAGAAAACTGTATAACCAAAAGAGTTCTTAAGGTAATGGTGGCCAGAATACAAGCCCAATAGTAACGGTACAAGTACAACTGAAATACAATACAACTAAAGGAATAGAAACGGAAACTACGAGATCGTCCTACTAGTTTCTTACCTGAAGTGTAGGTACATATCTCCTCCTGATCACTCCACATCCACCTGTCTCCTCTACATACTGACATGCCGTATTGTCCACCTCCATGTACCGTCTAGTCCTAGTACTCTCAGTCTCAGTCGGCGTTGTCTGTCATCTGCATCCAACACAATAAGGTGCGGGAATAACCTATGTAGTGGTGAGTATAAGTATACATAGTAGGGACCCTGAGACCCTCTAGGTCTCACAAAGTCCATAATGGATATAAAAAATGTATGAAATCAACAGATAACCCTACTTAGGTATATTCCCACATATATACCTATGTTATCATGTAATCCATCGCAATTGTGGGGAAAACACAGATCTACTAACTAAGATCACACCAGGTTTTATTCTAGGGGTAGTATCAAGTCACATCCCCAGTCACATCATCAAACACCTTGGATGTTGGAGAAATCCCCCTCTATTGAGTATCTTGGGCCTGCTACATCACACAAAGGCTCTTCCCACTAATCTTGGACTATTGAGGTACTCCTCTTGGAGAGTACCGTGGGTCTTCCACGTCACCAAGGTGCTCCCCACCGTGGGTCTGCCACTTCACCAAGGCGCTCCTCACAGTGGGTCTGCCACGTCCCCAAGGTGCTCCCCACTGGGCCTGTCAAGTCACTCCGTGTCTAAACAGTCAGGAGTCATCAAGTCTCAGCCAGCCACTGGGTTCCCGCACTATGCTCGCTCATCTCTAGGAGGATCCCCTCCAAAAGCTACTGGTTGATACTCTTACAGCCACGAAGTCCCACGATGTAGTATCTCAAAGTTATTTCACATCAAAGGGGTCTCAACGCAACAGACGACGCGTCAATCGGACGCCCATTCTATGAGTTATTAGCCTTTTAGTCCCGGGGGCCCGATTGGATTCCTGCTCAATCCAACCTGACCGTTCCCCATTATAATCCAAAACTCCAATGGGGTAAACTCAAAGAGACCGTCTCTCTCCACGATTTCTAGCGCTGCGGACTATTTGTCAAATGGACGTCTGGTGCCAAAATTATTGCCAAAACAAATTAAATGGGTCATAGTGGGCCCAGGCCCAGTCTGACCCTGTCAGCCCAACCCAGCCCAACGCAGCCTGGCCCGACCCAATTTGGGACGACTCGGCTCGATGGGCGGCCCGACATGCGGGGTCTGGCCTGGAAGACCGCGAGGGGAAGTAGAGGTAGCCGCGAGGGTACGAGTCCATGGGACGGCTCGGACAAGGACGATGGTTTGGCCACAGGGCGGAGGTCCGCCCGTGGGTCGGCGGTCCGGCCGCGGGGCGACGATCTGGCTGTGAGGATGTGGTCTTACTGTGAGGCGATGGTCCTGCCTTGGGGTGGCGGTTCGGCCACAGGGCAGCATTCTGGCCACGAGTGGTAGTCCAGTCGCACGGGGTGGTGCGGAGCCGTGGATGGTGGTGGTGGCCACAACCCGCATAGAGGTCATCGGGTTGTAGCGATGGTCGCGAGGAGGCACCGTTGCACCGTCTCATTCGTCATAGTTGGCGGTGGTGTTGTCCGATGTTCTCGTGCCCCAAACATGGATGGTTTGCATCCTCCTCCATCGCAAAAAACACCACAAGGCTTACGGAAGGGTCATGCCATATTTGTTTGGCTTGTACCCTCCGCGTTAGGGTTGTAGCAAGCGGCTCATCATAAAATGATTCAATGTATGAGAAAACTGACATTGATCAATATTTAAACACACCCCTAACATGGAGGGTTCATTGACATCGACAAGGAGGGAAGAAGTTGAAGTTGTCGATGTTCATCTCATCCACCACACACCTCCAATCCCGAGATCGCGCATCGGTTTTTCGAAATCGAAGATGTTCCTCCTTGAAGGGTGTCCCATGAAAGAAGTCAAAGTTGGCACTCTTAATTGGAGATTTTTCTCCCATGTTCCTCCTCTCCTCAAATCCACCAAATTGAATTCGTAGCCCAAAATAAAAGATCAGTTGTTCTATTATGTTTTTTGGAATAAATTCAAATAGTTTATTTAATTAATTGATGTGTTGGACTAATTAATTAAAGTGGAGTGTTGGCATAATTAGTGAGGAGGAATTAAAGAGGCTTATCCACATTAATAAGGTAGTTGAGAGGTTTCCTCCACCCATTATGAGGATGTTCAAAGGGGTTCAATTGTTTTTAATCCTCATGTAGTCCTCATCACCATGACCTCTCGTGGGAGGTTAGGCTCGGTGGTCCCCACCTCTATAACCACTCATGGGAGGTTTAAGTCTAGTGATCCCCAATTATCTACATCTACATGTGGGAGGTTTTAACAAATAAAAAAAATCTAAACAAATTTATTTTTATTTTATTCATTAATAAAAAAACCAAAAACTAACTTCCACCTTGACCAACTGTCGTCGAAGTAAATGTTTCTTTAAGAGAATAACGGTGATGCGAGTTTAATGGTGCCATTAGATTTCAATTCCGAACACTGGTTCAAATGTTAGAAAAACCCTCTCACATGTTTACTGAACGTACATGATCAAAAGTTCAGAAATTCATTCCCAGCACTCTGGGCCTCAGAATCAAGTGCCGTCAATTTTTACAGACTCGTAAAATTCCCATTTATTTTTTAAAAAAAAATTCTAAGGAAATTCTAGGTCTTTACATTCTACCCACATCAGGGATCTATGTACCCATAAGACACATCTCAAACTAGGTAAAAAAGTGGGGGTACTGAGCACAAATCTAATCCTCCCACTCCCATGTAATCTCCTAGAGGTTCCCATGATGCAAGTGGGCACACACCAGAGGTATCGACCATCCATGAAGGACCCACTCATGTCTATCCTCAATATCTTCTGGAACCTCTGTTAAAGTCACCCCTTCATCGACGTCTAGCTATCCATGGTCGATGATGTGAGAAGGGTCGTGCACGTATCTCCACAGCTGGGATTTGTGGAAGACATCATGCCCCTAGTGCAACTAGGTTGGAAGAGATAAGTGGTATGCCACCTCGCCAAATTTTCTGAGGACCTAAAAGGGTCTGATTAACCTTGGATATAACTTTCCACCTCTTCCAAATCTCTGAAATCCTCGTCGTGGTGAAACCTTAGAAAGACGTGGTCGCTATCCTTGAACTCCAGAGGTCTCCGTCTGCTGTCATCATATGACTTATGCCTGCCTGTGCATTCTTCATCTGCTCCTGGATGATCTGCACCTTCTCTGTGGTAGCCCATTCCATCTCTGGTCCCACTAGTGTTGACTCCCCTAGGTCAGTCCAGCAGAAAGGTAATCATCATGGTTTCCCATACAACGCCTCCAAAGGTGACATCCCAATGGTGCAGTGATAGATGTTATTGTACGCAAACTCTACAAAAGGCAAGTGATCCTTCCAGTTCTGACCGAAATCGAGGACATAAGCACGTAGCATGTTCTTGAGGGTGTTAATGTTTCTCTTAGTCTGGACATTTGTCTGAGGATGGAAGGCAGTTCTCAAATGAAGTTGTGTCATGAAAGCCTCCTTCAACCCCTTCCATTGTCGGAAAGTAAAATCGGCATCACGATTGGAGAGAATCGTTGAGGGTGCTCCATGTAGCCGCGAAGTCTCTTGCACATAGAGGCATCTCAAGCTCTATACTGAACCCTGCTCTATGATCTGTAGGAAGTGGGCCAACTCGGTGAGTCGGTCGACGATTACCCAAATCGAGTCACGACCCCTGGATGTACGAGGAAGTCTTTTCACGAAGTCCATGGATATCCCATCCCACTTCCACTCTGCGACCTCTAAAGGCTAAACCAAGCCTGCTGGTACCTGATTCTCTACCTTCACTTACTGACAAGTGAGGCATCGAGAGACATACTCTGCTACATATTTCTTCATTCCCAACCACCAGTTCTATCATCGGAGATCTTGGTACATATTCTCCACTCCAGGATGTAACGCTAGAGGGGAAGTGTGGAACTCCCTCAAGACTTCCTCCTGATCTATCACGGGTACCATGGTACGTCCTCTAAAGGGGATAACATGCGTGCCACCTTCAAAAATTCTATCAGGTGCCAATCCTGTGGATATCTGAGCACGCTGTACCCCGAAATCAGTGTCCCCATGCTGAGCCACCCTAACTCGCTGAAGGAGTGGGGGGGGGGGGTGACTATAAGAGAATGATGAAAAGCAGCACCATATCTATCCACAAAGGATATCTACAAAGAATCCAGATGCTCCATCACCTCTCCTAGCACCTGTATAACAGATCTATTGCTGATTGCATATGCAACAACATTCCCCTTCCCAGAAGTATAAACTATCATAATGTCATAGTCCGAGAAGCAATCAAGCCTACTTTGGTCTCTCATGTTCATGTCCTTCTGAGAGAATATATCCCTTATACACTATTGATCAGAGTACACAGTTAAATAATTTCCCATCAGATAGTGTCGCCACATCTCCAGGGCGAAGACCACTACTGCTAACTCCAGGTCATGGGTACCTTAGTTCTTCTCGTGCAGTCTTAGTTTTCAGGAACCATATGCGATCACTACTTGATCTTGCATTAGGAAACATCCGAGTCTGGTCCCTGATGTGTTGCAGTAAACTACATACCCTATTCCCTCCTATGGAATCCTCAAGATGGGGGCACTAGTCAGCATCTGCCTCTAGTCCTAAAAACTCCACTGGAATTTCACCTACCAAACAAATTGTTTCCCCTTATTCTTCAACGCTGATAGTAGTGTTACAACTCTGGAGAAATTTGGCCCAAATCTATGGTAGTATCCGGCCAAACCCAAGAAACTCCATACCTCTTTCACACTTCTGGGTGTCTCCCAAGAAATTACCACCTCAATCATCTCTAGATCTACTACAAATCCAACCTCTAATATGAAATTTCCTAGGAAGTGAACCTCTCGGATCCAGAACAGGTACTTCGATAGATTACCATAAAGTTGTTGTTCTCAGAGTGTGTCCAATACTACCCGTAAATGATAGTCATGGTCCTCCTGAGTAGTCGAGTAGATCAGAATGTCGTCAATGAAGACTAATATAGAGCAATCATGGTATGGCTGAAAGATCGTTTTCATGAGTCCCATGAACACTACTAGAGCATTGGTCACACCAAACAGCACAACCAAGAACTCGTAATGGCTATACCGACATCTGAATGGTGTTTCCTGCACATCCTATTCCCGAACTCTGAGCTGGTGATAGTTTGATCTGAGGTCTATCTTCGAGAACCACCCTACTCCCTTTAGCTGATCAAATGGGTCATCAACCCTAAGGAGTTGGTACTTGTTTTTCATGGTCACCTAGTTTAGGCACTGATAGTCAACCCAATATCCCAAGCTCACATCCACCTTCGTTCAGAACAAAATCAGGGCGACCCATGGAGAAACATTGGGCTGAATGAATCCTTTCCCATGTATGTCCTCCAGATGTACCCACAGCTCACAAAGCTCCGTGGGATCCATCTGATACGTCGGTGTAGATATTGGTGTCATCCCGGGGTACAAGTCAATGTAAAATTCTACCTCTCTACTAGGAGGTAGACTCGTAACATCATCAGGGAAAACATCCACATACTGGTCCACAACTACAGGATATCTCAGACACTTCACATCAACTACTCAGAGGGTAAGGCTAGCCAACTGATGAGTGATTGGCTTCAATCTCCTCCATGTAAGTCTATCTTGCACTGCAAAGGCTCCCTTCTCTCCGGTGAAGGTAAAACTTGTCCTATCCATGCGGACACACCACACTTTGTGCCAAATACAGTCTATCTGAGTATGGACTATAGACAAACAGTCCATACCCAAGATGATGTCAAAAGGCCTCGATGCTGCTACTAGGAGATCCCAGCTAGATCTCTCACCACCTAGAGTAAGCTCACATTACCTGAACCAGTGTGTAATCCTCAAATATATTCCCGTAGAAGTCTATAGTGGTAAGGATCCGGCCAAAGGATCTGTGGGAATCTCCGAGATGTGGATGAGTGTAGTGGAAATGAATGAATTACAGGAACCTGTGTCTATAAGTACTCTAGCTATGGTGGACTAGACACAGATCGTACATCATATCATCTCTGGAGTGCCATGATCGTAGGACTCAGCTACCTGGAGCTGAGCTCGCCCCTATCCACATGCTCCCTATGATCAGGGTGGACCTCCCGGTGGTGGTGGCGGTAACATCTCGAATCATCGCCCACCACCAGCTGCATGACTAGCTTCTCTTCCACGTCTGTCTGCTCCCCGCAGACCTCCTCTATCAAACCTCTGTATCTACTTGGGATGTCCTTAGTCTATCTTCTGATCACCCGTTTGGCGGGTCAGACATTCACGAGCCATGTGACCCTACCTGCAGCATGTGAAACATTGCCTACTCCTGGCATGACTGGCTCCACCTCAGGTGCCCTACACATCTGATCCTGAGTCCAGCGGTCATGCACCTGTAGGTCTGGTCCTCTTAGACCTCTGTGATGACTGTATGCTGCCAGCTGCAGAAGACTCTTCTACGTGATTACATGAAGTGGATCTCGCTGCTGGTGAATTATCAACAAGGAAATTAGTCACCAAGAGGGCTCTCTCTAACACCCCCGCCTGCGTCAGGATGCTGAGTGAGATCATCAAAGCCCCGATCTCCTGCCTGAGTCCCTGCTCGAAGGCTCAGACCCTGAATAATGGGTCATGCACCATATAGGTGGAGTATCATGTGAGGTCAGAGAACCTCGCCGAATAATAAGCCATAGTCATGAAACCATGCGGTAAATGAAGCAGCTCTTGTATTCACACTAATCGAAGATTCACTGAAACATACTCTACCTGAATCATGCTCTCAATGTCATCCCTGAGAAGTGACACCTCATCGTGAACCTAGAGAATCATGCTCCACCATCTTCCTGCTAGTTCCTGTAGATGGATGGTGACCAGGATCACCATGAGGTATGCTAGTGTCCCTACCACATAGAAAACTCTCACTATAGCCTCCAGCCAATACTCAGCCACATGTGGGTCTATCTCTACCCTGAATCTATTTGGCCTCTGGCACTAGAACTCATGAATTGCACTCAAGCGGCGTGCACCATCTGCTGTTGGGGATGGTCGCTTCGGTGGCCCAATGGGTAATGGTACCGTTGGTGCCTCCACTGGTGCCTCTACTAGAAGAGGGCCTGACACCAAGGCCTCGTCCCTCGGAGGGAATAATTGTATACAACTCACAGAACTCTAGGTGGATATCTTTTTGGAGGCATCCTGAAAAGAAACATGTGCACCGTGGACAAAAATTTATACTTGATGAGAGGAAAGTTATACCAGGCGAGCTCACTCAAAATATCTCAATGAAAACATTTGAAAACACACACACAATCAATGTATTCATGCACTGAGTTAGAAATCAGAATTTAGGGTCCTATTGTATGGATATGTTAGTCGTCGCACCAACATAGGACACCATGAACTGAAAATGGCACTCATTACCCATAACACTATCACTTCATAGAAAAGATCAGAGTCCTAGTTCATTGGTAGAACCGACTCCTCTGATAGAAATTTGTCATGACTTGTCCCCCATGTCCTATTTTGTGACTACCCCATTCCCTCCTTCCATAGGCCCGGGGCTGGAGACTAGCACCAAAGGCGTATTCCCTAAAACTGGGAAGGAATGGCCTTTAAAACCTATAAGAACATGTAACCAAGAACACAAAAAGATAAAAAAAACAAGCAAACTGTATAACCAAAAGAGTGCTGAATGTAAAGGGGGCCAGAATACAAGCCCAATAGTAAAGATACATGTACAACTGAAATACAATACAACTGAGGAAATAGAAAAGTCAGCTACTAGATCGTCTTCTAGGGTTCATACCAGAAGGGTAGGTACATATCTCCTCCTCAGCACTCCACGTCCACCAGTCTCCTCTGCATATCGACACGCCATAAAATCCACCTCTAGGTACCATCCAGTCCTGGTACTCTCAACCTCAGTCAGCACTTTCTGTCGTCTGTATCCAACACAACAAGGTGTGAGAATATCCTGTGTAGTGGTGAGTATAATGATACTCATTCAGGAACTTGAGGCCCTCTATGTCTCACAAAATCCATCAAGGATAAGACACAAAGTAAGAAATACAAAAATAACCATACTTAGGTATATTAACATACATATACCTATGTTATCAAGTAATCTATCTCCATCATGAGGAAAACACAGAGGTACTAAATCAGCTCACACCAGGATTTATTCTTGGGGTAGTATCAAGTAACATCTCTAGTCAAATCGTCGAAAACCTTGGATGATGGATAAGTCCTCCTCTATATAGTATTGTGGGCCTTCAATGTCACAAAGAGGCACATCCCAATAACCTTGGACAGTTGATGTACTCCTCCTATCAAGTACCGTGGGTCTGCCGCGTCACCACGGAACTCCACATCGTGGGTCTGCTGCATCACCAAGGTGATCCCCCCTTGTGGAATGCTGAGGTACTCCTCCTGTCGAGTAACGTGAGTCTATCGCATCACCAAGGTGCTGCCCACAGTGGGTATGGTTAATCACAAAGGCTCTCTCCACTGGGCCTATCAAGTCACTCTCAGTCGAAATGGTCAACATTCATCATGTCTCAGCCAGTCACTGGGTTCTCGCACTATGCTCGCTCGTCTCCGGGAGGATCCACTCGATAAGCTACTGGTCGATACTCCAACTTCCACAATGTCAAATGAAGAAGTATCTCAAAGGTCTTCCATGTCATAGGGGTCTCAACGAAATAGACGATGCTTCAATCGGATGTATGGTCTGTGAGTTATTAACCTTTTAGTCCAGGAGGCCCAGTTGGATTCATGCTTGATCCAACATGGTTATTCCCCATCATAATCTAAAACTCTAGCAGGGTAAACTCCAATGGACTGTCTCACTCATTGATTTCTAGCGCCACTGATGGTTTTTCAAATGGACGTCCAGTGCCGAGGTTATGGCCAAAAGAAAGTAAATGGGTCATAGGGGGCTTGGGTCTGGTCTGACCCGGTCGAACCGACCCGGCCTGCAGGGTGACCCAACCTACTCGGTCCTGCCCTGTAGGCCGCGAGGGGCGGAGGAGGGTTCCGCGAGGGCACAAGGCCATGGGAAGGCTTTCTCGGGGATGGAGGGGTAGGTGTGGAGTGGCAGTCTGGCCGCACGGGGCAGTGGTCCGGTCACAGGGCGGTGGTCCGGCCGCTGGCAGCAGTCCGTCTATGGGGTGGCGGTCGGCCCGCGGGGCAGTGGTCCGACAGTGGAGTGATTGTCCTACCGCGTGGGACAATGAGGAGCCGCAAATATCGGCGGTGGCAGAGGCCGGTGCAGATGTTGCAGGGTAGTGCCGTTTTGCCATCACCTTCTTCACAGTCGGCGGTGGTGTCAGCCGCCATTCTCATGCCACAACCAAGGATGGTTTCCATCCCCCTCCATCACGAAAAACACCAGAAAATTTGTGGAAGGGTCGGGCCAAGTTTGTTTGTTCCATACCATCCGCATTAGGGTGGTAGTAAGAAGATCATTATAAAATGATTCAATTCAAGAAGAAAATGATATTGATTAATTTTTAAACACACCCATACCTTGGATGATTCATTGACGTCGACAAGGAGGGAATAATGTGATGTTGTCACAATTCGTCTCATCCGCCACACACCTCCAATCCCTGGCTCGTGCATCGGTTGGTCGAAGTCAAAGATCTCTTTCCTTGAAGGGTGTCCCATGGAATAATTCGAAGTCGTAATTATTCGTTGGAGGTCTTTCTCCCAAGTTCCTCCTCTACCCAATTCCTCCAAAATGAATTTGTAGCCCAAAATAATAGATTACGTGTTATATTATGTTTGTTGGCATAAATTCAAATTTTTTAATTTGTTAATTGATGTGTTGGAACAATTAATTAATGGGGAGAGTTGGCATAATTAATGTGGAGGAAGTCAAGAGGCTCCTACACATTAATAAAGGGGTTGAGTGGTTTCCTTCCCCCATTATGATGAAGTTCAAAGGGGTTAAAGAGGTTTTAATCCAGGGGTGGTCCCCACCATCATAACCTCTCATGGGAGGTTAGGCTTGGTGGTCCCCACCTCCATAACCTCTCATGGGAGGTTTATGTCTGGTGGTCCCCACTTCTCAACATCCAAAAGTGGGAGGTTTTAACAAATAAAATAAAAATAAAAGCTACACAACTTTATTTTTATTTTATTCATTCCCGAAAAACCCAAAATCTAACGTCCACCCCCGACCAACTGCTCTCAAGTTAAAGGTCTCTTTAAGGGAATATCAGCACTTCGAGTTTATCGGTGCCCTCAGATTTCAATTCCGAGCAACGATTGAAAAATTAGAAAAACCCACTTGCACTTTTACTGAACGTACCCAAAAAAGTTCATATATTCATTCAGGGAACTACAGGCCTCAGAATCACGTTTCGTCAATTTTCATTGACTCGTAAAATTTCCATTAATTTAAAATATAATTTTCATGGAAATTACATGTCTTTAAATCCTATAACTGGATAACTAATTAAATTGACTTTTAAATATATTGTATGATCCCTAACTACATTGGTCAAGAAAAATAATCTAATTGTATTAGAATGAGTTTCTTATAATTCTATTACAATATGAATTCCATATATTACATTATATGATTGAATATCATTCTCTTGTATACCCAATACATTAATTGAATTGGGAAATTATTATTGTAACTATATATAAATTTCCCACACTGTGTAAATACCATATACAAATTCATCCTTATAGCTATTTATTTACATAGATCAATTCCTAAAGTCACATGATACCCATGTATTTTCAATGGATTTATCATGTCATTTTTATTGATAAAATTTAGAATGATTTACCAAGGAACCACATAAAAAGGATATAAAACCAATTTTACATCACTAGATTTTTACGATAGGTTGATTGAATCCATGTGGAAGTCATATGTAATATTTTATTTAAATAATCGAAGAGTCCAAAATTATATCTCCCTCAATTAATTGATTTTTTTTCATATCATGGATTTCATGGTTTGCGGGTTGTAAGCCAAGACAATTATATTGCTTATGAAGTTACGCATTCCAATAATATTGTGTCGATGAGGTAGGGATCCTTGAAATACTCTCATGATGTCATGTTTATTTTATGACCATATTCCAATGAGGTTGTGCTCTTATGTTATGACCATGGATTAATAATTGCACATATGATATTATCATTTTATTCCATAACTCCATGTATATTATCATCATATTATGATATCATGTCATTTTTTATGCCTCTCCTATTATGATTATTTATTATATTTACCCTAATTAATAATTTGAGATCACCCCTTTTTATATTTATCATTCCCTAAGTTATGAAAGAATTTATTCAATATTATAATCCTTGAAGAGTATATTGTATAGAGACTTAATGGGAGATTCTTAAGACCCATTATATACATATTTTCTTCTGAAATATTAGTAAAAAGTTTCCAATTATTGATAATACTTAAGATTTAGTAGTATTATTTATGTCTTATCTTTATAAAACATTGAACATAAAAATATTTTAAATTTTGTTTTGAGAAAAATATTGTAATAATAGATGTCTATCAAATATAGTGTTGTATGTTACGTGTATTAGGAACAAAATTATATAGCATGGATCAGGGGTGATTCATGATTGATAGAGGTTCAAAAATAATTAACACTACTTCAATAATGTAGATAATATCAAGATACTCTAGAGGTAGATCCATATCTATTTTATGAATCATTCTAACATGGTTATGCGATCTATAATTACCCATATAGCACCATTAATCCTTGGATTACTTGAAATTTAACTATAATATTCCCACAGAAACACAATCACAATTCTACATTGTTATAGGGAGTGGTTTCCTAACTCAAATGGGATATGGAATTTTACACCTTCCATCATAGCACACATCATATCTGGTCACATAATATTTAATTTTCCACATCATTCCATACCACTATAAAAATTATATTAAATTAATATAAATATTTAAGTTACCAAGGTTTATAGATAAATTTGAGCCCTCTTATTCATCAACTAATTCCCTTTTTTCCGTATGTATGGCTAAAACACATATTATCGTTCCATACATTAATAAACCACTTTCATAGATAATTTATGATTGTCAACCATTTTTCATGGACTTGATATTATATTTTAAACAATTATAATTATTTTGTGGAACCATTACCTTCTCTTGTAATGAATATTTAGTAATATTCTTCGCATTCCGTTAAACACGTGACATTAAAACATTTATTTGGTATGTTGGATCATAGGATGTCGACTGAAGATAAATATTTAATAAATCACTAATAGTAACCTACTAAACCAAGGAAACCTCATATTAATGTTATATTTTTTGGTATGGTCCATTATTTGAATAGTATTATCATTGAAATATCAACATATATTATATCACCAAAGAAAATATAACCATGAAAATAATCATCCTTGGGTTAAAATTCATAATTTATAAATTTACCATATAATTACATTTAACTGAGTCCCTCAAGAATGAATCAATAATTATTCTCATTCCTTTTTCAGCTTCTAAAGTATATCAATATATAATCAATCAATTCCTGCATGAATTTAGGAAGATAATTCTTGAAAATTTAATTTATTAGATCTATAAAAATAGATTTTGAATTATTCAGTCTAAAGGAATCATCATAACCTAATAATGACTATACACCATATGAAATTTCATCATTGGTATATCTACAATCATAAATTTAATAATTGATAACCATAAAGATGAAAAATTATTGAAAATTATTGATATATTTGAATTTGATCAAATAATTCATCAATTCTTGGTAAGGGACACATATTCATTATAATAATGCTATCGATTTTCCAATAATGGATGCACAACTCTATTGAACCTAAATTATTTTTCACAGATATTAAATGAGACATCTATGGTTAAATATATAACACATGAATATCTTGTAAAAAAACTCAAACAATTAATTATTCAACTCAACCAATTATATGTGTACCATTCCCTTAGGAGTAATATAAATATTATTTTCTTCATGGATGGGTATAATGGAGAAAAAACTCCATGGACCAGTGGATTTATGTGCAATTATAATAGAAATAATAAAATTTATTCTTGATCAATTGGTATATCTATTATTCATAGGATTTATTTTTTATCCATATAATTCATTACCTTTTCTAATTCTATAAAATTTCATTACACTAGTCTAATGATGGTGGATCTAGACATGAATCTGATAATGAAGTCTCCACTATAAAATAAGGTATTATATTCTTCCATCATAAATTGTGATCTCATTATCATAGAAGTAAATTTTTTTCAATATATTTTGAAATGAAATCTATTAAAAGATGTATATCACAGAAAACAACAATTAAAAAAATAATGCTTAAAACTAGGGAATATATTTTGAACAAAATAGATACTATAATATGTATCTCTGTTTATATAATATTTCCACTTGGTGTGTTCATTGAAAAATCATTTTTCTTATTTATAGGCTATGGACCAACATCAATAAAAAATATGTGAGATATGACATGGTATAATGATCTAGAATTAGGAAGAAAATAAATAAACATTGACATCATTATCAAAGTACCAATTATTACAACATTTATAATCTAAACCTTATATATATATATTAATTTCACAAGATTGGCCTTTTTTCATTCCATTTTGATGAAATAATATATCAATTAATAGGTAATTGGTTTGAATAGATCTCTATCTCATTATAGAAAAACTCATGGACTCCTTACCCTTCTCCCCTGCTATTGTATTCATCGACATGATATCCATTCTCTCTAAAATAGTCATAAACTGTCATTCCATTAAAAAATTGGAGATGTGATTACTTCCACAATTATTTTATTTCATAATATCCACCATTCTATTTATCCCACACGATATATTTATATTTACAGAGTACTCAACCTCCCTCTTAGTTTATTTATTCCCTTCAAAAAAATATGGTTTGGAAAATTTTGTCTCTATCATGTTTTAACTTGACACTATATACTTATATTATTTAACTTTTTGAGTGACTAATTTCACTGAAATTATATGATACATGTATTCAAATGAAAAATAGTTTTTATAATGGTGTTATAATTATAATCAATAATATTAGTTTATATAACCAGATTTCAACTTCATATTCAATAAACTTTTCCCCTTCCTTTTGTACAATGTTGAGGAATTTCCTTTTCATCTCATCATTTTTCTCATGGGATTTTTTTTAATTCTACCATAATATTATTCAATTAAAAACATGTTATCCCCTTTACCTCCTTAGTGTTTTCAATAAGTGACCACCATTGATCAACATCTACCATTAGACGATAAAATTAAATGCTAAATTTAGCAAATTATCTATTTAATAATGTGTGAAATATATTCTATTGGGACTTGACCCATTAATAATATACTAATTGTTTAATTGTCAGATTTATATAGTTTTCTATCACATGATGTCATCCAATATTTTCCCACGGTATTTTGGATTAGAATTTTCCTCCTTAGAGGAATGGTTATTGCTCATAACCTTTGTTAAAAACCTTAATATACTTATAATATCCTCATATCATGCATTGACCATGTTGAATTAATTTACATTATTATATGAAAAATCTATATTTAAGTTATTAGTGTTTATATAGATCTCGTTACATCTACTAGGTTACATTTTTAATCAATTTGATACACAATATTAACTAAAACCCATAGGAATATTGATTCATATAAACTAATTCCTATAAAGTTGATCTATTCATGAAATGTTTCATAATTATGAGAAGTATTCCCTGTAATGCTTGTCCAATATAACTATGTTAGTATAGATCATGTTCTCATGGTTTCTAAAGTATATTCTATGATACAAACTACAACAAACCGGATTCTAATGACCAATATTTTTTTAACTTTATTAAATTTGTATATAATAATCAGTTTCACATCTATTAGGACCTAGTGATTTTTTTCTTCTTAAGATACTAGATACATACATGAATCTAACATTACATTTGAATACATAAAATTCAACTTAAAATACCTATCCTAAATATAATATTTATTCCATTAAAATTATTTTAATCAGTCATATTTTAATTATAGCTTCTTAGGGGATAGGAAACAATATAATATTGTGATCACTAATGATAAATTTTGGGGAGTATTAAACAAAAATTGTCATATAATAAACATGATAGGAATAAAAAGACATAGATAGGTAATAATCAAATATATCTTACAACTAACATAATGGAAGAGGAATGTATCTATAGATTAAATATTTATATAAATAATCACATGCAAGAGAATAGCTAGAGTCATAAAGATGGAATTCATATTGATCAACATCTTATTCATGCTTCCAAGGACTCATCCCAAGAAATTATACATAATTATGTAATGATTAAGCAGAATACCAAGTCTAGTTTGTCTCATGACACAAATTGATGCATCGATGGGATATATAATTCATGATTCCACAAATTAGGATATATTTATAATGTATTCATCCTATGAATTTAATGAATAATAAATACAATATATGATTTATATTCCTTAGTAACTAATAAACATCCATACTGGAAGAATAAAAAACAAAATAACAATATTTTTCTTCAGTCAATAAATTGAACAACATCATAATTAGATGTAAAAATAATGACAATGGATGATATCATTAAATAATATATATATATATATTAACATATTTAAGATTAAAGGATACTGAAATAGCTAAATAATCCTTTATGAAGATTATATGATGTTTATTTTAAAACATGATGTAATACATTTTAATTTTGTTAACATTTACATTCCAAAAATTCTTTAATAAATTAAGGTAAATTTTTTTCCTGAAAAAATAGAAAATTAGAATGAAATATTAACAAGAATTTTTTTGCATAGTCTGAAAAGATGGTCTTCCACTTAATGATCAAAGCAGAATTTTTGACACTTTTGTAAATATTCTCAAAACTGAATCATATAGAAAAAATATAAATATTATATTCTAATAGTTTTTAATGAATTTAAAGGACAATAGTAATGTAAAAAACTAATAATATAATTATATATAATTCAATTTCTTAATGTAAATAAATGATACGTACATGTATAGTAATGATTCTTTATTGAAAACAAGGAAATATGGAATTCCATTATTATAAAAATTAATATGGATTATTTGAGTTTGTAAGAGGTGGAAAAAGAAAGAGTACATAAAAACCATTTAAATTAAGACATGTTAATTGAAAATAAGGTTTTAAAGTGTGAAATGTAATAAAATTCTCAAAACAATATATTAAACATGAACGATACTGAATTAAAATGAGATTATAAAATAAGGACCAATATCATTCTATTTTTAGGGAGATGTGATCTAACATCTTATATAATAAATTTAAATTTATTTTAAGTAATTATTAAAATAATATTTACAATTATCCTTTTATGTAAAACTAAACAATAATTTCTTATTACCCTTATAGTAATAATTCATCAATAAAATAAATATTTATATGTAAATTAATGATTACTCCACGCATGTTTGTATTCCTCAATTTTATTACCTGTAAAATTTTCATGGTTTCATCATATTGATATTTTTATCGAAGGTGAATTTTTTTGGTATATAAAATTAGTATAATGGTTATTTTTGGGAACATATGTCGAACGTTTGAATGCAACATATAAAAATATATTTTTTCCTAATTTTATTTAATAAAAATAATTTTTTGTACCTATTAATGAAAACATGTTTATAAGAATTCCATTGTTATAAAAATATCTAAAATTATTTCTTTCAACATAATTATAACAATATCTAATATTCAATAATAATTCCAAACATAAATAGTATTTCATCGGTCATGTACAAGGTAAAACTGATGCAAAGAGGATCATGATATACTCAAAGAATGAGTAAGAAAGTGTTTTTTAATAAGGATAATATCACCTCAAATAAATCCAAATGGTTAAAAAATGTTTTATAAAAATGATAATCAAATTAAATATAAGGAATATGATGAATGTAATAAGGAATACTAAATAAGAAGATGCATCTTACTATAAGAGCGTAAATATCCTCTTGAAGGGCCTCATAAATACGATTGGTTTAAGGATTCTTCATTTGAGAATAATATCATCAAATGTGATAGGAATTTATGGTATTAAAATATTTACGATTATTGAGTTGAATTTTGAATCTTAGTGTTTCATTAATTGGGACACCCTTTTATAATTGATAGGAGTCACACTTTTTTAAATAAATTTTTTATTAACAGAAAAGGGGATCCATTCTCAAGGATACTGGATAAAAATTCTAAAACATAAAATAATGCACAAATCATTCAATATGCCTTCATAAAATCAATAGTTAAATTTTTTTTAAAACTTATATGGTCTCATACCATTTTTTTTACCACCTGTTAAACTTTTTAACCATTTTAGTGGTGATAACCATTCACAATGGTAAAATATTTTTTTTGAAAAAATGAAATACACCTTATTTCAAAATTTTAATTTCAAGATTAAAAATATAAAGTCCAATTCGAAAGATTAAATTTCTATAGGTTTTAATAAATTATTAAAAATTACACACACATAACTTGAAATATGTTTTTAGAAAAAACCACTTTTAGGAAAAAAATTGAATTGATGTAAAAATTATGATTTTTATTAATTCTTATAAATTTCATTGGTTAATTCATAAAAAATATATTTATTTTAATTTAAATTCAAACCAAACTAAATGGATCCTTGTATGTAAATAATTAAATAAAATGAATAAAAAATATATTATTGGTTCCAAAATGCAGAAAATAGATTTCTATATTCAAAATAATATTACTTAATTACTTAATTAAATTTATTAAATATTTTTTTTGATGAAGAAGGTTTCCTTTATTTTTATTTTTTATTATATCATGATGATTTCATATAAGACATAATATTTGTAAAAAAATGGTATTTCAATTATTCACTAAAAAAATAATATTTAGTATAAATATGCTTGATTTCACTCTATGAAAATTTGTACATTACAAATAAAATATAAAATAGATCTTATTAAACTCAAACTAAAAAATTTGGAACATTGTATTTTAATATATTATTTAATAAATATATTCAATTATAATATAATTATGAGACAATATAATGAAAATTTTTAATATATTAAGGATGTAGTCCCCAAACTTGGTTATCGAATCAATATTATTATAATGTTTTTGAAATCATGTCAGAATGTTTTTTAAGGATTGTTACAAGTTGAGGCTTAGTGATGAAATAAAAAAATGATATGATGATTTATTGCAAAATAATGATGCAAAATATTTTTTCTGAGGTTTCTAGAAAGAGTTGGTAAGGAAAAATATATCGATATTAAAATTATTAGTCCTAATAAATTCTATACAAAATATAAAAAATGGGTCAGGGGATACCAGTTGGATTTGAACTACAATGCTTCATGTTATAGTGCCATTTGAGGATTCCTTAACTAAATGAGATCATTTAATATTATAATTTAATTTTAAATTATAAATATAGATAGTCCTTAATAATATTTTACACAA
The DNA here is from genome assembly GCA_963277665.1 of Viscum album. NCBI lineage: Eukaryota > Viridiplantae > Streptophyta > Magnoliopsida > Santalales > Viscaceae > Viscum > Viscum album. Next base: position 1,856,843,380 of record OY728119.1, on the reverse strand, counting down.
TTATGTATTCACAAATTTACCTAAAATATCATTAGAGACACTTATATAATTATATGAATTATTTTTAATATATTAACAGAAAAATCTATAAACATATACATAATTTAAATAATTAAAAAGTCACACACACACACATAGATAGATAGATTGATACATACATAAATACATATATACAAAATATATATATATACACACACAAAAATAAATAAATATATATGTCTATATCTATGTAACTAAATACAATAAATAAATTAAATTATAAATATACATATAATAATATTTATATTTAATTATAAATCATAATTTTAAACATATTATAATTTACTAATTATATATAAAAATATTATTACTTATAAATTAAATTTTAAAATATTGATTATAGTAGAAAATAAAGTATTAATGATATATTTGTTTAAATATATATTTAAATGTTAATAATTTTATAAATATAATATATATTAAATAAATTTAAACACAATTGTATTAAATAAAAATCAATAAATATATATAAATTAATATTACTTTTAATTATAATTTAAATGATGTTAGTTATTTATAATTATATCTACACAATTTAAATATATTGTGAAATACTAATAAATATACGCGCTTCATTAGTCACGTAAAAGTATTATTATCTATAATATAATTATATATATATATAACTATATATAATGTTATTTATATACATGTAGTTATCTATATAAGTATGTAAATTTAGTGAATACATTAATTACTACAATATTTATCATAATTTGTTAAAAATAATTTCTAAAACATATATTCTAATTTAATGTTTCAATTATCTCTTTTTAAAATTGAGGTATAATGTTTTTGTTTAAAATAATTCATTTTACCAATCCTTTAAAGTAATATATATATATAATATGTCATTGTGTCTTTATTGAATATATGCATTAATTGCTCGCATTATCTTACCCAAAGGTGCACTACCTTGGAAATATTTGGAATTGTTCATATGATTTTTGATATTATGGGGTTTTACTAGCCAGAAATGTATCTCTCTTGGTTGTGGAATTTATATTTCATTTTTTTGTTTCTATCAGATGACGTGAATCTTGGTGTTCGGAGCTTTGGATCTATCTTTCTACAACCTGGGTGGCTGTATTTACATGAATTGTCATTGGATTTTAATATCACACAAGCCAAAAATTCTTATTCTCAAATCCATGTTCATCTTTATGGGATCATCTGGGTCCTTTGGAATCTAATGATTTTTTATGACATTGGCATGAAGATAGGGTCCCCCGTGTGGCTTGATAAGGAAACTTCAGATGTTAGATACGAGTACTCCAACATGATGTTGGTGGAAGTTTATCTCAACTCCACTCTTATTGACAGGGTAACACTCTCCACTCCTTCATATAAAATTTTAATTGATTTTGAGTTTGTAAAAAATCCTCTCTAATTTAATGAATTTAGGGTTTTTGGTCACTCTTTGGATCTGTTCCGAAATAACATTGCTTATATGGAGTGTGGGTGAGAGGGCATCCCTCAAACCTTGGTTAATGAAATAGAACTATGAATGGCTCATCTTTGTATAGGCCAACTGATGGGGGCAATTAATCTCCTAAATAACCAACTCCTAATGGTACTAATGCTTTGACATCAGAGAATCATATATCCCAAGTGTCATTTAAGGGAAAAGAGATGGATCCTTTATCATAGAATCTGATTCATGTACCCGAATAGTTTGATGACTCTAATCACAATGATGCCGAACATAATATTGATTATCAATAGAAAGTCAAGAAGCTTTTTCATTCATCTCCTATTACAAGTAAATGAGGAAATGTATCTGATGATGAATGGGGAAAGGCTACATTCACTGCTTCAGGCAGTGGTTGATATATCTCTTTCACGGATTTTTTCTTAATTGGTATGGAATGAATAACTAATGGGGAAGATTTTACCTCAATTCCATGAAAGATAATACCCCACAAGGACTACTCTCAGACCACTAGTAATGTGTCTTCTAGATCATCATCAAATATTTCATGAAATTTTGATGTTGGGAACCTGGAGACCTTTAATCAAGAAAAGAATCCATCTATGTGGGAAGCATGCTACTCGGATTATGGGAATGACATGTCATATTATAATGTATAGTTAGGATAAAAGAAGGAAATTATGGTTTTTTACCATCTTCACCATTTCTATGTAATTTTTTCACCTTTTTAATAAATGGTCAGATGCTCTGCTCCGGACTGGACCTATTTAAAAAAATAAAAAAACAATCATACTTATTCTATATGAAAAGTGTGAAATGTTTTAAAAAAATTACAATACAAATATTTTTTGAATTATGTTGAAAAAATAAAATATAGTATGTTATATTTAAATAAAAATGTAAACATATTATTAGTATGTATATATATTCATAAATTTATATTATATTAAACACATTATTCTATATGACTGCTTACTTTAACAATAATAATGATAAATCTTTATTAGTTATAAAAGAATTGATTTATATAATGTCACTGTACAAAATCCATATAATCATCAAAAATAATCTTTATTATCACATCAAGTACTTTACACCATCACATAACTATTATCTCACCATGATCATATAATTCACTGTAAAAATTCCTATATTAGCTAATCCTATATCATAAATTCAATAAATAATTTAATAGAATTCATGATTCTATTTAATATGAGAATACATAAAAACTATATTTTTATATTACTCTTGAATATATTAGTCATTAACTTTAGCGTGTAAATATTTTGAAATTGAAAAATTCAAACTTAACAAATATAAATGTTGTGTAATGACTCATCATGGCACTCTATATGAAGAAAAAATTAATAGATACTATTAAATTTTCTAAAATATATACTAGGTAAAAATAATCATTTCATTAAAATATAGTAATAAAATAATCAAATGAAAGGCCTAAGTTTTTGGATACAAATCATGATTACATATCACATATAGATATTGAAGTATTTATTTAGGTGTCATGGTCATTGTGATTCAAAAATCTTGTTTAATTGATCTCGTATGAAAATGTTATTTGATTTGAGAAAATTCATAATTTCTTAGAACTAAAACATTTAAATAATATTTCTGATCATGAATATGGATGTATATATATAATAACAAATTTATATTCCATAACACTAACACAGATAAATATATACAAATTTTTTATATTTATATACATGCATATATATTATCCCGAGGGAGTAGAGAACACATTTCCTCCAATATCATTATATATACTCTTATGTTATATGGTAACATAACACAACACCGCATAACATCCATTATCATCATATATTTCTTTATATCATTTTATATTTCTCAACACTAAAAACTATAACCAGCACTTTTTAATGAAAAACCATATCATTTATACTCAATTACACATGATTTGTAATTGAATGACACTCATAATATAATCCCAAAAGATCGATAAGACTAGTGTATTTTGGTAAGTACAAAAATAACACAACAACGTGAATGATAGATACAATAAAATAAATCAAAACACCATAAGTTTAACTTATAATTCCATTTATCTTCTAAAATTTCATAAAATAACCTTTGTACATACATAAGAAATAAATGAGATATAAATCCTAGTATGAGAATAATCAAAGTATTAAATGACTAAAATATTAAAAGTTTTCCAATAGGCTTATGAATTTCCCATAAGAGGTTGAGAATGGTAAACATGATCTTTAAAGAATTATATATGATGATAACATCAGTCCGACATAATATTTTAAAAACAACAAAAAAATTAAATTATTTAAATCTTCAAGGATAATAACCTAGGAATTTTAATATAGTGTGCTTAGGAAAAACACATGTTCACAATACATGGTATCTAATAAGATAAAAACATTTAAAAATTGATTAGAAAGCTAAATAATTGTAGTCACACCCGTCACATTCATGTTATGTAAAAAAAATTGTGTGCCACATAGATTATATAACATAACAACATATCTTAACACTTTTAATCTAATGATTATGGAATATGGGTACCATAAATGGATTTCCAAAATCAATTAATGATATGTACATCTAGGTGAATAACATTTAGTGGAAATAGTGATGGGAATTCACAACACAAATGCATGGCATGAATAATAAAAGGTAAATTTAATTTACATAATTGGTTTATATAATAAATCTTAAAAGGTTTTAAATTGAGTGAAAGATAATATAAAATCTCTTATAAATGATGATGAAAATAAATTGATGTGTTCACAAATATTTAAATATAAAAATTTTGAAACCGAAAAATAATAATAAAAAAATATTGAATAAATTATATGAGGATATAATCTTTTACCATAAAATTGTGCTTGTAAAATATTGGGAGGAGATTCTTAAGAGAATTAGAATACCTTTGATAACATTTGAGAGGTAGAGGGAGGAGATATTATTTCCAAAGGTATTTTTTAGATAAGAGAATTCATATATTGGGTTGGTAATTATAGAAAAAAATATGGTAAATCATTATTTATTTCTAAACATGGTTTTTGATCTCCATATATTAAAATAAAAAAATAAAAAACCATACCAAGGTTTCTCCGTTGAATTATGTTTAAGAAGTATTATTTTCAATATTATTGTTTTCCTAATGAGGTTAAATACACCGAGTGGGTTGGGGTCAGTGTATGACACATTAAAGAAACCTTCCCTTAAGATCATGTTACATCAATTTAAAAAATACACTTCTTTGCCTTTCTTGTAGAAATGTATAAACATATTAGAAATCATGCATGAGAAACAGTTATCTTTACTAGGTTCCCCTTCACTAGGATGCATCCAAGGAGAATACAATGAGATTATATCGATGTAATAAATTTAAAATGGATCATTTCAAGTTCTAGGATCTTGCTAGATCACTTCTATACCTAGTATCACTACTTTTATAATGATTAGGTTCATCTCACTACATTACTAATGTTCACTACCCAACACTCTATCAATGGATCACTACTTGTGAAAATGATCACATTCTTCATATTCCTTTGATCACTACTTTAGAAATTATCCACCCACAATTTATGGACATGTATACATATTCATTATCAATAATTAATGCATCATCAACTATATTAAGATTCTCTAATAACGTAATTTCTGGGATGCACCTTCATTTCTATGAAAACACATTTATTCAATATGTCCAAATTCTACAAAATTGAAATAGGCTTCTTTTTACTATATATAAAAAAATTACCTCATCATTGGAAAGAACATAAAGAGATTTCTAGTCTTACATTCACATCCATGAATTTAGGAGGGAATAACCACTTTCTTCATGTTTTGTTGAGGATTAAAGATAGTCTGCCTTCTTTTTCATCTTCCAAAATTGGATATTAAAAAAGATAATTCTCACCTGGTAATATAGGTTCTTATCGCCATCCTAAGGAATCTAGTGTGATACCCCTACACGAGACCTTGGATTAAGAGTCCTTGTGTGAGAACCTGGAACATACCATAGTTAGAGATACTGGTGTGTACACTTGTGCAGGATCTTATCACCTACCCTATTTGTTCTTTTTGTTAACTCCTAGTCATAACCTTTTTCATACATTGCAGGATCTCTTGGCATGAATATTGTTCTTTATTTCATAATTCTTTTAGCATGAACCCTGTTTGCACATTTCACATGATCTTAACACTAACCCTATTTTAACTTTTCAAAATACTTTATTTAGATTATGCACAGCACTTACGCAATGTGTATTACATCGTGATATATCTCCCAGAACCTCCTTCCCAAGATAACTCAATGAACCTTTTTCTAGGATGTTTCATCATTTATAACAATGAGGAATCAGTTATTCAATCATTAATGCCAGGTTACGGGTACTTATATGTGTAAATCCACTTTCTTAACTCCCCAAATCATGGAAAACAGTCTGTTCCATCTACATCATGCACTCTATGAACCCCATAGAATGAGACACATTTGAGAGTCCTATTGTATTTTAGTTTGATATCCTAGTGTGATTCCTGTTTGTGATTTCCACCCGGTCTAGGAACGAGTGCTCTTTGAGATTTGTGAAGGATCTATTAATGTGTCTTCTTTATGATTTTGGGAATATCGAACATTCAAGGTTCTCGATAGATCAAGAAGTTAGCCATGTTGTGAGATCTTACATTCATGATTTCTGCAAGATCAATTAATTATCCCTTATATGAGATCATACATTCTTGCTTCGCATGAGGTCGAACTACTCACCCATGCTAATGATTAGAAATTCAATATTTGGAGAGATCGTGTCCTTCATTCTTCCATATGATATGGAAGATCACACTTGTGTGATATTAGTAAATTCATGGTTTTGTGTGACTAGATATTTCATTCATTCCATATGTATTATATCTATTCTAACTCATCATGTACTCATGGAAAACTATCCATCTTCAACAATATCGAACATTTTTAACAAACACAATAAACTCAAACACACTGTCATGTGGGACATTTTTGTAACAATATCTTCATATAGGTTGGTTGAAATATCATTAAATTTTCATACCACAATAAATATTCATCCTTATTTTATAAATAATTATATTTTAAAATATCTAACGGTGATCAGAGATTTACTCAAAACACACTCTATCCCAACTTGAGAAATGCTCAGCATGAGAAACAAGTGTATCATGAAAATTTCATTGATAAAACACATCATTCTAAAATGAATCAACTCCATTCATCATGAACATCATCATTCATGATATATAATCTTTGATCAAACATCTTTCGAATATTTATATGTAAAACTCCCCTATTTAATTTCCCCTATCATCTTCACCCAGTCTTGAAAAGGAATGTTTTTACCATTTATATGCACAATTTATCAACCTTTGTCAATGAACCTGAAGGGAACATAAATATGATTTGTAATAGGTTAAAGAAAAAATATCATCATATCTGATACTAATACATCATACCTCTTGGATACGGGGTCCACCATAAACACTTTTTATGTGTGGGAAGTCGACTGATCTACAAGAGATAATCTATGGTATTCAAACCATTATTTGGGTAAAAAATTTGTTATATTTTTGTAAATTTGAAGCTCTTTATGCATATACTCTATCATAAAAATCCCTTTCCCCACTTTTTCCATGATATAATGATACTTGATTTCAATATTCATTGTTCTTGACAGATGGAATGTATTTTTTTATAACATTTATATCACTTTTATTAAAATAATGGATTCATGTTGGATACATCACTTCTAAAATGACATCCTCTAAGTGGTGATTCATCCACAATAAATGCATGAATTCATGAGTAGCTATAATATATTCAACATCTATGGTAAAAATATTAATTCAATATTTTTTATTTCTTAATCGGACTAGTGACCTTGTCTCTCTCATGTACTGCTAATGGTTTAAGTCATGGTTGAGTTATCACCTCATCTCCTCAGCCACATATTGCTAGGGGGATCCCATACACCCTCTCTATCTCCACACACTCCTCCATTTTCCCCATTTGTGGTCCATTAAATCCTTCCCCAACCACCCTCCCCCTAATCGATATTTTCTCTAAAGTAAACTTTTTCTATAATGGTGTTCTTTCGGCCCATATTTCTCATTTATAGTTCAATCAAGATTCTATGATGGTTGATATATCATGGTTCACTCATTTTGGGAATCTAAACCCCTTCATGGAAGCCTATTACATGTTTTTTATCATTGTAGAAGTTTCAAGATCAGGCGATTGTTGGACTTCTGGACTTGAGGAATATTTTGATCTAGTTCGTGAATGATGAAGATATTATATAAACATTGTCCAACACTCCAAAAATTATTGAAGGTTAATGATTTTATCTATTTTGATGTTCATTTGGTTTTCACATTCTTCATGATTCTCATATCAGAGATATTAGTATATCTATTCTTATTATTCCACTACCATTTCAAATTTGTTGATTCTTGGTTTGATTGGATATTTTTGGGGGAAATTTATCTTCTTGAATACCCATACCAACATTGTTTGTCATCCAATCTCTCTAAGGATATATGTTGATGTTAATGTATCGAAGAACTTTATGGATAACATCTACATAAAGGTTAAGGGAGAACCGTGTTGGTATCAGAAGGATAACTACGAATCACGGGTTTCATTTTTCTCGGGTTCATTAGAGTATTAATCATTATGTTAATAGATGTTGGTGAACATTAGTATGATAATATTGGGAGGTACCTATTTAAATTTTTTTAGAAATATATGTACATGTAGGATAGAGGGAAGGCTGGACTCAACATAAACTCTACAATCGTGTGATATACTTATGAGGTGGATCCATGGGGTTTTAATGAGCTGGGAAATTCTTCAATCTTATAGGAGTTGATAGAGTTGATTTATGAGACATGGTTAAAGGAAATTTATTCTCTTTTGAGGTTTTAATTTGGAATTATTTCAACATCATTTCAGTGTCAAGGAGGTTTTGTGTATGATGTGGGGGTGTGTGCAGTTTCAAGAAGTAGTGTCACACCATGTTTTTTCTAATGTCTTGGTTTTGATCTAGTTCGTATAAAAGACAGATCCTTTTATTGGGATTTGGAAAAGATTAATCTTTATTTTTGAAATGAACTCTTTTTCTAAAATTTCTACCAGGGTTACCCCATTTCTTGTTTGGGTGTTTTGGAGAAAAGGGAGTTTACTTCAAGATTTGGGCCAACCATCGACTAATTTCCAGATTTAAAAAAATTGTTTCTTTTATAAAACCTTAATTTCTCATCATTATTTACTAATTCCATTCACACATGGCCTCTAGTGACCTATTTAAACCACAATATCCTTTTTTATCCCCTTAAGAATTCATACTCATGGTGGATTCGTGTTATTTATTCAGATATTGGGCCAGTTCGTGAGCCCATTTCTAGTTTTAAAATAATAATTTGTGTCTTTTAAATGATATTAATTTTTTATATTTTTTGACTATTCAACATATCACTAAATACCAAGAATTATAGGCACACCCCACACTCCATTTTACTTCTTCAAAACTCATATTAGTATCAGAATACAGAAATATTTCTCAAGGCTTCTGAAATCATCCGGATTTTGTATGGTAATTTATTTCATTCATTAATAAATCTTTTTGGACTATTTTCCACAAAAATATAGTTTTCCTATTTCTTCTATACCTATGGAGGCTCGCCAAGATGTTCAAATCCATTCCAATTCTTCTAAGGGAGTATATCTAAGGGGAGATAAAGAGTTCTTTAGTTTCCAAAGTGACAATCCTTCTCCATTCTCCTCCTACTTCTGCCTCCTTCCACGTTTTTTTGTTTCATCTTCTCCCTATGTAATAAAAGACCTATGGTTATGTTATACCATGATTTTTAATGGGTTTTTGGTTCTTTTAGGGATGTTATTGATTGATCTAGAGTGTTCGGAACCACGTCAGGTGATATCAAGTGTGTGGTTCCTTTTCGCCATGGTTTTGAGGTAGGATATCCCTTGAAAATGAATTTTTAATTTATGTTTCATAATTTTCAATATGTTCACACTATACATATATGATTAGTATTGTTTTCAGAATTTTTATAATTTTCATGGTTTGAAAAAAGGTTGTTTATGCCTTATGTTGTGAAAAGTAGTGTTGTTTTTTTATAAATGTGTACGCCGCTAGATTGCATAAATTTTTTGCTGGCTAACACACATGATTTAAGGAATATTGAAAATTGATCATTAGCTTTAATATCTTTATGTCATGTAAATGGTTTCATATCCCTTTTCTATTTCTTAAAAGATGTTATTTTGTTGAAATGTTCATGCCATATGTTCTGTAAATTGTTTGGATAGAATTTATGTTTTTATTTCAATTATAAATGATTTTGTTTGATTTATAAATACATTTGCGACATGACAAATAGTATTCCAGGATCCTTTTATGGATGTATAAAGTAGTTTTGTTTTTATAATCAAATAATTTTTTTTAAACATGTTTTGTCCTGAGTTTCCAGAAAATGTTGTGTTTGGAATCCTTATAAAAATTTCTATGCTTTGGATGGGTAACCTAGATGTTTTAATGGATTAATGAATGTTTTTTTGGTGGAAATGGTTTGTATACATGTCTTTATTAAAATTTAATTTTTTTCCATGGTAAAATGTTAGTCTATAGAAGTTCATAAAGGACCATTTGGCATTATTCTTGTAAAAATTGTTTTTAAGTGTATTTCATATTGCATCATTTGGGACAATTTTATGCTCCATGAAATTGATTAATTAAATGGTTTTGGGCGTTCCAAATCTGGATTGATATTGTATTGGTATGTTTTTTTTGCCTTAAAAGATCATTTTTTAATTGATTTTAAGTGAAAGGCGTCATTATACTTATAGAAATAGTTCTATTAAACATTATGTGGTTTATTGATCCGTGAAAGAAATGTGAGATGTGTGTGAAATGTTTGATGTGTCTATGATTTTCAAAAATAATCCTAAAGAGAAAATATTATTTTATAGATGATTAACTAACATTAGAGGTAATGGGATGACCTAGGTATCTTGGTGGGAGGACGTGTACTAGTATAATAGTTATCTAGAGGGGCTTTTCCCTGTTTCACATATCATGTTTGACGATGAAAACACTATCTAATGTATGATGATGATGTTTTTGGGGAAAACAATGTTATTTATGATTCCCATACTAGTGTCTCAGTGGCACGAGAAAAAATATTTGTTATTGTGACTTTTACACTGAGATATGAGGTACCTAAGGCCCACAACAAACTAGTGCCTATGGGTGTTCTCGTGACTTGTGCTCATTGGCTATTTTGTACACATTGTCTTCATATGGTGTATTTAGTTAGTGAATTCTATAGCATGTGTGTTTTATTTAAAAGTTCACATTATTTAATGCTTCCCTCTTGAAAAATATTTTAATTTTTATATTGCACCTCTTTGAAAAATGTTACTAGAATTCCCATTTATAAAACATAGAATTTTTTGTTTGGTAATTTTTATATCATTGAACCACATTTGGAAAAAATATTTTTATATATTGTATCTCAAAATTGAAATTGATGTTTCAGTAATTTTAAAGGATGTGAATTTTGAATTTAATATCGGGCTAACATACCGAGTCTTAATACTCATGCATATTGTTTTATTCTATTTTCATCCATTGTGATGGTTTCTACTTGAGTTCAGTCGCTTTGGGTGACAAGTATTCGTTGTGTTGGAAAGTGACCAGTGGGGTCACATGGTCTTAGTTTTGTCATCTGGTTTGATTAGTTGGTTGTATTTTTTAGTTTTACTTTTGGTTTCTTGTATAAATAATGTTTAGTTCAATTTTATATAAATGTATGTTGGGATATTCGTTTCATTATTATATTTATTTATTTATTATATTTGGGAGAAATAATTCCATTCAGTACTCTATTGATGCCCGTCTATAGTATCTAGCCCATGGGGAACATGAATTCCCTTAGGAAAATGCTGCAGATTGGTTCGGGTGCCCGGTTCGAGGTCGACCCAGGATGGTTCATGATGATCAGTTCAAATGAACCTCCCACACATTTGGACGCTATAAGTTTAGAATTTTTTTTTTCAAAAATTATATAATAAATGAAACTGGTGACGATCAGGATCATGCATGGTATGGGGTTGTAAAAAGATATGGAGCTTGGTTAATATCTAGTACTAGGGCATTCCTTACAAGGGCTCCCAAAGGATAGGTTATTGGTGATTCTAGAAATCATGCCTCTATTATTGGAATATTTAATGATGGAGTTTCTAGTTATAGTTATCCGAAGAACGTTGTGGTGTTGGGAGAATAATAAGGGATCATTGAGGGGAAGAAAATGTAGGTAGGTTAAATGAAATTGGAGTAGATTCTAACTCAGCATCAAAATCATGGCCCTCAAACCACAAGGATGAAGAGCATGCATAAGAGTACCTTCGATCCTCTTCAAAAAAAGGAATTAACACCCCACTATAATTAGATAGTTTTTACAGTATATGTTGAGGACAAATAGAAGGAAGGACTACACAAAATTTCTAAGTCTTCCTATTAAATGGTCCTCCGGTAAAGGAAAACTCCCAAAATTAAGTTGAATTATATTAATGGATGTCTAATGAGTATGTATATGTGGTCTATTATAAATATGTAGCCAGTTATTGATGAGACAAGTGAAAAGAATATATAGGATCAAGATTCCATTGATCTAGTGAATAAAAATAAATTGGATGTCGAACTAGCCAACACCAATGAGCTTCTCTTGCAAACGAATGATAAAATTCTAGTAAAATCATTCCTGATCAATATATCAAAAGAGGATTCTCATTATATGTTTTAAATACTATTTAAAGTCAATTTATATAAAGAACAATCCTTATGGATTGATAAATATAATTGAATCTTAATATAGGATTTCAATGAGGGGAAAAATGTCTGGAGAATTACCTTTGCAATTTTATTTGAATAAAGAACAATCCTTATGGATTAATAAGTAGAACAGAATCAAAATACATGGTTTCAATGAGTGGAAAATATACCCGGAGAAACATGTTCATAACTAGTAAAAAATTTCATTCCACTTCGAGGGACTCACTAAGGACAATACAGATATAAATGTTACCTCTATTGAATTGTGTCTAGTTGTGTTAATGAATTATAACCATTTTAAATTGTTCTAGAATGGTCAGATAATTTATTATGTGGTTTCAATTTCTGGTATTATGAACTATATTAGTTTCCCAATTTTTCCATAAATGTTATTTTTCAATAAAATTATAGTTTTAGGTAAAATATTTTCTATTTATTATCCCAGGAATACACAATACACTAATATATAATTCACCACCTGAAGTGGAATTTTTATTATATATTGATCTGTCCCATATTCATATTTATATCCCAATAACTCATTCTGAGATTTTTCATTTTATAGACAACCAAAATCTATCATGACATTGATATACCAATGTATTAGTTTCACTATAAGCAAGTGTGATTCCTTGGGATTGATTTTATATCTTTCTACTTAGCATGGAGGAAAAATATTAGGTCTCATCAGCGTAATGCACGATAGACATCCAGTGACTTTCTAGTATTCTGTGAAACTAATTGGACATCCTTAATCATCCCATGAATGTTTCATCTGAATCGCCACTATATATATAATTTTCATGGAATTTTCCATTTAAAATATTATCAAAACCTCCTTGTCAAAAATTATATTGATAAATTAATGTTTCATTATTTACATGTGTGACCTATATACAAATTAATAATGTCAATTCACCAATCGTTTACATTACAAACTCATTTCTCATGAATTCATGAAATTTATCATACTATCCTTCTTTTGGTCCCCAAAATAGCATGTCATCGACATAAACTAGTACCATAATTACTTGATTAATATTATTGAAAACATATATATTGTAATCAACACCACTACGCTGAAAAATGAACGTCTTTAAAAACTATTCTAGTATTGAATTCTATTCACTTGGTGGTTTCTTCAACACATATTGCGCATTTTTCATCAAAAAAACACTATTATAATCTTCATTAATTAGAAAACCATTTGATGGATCAATATAAACTTCCACTTCGTGAACCCCATTTAGAAATAATGACTTAACATCCATGAGGAAATCATCAAAACTTATTTTAATTTTAATGGCCATGAAAAATAATATTGTCTCTATCCTCGCAACAAGTGAAAATGTTTCATCAAAATTAATACCCACTATATTGGTGTACCATTTGGACACTAATCATGATTGTTTAATAATTATTCCATCTACATTCATATTATTGGGAAAGATCCGTTTGGTTTATATGAAATTCTTATTTTTTGGTCTTAAAACTATCTCCCATGGCTGATTATTCATAATTTAGTCAAGATCTTCATTGATACCATAATCATAATTCTCATTTATAGCTACTACAACAAAAATTGTAGTCTATAACTGAGATATGAAGGATTAATTCTATAATGAATTACTTTTTCATGTTTGAACCCATGCTTCCAGAAAATAAATTATGTTCTCTCTAATAATATCATCCCAGCTCTTTAGTTTTCACACAGATATAGATTTCACTAAAAATTTATCATCATCAATATAATTATCTAAATATTCATTTTTCACTTCAACTCCACCTGAGGTGCTTACATCATCATCTATATCCCTATGAAACTCATCATTTATTTTCAGAATATTTTCATCATTATCTACTATAGAAAAATCAGGGCATTCAATAAACATTATAAACATCATGCTGAACAATTAATATGAATTTATTTTTCTTGAATATCCATGAAACCTCTCCTAAACTGCCCATGATTAAAATTTCATGTTCCTATTCTTATTTAAAATAAAAAATTTACTTCTAGATAATTGAATGCATTAAAAAGGTGGATTATTTCCATAACGCATCTCATATGGATTCTTTTCATCATTCAGAGACAACAATGACTTGTTATATATATAGAATGACATCAATGATTATTCCTTAAAATATTTATATGGTATGAAATTTTCAATAATCATCATTCTGGAAATATTTTTGATGACTTAATTTCTCCTCTCAAACACTCCATTTTACTGAGGAGTTATTACTAGTGAAAGTTGAGGACTTATCCAATGTTTACTAAGAGAATCATCCACATAAATATTTGTGAATAAAATAGCATTATAATTAAAAAACAATATATTATTATATCCAAGCATATTTATAGATTCCCTCTTATATTATTTAATTTAACTAAATGCATCCAACTTGTTGGATATAAATAATACCAATTCCATCCTATGGAAATCATTAAGAAAAATAATTTAATACATTTTCCCATCCATAGATCATGGTGAGGTTGGTCCATATACATTTTCATTCATCAATTAGAGCTATATAGATGAATTTTTATCTTTTAAATTATATGTATTTCTCATGATCTTCCATCGTTGAAAAGCATCGTACATATGTGTACGACACATTATTGATTTTGGGTATCTTCAGTTTCATCACATTCAAGAATATATTCCCTTGATGGTTAGTCCAGATGGAAAAGTCATTTTTTCTCAACATATTTTATTCCTCTCTAGATAAAAATCACACATCTTCTACACCACATACAGTATATAGATTCACCTTTTTCCTTATTCCCTATAGAAAAACATCACCCAATATTTATTTGATGATATATATCTCTTTATTAAGTCTTTAATCATGCCCCGAGTCACACAATGGACTACAGAAATTTTTTTAACTGAGACCATTAAAAACTAAAACATCATCACGTCTCATTTCATTGTCCATAAATTTTTCTTTTCCTAAGCCAATAATATATATTCTATCACCATTTCAAAGAAATTCAATTCCTTTGTTATCATATTTTATCTATGTGAAAAGATCCTTATTTTCTATAATTTGGGATGTTCATCTACTATTAATAATCCATACACTCGAACTATCTGATGCTTCATGGGAAATCACAGAAACTACTACATGCTCAACTCACTTATTTAACATCCATGTTTTTTACTTTAAACACAACATGGATTGATAATCATTATCTTCCTCGTAGAATGATGGATCATATTTAACCTATAGATATGAAAATCAATTATTCATTTTCAGATCATTATATGATACATTAAACATCAGTTAATGGATATAGTTAGTATACTTCATCACATTTCTCTACATTGTTAATGAAAAATATAATTTCGTGTTCGCTAATAATCCACCCCTAAAATAATTATCATCAAATGATGTCCTATAATATTGATCTTGTAATGGATTCTATTAATGTTCTTGTTCCATTTTGTACCTCTTTTCTACAGAAAATTCATTTTGTGACTGTCCCATCATTCCAAAATAATAACATCTCATGTGGGGTGCATTCTTGTTTTCAAATACTGCACTACTAATTCTACCTTGTGGGTTTTTAACCTCTTGGATCTGATTTATACACAAATCAATCTTCATTCTCAGAGAAGGTTCTTGTTTTCTGACCTCAACCATTACAGATTTCTATTTTTGATCAAGACCTATAAGAGCCTTACCATTAGTATTTGACTGTTGATTCTCTTCGGATAGACCTCTATCCTCCTCATAAATTATTTTTATTTCATAAATGATCTATTTTCCTGATTTCATATAGAGAGTCAAGAGTCTTTAATCATTACCCTTTTTATAGGCTCAAGAAATCCTCTTCATGTTCTTTAATATAATTCTTTTGATCATTTACAGTGTTTTTTAAACAATATATTTCACTTTTAAGTTAGATGATTTTGAGATTGTACTAAATTTTTTTTGACCTCTTTGGAATTGAATACATTAGTTTTCCAATTTCTTCAATCAGCTCAGACTCCTTTTATTCCTACTCCTCCATAAATAGTAGTGAATAACAACCCACCCTTTTGAATTTTTTTTCTCTAATCATATAGCCTTTCATGTGATGCAACTAATTAAACATGAAGATCAATATGTTCTTCAACTTCTCCTAATTCACAGTTACTTTCTTCCCTTATTTGTGAATTTAAATCAATTTCCATCATAGAATTTACTTCATGATCCATACAATCCTCAAACTCTTCTTCCTCATATTATTCTACATGGTTATCATCTTTTGAAAATTGATTCATATTTTGAAATAAACATCTCTTATCATTCACATCTGCTAAATACTACTTCATGGGAATGCCTAATTTATCCTCATTATCTTATTGAAACTTATATGGAAACCTTGATTTATGATTTTTATCATTTACACATCAAAAGAAAGCAAGATGTAGTATCCCTTTGA
Organism: Viscum album; assembly: GCA_963277665.1. NCBI lineage: Eukaryota > Viridiplantae > Streptophyta > Magnoliopsida > Santalales > Viscaceae > Viscum > Viscum album. Next base: position 1,856,826,582 of record OY728119.1, on the reverse strand, counting down.
AATTTCCTTTTTCATATTTAGAGTTTTTAGGAAATGAATGACTTCACCAATTTGCCACTTCTCCTTATTGACCATCATAAATAGTGAGAATCTTCATGGAATTTAATGATGATTCCTTTTATATTCATTTTATAATGACTAATAATGATCATTTTTCATCTGGTATGCAGAAAGATTACTGTAGTAGCAATCTAATGTCAACTCCTTTGGATATTTATCATCCAATACATAAAATATTCAGATTGAATCGAGTATATTTATACTCATGTAGTGCTTAAATATATTTGCATCTTCAATAATTTCTTTGTCCCCATGCATGTATTGCAATATAATATTATGCCAGTAAAATAGTGAATATATACACACTTTTGAGGGTCTTCTCGTATTGTCATACTTCTTTCATATGTCATCCATCTTTTCTTCTCTGAATTTTGAGTCACTTCAATAAATATTTAACATCCATTCCCACATAGTAAAGGAGGAATTACATGATATCAAATTCATATATATTGCATTGGATATGCATCCATTTAACGAATTACTTCCATTTTTATCAATATCCAATTCACTTATTTCTTCCTCTAATAAATCACCACTTTCTATACTGGTTGAAATTTGCTACATCGCTGATGTAAATTCATTCATTCATAAATATCATAAGTAGTTCTACATCTAATTATTACATAATTAAGAATATTTTCCATCTAATATGATAAGTCCTTTGTGATTAAAAACCTCCATTTGACCCTCTCAAAAGAGATACAAAAAATAATATCTCCATCTAATACTAATTATGGGCTCGAAGAGTTAAAAACCCTTATAAGGGGGATGAATCAAGGTTTGATAGATTAAAACGAATACGCCAATAGATATTTGTGTTCCATTAAACAATAAACTTTTATTTCCCATTATCATAGAAATAAGTGAACTGAAATGAAATCATACATAAGGCACAGTGAAGTTTTACATGGTTCACCCTCACTAGAAATCATACAAAGACTATATAATGAAAATGTTATAATGTATTAAATTTAGTAGGGCTCACATCAAATTCAAGGTTGGGGATAAATCACTTTAATATCAAGAATCATTTCATTTAGAAAATTTATTGTTAACTAAATTCATTCCCTAGGGTCAATAAGTAACACTCTTTGATGTCTCATACCCAGTGGAAAAGATATCATTCTCCATATTACATTTATCAATAGTCTAGAAAAGATCTACACATATTTTATGGACATGTAGTTGCCTTTATTTTCAATAACGAATATATCCTAAACTATATGAAGATTCCCTATTGATTTTATTTCCATGATTCTTCTTCACTTCTTTAAAAATACCTTGATGAAACACTTCCACTATTTATAAAAAAGTAACATACTACTCTTTTCTATAGAAATATAAAATACATCATCTTTGGAAAGAACTTTATGTTATTCCAAGTCTTCATTTAACAGAGTTTAATAGAGAAGTGCATAAAATCCTTCTACATAAAATTTTTATTGGCGTAGATACTCTATCTTCTTCTTCTTCTTCTGAAGTAGGATAGGATAATAATATTTCTCATAGGGTAATGTAGGTGTGTATCTCTATGAAAATAAATATATTGTGATACTCATATGTGAGACCATAGTGTATAACTCATTGCGTGTGATCCTACTATATACCCTTGATCGAGTTCATGAAATATTCCCTTGCATGAGATCATGGTGCGTACCTTGTTCATCCATTTCGTGTTCTCCTTGCATGATCCATATTCATGCTTTCCATGAGCTCCTAGAATGAAAACTATTCACAATTGGAACTAGCTCCTAGTGTGAACCAAACTTTTTCTTTGCGAGAGCTCCTATCTCTAACCCTATTCATTCTTTACATGATCTAATCATAGGAAAACTATTCAATGTTTACCTAATCTATTATCATGAACCCTATTCAATCTTTGAATGAGCACCAGGCTTGAACCCTTTTTGATGTTTTCATGAGCTCTAGGTCCAGACCCCATCTATTCCATGCACAAGACATTGTTCAAATCACGGAAAAAACATATAAAATGTATAATCCTTTATGATACCTCTTAATTAAACTCTTTGACATGATCTCTCTATAAATCACCTTTTTGATGTTTAATGAGATATAAAAATGTCGAAAAACATTTTTAGTATTTATATAAATTTTAGCGGTATTTAAACAAATAAATCGACTACCCATATCAACAAATAATTCATATCCATAAGTTCTATCAAAATCATGTTCTCAGTGAACCACCTATCATGGGATCTAGGAACGAGTCTTATTGACGTTTTTCATGAGATATGAGTATAAGTCATGTTTACGCTTTGCGTCAGATCCTAGTGCAAGTCTGATTCATGCATTATTAAAGGTGTGGATGCGAGTCTACATTTAACATCACATATGATCCAAAATTTACACTTTTCATGAGATCAAATAGTTCTATAATGCGTGATATTAGAAGTTTGTGCACTGTGAAACATCATAAAGGTTTCCCCTGCATGAGACTAGACATTCAAAATTTGGAGAGATCAAGTAGTTTTTTATTTTTCAAGATCGTTAAATCATGATTGCATGAGACTAGGTAGTTTTATCTTTCAGAAGATGAAGTAGTTCATGATTTTATTTGATCATGCAGGTCTCTCTCTCATGATATCAGGTAGTTCATGCTTGTGAGAGATAAAACATTCAAGATTACAATTCATTTCTTCTTTGACAACCAAACTTCTTCAACAATATCAATTCATTTTAGCTAATAAAATCTACCATAAGGAACGATCATGATGGATTTTTTCCTAAAATTTACATAATTCAAACATATTATAATATTACAAAGATACCCCAGGTGATGTATAAGTGAGTCATGTTTATAGAGAATTTATTATAACACAAAAAAATATAATACCGGTAATGTAAAAATAATTAACACTTTATTAAAGGAATAAAATAACATATTAATTACATTATTTTGAAGGGAAAATAAATATATTATATTGGATGCCTTTTATTGAACACATTGTAATAATTTTTATCTATTATTATGGCATAATAAACTCAATATTTATCTATAATATGTAATTTTTACACAAAAAATCAATTATATGAGAAAATAAAGAAAAATTTACCATATGATCATTTTCATGTGGTGATTTCTAATTTTTTTTTATTTTGAAAAAAAATTTGTTAAAATTTTAATATTTAAAATATTAAATTAAAATCGTTATTTACTATAAAATACTATTACTAAAATATTAAACACATTCAAATAATTATAAAAAATTCATAATAATTAATCGCATTTTATTATAAATTATATTTAAATAAATATAAATTTATAAAATATACATTATTTAAAAAATTATTGAATTTATAAAAAATGGTGTCTTAATCGAAACTCTGTATATTTTCCTACAATATCGTTTTTATTTCATCATGAAAAAATATAACGTTTATAAATCTCATTATTTAATCTTATAAATATAGTGTAACAATAAAAATTGTAATAATATAATCAAAATTTTAGTAAAACTAAAATACATGAATACATGGAACTATAGTCTAAATACAAAACCCTTTTTTACACTAGTGTATTCCATAAACGTAATGTGTATGGTCATGGTTATTTATTAGAGGTGGTTCTTTGAACATGGTTTGGGTCATGATCTCGATATGATTGAACATATCTCATTAACGGTTTTAATCATACATCTTTTTTCGAATCATAACTTCTATATGGTCGATATAAAATCCCAGTTATAACATATCCTATGGAAGATCAAATAAATGGGGTTCATAGAATAAGATTCTACTAGTTGTAGCAATAAATTAATCCGTATGAGTTAATTATGATTTATTATAACCCATAATATTTACGGATCTTAATGGTTATTATACATTGGTGATGATGCTTAAGGGGTTTTTAAATTTTTTATTTATATTTTATAATATTCCAAAATAACATGTATTAGTCAGGTTTTTTCTATAAGTACATGAATTTAAAAATCATTTATTCATTTAAAAGGATAATTTATTTATAATTTTTTGGGTTGTTACATTTACCCCTCTTTTGGAATTTCTGCCATGAAATTTATTTTTAACACTAAAATACATGAGGGTACTTATTTTTCAATGACTTATCAAGTACAAATATTTCTTCCTCAAGAATGTGGTCCCACTATCATGTTTTGACAATGTGACAAGATTGTTTCACCGAAATTTGTCTCTACTATCTGTAATCTTCACTGGCTACTCCATTTATAGAGCTTCATTCTCCAAAGGTACCACCTTTATATTTTGTACATGTGTGGTATTTGGTATGTACTTTCTCAATAAGGATTAATGTGAAACATCATATACCTAAGATAGTTTATGTTGTAGTGATAGTTTTTATGCTATATCTTAGATGAAAACAATGAATTCAAAAGGGGATAATGTATATTGAACTATGATTTAACATCTTCCCAAACCTCATGAAATTATTCTTCAATGATATAAGAAAGAGATTCTTATCACTAACCTCATTCTCTTGGTATCTTTGATTGTTTTTTCTTGGAATTTAAATTTTATTTGAAGAAATTTCTTATCAAATTGAATATTTTGAACCTTATCTATCATATCATGGATAATAATAGGTAACGTAAGCCTATAATCTCAAACATCGTCCTATCATGGTTGAGAATGACCCCTATTCGCATACATAACAACATAAGTTTCTATTTGAGTGATATAATAAAAATATTTTTTTATTACAAATCCATTTGGGAAGTGTGTTGATCCCAACATACATGGAAATTCAACTAAAATGATCTTATCGTATCCTCTAGAGTTTTAATGGTTCTCTTAGATTGACAATCTATCCATGGATGATATAAAATCATGAAAATTGGCTCTATATCCAATTATTGTTTAGGGATTCTGCTTAACTTCTTCGTAGACAACATATCTTGATCATAGACAATGGAGAGTGGAACTCCATAGATATTACCACTTCTTTTTATTATATATTGGAATGCTGGGAGGAAGGGAATTCTTCCTTAATAGTAATGTTGTTCACTTCCATTTTATAGAGAACGAATACCAAACATATAGAATTATTGACGTTTGTTGTCTTGTGGATTACAATAACAAAATCCACAGTCATGTTTTCCATTTTAGTACTAGTTTGGTAAAATTTTTTGCTATAAACTTAGACTTATATTTTTTATACTTGAATTGTTGGAATACCATGAATCGAGATACAAATTCTAAAATATCCTTCTTCATCGTATCCCACAAAATTTTTTTCTTATGATTTATATGCATCTTTTTACTTCATGAATGAATTAGAGAAGAATGATATATAAATATCATTCACAAGTCCCCACTTCATTTTTTCTTTACATGGGATAGTTATATAGGTTATAAACCTTGTAACTACATATTTATCAATGTTGAACTCCAATTTATTTGATATAATTTCTTATATAACTTCATCATATATTTTAGAATATTTGATTCTTTTTTTAATGGATAGTTGAAAGGTTATATGAGCTTAATATAATGATTATCCTTTTGTGATTCTATGTCCATCCATACCGTGCCCAATAAGATTTGATACCTTTCATTCCTTATCATTAATTAGGTTGCAAGGTCCTTTCTACAGAGATCATCATCTAAATTGTTCACCATATTTCGATAGTGATTAATTGAACAATAATAATCCTTGATCTTCTCTAACCACCATCATTGACACATCTAATGCTCATTTAGTGTGAATATATAATTGATATCGTTATTATCTATATATAAGTCATAAGTTTCCTCATAGAGATAATGTCTCAAAATCATTAATGAGAATATCAGAAAATCCAATTCCATATCATGCGTTTAATTAGTTTTTTTCATGGATATTTAATTGGAATGAGGGATAGATTTTCAATTTACCATCTTTCATGAGTACACAACCCAATATGTTTTTTTCCGTATAGTTTTTGATCATAAATCCTTCCCCACTAGTGGGTAATATGATACCAGGTAAGATGATTATCCTCTTTTTTATCAAATTAATGATCGAATCATATTCATCTGTATAGAAAAATCCACTCCCTTACAACTTATATTGGTTAGTGGGATTCAGAATGAGGAAACAATTATCACAAATTGATGATATAACCCCAAAAACCATGGGAATTATAGATTTCTATCACAAATGTTAGAATAGGAAATCCTTCAATTAACCCTATTTCAATGGATCATGAAATATCCCTTAGGTACTGATAAAATTCCCCAATAATTTTACATTTTCCATCCTAATATCACATTTATTGTATGTTAAATATAAAATTTCCTTTAGAAAGTTATTCAACACAACATTTGGAAGTTACTCTTGTTCATCCAATATTTTTTAGTGGATAATAATTCCATTAGAAAATACTATATAATAATTTTCTAGTTAAGCACAAAATACTCAACTTGCTTTATCCATACTGATATATTCAAGACTACTGAGTCTAAATAGAATTAGAATGATCTTGTTCTACTTGTTTAATGTAAGAAACACATTCATGTTAATATCATACTTATCCACTTGTGGTAGTTAATATATCAAGCAATGATCAACCATAGATATGTATTTGGATCCACATATCTAATCAAACAATTCATCAATATATAAATGATGATAAAAGTTACCTATCATTATATTTCTATGCTCTTTGTGATAAAATAATATTTATATTGACCCATCTTCTATATTGACGAAAACATTGGATCGACCCAATCTGAATCACTTGGGAATATAAATCATTTTCCTTGATTCTCCTCTAGTTTCTTATACATATCTTCATGTTAATCTATGTACATTCAATATTGAGTCTCTAATATTTTAAATTCACTAGGTATAATTTCAATTGATATCTCATCCACTCAACTCAGAGGAACAAAATAAATTATCACGATATAAGTATCAACATATTCACTTACAATGAGCATGTCATCAAGGGTGAACATTTTATTAGTCTCAATCATTTGAACTAGATATGATTGCTCCAAATTAATTGAAATTATACTCATCCTCTGACTTTCACTTTTATTAAGTCATAGGTTGATTTTTTATACATATAGTGATTTCATTATCTAGTAAATATATGTTGTATCTATATATATGGAAATTAACTCCATACCTATAATAACATTTAATACCACTAGAGGGTGAATGATAAGTTTTATAAAGAAAAATCACTTAAAATTTCACTTGAGATACAATATTCAAAGAATATTCCCCTATAGAAATCTTATCATATGGGGCGGTGACTAGATTTTCTGATAAAACAAACTAGATATGATAATATGTCTTTAATTGAAATACAATAAGACAAACAAAACACAAGAGTAGATGTTAATTATACATTAATAAACTAGATCCATCTCAATTATTATTATAACATAAGACCTTCCATGTTCCATTATTATAAAATATCTTTTGTGATTATCATCCTTTTTATCCCTATGAATAGCGTTTTTCCTTGGATAATTACTTTTCCCCACATTTATGATATAGAAGTGGTAATATTACATTATATTTAATATTATTTCTCTATGTCATGTAAAAAATATCTACATTTTCCATGGAAATTAACTTTTTTATTCCATATTTTACTACACATAAAATATATTCATGTTCATTTTTTACATTTCCCTTGGTTCATATTTTTTTATTTTTGACATGTAGTAAATCAAATGTTCTTTCATTTTACACATTTATCATATTAACATAAATGAGATGTATCCAATCATCATTTTAATGATTGTAAATTTTACTATATTCTTCTAGTTTATAATAAATTTTCATTCTTTTTTTAGAATAATAAAAATACATCTTAATTTATCTCTAATATTGTTTGGAATCACATTTTTACAGTGATCACATCACCCATCACATTTTTTGTGGATATAGTTATTCTAATTTCTATCCATTGAACAAAATAAATTGATAATTATTGATGAAAATGATAAAAATATGATGAAAAAAGGGAAACTATGAAAATCTAATTGATAACTCATAAATGACATATAACTATAACCAATGTATATATATGATGGGATATAAGTTATAACGTTTTTATTTCATAACATAAAAATATATGATAATAGTTCTCCTTATTAATTGTTCATAATGAACTTGTAAATCAACCAAATATTTTCACCCAGGAGTGACAAAATAGTTGTGCAATAAGGTCGTATTAATTTTCACCTAATAACGATCTTCCTAATATCCAGATTTCCCTTATTAGGTTGATTACCCTCATGTACCACTTTTATCGAGCCGCATCCACTTATAGTATCCATATAAATATTTTTTTTGTTGGAAATAATATACTATATTCTATACAATAATATAAGGACTCTTTTTATTGTTTATTTTTCTCCATAATTCATTCACTATTTTTAAAAATCCTACTCAAGAAAACATTGTGAAGTTTATATGATACCAATAATGACTTCACAAATCTTTTATATGTTTTTTCAAATTATTTATTACATAAATACAACCCAAATATATTCCAAAAATATCTAGAGGACACATTTTTTAGGTTATTAGGTTCATAGAATAATAACTTACAATAGTGATACAAAGAAATAAATTAAAACCCAATAACATCCAATAAACATCCATTGATCTTTTGAAATTGGATGTAATTTTTTAATGGATTCTTCATAATGATTTATTAGACATATTTTATTTTCAGGAAAAATGTTCTAGAAACACTTTTTTGGATATAGAATACAAAAAACCGAATCTTGGGACTAGAAGAACGGTTTCTTCATTATTTGACTTCATACTAATTTGGAAGATGTTTTGTTTCTAGATAAATATTATATTTGACAGATTTCAGCAGGCACAGTGGCATTAGATAAAATTTTTTCTATAGAGTGGATTCAATGATCGCATGAATATTTCTAGAAATCAAGGATTCTCATTTGAGATTATAGGAAACCTATTACCATCATTTAATAATGTCAACGTGTTCTATAAAGACTAGCTGTTGGAATTTATAATTAATGTTTTAATTAGATATTAGTAGTATCTAAAATCAATGTGTGGTTGACTATGATGATCAGAGGTAGTTCAAAACTGATGACCATATGAATACTTCTATAAAGAGAGAGTTTCCCAACATTGATGGAAGTATGTCGACTATATTGAAAAGTAGACCCTTTGAAATTTTTGTCTTAGAAACAAGTGGAGTGAATGTGAAGGAGATATTGTGTTATTTAATATCTCCCATAATAAAAAACTATTTATAATTTTTGTATATAGAAATAAGAATCTTCTTGAACCATGTTAAATATATATTTTTCAATTTTATTTTGTGTGACTATGTGATATGAGATTTATTTTATGGTGATTGTGTTGGAATATATATTATTTTTTCCAATTCATATTAACATGGGAGTTCGAAAATTTTGGAAGAACAACTTTGTTTGATAATTCATTTGAGATAAAATTGTTCCACTGCATAGGTTAAAATGTTTCGTTGGAAACTACTGGAGTAAAAACCACCTAATAATGTTCTTTTCCTAGATTAACTGATATTGGGTAATATAGAAAGTTGAATTATAGATCTATGATGTTTCCCAATAAGTTCTATAATTGTACTTTAATAACTATAAATAGGTGACCTCTCTCATTAAATTGAATGTTATTAGATTTCAGTTGGATTTTCTATTATCAGTTTAATGACATGAATGGAACGAAAAGTTATTATTTTTATGTTGAGGAATTTTAAGTTTCATTTTGGATAATGAAGTTGGTAGACCATTAATTATAGATCTATATTGAAATTCCTTTTTCAAGAATGAATCATGGGAGGACTATGGAATAGAAATTGGTGTGGTTGGACCAGAAGGTTTTTTCCTTGGGTATAATGTTGTTAACTCATAATATTTCATTAAAAAATATTGAAAATAAAATTAATGTATAGGTTTGACAAAATTGGTTAAAATATATTATAATATTACTACACATAAAAATGTTTCTGTATTAATAATATTTTATAAATTGAGATTATTAGATTTAAGTCTTATAACCAATCATGTGAATGAATTCAATATGATATGTGGGTTGTTTGAATTATTTAATGCAACATTTGGAGATGAAAACTTTTATTTTCATCTACTTTCATCACTTTCTAAGATATGTGATGTTATGGAAACAACAATGAGAAACTACAATGGGAAGGTAGATATTTTATTTGAAGATATTCGAACCATGGTTTTGAAAAAAAGATATGAAGTTAATGATGTTCAGAATCAGTTCACAATTTCCCTTAATAATAATGAACAAGGACGACCAGTTCAATGAAAATACCATTGTAGGAAAAAATTTTATGATGATTTGACCCAAGGATTATGTTCAAAAAAAATTGAAATATTATGGCCCTACTTTTTTCCATTTTCCATAAAAAGGGACATTCCATGATAAATTATAATAATAATATAGATTATTCAACTTAAGAAAAAAACAGTTAGTATAATATACAAAGGATTGTTTTTAATACTGAGTATGATCATTCTATTGGAGTCATGGGTTATTATAATAGATTCATTAGTCCATTCAACTAGTTATTAATGGCTCATGGATGATTTTGTTCCAGGAATCCTAGGAAGAGTTGATCTAGGATATGATGAATCATTAGACATCACTGAAAATGGCAATGAAATTTTTTTTAATGACATATTGATGCTTCTTGAATCTCAATGACGATAGACACATTTTTGTTCACGGAAAGAACCTCATATCAGTGATATAACTTGACGGTGTTGGTTCTAGAATAACATTTTTGAATGTTGTATGGAAGATCAATAGAGGATCCATATTTATATATCATTTGGTTATGAATTTTATCCTATATCATTCTAGGTAATGTTATGATGTTTCAACAATTAGATTGACATCAGTGGATGGTATGGAAGTGTATTAATTTAGGTTTGGTCTTCATAATGAGGAAAATCATTATTTTTTGGCAGCTAAAGGAACACTTAAACATAGTCACATGGATCTTAAAAAATTTGATAATTGTTTTTAGAAAATAGTGGGTTTAGTAAACATTGATCAATGAAATATATATAGTTAAATGTTACAAATTCTTTATTCAATTGTTTCTTTCCCATCACCCATCCTGTGATATGGAGTTTATTTATATTTTGTGACATTTATTTAGGATTACACTCGAATGGTATACATATATTTCATGTATATAATATCTAAAATGTTTTAGGAATTTATATATTGTAATGTATTGGTTGTTTAATAATGTTAATGAAAAGTTGAAATGTCTGTTGGTAGAAAAATTAGATAATACGTGAGAAACACATTTCATAACTTCTATAAGAAGAAAGTGAATCAGGAATGAGAAGAATATTATAGGAACTCCAAAAATATAAAATATCTGAGATCATTAATCCGAAAACCAAAAGATATATCTCAACATATGAGGTTGCATTCCGGAATTCGTCAGGTAATTAAGAATGTTGTTTAGAATAAAGTAAATTACTAGTTGAGAGATGTATGGCCTCAGCTATGGGATTTAAACCTTCAAAATAACTATAATTTATATATAGACCATATTTCAACCATATCAAAATTTTTTTTATGTTTTGGATATTTTTATATTGATTTAATGAAATAGATAAGATTGTGTAAAAAAGTAGTTGTATTCGTTTTTGTTTTTCTAGATGATAACATCATTTATCAGTTTTTTCGAGATGATGAAAAGAAAAAAATAATCTAATTCCATGATTCTATTATCAATTATGAATTTATATGGATTGAATAGAACTTAGATAATAAAAAACATGAGAAAAATTTAACTAACAAAGTATTTGATGATTAAGAAAAGGTTATCATATGATTATTCAATACAGATGAATTAGATGAAACAACATAGGTTGGTCTAATAATAAATATACTGGATAGTGGATAATCAGCCATCCCATTTTCAGATGGTGAAAAATTGTACAATAAAATTAGATGGACAGAAATTAGATTATCTTTTAACAGATAGATGACTAAAAGATATAGTGGATCGGATAAAAAAATTAGTAGCTTTATTGAGAAGATCAACTCGTATCCGGGATTCTATTTAGAGGCCCAAAACTGATGTGAACATCTTACTTCTAATACAAACTAGTGATCCTAACAGACTCGAATAGGTATTTACTCTTTAAGATTATAAATAGTGGTATTTATATATGTTTGGAGAAATTAAGTCATTAATGAATAATAATTATTTGGTTTTTTGTTGAACTAGTAGATGTAAAAAGGAACTATAAAATAAATGGGTTATTTTCTATTTAAAGATGAATAATATGGATTTAAGAGATATAAATCAACAGAAATGGATAATGTATTTCAATAAAAGGAATTGACTATTATGAAATTTTCTCAGTGGTGTTAATCAAATATGAATTCCAACATTTCTCAAAATTATTAGTTCTGATTATTTATACTTGATGTATACATAATTAAATATGTATATTATTTACAGATATATAATTTATGTAATTTTCATGTTTCGTCCAAAAGTATATGAAATACATTAAAAGAATAAATTTATTTTTATGTTAGTAAAAATTTATGTCTTGAAACGATATCCTACATAGTGGAATAAGATGTTTAACACTTCATAATTTGATAATGATTTTATTCGATATGAATACATTCTATGTGGTTCAAAAATCATTGGGATGATAAAAAATATCACATATTGCTGATATTAATATATGATATATTGATTGATTTAACACAATTACAAAGGATTAAGGATCTTAAGAGGAATCATCCAAGAAGATTCAGGATGATATATTATGGGAAATATAAGAAAGAATGAGAATGGGAGGGAAAGGAAATCAAATCATTTTTGTCGCCCATATTTATGAAATTAGGAAATCCCTCAAAATATTAGAAATTAATTCCACCAAACCTACCTCAACCCCCCTAATTAATACTTCAATCAGGCAGAAACTCAATTATCATCAATGGATGAAGATGTTTAGGACATGGAGAATGTAACATGTTGTTTGGTTATTAGAATAATGATGTATTAAACGGTTTATCCATGAACAAATATTTTTTAAGTGGGATTTGTTATCAATTTTGTGTAAAATCATGAAGTAAAAAATTTATATAGTACAAAATAGAACTTATAATATTTAAGTGTATCCAAATATGAATCATTATGCATTGGTGATGATGATCATATTAGATATTTTTAGGAAATTAATTTATTTGGTGACATGGATTCACATTAAAGTACAATAGGGGTTGTTATTAATTTTGGTGGGAAAAAATTAGTTGGATATAAAATTTACAACCAGTGGTTACATTATATATCACAGATTCAATATATATTACTATTATGGGAGTAAAGAAGTATATGATTTCGATTATTTCCTTGTATAAAGAACTTATTATGGGAATAAAAATAGGAATGTTATTATGTGATAGTAATAATTCCATTGAAATGTATTTTAACCTATTATTTATTTTAGTAATATAAAAATTGATCATAAATACCATTTTATATGTAGTTTGATGGAGGATAAAGTGTTGGATCTATAGAAGATATCTATGAATATAAATCATACATATATATTTTCATTTGTGATAGTTTATGAATGTATGAATCATAATTTGGCCAATGTTAGACTTGTATTAGTAGGTAGAGTGGAGGACATTACATGAAATAGAGACAAGAATATTCTCATGTTAATGAAATTAGAAGGATAAAATCATCAAAAAATTTCAAACGGAATATGATTTTTTGTTATTTTTTATTAAATATGTTTCATAAAAAATAATGGTTTTATAAAATGAGTGTTATAGAAACATCATTCTAGATATAAAGGATCATACATTGATTCAGGGGCCAATCCTAATGTTTGTTTCCTCTTGTTTTATCCAATCCTTTTGTCAGGGTGTTTCATTTCTAAAAAAATCGTCCATTGGGTATAGTTCTGTAGACTTTGTTTCATCAGCTAGAAGGATTTTTGTTTAGAGGGATTGATATTGGGAAGAGATAGTCAAACATATCTTTTAGGAGTTCAAGGATACCATTTAAATAGTATAAAAAATATATATTTGTTCTCTTGAAAGTGTTTCTTGTTCTATTATTATTGGATGTCTTGGTTTACTTGAAAATGTTGAAATATCTATATGCAGTTTTACATTTTCATGGGTGGATAAAAATTATGATAATATGGAGTTCAACTCTTTTGTCTAGACAAAGACTTCTACAAAAGGGCGGTGCCCAAGATTTTATCTATATAATTCAACTTTAAGAGTATTGTGGGTTTCATATGTTTTTTTTACTATACCCATGTGGATTGAAAGAGAGATATATATTGTACTCATTTCATATCTCCCTTAATGAAAACAGTATCTCCAATATTAATAAATGGATGTATGAATATTTCCAACACACATCAAATATATTTTTTCTTTTTACATTCATTTTGTGAGGGTGTATGATCTGAGAGTTGGTGTGTGGGGATAAGGTTAAAAAATACCCTCTTTCTTCTACTAAACATTAACACAAGAGGTGTAGATTATCAAGAAAAAATGAGTGTAGAAAAATACATTTAAATAAATTTTATTCTACTATAGAGGGTTAAATGTTTGGGAAAACTCCAGTCCAATGAAAATTTCCTCTGTAGTTTTTTTTTCATCAATTAATAGATAAAGGATACATTAGAAACATTTGGATCATTGATGTTTCCCAATAGTGATTAACAAGGGATACAAAAAATGAATGAGTGGGATATGAATCTCGGTATGGGAATACTCAAATTCTCACATTATATAATATATATTATATGGGTTTTGATTGAAGTTGAATGGGAGTTTAGGTTTATGTTTTTGGAAAACGTTATTTGAATTCATTATTATTTTATAAACATAGGTGTTGATCTCATTATTAAAAAATAATCAAAACCACAAACAATACAATTTATTTATCCCATGTTTTATATCAAAGAATATTTTTCTTAATAATTAATACATATAATGTATAGAAAATTATAATAATACCCTTAGTGATGTAAAAGTGAGTCAATTTCAAAACTAATTTATTTCAAAACAATAAAATATAATATAGGTTTTGGATAATTTATTAATAGTTCATAAGAAAAATAACATAACGATTTCATTATTTTAAATGGAAGGCCTATATTTGGTAAAGGATTATTATTACAAAATTTGTAACATTATTTTTGGGCTATTCTGATGTCACAATAAACTCTATATTTATTTCATATTTTATTTTTACCTAAAAATTAAACTATCATCTCAATTTATAAAAATTAAACCATAAGATAATTTTTGTAAGATAATTTTAATGAGCATGTTTATTTTTCAAAAATAAATTTCTCAATATTATGATTTATCGTTTTCAATATAAAAAATTACTCTAAAATACTATTTTTAGGAAACTAACACCTTTTGACAATAATAAAAATTAAATTCGAGTTGATTAAATTATAATATCATTTATATTTAAAAAATCAGAATATATTATTAAAATTACATTTATTTTAAAAAACATTTTTTCAAATAGAGTTCTTTATTTGAAACTATATATTTTCACCAAAAATAATTTTTTTATTTATTTGTATCAAAATATATTTTTTATCAAACTTATTATTTAATCACATATATTTATATATAATGTAATAATAAAATTGGGAACATATAATTATTACTTCATGAAAATATGATACGGCAATTCATACAAGTTGGTTCTAGAAGCATTACCCCTAATTACAATATCATAAACCTTGTTGGTAAGGTCTGTGGTGGTGGTTCAATCTTCGGGTGGTTCAATAAATATGGTTGTGATGTGATCTTCATAAACGTAGAATTCTCGAGTAAATAATTTTTTAATGATCTAATTTTTGAACCTCATATTATGATTGGTCATGGGAAAATACCAGTGATTCAATCTCCCCTAGAACTCTGATAAATGGGATTCATTAGGTACAATCCTATTAAATTATATAATATCTTCTTTCATTTGGGTCAATTATACTTTATCAAAACTCTTAATATATAGTGATCATAACATTAATTGCATAAAGAAAATATTATCAATGATTATGATTCTTGACTAAATTTTAAATTAGGAAGGAAATATTTTATAATGGTATATAATAAAAAATGCAGTTCACAAGGCTTTTATAACTACATTAAATAATAATAAACTTAATAATTAAAAACTTGATTTCATTTATAAAAGTTTAGGTTATTATAGTGTTGAATGAATTGAAAATTTGAGACTATAACACTCTAATAGTTCAGGGATTTCATACATATTTAAACAATCACAACAGATCAATGAATGTTAGAAACATATTGAAATTAGTTATTCTTCATGTATTATATTAGTTCTAGTGGAGTAGAAACTAATTATGGTTTAATTAAACTGAATTAAAAAAATAGAATGTAATCGGTGATATTTTTTCTAATATAAAATCTAAAAATTCATTTCAAAATGGACTTCTTATAAATTCTATATAATACTTGTCTATCACAAATAGATATATAATCTAGCGAAATGATAAAAATTAAAATAGTTATATTAATGTTTATTGACAACTCCATGTGATGGTTGGTTAAAATTCGATACAAATTGTTCTTACAATGGAATCCCCATACCATTTGGATGTGGTACGATATTCTAGGATAATTAACATGGATTTGAAATATAAATTTATCGAGATTTTGGGATATAATTTTCATAGGATGCTAAATTTAAATGGATTATAATTGATATCAAATTGTAATGTTCAATTGTTCAACCATGACTTGGATTGAAGTGGATTATGAATTTATTACACATGATATCATGATCAAGCCTACTACTATATCATAGAGATTGGATGATTATTGTTAGGATTATATAAAGTAATATAAATACAATGATATTGCAGTTCCAAAGTCATTTTGGAATGGAATTAGTGTTTCATCTTCTACTGATTAAATGGGTGTGAGTTTTGGTTATTCTTATATTGCAGTAAATGTGATTGCTTAAATGTAATATGTAATATAATTCGTCATGTCAGTTTTCAACCATTTATTACTTCTTAAAAAGGGGACTTATAATTAAAATTATGGGTTTTCAAGCATTGAAGGTGGGGCGTGGCCTAATAGAGCTAAAAGAGAGTCGGTCATCAATTAGGAGTTAGTAATATATAAGATCATCATAAATATGGTATTATGACTTTTTTATAGGAATCAACATAAGAGGAAAATATTAAAAATGTGATCCCATATTGTCCACTCTAATTAAGAATCTTACTAAATGAAAATTTAAAAATTATGTACCTTTTCCAAGTGATGTATTAGGATAGTTGTGGTAAGATCAATATTTGATGGTGGATGTGAGGTCTGACTGAGCTTATTTCATTGGTGGGAATGTGTTTTATAAGTACATTGCTTCTAAACTAAAAAAATCATTATTAATATTATTATTATTCTGGAACCCTATTCTCTAAATAGTACTATGTGGTTTCATAGCTGGACAACAATAATGATTTTGAATCTTATGGTAGGATAATTCTAAGAGTTGACCTAGAAAAAAAATGGTGAGTACTATGTTGTGATTCCCTAACACATATTGTCTAATGAGAGGAGGAGGATGTACCAGTTTTCATAAATTATGAATTATTCCTTTTTAATCATCCTCCAATATATGGTATGTATCATTCAATATATTCCATTATTTCATCAACCTAACTTAATGAATATATTTCATTGAAATATTTTCCACAGATAATTTAGGTTTGTATTATTTAAAAAAGGATAAAATAATAACTTATAAAACACATTTTCATTGTTTCAAATTTTCTATATCCTATTATACATGAAACTACATAATCCAGAATGATATTCCATTATATACAATTGATTCTACAAATAAGCAACATTTCTATAAATTAAATACAATTAAAATATTTATTACCTTGTTAAATGGTAGAATAAAATAAGGATGAGAATAGATGCTCAGTATGGGTAAACATGAACGTTACAATCAAATACCACAAGTGAGCTTAAGATGGACATGTGTTTATATTCATGATATAAAAGAAACATATACCCAAAAAGGAATATATCATCAATCATGGAATAAGGTTTAGATTAATATAGTATATGAATTAAATGAGGTTAGATACATTATTCGGTAAGCTTGATACGTAATAGCATAACACAATACTTATAACTAGCATAAAAATGCGATAGCTTGCTAATATAGAACCAACACAGGTATATAGAAACATTATACCATCATTACCCACACATAGAATACAATAAAATGTACTCATGATTCCATGTCTCTTGGGATATTGACTTCTAACCAATTTTATTAGAGAGTAATATTACACTATACCATTCATTCATCGATACTTTTTATTTCCACCTAAAATCAGTCTCTTATCACATTATAAAAAACCCATATAACTAAAATGTTTTTAATAAAATATTCAATGGAAAATCATCAATTCTTTTGGAATAAAGAACTGTGGGAAATAAAATGGGGTTCATTAAATAAATCATAATGGAACCATGAATGAATTATTGTATCATATCCTTTTCAATTGGATTGTCATAATTATATAATTAATCATTCCGGGAATAATAAAATCAAGATAAACCCATGGAAAATAAATGGGTTTCTAATTTCATCACGTATCGTTCTAAGAAAATACAATTAAATTATAATTTGTAAACATATATAATTTAAGCTATATAGATAATGGCCATATGGTTAAGTTAATAATTTCTATAATAATTGTATTAATGAAATTAGGGTGACATCTTTCAATCAATGGAATGAATAATAGTTTATTCCCAAAGAAAATATGTGAATAGATAGTATTATATATAGTAGATGATCATGTAAGGGGATAGTTTGATTGAACATTACCCTAATGAAATTAAAGTAGATATCAAGAGAAATAAGGCGGATGGTAACAATTGAAATATTTCAATAATAAAATATAATATATGTAAAAGTAAAATTATAGAAGATTTTTTTTTATTTTAAAAAAACACATTAAAAATAAAAAAGAAATCATACTAATATGAATGCATTATAATAGTAATATATTATAATAATAGATTTAAAATAATATCTTTTATAAAACCATAATACATAGAGATAATTATTCATAAAAAAGGGACCATGTTCCAGAATAACATTTTCACATGTAAATAATAACAAGTGATGGTTTCACATTTTGATGAAAATGATCCATAAAAAAGCATTTAAATTTCATTAAAAAGTTAAAATATCATCTATTAGTTTAAAATTAACTTATTAAATTAGTTTTTTAATGATAAGGATAGATTTAGTGGAATCCAATTAATATGTATATAGAAAAGTAGAGGTTCCTAACATTGACTAATATATAAAGTCAGTTTATACACACAAAAAACACTGTATAAAATATGAATCAAGGAGAAATGATATTTTTAGGTGAATTTTAAAACCCAATTGTTAACTAATGAAAATGAGTAAGTCTTTTAGAATGAATATAAATTACTCATATGTACTATTTTTCGAGACAAATGTGTATTTGGAAATTAAAAATGGAAATTAAAACCAAAATGTTATGAGTAACATTTATTTCAAAACCTCACTCAACATTAATATCATTGGAATATAAACAAATTTAATGAATATAAATATTTGAATATTAAAAAGTAATAACGTGGTAATATAAATTTTGAAGATATTAATAAAAATATAGTATACGTGCCATGGATCCCATGAAGATATAAATATCCTGATGCCAAATTTAAGATAAAGAACCCATCTTAATAATTAATTCATAGTAAAAATGTTATACAAACTATTGTATAAACAAATAGTTATATTATTCTCCCATTTGGTAACCTTTGTTATATCTATATACGTTCAAAAGAATCTAATTATAACTATTTTCAACATGTATGTATATTAGTTATTGCTTATATTTTATATCGAGTGTGAGAAATAATTATTGTTTTAAACTAGTTTCATAATAAAGATATTATTCATCATTCATATCCCAAATATTATCATTTCAAAACCATATAAGGTACATGAATTTTATTTGTATAATCATTTAACATTTTATAATTTCATTCTATGTGTGTTTTGGATATGACTCTTAATGATGAATTTGGTGATGAATAAGGTTTGATGATTCTTAAGGAATAAGGGGTCTTATATAATGGGTTAATTAAATTATATTAAAATTAAAATTTAAAAAATAACTCATAATTTACTTATTTAGATAATATATTTCCCAATACTACACTTACCTAGTCATCAATGATATATATCTATACCATTGTTCAAGCATGTAGGTAAACCAGCCCAAACAAGAATATATAATAATTAATTACTTATTATAAAGCGAGTTATTTATAATATATATATATATTATAATATAATAATATTATATAGTGTTTATTTTTATTATATATCAAAATTGGAATGAATTATTGGAATAATATAACCTTTATGAATTTATTACTAAATATAAATAAATCATTTTTTCTCTTAGAATGATTATATGAATGGTTAAATTTACCACATTTCATTATAGCTTATACAGTTAAGTGGATTTACAGGTTTCATTTCATGACCTTAATAATTTTATAAACATAATATAAATCAATGAAATTAATTATTATGACAATAAATGTAATTCAATGATTAAAAAACGAAAACTAATCAGTATTTGGAGGTGGTAGTACACACGTACATGTGGATGAAGATTTTATAAGCCATAGAATGATGAAAAAAGTAATATATATTATAATTTAGGAAAATAAAATATTTAATAAATATACGACATATATATTAAATTTTAGATAATCATCATCCCTGTAAGAAATTGAAGGTGACTAAAACATACTTCATTATAGTGGTGGTAGTTCATATACACACATGATTCACATTATTATTTATCTTGAATTAAAAGGAAATGATTGTTAATTATTATACCATATCCATAAAAAACTAGTATACTAATTATACAAGCATTATCATAAAATGATGGTGTGATGACTTTTTTGGAAGAAGAATTTCACATAGTGAAATATGAATGGGAAAATAGATTTTAGAAATCTATACCTCGCTTCTTGGATATTATCCCTCATAAAAGAGGTTAATTCATTAATGGATATACAATTGAGTATACCAGAACCCCTAAATGGTTGATAATAATTTTTAGTAGAGGTTATTTTATATTTGGAATGAAATATGTGTGTTGTGTTTTGAGGATATTCTAGGAGAGGATTTCCCCATTTAAAAGTGAACAGGGACAACATTTTTTTAAATTCCCAACACATTCTAATAATGGGAAGGCATTATCATGGAAAATATCCGAAAAAATCAGAAATTATGGATTTGTGTCAGGTTATGTTAATTCAATGCCTCAAAAACATATTTCCCCATAATTTTTAAACATGTTTTTGATCATTCCTACTAGGTAAAAACCTTTTTCCCAACTACAAATTTTTATAGAGGTAACATGTTTATACAATAGTAATTGATCCTATATGCTTGGAAATAAATATTTCTCTATTAAATAATTTTTACTTATTGGTCCAAAATTTTAAATCAATTTTTTATATTGATTTTATACCATTGATATAAATTATATTTAATATATCAAAAATATAATGTGTTCAATAAAAACAATTTCTCAAATTATAACTTATGTTATGAACTGTAAAATATGTATTTGTAAAATAAAACCGACAATTTAAAATATATATAAATGTTTATGAAATAAATATTTTATCTTAAAATTATTATTCATGGTTTAAAAAATAATAATAATATGTTAATAATGTTATTAAAGTCGTGTTTTTTTTTCAAAAATTTTATTTTGCAATATTTAGCTAAAAATACATATTTTGGAAGAATGTAGAGAATTAATCCTATTGTATATACAAATTATAAATAATAGAATAAATATCATTTTTTTCAAATAAAATTTATTGTATTTTTTCCTTTTTAATTAATTGAAAAATATAACAATAGATTTTCATTATATAAAAAATAATTTTAAAATTATTAACTACTTGTATTGTTATTTGCATTCAACTACTAATAATATTATGGATATTATATTATAAATATATTATTCATACTAAAAATATATAAAATAATTTTATTCAATAAAAAATGAACATAATTATTTTCCAAAAAAATTACAAATAAAATGATCTTGGTATGGTTATCAATTCACTAGTAGACTGAATGAAAATTGAAATTATTATTTAAAAAACCCCTTAAAAGAAACAATTGGGATACCAAATAATATTTACATCATCACATGAGAAAAATATAAATAATTAATCACCATACTATTGGAAAAAATATAGAGGAGGACTCCTAGACCCTATATAAATTTTATTCAATGATGGTTACCTCCATATCCATATCACATTTGATGAGATCCTCTAAATGATATGCCATTATTTACAAATTCTTAATTTACAACTATAGGATATTATTAGTTTTTTGAATCCACATATAAAAATATGATCTTGTTTCTTAATTTAAATATCCTTCTTTGTATTATTCTCAACATAATGGATTCAATCTATCATTATCTATGTATCCTATTGTGATGCACTGTTAGTGAAATACACCATTAACATATCTTTTGTATAATAAATTAGTCGATCAAGGATATTTTATATTTTAAATTTTTTTATTTAATATAACCTTAAAAACACAATCTATTGGATCTGATTTTTATGCAACTAATTTTTTTTGTTAGCCTTGGGAATATATGGTATATAGCTAATGTTAGGATCTCTTATTATAAACAATGCTTTATTCATCTGATTAGGATATTATATTTGTACAATATCAACTTCCTCACTCTTAGCACAAAGATATAGTTTTTAAGCCATAAGATTTTCATTCTCATATACTATTCCATCTTTAGGCACCAACACATAAAACCTTACCTTTTCCTCAATCAACATTGATTTACCAGATTACATATTGGCCATTATTTTCTTTAAATTAAAATAATATTTACATTTTATATTTTCTTCTTTTGATGATGGGATAATTCTATGATTCATAATTTCCATTATTCATATTTCTATATCAAAACCAATGAAAACCATTAATGGATGTGCTTGTTCAAATTCGATGAAGATTGGGAATCTTTTAATTAAACAGTAGCCGATGGTTTATCCTCAGTAGTTTAAATGACCAAAAATATCTTCCAACAAGGAATGAATATCTTCTACCCTTTATGATCAGTGTTTCCTTCCAAATTTTCATTCAAATATTTTCATTCAGTTTTGGAGCTAGATAGACGAATAAGGATCCTACAACAGAAATCTTAGAGAACACATAGTAGACAAATGAATTAGAGTACCTATTTCATCCGGATTAGAAAATGTTTTAGGATTCAACTAGGGGTCAAGAATTTGATTTGTAGGGCCCAGTGATTCTACATTGATCACCATAATAGAATAAGTGACATAGAATATAGAAATAATATTTCAATTGAATGTAAATAAGTTACATCTTGCATTTCTTATTCCAGTTATATTGATTGGACTAATAGTAACATCAACCTTGTTCACTTATAACCCATTAATAGAAACACATAAATAAGGAATAAAAAATTTGGAATTGTTGTAAAAAGATACAAAATATCATGTCACAGCCTTACTCATGACATAAAAAATTCGGTTTTATGGTTTTAATTCTCTCCTAGAATCTATAGAGATACCTGATATTCATAGATCATGTAGTAGTGTCTTTAACTCGATTACCCAAAAATAAGAGAACCATTCTTTATATTTAATAAAAAATTATATTATAAAATATTCTAGAAAAATAGATTCATATGATTTATATTTAATATTTATGTATAAGGTACAATGTAATGGCTCTCAAGGGTTGTGATTCAATGAGCATTGATCCCTTGAAAATGAACAAAATATCAAATATCTTTCACAGATAGATTTTCTTAAAGAATAACAATTTGAGTTCATATTTGGATTGGTCTATGGAAAATCATAAATATAGTCCCTACATCCCAATATTAAATAAATTAGATAAAAATTGTGACTTGAACTACTCAATATGATTTATTACATTCATATATATCAAAATTTGGTTACGTAGTTTTATACATTATAATTTCATGAAACATTAAAATGTTCAAATTTTATTTTAACATATAATGATTAAATTATAATTATATATTTGTTATAGGACATGATATTAAATATATATTTATTTATGGAATGTATAATTGGAAGTCTCCAATCATTATTGTTATGGTATGAATTCACTCAGCATATTATCAAAGGTCACTTCATGTGCGATAACACTAAGGGAGAAAATAGTACACTAGATATATATAGATTTTGTAGAAAAAAAAACAATTTTCCACACTTTATTAGTCCCTAAAGTAGTTTATATTTTCACTATATCTTCAGGTAGATAAAAAATTAGTTCTCTAATCATATTAAAATAGAGTCCCATTGTGTTTCAGCAACTCGATTCCGATGGAAAAAAATCCAGCTATACAATGTATGACTCAAATAAATAAATATCCCAATATCTTTCAAGCATAATCTATAACTCTTGATTTTTATCTACATAAATAAATATACTAGAAAAACTAGTAATCTAATGTATCATCATAAACTAGACTAGACAACACATACAACTAGGCTCTGAACCAGAACCTGAATTTACATGAACAAAATTCCTCATCCATAAGGGATTGTGAGTAGCACATGAGAAACTAAAAAAAATAGAGTGAAAGACATTACAAACCTCAAATTATATCATGGAATATATGTTTATAATGATGAAAATACCATCTATATTACAAAATGATATACCAATAATAGTACTGATACAACTAGTTTAACAAACTAGAACCATGATACATGTCTAAGAACAAAACAATTGGAATCTAAAACTAAAAACAAAAACCTAGTGGGATACATGGGAAACATACCACTATATCACGACTTCTACTCAAGACCATTGGATATAGACCATCAAACATCACTATGGAACCTTTCAATTCCCTATAAAAAATAAAACATGGTCTATTCACCCAAAATGTAGTGTGTAGTGTGTAATCAAAACAAGATCAGTAGGATCCCACATAAATGCTCCCTGGATGTTTGTCAAATTTCCCCAATATGATAAATATATAAATAAATAGAGAAGATACAATAATTTTAAGGTTTTGATCAAAAAAATATTAAAAAAATTTACATTTTCATACTTCTAAAATAGTTATCTTATATCATAGGTTAAATGAAATTTTTCTATAAATCATTTTTCAAATCATGCATCATTTATCCACATAAAAACCGTAATAAAATCGAATCAATTTAAAATATAGATCCCCTAAGTATGACAACGTCATAGGCTAGATAGGTCTCACGTACCTCAATAATTCAGTTATGACATAGTTTAAGAAACATGTCCCTATAATTGTAGGTCCAATAATGAAGAATAACAAAACATTTTTGAACCCCAAACCATGATAGATACCTTTTTTCATAAAAAATAGAGCCTAAGGAATAGAATAACAACACATGAGTAACACCCCTATATAAATATGGTTTTTTCCCAATAATTAAACTCCCTCCTTGGTACCCAAGGCTCCCATATGTGGTAAATGTCAAAAAATTTCAATGATTCTAGATGCATTCCAAAATCATTTTTCTAACTACCCTTGTTCAATTTAAAATATTTTTTTCATACCAATTTCACAAACCATTTCATAGTTATTTGAAATCATATTTTTTTACCATAATAAGTGGAAAACCAATATTTTAACATAACCATTAATGAACACATATCATAACATCACTGATAATGAAAATAACCTTTTATAAAATATTTTAAAAAAAACATATTATGTTCACCAAAAAATGATTTTAGATAAACCCACCTACCATAAACACGGGTTTGAATGAAAAAAACAATAATATTGACAAAAAAAATAATAAATGGTTACCATAGTAGTATGTCAATATCCTAAACAATGGATATTAGATCAAAAATACAAAAGTCAAAATCATAAAGACCAAAGGAGATAATGGATGTTACACACCCAAATGATTCATTCACAATGGTCAAAGAAGGATAACCTATATCCCCTTTCATATATCTCTTAGTAAGTAGGAGTAAAAACTATTTTTGAATGGAAGATATCACTTATCACAGAATTTGGAAGGATATAGAATCTCCCAATTTATTCCTCCATAGTTATCAAAAAAGTAAACCATAATAAATAAATGAAAACAAAGTCACAATATTAGAGAAAACTTAGTAAAAAACACATGAAAACACCCATCATAAATATCCCTTGAGTGTATAAAAATAAGTTTAATTAATTCCATATTGATTGGTGTTTAAATCATCTATTTGAAATTATAAAACGAGAGACACCATGGAATGTTGGGGATTTACCATGCCTAGGGTGCCCATCAGGTAACCTATCTAGTAGCTCAAATTTCCTACCTTAACATTCCATATCCCTAAGTTGTTGAGTTTTTTAGGCAACCACATCCACCAAGAAAAAGGTAAGACATTGCGTACATCATGTATCATGTGATAATCAAGAAGACATACACTTTACCATATCCTACTTTCGGAATAGTTGACATGTATAAGGTTGTTGGATCCATAATGGTACATAACGTACTCTATCATATTCGTGTTGTTCTTTTTGTTACACGAAAAAACCAAAGACATTCTATTTAACCCACTAATCAATTTCCATAATTCCTAATCATGGAAAAAAACACCTAAGAGATAAAAAAGGAACATGCCATAAGTATGGATTTTATAACCTCCCCACAAAATAACATTTGGTCCCTAGAAAGCCATATCAAGTTATTAATATTCAAAAAGTGATGAGACCTTACCTCTCTCATAAATGATTCATGCTCTCATGTTTATTGAAAAATTGATTACGACATCTATAAAACCATTAAAAATATAATATAATTCCCTAATAGAAGATTTATAGGAGAATTTATGATCTAAAATGGTTCTTCCCCAAATAAAACTTATGTATACAACTTTATTTATCTACTATTTTGATCATGGGAATGATTAAGATGATACTTCTTAAGATGATATATGCGGAAATAATCATGGATATTTATCAACTTGGGCTACAACACCAACCTATATGACACATATCCAGTCTAATAAATGACCATGAGTGGTCAGCCTTTTCTTGAATCTATATTTAATTACATCCCAAGCCTATAGTGACCTAACCAGATTGACATATGAATGAATAACAGGTCCCCAATATAAAACAGAAAATGAATGAATTGAATATATACATAATATTTCTTCCAACGGTGACATATAATCTATTTCTAGTTTATATAATTCATCCTTGAAAAATTCTCATGAATTAATATCCTTTCCATAAGAGAGGCCTCACGCAACATTTACTAACAATTAGGTGACCTACACTAGTGATAATGCAAATCCTTAAAATGAGGAGTTTTGATATATCACTATCAACTCTTATATTCTAAAAATTCTATGAATATAATATGGATATCCAAAAATAATCTAAAATCCATTGGAAGGATAAGAAAATATTGTCTAAAATCTAAAGATTACACATATTCTAACCATCTATCTCTAAATGATAAGTTGAACTAAACCTGAATTGATTCCCCATTACCTCATTGAGCCCTTTCCAAAACCCTGAATTAATCTTGAATTCCAATCCAAATACAATAGTATAATAAACCCCATGTAACTTCAAATATTATATATATATATATATATTAACTATAATGTTGACCGTAGTGGTGTCCCTAATCCAAATAATTTTATCTATTTTCATCGTCCAATAAATCAAATCCTAGATAACTTTATTTCCATGAAGATAAATTAAAATCCCACATTAATATCGCCAAATATCATATACAATTAACATACTAACATTGTAATTTGTTGAATAAAAAAATAATTATTCCCTTTGTCTACCTCAATCTACTTTATTGAGTAATGGTGACATAGAAGATTAGAAATGTCATCCTTCATGCATGGCCTACAAAAATTCCATCACATATCATAATATATCTTTATAGTTCAATGATTAATGACCCATAATGAACTATGATAATGATGAGTCACCTAGTTTCTGATTGGATAGGGGATGAATCATTGAATCATGATATATATGATTCCATTATTGGGGTGACACTATATTGAAATGATCTTTGCACCATATAAGGATACACTGATTCCTCTAAAATCATAACCCTACTAATTTTCATATATAATTGACATAAGAATATATGATGAAATATAAACATTGGTCAAACCATTCAGGAAACATCCTTTTATATATCTAGTTGAAACTGTGTGAGATATCCTGTATGTTTTTCATACTCTTTCACTCCCAACCTATTATAATAAGTAAATTACTTATTTATATAATCAATAACTATACTCTTCATCCTGGGGGTGTAGATGATGCTAATGTAAACTGTATATTGGTACTCAATCCTCCACATATGTTTGATGTTTAGGTCCTTCTAGGAGAATATAAAAATATATATCTTGTTATAAAAACAAAACCTGAACCTCTCAATGAAAAGTATTTTCCCTATATAGTTGAGAGAATTCATAATAGTGGGACTCTCTATGTTAAGAGTATTATAATTCTTCTCATTCGGGTGATGGTGATGAGAAAATTTTTCCATAATATGATCATCTAGAATAATAATACCTCCCAGTATTACACTATAATCATTAAAATAAAAAGCATATCCCACAAAAGTTATGGTTTATCAGAATATGTTACAATGTAAGAGTCCTTTTCCACTCCTTATAAGTGGTCTAAATCTGTGAATACCATGATATTTCTTCCTATTCATGGTAAGTATAGACAACTGTGATGTTATAATTGAGAAATATATTATGAATCACTTATAATACCAAAATAAACCCAAGAATTTCTATAGCTTGGTGAAATTAAATGGTTCATCCCATAAAATTACAACACTAACCATTTCATGTTCAAATAATATTATGTGCTTTAAAAAAAGTTCCCTAATAACATAGCCTGTCATATAAACAAATTATTTTGATAGAATCAGAAAAAGATGCAGTTTCTCAATATTCCAAAAATTAAATTCATATTATACCCATAATGTTTCTCATTTTATGAATTGACACAGATATCATCCATCAATACCTCAATAAGGTATTAAAATAATAGTAATATAACATGTTTTCTAAAATCATTTAAAACTAACTAATAAATAAATAGGCCCAAAAACATCCAAATAATTTCATAGTATCCATACCTTCTTCTAAAATATTTATTTGAGAAATCTCATTCCATATCACATAAATGAGGAAAATGTGACTGAAGGTCAGATTTCAAAAACCACTATCCCTCTAATAACTGAAAAAATAAATCATCTATATATGGGAAAAAAGAAACTTATTCTTAATCATTATGGAGGTCGGTATCTTATTACATATTAAAATATGAAGATTACCATCATACATTTTTGGAAAAGATTACTTGAGGTACCCATGTGGAAAAAATGGGATAGGAAAATCCCTTCTATAAGTAGTAATAAAGGTATATAATAATCTATTTCAACTCATAAAATTCTATGTGATAAGATAAAAAATAAATTACATGTTGACGAGGACCTAAATATCTATATAACTATACCTCTCTTTTGAGGAAGACTTTAGATTTCATATAGGAAAACCATGAGGAAATCCCAAAAAACCATGTTATGGTTTTCATGGGATGATACATCATCATGGTAAACCACAATGTCATACAACAAATTCATATAATTTGTAAAATAATATCCTACATAAAATGAACTCAAGTATTACATTACTTGAAATCATTATGGGCTTCCATCTGATTCAATGATTAAAACATTCTAGTGGTAAAAATAATTCTTGGATAAATGAGAAAATAACCAATCCATCCTCATGATGATTTCAAAAACTCTATATCACGATCTTGAATGGCCTAGACTTACTCAACATCTTCTATCAAAAGTGAACTTGATAGAAAATGAAACCCATTGACACTCTCTTTCCTAGAGGCATTTCAATCTCAATAACATAGGATATACACTCTACTAGAGTTTTAAAACATCCATGAAATTACATGATACAAAATAATGAGAGGAACTTCTGTGAAAAAGTAATATTTTATATGATATTCAACAAAAACAGTACAACATAATATATTTTGACCCTCAACAACAACTATTATTAGCTCCTCCAATGTGTGAAACAACTTCACTCCAGAGTCCTGTGGATGTAAGCATATTGACATTTAATCTTATGGATTCACCACATATCACTTTGGAGATAAAAATAAATAACCATATTGAGGAATAAATATATCCAAGAATTAATTTTACAGATAGAATGTGTTACCATTTATATTACTTGTATTTTCGTGCGCAGGTAATGGTCTTCATGTGTAACTCACCTTACAGCATAGGTATGAGGTCAAGGGAATACTACTAGATTGTTATAATCGATTATAAATTTATTTAATTTCATACATACATACACAATAGTTTATATTATCATTTTACATTATCTTATTAATATTTGGTCAACTATAATTTCATCTTGGTGTAAGTGGAGACCAAAACAAGATAGGCATTCACTTCGAACAGATCTTCTCTATCATATTAATATCCACTATTCAATATAGTTTGTGGTATTTGGTATGTACAATTATGATCATATTAGAGGATAAATTCCATGATGGTACTTCTCATCCATCATCTTATATTTCATCACCACATTTAGAGAAATGAAAATACCAACTAAAAAAATGTTTCTTATACTCTTACTCAGAGTTATCTGTTTATTGAATAAAGATATATTCAATAAAATACCCCATAATCAAGAATTATAGGTAAATTTTTGGAATGAAAATGATATTGATTTGTTTAAACCTTGTTACCATGTCCTAATTCACCTGAAATATAGGTCTCCAATAAATATTTCTCAAACCCTCAAGCATAAAAGTTTCACACTTCACCTGGACTGATTTTGGTGTCCCCAAGAAGTTAAAGACGTGGTCAATGTTTTCAGTCCACTTCATCACCAACAATGGTTCATCAATACCCTTAAAATGATGAGGGCTTCATGAATATGAATTCATTTCAGCAGTTCGGGTATCTATTATTTATTGGATGTGCCTCATAATCTTGGTTATGAACTAGAAATATATTCTGATCCATGACATGGACAATTTGTACAACAACCTAGATGATATAATGATTGATTAAAAGATATCCATGGGGATAATTTCCCTATACACCCTCATTATAATATTAGGATGACATCTCAAATGAATGATTCTATGTACCATAACTGAAATAGACTTTCAAAAAATGAAATAATCATAGTTTAAACTAAAAGTACAAAGACCGGAATAGAGATTAAGGTCAATATTGAATACATGAGATTGATTAACCCACAACACTTAGTGAATTAAGGCTCATTATAATGAGATATATCCATGAACATTCTTTTTATCATATCCATTATGTCTCTATAATATTGTCTCTTACCTAATAAATAAATATAGATAAGAAAACATGTGGGTATGACCATATTAATACAAATTTATCATTATCTCTCCCAAAAAAATCCATCTAGGGTTTAAACATGACTACAAAAACTCCCAAATGATATTCATGATCCTTGTGGGATACTGACTCACACACAAGCACCCAAAAAACATGATGGATTTATTTTCCAAATCAAAATCAATAAACTGACATATAACTACAGAGATATAACAATAAACGGAATATAAAATAGTGGAAAACAAATAAAAATAGTGATGTAAACAAAATAATAAACCAAAACAACGGTAAATGTCAAATAAGATAATCCTTGGTATCTCAAAATATCAAAAAAAAATCTATATAATTTGTGGGAAACATCCCAATATCTAACCACAATATACGTTTTCTCATATTCTGTAGATCCTTTCATCTATACTATAGTTCCACCCCCATTCCTACATTAGAAAAAACATGGTGTACATACTAGTGATGAAGTGTGTATGGTGTGATAAATATATGTTTAGCTGGATCCCATCCAAATATCATATAAATATTATCTTTCAAATAATCCCAATATACCAAATGTATGAAAACTATGTCATCATAAAATAATATTTAAAATTTTATCAAAATATATGATAAAACCATTCTCATTTCATAGATTGATAATAGATCACATATGACGCATTTGAAAAATATATTCAAATAAAACATTGAAAATATCATTAATAGTTTATCCACATCAATTCCAAATCAATACAAAGAAAATTCCAATCAATATCATCCCTAGGGTACATAGTTCTAGACTAGATGATTCACTTGTACCCCTATAGTCATGTCACTACATTGTCCACTTAAAACATCCCTAAGATAATATTGTATAGGGAATAGAGGACCAACCCTTGGATAAACCCTCTAATGGATCTATATAATCACACACCTATTACAATAGGGCCTGAGAAATATATGAACACCCTATAAGTGAACCCACTTTGGAAAAAATGATAAGTCACAATAATAAACCTGCTTCCTATATACCAAATTTTTACATGTTCTATAAATGTAAAAATTATTCAAATCAGTATATATCATTTAATAGATAGATTCAAAAAAAACATTGTTTCGATTGAAACCATGATTTGAAATAAAAGAACAATCATTTTCATAGTTCTTTGAAATCATCATTATTTTTATAAAACATGGGAAAAACCATTTACTAAAAAAACTATTTACACAAAAAAATATGAATATATCATGGATAAATAGAATAATTTTTTTGAAAAAAAGAAATAAAAAATTAATGATGTATGGTTTAGCAGATATAGAATAATTATCGAACCACCCACCTCACAATTCAGTTCTCACAATAATATCAATGGGATATGTGTCCCATTAGGATGAGGGATCAAAAATCTGTAATTGAGTCTCTTAAAAAAGGTATTTCAAAACCCAATACTATAATTCAATATCATCAATAAGAAATAAGAAAAATTAATATACATAAAAAAACAAATCTTTTATATAAATATAGTAAGGAAAAATATTATATCACATTTATAAATCTCCCATAAAAGAGGAATAAATAATAGTTAAGGTGAATAGATCACTTATAAATAATGATGTGATATGTGATCCCTTAAAAGGGGGATTTTTCAAAATAATAAAAAAAAATTACAGGCCTTCGGGCTGTTGGATGGATGAACAATGTGATAGATGAAGTCACCCAAAAATATTCGTTATAATGAACTAAAAATGAAAAACAAGTGATAGAAAAAAATGAGGTATGGATATAGGAGAAAACTATTTGAAAGAATAATTATTATAATATCACTACATAAAATCTTTCCCATTTACATAAACATGTGTAAAAACATCCAAAAACATTGTAAAAAAATAGAAAATTTATAATTACAATCTATGCCACACCACAATGTGATGGGGACCACTATGTTGATTGTGGCCTTAGTGGTACCTCACCTGTATCTCGACACAACCTACTCAACACACACTCGACCGGAGAAAATGGGAATTATGGTCTGGCCGCAACATCCACCTGGCCCATGTTGAAGGTTTTTTTGTCTTTGAATACAAGGAAACCAATATTAATACATTCCTTTGAACATACACTAATTATAACATAATCAGTATGGATATGGTTCTCATGAATCACATATGTATTCCATGGGACCCACCTTGACTGTAGTGCTTCTTGCATTTCTACAAAATCCCAAAGAAACCTATTTTGGCCACCTGGACCTTCCAAATTTTAATAAACCAAAAAAGTAACACCTCATACCTCAATAGAATAAAATACCATATTCTAGCATGTGACATATAAATCATATTTTATGTATTCATATGTATTCTTCTAGACATGAAAATCTAGAATTTTCAACATATTTTCCATCATATTTATATGTCCTCCTCTAAACATTGAACACACAGACACAATAATTCTTCTCATTCTTTAATTGATCATGAATTTAAACTCTTCTATCTTCGATACAATGATTCAATAAGGTTTTATTCATTCTCAATTCATAGAGTCAGTATTTTTGAGTAGAAAAATTTATATAGTTATCATTATTTCATATAATCTATATATATTCATATAATAATAATGATAAATATAATTTTCATTATTTTAAACATAGATATATCTCAATTATCCTTTGAAAATAATGCTTATATTTCAAATTCAAGATGATATATTCAAGTTAAAACTCTCTTTAAAATATTAGTTTTATCATCCATTTTTATATTTCCTAAATACTTGTGATCCATTCCATAATTTAAATCTTAATGAAAACCAATGAATTTAACTCCCTGAATTTTTCCACATATACATAGAACCAAAATTAGATACCACATTCATACATCATGGATCTCATCCTAGAATCCCAACAATCTCTTAGGAAGGTATTCTTTTAATCATGGAAATGATAATGATCATGTGATTGATCAAGATGATTGAATCTATATGGATAGTTTCATTCAATTAAATATTAATTTCCTTAATAATAATTATATTAATATTATGTCACTCTCAAATTTGTCATATTGTTAATTTATAAATCATGATGTTGAATTGATTGATTAAATCTTATCAGGTCTTTCATCAGCATTTTGAAGAATCCATATAATCCTTTTGACCAGTCACATCATCCTTATGTGAAGGGGGTGTGGATTTTTCAACTTTAAGACACATCTATCTCAACCTTATGATTATGGTTGTACCAACATATGATTATGGTTTTATCAATATTAAAATTCATTATTTAAACATAATGAACTAGTTTTATAGTCAATATTATCATTAGGATAATTTTTCCTCAACCTTATGATGATGGTTACTTCACCCTTTATGGGATTATTATATTATCTTTTCTAGTTATATTCATAGAGAAAATATAAAGGAGACCTCTCCATCTCAATTTTTGGGTTCTATATCAGTCAAAATAAATTTTAATATCCAAAATAACATTTATAAGGTATATATTTCTATATCACAACAGCTTCAATGATCCTAATTCATTAGGACAATCTATTACAACTTCTAGTTTAAGAAACCCTATTATCCCCAATATTTTACCCTCCTATTTTTCATATACTAATAACAATATCATGAATGTATAGAAGATAGTGGTTAGAACAATATAATATATTATTAATATTAAAATCAATATAGTAAGTCATCAAATGTAAATTCTAATATGTGTTGAATATAGTGAAAATATATTTCAAATCTACAACATTATATTCATTTTGGAAATAACATGGAACCCCCTATATCATCTCTTCATTTGTTATCAACCCATATAGAACCAGTATTTCATCAATATGTTATCTCACCTTATCTATAACAAATTAAATTCAATCCAATGAAAAAAGTTATGTCTCTCTAGATTTATTTTCCATATCCCTAACATTTTTTACATCAATATTTGTGCCTAATTTTATCCCCCCTATTGATATGAAATACAAAAGAAAAATTTGGGGCTTGTCATGTCACCCAACGTCTTTGGTAACAAATATTTTTTCCCTTTTCAGATCTGAATTACATCTTTCTCTACATAATATAATGATGATAGAATATGTTTTACTTAGAAAAAATTCTTTAGTTAAAAAACTTAAATTATATATTAGATAAATTTTTGTAAAAAATCTGAATTGATTACCATTGTGATTAATGTATTTCATACAGAAATATATAGGCTAGAAAAACCCCATTATATATTTTTCATCCTATAAAGATATATATTAATTAATAAAAAATTGTACAGTACACACACTTAAAGAGAAATAGTAAAAATGTTCAAGTAATTTTCAAACAACACCTATTTTTCTCATCCTTTAATCAAACAACAAGTCACATTTTTAAATATGTTTTCCCTAAAAAATAATAGTAATAATTGAGATAAAAAAGCATTCTATAAATTTTTATAGCTATAATGGAATTATTTATCTAAAAAATTGTATACTTATCTATATTTTCACCTCATAATGGGATACAATAAACATATACTATTCATAGTGTACATAATAGTATATGAAGAAAAACATCATTTCATTCCAACAGTTATATCCTTAATTATCATCATTCAATACTCTATATGTTATCATAAATAAAAAAAATCTTAATGGGGATAAGGATAGAAATCGTGGTTTCATAGTTGAATCACTAAGTATGGGAGTTTTCTCTTAACCTATTACACTCATTCACTACAATAAAAGTATGGGAAATATTATTTATGTTTTTATAAAACCGTCATAGGGTTTATACTAATCGTTTCCCTATAACTGACATTATTTTTCAAAGATTTATTCTCCACCTCTATGAAAAAATTATATTATTTTATTAATTCCAGTATCATCATCCTATAAAATTCATCAATGGTTCGTAAGAATGTTATAAAATCATTTTGGACATCTCATTTGTTCCATAGATTTTATGAAATTTCCACTGAAAATATGTATCAAAATTTATAGATAGATTATAATGGTTGTAACACACTTATTTTGTAACCACTTTAATCTTATTGGAAGTACCATTAATCTTTTATTTTTATTTGTCCCTAATCATTAAATGTGTTTCTTAATATATTTTTAAGAATTATAGTTTTACTTTTTCAACCTATTTACAGTAATCATTGGATTGATTATCCTAGTTTACCTTATGAAGTTTACCCTATTAAATCATAATATATATATCTTGATAGTTTATCCATGAACACTTTCACCTTTATTGTTATCATATCCGCATATGTAAAACACCTCTTATAAATACAAAAATCGGTTTTGGGGGATATTTTTTGTTATTTTTTCATATAATCTATATTATATTAAAATCTATCATTATTTGACAACCAAATATCCTCCTTTGATCAATATAATTATTGAATAATGATATGTTAAACTACATTAAGTAATCATTATGTTTATAACATCGATAACACCAACCAAATAATTTCATCAATGACATTAAATTGTAAATATAAATCTTCCGTTAATTTATTTTTGGATGTAAAACTTCATTAATATCATTTCATTCCATGGGGTGGTGTTATACTAGGGATATTCTTATCCCACTGAATATAGAATAATTTCTCCACCTTTTTTCATGGTCCAAACATGTTTAGCCATAATTTTTTTAATTCACTATATGGAATAATTAGATTATTTTGAAATAGATTCTAACACCCATGATTTAATTATAGAGTGTTTATTTTTTTTTTGTAAATTGGAAAATTCGATGGCATTAAAATTTTGTATATGATAAGATGAATATCAATTTTTAACTTACTATGCCAAAACTGTCCTAGAACGAGTTTCTGAAATTCACACATAAAAATAATATATTATGAATGATTGAAAATATAGTATTTCAATATTAATCATTTTAATTTTTATATTTTGTTATAATACGTATAATTAAAGATCTATTGATTATCCATTTTATAGAAATAAAAATAAGATCATTTGGTGGTAAACAGAATATTTTTTAGAAAACTATTTTTGAATGAATAAACATTTAAATTTTAATTAATAAAAATAATCAGTACTAATGATTGATCTAAATCAAATTTAAATAAAAAATATATAAATACTTGAATTTAATTATTATAATGATGATTAATTTTCATACAGTAGATATAATATCATCTTATACTTAAAAAATACATTTCTTGAAAACAACTCATTGTAGATATAATATCATCTTAAATGTTTAATAATTCAGTTTTTTCATAGTTAATAATAAAATAATAAAAATGTGTAACTGTGTTAAAGGTTAAAATAAGTTTACCATGGGTTGACCAAAGAATAATAGTGTAAAAATGAAAAATACACATTATTAAACACTATTTGTTTTTGGATTCTAATTTAGTAAAATAAACCCATAAATATTAATCCATTTGGATGTATTTGGATTTATTATGACATTATACTATTTATACTTCGGAAAAAACTATATTATTCATATACCTAGCCTATAAAAAAAATTTCCACGACTACATTCTTTACACCACATAGAACAATTTATATCAAAAATAAAATGAAAAACTATCTTCCTAATATCATTATCAACATTATAGATAATAATTTATTCTAAACAGACTAACATAGGGTCGTTATGAAGATATATAAATGATGTTTCTCTAAGATAAGGTAATCATCGTAATAAAGATCCTTTTTTTACTTCTTATTTTACCACCTCCAATTATGATCTAAAATTACAATATAATAAAACAATTATTTTTCATATAATACATTATTATTATATTTATTGAATAATTCTTACCCATCACCTTCTCCACCATAATGGATACATAACAATCACTCATGTGTATGGCAGACTATCTCTTCCTAAACAAATGCCATTTGTTTTCCCTCACCGACACACATGGATAGTCATAATGGTGGAACCAATTAACAATTTCTTAAAAGTGTTATGATTAATTTATATATTCATATATAAGGATTGATTAAAAAAATTATATATCGAATAAAAGTTATTTTTATTAAATTTATTTATTTATAGAGATTATGAAACTATATCCTTGGAAAAAGAACCAAATCATCCAAGATAGTACATGAATTACAAAAAAAAAGTAGTTAATACCAAAAATAATGGTAATAATAAAATATTGTTAATGAGAAGGTAATTATCTTTTAAAAGAGGATCATACATGATAGTTTTAAAAATAACAAGGTTATATTATAAATTAATAACATGTTAAGAACCATTATTCATTATGTTAATGTTGTTTAAACTAAAGAGAATCACGAGGTAACATAATTAATTTTAATTTTATCTCCATTGGGACATATTTTACATTATGAACCTATTTAATTTTAGGTGTTTTATATACAACCTTGTTGATATACTAGACAATAATATATATTTATTCCCAAAAAAAAATTTAGTTGATTTTTGTCTTATATAGGGTTACACTTTTAAAGTATACAAAGAGGTGATAATTTATTTTCAAATCTCATTTTGGGGGTTTTCTTTATTTTAATAAAGAAATAATATATTCTATCCTTATTAACAACCATATATTTTTTTTATCCTGTATATATTTAAGGTGTTTAAATATTTTATTCGTATATTTTCTGTAATTGAAACTTTAATTCAGAATGATTTTTTTAAACAAATATTTTATTTACACAAATGATTTATTAAGGAAATATTATGATATGCAATTTTTATAAGGATTTATAAGAAAACATATATTTTTAATTTAGTGTTTAATTTAAGAATTTATTTATAATAATTCAATAGTAATTTTTTATCATATAAGTCATTATTATATTTTCCTATCTCTATAACGTTTTAACACACTATAGCTAATTCTAAAAGTTTTCAACAATTTTTCAAATAAAAAACATTAAAGAAAAATTATTTATGTTATTATTTATATGTTTTTTTCTATAGAATAAATTATTTAGATAGAAAATAATTATTTGTAGTCTTTAATGTTATGTTCATTATCTTTATCTGGAAACATTCACTTTCCTAATATATTTTGAATTTATATTTATTATAAGTATACATATAATCTATATCATAGATAACATTATTTCATAAACCATGTACAATTTCCACATATTGTTTTCCACTTTGGATGTTATTCGATTATATATGGAAATATTTTTAGTCTATATTCATTATTAAATTTATTTATTTGTTGATATAGAATATTAATTTTCAATTAAAATTGACATTCAAAATATTAAGAGTGAATTTTACATGCAGTGACAAGTGGTCCCCAGTTATTTAAAATCCCCTTGTTACATCAACATGTGTCATGAGAAAAATAATTTGAACAAATTAAATAGGTTTTTCATTAATACCAACAAATAGATTAAAAGGTATCTCAACAAGGTCATGTAGATATATTTTTATATATATATAAAGATGTTTTATATCCTGATGTTTAATATTAATTATTTCCTTCATTTAGAATTTTTTATTATTATCCATAACATTACTCTATAGATATTATCCATTGATTCCATTAATTTCCATGTTCATGATTAAATTTCATGTTTTTTAGTTATTTACCTTATATTATTGATTGTTCTTTATTTACTAATGATAACTTCCATTTTCTATAAAACATTCTAAGAATCTAATATCACATTTTTTTTCATATCACTATAATATGATGTATGATATTATTGTAAATATTATAGATAAAATAACACTTCTTATTCTATGTATGATATATTTCTAAGGAAATATGGGAATCATATAGGTTTCTAGTTATGAAAAAAATATAAACTGATCAATCCTGCAGGGTGATATACCTTACATTTTTTGTCAATGTGACAATGCTCGCACCATATATGAGATAATATTATATATAACCTAGCCTTTTACAAATAAAATTACATGATTATAATTATAGAAAAACATTATATTACATTCCAAGGATTGTAAAGTATAGTGTCTTGTAATACTACATACAAAAAACGAAACACATGCTACTAAAAAACACTTATTTATTTAATCTTTCTAAGGAGATTCTAAGTTATTTTGATCCCTTACATATGCATAGGATACCCTGGGGATCACATGAATAACGGGATGAGTTAAAATCACAGTGTGGGAATAAACATAAAAATAATTCTTTACCATATGGGTTATAGATCACGACATAATGATATAAATTGTCATATAGAATCATAACATATAGACATGGGAACCTATAAACATGGAATCATTGAAATGTGGAAGAAAAATAAATCATGACTTTAGCATGAGTCAACGATTATTGCACATAGAGGAGAATAATTCAAGGATAACCACCAAGACCGTTTCACATGGTATCACAAGCCAAGTCTAACCGCCTTGACCGTTTCACATGGTAGCACAATCCAAGGCTAACTTCCACGACTATTGCACATAATGTCTCATGAGACTCAAATTTACCCTATGCATTGGAGTTAAATATTATAGCACCCATATGATATAATTCATGAATATTATTTTCATTTTCACATATAGAATCATAAAATATAAATCACAAACCTAAGGGAACCCATAGAACAAAATTGGTATCATAATCATGTCTGAAATCCTAATGAATGGGTGTATCATAAAAGTGTCGATGAAAGATAGGAAATAAAACATACACAGACATTCATCTGGTAAAATTATAATATATCATGGTATGTTTTGTCAAATATAAGTGAGAACATGTGGAAATAGTATTTAATAATAATTTTCATTAAAACGTTTTAGTGTCGTTTTAAGTAATACAATAATTGGAATTTAAAATAGAAAAGGGAATAATGTTTTGTATAAAACCAGAAGTGATCCTATTTTTTTCATAATATAAAAACTAGTTTTATAAAAACAATGATTTCATAAAATATATGGTGTAGTTGACTTGAAATTAGGTATGAATTCCAGAAGATTCCTTAAAGGGGTTTTCTTTTCGGGAAGATTGGTGAGGGTACCACTTAAAAAAATGTATTCCTCGGAAGATAATTATGACTCCACCATGATACGTGAGTTTTTAAAATGTAAAAAATAATTTATAATATGTATTTAATAATAATATAAAACTTCATTTGGATAAAAATAAATATAAATAATCTCGAATGAATAATGGAGGTTCGTGTAGAATCTCTTACATAATATCGACATGGTACTAGATGTACATAGGAAGGAATAATGAGAGAGAAAGGGGGGTTATCTTCTTTTCTAAATCATAAAGAAATTATGGTGGATGTGGTAAATCCTAAAACATCATTATGAACAATTCATAATGTGACATAATATAGATTATATTCTTAAATAAATGTGATAAATAGAGGATCCCTTACGTTAAGTCGGATGGTGTTCTTCGCTTGATCTTATGAACCTAATAAATCAAATTAGGTTCATTAATT
Organism: Viscum album; assembly: GCA_963277665.1. Taxonomy (NCBI): domain Eukaryota; kingdom Viridiplantae; phylum Streptophyta; class Magnoliopsida; order Santalales; family Viscaceae; genus Viscum; species Viscum album. Next base: position 1,856,784,521 of record OY728119.1, on the reverse strand, counting down.
AATAATTTCAAAACCACAAATACCTATTATTTATTTATTATAACCTTATCAAGTTCATTCAAGTCCATTTTGATGAGTAAAGAGGTTTAATTTTATTGTTTGGGAGACTTTTATTTCGTTGTTTTAATTATCGATTCACTTATATTCAAGTTCGGATAAACCTGAATAATGATAATGTTTGTATATAATTAAATTTATATGGAATTAGTAAATGTAAAATAGATTACATGGTTATAAAATTTATTTGGTACTTTTTTGTGAAGATGTATCATTATTAAAAATATTTATGATAAGAGCTTGGATTAATTTGATGATTTTTCTCATAATTATATTTTTTGGTATTATTATATAACATCTTCTTAGAAAAAGGATTAACCAAAATAAAATAAGATAAAATAAAAATTTAATAGTCTATTTCAACCATAAAAATGGTCTTTATACCAGAACTAAAGATGGTAATTGAAATTTATAACATGACGTCCTTGAATGTGATAAATTTACACATCTCAGATGGTGTTTCCATTTGTTTCATATAAAAGAAGTGGAAGATAGAGAAGATAATTAATTATAAAAATAGAAAAAAAACAATTAATTACATGTATGGTAATGGATTTGTCATACCATTTGGAATATTAGAGGTTATTTATGAAAATAGAGAAAAGGATCATGAAAAGTAAATGAATGAAAAGAAAAAAGGAATTTACCTCTTGATTTAATCTTCTTTGAGAGCATCTTAAGGGGTGAGGATTGTTCTTTTGAGGAATCCAAGGTCTTATGGTCATGGGGGAGGATCTTTGGGAGATATTTGGGAAGAATTCATGGAAGGGAGAAATGATTTATAAAAGTGAATAGAAGAGGAGAGTGTGGGTGGTTTTTATAGTGGTAGGGGGAAGTGTTTTCATAATTTTTAATCATTACAATATTATTTTAAAATATGAAAATAAATAGTGATGATTCATGAGACCAAAAATAGTAATATGTGCATGTGATGTTGAAACCAAGGTGCATACATCAATATTACATCACTCGTTACTCAATAATTTATGTATTTAGTTTATTTTGTAAATTATCGTATTTCACTATTCATCAAAAATTCATTTATTTCAGAAAAATCCCAATGAATCGCTATAACCAATATTCAACAACTAGAATAAAAAAATTAACTCAATTTTACAAAAATAATTTTCGAAATATCAGTAATTTATTTATTTTTTGTAAAAATCATAATTTACATGAATAATACAAATTTTAAAACTATAACTGATTTTATATTGTTTTAAAAAATAAACAGTCTTATAAAATTATATTAATATTAAAATACATAAAAACAATATTTTTTGATACATTTTATGAAAATACATTTTCTTAATCATTAAATTATTTATACATTTTTAATTAAATATTTATGAATTATAAAAATACAAACACTATCATATTATTACTTATATGTTGGATAAATTTTATTTATAATTTAATTTGTAAGGTTAATATTTAAATGGACGATTTACTATTCATAAGGGTCATATTAGAATTCATAATAGTTTCATTACAATTCTAAGGGAAACATTACTATTCATAATGGTCAGTTACTATTCACATAAAATAATGACTGTCTTATCAGCCTCCAAACATCTTATTGATCGCAACCATGTATGTCATATATTTTAAATTCAAATCACAAAACTGAAAATATTATGTGTAAAGGTCACATAGTTCTCAGTATTTAATTTTGTTTTTATTTCATGTGATTTTATGTCATAATTATTGGAAAGGAATTCCCATTGATAATACATTGGGTCGTTACATTATTCCCCCTTAAGAAATTTCACCCGAAATTTTTTTTACATTATATACCATAAAGAGGTGTGGGTAATTTTCTTTCATTACCTCCACCAGTTCCCATGTTGCCTCTTTGTACATATGGTTCCGCAATTTTATGATGACAAGGTGAGTAGCCTTGTTACATAGAAAATTATCTCTATGATCCAAGATCTTCACTGAATGCTACTAATAAAAAAGATCATTCACTAACTATACCACCTTTTAAGAGAGTACATGTGAAGGATCTAGTATGTACTTTCTTAAGAGGGACACTTAGAAGATATCTTGTACTTTAGACATGGTAGTTGGAAGTGTCAGTCGATAGGCTATAACCCTGACACGATCAAGAATATTAAAGGGGCCTATGTACCTGGGACATAGATTTCTTTTCTTCCCAAACCTCATGAACTACTTCAATAGAGATATGCAGAGAAATACCAGGTCTCTAATATTGGACTAAAGGTATCGTCAATTATTGTCTCCCTAACAATTTTTTCAACTTTGGGCTGCCTTGATGTGATGCGAAATGGTTTTCACCATATCCACCACTTCTTCGACCATTCTAGGTCCTTGCTTCTACCGCTCATTAGCTTCATCCCAACACACTAGTGTTTTTCACCTTTTCCCATAAAGGTCTTCATATGGTTCTATTTACATGATAGAATGGAAACTATTATTGTAGAAGAATTAAACCAGTGGAATAAGTTGGTCCCATCCTCCATTGAAGTCTATAGAACACTCTCTCAACATGTCTTCTAGTGGTGGATAATCTAGTCAGGTTGGACATCAGTTTGAGGATGATAGACTATACTAAAGATCTGTTCACTTCTTAATGAATGTTTTATACTTTTCTAGAACTTCATGGTGAATCTCATATCTCTAGTGGATGTAGTAGATATTGGTACTCCATGCATCCTTACCACTTATTTGATATATATCCAGGCATGTTGATGCAATTAGATTTCCTCTAAAGTCATGATAAAGTGACCTATCATTTTAATATGATTTGAAATGACCCATAAAATTTTTTCCTCTCAATTTACTTGGAATTATTGTTACAAAATCCATGGTGATGTTCTCCTAATTCAATGTTGGTATGGGTAGTGGTTGCATCATCCCCTTAGACTTATGTCTTTCAGCCTTGACTTGTTGACATAGCAGGCACATTGATGTGTACTCAACAATCTCCTTAATCATATTGTCCTACAAAAAGTTCTCTCAGAGATATCAATACATCATTGTGATCACTAGGTTAATAGTGAAGGTTGAGCTATGTGTGTCATTCAAAAGCTCCTTCATTATCTCTTGGTCAGATGGTACACATAATTATTACCCAAATCATACAACCCCTTCCTCATCCATCATAAACTCAGAGTATTCCCCATTTAAAATGGCCTCCACCCTTTTCTGAATTTCCACAACCTTTCTTCAAGCATCCTTTATTTTTTACACGAGGGATGGTTGAGAAATCATTTGAGACTGGATTGATGTTGTTTCTTACATAATGATTTACATGCCTATACATTGAATATCTATGATGATTGGATCCTATTCAATTGTCGTCATTGATAAATCAGTAGTATCCTTTTTTACTTAGAGCATCTTCCACCTTTTTTTCTTTAATGGGATAGTAGTGGATAGAGTAGTCATAATCTGTGATGATATCAAATCTTCTTTAATGTCACATCTTAATAACATTATTTGTGAATATATTTTTAGAATCTTTTGATTATTATATATCTCACACATATCCCCATAGAGATAATCCCGCTATATTTTCAATTCAAAGATCATATCCGGCATGTCCGGATCTTGAATAGGATAGTTTTGATCATGGAGTTTCAGAATCTACACGGCGTAGGCTATCACTTTATCATTTTTCATCAGCATAGATCCTAAGACCTTATTTAATGAATAACTTTACACCACAAATATTTATTCACTTGTTGGGAGTGTGAGTATTAGAAGAGTGATATGCCATTTTTTCACCTCCATAAAGGAGTATTCACATTCTTTCATCTAGAAAAACATCACTCCAATTCATTTATGCTTGGTAATTGGGTTTGAAAATCATGGGAAGTTGTTTTAAAATTGTTGATTATACCCGTCTAGACCCAGAAAGCTGCAAATCTCTTTTATAGATGTTGGGATGGGCCAATACTCAATTTCCTTTATCTTGGAAGGATCCAAAGATATCCATTGGCTAGTTATAAAAATCCCCAACAATTATAATTAAACCATCTAGGACTCAAATTTACTGTACATTACATAGAACGTCGCCCTTCGCAAATTATTTAGTACAATATTCTAAAACTCCATTTGTTCCTCCATGCTCATGGAGTATATCAGAATATCATAAATAAAAACTACCACAAATTTGTCGAGATAATCTATAAAGACTCTATTCATAAAATCCATGAGATTTTATGGAGCACTAGTGAGTCCAAAGGGAATCACTATGAAACCATATTGTCCATGACTCGTTCTAATGGATACCTTTGGAATATCTTCCTTCATAACCTTTAATTGGTGACATCCTGATCTAAGTTCCACCTTATAGATTTAACTTCCCTATAAAAGATGATCAAAAAATCATCTATATATGAAAGTGGATACTTTTTCTTTATTGTGGGTTTATTTATCTCATGATAATCAATGTATAAGTGAATTGATCCATCATTATTTTTGTTGAATAGGACTAGAACACCCCATGGTGAAGCACTCGGGTGAATAAAACCCTTCTCAAAATTCTCTTGTAAATATATATTCTGCTCTTCTAGATATATGTTGTCCATTCTATAAGATTTATTTAATATATGTAGGTATATTGGAATAAGTTCAATTGAGAACTCAAACTCTCGATTAGTAGGAATACTAGGAAACTCTTCAGGGAATAAATCATTGTAATACCTCATGATGAGCATGTATTAAGTCATGATTTTCTCTATTTTATCAATCACGTGATCTTTACATACTTTCTCATAAGGAATAAATGTACACACTTTATACAATAATTCTAATGGAGATTCATATCCCTCCTTTGACTTGTAAATAATTAGAGTATGCTTCTAGATGTGAAGAGTGATTTACCTTTACTGATAGTTTATGGTGTATTTGTATAAAGATATATAATCCATGCCCAATATCATCAAACTCTACTAAAGGATGTATGAAATAATTTTCTAGGAGGTTTGATCCATAAACATTTAATCAATAGGAGTTATAAACCATGGATGAAATAATTACCCCATTGAATGTTCATAGAGATAATATATCTTCCAAATTATTAGGTGGTGTTTGGATTGTTCTAATAATCATTTATGATATGAAAGAATGCATAGAACTAGAATAAAAAATAATGTTCACTATTCATGAATGAATATATTGTGTGTTTTTTACTACATCATTATTCGACTACACATCAGCAGTTGTGATAGCATTATCCCTTCCTTGTTGCATTTGAGGTTGTTGTTGATTTCTCAAACAACCATTGGCGTAGGTGAATTATTCTCATAATTCAAAAGTTCCTTGAAGTTGTAAAACTATACCACAATTAGAGAATTTATTTGATCCTTCTTTTCCATTTTCACACTATTGGGATTCATCATATCCCATCAGTAGTATTTAGCCAGATGTCCCATATTTCTATATTTAAAGTAGTTCTCGGTTCCCTTTTGATAGTTCCCATGATGCTTCTTCTCATAATTTTTACACATGGGATGGTCATGGATCTTTTCATCCTTAAAATTATTTACAAAACCTCCCACATTATATTCCATTTTCCAATTTTTTTCATGGGGCCCTCAATACAACTTAGATTCTCCAATATTCATTTCATCCTTAAGGAAAAAAAATCTCCTCATTGCTATTGAAGTAGGGAATCACCAACGGTTTTTGTAGACTCAGATTTAGTTTGAAAAAAATCCACCTTTTTCGGTTTTCATGTCAAAGCCAGAGTTTTACCTTGAAATCCATGTAAAGTTTGCTTCATTTGCTTTGATGGAATCATCTTATTTATTCTTAAGATTTAGAAAATATCTTTCCATCTTGAGACAGGTGGTTCTTCTAAAATATTAATTGAAAAAAATTCCCATGAATTCCTCCCAATCCATGAAATCAATTTCTTCCTCAGTATTTGTACTCTTTATTAGTGCCCACCACTAATTAGCTTCCCCATAAAAATTATATAATTCTAGGACTACTTTATCATCTTCTAAGGACTTGAGGACAAAGAATATCTTTTCAATGGAGTCAATCCACTATTCCATGAGGAGGTGATCCAAAGATATACTAAACATGGGAGGTCCATTCCGTGTGAAGGGTTATACAAAAAATTTCTCTTTATAAAGGGGGGTAGGGAATTAAAAAAGATTCAAGTTATTATTCATAACTTGTTCCATCTGATGAAGTAAATTTCTGATGTTTTGACCACCAACTCCCATTATATATGGAATATCATTAGGAAAATCATCACATTATATATTGCATTTATTATAGGAACATGTTCTTCTATTCCCATCAATTAACAAAGTAAAGGAATGTATAATGAGAGGGATTGAATACTTAGCTATTGATCACAAAAAAGGAAACATATAACATAGAAGGATAACCTTATAAAGGAGAAGTATATCCTAAATTGTGATTACCTAGGTTTAAATCTAGGTTATCCATGATCTATTTTGTAACTTATATTTTTATGGGATTTTTATTCCCTTGATAATGGGTTGTACTAATCCCATGAGTTTACCAAAGCATACTCATCCATAGTGTCAAAACAAGAGTGCATTAAGGCCCATCATCGTGAACCAGTTCCCGTTCGAGTCTAGATCAAAGTGGTGTTTTCGGTTTTTACCCCTAGATATATATGTTCAAGAGCCAGGTCTACCTATTTGTTTCTAGATAAGGATTCATTTTCATGATAAATCGCTTACTCTATCATTTCCTATATTTAGGGGTGTTTTATTACACATAGTCTCATCCTTATTGTTCTTAATAAGGTGTTATATACCTAATCTTCAAAAATTACTAGTCCATCCTATATTACCAAATATAGTGACCCATCATTATAAAAATAACATTACATGATTTTAATCAAAATAAAACATCATATTATAGGATAAGGATCTTAAAGTCTAGTTTCTTGTAAGACTAGGTACATAAAACATAGGGCACAAGACAACAAAAGTAATTCTTTATTTAATCTTCATAAAGATATCCTAACATCCTTTGAGCCCTTACATCTACATATGGTACCATGGGGAATAGATGAATGAAAGGATGATATAAAATCTCATTTATGAAAAAACATTAGAATAATTGTTTAGCACATAGGTTAGAGAAAAAGACATAATGATATAAAATGGCACATAGAATCATATCATATAAACATGGTATCATATAATCATTGAATCATAGAAATATGGAAGAAACATAAATCATGAAATTAGCATGATTCAAGGTTCATTGAACATAATGGATCACAAGCCAAGGTTATCCAAAAAGACCATTACACATGGTAGCCCAAGGGAAGGATAACCGCCAAGACCATTTCACATGGTAGCACAAGCCAATGCTAACTGCAAAAACCATTGCACATAACGTCTATTGAGACTCAACATTACCCAATTCATTGGAGATCTATCTAGGTAAACCCATATTAACATGTTCAGGAATATATTTTCCACATATATAATCATTAAAAATAAATCATAAACATAAGGCCACCAATAGAATGAAATGGATATCATAATCATGTCATAAAGCATAATGATTGGGTGTATCATAAAAGTTTCCATGAAATGAAATAATTAGAACATAAATGGAAATTCATATGTTAAAATAGGAAAATATCATGGTATGTGACGTAAAATATAAGTGACAACTTGTAAAATGGGTATTTATGAATTTTTACATTTAAAATATTTTACTGTGGTTTTAAGGAAAACACTAACAAGAATTTGAAATAGAAAATGGAATAATATTTTTTAAAAAACCAGAAGTGATCCAAAAAGGTTTTCATAATAAAAATAGTACTTTTATAAAAACAATGGTGTCTTAAAACATATGGTAGAGTAAACAAGAAATTGTGTATGAATTCGGGATGTTCCATAAAAGGGATTTTCTTTTTGGGAATCATTTCGGAGGGAACCACTAAAAGAATGTATCTCCCAGAAACAGAATTATGATTGAACCTTGATACATGATTTTGGAGAATTTAAAAAGAATCTAAAATATTTACATAAAAAATAGATAACATCATTTATAGAAAAATAAAGAGAAGGAAACTCGAATTAATAATGGAGGTTCAAGTACAATCCCTTACGAAATATCGACAAAGTACCAGGTATACATAGTAGGGATTAATGAGAGAGAAATAGGGTTTATTTTATTATATACCTCATGAGGGAAGTATGTGTGTGGATAAAAATGATACCCCATTATTAGGATCTACACATAATAGTACATAACATAGAATAGATTCTTGAATAAATGTGAGAAAGAGAGGATACCTTACATTATGTATGATGGTTTTCTTTGCCTGTTCGTAATGAATTGAATAATAAAACAATGATAATTAATTTATAATTATAGAATCTATAATACAGTATGTTAATTTTTCATAAAATTATTTAGTTCACCCATGTCATTTTTGATGAGTTAATAGGTCCAATTTGACTATTTGGGAGCGTCTACTTCCATTTTTTTAATAATCAGTTCACTTATAATAATGTTCGGATAAACATATATGATGTGAATGGTTTTACAAAAATGAAATTATATTACATTAGTGGACATCCAAAAGATTACACGGTAATGAAATTAAATTTTTTTATTTGGAGTGAAGGTAAATCATTATAAAAAACAATAGTGAAAAACGCTCGGATTAATTTAACGATTTATCTCCTAATTAACTTGTTTTGTTTTATTATTTTACATCATGTCAAGAAAAGGATTCTAGAAAAAATCCCAAGATAAATAAAATATTAAATAGTCTATTTCAATAATTAAAATAGTTTTATGATATTAATTTAAGATGGTAATATAAATTGATAACCTGACGTCCTTGAATGTGATAAATTATCACATCTCGGATGGTGTTTTATTTTCATTCATATTAAAGAAGTGTAAAGGAGATATGATAATGAATTATCCAATAATAATAAAAATATTGAAATAAATGTATGATGCTGTATTTTTCAAAGCATTTGGAGGAGGAGAGGTTAGAAATGAAAAGAGAAGAATTGAATAAGAAAAAGAAAGAAATAAAAGAAAATAGAAATTTAACTCTTTATTTAATCTCCATTGGGAGACTATTATGGGGAGAGGATTTTATACTCTAAAGAGGAATGATGATTATATAAGTGGTGGAGGATATTTGGAAGGTATTTGGGTAGAATTTATGGAAGGCACAAGGCTTGAGAGGATTAAAGAGAAGAGGGGAGTGTGGGTGGTTTTTACAGTGGAGGGCAACATGATTTTCTTAATATTTTTATCATTACAATATTATATATCCATAAGACACGAAATAGTGAAGATTATTGAGACAAAAAATATTAATATGTGCTTTGGAGTTTGATATAAAGGGGCTAAAATCAGAATAACATCACCAATGACTCAGTAATTAATCTATTTAGCTAATTTTATAAATTAGCGTATTTCACTATTCCTAAAAAAATCAAGTCTTTTAGAAAAATTCAAAAATTTCACCATAACCATTTTCTATGCATGGAATCCAAAATTGAACTCCATTTTCCAAAAATAAATTTCAACATATGATTAATGTAATTTTTAATTAAAATCATAATTTACTTGAAAAATAAAAATTTAAATATTATAAGAGATTTAATAATGTTTTCAAAAAATTTATAAGGACTTATAAAATTTTCAAAGAACCAGAAGACTTAAAAACCCAAATTAATGAATAAATTTAATGAAAATACATTTTATTTTTTCATTATAAAAATATTTATAAATCATTAATTAAATATTTATAGCTTATAAAAATACCAACACTATCATATTGTCACTTATAAGAGGGATATATTTTTTAATTTCTTTGGTAAGGATACCATTTACTTAGAGGATTTTCTATTCATAAGGGTCATATTTCTATTAATAAGGGTAACATTACTATTCAAAATGGTAACAATACTAATTATATGTTCAGTTAATATTAGTCAAAAAATAAGTTTGTCTTATCGAACTCCATACATCTTAAAGATCACAAATGTGTATATCAGATTTTCAAAATTCAAATAACATAAGTGAAAATAATATGTTTAATGGTCACATTGTTCTTATTAATATTTTTTTATTTTCATATTATTATATGGCATAATTATAATGAATTAATTTCCATTGATAAAACATTGGGTCATTAAAACCAGAGTTGTGGTTGTTAGAGTTGGTATCAGAACAATTTTTGTATAAATCAATGGAACTAGATTTAGTAAACCATATATTAGGGAACATAAAACTATGAAATAATTTTATGACCCATCTATTTTTAGTAATATTACATTAATATTTTTTAATTTAGTGATTTTCTGTTATTCCTTATAATACATCCCTTTCAGGTTTTTGTAAGTGGATGCATTTTTTTAAATATGCATATATAATTAATTACTCAAAAAATAGTTGGTCGATTTTATTTTTACTAGAAATATTATTTATAGTGATTTTAACCTTACCAACAACTTAGATCAACACTCCTAAGGATATTGTTGTGTTATTTCACATTTTCATTACAAGACACTATGAATGTTTTGTATAATGTTTTCATGATTTATATATATTTACAATGAAATAAAGATTATGATTTTGAGATTAACAATGAATAAATTTTCAAATCATGTTAAGTGTAACATGCGATTTAGATTCAAATATTATGCTTTAAAATTCATAATATTATGAGTTAATTCATTGTATTCAATTGATTAAGAGATATGCATGGAATAAATAATGGTATTAATAATCTTTCAGAATGTATAAATTTCCCTACTATGAAAGGTAATTGAAATTGTGCTGGAGCTAATCATATCATGGGAATATTTGGGAATCTGGAAATGAATATTAATAGAAACCTTGCATATATACACAATCATCTTGTTCAATGCCATAGTATAGTTATATTGGATCATTTACTAAAATATTATCCTCTAAATATAAATGGAACTATTAATCGAGTGGTTGTTGAGTAATGGATTATATCATATGAAATGATAATCCATGATTTGGGATACGTTGAAAAAATAAAAAAAAAATTAAGTGAATATTAATTTAAAATATATTCTAATAAATTATTTTCATTAATAAAATATAAATGAGAGGTAGAAAAAATATAACATATAAAATTCATAGCTTTTAATAGAAATTTTTTTACTAAATACTTCCCTCGTGAAAAAAATATAAAATGAAGATAAAGTTCATCATATTAAATAAAAATTATGAATAATGTGTTATGAATTATTAAGATACATTTACTCAAATATCCATTTATTCTATGGATTAACTATGTGATTCAAAAATAAATATAAACCATTCTATTTAAAGATATAAATGAACTTTTTAATGGGAACAATATTCTAAAAAACCTTATATGTTGAAATATTATTATTTATTGTAAAAATAGTAAATTAGTTATATAAATCCTATATATTCAATGGATATCATGACAATAGGGGTTCTACAGAACACTGAGAAATAGGGAACATGTCAAAGAAGTAGAAGAAAATGATGAAAATTCCATCATGTGAATATTGTGGAAGGAAATATCCTAGAAAATTCAAAAAGGATAAGAATTTTTTTTATAAATATTGATATAAGGTTTATATGTCTAATGAATGTAAGGGGATGAAAGAGACTAATACTATCCAGTTCATCAAATATTATGAAAAGTGGAATTACTAAAACCAATTTCTCAACTTTCAAAGAAGCATAATAGAGGAGATACCAAGGAGAGAAGGCCAAACATATTCATTCAATATATCATAGTTTAAAGTTCCTAAATATTTGTTTGATGTTACTTTAATTATAGATAAATATTTAACCAATTAATTATTTGATGATGTATTTTCATACTCTTTTACATCTATTCTATTTTTATGTAAATGAGATATTTCCCTAATACTGTATCAAGGGTGTTATCTATAAAACCTAAAGTGTAAATATCACTACAACAAAGATGTGTCAGTTAGATTCCATAATTAAAAATAAATATGTCTTATTAACAAAATATATTATTAAAACTATAGTTGTTTTTCATATAACTATTGGTATAGACCAGCTTATAAAATATGATGGAAACATTAATTTCAAAGATAAGTCAAATATGATTTGTGTTGACGATACAAAATTACTTGTATTTATAGGATAGAATTTATCATATGTGTCATTTATGGGTCAACACCGTGTAGATGTTCTGAATGAGATTAATTGAGAATAATAGTAAAAATAATATATGTATGTAAAAGGTAATCCTAAATTTTTGGATGTACCAATTATACAAGAATAAATTGATGTATTTCATGAGGAAATACCTACACTTCCACGAGAGTGTGCTTATTTGTTTTTCATTCCATTAATTCATGATAACATACCTATATCGAGTAACCCTATAGAATATCCACATTTGAATTAGTGTAGTTAAATAAATCACTAGAGGATCTATGTGGTAATTTATTATTACTCCATAGCGTATCACCTTAGAGATCACATGTTTATTTGTTAATAATAATGAGGTCTCTATGATATTATGCATTGATTTTAGGTAAATCAATGCAACCAAGATAAAGAAGAAGTATCATATGCCAATTTTTGATGACACATTTGATCAACTTCGCAGATTTAAATAATTTTTTTTATTTACATACATTATATGAATTATATATTGTAAGTAATGAAGAGAGATTTTACAAAGGTAGCATTTTGAATGAGGTATATAGATTACCAGTGTATTGTAATGCCATTCAGATGAACTAATTCACCCTCTATTTTTGTAGAATCATCAAATTATTCATGGATTATATAGTAAATATTAGTGTGGTATTTATTGATGATATCATAATATATACAAATATATATTATGACACTCAGAATCACATGTGGATGATTTTAGAGACTCTTATAAGAAATGATATTTTTGGGAAATTTAGAAAGTATGAATTTTTCATTCATAATGTATCTTTATTTATTCATATTTATAATATAGATGTAATCTCAGTTGATCCATCAAGGAAAAATTCTTTCAAATAATTTCCAACACCAACAATCATAATTGGGGTATATGGTTTCATTGGATTGCAATGTCACTATATCTGATTTGATGAATTTTTTTTTCTAATTGTCTAACCCAATAACCTAGAGGTTAACTTCACATGGATAATGGAATGTTAATAAGGTTCTGAATAATTGAATATGAGGTTGTTCAATTATTCTATGTCGACCCTAACATCAAGAAATTATGCATTTATAATATAAAATGACGCATCAATTAGGGGAAATTTTTTTTCATACATATAATGATAATATAATTTCATGTTTGTCCAGTTAGTTAATGAAAAAAATAAAATAACTATCCATATAAATATCTTAGGTTAGAAGCTATAATATTTTTTGATGATATTTATATATTGTATCAATGAAAAATATTTGATATTTAAAGGAGAACAAAATAGTATGAATTATATTTTTTTATAGAAAGAGCTCATCATGAGGAAAATAAGGTGTTTGAAGCTACTCAAGGAATATGACTACTCAGTACAGTGCCTCCCAAGAAAACAAAATTAGGAATATGATTTATAGAGTATAAAAGATCATGGATTTCATTCCAAAATAACGATTTATGTGGATCGTATGTTTATAGATATAGTTAATATGAATATCTGAATTATTAATGATGGGACAAAATAGGCCCTTTTATAATTGACTTACAAACCATCTTTATAGGAAAAGATAAAACGTTCTCACCATAATGATGATAATTTTAAAATGAAAATTAATTCCCTTAATGATGGGAAATTGGAAGACATGTTATATGTAGAGTGGTTATTAAATTTTTTAATGTGCCTATGTATCCCATTTATACCTGAGCTAAAAATGAATGTACTAGATGATGTACATATAAGAAATTTCTTATTACATATTTTTATCACTAATATGTATAAGGATTTGATGAAATATATTTTTTGATAATATGAATCAGGAAATTTTAAACTATGTATCAAGATGCATGTTTTTTAATTAAGTTAAGGATGAGAGAAAATATCAATGATGAGTAATACAATATCTACATAATCTTATGTGGAAATGAAATGAAATCACTACATAATTTTTAAATAATTTTCCAAAGACTCCAAGAACGAAAAATGTAGTAAGGGTAATTATTTTAACTTTCAAATCTACAAATTCTCGTTCAATAATAGAATACATACCACTTGATCACATAGCCTGCTAATTTTTTAATGATGTTATAGGAAACCATAGCTATAATTTTTCAATTTAGTCAAATCATGATCTCTGTTTGAAATTAAAAATTTGGAAAATTCTTTAGATGGATCTTTATGACAATCTCCACTTGAAAATTTCATTCTATTTAAAAACTGATGGATTTATTGAAATGACATTTCAATATTTGAAAATCTGGTTGAGATCACTCCCACATTACTTTCTTGTTATTTTGGATCAGTATTTACATTTTGTTTTGTTTTCCAATAAAAATAGCTCCCATTCAAGTATTCAAGTGGATAATTATGATGAAATTTATTGAAAGATATTTTTTAATCCAACTTGTCCGAAGAAGTTGGGGAAAGGAAGATTATAGTCACAAAAAAAGTGGTAGAGATAACTAAAGTGTTAAATAATATTCATAGTCCTATTAAAGTATCCCATATGAAGTAAAATGAGTTATACTGATAATTGATGGATTGATTTTCAAATTTAATTTGGGGGGTCACACATTCATAAATATATCCCCTGGAAGGGTGTTATAATGTTCGGTAATAATGGAAAATAGAGACCCAAGAACACTAAAAAACATAAAATTATAGAAAGAATTGGTTATGTGGTTCACTAAATAGAAATTGCCCCAAGCCCCCCATTGTACTTGGTGTGTTATATATATTATTATTAAGGATGTGCATGCCAAACCCAACATATATGATCACAAAAAATTAAATATAATTGCAATATATCTATGTATCATATATATGTGTATATATTCATTAGTTCTATAATTCTTAATATCTAAGTGAATTGGTGTTGTAAATCAAATGAAATTAGCTGGCAAGGTGGTAGTCTGACATACACACAAGCGATTGTTTTGTTTCTCATTTGATGGAGCGGGATATCTATAAATATTTTGAAATCGGCATAATAAAATCTTATTATATGAATTATAATAGTGTTATTTTTTTGAAATTTTAGGAAATATTTTATTATGATAAAATAAATCATATAAAATAAATATATTCATTAAGATGATATTATTCTCATAGGGAAACTAAATTTTAGTATATCTTTTAGAGCCCTATGTTTGGACTTTTTAGAAGATCAAAATATTTGTATAGTTTATGAGTATGAAATTGAGGTATTAATTTAGGTAATAATATAGATAATTGTCTTATAGTGGTGTAAAGAAGAGAGGGCTTTGGTTTCCTTTTTCTAAACTAGGGGAGGACACACTTTGACTATAATAAAGAATTAAAATATAATAATGTCAAATTAATTTAAAATGATTCCTAATGGGATTATGATCATTGGTGTTATAGTATGATTTCGAAATCCAACCAATAAATGGGGCTTAAGAAAGTGTTTTGTCATATTAAATTTTTTTTTTCTTTTTAAACCCTTGATAAATCTCTTTTAATATTAAAAACATTGTCAAATATTTAATATTTATACTATTCATTATGAAAAAAATTAATGTGGCCACATTAATACTATTTAAATATTCATTTATGTTTTTAATAAATTTTTTCTAACTCAAACCATTTAATTGTTAGAGCATAATTTAAAAAAACCCTTAAAACATTACTAAAATGGGTTTTTAATAAATTAATTTTTATATATAAGATGATCTTATATGAACTATATGGCAAGAAATAATCATTATATGGATTTAAATTCATATATATAGATATATAATATATATATTTAATTTAAATATATCATTATTAATTAGTATTTGAATTAATTAAAATTGAAATACATTATTTATTTAAAAAACATTTTTCTCAAAAATATTACTTTTTTACTTCCAAATCTACTTATAATTATTTATATCAAATTGAAAATAAATAAATTTTTTATTATAACTATTCTAAGTCATTATTATTAACAAATAAATATTTTATAAATATTTTTTTTATCTTATTCATAAAATTATTTTTCTAATGTAATATTTTAAAAAATCATTCAGTATTATTTTGAGTTTATAAGTCTAAAATCAATATCTATCGTACTAAATATGAATTTTTATCCCATTAAATTTGATATGTTAAAAAAATGTATGAATAATATAGTAAAATATGGGATATTTAATTAATCAATAGAAATAAAATTTCAACCATAGCATTCTCATATATGTTTACATCTAAACAATATATGGATATTCTTGTTCCTAACATCATATTGTCTTCATTTTTCTACGTCAATTTTCTAGATTTATCTAAAGAACCATTACCGGTCGTGTATTATAATTCCTCAACACATGATATCAATATAAAATACTTTTTAAATAAAAATTACCTTATAAATTTAATATATCATTTACATCTTTACCCTTTTTCCATTTAGAAATGAAATTGTCACTCGTGCAGATGTATAGTTCTCCATATACATAAAGTGATCTGATTCAATTTCTATGTCACCCTTTCATTAATAGTTCTAAAAAAGTATATAATGTATAGATATTATATTTATATCATTAATATAATTATTTATATGATTTAACTATATAATATATAGAATAACAGAAACATCCATATAAAAACACGCATGAAAAATAATGTGGTTCGCACCTGAAACAATTGTAATAATAAAAATTTTCTAATGAATGGGTATCATGATGTTAAAAAAGTATAATATATGATATTATTAAATGAATATGTTTTTTGGTATTAGTTAATAAAAATTGTATAATAATTATACATTTTGTTAAATCATGTTAAACTAAAGAGAAGCATGAGGAAAAGGAATATGTCTCAAGTTTTACTCTATTGGGATATATTTGTTATTTTTATACTATTTATTATAATTTGGTGTATATAATAACCCAGTGATATATCTTAAATTTATTTATATTTATTCATGATAAATAATTATTAAATTCATGTTGTTACTTTAACGGGATATAATTTTAATGTTTTCCAAAAAGTTAATAAGTTATTTCAATGTCTCATTTATTTGGGAATCCCATTATTTTAATTAAAGGAATGTTATATTATATCCCTTATAAACATCGTCTATTTTATTATCATATTTTTATTTATTAATTTTCAATATTTTATTTTTTCCTTTCTCTATAATTGTAACTTCTATCAATCAAAATAATGTGTAAAAGTGAATATAATTTTATTTCTTATATTGAATGGGTATATTTTTAATCAATGACCATATCTCCAAAATGTTTTTTCAAAATAACCATTTTGTTCTCATATGATTTATTTTTAATATTTTATTATATAATTTAATTTTTTGATGGTTTAAATAGAATATTATAATTATTTTAAAAATCTTCATTTTTTAATTTCATTATGAAATTCAGAAACAACTTTTTTACATATATGGAGTTAATGGATTTTCCTAGTATATTAAACAATTAATTGTCATTTTTTCTTACTAAAATTTTATTTTTTTTATAATATTAATATATAATTAAAATATATATTAAATATTTTCCTCTATTTTATTTTATTCTTTAAAAGATATTTATTTTTAACAAAAATTTTTTGTTCTTTCATATAAATTTTATTATTGTTCAATATCAATTTAAGAAATCGCTTTTTTGTGATTATTGGAAAACAATTCCATTAAATAAAAATATTTTTTATATCAACGATATGGTTATATATTAAACCATACATAATTACTTAATTTACAGTCCAACATTAGTTATTATTAAATTTACAAGGGGAATATTGATTTGATTTATTTATTTACTCAATACATAAATTTCATGATAAAGAGTAAGTAAACTGATCATTCAATATACAAGGATTAAATTGGAAATGTAGTGGTGGGTGGGGATCTATTATAGATAACCCCTATGTTAATCATAATTTCTCCTGAGAACTATAATTTGGCTAAATTAAATGGGTTTTAGTGTATACATATACATCGATTAATCATTACTGCTGTAAGATCACGACACTATATAAATTATGATATATATGATCATGGTTACCAATTCAATGCATTTATTTCATTGAAAATTCAATTATTATTATCCATTAAATTAATACATTGATATTATCCTTGTATTATTTTTATTTTCAATATAATGATTTAAGAGAATGTGTTTTTTGTTATTTAACTTTTCATATTGATAATGCCTTATTTACTCATGAAACTTCCATTATATATAACCCATACTAATAATACGACATAATCCTTTTATTAGATTACTTCTCCTAGATATGATTAAGGATGTTTAAGTTAATATCAAAAATTAAATAATTCTTATTATACTATGAATTATATATTTATAATATAATATAGGAATCATGCACGTATCTAGTTCTTGAAAACAAATTAATAAATGCATGATGAGTGGTGAGGTTTCTTTTATCTTATAGGGTGAAATTATGATATCCCTAGAAAATTCATCATAAATAAAAGAGTGGGTAGATCCATATTCACAAAAAATACCCTAAAATTTCATGAGTGCATGTTAAGAATAAATTTCGTTATTTTTTTTCTTACCCCTTATCAAAAATAGTGATCACATGAGATTTCAGATTTCCTCTCTTCTTAAGAGGATTCAGATGCCAACAATATCCATTAACATTTCCATTTGAAAAATTGTTATCATAATTACAACACTCCTTGAATTTTAATCATTTGAGTGTCGGTGGGGATTGTTTTGATCATTCCCTCTATTCACATCTGAAGACTACATCATTTGATCACATGGGAATTATATTTCAGGAAGACCATTCATTCTAAATATAAAACATTTACACCTTCATTTGACAATATTTATTCCATGTTTTCTCCACACATCGAACATGAAAAAGGATCATCTTTTTTTCAATGGGATTTTTGTTTCCTTTGAATTCCATCATTATTTAATTATCTAAAATGTGAAATTTATGGGAATCTCCAACCACTATATCCACCATGTTAGAAAAAAATGATTTCTCAATACCTCTTGAATTTATATTTATCTAATTTTTTTTAAATAATTTATTTTATCTAACTAAAAACTAGATCAAACATACATTCAGGTTGGATGATAATACTATAATCATTCCTCTTAGGTCTTGTCAAATTTTCCTCATAGGTACAAAAAATATATAAAATACATCATCATTATATCAAGTAATTCCTTCTTAATTTTGACAAAAATAATATAAGGAATGTAATAATTAAAAATTAATATATTAATTATGTCCCACTATATAGAGTAAATTTTTTAATATTTTCTTGTATTGTTTATAAATTTCCACAATTTTTCTGATTGTCATACAAAATGATAGAAACAAAAATTTAATTTTTTCTATTTTGAAAATTATAAAATTAAATATTTATTATAATGTTTCTAATCTATTCTTGAGAGACTAGTGTATTAGTATTACCACTAAAATAAGGTGGAAGTTTCCTCATGAATGACTCAAATGAACATTTTTATCCATATTTCCAATTTGGATGTAAATTTTGATTCATAACTTGAGAGTGTTTTGGATGCATAGAAACAAGATTTTTGATTTCGTATACCTTAAAACATATTATCTTATAAGGGAAATCACTGAGTTGTTCGTCACATTAATCATTTACATAGTTAATTTTGGTTAATGTAGTTAAATAATATAAAAATCATATTATGAGTAATAATTATGATATTTAAAACCCATATAATCATGAAAAAAAATTTATAACATGTCAAAATCATGACACCATATTTCCATTCTATGACACATTTGGTATTAAAATTCATTTTAAGTCATTTCCTATTAAAATACATAATGATGGTTCATAATTATAATATTTATTATCCTAATAATATCCCTTAGGAGTTTCAAAAAATGTGTATAGTAAGGGAATATTAACTATGCACATGACTGATGAATGAGGTATACTCAACTGACAATTTTTGATTTTATTTCCCCTTCATGAATATATTAAAAATATACAACAAATTTTAGATTCATGAAGTAGATATTTCCAAGGAGAACAACACAACTTTACTTACCCAATTAAAAGAAATTATCATACACATAGGATTATCCAAAGAGTTCTCATTGATGTTTTCTCAAAAGAGTTACAAAGGATAAAAAAAACATATTATAATAAAATATATAATAACCTATAAATTTAATCTATATATATATATATATATTGCATATTAATATATGAATATTCATTAAATTTCATAATGATCCATGATAGAATCATTTTGGACTAGGGCCTCGGAAAACTATATACATAAAAACTATTTTAAAAGTGAATCTTATCATCTCTTACTATGTTATTTATAACTAGAAACCATTTTAGAAATTTCATTCATAACACATATTTTCATAATATGGGATATGATAACATGACAAAGGGTGATCAATGATGTTCAAAAAGGGTTAAAATTGGATACAATAATGATAACATTAATAAAACATGATCATAAAGGTATGAAAACATAAGATTAACATTTTAAATCTACACCCTTCATATAATTTAATATATTATAAAATAATAGAATAATTATTGGAAGTTCATAATACATTAATCACATAGGAAAAAAAAATCCTTTAGAATATACCATAGGAATAATACATGAGTTTGTGTCATTCATATAAGTATATAAAATCATTTATGATGTATTAAAGGATCACTTAAAAGAATAACTTAGTTGAATTGGTTCAATATATAAACCATCATAGATGCCATGTTTCACTCTAAATACTATAGTAGTGGATATATTACCTTACTAATCTAGGTTTACTCCCAATTCTAGTCCTGTTTATATCATTAGAAATAAATCCTTACCTAATTCTATTGAGGGATATATAATTTTAAGCCCACCCACCACATAATTAAAATCATAAATATGTTTGACTCAATATCAAAAATAAATAATGATATTATAACCCATGAAATAAAATGGGTTTTATAAATATTTCAATATAGCATAACACATAGAAAATAAAATGTTTTTGTAGTCATTTAATTATTTCATCATAGCATAACCTTTGAAAAAAAAGAAGGTTTTCTAAAAATATTTCCATTATAATAATTAAATATCTAGATGATGAATAATGATTTTATCACTAAACTATGTCCCTATTAAAATTTTATTAACATCATAGGCTATTATCATAGAAGAAAAATTCATTTAAATATTGCTTGAAACATTTCAAGAGGAAAATAACAATTTCACATTAAAATCACTAACTTAAATATAAAAATATTCAAAATATTAAATAAAACATTTTTTTTAAATTAAACATGGAAAAGTTTTTAGTAATATTCAAATATTTGAATGGCCACAAAACCAGTGAATTCTGTTCATTCCATATATGTTAAAAAATATACCTTTCATACATTTGTAAATAGTCAAAAAGTACCTCATAAAAAGTGTATAGATTATTAGTTTTATTATATTTTACATAATTAATTAAATGGAAAAATTTATATAAAAATTTATGGGAAAATATTGGAAACATTATCGAAATAGTTTATTGAAAAAAAGAATACATAAGAAAAATGATTTTTTATTAAAGAGGTAAATAATATAGATTTTCCACAAAAATGATTTAATTTACAATTGAGTTATGGAAGAGTGAAAAATGAAATTAAAACATGTAAAATACATAAATAAAAAGAGGATATAATAAACCATATTATTGAGAGGCATATCATGCAATTTTATCCCGAGAAACATAATCACTAAAAGTCCTGAAAAACCATAAGATTGTAATATAAAAACATTAACTGATGTCTTAATTACTCCATATGAGTACAAAAATAATTTATAATAAATATTTATATATTATAAATATATTAAATAACCATATTATTATATATCATACCATATATTATTTAATTATAATCATTTATATCCTATTCATTAACAAATAATTATTTAAACCACTATTTTGAGTAATAACTTCTTTGTTTTTTTGTGTATGATTTTGTTCGTGAGATTTTGACATTTATTTCAATAATTTATACATCATATAAAGAATTATAAAAATTACATAAAAATTATATATAATAATTATATACATATTTATAATTATCTATAAACATTATATATTGAAAATAGAATTATACTGATCATAGAGATGGTAGGTCATACGTACGCATGAATGTTATTTTTATTTTTTGATGGATGGAAGGTTATAAATAAAAATAGAAATTATCAATTATATAATAATTATTATATAATATAAATCATAAATAAAAATATTACACAGCCTTAGTAGCATCAATGTAAAAATGAAATGAAAAATGAATCACATCGCTTCGTAGAGGTGGTTTTCCACATATACACATGAGTGCCATTATTAGTTTCCAGTGTATTGGATGGAAATAAGATATATGTAATATTATAATTCAGGAAAATATAATAATTTAATTAATATAATATAAATGTTTATGTATATATTAGATCCATCATTATGTCTAGTTGTGCGAGGCGGTGTTTGAAATTTAATTACAACGGTTTTTGGACGACAGTTTGTCAGGAACACGATGGACCATTGCGTTTCTCATTTTATTGAAGTGGATATAGATATAAGTTATTAAATTTACAATGTAACATGTTTTTATATGGAAGATATTGGTTATATAATTTCATCGTATTTAAATAATATTTTATTGAGGAAAAAGAAGGAAAAAAGAAAGATGCATGGTTAAGAAGAATAACTATTCTCGGACAACCCCTTTAGGTTAATTCTTCAATCCTTTATAGATTGGATTTACTATTATGTGTTATCAAAAGAGATATAAGTAATATATTAGAGTAGTTAATTTATGAACTAAAAGTAACGTAATGTGTGAAAATGATATGGGAGGGGGTACTCTTTCATAATTTTGGTGATCGACACACTTTTAGTTATTTAATAATTTAAAATAATGTCTACTCATTTTCATGGAAGAAGGGTCCAAATAGATTTTAATTGGACTTGTTATAATTATTTTCAAAATAAAACCATCCAATGGAGTTAAATCTTTTTTTTTCATTTTAAAGATAATATGTTTAGTTTAGTCTTTTGTAGACTACTTTTATACATTGCTATAGTAAACTATTTTTACTATTTTTCCTATTCATTATGATTAAATGAATGTTTAAATTATTAAATAATTTTAAATATTTATATAAAAAATATGAAATTAAATTAAAAAAATAAATAAACATAATTTTCAGAATTTTTTATAATCAAACCCATAAACGTGTCGTAAATATGTTTTTTGAAGAAAAAGATTCCATAAGTATAAAAAATATTTATGAAACAATCAATATCAAATTTATTATAATGAGTTATATTTAGTTAATATTTCTATTTTTAACAAATATAAATTTTAAATACATTTTAAAAAAGAATTTATCTTTCTGAATGATTTAAAAGGAAAGATAATTTTTAATAAAATACCGAATAGTCCATCGTTCATAAAAAAATTATCATTTTCAAAAAAAATTCCTAAATTCATTATTAGGTAACATTTAAATGACTTTTTAAGAGAATATATTATATTAAAAATAAATTCTCCAAAATTATTAAAAATTAAATTTAATGTAACTGCATAAAATGTGATGAAACAACTTAAAAATATACAATTTTTTGAATAAAAATTGAATTATTATTATGCCACACCTACAGAAAAATTTTATATGAATGATGAAACTGAGAAATTATTATATATCATATAAATTTCCATTAAATCACTCAACATTAGTGACTATTTTAATTTAATATTATTAAAAACACATTGTGTGTACAAAAATATTCTAAAAAACATTTCTTTTACTTCCAAATTATTATTATATTAATTTATAATTAGTTTATATCTGATGAATTTATTTAACACATATATAATCCCTTTAATTTTAATAATTTCGTTGTTCATATTTATACAGTCCAATTTAACAGATATTTTATAATAATATACTATATTATGATTCATTTAGACTCGGGGTTTCATGTATCACAAGATATCAATTAAATTTAATTTATTAAAATATATTTTAAAATCTTGGTGTGTTACGTAAAATATTTAAAAGGTTTTACTAAAAGAATATAATGATTTATAATTTTTTTATCTCACCAACTATGAATTCCATAACATTATCATTAGGATATTATAACCAGGGATCATCCCAATTATTTCAATACTGACGTTCACAATGCTCTGGCTTCTAATGTACCTCTAGAAGAAAATATCTCTCCACTAAAATATATAATACATTTATAAAATTAATTAATTACATATCATGCTTATTTTATATCTCATGATTTTGATCACCGTCCATTAATATACTAAATAATTTTTTCTTATCTTTTATACATTATATTACATAGGTCTAGGTCTTCTTTGAAACCCAGTTATATAGTTGTTTTTACATTCATTAATTTACATAAAAAATTCCCCCAGGAATATTTAATACTCATAGAATATATAACTCCATGAAAGAATTACCAGGGACAAATCAAATTTTTTATGATTTTAAGATTGAATTATATTCCAAGGAAGACTTGAGGTCGTCTATCATGGAGCGTTAGTGGGGTTTGAGTGGCTATTATTAATAAAATTTACTTAAAGTGGGGGTGGTTTTGAAAATAGTTTTAAAAATAAAATGAATTAATTAAATACTTTTATTGTTGATAAATAAAATTTCTGTTATAGAGTTATGAGATAAGAAGATCATTTCATGTTCACTACACATCTTGGATAGTTCATTTGTCTAAAAACTTCACATGGTTTTGTTTAATTCATTGGTTGAAAGTTGTCAAGATCTGGACTAGCCTTTTACCACTTAATATGATGCACAAAGAAAATACCCTTGACACAATGATCATGTTGTCATGGATGGGATATCAATTATAGAACAAGGAATACAAAAGAATAATGAAATATCATATATGTGTGACAGAGAAAGTATGCTACTGTGTTCCAATCACAACAACCCAAGATTCCCACATGAAATTTCAACACAATCGATGTTAAAATAAAATGTGTTTTACTTAATTATATTAAAATAAATGCATTCAGGGGAGAATAATTTCAAGATAAAAATAAAGTTAAATATTTAAAACAAATTTTATACAAAACTAATTTAATAAATAGTTATGTAACTCTCTCCCATGTATGTTTTTCTCCCTAAAAATGAGCATTCCACCGTTTATCTCACCATTGAGATGAGGAGAAGGCTCGGGTGGATCTACTTCTTTATTATTGACCCCCTATGATGATAGGGTCCTCCAGAACATCTTAGATGTGGAGAGGAATACTTTGGGTATCCAAAATGCCAAATCTTTTCCTCCTGGTAGAACATACAAATGGGGATCCCAAGGTGCAATTTTATAGGAAAATGGCAAGGTGTTTTTAAGGAAACAAATATCTTAAAACCACTTCTCACATGGGATTAGACCTCAAGACATGACTATCTCACCTTGGATAAAATAAAAAAGTGGTATCCCTACCTCTTTTTTGTCTCCACTGAATGTTTGGATCAATTTGGACAAATAGAACCCGATATATGGACAGATCACAACACACCACTTTATACTTCGTGTAGATTCAGTGTGCAGAACAGATCGGGTCAGTTAGGACACCAGATGGACGAATGAGTACTGTATGCCTTCAAATGAAATGTATACATGTAAAATGTGGACCGGACCACAAAAATGAAGACCATATGGATGCACGGTTTAGGATAAGTGAGAAGATGAGTCCACTGGTGTGCATGGATCTTACGCAGTTTGGCCCATTTTTCAAGGACATCACCAAGGGTACTCTAAATCACCTCCTCCTATAATGGAATCATAAAAACTAGTAACATTTCCATTTTTAAGAGTGATAAAAAAAATAAATGACTCCATCATGGAATTTAATTTTTTATAATTTTTATATTTTTCAATATAAAACATGTTTAGCATAGTGTTATAAGGATAAATATGAAATAGTGAATCACAGTGTGATCTAAATCCCAAACCTAAACCATTGCACTCCAGGACAAAGTCATAATTCCAAAAAAAATTCATATATATATTTCCAACTACATAAATATTTAACATTCAATGAATATTTAATTCCATATAGAAATTTGAGCAATGAAGAAATCACATTGAGGAGTTATTTTCAATGATCATTGAAAAAGATGTCTCATAAAGTGTAACTAAATGAAATTTCATAGATTCATGATGAAAATCAAAGAAAATAATTCAAAAGATAATCATTTCACCAATTCTACATGTGTGTGCATGTGACAGCCATTTCATGATATTCCTTCAACTATTTAGCAAGTAAATATATGTTATTTTAATAATTGTATACAAACAAGATCCTTTCCACCAAACTTTCTCCACATCCTTTGAAATAAAATTTCATGACCCACTCACTTAGGTATTAAAATAAGTAAAACCATAATCTCATGACCTAGATATCCCCACATGTGGTACATTTTTTCACTACCCTATTTTATTAATTTTCCAAAACATTCACTTGGAACAAAACTCACACTCTTCTCCCATCCCATGTTTGATCTCCCCACGACAATAATTGTAATAGTTAGAACAAGATAAAAGGTTGAGGAAGGGTGGTTTTTTACCTACACAATATATAACCCTTTTTTATTTTTTTTTTGTTTTTTTGAGGTCGTACAACAGTCGGATAACAGGTACACACACATAGGTTAATCTGGAACAATAATGAAATATAATGGATAAGGAAAAAATCGATGAAAAAATTATTTTGGAATAAGATAAAAATCAATGTAACTTATATTTACTTCCATTAAGTAATAATTTTTCACACAATATGGTTGGGAGAAAGAAATGTGCGGATAGATAAGGTGACATAATATTCTTTTCAAATATTCACAAAAAGGGCACCATTCTTCTCAATGGTTTTGAAATGACACAAGACATTATATCATTGAAAAAGAATTAAATTACAAAAGATATTCACACCATAGTATTTAATTATTTCTGAAATGCACATTTGAACCAAATTTTTTTAAATCTTAAAACAACATGAAATACAGACATTCCACATGCACTTTCAATAACATCAATGACTAAACGAGCTAAATTTTCCTTGATAAAGTGGGAATAAATAATAATAATAAAAATAATAATTTTCAGGCACAAAAGTGATTGGGAGAGAAAGGGGAGTAAGTAAAAATACTATTTATCAAGCTAAAAGGAGAAAAAGAAGAAAGATGATGAAAATTCCAAACTAACCCAGGAATATACCCATACCCCCACACCTAGAGTGTAAATTTTCCTCACTGTAAAAATAAAATCCATTAAGGAAGGATAAAACCTGGTGGGTGTAATTCGTAGACTGTTTCTTGAACTTAGAGTTCCTCCATCAAGGACTCGGGATGGGTTTTGTGAAAGTGCTTTAGTCTCTGCCCATTAACTGTGAAGGTTTTCTTGGTCTCTTATTTTTAAACATAGGAAAAACCAAATGGAGATACGTTAGTAATATTTTATGATCCAAACCTGTGGGAATGAAGTTTACCTAGATGCAACATTAGCCTTGTATAATATATGGGGACCTTCTGTCCAATGTGGAACTGAAGATGAAGGTTGAGATGGTCGTGTGAATCCTTGGTTCTCTCCTTATAAATCCTAGAGTTCTCATATGCATCTCCTCTCATTTCCTCCATTTCCTGAATTTCTATCTTACTTTGAGAACCTACACCAGAAAGTTTAGAGTCGCATTGTTTGATGTCCCAGTCAGCCCAGTGCTCAATCTTAGTAGGAAGATGTCAACTCAATCCAAACACAATATTATAGGGTGACATTCCAATGGGAGTTTTGAAAGTAGTATGTTATGTCCACAATGAATCATCAAGTCTAATAATTCAATCTTTTCTATTGGGTTGAACAGTTTTTTCAATAATCTATTTTACCTCTCTATTTGACACCTCAGCTTGACCATTGGTCTTTGGGTGATATATAAAGTACACACTCTATGGATGACCCCATACCGATGCAAATTTCATTGCATTTTTCGGTTGCAGAAATGATAACCGTAGTCACTGATGATGATCCTAGGTAAGTCAAACCTACATAAAATTTGGGTTCTCAAAATTTTTTCAACTACATTAGAATCATTAGTCCTTGTAGCTCATGACTCTACCCATTTGGAAACATAATCCACTACCCAAATAATGTATAGGTTACAAAATGAATTAGAGAATTGTCCCATAATGTCAATACCCCATACATAAAAATGTTATGGATGATCAAGGGTTTCTGTGGAATATCAATTCTTTTAGAGACATTCCCCATTCTTTGGCAGTGAGGAAAATTTTTACACAAGTCATGCGAATTCTGAAACAATGTGGTCCAAAAGAGACCAGAATCGAGGACCTTCAGAGTGGTCTGTTGGGGACCAAAGTGGCCCCCACAAGTAAGAGTGTGGGATAATCAAAGGACAGATTGAAACACACTATCAGGAACACAACGCTTAAGGACTTGTTACCTATATGTGCACCAAAGGTAGGGGTCATCCAAAATTTACCAACGAGACTCGTTTTTTAGACAGTCGGCCTGGTTTTTTTTGAAATCAATATGAATAAAATATGATACCAAGTAATTTCCAATTTCAGCAAACCAAGAAATAGCATCTTACACTCGATACAATTTCTCATCAGGAAACATTTCATTTCTAGTAATACATGGAGATGAGTTAGTGTTGAGGATGGTTGGATCCTACTAATATGGTCAACCACAACATTATATGCTCCTTTTTATCTCTAATTTATAGATTGAATACCTAAAGGAGAAGCATCCAACGAATGAGGTGTGGTTTGGCTTCTAGTTTCGTAAAGAGTTACTGGAAAGTTGTATGGTCAGAGAATACAATGAATTTGGACACTAAAAGATATGAACTATATTTATCCATGAAAATCACTAAACCAAGGAATTAGTTTTAAGTTTTGGTGTACATTGCATGGGAATGGTCCAAAGTATGTGAGGCATAAGAAATGATATGTGGAGCTCGATCGACCCTTTGTGACAAGACTGCCCGAACGGCATAGTTAGAGGCATCACACATGAGATCAAATAGTAAATCCCACCAAGGTTCTTGGATTATGGGGGGTGACGTGAGACTCCATTTTATCTTATTAAAAGCTTCCTCGCATTCTTTTTCAAAAACAAATTCTTTTTCTTTTTGGAGTAATTTGGACATGGGGTGAAATTTTACTAAAGTCAGAAATGAAACAACAGTAAAATAAAATATGACCTCAAAAAGACCGCTCATATCGTATATTTTTGCGTAATGGTAAGAAATAAATGAAATCTAACTTTTATTTACCTTGTGGGATACAATCCCCAGAAATGAAATACCCCAAAACAATACCTTGTCGCACCATGAAATGTCATTTCTAATAATTTAATACAAGGTTTTTTTAATACAACTATCTGGGACTGAACCAAGACTGTATAAACATTCATAAAAAGTGGATCCATAAATAGAGAAATTATCCATGAAATCTTCTATGAAATTATCCAGGTAATCTGAAAAACTACAAACCATGCATCGTGGGAAAGTACCTGGAGCATTGCACAAACTAAATGGAATCCTTCTATACGCATAAGTGCTAATGGGGAATGTTAAGTCTGACTTTTCCTGGTTTATAGGGGAAATCTGGATCTACAAGTATATACAATACCCATAAAATAAAAAATAGAGGGACATAACCGCTAGCCTCTCGAGAATTTGGTCGATGAATGTCAAAGGGAAATGGTCCTTCCTAGTGTGTTGGTTTAGTTGGTGATAGTCTATACAGACCCGCCCGCTATTCTGCACACGAGTTGGTACCAACTCATTTTTTTCTATTTTTATTACTGTAAGGGAAGTTTTTTTAAGAACTACTTGAACATGAATGACCGATTTTCTGTCAAAAATGGAGTAAATGATTTCAATATAAAATAATATTTTTTCCTTCATTTTTATAATGTCTAGGTGTTTTGGGTTTAGTCAACGTTGTTGTTGTCATACTGGTTTAGCCTCATCATATAAAAAATATGATGTGTATGTATTTATGGGATAATACCAAGAATGTTAGCAGGTGTCCATCCAAAATCTTTTTTATTCTCCCTCAATAGTTCATGTAGTCACAATTCATGCTCAGGATGGAGTGAACTGTTAATGAGGACAGACAACTGGTTTCCATTCTCAAGATATGAATATTTTAATTCTTGAGGTTCTTTTTCAGTTAGAAATCATATGGATTTTGGATTTATTGGAGTGTTTGTGAAAGTTTGAGGTCGTTGATCTCATCTAACGACTCAATGGTATCATCTTTATATGAGGAATGAGATTTTACAAGCATAATAGTGTCATCGATGGTCATTT
The DNA here is from genome assembly GCA_963277665.1 of Viscum album. Lineage (NCBI taxonomy): Eukaryota > Viridiplantae > Streptophyta > Magnoliopsida > Santalales > Viscaceae > Viscum > Viscum album. The sequence goes on along the minus strand of OY728119.1, from coordinate 1,856,753,948 downwards.
CCTCCTTGGGGTTCCATAAATTATCAATTATTAAACATGCATGACACTTTTCTAGATCACTATAACAATCAATACATGATTCATTTCCTAGAATTTCAATCAATGAAGAAAACTCAGAAAGGGGATCCGGGGAAAGAAAATTTATTTTTTAGGGGAAGGGAGAACACCAACTGAATTAATGTAGAGAAAGGAACATTCGTTTGATGGGTGCTTCATGGAATCAATGATGTTGAAATGGACTGTGTCACTGCTAAATCAATAGATTATGTACCATTGTGAACATTAATTATGGATTTGGAAGTTTTAAAGAAAGGTCTCCCCAATATAATTGGGGCATGTCCATTCATCCTATCATCTTCCATTTTTAGCACATAAAAATCTATAGGAAAAGTTTAAATTTTCACCCTCACACGAACATCCTATGACACAATAGAAGGTTGTGAAATACTTCGGTTGGATCCTTGAACAACAATTCCAGTGGAATTTAGTTTCCCGACCTACAATGTATTGTAAATAGAGTGAGGCATCACATTTATACAAGAACCTAAATCAATCATGGAATGGGAAAATGAATACTCCCCTATGGTTCATGGAATCGTGAATGTCCCAGGATCATTTCACATTGTAGGAAGTGATGGATCTATCATTGTTGATACATTCCTCCCCAAGTTCATATTTTAATATCCACGAAGTCTCCTTTGGTGTGTACACATCTCCTTTAGAAACTATGCATATCTTGGAATTTGTTTCCAGACATCAATCAAGGGAATGTTTACCTCAACTTTTTTTAATGTTTCCAATATTTACTTATGTATTTTAGTTTCCTTTTGTTTTCAAGGTTGGGTTGCCCTTTTTGAAATAGAATAGGGATTGTTAGGCCAGGTGACTCATCAATAGGCACACACTTTCCTAGGGAAGGAATTCTCTCAAGGAAAGGTTATACCACATTTGGTGCATTTACAGTAGTTATATGGCGGTTTCCTCAAGAGGGGATTACTCAAATGGATGGATAATTTGGATTTTTAGTTTCTTTCCACTCCTAAGGGTGATGACACTAACATTTACATTATCTATAGGGTTATATACTGGTTGATAAGGTAGTTTACTCGACCCATGGCTCTGGATTTCCCCTTCCGAGTTGGAATGTTGTTCAAATTGGGTTTTTAGATTATGTATGGAATCTTGTGTGGTTTTTGGAATTGGACATTATTGGTATCCATTTGTTTCATCATCTCTTCTAAGATATGTTCATGTTTGGGAGGGGTTTGTTGGAAAAACCTTTGTTGTGGTTGAGGATTTTTGGGTGGTGGTGGTTGACTAATCAAACCCGGTTGGTTTCATGGTTGTTTAGGATTCTTTGAATTCCTCTTTGTCTATAGTATTTATTTTCATTCCACCCATGATTGGATGGATAGTATGGTTCTTTCATAAAGGGTTGGTTATAGGGGTGGCCAAAAAAAATTCCTCACAACATTCAGAGGTTTTTATTTATTGGGGGAATTGATTAGAGTAGTCGTTGTCAGAAGAAATTATACTACAATGGATGGCAGTAGGATATTGGTATTTCCACTGGGAAGGGGAAAGTTGTCAAATAAGGGTACTTACCCCTTCAAACATTTGGTCCATCTTCCTCTCCAATTCGGTACCTTGCACCACATGGACACCTCGAATAGGTATATTGTACATTGAATTGAATTGTTGAGTGTTTTATGCCATGCTACTAATTAAGGTCCCTACAGAGATTGGGGTATTATCAACTAACGCACCACCTAGAACAACATCAATCATATTTTGGTCAATAGGAATTAAAGATTCATAGAAATAATGAGGTAAAAGTTTATCACTTTTTTGGTGGTGTGGAAAACATGAACATAAACTATTAAAGCATTCCAAATATGCATATAATGTTTCCCCATGATATTTACTTATACTACATATTTCTTTCCTTATAGTATTAGTTCGATAGGCTGGAAAATATTTTTCATGAAAAAGGCCTTTCATGTCCACCCAACCTTTAATTGGTGAATTAACATTGTAAATCTATTCTTTTGCTGTGTATTCTATTGAAAATGTGAATTTTATGATATTTACATGTTCTTCATTTAATTTTAAAATTTTAATTTAGAACATAATATATTAAATTATTTAATATGCTTGTGTTGATCTTCTTCATCAAGTCCATGGAATCTTGGAAATAAATGAATTAATCCATATCTAAGTTCAAAATTGGGTTCCTCGTCCTGCATTTGAATGTATGTGGGTTGGATATCAACATCTGGTGAGGTTAATTATTTTTTTGTTCAATTTTTTTCATCCATTTTAATCACGTAAGTTTTAGGTTCAAATTTGGTTCCAGAAGAAGATGGGTTTACAATGGTTTTGAGTTGTGGTGTGTCCTCCTTCAAAGGGTTTTCTTGTGCATCTTAGGGTCACTGACATAAGTTCCACTCTGGTTCGGGTTCGAAATGTTGTAATTTTCCCAGAGTAGAACATGTCATGAAAATAACCTATAGAATAAATAAATCATAACACAAATGTAGATGAAAAGGTAGAAGATAAAACATAAAATATTCAGAATAATTAAAAAATCATATAAAAAGAACGTAGTAAAAACAAAGCCCTCCCCGACAACGATGCCAAAATTTGAACGTGTCTTTGTGACACGTCAAACTGATTATGATTTTAAAATTGATTTATATTATAGGGAAAAACCTAGGTTGCCTCTCAAGGAGCGTTAATAGGTTTTGAGGGTTTATTTTCAATAAAATTTACTTAAATAGGGGTATGGTTTTGAAAATAGTTTTAAAAATATAATAACTTTATTATAGAGTTTAATAGTTGATAAATAAAAGTGGTGTCTTAGAATTATGAGATAATAAGATCTTTTCAAGTTCAATACACATCTTCGATAGTTCATTGTTTTGAATATTTAACATGTTTTTTTAGTTATTTGGTTGAAGGTTATCAAGATCATAACTACCCTCTTACCCATTAAAACGATGCACAAAAAAGACAAACTTTACACAATGATCATGTTTTCAAGGATTCGTTTTCAAATATAGAAAAAGGGATACCAAAAAATACTGAAATATAATATATGTGTGAGAGATAAAGGATTCTTGTGTTGTCCAATCGGAAAAACCTAATGTTCCGACATGAAATTTCAACCCAATCTCTGTTAAAATAAAAAGCGTTTCACTTCATTATATCAAAAGAAATGAATTCATAAGAGAATTATATCAATATAACAAATAAGTGAAATATTTAACACAAATATAATGGAAAACTAGTTGAAGAACTACTACCATAACACCCTTCAAATTATGTGTAGCTCCCTCAAAATGATCGTCCACCATTTATATCACCATCGAGAGGAGGAGATGGATTGGGTGGAACTCCTTCCTCATTGTTGATCCTTCAATGATGATAGTGGATTTCAGAACATCATGGATGATGAGAGGAATCCTTTGTGTCTCCAAAATTATAGCTCTTTTCCTCCTGGTCTACCTTAAAAATTGGGTTCCCAATGTTCCATTTTATAGGAAAATGGGAAGGTAGTTATGAGCACACATATGTCTTAAAACCACTTGTCACATGGGTTTAGACCTCTCAATAGCCTTATCTTGCTTTATAGAAAATACAAAACTTTTCTTGAAAAATATTTTTTATATCCAATGTATTTTTGGAACAATTTAGACAAATAGATCCCGATATATAAAAAATCATAGAACACCACTTTTGACATCATACAGATTCAGTGTGTAGGACATATCTTGATGGTTGGGCAAACAGATGGCCGAATGAGTTTTGGGTTCCTTCATATAAAATGTAGAAATATTTATTTTGGACCATCCCCCCAATTTTAAGCCCATGTGGATTCATGGTTCTGGATCAGTGTGTGGATGATTCCACCAGTATGCATGGATCTTGCACTGTTTGGCCCATTTTTTTGGACATCATCATAAGTCCTCCAAATCACCTTTTCCTCCAATGGAATCATAAAAAAATAACATTTCCCATTTTAACATTGATAAACACAAAATAAATGATTCAATCATGGAATTAATTTTGTAATTATTTTTATAATTTTAAGTATTAAATAAGTTTAACACAGTGGTGTAAGTGTGAATATGAAATAGTGAATCACGGTGCGATAACACCCCCACACCTAAATATTTTCACTACTGGGAAAAGTCATAATTCCAAAAATTATGCATGTAGATATTTATAACATCATTAGTATTTAACATCCAATAAAAATTTAATTCCTGATTGAAATGTGATCAATGAAAAAAATCACACTAAGGAGTTATTCTCAATGATCATTGAAAAAGATGTCTCAAAAATAGTATCTACATGAAATTCAAAGAGATGCATGATAAAAATTAAATAAAATAATTAAAAGGTTAATCATGTCACTAATTCTCCACATTTGTGTGTGAAAACCATTTCATTCTATTATTTCTACATTTTATCTAGTAAATATAAGTTAATTTAATAATTTTCAACATACAAGATCCATTCCACGAAACATGCCCCTCATCCTTTGCAATCAAATTTAATGACCCACTAAATTAAGCATTTCTAGAAGTAAAACCATGAGCTCTTAACCTAGATATCCCCATATGTTGTACATTTATTCACTCCCCTCATTTATAAATTTTATAAACATTCACTTGGAACAAATCTCACATTCTTCTCCCAACCGATGTTTGAACTCCTCATGACATTAATTGTAATAGTTATAACAAGATCAATGATCAAGGAAGGGTGTTTTTGACCTACCAAATATATAACCCTTTTTATGTTTTTTTGAGGGTTTATGACAGACGAATAACAAGTATACACACATAGGTCAATCTGGTACAATAATGATATTGATTGGATAAAGAATGAACTAATGGAAAAATGATTTTGGAATGTAGAGAAAAATCAACTTAACATGTATTTAGCTTTCATTAAGAAAATCATTTTCACACAACATGGTTGGGTGAAAAAAATGTGTGGAGAGATTAAGTGACACAATTTTCCTTTTAAATATTCACAAAAGTGGGCACCATTCTTCTCAAATTTTGAAAATGATACCACCATTTATTTCATCGACAATGAAATAAATTTCAAATGAAATTCAAACCATAATATTGAATTCATGATGAAATGCACATTTCATCAGAATTTTTTTCAATGTTAATACAACATGAAATACAGACATTCCAAATGCATTTTAGGTGACTTCCATGATTAAACGTGTATCATATTACGTGATAATGTGGGAATAAAAAATTTTAAATAGAAATAATAATAATAATAATAACAATAATAATAATAATAATCCAGCACAAAGGTGAGTGGGAGAGAAAGGGGGGAAGTAACAATACTATTCCACAAGATAAAATGAGATAAAGAATAAAGATGGTGAAAATTCATAACTAACCCATGAATATAACGATTCACCCACAACTACAATGTGTATTTTTCTCATTATAAAAGTAGAATTTCTGAAGGAATGATAATACCTAGTGGGTTTCATTTGTAGACTACTTCTGGAACTTGGAGTTCCTCCATCGGGGACTCCTAAAGGGTTTCATGGAAGTGCTTTAGTTTCTACCCATTAAATGTCAAGGTTTTCTTGGTTTATTCATTTTGAACCTAGAAAAAACCAAATGGAGAGATGTTAGTAAGAGTGTATGGTCCAAACCAATGGGAAATAAGCTTACTTGTTTGAAACATCAGCCTTTCATTAGAGAGTAGGACCTTATTCCCCATGTGGAACTTATGATGAAGGATGAGACTGTTGTGGGAAGCCTTGGTTATCCCATTTTAAATCATAGAGTTCTCATTTGTGTATTGTATCATTTCCCCCATTTTATGATTTTGTAGCTTCCTTTGACCACCTACACCATAATGATTAGAGTTGAATTTTTTGATGGCCCAGTAGGCCCGATTCTCAATCTCAATATGTAGGTGGAAACTCTCTCCAAACACAAGACAATAGAGAGACATTCCAATGGGAGTTTTGAATGAAGTAAGGTATGACCATAATGAATCATTGTGTCGAAGACTCTAATCTTTTCTTTTGGGTTGAATAGTTTATTCAAAAATCTATGTTACCAATCTATTTGACACCTCGGCCTGACCATTGATCTATGGGTTATATGCAGTAGAGACTCCATGAACGACCCCATACTGATGCAAAATTGATTGAATTGTTTGGTTTCATAAATGATATCCCTCGTCACTGATGATGAACCTAGGTAAGCCAAACCTATAGAAAATATGGGTTCTCAAAAATTCTATAATTCCCATAGAATGATCATCCCTTGTAGCTTGTTCCTCATCCCATTTGAAAACATAATCCACTACCATAATAATTTACATGTTACCAAATGAATTGGGGAATGGTTTCATAAATAGAATGCCCCAAACCTGAAGAATGCCATGGAAGAGAAAAGGATTTTATTGAAAATCATTTCTTTTAGATACATTCTCCATTTTTGGATAGTGAGGAAAATATTTACAGAAGTCCTTGGAATTTAGAATCAATTTGGGAAAAAAAGACATGAATCGAGGACCTTGTGAGTAGTTTGTTGGGGACCAAAGTGTCCCCCACAAGAATGAGTGTGGCCGAATCTAAGGAAAGACTGAAACTCACTATCAGGAGCACAACGCCTATGGAATTGATCACTAAAGGTGCACCAAAGGTAGGGGCCATCCTAAATTTACCAAGGGGAATCCTGTTTTAGATTTTCGGCCTAGTTTTTCTAAAATAAGTGGAAATAAAAGATGAAATCAAATAATTTACAATTTCAGAATACTTAGGAATAACAAATGGCACTCGGTACAATTTCTAATTAGGAAACATTTCATTTATAATAATACAAGGAGATGATTCAATGCCTTAGGATGGGTGGATCCTACTGATATGGTCCGAAACCACATTCTCTGCTCCTTTATATATATAATTTCTATATTTAATTCTTAAAGGAACATCCATTGAATGTGGTTTGTTTTGGATTATAGTTTTTTAAGGATATACCAGAGGGCTGCATGGTTGGGGAATACAATGACTTTGGACCCTAAAAATATGACCTAAATTTATCCAAGTAAAACACTATGGCAAGGAATTATTTGTTAGTTGTGGTGTAGTTTTCGTGGGAAGGGTCCAAAGTACGTGAGGCATAGGCAATGAAATTTGGAGCTCAATCGACCATTTGTGACAATAATTCCTCAACTGCATAGTTAGAGGCATTATGAATGATCTCAAATGGTAAATCCCACCTAGGTCGTTGGATTAATGGGGTGACGTGAGACTCCATTTATCAAATTAAAATCTTACTCACATTCATTATCACAACATGTTCTTTTTATTTTTGGAGAAATCGGGATAGGGGAGTTATATTTTACTATAGTCATGAATGGAATTACAGTAAAATACAATATGACCTAGGAAAGACACACATACCATATATTTTTGTGGAATGGTTGGGAAGAAATGACATCTAATTTAGATTTATCTAATTAGATACCATCCCCAGAAATGTCATGCCCCAAAAATATACCTTATCTCACCATGAAATGGGATTTCTCATAATTTAATACAATATTTTTTGGAATACAGTGACGTATGACTCAACCAAAACTACTAAATAATTCTGAAAAATAGGATACAAAAACTGTGAAATAATCCATGAAAATTACCATGAAATTTTCTAGGTAATATGAAAAAATACTAACCATGCATCACTTGAATGTACCCGGATCATTGCACAGACTAAATGGCATCCACCTATATGCAAATGGGTCAAAGGGGAAAGGGAATGTTGTCTTTTCTTGATCCTTGGGGGCAATATCAATATGAAAGTATCCAGAATACGCATCAAGGAAATAGTATTGGGACTTACCTACAAGACTTTCTAGAATTTAGTCAACTATTGGGAAAGGGAAATGGTCATTCCTATTGAGTATGTTTAGTCAGCGATAGTCTATATAAACCCACCAACTATTCTTCACAAGAGTTGGAGCCAATTCATTATTTACATTTTTTATTACTGTAAATCCAGTTTCTTTAGGAACTAATTGAACATGATTAACCCAATTGCTATTATAAATAGGGTAAATGATTCCAGTAGCCAATACTTTTGTTGCTTCATTTTTCACAACTTCTAGGACGTTTAGGTTCAGTTGACATTGTTTTTTCCTCACTGGTTTAGCCTCATCCTTTAATAAAATATGGTGTGTAAAAATTTATGGGCATATACTAGGAATTTCAGCAAGTTTCCATTTGAAATCTTGTTTATACACTATCAAAAGTTTAAGTAGTCTCAATTCATGCTCAAAATGGAGTGAAATAGCAATGATAACAGACAACTTGTTTCCAATCTCAAGATATGAATATTTTAAATCTTGAGGTAGTTATTTGAGTTCCAATTGAGGTAGATTTTGTATTGATCATAGTGTGTGTGAAATTGAGAGGTCACTCATCTCATCTAACTTCTCAAAGGTATCACCCTCAAAAGAGGAATGAACTTTTACAAGTTTATAAGTATCATCGATGGTCATTGGATCCTTGGTGTTCAAGAAATTATCAACAAATAAACATGCATGAATCGTATCCGGACCACTAAAACAATACATGCATGATTCATTAAATAGAATTTCAATCAATGGAGATAAATCAGAAAAGGATCAGAGGAAATAAAAGTTGTTTTTTCAGTGGAAGGGAGTACATCAATTGAATTAACATAGAGAGAGGAATGTTCCTCTGAGGGGTGCATCATGGCATCAAGGAGGTTGAAATGGAATATTTAACCACCAAATTCAATAGATAATGTACCATTATGGACATTACTTATAGATTTGGTGGTTTTTAGGAAAGGTATCCCAAATAAAATTGGGGTATGTCCATTCATCCTATCATATTCCATTTTTAGCACATAAAAATCTGCATGAAAAATAAAATTGTACTCACTTACAAGAACATCCTCAAACACACCAGAAGTGTGTGTGGTACATTGGTTGGAAATTTGAACAACAATTACAGTGGGATTTCATTCCCTAACCAGAAATGTAGAGTAAATGGAGTGAGGAATCACATTTATAGAAGCACATAAATCAAGCATGACATTGGAAATTGAATACAACCCAATGGTGCATAGAATCGGGAATATCCTAGGATCATTGCACCGGGTTGGAATTGATTGCTATATTAATGCTGATACATTCCACCCCAAGCTCACCTTTTCATCTCGACGAAGCCTCCTTCGGTGTGTACACATCTTCTTTCAGAAACGTTAAATATCATGGAATTTGGTAAACAACATCAATCAAGGGGATGTTTACCTGTAATTATTTTAATGATTCCAATATATTCTTATCAAGTTCAGTTTCCTTATGTTTTCTCGGTTGGGTGGGCCTTTGTGGAAATTGAAGAGGGATGGTTGGGCAAGGTTACTCATCAATAGACATAATCTTACACTTAGAGGTTATTTTCTCAAGCCAAGGTTCTACCTCATTTGGATCATTTCCAGTAGTTGGGATGGTGGTTTTTATAGGAGGTAATGACTCTAGTAGAGGGGGAATTTGGATTTTTAGTTTTTTCCACTTTAAAGGGTGATTCAAATGATATTTCCTTTATCTATAGGCTTGTCTACTGATTAAGAATATATTTTACGATACCCATGGCTCTGGATTTCCCCCACTGAGTTGAAAAGATGGCCTAGATAGGTTTTTAGATCTTCTATGGAAACTTGGGTGGTTTGTTGGAATCAGATATTATTGGAATCCATTTATTTCATCATGTATTCAAAGATATGCTTAGGTTTTGGAGGGGTTTGTTGGAATAGTGATTGTTATGGTTGAGGATTTTTGGGTGGTTGTGGTTTACTACTCTTCCCCAGTTGGTTCCATGGTTGTTGATATTGGTATTAATACCCCCTTGCCTATGGTATTGGTTATCTTTCCAACCAGGACTGGATGGATAATATGGTCCTTGCATAAAGGGTTGGTGATTGGGGCAACCTAGAATGATTTCCTCCCAATTCTCTAAATATTCTCATAGTTTTGGGAATTTATTAGAGTAGTGGGTGTCAGAAGAAGATATACCAAATTTCATGGGAGGAGGAGATTGGGATTTCCCTAGGGAAAGAGCATGTTTTCGAAGAAGGGTACATGCCTCTTCAAACATTTTTTCCATCTTCCTCTCGAATTTTGTACTTTGCAACTCATGCACACCTCGAATGGGTACATTAGACCTTGAACTAATTTTTTTAGTGTTCTATGCCATGTTCTCAATTAATTTCCTTGTAACAATTGTTGTTTTATCAAGTAGTGCACCACCTACAGTAGCATAAATTACATTTAAGTCAATATGAATTAAACCTTTATAAAAATATTGATGTAAACGTTGATCACTTATTTGGTGGTGTAGACAGCATGAACATAAGCTTTTAAAGCATTCCCAATATTCATGTAATGTTTCCACTTGAGATTTCCATATACCACATATTTCTTTCCTTATAGTTTTAGTTCGAGAGGCTGTGAAATATTTTCCAAAAAAAGGCATTTAATGTCCTCCCAACCTCTAATTGGTGAATTAACATTGTGAAGCCAAACTATTGTAGTGTCTTCTAATGAAAATGGTAATTCTCTAAGGTTTATTTGTTCTTCATCCACATGTTCATGTTTTAATACAGAACATAGTGTATGAAATTCTTTAATATTCTTATGTGGATCTTCACTAGAAAGTCCATGTAATCATGGTAATAAATGAAATAAACCAGATATAAGTTCAAAATTGGGTGCCTAGTTTTACAATTGAATGTAAATGGGGGGGGGGGGGTAAAAACATATAGTGAGGTTAATAATTTTAGTGTTCTATTGTTTTCATCCATTTTCGAAACATTAATTTCAGTTTCAAATTTTGGTTATAGAATAAGGTGGGTTTAGAAATCTCTCGAGTTACAGTGCGTCCTCTTTCAAAAGGTTGTCTTGTGAAACTTGGGGTCACTGACATAAGATCCTCTCCAGTTTGGGTTCGAAAGGTGGTAAGTATCCCAGAGAATAATGCTTTATGCACAAAACCAATAGAAAAAATAAATCATAACACAAACATAAATAAAAATTTATATGATAAAACATAAAAAGATTCAGAAAAATTAAAAAACTCTTATAAAAAAAGCACTAAAACCATTGCTCTCCCCGACAATGATGCCAAAATTTGAAGGCATTTTCGTGACCCGTCAATTTTATTTTGATTTGAAGATTGATTTATAGTAGAGGGAAGACCCTAGGTCATCTCAATAGGAGCATTAATAGGTTTTTGGTGTGTGTTTTTAATAAAATTTACATAAAGATCGAAGTGGTTTTGAAAACAGTTTTAAAAATAAAATGACTTAATTAAGGAGTTTAATAGATGATAAATAAAAGCGGTTTTTTAGAATTGTGTTATAATGGTATCATTTCAAGTTCACAAATCATCTTGGATAGTAAATTAATAAGAAATTATCAAAAGGTTTTGTTGAATTATTTGGTTGAAGTTTTTCAAGATCTTAACTAACCTCATACTTCTATAAACGATTCACAAATAAGCATCCCTTGACACAATGATCGTGTTGTCAAGGTTTGGTTATCAATTATTGAACTAGGTATACCAAACCATTCAAAAATATCATATTTCTATGAGAGATAAAGGATACTTGTGTAGCCTAATCAGAACAACCCAATATTCCTACTTGAAATTTCATCCCAATTGGTATTAAAATAAAAAGTGTTTCACTTAATTAAATCAAAAGAAATTCATTCAATAGAGAAGCTAGTAAAGATAACAAAAAAGTGAAATGTTTTACATAAAAATTATACAAAACCAGTACAAGAAATAGTGCTATAACACCATTTCACGTATGTGTAGCTACCACGAAATGATTGTCCAATTTTTAGCTCGCCATCGAGAGGAGGAGAAGGCTCAGGTGGAACTCCTTCTTCATTGTGGAATCCCCTATAATGATAAAGGCCTCCAGAACTTATTTGATGAGGAGAGGACTCATTTGGGTCTCCAAAATTCCATATCTTTTATTCCTGGTTGAACATACAAATATGTAGCCCAAGGTTCCATTTTATAGGAAAATGGGAAGGTGGTTTTGAGCACACAAATTTATTAAAACCCCTTGTCACATGGGTTTAGATATCCAGACTTCATGATCATTCTTTTGAGAAAATAAAAATGTCATAACCCCACCAAAACCACTTTTTTGTCTCTACCTAATTTTTTACACAATTTTGACAACTAGAGCATGGGATATGGATATATCATAACACACCACTTTTGACATCATGAAGATTTAGTGTGTTGGCCATATCAGGTCGGTTGGGCCACCAGATGGATGAATGAGTATTGGTTTCGTTCATATGAAATGCATCCCAATGAATATTGGACCTGTCCAAAAACATTCATCCCAGTTTGATGCACGGTTCAGGATAAGTGTACATATGAGTCCACTGGTGTGCATGTATCTTGCACAGTTTGGCCCATATTTCTTTGACATCATCATTGGTCCTCCAAATCACCTCATCCTGCGTTGGAATCATCAAAAAAGTATCATTTATCTTTTTAACAGTGAGAAACACAAAATAAATTTTTAAAAAATTGAATGAAATTTTTTATTAATTTTTTAATTTCCAATACAAAATATGTTTAGCACAATGGTGTAAAGGTGAAAATGAAACAGTGAATCATGATGCGATCGCTCCACCTCCTTTATTGGAACATGAATTTTAACCCAATAATTTCCATTTGATATAGTGATGTATATGGGTTTTATTCACTCTTGATTTTCACAATCCTTATTTTTTTATACCACATCATTTATATCTTTATAAGTTTCATGCATGTTTTTTATTTTCATTGAATAATAAATTGAATATTAATTTCTATATTCATAATAAGGGATATTCACAAGTCTGGGAAGGATGGTATTTTCCATATTCAATATATGATTGATATTTTCATATTCAAGTTCTGTTTTGAAATCTCAGTCTTGTCTTCTCATTTTAAATTTCTTATATACTTGGGGGTTATTTCCTTATTTAAAATATCCATAAAGAATTATCCATTTACACCATTGAATTATCAAAATGTTCATGGAACCCTGATGTAGAATTTCATTCACGAAATGTGTAACTAATTAGAATATACCAATATTTTCCCCAATTAGTCTTCATTTATCATGTGTATGATCATGGTCATCTGTTTTATCATAAAATTTGAATAAATTAATAAATATTCCTACATCATCTAATTTTATTCAAAAATCCTCATAATATTTAAATTTGGGGACTCGTTATTGTTTCCTAAGGTTTATGTGTAACATAATATGTTTAATACCTCTATTCAATGATTTGAGTTAATGTATAAATATTATGAATAAATCTTCTCAACATTATGATTACTCGCATCTACCTAATGAGAGAGGTTTATATTCTACCTCAGTAGTATGATAATTTAGTCTAAACCATATGATTATAGGTATGTGATCCTCATTGTGATGGTTATCATAGATATTAAGTGGATTATAACAGCCTTATGAACCACCTTTCTACTCTATATCATCCTTTAAATGAGTCTTTTACAACCTAAAATGATGATTTACTAAGCCTTAGGAGGATGATTGTCTAATCCTTATGTGGAAGATTTTCTTATCCTTATGATATCTAGATGATGATATAATATTTGAAAGGATTTTTCAACTCACATTTAGTACATCCCAATAACAAAAATAAATCATCAAAAAAACTATAATTACAAAACTCAATATTAGTTGATCAAAATGCATCCATTTATAATCAATTGATTGTAGTATCTTACATATTCTAATATAGATTAAATAATGGTCATGAAAATCTCTAATACTCTAGAACCCCAATACATGAGCTGACACCAATATATCCATAATGGAGTTTGTGATACCTATTGGTTAGAGGCTAGAAAATTCCATCATAAAATATAAAATAGGGATCAAATGATCCATAATCATAATGCAACATAACATATACAGATCAGTATGCTCAGAAAAAATTACATTTGTGACCAAACCATAAACCACACATGTATAACAATACCCAAACTATACATCATCAATGATCCAAAAATCAGAAACATAACCCAATGACCCCAAGGACACATCACACCATGATGAAACATATCAAGAAAATCCACTTCCTCTAATAAGAACATTCCCATTACTCAGACCCAGAATGAGTAAATCTATAAACTCTCTATGGAAAAGATATGATATATTCTAAAAAAAATTTAGGGTCTCACCAAGTGTTCCATAATAAGATTCCATAATAATAATAATAAATCACTCTTTCAAATTTAATCAAAAAGGAAATGGAAATGCATTTTTTAAATTTAAAATAGAACATGGTTTTCATTTCAAAATGATGAAAAATTTTCAGACAATGCTTCAGTAAACATTTTATAAAAAATATATATTTAAAATTATAAATGAGTAAATAAATTTCACACAAAATGAAAGATATATAAAAGTAATAACCAAAATAACCATGGTCATATGCCTTAAGGTGAAACATTATATAGTTATGGTGTCCTCACACATCTCACATCAATGATCACAGAAATTTGTGTATAGACCCCCCTTAGGATTAGGTTTAATAAGACCCATTAATATCCAATTATAGATAAGATATGATGAACTAGGTTATTATTAGAGTTGTAAAGTTTCAATATATTTATAGGGAATTAACATTCTAGTTATTTTGTCACAAATAACCCCCTAACAACTCTGGATCTCATGTTCTCAATCAATCAATCCAAAATGAGAAAATCATTTCAAAATAGATCAAAAAACAATTTCCTTGTTTCTAGTATCAATGATCGATTTTCATTCCAAAACCAAAACATATGGTTTTCATCATTTAAACATCTTTCATTCAAAAAATCATTGATATTTATCAAATAAATTTAATCCCTTTCAAAAATCATTTCTAAAATTAATTTAAAATGTCCATCAATTTAAATTTATGAATAAAATTCCAATTCCATTGGAAATGGGAGTTTTCCTAAAATCAACACCATATAAATTTCAATTCTAATTCATACAAAATTTGGTTATCACAATTAAATTGAAATAAATTTCAAAAAATAACAACACATATATTTTATCAATTGAGTTTTAAATGAAACCACCTATCTTTTTCATAGAATCTCAATGAATTCAGAGAAATATTTTAATGAAGGATGAATGTTGAAAAGATCTAGGAAACCAACATATAATCAAAATTAAACAAAATGGAGTTTAGATCCACCAATCTGATGATGATCTATCAAACTATAAAGAGGAAAATAGACAATGAATGAAGACATTGGAGGAACACTTAACGAGAGAGATATATCATAACTAACATGAAAATCAATCACTGAATGGATAATCCTTAGTGAGTCAACATCTTTAATACATCATAGTAATAGATCAATGTATCTAGGGAATGAAAACTATAACAAATATATAATAATTTTAGTAGAAATAAAATCTTATAATTTTCACTCGAGATTTTACAATGCGTTTAACCCTGTTAAATGTCATCTCTATTTTGAGTCCTATATATGACAAAAAAAAATTTGGTGATATTAAAAAAAATAATATTTAATATTTAAAAAACATGTAAGGTACTCATGGAATGTAAAATTAAATGTTGTATACCCATTTCAGGGAATTTTTTAGGTGGTTGTTGAAACCCACATAACCCCATTATGTAGTGTGTAAATCTCATGCAGACTATAAAAACTATGGGTTTTTTTATTGAAAATTACAAAAAAATATATGACTTTACCATTATAGTGACAATCCCAATTCCTTATTTGTATCACCAAAACATCAACAAATTATTTCCAAAATAATGTACAAAACATGCCTAAAAACATTACGTGGTGTTAAAACCTACCCACTATAAAATCATTTTTTCCCCATAAAGCCTGTCATGAAGCTTCCATATAAATAAGCTTACGCCAGTACTCATTCATCAACACCTCAAGCTCCCATGTCACATAATAATTAGATTATTTCTTCAATAACACTTAGACTAAATGTTTCTTTCTCCCAGGAAGTACCATGGTCTTCGAATCAACAATCTTGACTGGATGCTCAGCCATGGATAAATCAGGCTCAACATCAATATATGTCCATCTCAAAACATGAGATGGATCATGATGGTGATTTCAATGATACAATTCCTAGAAAATTTTATGTATCAAAAAAAATCGTAGAAGTGATAAATTGTAGTATAATTTCCCCTCTTTCTCAAAAACCTCAAAAGGTCCTAGAAAAAGATGAGAATGTTTCCCTTTCTACATAAGACTTTTATGACCTAAATGAGGTGAAACGTTTAGGAAAACCTGTTTACCCATAGAAAACCCCAATGGTATACACCAATTATGAGTAAAATATTTATATCAGAACTATGACTTTAACATCCTCTAAAAAATGAACTAAATCTTTATTTGTCATCACTTGAACCAAAGTTGGCGAAACTAAGGACCATTAAGCAATCATTGATCAATGAAACATATCATGACATGGTCAACTATATAAGACCTTAAAAAGATAAATTATTATTGTGGAAATGTAACTATTATTTTAGGTAAACTAAATGTATCCCAAATGGTCATCCAAATCCCCAAAAATATTAAAATGGTAGGAACAAACAATATCATCCAGAATCTTTAAATATATCTCTAACTCTTTTGGTTTATCCTTTTATAGATGGAATGCTGCACTCAAACAGACATGAGATTCAAGTACCTCCTCATGTCCTCTCCAAAAGTGAGATGTAAAATGAGGATATCAATTAGATATTATAGCATATGGAACACTTTGAGAAAGAATAATTTAAATAACATAGTGATTGTTGAGATCCTCAACATTCATTATATCTCTAATGCGTATAATATGAGACGATATGGTCATCCTATCAATCACAACCCATGTTAAATTATTCATTCCCTTGTTACAAGGTAACCAAAACACAAAATAAATGGAAATATCATCCAACATATAAATTAGAACAAGATGATTTTGACACAAAACAAAAGGTATTTGATACTTGACATTGACCTATATTCTTGTATAACCACATGTGTCAAAGTCATCGATGCCCGATCTCATACCCGAACACTGAAATTATTGTATCATATCGTAAGAAATATTTTTGGTTCCTTTTTTAACATCCCACTATGAATTATGGAAAATAACATCAAATATTGTTTTATATATAACATTAAAATGAAATATTTTTGAAAACATTGCTCACCCACCATAGAGAATAACCAGTCAACAGTGGTCTCCCCCCAAAAAACGAGCGTCTCTAATGCTAGAGATTTTATTTTCATGATGTTGTTTAAGAAGAATAATCTTGATAAGATAAGACTTCAACTAAAATTTCTCCAAGACAACATTAGTCACTATTTTATAAACACCTATATGAAACTATGAAAAATGATCAATCAACATCCACTCTTTCAATGATTCTTTCTCTGCCTAGAGATGATGTTTCTTAACCCAAATATATGCATGAGATTCCCATTCCCAAAGGTATAGTAAATATAAAAATCAAAATATTTTCGATAATAAACTCAATGCTTCTTGTGGAGATTGAAATATTTTTGAGAGAAGATATAACATAGGTTGTTGAGTTTGGAATACATGGTTATACATTATCTGAACAGGTAATGCTGCTAACTATCAAGTAATAATATCATGGGCATTTGTTAATGTTCATGGATTGAATAATTCTTCTCATGTGTCCTATTTTGTAGAAATAAATTACATAATATGTTACCACTATACTTAAAAACATGCCACAAACCTAAACTATATGAATAAAATAAGACCATATAGTACTGCTCGGCCATGGAAGAGTCAACACTGTTGTAGATTTCAAATGAAAATTCTTTAAAAATGATTT
This sequence comes from Viscum album, assembly GCA_963277665.1. Taxonomy (NCBI): domain Eukaryota; kingdom Viridiplantae; phylum Streptophyta; class Magnoliopsida; order Santalales; family Viscaceae; genus Viscum; species Viscum album. Next base: position 1,856,735,972 of record OY728119.1, on the reverse strand, counting down.
CTATTACATTTATTTTCCCCAGAAATCATCACTCCCTTTTGAATTAAATCTATAATGGGTGACTCCATCATTATAAATCAATTACAACCCAACGATAATATCTATGTAATCCCAAGAAGCTCCAAATTACAATAAAACATTATATAGTTTCTATCATGTCATAACGGATTCCACCTTCATTGGTTCAATTGAAATTAATTTATATATGACAATATTTTCAAATAACATCACATCCTGAATCATTAAATTACATTTTTAAAACATAGAAAAGAATCCATTATTACTAAGCAATTAAATAACTGATCCCAAATGACACATGTGATCATCCTCAGACATAGAGTAAACCAAGATGTTATCCATAAATACGAAAACGAATGTATCCAGATACTCATGTAGAATCATATTCATCAATTATATAAATATAATAGGAGCATTGGTTAGGCTGAATGTAATGATTAGGTACACATTATGTCTACACCTACTCCAGGAGGACATTTTATGAATGCTAGATAATTTTAATTTCAACTGGTTGTAACCATATTGAAGATCAATATACAAAAACCACAAAACCCCATTCAACTAGTCAAATAGATCATCAATTCATAGTAATAGATACATTTTCATTAAAATGACATGATTTTATTTTTGGTAATCCACTCCCAGGTGAAGAGTTTCATCATATTTCTTAGAAATGGGAACATGAACCACCCAAGGTTACAAAGTTTCTTGTATAAATACTATATCTAAAATATCATCAAAATAATTCTACAATTCCTTCTCTTAATCTGGTTCCTTATAGTAAGAAGTAATATACACTAATTTTCTAACATTCATTAAATCAATTGAAAATCATACCTCCCATATGAGTGTAAAACTAGCAATGTCCAAAGAAAAACATTGGGAAACACAATGAAAACCAGTCAGAGATCAACATTCACATAATCCTTCTCCATATCAAAAGAGAAAATTGATATTACTTTCCATAAATCTATATAATAATGTTCAAATCTACTTTACCTCATATATCACTCTCCAAGAAAGACATGGCACACCACTTCAGGTATGGAAAATGAGACCTTGTTAAGATATCATTTAATTCAAGATTTATTAGAAATGATTCAATCCATATTCAAAATAAAATCTATTGGATTTATGTACATAACTAAATAATCCCATTATCAACTTATTATAAATTGAACATTCAATAAATACAATAAAAACCCTTCTCTCTCTCCATTATTATTGGTCTTGTAATATCCATCACATAAGACCAACTTTCGGTAAGAATAATTTAGAATATTCAAAATACGAGCCGAAATGAATGAGTGAGATTCACCAGTATAAAGTAGTTATAATGATGAGGCTATTCTGATGGTCCATGTCATAGTTTCTGGACTCATAAATGTTTCCTTTCGAGACACTTCCACTTGGTGAAGGAGCTTTATACCAGATTTATGTGGCTCGAATTACTTAGATTAAGAAGAATTTGATTGCACTGTAGTACTTTTTGAGATGATGGTTCTATGCCAATTTGTTGAGGATTGAAGATATAACATACTTTCTTAATGTGTCCTGAATGAACCCGTGATCAACATATCATGAGTTCCTTAGTGCCAACCCATTTTGAATCCCATTATTTTACACACTAGAATAATGTCAAAGGGACTATTTAGGAAACTACATGAGGTGTCAAATAAACCTTCTATTGAGAACCCCCATTTGACTCATCACGCATTATTTTCCCTTTATGGGAACTCACAAAACATTTAATATGGGAAAATGAGCTCTTATTAACCATGAATTATCATTCAGATCATGTTATCCCATCAACACTATGTCCAATAAATCATCATAGTAAGAGGGATTTAGCTAGAAAACCTGATAATGAATATTTGGTAAAATTACCATGTAGAACATTCATGTATGCATAATCTCATTAGATATAATATCAGCTAATAATTAAAAAATCATAGCGAATCTATTCACATATTCTTCCATTGACATTTCATCCTACCCGAATTTGAAAAACTCTATAGCCTTAGCTAGTACCATAGATTTTCATTCTATCTAAATAGAGAATATAATATTAAATACCATCCACTCTAATCCTTTGCAATTTTTTACAGTCACAATCATTTCCAACCATCTCTTGATTGGTCCCTCCAGTTTAATGGTACCACATTATACCCTAATATCTTTTAGAGTTTCTAATAAGTCAAACAGAATCTCAACCTTCTTCAACCAATCCTTAACCTCTTTAGGATCATTCATTCCTTATAATTTTTTTTTCTAATGATAGAACTCCTGATCAATATGGGATTCATCCCTCCGAGGTACCACATATTGTTCCTGAGTGGGAAATGGTGAAGGTGCCTATCCCAGATCTGGGATATTACCCATAATAACCTCTTTCAGATTTAGGTCCATAAGAGGATTTCTTCGATTTGGTTCACCAACTAATTCCTATTATATTTTATTCACATATATTATCAGATACATGATTATAAATATTAATAGTAATAAAATTAAATACATCCAAAGATTAATCAGGTTAATTCTTAAGAATGATAAACAAGAAAATTAATCCCATTAAATAAGATGACATGTTTTGTATTTCACACTATCCAAATATAAATTAGGGAAAAGACTAGAAAAAATCCTCAAGAATCATTTCCCAAACCACAAATGGTAAATTAAGACCCACTACAATGAGAGTTATATTGGAACTCACTCGCGACTACATCATTTGTCCTAACAAGATTTCCCAACTCTATACTTACATCAAGGAAAAATGTTTTACCTAAAACTATGACTCCACATTATCATGAACCAGCCCAGATACCATTGTACCCCAATACCTGAGCCAACATAGACATATCCTAAAGGTATTTTCTAATCCCCATAGGTTGGAAACTAGAACGTGGCATCATAAAATTTAAAGAAGGGAATGAATTTTCACCAAATACATTAGAAGATAAAATTTACATTTCTATATGATTAAAAAAATCCTAAATGATAGAGTAATAGAAAAATAAAATGTATATAAAAACCAACATTTTAAATCATCAATATAACAAAAATAAATAAGAAAACTAAACAACCCAAAGTAAACAACACTCCAAGATGAAAGGGATTATGAACATTAACCTCATCAAAGAGGTTCTTTTCCTTTACGTGGACCTTTCAAGAGAAAATCTATGAATGGATGAATTAGAAGGTAGATAGTGAGAAAAATATCCCAGCAGGGTCTCACCCATTGTTTCATAATAAGATTCCGCAATAATAAACCAAATCATGCATTTAATATTCATGAAATGATGTCTGGAACTACATTTGATTATTTAAAACAACACATGGTTTTTATTTCAAAATGAAGGAAAATAGTTCAAACATGAAATAAATAAAAACATTACATAAAATAGTTTATATAAGTCATTATTCATGAGTAATGCATTTTAGAAACAATGGAATATACATCAAAGTAATCACAAAAAGAACCAAGTTTGTCTTCCTTGCAGTATGATAGTTTTTAGCTATGGGATCTTCAAACATCTCACATTAGTAATCACAAGAATATGTGAACACACATCCCTCAGGATCATGATGAATAGGACTCATAAACATCCTATTTGGGACAAGGTATTTCAATATAGGTTTTTTAGAGTAGTAATGCATCAATATAATGCTAGGGAATTACCATCATAGCATGTTATTCCCAAATAAACAATAACCCAGGATTACATGTGGTCAATAATTAATTATACAATGAAAAATTCATTTCAAAATAGTTCAAAATGAAAATTCCCCATCTCCAATTTGAATATGACACTTTAATTCCAAAAATAAAACACTGGGTCTTCATAATTTCATGTTCTTTTATTGTAATTTCAAAAATATGTTTTTATAAAATTATTTTTGTTCATTTTTAAAATTCAGTTCTCAAATAAATTTATATATTAAACCAATTATAATTCATGACCTCTACAAAAAATGATTTATACCCAAAACATTATTAGAAGATAATATATAAATTTTTAGTAAAAATTATAAATTCTAATAGATGTTAAGTTTTATTTTTAATTACTTTAAGTACTACTAATTATTTCTTCCAATAAATATATATTTTGGTATTTATCTCATAACACTAATATATAGTTTATCATCATTTTAATGTACTACATTAGCATAAAAATACCAATAATTTTAAAAACACATTAATCATTTGATAAAAAAACTATTACCAGAAAATACTCTAGAATCAATAATATCTGTTAAAATAATTCATTATATGATAATAAAAAACTAAGGAAATTTTTTTATATACATTATTATATTGATGAAAAAATAAAATATTCACATTTATATGTTTTATTAATAAAAAATTCATTAATATTACTTAAATTTAAAAGTTTTTATTAATTTAACAAGAATTTAAATACTTTTTATAAAAATACAAACTATTAAATTATTTGAATATAGTAAAAAAAAAATAAAAACATATTAATTTATAAAGATAAAAACAAAGATAATTAAAACATGAATAATTAATAAGTGAAATTCACATATTGGTAATTAATTAAAATTATAAAATAAAAGAGTTAATTTTATTATAAAATTTTATTCATTATATGTTATTAAATTAAGTAATTACTAAAAGGTATTAACATATTTATTTTTTATATAATATATTATTGTACATTACATTAATTTATTTTAATAAATTTAATAAAGTATTTATGTAATTATATTTCTAAATCAATAATTTATATATTATATTTATAAATTAATATTTTTGATAAAAATTAATTATATATTATATTGAATTAATTTTAGAAATTAATCTCGTGGATTCAATCCACACCCAGAACCAGATATTCCATAGTCGCTCGAGTTTGGGTATCGATCACTTGAGTCTAGGTCTTAAATAATGCTTGACATCAGTACCCATGATCTCCACATATTCATTGCCCCAAATTAATTTTCCTAAAAGTATTATTGATCAATAATGACAACTCATCCACTTAATTTTAGTTTCTATCCATATTCACCTCTCTGCTTTAAAATTATCACAAAATCCACCCTATAGACAAGAATAATCCCACATTCCCCAATCAAAAAAGAGGATGTTCCAGAACAACAGTCCATTTTGGTTCCCCATATAGTACTTTGAAAACCTAAAACTCTCATCTTGATATTTCTCTACAGTCATTTCCCTTGGATTATAATTTTTTGGAATTTGATTCATTTCATAAACACTTCTTTATTTATATAACTATTTCTCGATTATTCGTTCTATATCATCCCATAATCTTTTTTAAAATAGGTATTTTTTTATCTATTATTTTATTCCATTTCCCTAAAAAATCTACAGAACAATAGTAAAATGAATATTCATTTTCAGTTTATTGTATTTTATAAATGGGAGTTTTTTATAATATTTCCCATTTTATTCAATTTCACAATCTATATTAAATTTTTAATAAGATTTACCCATAACATGTATCTTTATTGTGTTTAATTTTTGTAAAATTGAATAATAGTAATGAAATTCTATAATGAAATTTTTAATGATAAGAGGTTGGTGCATTTATTTTGTATATTTAATTTTTAGGGGTGTTTCATGATCGAGATTTTAATTGATGATGATGAAAATGTCTATAATTTGGAAAAATTTGATTTTTTTATGAAGAAAATGATTAAGATGAGTATCTTTATTTTTTATTTATATATTACATATTTTAAAACAAATTATCGGCCTTCATTATTTACCAAGAAATGTTTTATTTTTTAAAATTCATTATCATATTCCATTATTCATTAAATATAGGTATTATTAATGTTGATTTTTGATTTATTTTCATTAAGCCTCTTGGAAAATGTTTAGGGTGGTAGGATGAATGTTTGATTTTTATTTATTATAATTTTTCTTATATGAAGCTCCCTCTTGATGGATAGTGATATATTCTTTGGTGGCAGTTTTTAAACTATGAAATAATTATAACTGGATGACTGTTATCACCGTTGGAATTTTCTACATTTAAAAATATATATGTTTCTTGTTATGATATTTTGTTATTTTGTTCCTTTTATATTTTCTATAATGAAATTCATGTAAGGTCCATGTATCAAGGTTAAATATTGTGTCTTAGTATTATTACTTTACATAGTTTAAAACATATAATATTTTTGTTTTGAGGTTTTTTTTATTTTTCTTTATTAATCATGCTGAAAATGTAAATTTTTTTACTGGATGAATGTTCATCAATATCATTTCTTCAAAAAATTGATCATTTAATGAAATTAATTCAATGAATAAACAATTGAATTGAATTTGGAAGAAAAAACAAATAAATAAAAAATATATCAAAAACGTTCAACCATAGGAATTGGATGGAAATGATGGTATTGGTGTTTATTTTACTTATTGATAACTAAATGTGTTTCTCCATCGGTGATTCCAGTTTTGGTTATTAAAAATGATTTTATAATATATTCTAGTGTAATTATTTCATGATTTCATATGTGTTTCAAGATATTTAATCATCATTTATAGAAGGAGAGGATTAAAATGTTGTTTTTTGTGGATTTATTTTACAATCCAAAGGGATATATAATTCATATTTAGGAGGTCACTTCATTATCTAGTCACTCCAAGTTCAACACAAAATTTTCATCATCAAATCATTTCTCTCTTGGATAAAACATGACTTTGGGATTTTTCATTGGTAAAATGTGTGGTAAAATGTATATTGATATAAAAAGAGATCGTGTATGTTATATATGCATCCATTTTGCATCTCCTTAGACCGGTCTAAGAGTTCTGTTAATAGCATTAATGTGTTAGGTATGTATTAAGGATTGGGATTCCTTTTAGGGGTCCTAAAAATACGATTACTTAGAAAAATTAATCTATGTTATATAACTAATAATATAAAGTAATGTATATATTTTTTATAAATAATATATTGAAATTTTGAAATTTTTACAGTATTTAAGCATTATGAAAACATGATCTTGTCATGGGTAAATTCCATGTGAACCCCCCCCCCCCTCCTCGCACAATGACATAGCTTATTTGAGGACTACCATGATATGGTTTATGAAATTGAAGGAACATCCCATTTAGGTTCCATCAACATTAAGCCTATTATGGTTAACACATTATCACATGTAAAAATTGAATGAAAAACTTTTCCATAAATACTTATTTACTTTTGTAATGTCATATGATGAGTATCCTTTATGTTATTAGATTCTAGATCCATTGTCTATTTATCACCAATATTGAAGCTTCCAAGGGCATCATAATATTCATGAATGATATTAAGTGGATCAACTACCCCTCCTATATCGATAACCATCTAATCCTAATGAGTGTTATTCTCTATATCCTTTGAGTTCATCAGAATAATAGTCACTAGGACAACTTTATTTTTAGTTAGCTTCAGATATTTTCGGATGTGATTTATTCTTTCAATGAACTATCTATATAAAAATAGAATTTAAATAAATGATATGTTACTCTAAATATAAATATTCATGTTGTAAAAATTCAAACCTATAGTAAAAAAAAATATAAATAATTTTTATAAGATCCTCAGACATAAGGATATCATAATATTTGTTATCAGACATCCATAATGGATCCCTAGTCATGTATATTAATTATACAGAGGATATTCATCACCAATATAGATGCAATGTTTTACTCCCTAGATTATATTTCATTGAAACATGTAAATATTATCCACACATACAACATAGATGGATATTTAGTTATTGAACTAGGATTTTCATTCAAACGTAGATGCTATGGTTTACAACTTAATTTGTAACTCTATCCTTAATTCTTGAATCAAAAATAAAAACTAAATTTTTCACTACACTAAATTTATATATTGAATTAGTTTTACACTGCACTAAATTGATTGAAACCCATAGTAGTAAACCAAATAGTATGTAATTAAGGAAAAATATATAAAACGTCCTTATATAATTATTTATTATAAAACAATTAGTCATCATGTGAGGGACACATGAACATGGATTAAGTATGTAATGAATAAGTTAAAAATATGTTGTAGATTATATGTCTTTCTTAAATCATGATAACTAAACCACTTAATTTGTATGAATACATATCAATATTCAGTTTTTACTTCTAAAAACTTGTAATCTATTATGATCTTATTAGTTTGTTTTTTTTCTTCATTTTTCATTATTGAATAATTTGTGTCATTATTTTGATGTTAGTTCCTCTTTATATGGAATATATATTGTGGTTGTTCTACCATAAAATAGGCCCATTTTCATTTACTTCCTCTATATTTGAAGCATCAAAACTGGGTTTTATATCTATTACTCTACTATTCTTTTGCATGATTCTGGTGAATCATTTCAACCAAATTGGGCTTAATATGGGGTGAAAATATGAATTAGGTGTTTGATTATTTTCATTCAAATGATATAGTTACATTGTCTACCATATATGATATGGTTTACAATGCACTAAACAGGTTCTATTTCGTTTCAATAGCCAATAGAAACACAAAATTCATTTGAGGAATTAGACTGCGATAAATTCAATTACTATATGCATAATTCAGTCATAGATCCTAACTTATTTCATTCAAACATATATTCTACATATTTTCATCTAATATATTGAATTTAGTGCACTATAATTGTATCCTTAATGCATGATATAAACATAAATCATAAAGGGTTTAAAACATAACATCTATGTTTTATTAGGAAACCTAAGGTGTTAAGTATATAGTTACATTGAAATTAATCATTTATAATGTATAGTTGTTTTCTACCTCATCTTTTTTTACTCTCTCTTTAATGCCTATATTTATTCATTATAATAATTGGGGTTTTCATATAATGAAATTTGTGTCATTGTCAAATTAAAATTAGGCTCTTTATAAATTAAAAAATCCCTAACCTAGATTATAGAATTAAATGTAGTGTTATTAGAGAATAGAATTTTGAGTTCGGGGTTATGCTAAATAGAAATTAGTGTCATTCTCAATGGTTTGTGGTTATAGGTTAGATAAAATTCTTCTTATTTCTATGTTATACATTGGTATTTATTGTTTTTATGGTCACTGGTGATCTTATATTAAGGTCATAACATGTAATTAGTTTTATAGGAACCGGTTATTCCAGAAATTTTTTTCATGTTGCAATAACTAGTTTTTTTATATCATAAATTATGAATGATATTGTGTTCATTGGTAATATATTATTATTGTGGCCAATGGATGGATTAGCTTCTGGTGGTATTAATATTATCTCATGGTTATTGTTTCAAAAAGTTAGAAAATACCCTTATTATGGTCAATGATTGGTGTTTTTGACATTTACCTTTTTGGTTTCTACTATGACTGAAAAATTAACTATACCCATAAATTACTTCTCTCAGTTAACTGAAAATGTGGGACTCACTATTCCTATAATTAATGTTTTTTTAAATATATGGTAACATATATGAGCGATTTTCAACATATTCATGGGCTTGTGACTTCATCCATGTTTCCAGTAATGACTCTATCATTAAAGATCTTGAATAGGGTATGAAAAATTATCCCCAATTTCCACTTCATTGATTCATCAATGTGTTTATCTAGAAAAAAACATTTAATAACCAAACAAATACTTATTTCAACTCATTTGAAGAGGTGTAGTTATAGTGAAATTTTTGTTTCAGGTATACTGGTGTTATAGATTTCAAAGATGGAACAAATTTAGTAGACGAAGGGGACTTGGGTTTTTTAGCACTCTCCTGAAGACATCATAACTAGCTTCATAACAGGTTCGTATAGTGGACTGTAGCCACACATTAAAAGGAACCTTGATCACATAGAGGGGATATTATTTGGGTTACATTCAAAAAGGTTTGGAAGATCTCAGGAGAATCTCACTGATAAATACAGGTAGTTCTTTTTTATCCCATCAATAATTGTTCAACATGTTGTAAAAACAAAATATTAAAATGTATATAAATCGGTTAACTATATTATAATACTAAACACTATTTTTTTGATATATTTAGTATAGTAGTGATTTATAAAATACCCTATATAAATTTTATATATTTTATTTGAAATTTACTATTCCCTTTAAATAAACTTTAGTGTGACTATTTGATGATTTAAATACATCTTCATTTTGTTGTAGTGTGTTCTCGGGGACAAACAACTTCCATATGAGGATTTTTTTTAGATTAGTGGTGAACCACATTAGGGAAAAATTTCTCAAAAATGTCTACTTTTATATACTTGTACACGGAAAAGAAATGGTACATGAAACAAATGTAAAAGGACTTTCTAGGTGAACCGTGATAGTGAAAACCATCTCAAAAACATCAAATGCCTCCAACAAGAACACGTATAATAATGGGGACCTTCAATAAAGGGGGCATGCTTAAAGAAGGTATTCCACCACTAGTGTGAACATGGATGATGGCAGAGGATGCATAAGAGAAATAGACTGTAGATGAATTTTTTTAAATAATGTTTAAACATGTATTTTCAAGTAAATCCTTATTTTTTGGTGTTTTATGGGAGATAATTTTATAATTACTGTTAAATAATAATACATAATATAGTTAGATTAATAAATGTAATATTAATTTTTAACAATAAATATTTTAATATCAAGGAATAATTTTTTATTTTAATAATTACTTACAAATAGATATTAATTGTTGGTATTTATTACAATATTGTTAATAATATTACCAATGGAAATATAAATTTTGATGATAATATTACTAACAGGTCAATATTTAATATGAATATTTTGAAAAACATTATAACCAACATATATATTGTCTATTGGTATTAATATAATTTCAATATAGGTATATTATCTATTGCAATACAGTTTAGTGACATACATTTTAGCTAAAATTTATTGTTACGACCATTTTTATTTGTAAACTGATTTATCAAAAAATTGCACTTTTACCTGAAGATATACCATTTTTGAAAAAACTAATTATTTTTTAATGGCCTCAAATTCCAATTAAATAGGAAATAGGGGTTTTATAAAAATATATATCATATAGTATTCAATTCCAATTCACCTAAAATTGGGTTTTCATAATTAAATTGAATAAAATTAAAAAAAAAAAAGAAAATTTAATTTTTAAAAAATTTAAAAAACTTAAACTGAACCCACTGTATTTTACAGGGAACTAAATGCCCAAAATAGGACATCCAAAAAATGGGGAAGGAACAGACGATGTAAGAACTCAACCAAGAAACAATACTTAAAAATATATTTGATCCATAATTCCTAAAAATATATATTAAAATCCAATGTTTAAAAGAGATTGATACCGATGTGAAAAGAAGGACACTTACATGGTGAGATACACATCATTCAACACAAGGATCAATGACTAAAAATATGATCCAGAGGGATTGAGGATCTTTAAATTCACACAGCGATGGATCACAGTTGACAGTGAAAGAAAAATGAAAAAATATAATAATAATTTCATCCAATCCACCTACATAAAACCGACACAAAGTATTTTACATGATGTGTAACCTAATTACACATAATGTAATTTATGAGTCCCATATACACCAAAAAATTTTTTTTTTAATAAAAATACAATTTTTAATATTTACATGGTGTGTAGACTGTGAATAGAGCATAACCTTCCATACTATGTCACACATATTTTGAATCTTCTTGTAAAATACTACACAATGTGTAACCCTATTACATAGCATGTAAATCCTTGAAAATTGTAGAAAATTTATGTTATTGTGATGAAAATTCCAACAAATCGCTAACATCATAATTCTTGGTATCCTCCAAATTCGTTATCATCATCACCGAACCAATGATAATAAAAATCCAAAAAATATATTACAATGTACCTAACATAAAAGTAATAGCATGTTATAACTATTATTTCCATTCTATTATGATTCTATTTGTAGAAAACATTCATTTATCTAAGAAACCTATAGTATAGAGTGTCTACAGAATTATCAAATATCTTTAGCCTGAAGATCAACACAACCAATAATTACATGTAAATGGTTCTTTTCTCAAATCTATATAAGGTATATTTCAAACATGCCACCTCATATTCCATTAACAAATAACATGAATGAAAATTCAAAATGTCCTCATAAATTATCGACACATATTAACATCATATTGAATCGTCAATTCATCATAAAAGGTAATATAATGGGACAAACTATAGAAATAAAATTCATTATAAATGAATATATATAAAGGATTCCAAGAACTAATTTCTAGAGGGACTGGTTGTTAAAAAGGGTATCTATCAAATCCAATTATAATAAGTCCTTTAAGCCCAATGGTAGTCGTGAAATATTGGTATTTTTTCATAAAATAAATATTTTATTAGTGGGAAAACCTTCTTCTTATGTGAGGGGGGTTCTTAGTCCTATGAGATTAAAATGAATGTGTGGATTTTTTTCCTCTTATACCTAAAATTAGAGACCTTCATTATTATTATTATGAATATTTATTTTGATCCACATAATAAAATATATATATCATCAAAATCAATCAAACCAATAACCTCTATCTAGTGATTTTCATCAATTATAACACCCACATTAAATATAATTTAAAACATATTAAAAAAATCACCTCATGAAAAATTAAATAGTGTTAATTAATTTTAATATAAATAATATAATATGTCGATTTATTATTTTTATTTCACATACGTTCATGCAAGCATGCTTGTAAGCATATATATATAGAAAGATGTGTGTCTGTGTGTGTGTATTCTTCCACTTTTACCTTCATTACTCCAACTATATATATATATATATATATTCATATTTAGTATATATGTTTAACTAATTTTTTCCATCAATTAAAACATTATTTATCATAAAATCTCTTTTCATATATAATTTCTCTCATTCAATGATTTATCAATTTTAGAAATTGGAATGGAAATAATAAATAATGAAATATTTTAAAAAAATAGATAATAACCACTGTCCAACTCGAAAAAATTATTCATTTTGATTAAATTTTATTTCAATAAAAATAATAATCATAATTATAATCCCATTAATATTTTTATTAAAAAACATTTGAAAAATTTATTTTAAAAAACAATAACTTTCCATATGCAATCAAAATACATTCAATGTGAAAAATTTCCCCTTCCTAAACTAATTTTTTATCATAATATATAATTAAAAATAGTTAAATATAGAATGTTAGAAATTTGAAGCAAAATAGTCTCATCCCAATATATAACATTCTCCTAAAAGAAAATTAAAAATTAATAATAAAATTGACAATTTATTTAGTAAAATTTAATTAATAAAAGCAATCTAACTTTAGTTCAATGGTGATAATAGGGGTTTATGGATACATATCATATGTTGTGGTATTTTCCACACCCCATCATTTATATTTAAATATGTTTCTTACCATAACATAATAATATAATAAATTTATCTGATATTCTCAAAAAGAAATATTATAAAAACTATCTATGAAGTATTCCTAAATCCGTAAGTATGATTATAAAAAAATTAAACTAGTTTGTAATGTTTATTATAATGATTCTGAACATATGAATCCTTTTTAAAAAAGTGAGTTTAATAATATATATTTAATAAGGAAATATAGGGTTTAAAATTTATGTCTGAAACAATACTCAATCTATTAATTATAATACAAAAAAATATTATATCGATGAATTTTTTATGTTGCGATTATAATTTCCATATATAAAACATTACCTAAATATTTATGATGGGTATGAATAACTCCCTATAGGAATGATACAATTGACATGTATAATGAGGGGTATAGATTCATTATTAATGGACCAAACCATTTTCCAATGATATTTCAATGATAATCAATCACCTTGTTTAATATTCATCGATGATTCCATTGAGATAAAACATTATAAATAGTGTTTATATGTCAGGAATTTAATAAAAGTAATATATATAATGTCATATTTTTTTCATAATTAACTTACTTTAATATTATTATTTTGGTAATAAAAATTATTGAAAATTTAAAAATTATAACATATCAAAAACAAAATAAAATAGCAGTAAAAACACCCCATTTAATTTTTAATTAGTATTTTTATTTCTGAATTCTATACTCTTTTTAAGACAAAAAAACTATTTAATAATTAGTGGATATAGAGTCCCAATAATATTAATTCTTCTCAAATCTTATCCTAATACTCCATTATACCCTCAGGGAAGTAATTTCTAAAAAAATATGGACATTAATGATTCTAATGTTAATGAAATCAATTTCAAGCTATGAGAATAGGAAATAGATTTATTTAAATGAACCTGCGTTACTACATGTCCATTATATATTCAATAATAATCAATCTTATATATATATATATATATTCAGTAATTGTATAAAAAATGTTTCTATTAAAACTTATGAACAATGAAATATAATTTTATTTCATATAAATACATAAACATTATTAAATATAAAAAAAGTATTCTAATCACAAATTATATAGTCTATTAAAATAATATTTTAATTTAAGTATTGATCACATGAAACACAATAATTAATTTACTATATTTTATTTTATTCAATAATGATTGAAATGTAATCATTTACCATACAACCTTATATAGAATAAAAATAATAAAGTCACTACAATAAAAAAAATCATCTCTCATCGATATTTATCAGTGTAAATACAAGAAGAAGAATTTTTTTCTAACTACAAGTTAGTATATATTTTGTATTTTTTTTCAAAGGTATTTTTTAAATTTTCTACCCCAAATCATGAACACATATTTAATGTAAATAATGGATTTCTACATTTACATTTCACCTAATTAATGTACTCCATGTTATCCAAACACAAAAAGTGATGTTATTTTTAAATATATAACTTAAATAAATCAATCAACATACCAAAATTATTACCCATAAAAGTAAATTAATATTATAGAAAAAACAATACATGAATTATATATTATAATTCATAAAATTTTAATTTTTATATAAGTCTTAATATTATTTTTAGGAAACTATATTAGTCCCATGTCAGGGGTTTAAAAAATAATCTAAGGCATGAACATTTTAATTTTAAAATTAAAATTATTTGATTCATTTAAAGACATAATAAAAGATATTAATACTCCCATTATTTATTTGATTCAATTAATTTCATTTTCCATACCTCTTTATCATCAAAACTCTATTACATTAACATTAAAAAATAGCATTAACTCATCAATGAAAATATTTTTATCCAATATTAATTAAAAAATAGTACCTATTTATTTATACAGAGAAAAACTATGAAAAAATAATCCTTCCCTAATAAAATATTATAAAAAAATCAATTTCAAAAAAACTTTGTATGGTAATTTTACTCTACCAAGGTTCATTAATTAGTTCATGTAAAAACATTGAGTGGATATTAATTTATTAAAATTAATTTATGGTCTCATGATTTTTAATTTTCATATATATACCCATTATTTTTTTCTAAAATTATATTTTATATTTAATTTGGTAAAATATTCAAAACTATGATTATGAAAATACATCTAGTTCAACAAATTATAACTAAAGAATAATGTTTACTAATGGACTAAAAAAACAATTATACATATTTAATATCTCTATTCACAACCTCAAATAAGATATTTTTAATAATGTACATTTCTATTTCAATTATTTTACTCTATATAATTTCTTTTTCTACCCCCATTTCTTCAATATTAGTTGTTGTAAAAAATTCATAACCAAATGTTTCTTCCATAATAACATCCTATAAAAACTCATTACTTTTTACTTCTATATATTAATAATTTCAATAATAACAATTTTTCATTTAGTAAAAAATTATTAAACATCACATGATGACTTATAAATCACATATATAATTCGAATTTCTCAAATCAATCAAGTAAAATTGTTTTAATATATTTTCCACCAAGGTATGATATGGGATTTTTCCCTTCTACATGACATACATGACATTGCACTTTAAAATATAGTTAATCAACCTTCATAAAAATATACTGAATTAGTCCTTGAAATGATATAACTGGATTATTAACTTATTATAGATCTATTTTTACATAATATATTTCTTCCAACTATGAGACATTAAATATTGAGTATGAAATTATATTCACTCAGAAAACTAGATCGCTTAGGGATCTACAAAATTCATATGACCCAATATGAAAAATTTATAAAAAACATGAATATTCAAATTTCGTTAGAGATTTACATTAAATTTTTTCTAGACATTCTCCCATGGAATAAATTATATGTACCTCTTAAATTTCTTTTTATTTAAAATAATAGATTTTAAAAAAAATTTATTATATATGAAGGAATATTTAATAATTTGTCATTAAAATATTATAATATATGTCTTCAAAAAAACTCTTGATGTAGACTATAATTAATTGGATTTTTTGTGTATCAATTTTAAATAATACATGGATTATTTTAATGACCAGGTTCTATGATGATGTGTAATAATGTGGACTAGTGTTCCTAGAATAAATGATTGATATATAATAATTATTTTAATATCAAACATGAACAATTTTCTTAAATAAATTGAATAAGTGCCAAATGGGGCTGGCATATATAAAATCAATGGGATCCATTGAGTTGAGATTGCGGTTTTTACCTTAGGTGGAATATAATAATTTTTTCACATTGAATTTTCTATCATGTTAACGCTGACTCTAAATTTACAAAATAAGTTATTTGAATTTTATTTGACGCAATTCCCTTATTCCTCTTTAGATATATAATTAAGACATTTTTATTAGGATTTCCCTCTAAACCTTAGAGACCAATGGAATCATGGGAGACAATTATTATTTAACACTATATAATCATGATCTTATCGAGGATCATTATACAGATCCATTATTCATTAATGATTGATCCAATCTGTTGTTATGATGTTTGATTTGTGAATTTATATCCTATAATTTTATCCTAATTGAACATGGATCAACTAAAAAAAATTGATTAATGCTGAGATGATATATTAAATTGATGGATTTTGTTTGTTTGTTGTGTTGATTGTTCACTTCGTATGTATATTTCAAAAGAATTAGATCGACGATGATGTTCATTCCTCACATCTTATTTCTTTTGATTTTATCCTCCATTTCTTCATGACATCATAATCTGTATTTCTTTTGAACTATTGTTTTATGATATCTCAATATTTTATCATTGATTGACTATTCTTCAGCACAACAGATCAATACTATGGGTATAACTTATGATGGGGGTTGGGATTTTTAGTATTGGTAATGGTGGTCGATGAATTGACATGGGACAAGATATGTTTAACCTATGGTTTCCATTCTTAAATATTTAAATGTATGAAGATGTAATAACATCATAATAGATTTATTTTCGGGAAGTTTGAGGGATAATAGCTAGTGAGTGGGTGACGGAAAGGTTGTTCGACCTCTGGTCCACAAGTTGTAGAAAGGGAACCAACTTTTGTGATGTACACATGGATGTAGAGGATATCCTAATGGTTGATGAATATATCATGACACATGGCGTGTATTTTGGGATTACTGGTCTGGTGGGACCCCAAACTATAGATATAGGGTTTCCGTTGGATTTAAATATCACACGCCACATGACTTCGTCGCACACCATGTGACTCTTCCCTGATAGCTCGTTGTGTACTTTATAGTGTACATAGACAAGACAAGGTGTACACGGGCACTGACATGTTTTGTATATAGACACATATATGTTTAGGTGTACATAAAACATCCAACTATACACATACATCAACATGTGAATATAGAAGGGTGTTGAGATATCTCTACAAGCTGTTTACACTACCTATATTTCATGTATATTGAGATTACATGCCATGTGAGGTAGCACCTCAGAGAATGATCCTAGTAGGGAATGGCCCACATTGTACTCTACTTACACATCGTTCTCTCCCTTAGAGTTAACTTAGATATCTTTGTATCTTCAGTTCAGACTGGATTGGGTTTATTGGGTGTTCCCTATGTACATACCCGCAATTTAATTGTTCCAAACTACACCCATAGATATGGATTTTGATTCCCTCAAGAGGATGAGTCTCATATAATTTTCATGATTTACATATGAGAGATTTGAGTGTTATACACTATCATTTTTGTACCATATTTTGGATTTATGGAATTGGATTGACCTCCTTAAGTAGGTCGTTTATCCTCCATCTAGAAATCCATATTGGTAAGGTTCACATGTATGAATGGAATATGATCCCCTACATAGCATGATTATCTATATTGGATTCTTGGTGTCCCCTAGTGGTTCTAGGTGTGACACCATATCTAATCATTAGGTTATGATGAGAGTAGTAAGCTATCTTGGGTGGTCTTAATGATCTAGTCATCTTGAACGAGTGCATCCATTAATACCATGGATCATGGAGTGAATTCTCATTGTATGAGTGTTCCTTCTTTTAGGATCCCATGGAAAGATGCTTGTAGTGACCACTTAGTGGTGTCATGTCCTTCCTATGTATATATGGATTTTTCTCATGTTATGAATTAATTTTTATCCAATTATAAAGATGTATATCCTTTAGTGTTTGTATTTAGTATTTTTTTGAGTGTCCTACTGAGTATTGTTATACTCACCCCTTCATACGATATTCCTACATGTATGGTGTCATATGTGGTTGTAGGCCTTTAGATGGTTTCTTTGGAGGACATAGAGTATGTGGAGCATAGCATGATCTTGAAAAATAGAGGTGTCCTTTGGTAGGTATCATTGGATCATATTCCAAATCCTTCAGTATTCTTTGATTCTTTATAGTTTTTGTTGAGATTATGTTTCTCTCCTTTTAGTTTTTAGTAATTCATGTCCATCTCTATTGTGGGTTTATAGATGTATGCCTTAATTTGTTCCATTTTTTTTAATTTTAGCACTATGTGGGAATGGAGATGTTTGTTTTTATAAGTGAATTATCAAAATGACTGCTATTTGTTGATTGTGCCTACTCAGTGTTGCTCACTAGCCAATGTCCTATTGGAGATGTGCTAGGGGTAGTCACAAGTCTGGCTCCAGTGGGTTAGGTCATGATAGATTAGTATTATAGGATTCATTTATACTAATAATGGGAGTATATTATATTGGTTTGGGAAAATATTTTAAATTTTATTATTTTTCCTTTCAAACATGGGACGCTGGTGTTGGTGCAGAGGTCGAAGAATCTGTACACCAAGACTCTGAACAAAAACCGTTAGAATTATTGTATTTACACAATGGTTTTGGGAAAAAATTGGTACATTAATTAGATTGGATTAAATTGTTCATTATATTTCATTCTTGAATTTTATCCTCAGATACAGTCTTTTACCATGGAACATCTTGAAAAATCCTCAATACGTATCTATGATGATTTAAATCTAGGCTTTCGAGATGATTTTGCAATGACTACTAGTTGAGTGATGAGGTTCCAGTTTAAGGACCCACTCATGAGGTGTTTTTATCAAGGTGAGAATCAGGTAGTGTTACCACCTATTGAGCAGCTCATGGATCCTATTATGGAACTTGCAGATGATAATATCTGTGTTGAGAATTTTATAGCTTTATAATGACTGGTCGATTGTATGTCTAGTGTTGGAGTGTTACATGAGTTTCAGTAATGGGGTTCCCCATGGTTCTATGATGATACAGACCATCATGAAGTAGAGGGTTGTTCAAGGTAGTGGTCTGTGTTTCATGTATATTTTGAGCTTGACTGATCATGTGGTTTCACATGAAACCCGGGTTCTCTAGGGAAAAAATGTTTTATCCAATGGTTTCGGATGATAACATGCCCATTTTGACTATGCATAATGAATTCGTGAGTAATAGATCACCCTGGTTAGATGGTGTAAAATATTTCCATTCTTGGTGTTGGGGGACTGACATGAGCATGTAGAGTAAATGTATCTCATGGATGAGACTCTTCTATGATTCTTGCCCTAGTAGTATGACCTCTATTAGATTATATGGGACACTAGTATATCTCTTACATGGTTAGGATTTTATCATTCTTGTGTGGTTGAGGTGGTTTGATGCACTAAAGATTCATATGAATCCCTTGTTTGGGTAAATTGGATGGATATGGATAGAATGTGTTCCTAGTGGTTGGAGTTCATATAGGATTTGAGTGTGGTTCAAGGCATGACGTGTGAATCCACTACCGTCGTTGTACTTTTCAAACATAGTTATGAGAAACATTTCGAGGAGTGTTTCCCCAATTTGATAATTAGTGATACTAGTGGTAACCTTTTTCTCCCTATCCTTGTTGTTGATGCTTCGAAATATAGGGATAGTTATTAAAATATACTATCGATAGTTTTACCTAACTCTTGGAGGAAGTACGGAGTCTCAAACGGAGTCTCATCCTAGTTTCAGTGAGATGATATGATTTTTTCCTCAGTATGGATTGGTTTTCTACCATCAATGCTCATATTTTTTTACCAGTTAGAGTCATATTACATTAATTTTTTTCGGAATGAGTATATATCTTTAAAAAAGGAGTGATCCTAGATAGGGATGGATGATCATATTCACAGAAGGTTATAAACAATTCCTCACCAGTTTTCTAGTTTGAATCTTATAGTAGTGGATGATAAGCCCTACCAGTTTCCTATGGTTGTGGGGGAGTATGATGATTTCTTTATTGAGGATATATCACTCTTAACTTCCCAAAAAGTGTTACACAACTACTATTTCTTGCATCTTGGTATGACCTAGATATATGTTCCATCATTTTAGATGGATCATGTAGAGCTTCATGTTCAGAGCGTGTAGTTGGGAGACTTGTAGGAGAAGGCCTTTGTGAGACCCAGTGTTTCACCATTGGAAACCCTAGAGTTGTTCTCCAATAAGGCATATGGAAGGTTTAGGTTATGTGTGGAATATTGTAAATTGAATATGGTGACCTTAAAGAATAAGAATACAATATCAAGGATCAATGACCACTTCAATCAGTTGGTAGGGGTGTGATGGTTCTCAATGGTGGACCGCAGATCAATATAAGACTAGTTACTTGTACAGGATAGGGATATAAAAAATATGGAATTCTGATGTCTCTATAGTCACTATGAGTACTTCGTGATTCCAATCGGATTGATGAACTCCCCCAATAATGTTTTTAGGATCAGAGATCTAGACCATTTACAATTCATACACTTTTTCAAGGAAACCTTTTTTGATGGAACCATCATGTCCTTAGAATCCAAGGAGGAGCACACGAGACAATTGATCATGTTCCAGAACACACCCTGTGAGCACCAGAATTAAGGGAATTTCATTAATTTTTCATTTTGGATATAATAACTCTACATACTGGGATACATCATCTAATTGGAATAAGTGGTAGTGGTCATAGTGTAGGATGTGATATTTCATACTTGGGAGATACCCACGTGAGTTACAATGGTTCATACATTCCCTTAGTTGGTAGGGAACTATCATGTGTTTGTACCCGATTTCTCCAAAGTGGTAGCCCCCAATAATTTTGACCCTGAAGGGGAATCCATTCGTGTTGATGGAAGGGTGTCATTGGTTCTTTCAGAAGTTGAGAAAGATATCGATAATCACTAACATTTTAAGATTACCAAAGGAGTGTGTCAAGTACATAGTGATCTATGATGCTTCATGGATAGGTATGGGTTATGTTTTGAATCATATGAAGGTAGTGATTTCTTTTTGTTCATGTAACTTCATACCACTTGTGTAGAAATACAATCCCTGTGATCTTGAGATAGTAGTGTTAGTATTTTCACTGGATATGTGGAGGCACTACCTAATGGGATATATATTTTTGATCAACTATAACCCCAATATTATTAATTATATATTGTTTTATAAGGATCATAACTTGGGATATAGTATTTTGATAGAGTTTTTCCAGGACTATGTTATTGATATTATCTATACTTTTGGGAAGGGTAACGTGGTGGAATATTTATTAGTACTAGATCTTGTTATCTATTATGACCAAGAAATTAGAGAAGTTATCCTCATTTCAGTTTTCCATATTAAACATGGATGGTTATTTACATCCTCATTTGATTGTTGTGATGCCACCACTTTTGTAGTGTAATTGAGATTCTCATCATGGAGATACTGACCTTACATACTAAGATGTCAACTAGACATGCTCTGTGTGGATATTTTTAAGGTTCGGAGCAGGTTATCCATTTTAGATTAGGGATGACAGAACCTTTTATGTTGTGAGAGGAGTTGATGTGGGAGTTTAAAACTTTCCATTTAGTGTTACATCCATGTGTGGGTCTAATATACCTGGATGTCCACTTTTTCTTTTGGTGTCCCGAGAGTAAGTGTTGGGTTTTGAGTGTTTCCCTTGATGCATCACTTCTCAACCTATGAAGGATAAGAACCACGTTCATATGTGATTAGCTCAACCAAATGAGGTTACATAGTAGAAGTGGGAATATATATCCATAGACATCGTGATGGGATTACCACATAAATCTTGGAAACATGATTCCATTTGGTTGATAAAAGTTAGACACACCAATTTGGACCACTTCCTAGACATTCGAGAGTCGAGTTCCGTACAGTGCTTGGGATGCCTCTATTTACAGGATATACTTTGACTCCATTTATATCCATCAATGATTGTTTTAGAATATGATTATCACTTCATTTTATTATTATGGAGATTATTATAGGATACCATTTGGAATTACATATTCTTGAGAATGGAGTTTTACCATCCAAATGACAGTTAGACAAAGAGGACCATTCAATTCACGGGGACATTTTGTGGCCTCCCATTTTGAGCATTGGCTGCAGTTGGGAGGATAATCTACACTGATTGGAGTTTGATTTTAAAAACATCTATCATTCCACCATTGGAAGGGAACCATTTGAGGCCTTTTCTGGGCAACCCTACAAGTCAACATATTGATGAATTAGTCTATGTGAGTCAGTACAAATGGGCTCAAAGATAGTATGATCTATAACATAGAATGTGAAAATTATCTCGGAGCAGATGAGGACTGCAATAATCTATCATAAGTCTTATATGAACTAATGATGGGCCCCTCTAGACTTAGAGGAGGTATACCATGTGTTTCGGAGGGTTTTAAATTGATGGGGATTGATGAGAATTTAAAATGAAGGACAGATTTATCTTATATTCATTTTCCCATTCAATATACTACATATAGATGATGAGTTGGCATACCACTTTGATTAACTACAATATTTGGAATGTTCATATAATGTAGTTCATGTGTCGTAGTTGAAGAGGTATGTGTCTGACCCAACTCAGGTTATCGAATCAGACAATATGGAAAATGAGAAGTGAATTACCATTGCTGAGAATATAGTGGAGATCAACGATCAGTAGGAAATGACCTATCATGGATGACTGATTCACCTACCATGTGTTCGTTAGATGTCTAACAATCTTCAGGAGAACACCTATGAGTGGGAGACCTAGATGTGATCCTAGTACCATCATCCAATTGAGTAGTTTTTTCTTTTTTGGATGAAAATACCTATTGTGGGGATATATTATGGACTAAGATTTTTCATGTATTATTTTTTAATAGTACATAAATTATTTTTGATATCATTCACTAAGACAGCGTGTGATTCCGAGGCTCGGTGTTCCCAGAATAAATGTTCAATATATATTAAATTTATTAATTACATGTGGTTTTACTTTTCATAATGAAGTTCAATAAATACTTAACTGGGGCGCAAATTAAAATTATGAGGTAACTATTCATTTTAGAATGTATGTTTTATCCTTGGTGGGATATAAATTTTAATACCACGTGAAATTTTTGAAAACATTTTCACCGGTGTTGAATGAATAAAATGAATGAATACAATTATTTTATTTCTTTTCATCGAAGAATCGACTTGATTCCTATTTATATTTATTTTTCATTATTTTGTATGATGTTTCCACACTAAATCCTATAGACCTAGATAACCAATGGGGATAACTCTTAGTAAATGACATTGAATCAAGATCCGATGAAGAATTCTTTACCCATTGAGTTCATAGATATTTTAAATAGAGTAAATTCAAAATCATTAATAATAAATTATCAATTCAAACTCGAGGTAGGATGTATTATTTTTGAATTTCCATCCCATTAATTTATCCTGGTCTAATTCAGATCACTTTAATGAATAAAATTGATTCACATATTGATAGAAGATTAAATTGATGGAATTGTATTAATATTAATTATTATATTAATACCTCTATTTATGTGATAATTAATCAAGGTTGAATGAAATAAAACTAATGTTGGTTCCATGAATCTTTTGGATTACAATTTTCTCCTTCATTTATTCATGCATTTATTGTGGGTATTTATTTTGTCACATGGTTTAACAATTATGTTTTATTTTATAATTAAGAAATTGTTATCCGGTACAATATATCAATACCATGAGTACCACCCATGATAATGGTTTTTAGTTGAGGATTTTAATTTATGGAGGATAAATAAAGAATGGATGAGATCAGATTGGTTGTGGGATCCATTCTTCTTGGTTTAGAAGTGAGATGAAGCTCGAATAGTACGATGGATCATTTTCCATGTGGGTGTAGGGATGGAAATGAGTGAGAGGGTAAAATAAATGATGGGATACCAATGCACCATATGATCTAACATGGTTTGTGGATCCAGTGATGCACCTAAGGACAAAGAGGAAGTCCCTAGATATCTAGAAAATCATATGGTAAATGACATGAATTTTGGGATTACACATCGAGTGAGACCCCTAGATAAGACACTAAGGTTTTCAATGGAGTTAAATGTCACACATAATGTAAAATATTTATATTATAGGTGAATATTACCTTGTGTTACAATATATAACTCAAAGTTTACATGGACATTGATAGGATTATATGAGCACATGCACTATAAGTAATTGGAAGTGAACACGACCAGGTTTACATGGCATAACCAGTGATATATGGACCCAACCATACAACACATGAATGAGAAAAATCTATCTCTACATCCCATTTACCATAATTATATGTCATGATTATAGATACTATATTCATTATGAGATATTACAACATTGGGAGAAACAAGTTCCACAAGGAACACCATATACACTATACACACATTGTGTACTCCCTTAGATATAACTTTGAGCTCTTTGCCTATTATGTTTATGCTAGTGTTGGTTTTGAGGTTTCTAATTTGGTCCTTAAAATCAAATTTATCATGTAGAATTAATTACTTCACTTTGGACTGTGATACCATATACATTATGAGTCCAAGGATTATTTTTCAGTGTTCCTCTATGAGACTAAAGTGTGACCTCTATCATCATTGTACCCCATATGATGTTTGTGTAATACCAATAACCACTTTATGAATGTAATTTACCATCCATCTAGAAGGTGGTATTAGTAGGGTTAAAAAGTATCATTGGCATACTATCCCCTCAATATCATGTTGATCCAAATTGGATTTGGGATGAAATCCAGTGGTTCTTGGAATAACCCACTACTTGAGTATCAATGTATTCAATAACTAGTGAGTTTATTAGGATTTCCCCAATAATATTGACCTCTTGGATTGGTGTATCCATTGAAAGAGTGTCTCATTGAATTTATTCTCTCTGGTTAAGAATTTCTTCTAGAAGATCCATATTGCTGGTAGTTGGTTGTGACTGCCATGTGGACATGTGTCATTCCGGAGTATATTGTGGTGTTTCTAATATTATGTACAGATTTTTATGTAATATAATTGATATTAATATAGTTGATAAAATATTTTTAGTAATTTTTTTGTTATAATCAAACCTTTAGGGGATGTTCCCACACATGAGATGTCTTGTGAAGACGAAGACCCTTCTTATGGTGTCCTGGGATGACGTGGAGTTAGTGGAGCTTATCTTGAGCTTGGAATACCATGGTGTCTTCCAATATTTTTCATTTTCTCTTAGTAATCTCCCTTGGATTATGATAGACTCGTTATTATTTTTTTGGGATTATATTAGTACCTGTTTTCTCTTTATGTTCTTTATTATCATACTCTATTTCGAGATTATATATACATAGATGCATTTGTTTCAATTATTTTATATTTCCGCGCTATGTGGGGATGCAGATGTATCTATATGTATAGATAAATTAGACTAATCCATCCCATTTGTATAATATTCATACTCAGTGTTATTTTTAAGCCTCATTCATAATGAAGGTAGGCTTGGGGTAGTCACAGGTCGGACCCCATTATGTCACATCATGAAATAAACCTCAATTTTAAATAGTATTACCCTACTTAAATATCACCATGAATGGTGATATTTTTATCGAATGTGTTTGAAAATAATATTTCTCATTTATGTCAACCATATTTCTGTCTTATTAATTTAGATTTCTTTTCCATCCTCTATAACATGATTTTAGACATCTAATTCAATTCAACCTTAAAGAATTATTTCTATTCGAAATGTTTCACTCCATAAATAACATCTCAAATTCACCACAACGTTTCAGAAAAACATTTCTTATTCACTTTAATTATTATTTTTGTGTAATTATTAATCATTTTAATATCCAAAACCATAATTTGTGAAACAAAAACTCTTAAAACGCATCCCACAGTGTCATGAAATTCTAAAATGTCCCCTCCAATGTGTATCATATTTTTCTTCAAAAGTTTACCATTCTGGTTTTTGAAAACAAAGAATAACTCATTTTAGTTGATAATATTTTTCATTCCATCCAATTCATGTTTATAAACTATATCCCTGATTATAATTATTTCTCAATAATAAAAACATATAAATTAATATCATCTATATGAATATCATACTATATTAACTTAATATAACCATTTTTCATTGAGATAATATCAGTTTTTAAATATATATATGCATATAAATCCATCATGTGAAATATTATACTTTGTTTAAGTGCCAATAAATTAAATTGAAATCCATTTATATATATCTCATCTAAATATTAATCCTAGTAATTAAAATAATCATAATTATTTAGCTTTTAGTGGGGGTATAAATAATTGAACTATTAAATAGGGAAATATCATTCCAAAACATTTGAATAAACAACAATAATTCCATTCCTTGACAGAGACACATTATTAAATAACATATAGTACTCTATCATGGTTCAACAAGTGGATATATATAATATTTATTAAAATAAAAATTGATAAAAAATATTTATTAATTCAGAATGAGGGAAATTTTGTTTTTAGTAGTGTCATTCCATCTCTTTTCAAAATATAATTGAACTTAGTGTATTACATTAAGACCAATCATTATAAATTTTTATTTTCTAATTTTTAAGAACATTATCTTTGACATATTATTAGATACAGTATTTAATGGGATATTATTCTGAAGATAATGAAATAAAAGCAAGTGTGTATTTGGATAATAAGGGTATGTGAATAAATTTAAATCTAATATTTTTTAATTTGAATGATCTGAGACTATAATGACATATTTTCAAAAGAAATAATTATCATAATAATAATTAAATTTTATACATTTTAAGAGGTTAATTAGTACCTCATTAGTGATTTTATTCACATATTTATGCCTTTTTTTATTTTAATCATTATTATACATGATTTCATTTTTCTAAATGCCAATGAAATATTATATCAATCTTAATATCATAACTCATTCTCATCCTAATTTAGTTATTTCCCCTATAGATAATGGTATATTCATCTTGGAAAAGAAATTGAGGACTTTTTGTAATTAAAATTCATAAAAAATAATTTTTTATTTCTCATTCTTAAAGAGGGGAAATTATATTTTTAGGAATGAGTAGAGTAAAATAATATAGTAAAATGGAAAATAAATTTGAGAAGAGTATAGAATCCCTTTAATTTTGGTGAAAATGTTATATAATATTTTCAGTGAGTTTGATGAAGGCATTGTCTTTGACTTTTTACAATTGAGTGGGGTTTACCATTATAATTTTTTAGTAACCACAAAACATTTCTAGAAATTTACTTTGGTTTTATTTGAGTAGATCTAGTTTTATATAATTATATATTCTAGTTGTCTATGTGGGATATTTTAAAACCCACATGTCGTTTTCTTCAATACAACATCTTCTTTATGACATCTTATAAATATTTTTATATTTAATATATATATAAATTTTAATTTCTTCATGAATGTTCACGAATGTGAGTATTATAAACTTATGATATTTTTTTCATTTTTATTCTATGGATTATTCATGGTATCATTATGGAGTAATGGTTTTGAGGAATTATATTTTATGTCATCATATAACGAATGTAGTAGGAACAGATAAACTTCTTAGAAACTACAAAAAATAATATATTAGTATACATTATATGTATAACCATCCTAATTCTAATTTAATTAATGATTTTTATATGATTGTTTGAGAGAGTTTGTTTGAAATTTGGTAAAGAAAACCTTATGTGAAAAATTATCACTTAAAGCAGTATAAAATTTCAAAATAATGTTAATTTGAAAACAGGGATAAATTTTTATAAAATAGTTTTTTATTCTCAAATGATTATTAGATATTTTTTATGAGAAAAAAGTAACTAAAATTATCTGACAGTGAATATCCTTGTTCCATATTAATTTCTATTTTAACAACTAATAATATTTAATAAATAATAAATTGTGGAATCATGGGTAAATAATTCATATTACAATTATTGAAATAAATGGATATTCTTTTTATGTGAACTGGAAGCTCTGTTCTTCTTGGGCTATTAGAAGTGTGTTATAAAATTAACTAAATAAAAAAAAATCAAAGAACACAGTCAATTATAATTCACAATAAAAGAAAATGGAAAATGTATCAATTGAAATGGATGAAAAAATGAGGACAATGTATTATATATTAGTCAATATTAGCACAAATTAAATATTTAATGACTGGTATGAATAAATTCATGTGTTTCTTTATCCGATGAATTCAGTATGTGTTAATGTGTTTGTAAAATATACTAATTGTGTTATTTTTATTTTACAGATATTATATTCATGAATCAAAAATTTAAAAATATAACATATTATCTTAGAAAACGGGGTAAATAGTTGGAAAATGTCAAATCATATTATGGAATGTGATAAAATATAGTGAATTAATTTACCTTTTGATTGGAGGTGGTTTCCTATATTTTATAAGAATATTTTCCTCTCATATGGTAAAGTTTCTTAAATATTATAATAAAATTTTACAATGATATGAGAATCTAATATATAATCTAAGATTATTATTCCTTTTTTTATGATTACTATTCCTATATATTATGAGTAATATTCACTATAATTTAAAGAAATTGAATTTATTTTATGTTCACACGTCCCTATGATATATATATGTTAACTACACATTATTACTATTATTTTATCTTATATAAATATGTTACATATACCTTATGAGTATTTTTATCTATGATAGTAGGAGGTTTTAAAAATATGATGATTTTATTCCTTAATAGGTTAAAAGTGATTACCAGTAAAAGGGATTGGATTTCTCTATCCATTACAAGTGTGATGTGATGTAGTAATTTCAAGTTACACATTGTCTTGGTAAGTATATGAGGGTAGATATTGATTTTATTAAAATAAATTTCGTTAATGATGAACTTATATTTATATGACTCATGTTGTATAAAATTTAATATGTCATGTCTATTATATTTTATTGTATTTTATCTCATATCCCAATACAATAATAAAAAACACAATTACATCACAATAGTTATTGGGTTTGTATTGTTACATCTTAAAAAACTATTCATACTCACACCCTTATATTTTACCTCTAAAAACAATTATATATTTAGGGAATGAAATTACATGGGTACACTACTAATGATCAGTATGACAAGCTAAATGATATATAAAAATTATTGGGGTATGAATTCAACAATGTAATTTTATCCATTTATATATATAACAATATTATATGTGTTAATACTGGCTAGATATTATTTTTATTAACTATAAATTAAATTTGTAATATATTTTATGCATATTAATAATGTTTTACATATTTTATTAGTGTATTATTGGAATATTTTATTTATTTAATTATATGGGACGATATTTACTTTTCATAAGTTTCACTTATTATTGTGAATTTTTTTATTGTTTATTGGATTTAGAGGTTAAAATATTCCACATTTATTATTAATGTACCCTATCAATAATATCCCAACTTAATAAATATAAAGTTGTTCTTGAAGACCTCAGTTAGTGGTTTAATTGTATTTATTATATATTGTAACATTATTTTGTAGTCATGATGTCTATTTTTTGTTTAATGATAGATTTAAAATGTATTTCTGCATAGATTTCATTATAGTTGATATTATAAAATGTTAGGTACTTTTTATAGATTGAGATAAAAATAAGGTTATTTAATTGAAATAAAATTTGAAAAATAATTACTTTTTATGTTACATATTATCATTTTATTCCATAAGTTATTTAATTTTCAAACATTCATTCTCCAATATGGGGAAAACAAAACACGATAAATGAAAAGGGTATAAATATATGCTAAATGCAATTTTTTGACCCTTTCAATAATTTGGTTTTTTATTTGATGTACATTTAGGTAGAAATTTAGTGTTTGAATTTTTTTTAATAGTATATATTTTGAATAATTAATTTATTTTATTTTTAAGATAATTTATTTTAAAATAATGATGTGTGATATATTAAATATTTATTATTTTATGAAATATGAAATAGTGACAACATATTTTATTAAATGATTTCATGTAAGGATAGGGTAGTGTGTTTTATTAATATTTACTTAATTGATTAAATTTTTTAATAAAATTATTGAAATGACCTTTGACCAATTAAATGTATTTAATTAACATTCAACAATGAATTTAATGTTCATTTTGAATAATATTATTTTATAAAAAAATGAAACATTTTAAAAATGATTTTTGAATAAGATAAAATTCATTGATAATAATTTTGTGATGAATGAAAAGTCTATTATTTGGAGAATAATTTGGTCCAGGCATAGGGATATACATTAAAACAATCCATACATGGAGATAAATGAAATTTTGAGCACATTGATGATGTTTTATCAGTAATGTGATTATATTATAAACCAATATCTTTTTAGAGTGATGTGAGTAAGGTCAGTAAATACAAAGGATTGGTATGATATTTAATATAATTTATAAAATTTTGGGAATATATAATTCATTAATAAATTGTTGTTCTTAAAAAAATAATGAATTTGTTTTAAATTGGGTACAACCGTGAAAGCGGCACACACGCAAGGAAGAAAATTATATTAAAGCACAAGTCTGGGGACATGACCACGTGACCTGCCCCCCACCCCCCAAAACCTTACCACCCCACCACCAACGGTGGGGCACATAATAAATTTGTTAATAAATAACATAGTGACATAAATAATAGTTGTGTTAGTTAATAGTTTTTTAGTATAAAATGGATAGTAGATAAATTTTATGTGCATTTTGAATAAGATTGTACATTGTCCCATTCAGTGCAGCCTTTGAGAAGTATATTATATTACCATAGTTAGGAATAATTATCTGAATGGGATGGGTAATTCAATATAAAATGTTAGGATTTTTTATTGAGTAAACCTTGTTCAATATGAATTAATTAAAAATTAGATTATAGTAGATATTCATTAAAAATGATAAAGAAATACGGAAAAATAGATTTATATGACTACGTTTTATATTATATTTATCCATGATGATGAATAACAATGTTTCCTTTATAGGGGAGGAGAATTAGAAATTAGAATAATGTTTGGGTCTATGGGAAACTTATATTCAACAATCAGACAATAATGTTTTTAGTAAAATGTAAATTATTACATTTATAATAGTATATGAACTATGTTATAGTAAATGAGTAATGTTTTTGAGAGAGAATTGTTAATTATGAAGAACATCATGAAAATTGGAAATTTGAATACATTGTATAGATGTTTGGGGAGTCAAAAAGAAAAAATATTGAAAAATGTATGTTTTTCAAGATCATGAATGAAATGGATTGGATAATAATTAATCAATATATAGATTTATTGAATATAATATTAAATAAATAGATCATTATTATATGATGTATGGTCAAATTAATATATTCACCTTTATTTTGAATAAATAATTATATTAAAATTCTTTTCTGGTGATAAATTATGAAATACAGAACCAAATCAATTTTTAGTTGTATCAAAAACTTATGGAACTATTTTAGTTATTTATTTTTTTGTTACTATAAGAGATCACATATGATAATTTGATAATGGAGGAATTTTTTACTAATCAATATAAATGGATTCTTTTATGTGTAATTGGTTATTGAGTAAATAGTTTGATTTATGTATATAGATGATGTAATTTTTCTTGGTAGAATATGATTGACTTGGTGAAACTTTTTTATTTGGAAAATAAAAATGTTTGTCTATGTGAAAAAGAAATAATTTTAAGATATTAAATTAATATAATATATAATGATTTTCAATATATATTAATCATTATAATAATGTGGTTTATAAGAATTTTAATTCATTCTTTTACTGAAAATCACATTATGAAAATCATTTGATTAACGTTTTCTGTTGGGAAGGTGCTTACTAGTAAATATTTTGTGGTTTTAGTTTGTGACTATCCTATGATGTTTTGAATTATGATATTATGGTTTTAGATGAATTCTATACTAATATATGTTCATTATATTATTATAAAACACTATAGTGTCGATATTCAACCTAAGAGAATTTTTAGGTAAAAAAGTATGTCCCCATGTATGAACAAAAAATTAGATAGAGTAGAATATTATCAAATAATTACAGTTTTTTCAATGATTTGGGGATCTGATTGCCCAATAAAATCTAGAGCCTACTCCAGCCCCTCCCCTACCATTAGGGAAAGAGATTAGTTTTATGGTGGTTTCTACTCATGATGGTTATCATTATATTTTAATACTTTACCCATAATTGTGGGATTCTATTGTACATTTCTTTTTAATAATGAAGAAAAAATGTATTGTAAATTTTCCTAGAATCCACATTTTACAAATGTTCCTTTTGTATTCTGATGGACTTTTAGTTATATTAATATATCATTTATAAATTCATATGTATTCTTTTCATTTTTATAACAATAATTAATGCAAGTAAATTGGTTACAAATTTAATTTCCTTCATCTGGATGCCACCCAAAAGTACACTAAGCCCAGTCAGTCACATGTTCTCAAGAGCATCTCACAAAAATTCTAGAGGCTTCTAAGTAAGAGTGAGTACATAGGTGATTCATTAGGGGGGACTATAATCTCATTACCAAAGTATATCATAGCATAATGCAAACATGTTCAATAGTGTAAGAGAATAAATAGGAATAAATTAGGAAAGTAAAACAATATTGGAATATATCATCGATATAGAAATAGTATATAATCACTGATGTTGATGATACATGTACGTAGTGATATCTAGAATAGTATATTTATGTGAATTACAATACAAGTATACAAAAAGAATAAAAAGACCAAAAAGTTTCGGGAGCATCGCAAGGCTCCCTCGATTAAGTGTTAGTACCTAAAAAGGTAGTTGAAAGAAAAGTAAACAATTAACATGGCCTTCCCATTCATACATCAACATTAAAAACCAATGAATACACTATAAAAAGAAGTGTATCAGAAACCCATGGACCCACATTATAGTGAAACCATAACTGAACCCCACAACCTAGTCATATAGTAAATTTTAGTGCACGAAGGGACAAATCCAAGGTGTAGAAGACCAAGCCATCCTCATCGAGTCCCAAGGGTGGAAACTCAGTCTAGGTACTGGTTGGATTCCTAGGATAATGTGATCCAAAATGTCATATTTGTGTCCAAGAATGTTAGATCCATGAAATATCATGGCCCAAGTCATCCCATGGAATCAATACCCAATGTTAAAAATCAACCCATAGCATCCACTACCACATTCCGGATCCATGGAGAGCCATCTTTGGAATCTATCAATCCATCCATTCATTCATTCATTAAATTTAAACATTTCATTTCCATATGAGTATACCCACTAACATCATCAATTACATCCCCTGAGTATACCCACTCATATATTCCATTTCACATTTGTCATGTCTCATGGGTATACCCTCCTTTCCATCACAATTTTCATGATAAAACATTAAAAAAAATTATCACTAACCAACTATTATAACCACACATTTAACCAATTCCATTTAATCTAAATAAGCATTTTATGACATGATAACACAATCCGAGTAGGTATTACATCTCTTAAGATAGATATTTTGTTTCATTTAATTATATTATGTCTTCCTGT
The DNA here is from genome assembly GCA_963277665.1 of Viscum album. Lineage (NCBI taxonomy): Eukaryota > Viridiplantae > Streptophyta > Magnoliopsida > Santalales > Viscaceae > Viscum > Viscum album. The sequence continues at coordinate 1,856,701,573 of OY728119.1, read as the reverse complement.
AACCAAGAAATAATAATAATTCACCCCTTGGGAGGTTTAATAATGAATAACTAAGGTATTTACAAAAGGATCACCCCATAGTTGACAATGATTGGGGTTCCAAGTTCCAACACACCACAAAAGAACCTATTGGAATCCCCACTATGTCTGATTACATCTACTATAAGTAACTCATTCAAAAACAGGGTTGTGCTTGAAAGTCTAATGGGTTACATAACAGTCGATTGCTCTAAAAATAAAAAAAGATGAAATAAAAGTATATAAAAACTACCATATCTCAGCAGTACAGTAGACACCCAATATCAACTCCAAATTAACCTATGTTTAGGATAAATCCGAAAAATGGATGATGAATACAAAATTAGGGAATATTAGCCTAAATCCAAATAGTGTAGTCATTGATCCAAAGAATCAAGAATGGATAAAAAGGATTTGAATTCCTTCTGATGTGATTAAAATGTGGATTATAGTGGAATGATAAGATCTTGGAAAAAATCTAGATCTGAAATCCAATAATAGATGGTCTTATACTTTTAAATAGAGTCAAAAATAATTCATCATGAAAAATATATGATACTACCTCTAGTTTTAAAAAAACTCCATTGAGAAGTTATACATTGTGTAATTTTCTTTCATGGTGTGTAATGTAATGTTTTCCAATTCTAAAAAAGATAACATTAATGTTGTGAAAGGTCCTCTACAAACCCTTACACATCGAGATATGGGATTACATGATGTGTATCCCCCTTTCACATCGTGTAATCAACCTTCAGTATTCCTACCTCCTTCCAACCAATTCATTCCCATGCTCAACCAAACAGATCCATGACCCAACATAATGTATATAAAAAAAATATTGTAAACCACATTTAAACTGGAAAACAATAGATCCATACCTCAAAAAGACTTGGTATCTTACAATCTCTCTCATTAATGAAATTAGTCCATAAATTAGACACTAAAGGTTCATCATGATTCTTCCAAAAACCACTCTGTCCATTTATCACATTCATTGGCATACCTCCCCCAATTCATGTCCTATAAATAGCCATGCTTCCATTGCACTTGTAGTAGTGGAACTAAATGGACTCGGAGAACCTTTTTTCTCCTACAAATGATATGAATTAGATGCTCATGAAAGGATGCATAAATATTAATCTAAACCTACTCATGTTGAAAAACATGAGAGGGGCCCGAATGAATGTATCACAATTGAGATACATGGATGATGGAATGCATGGCTCGGTATATCTATAGTAACTTCAACTGATATGATACTGATCCCAATCTCTCTAGAATCTCGAACGTCCTGGCATAACACTGTGAAATTTACCGAGTCTCTTTATTTATCTATTTCCTAATAATGACGAAACACGTAAGAAAACCCAATCCCCAACCATGAAAACTATAGTTCTTTTATTGCGATAGACATATGATTTTACGATACTGTGTAGTATTCATCCACTTCTAAATCTAGTTGACCTACTTAGAAGTCCCACACACAAGACATAGTCCTATTAAAACTGCCTCACCTGTATCTAACCAGCATTGGGGTGACTGGCATGGACTACCCTATAATTCCTCATAATGTTCAATATGAATCCTCACATACTAACTATTTTTATTGGAAAAATAAACCAGGGAAATTTTATTCTCCCAAGACCCGCAAAAAATAATGAACACATGACCTTAAAATTACCTCTAGAACTTGTATCGTATGCTCGGACTGACTATTAGTCTGAGGGTGGAAAGGTGTGATCATAAGCACATGTATACCTATAACCCTATGAACACTATATCCAAAAATATATGTAAAGTGGGTGTCCATATATGAAACTATTGTGTGTACAACCTCGTGATGTCATGATATGTCACTGATATACATCCTTCCATATTCATCGACATTAAAGGTCTCTTTGATCAGTAAGAATCGAGAAATCGTTTTCAACCTATCAATGACAACCCACACAGCATCATTACCTCTAGGCATCCTCAATTAAACCGTCAATAAATCCATCATGTCATCATTCCATTTCCACTACAAAATAGGTTACTTCTATAAAATAAGAACTGGTTGATCAGGTTCAGCGTTCACCTACAAATAGGTGGAACACCAAGTTAGAAAACCAGCTACGTCACACTTCATGTCTGGTCAGCAATTTTCACGTCCCAAGTCATGGTACATCTTGGTCACTCTAGGGTGCAGTGTCCAAGGTAAATCATGAAACTCCCACATCAACACCTCATATATATTAGCTTTGACCCATAAACATCCCTGGATATGTATGATTTTATCCTTGTCTACTGTCCAATCAGTATGTGGATATTTACATGTCATACTATCCTATAGATCTAGGCCCTCATAATCAGAGAGGTGCCTCATCATAACTCTATCTAGTATGGTAGAAGTAAAAGTTAAGGATGATAGAAAATATTTTCCCTAACTATCATGAATGTATGTATCCATCTCAGAGAACAATTTCATAAGCTCACACTAACCATTGTCCTGTGGCACCACCTATATCTTATTCCTCCTCCTCAGTGCATCGGCCACTGTACTGGCATTACATGTTGTGCAGGTGAGCTTAATGTCCATTTAATATAGGTACTCCACCCATCTTCTACCTCATACGTAGATCACGTTATACAAAAATATACATGAGTATTTTTTTGATAGGTGTACACCACAAAATGCTCTCCTTGTATGTAATGTCTCCAACAACATAATGAGTGATCAACTATAGGTACTATGAGATCGTGTGTTGGGTAATTATTTTTGTGAGGCCTCTACTTCCGAGACCCATATTCCATGAATCTATCTACCTTCATAGGCACTACCCCCAGCCCAATACCTGATGTGTAATACTACACAATGTAGACTTTTCCTTCTATGGAAGCATCAGGACTGGTTCTTATGTCAACCTTACTTTCAAATCATAAAAGGATATCTCGCAAGATTCTGGCCATTCAAACATCACACCCTTCTTAGTCAAGCATATCAATGGTGCTTCAAAGAGTAATAATTCATGTATGAAATTCCTATAGTAACTAAATAGCCCCAGAAACGCTATATATATAAAAATTTATTGGCCTTTTCCTAGGAAACTATAGCTATCACCTTTTTCAGGACCACTAAGAATCTTATCTCCAAGATGATGTGACCTAAGAATTGAATGTGATGCTTCTAAAAGTGGCAATTTACAATATTAGAATATAAATTAATACCAATAACTGTATTCAAAATTATCTCATGATTGTTGGCACAGTCATGTAAATTGTGAGAATACACCAAGATATCGCCCTTTAAAACCACCATGGAAGAATACGACCGAGGATGGAGCACTCGGTTCATCAACATCATGAAAACTACATGGATGTTTATGAGACCAAATGGAATAACCAGATACTCGTATGGATCATACCTATATAGAAGGATATTCATGTTATGTATTCAGGTCAAACACAAACCACAATATATCCTGAACTTTGATCGATTTTCGAGAACTCTCATGCTTTTCAAAGCTGATCGAATATGTCATCCATCTATGGAATGGGATATAGTTTTTAAACATCATATAGTTTAGATTCCTAAAATCCAATCATATTCTAAGATTTACTAACCCCTTTTTCTAAAAAATGATTGAAAACCCACATGGAGAAGTACAAGGTCAAATAAACTGCTTTTCCTCCAAATCCTCCAACTGCCACTTGATCTCATGAAACATTTTCATATCTATCCTATAAGGAAGAATTCATACTAGTGAATCTCTTGGAACTAGTTTGATCAGGAAATAAACCTCTCTATCAATAGGTAAACCCAAAAAGTTATATGGGAACACTTATATGAAAGGATCCACCACTAGAAGAAGGTCCACCTGACTTAGTCCTTGATCATCCAATAACAAACTAGCAATTTATACGATCATCCCACATGTACCATGATGTTCTGGTCCAGATCTTCTTTACTAGAAATCCATTTCACCTTCTTGAGTAAACATTTTACCACTGGTGATGAAAAAGTCACCCTCTGGTGATAGCATTCAATTTTATCTCAATAAGAAATAAGCCAACACATCCTATGAAGGATATCAAAACCCAAAATCTCGAGGACATACAAACTCCAAAATAAGTTAAACAAACAATCCTACTGGGGTAGTCCTTTAACTAGAACACATCACCTATTTTGATTCCTAACATTGGTTCTATAATCAAAATACCCTTAGAAGAACACATAACAAGCCTAAAGCCTTTCACTACTAGTGAAGATATAAACCTATATCATTCACCTATAAAAAAATTGTTTAAGAAATAGTAGATTCTAACAAGATAGTGCATCTAAAAATAGATATTTTTGAACAATGATCCTTGTGGGTAGGCTTTACAGAAATCAACTAACCTACACCACTACCCTCTGACACAACCTCACTAGCTAGAGTAGGCCAAATATGATGTCTAGGTGTAAATGAGTCTAGATTACTCTTCCATGACTAACAAAATCTCTCCCTAACCTGAAAACTGATCTAAATCCGTATGCAATGCAGAGAAGAGTAACCTTCTCCCAAAACCTAATGTAGGAGTTGACCCCCTACCACTCACAATTGGAGGGAAGGTACTGTAAAACCACATCATGTGACCCATCCTACCACAATATTGTCACTCGACTAGGTCATTGTCACATTGATTCTTCATGTGGAATCACCTATCACCTTGATGATAGTATAATAAGACACCATTAATCATAGCCTGACTAGAACTGATCTTATGAGAAGCCTCAAAAGGGTGATTCCTTCCTAAAGATGTGGATCTGATGGGTCTAGAAAAATCACATCCCTGCTATGCACTCCGAGATTCCCTCAAGTTCCACTCTAATTATTTCTTGATTCACAATATTAGTGATAATATTTTATCTATAAACATTGAACTGAGATTTGATAGCACATTAACGACAATCCTTAATGCATTTCTCTCTAGACAGCTCATTAACATGGTACATCAGTGCAAAATTATTCAACTCTATAGAGTGTGCTGATTACTACAGGACCATCATTTCACCCTGCTCTGGACACATGAACTTACCAAGCCACTATGCCTTCAATGTATCAGGGTAAAAGTAGTCGTAGAAGCAGTTCTGGAAAGTAATCTCTCACATATCTCACAAACCATAACCCTGGTTTAGAACATCCCACCATCGCTTTACTACTTCATGTAGCATATAATCCTTGGTCTTTCCCCACCACATCATAGGAATCTCTAGTTGCTTTAAATTTTTTAACTTGATCTCAAACCATAGATCTATAGTATGTGGACATCTAAGCCCTAGAAACATGGGAGGATAGTACTACTAGAAAACCAATGTCAACAAAATTGAAGAAATGTTAGTTTGTGGTGCTCTCTGAAAAGTCTGCATATAGAGAAAAAAAATACTTTGCAGAAGAATGACTCATCACCTATGAATAGAACCGCCTATGGTGATGTAATTGGAAGTAAAGGACGATCCAATAGTAGCCCATGGACCACTACCTCTAGCGTATGGTCTTCACCATCCTACTGGAATACCTCTGGAGGTCATGGTGGTGGTTTTATTCTATAAAGACAAACACACAACTAAAAAAAGAATGATATCAATTTTTTTATAGATCCAAACAATAGGATTCGTCAAAAACCTCTTAATACCAATTCATAACCCACATTCTACTTCTATAGTCCTGACTGTATTATGAACATTATAGAAAACACTAGATACTCTACCAATTTCTCACTCAAATATGGTTCTAGGTAATATTTTTATTTTACATCTAATTTACATTCATTTCCTTTTTTTCAATTATTCAGAAAATTCATCCAATGTTCTACCACTCCCAAATCCAAGGTGGCCCATAACACCTAATGAACCAAAAATTTGGTTCCCATTCAATTAACACATTTCAGATTCAATTTTTCACCTTTAATTCAATAGTGCATCATTTCCCAATCCATAAGGTTTGTTAGTATTTATAAATTAAAAGATGATGTCACTCATCTATCCTCTACATAGATCTTATCATAACAGCATGCAAAACTATCACATCATATATCACAATATCATGAAATAAGTAATTAATTATAAATGGAATGGTATAATTCATGTCATGTGATTTATAAGAGGTGAATATATGATGCATGATATGGAACACCATCATATTATTATGTTGTATTGGAAATAGAACCCAACCATATCAATTGTTACAACAAAAACAATGTATGTCACCCAACTGTGAAATCATATCAACATTGATAATAAAAATCTAAATAATCAGATATCCATTCGAGGAAATTTGGATTTTCCATATATGCAGGGTAGATACTCTTGGACACAACTTATTACCAAATTCCATTTCGGTTATGTCCCAACATATCAGTGAAAAAAATATGTCAATCTAGAAAATACTCCTCTGATACCACATTGTAACATCCCATAAACAAATACCACACAATAGTTCCCCAAGCTCGGTTGGTCATATGTCCTCAAGAGCATCTCCCAAAACACTATAGGTCAATAACTAGCTGCGGGGGCCTTGGTTAGTCAATGCGGATAGTATTCCCCCACTACCTGAGTATGTCATTAAATATGTAAAACACATTCACTAGCAGAAAGAAATAAATAGTTTGAGATCCGAAAAGTAATGCAATATATGAATATAAAATCAATCCATAAATGGTACTTAATCAATGATTTAGATGATAAAAGTATCTAGAATCTATTATAATAGTACATGGAAATACAATACAATACATGTATCCAAAATAAAAAAAGACCAGAAATTCCATGTAGCATTGCAAGACTTAGTATGGCCTCATCCTCTCCTGCTCCAAAAAATAATCAACCACTTTTAATGGGGAACTTTGTCCTACCGTCACCAATAGTTGTATAATCTTTTTTGTTCCCTAAGGAGGCCTAAATAGAGTTTGAGATAAAAATCCCTATTGTATTCCACCCAATAATCTTTATAGCTCTTAATAAAATATGCAACATGATAGAAAGTGTTAGTAAATCAGCAATGTATGCGTAAATTTCTATAGAATAAGTCTAATTCAATATGTAATACTAAAAATTCCCCCATGCTCCCAGGAACAAGTGTTAGATTCTAACAAGATAGTTGTGTGAAAAGTAATCATGTAACATGGCCTCTCTATTCATCAATCTATATTAAAAAGTCATGGTCATGGAGAATAACGTAGTGTATCAGAAACCCATGAAAATATCATATAGTGAAACCATTACTGAAACCCATTACCTATCCATATAGTGATGATTAGTCTTTGGAGGTATAGATCCAAGGTTTATAAGGACAAGTCATCCTCATCAAAACCCATGGGCATCCCATTGGACATTCAGTATAGGTACTAGTTGGAGTCCAATGATCATCTGTACTGGAATGTCCTACATGAGCCCTAGCAATCTAGATCAAAGAATTTTAAAGGCCCGAGGTATCAAATGGAATAAATACCCAAGGGACATAATCATCCTAAGGCATCCACTAACACATTCCAAATCCATGGAGATTCATACATGGAATCTATCAAACCATTCATTCATTCATAGAATTTGAACATTTTGATTCCATGTTAGTATAGCCACTGACATCATTAATTACATCACAAGATTATAGATACTCATGCATTATATTTCATATTTAATATGTTACATGGGTATACCCACCCTTTCATCACCATTTTCATAATAAACAATTCATGAAATTTAAAAACATCCAACGAGTATACCAACTCATTTAACGAATTCCATTTAATCCATTTAACCCAAATAATAATGGCATTACATGTTCACACATGGTAAGGAGGTATTACATCTTTAAATAAATCCACTTCATTTCATATAAGTATAACTTGGCTTCCTCTAACCATATTAGAAGGATAATTCACAACTTTGGTGGTTTTACATGGAATAACATAGTCATTTATAAAAGGTAGAACCCATGGTTGAAATTTATTTGGGTCACAGGTTCCAATCCCCCATAACAAAACTGAAGGGAATCCTCACTAGATCCAATTACAACTACAACATGTAGACTAATAAAAATGGGGTTGTTCCAGAATGTATGATGGAAGACATAACAGATGATCACTATAAAAATCACAAAAATGGGAAGTAAATGTATATCCAACATACTATAGTTTAGTATTAGTGTGCTCATCCAGTATCAAGTACTGATTCACCTCAGTTTTGGAGGAATCTAAAGAACAAATGATGAATTAGAAATTAATGATTATAATCATAAATCCAAATTGTGTAGTCATTATTTAGAAGAATGAAGAAAGAATAAGAAAGAATATAGTAAATATGGATTCGGTTACAATGTGACCAATGGCGGAAGCATCAGATCTCAAGTGGAATCTAGACCTATGAAAACATAATAGATCATTTTACGCATTAAAAGTGGGTGAAAACGGTTCAGCATGAAGAATAGATGCTACATATTTTATTTTTAAAAAACCCCACTAGGAAATTACATGAAGTGTAATTTTTTTACATGGAATATAATACCCCATATTCATTTCGAAAAAATTAAAAATTACACTTCATGAAAATGTCATGGAAAATCCATTACACATCGTGAAATAATATTACATGGCATGTATCTACCTTTCAAGTTGTCTAATCGGCCATAAACAAGCTTACCTCCTTCCAGCCTATTATTTTCGAAGAAAAAAACCAACCCATGGCTCATCATGAATTATATTCCATAAAGGAATGTAAAAAAAATTAAACAATAAAATGAATGATACACAACTCAATAAAAACCTATTATCTTACACCTTAATATTAATTTATTTAATAATTACCTAATTGAAAATGAAAGGAATCTATAATAAATATATATTTCTCTCTATAAAACCATTTTAAATCATTATTTGAATTGCATATAAATAAGTTAAGGAATATTATTGGTTAATGGTCTCATTTTCAATTACAGTTTATAACTTATATTAGCATAAATCGACCTAGGATTTTCACATGATGGAAGATCCCTCAATGACCACTTTTTCTGTTATCCTCTAGGTGCCCCCCTTTTTCTCTGAAATCTATAACTCTCTAGGTCGTAGGAAACTCCATAGATCATGTTTATACATTATTTATAGTTTCTCTAAATTGAAGAATATAAATATGGGACATCCATATGTAAAATGGAAATTTCATGGCCTTCTCCTAAAGTGATTTGGATCGATGTTCAAGGGGATAAGGGTGTCGTCAACCAATCTATTATGACTCTACAATAGAATTTTTTTCAAAAAATATTTGGTAATGGAATCATATTTTCATATTTCATCTAGGTATATCATTTTTTATAAATAGATAAAACACTATATCAATTATTTATTTCAATGAATAATCTTCCCCAAATTGGGATATCAATGTTTTCCTAATAGAAAGTTTTATGGATGACTAATATTATATATTCAAGAGGTTTTGTTTATTTAATAAAATGGTGTTGGGATCATTCAATTTTTATAAATGTCTTTAATTTAGTTATAATTCCATGTCTTTAATTATTAGATATATCAAATGATTTAGTGAATTATCATGGTAAATGTAAAAAATGAATCACATGAAGAAATCAAAATGTACATTACAACCCCGAACCCTGTAACTTAGAGATGATGATTATTTATTTTAATGGTACATATTAAATATGATCCCATTATATATTATCCAATATTTTTGAATTATAAGGAGATTATATATGTATCTATTTATTACATTATATTAAATATATAATATAAATAATATAAATACAAGAATCAATAATATTTCTCAATTATATATATTAGTATAAGAAGAATCATTCTTCATAGATTCTTTTAGAAATTTGGATATATTATAAAATGAGGAGATAAAACAAGTTATTTGGGGTAAAATATGATATAATATAACATGTTATAAACATTATTTACATAACATGGAAATAATTAATAATCAAAATTTGTTATATAAATGATAAAATAATCATGACATATTTTCATAACCCCCTCAATCCAAAGGAACACATCCCTTGATTGTAATAATGGATGACATATAATGACCCCCAAACCCTACCTTCAATAGGCCATGAGATGGTTACTATCACCAAGGGTATATAATCAGACCCATGGGATGAATTCCCCTCATACATAATTTAGGAAGAATGTGATATGTTGACAACTCCCTCAAAATAACTCCTTATCATAATAAATATAGAATAAATCCAAATTCATGAAGTTATTTCAAACATAACTGGAGTCAGTAGAATTGAAAAATAAAAAGAGTTATTCCATGGTTGTAAACAAGAATATCAAACTTCTCCTCAATAACTCCTTGAACTTGAAATGTGCATCTTGATCACTGACCAACCCCTACTGACCAGAAAAAATAAATTAAATATACATTGGGTGATCATAACATGTATACTCAGAATGATAATCCCTAAATCATCTCATGAAAAATGATAGAAAATCCAAATTATTCCTTGAGAGTAAATAAATTAATCTACATCACTAACAAATTAGGTATACTATTCTTTTACCATATTTACCATGGCTCACATTCTTAATAACACACTTAAGTGAAACCACAATGTTGATAATAAATAATATATATATATATATATATTGTTACTCCACAATCACTTCACCCTTATTTTTTCCACTGTAATTCCCCAATTTTGTAAATTTTCTCCCATTATATCTTTAATAAATATTCCAACACTAAAAAACCATGGAAACCATATCATACCATTCACTTCATAAAGTATGTCAGAATATCCACTTATTTTATATGGCAACAAGGATAATTTATAGAAGCCACCATAACCAATTTATTAGTTACTATACCTCAAGCCATCATATAATATACATAATACACAAGTAATAATATTTTTTATACTTCATCTAGAATACATGCATACAAAAAATCCTCTAGTATTCATTTCTTATTGATCACATGTATAGGAAATCGACCATGTGCATACATTCATGAAATACTAAAATCAATGAGATAGTATAGGTGATGATTTAATGAGTCCCCCATTCCCTTTATGACCATGATATTTGATATAACATCTAAAAAACCAATATTATTGTTTTTTCTTTCTAGAATGGGTGGGGTGAATAAGAAATAAAAAAATATATATAATAGATTTAGCTGATAACCACACTAAGGTAATGTATCTATCCATATACATATATATCGATTTCATTGTATTGAAAACTCTGAAAAACCATAAGTTTATATATTTCAATTGATAATAAATACATGAAATTATGTATTAATTAATTAATTATCTATAAATTAATATTATTCCATTTCCATTTCATTGACTGACATATTAAACTGCTATAACAAGTGTTGAAAACATTATTAATTTTTGCCTTATATTCTCAAGTAGGACATCCTATAATGTTATAATCCAAAACCAATGACATTATAGCATTGATTCATTTTGATTTTATAAAAATAGGGTAATATAACATTCATCCTAATATACAAGTTAATAATATTAACTCATGGTACATAACATCGAATAGAATCATGAAATATAAAAATGGTCATAAAAATAACATTCGACCTTTTTCCATCAAGTATGATACATGTTGGATGTAACTATTGATGGTAAATCCCTAATCTGACTTTGATGACTTCACTAGTGTCCAAAACAAATTCTCATTAAATTTCATCCAAAATCTCATGACAACTTCTTGATGTTCAACACCCCATGACACCATTTTCATTATTACAATCACCTCGTGCAACCACTCTCACTATAACTAGAACCGTATGCCATCATGATCTGTAACTCCACTAAAAAACTATAAATCCCATCCCATAATTTGTCATTACACTATTAATATTATTTTAGAAATCATTCAAATTATGTATCGACATAATAGATCATGTAAAAATGTAAAAAACAATCATACATGTTTTTACGGAAACTATTTCCATAGAATCAATGCATTCAAGACTCTTATAATCAAGAATGGGGAAACACAACCCAAGAAAATTCATTTTTAATAGAAAAAAACATTAATTCCATTTGAAATTTGTAGATTCTTATTTATAGGATTAATGAGTTTTGTAATAGATGTCAGGAGATTGATCTAGTTATGACCAACATAACATGATTTAAACATTGTCTCTAGGTTTTCAAAATTCTAAGATGAGTAATAAATATTTTTCTCATTCATTTTAATTTAATTAATAATATCAACTAGATTCACATTGTTGGTCTATTTCAATCATTTAACCATGTAAAATTAAAAAATAACACAAATATCCAAGTAGATATAAAATGATTTAATAAATATCAAGAGGCAACATTAAACATATTTCGATTAAAGGTTACATCATAATTTGAATCTCATTAACAGGAAATGTTGTACTATATATATAATGGTTAATTAAAATTTCATTTATCTAAATTCTAGAATTAAAAAATAATTCTCATCATATTTTTTAACCATTTTAACACTGTATCATGAAATCGTTTTGATATTATCAAATAATTATTATAAAATGACATGTGATTATCTAATATCTATCACGGATAATTTCAAAAATAATTATAATTATTTGATAACATGTAATTATTTATTTTTTCTTCCATATTATCATCATAAATATTATAAAATACTATTTCATTAAGCATATAATATATTTTTGAAATCCATTGATGGAATTATTATGTAAAATATTAAATATTTATATTTCAACATCTGATTTCCATATTCTAAGATAATCATAACAATAAACATTGTGAAAAAAAATAATTTAATAATTGAAATAACAATATTTCATAAATAAAAGTTTACCACATGAAATGAAATTATCCAAATAATATATTTGATTTCCATGTTTTATGTCATTTTTATAAATAAAAAAGCATGTGATAATTATTTTATATTAAAAATTACATTGAATAAAAATAATAGAAATATATATTACATAATTATAATCCATAAACTATGTTGTTATTTATATTATTTAATTCTCAAGGGAATAGTTTATGAATATTCCATAGCATGAAATGTTTTCAATTCCAATATTATGGTTTTGTGCTAATAAGAACTATTGTGATTATTCATGTAAACATTATTAGATTATTCCTAGAATGATAATAAAATATCATTCAAATGTATGAGATAATAACATCACTTTTAATTATCCAAATAAGGGGATACATTTTTTATAAAAATACACACAAATATACCTGTGATTATACTCCATCTATATTTTAAAATTTATATATTATAACGTATATCTATCAACATGTGATAATTCAACCGTAGTAAAATTCTATAATTATCGTATCATTAAATGTAAAAAATATACAATAAAAATAAAATTTTCTTTTAAAAAATCATTTTAGCATGTATTAATAATTATTTTTCGTTCATTTATATTACTATATTATTCAATAATAATCCATGTGATTTCCAAAATATTATCTTATTAAGTTTAATCATATCTATTTAGAAGAAGGGGTTTAATATATGGTTTGATTCAACTTTAACATATAATATGGTTTTTTTATTGTATCCCCTACTTATAATTTTTTTTGTGATGCAGAAAAATATATTAAAGGTATATATATATATATATATTTGAAATCATAATATTGGAATGTGGGGAACAATCTCAGATTAATTTTAAATAACATAGAATACTTGGAAAGAATGATTTTAATTCACTACGACTATGATTAAATGATGAAATATATGAATGAGGAAAACATTGTATTATAGATTATTCATATACATGTTCATTGTGGATCATTAATTTGAATTAAATTCATATTAAAACCATTTCCATTTTTAATTATTCCCTTGAATTATTTTTAGACATCCAAATTTATATAATATCAATGATTTGTTTTAAAACTCTTAATATATTTAAAACCATATGTATTCCTCATCCTTAATTGAAATTATGTATAAATTATATATTTAATGGGGAAGAAAATAAGTTTTTTAATAATATTATTATACACATATTTAACTCATACACACATCATGAGGGTAGAATATTTTAATTCTTACATGACTAGACCTCGTTATGCTACATTTAGAACATTCATGGTACCCTTACATAACAAAAAACCTACCATTATGTGAGAATACAGATTTCATACTTACCCATACATAGGTAAGGAACTACCATAATTAAGACACTATAATTCATTGATGACTCTTACATTTACAAGGAACACATACGTAGGAAACCATTACAAACCATTTAGAAATTAAAATTTTCCATTAAGGACTTATAGCGATTAACAATGTAAAATTTTTTGTGATTCAAGAAATATCATAGACCTTTACATAATTAGAGGAAGATACAATATAAACTTATAAAACAAAAGGGACCCTAGATGACATCCACACAACTTGAAAATCCTTCATACGTTTCGACACACAGTTAGGGAAAATTTTTACCCTTACAAAGGTGTGAGGTTATACGTAAGAGTAAAACAACATTAAAAATATTTATTTTACACCTATTTAAACATATAAACAATTAAGATAATTCGTTATTATCATTTCCAAAATTACAAAAATCTTCCAAAATATAAGAATCACTTTCAACATTTTATAATTAATTTTTCAATATAATGTTAAAATTCTGAAATTAATTGCATTAAATAAAAAAAATTATAAATCCAATAATTAAATTATGATACACCCTTTTGAACTACAAGAAACCCTAGAATTTCAAATAAAGGGTTGAGAATATTATATATTAATAAATTAGATATATATAAAAAAATTCTAATCCTCTATAATTAATATGAAACCATGATTGTGATGAAATGAATTTGTTCAAAATGACACATCTCCTGAAATTCCCCTTCACTATATAGTGAAAAAAAAGAACCAAAACATTAATCTGGAGTGAGTAATAGATGATAAAAAATAGAGCATAAAGTGAATGAAATTTAAATATCTATGAGACCTAAAATGTAAAGGAAAATGATAAACCAGAAATAATTCCAAAAATTTTATCAAATACTACTCTCTATATGACCGACCATAACCACTAACCCATCTCACTAAAAAGGAAACAACATTGAAGATATGTAAGCAAACCACATGACACCCTACCCTATAACATTTTCCCTCAAAACCATATTGGAATATTACCAAAGGAATATTCAAGGAGTGAGGAAAAGAAGGCCATTAAGATTACACTATGAATCTATATAAAGTTTATCTACATGAAACATTTTATTAGAGAACTATAAGAACTAATATTTGGGAATAAATTTAAAATAAAACCCACTTTTTAAAAACAACCTTTGGTTTCCCTGATAAATATTCATATTTAAAACATAGATGAATGTGAAAAGGACATGAAAGATAGTATGAAATCACATATATAGAGTAATCCATGTAAATAAAATATTATAAAATTTTGATCAATCAAATAAAATATAATACCATTAGGTATAAAACTTAGTAGAAGTCGTATCTAGCATATATGATAAAATCAATGAACATGAAAATGATCCCTATAATTGATATACTAGGTTGCAATTGATACTTACATGGAATAAATACTCCTAGACAAAAGGATAATCACCAATGATCTTAGGAAATAACCATATTTATAATCAAATGGTGGTAATTTTGAACATAGTATATATAATGGGGTACTTATATATAATAATATAAAATTTAATCCTATGAAATTTTATATTCTATAAATCCCATATGAGGAACACAGTTAGTTCCCATTGTTTGGAGAACCTTACTCTAAAAATTTGGTATCCACTATCCCTTGTAAAAACAAATGACATTGTCACCAAGGGATTGATTCTTGGTTTAATAAACCATGATCAAGCTGAAAGAAAGGAATTGTACCATAATTCCTTCAATACATGGTTTTTCTAGTGAATCTAGTTATTAGGAAAATCATGGTCAAACAATTCAAATCACCAGTTTATCTTCAACAAATAAAATGATTTGGAAATCCAATTCGTTTAATGGGATCTTCATTGATGAATTGATTATGAAACCATTATATTTTCAATTGGATATTATGTGATGAAATTTTAATGATACCCATTTCATTTCATGGGTTATGATTTGATGTTTATAAAAAAACATCCCTTTTTAGGGGTCATGATGTGATGATTGTTTTATTATCAAATAGAACATGCATAGATGATTTTATTTTTAGATGTATTGGAATTTTATCTCACCTGAATACATTGGGTAAATATTTCTATCTCATGAGATAATGAGGGTAATCCAATTGACATGCTTGATCTATTTTGGGTAGATGGGGAAACTCAATCCCTGAAAATGAAAGGACTGGGACTGGGGATAGTGGTGTCTACCTATCTATATGTATAGTCACCATGAACATGAAATTTGAGGAAACCCAATCCAATATGAGAATATGGGGAAACCTCATACACTATGGGAGGATAGAGGATGCTTGTGACACCCTAAACCTTTTTCATGTGTAATTATAATATTTTATGGTTTTACTTAATTTAATTTTCATATTATCCAAACAATGCTTCCAAAATAAAAACAAGGCATGTTGTATTTAATTAAACACTGAAAATATTACATTACAACATTGACAAAAAATTTCTAATAACTTAATACATCTACTAAGAGACCTATCGAAATCATTTGAAGACCACCAAAAACTAAAAAAATCCCAAGAAAATAGTTTGGGTTTTTCAGATATGTCATGATGAAGATCATCATAGCCAGAAAAATAGGAATCAAGCTAAGAATAATAGGATTGATGGGCACCGTCTTCACCAAGTTTTCATGATGTTGGAACACTCTATTCATATTTTATAGGTCCTTAAAAGAAATTTTACTATTTCCTCTTTTAAGTGACAATTGAATTAATATCGTCTATAAGACCTCATAGCCATTGGTTATTATGGTTATATTATTTTATACAATTAAATATATTGTGATTTACAAGTGTTTTTATGTATGAATTAATGTTATATTTTTAAACATGTTTGTAATTTACACTTCGTTAATTTTTTTTAGGAAATTGTTTTAATGTTTAAAATGGATTTGAAATCACAACCCCTGTGTTTAAAAAAATAACTAGAGAAGTATACACTTGTTACACCTTGGTTTTTGGTACAAAAGAATATGTTTTTTCGTTTGAAATCAAACCTTGGGATAATGAAATAGATGACTATTGTTGTATTCATTAATTTATCTATACTTAGTGAATTAAGTATTTAAGTATTTCAAATGTTTTAAAAAAACATATAAAAGTTTTCATTCTTGGATGAATGAAAACAAGGATTCAATTAAAAATATGCTATGGATTTAAAATACAATAGTAGTATGTGATTTATTTTATGAATTATTAAACATTTATTTTATATTTTTAACTTTGTTGTTTTAAAATAAAAATGTTTATAAACTAACAAAAAAATTTATTTTTAGGATTTTGTTTATCCATTATAGAGAATTTTAATTCCCTGTATTTAATGAAACATTATGTATATAATCCTATTCATATTTATAAATAAAAAAGAAATTTTTTTATATGGAAAAAGATAGGTTAGTCACCCACTAAAGTGAGGGAGACCTAGAAGTCCAACCAACTCAAGGCCTTGTTGGGAATCTCACTCAGATCCCCTATCCAGTGGCCTAGGGTTGTGCACGCATGGTGCGTGCCAAGATGCATGTGCATGTGGGCATATTCAGGACCTAAGCATGCACGTGCATGTCCAAGGGTCTTCCGGAGCATGCCACCATGTAGTGTGGCATGTCGGTGGGGGTGGGCATAGAACCACGCCCATAGAGACCCATTATGGGGAGGTACCGAGGTGGGGGAGGGGGATTTCTGAGCTATTTCTAGGAACTCATTGTTTATAAAGGAGATCTGAAACCCATCCCATTTTGAAGTGGGACATAGGTTTTTAGGCATAACATGATCCAGGTTGTCTAATCACACCGTGAGAGATTTGGACCATCCAATCTGTCCACCCTTAGAACTCCACTATTGTAGTATTAATAACGTGTTTTCTTTGGACCATATAATCACAGAATCAACTGTTCTCCACCGTTAAATCAAGTTTAAATCCCATGACATGCCTCATCCATCTCATCAAACTGATATTTAATCTCGTCCCTCCACTGTTTTTATTAAAACTACATATTCACCCTAGTCGTCTGATCTTATCCTGTTTGATCTGGATCGCCCATTTCTTTTCCATTTTTCATCTCTGTGTTCCATGTTATTCTTCACAACTACCAGTAGTCACCCACCATTTTCATCATTCTTCTTCTTCTTTTTTTATTCTCCCTAAAGATTCCCCACCTTTCTCTTTGGATCGACCATCGATATCTACCATATGTCTTAGTTGATCTTTTTCTATTTTATTTTCTCCAATTTCAAGTTCCTACAAACATTATGTGTTTATATATATAATATAATTGACATTGGGATTCAGATTTATTCTATATAAGACTCTGATTTTGTTTGTTTAATCAATATTTTGAGTCTCGGTTTATAATTTATGTATAAAATGTTATATATATAATGTATCTGTACACTGCATATATAAACCCAATATTTTCACTAGTAATTTCACCCAAATTATTCTCCTCAATGTGTGAACAACCCCTTCCGGACCACCCTCTCTCTTAAACCAAGTTATGGGAATGTTTTTTTCACATTCAATTTGATAAACCTCTCTTATGTATTTTTATGTTTCACAGTTATATGTTTATATATATAATTTTTTTAAATCTCGTTTTAGTATTTCAATCAAAAATATCATTTGTGTTAAACTGATGTTTTCAAAGTAGATGATTCCCTTAAGGGTTAAAATTGGTTTATGTTTAAAACTTTGTGTATATATCTATACTTATATGATTTCTCTGTATAAAAAATCAATTCGGGTTTATGAGTTTTTAATGGAAATCATTTGTTTTTATGTTATTATCATAAAACAAGAAATACATGTTGGGCTTTAGTTTGTCATGTTTTTAATGTGAAAAACTCTTGATTACAACTTATGTATATTTGGTTATACATATTTACTTTTGTTTATATTTCATTTCCATTTAGGTTTTTTTATTTACAAATGATATTAGTTTTTATAAGGTGTTCATAATATATATTAAATATACAAGGGTTCACCTTGTTTTGTGTTAAATTCAACCCTATGTATATTTATAAAACTAACCTAATATGCATTTATGGTTTCTAAACAATGGAAATATGTTTTAAAAAATAATTTCTTTAAGAATGTGTAAATCATGTACGGAATAAACTTGGTATTATTTAATTGTACCATGAATATATATATTCACACATAGAGTAACATGTATATATATATATGGGTTTTCATTGTAATTAGAATTAGGTTCTCATAAAACCTATTTTATTTGAAGAATAAAATATTCAGAAGGAATTTTTAAACATTGATTTGTGTTCTGCAGATCCAAAACATACACTTTGTGTGTGTATATATATATATAATGTTTTACATGATTTTCACACCCACATGAATGAATATTTGTATTTTGAACTTGGTTCCTCAAGTAGTTAGTATGATGGTTTTCATGTTTAAGCATAAATATTCATTCATGAATGATTACACATGTTTAATTATTTGTTTTATGCATGAATACTTCACATGAAATAATCCGTACTTTGTATTCCAATTTTCCACAATGATTTCCATTCATTATTTATGATTATGATTAATCTATTTTTATATAATTGAAGTTTCATGGTTTTATACAAGTATCTCAAAGTCAAAACATGTAAAACATGGCCTGAAAAGTCTCACATTTATAAGTGCTTAATGCAAGAATAATTATTTTATGCATACTAGTTCTTACCACTTGTTCAAAATTTATACTTTTAGTCTATGCATATCACTAATGCTGCAAAAACATAAAACTATCAAACCTAGTCCCTTTGAAGTTGTTTTATAATTCATTTCAATTATGTTTTTGTATGGAAAATGATTATGTAATATGAATGTATATATTCAATTTAATATGGGAAACTATGAAGATAAGACTATACTAGACATATGAGGAATGTAATGGACCTAAATGATAAGATTGGTGTGCCAAGATTGCGCTCCAATACATTGGGTAATGTTGAGACTCATAAGGTGTTATGTGTGATGGTCTTGGTGGTAAACCATGGCTTTTCCTTCTATGGGAAATGGGATTGGAGGTTATCCTTGACATGTACTACTATTGGAAGTTAGATTGGCAATTAGGCTTGAATCATACTAAGTCATGTTTTATGTATGGTCTTGGCGCAAGGCCTTGAAAAATTATGGAATTATACATTCCCTCATTATGTATCGGTAAATGATCAACCAATAGATTATTTGACTAAAACAAGATCCCATAGCTAAGAATCTTCTATGATAATTATGATGAATGCATAAGGCATAATTATATATGCAAATGGAATGTTATACAAGGAAGGGGTATCTAAAGTTAAGGTTAAAAGAATTTCATTTTAATTGCTAATGAATCACAAGATGATTACTTTTGTAATTTTAGTTACAGTTTTTCATTTTACTTTTGAGTTGGTTTGATCAATTTATGAGTCATTCATCAGTCATGCATTCATGTACATGTACGCACACTTTGATTTATGTATTACCTGTAGTTTTTAAGTAAACACTTTTTAATCTTGTGTTAAAGGTATTTCTAAAAAAATTAAGTAACCTATGAAAATATTGATGCCATGCCTCAAAGAAGTAATGATTTCTTATTAAATAACGTTTTATTATTACTTCAAAGGTTGTTATTTTAAAAAGGTAATTTCATCAATTGTTTTAAAACACTTTACTGTGCATACATATTCTCATCCCCTATTTTTAATTTATTTTACAAGGTTTATTATATTATTCCATAATTTGATTAATCTTTTGTAACAACATAAATATGATGCTTAACATTGACATTTTCAGAAAGAAGTGTATTAGAAACATCTAGTTTTCCCAAACCTAAACTGAACTGATCCTTTATATTAGAATAGTATGTGTAATTTCTGTATGCATATGTCTATGAAAAAAAAATTCAAACAATGTTTCAAGAATGGACTCTAGGATTCTCGGGTTAGGGATGTGATAGTTGGTATCAGAGGATCTGTTTTGATGGCTCTAGGAAATTATAACAACATTAAAAACATGATTCTATGTTACTAAGTAGAAATATTCTAAAAATTTGCAGTTGTAAGAACAATCATTCATTCTGTCTCTTTCAATAGAAATATTAGAGAATATAGTGGGAAAATAATGTTTAAAAGGATATGTAACCTTTAAAAACCATCATTTGACATGTAAACACCTCTATTATGTATACAAGTCTCCTCATGTACTTCAACTCCATCGAGGATCAGGCTTCGACTATTTTTTTATAATCAATGCTCAATTTCCATTCTATGAACATAATGTAATGTACTCTGAGGGTATGTTTCAATTCATTACCCTATCCAAGAATGTTTAATCCCCAGTGGTCTTCCAAGATGCTGCAAAACTGGGTGACCTCTGAGCGGCATATCTTGGTCAACTCTTGACCTAAAATTTCAATGGTCTTGTTAGGTACTTCTATCTTTTGTGTGATGAGTCTTCCCATTTTTTTATCGACATCAAGTTATAGCTGATATCTCTCATCTTGATACACATCATGCCTTTATCACATGGAACATTGGATGTCCACACCCCATTGATCCATGTTACTCATGATAATCTTGGCCATAGAGATCAAATAGTTTGTAACTGCTTTAGGGATCCACTTAATCGAGAACTGGGTAAATCATCGACATTAGTGGAACCTGTGAAGGGACTCCATGGTTGATGCCAAGAAGTCTGTGCGAGTAATATTGTGATAGGAAAGGAATAATTAAGTTGTTTATTCATATTTCATGATCTTTGTTTTCAATGTATATTGTTATATTCTACGAATTGGTATTTTATTATGCTTTTACAAAATAATGTATTAGTTTTAATATGGATATTCCATACTATGTAAAGCTTTTCCCTTGATATTTTTAGATAGAATACATGTGTTTACCAAAAAAAACTCTTATCACTTCCTACTGAATTACTGGAGTCCATAATCATCAAGTCGTGTTCAGGAGACTACAACCCTTTTGAAAACCTATTCAAGTCTTCAAAACGCCTCTATAAAGTTTCCCTCAAGTTTAATATCCTCTGTTTCTACAACAGATAGAGCTACATCTATAATTGTATAACAAATGCACAATATATAGATTATAGAAAGAGGTTGAAGTACCACAAAGGCCTCTTCCTATGTTTCACCTTTTCTTAGAACAACCATGCTTCAGGAATGTTTCATGAAGCTTATTTTGAGGGAGACCTTAGAGAGGCCTCTCTATTCCAATTTCTTTGTTTTACTAAGTATGGGATGATCTGCAACATCAATGTTTTTTAGCACGATGTAGTTTGAGGGATTTATAGGGAACTAGTCTACTTTAAATTCTCTAATCTCTATACCTCTCATGGCTTCCTTTAGAAACAGTAATGATTTATAAATTGGTTTTATCCTAGCTACATACGGTGTTTATGGGTCCAATAAGTTGATGAAATATAAACTGATCTTGGAATCCGGCAAGGGACATCATATGATTTTCCACAATGGTGGTCCTGGTAGGGGGGACCACGGGAGTGATGTCTGTCTGGTTTTGATTCAGGAAGTGTAAGAATGTTTTAGAATTGTGAGGGGAAAATTCTTTAAAGGGGGGGTAATGTGAAAACCATATCCTTTTTCACGTTTAATTAAAATATTGTATTGTTTTACTTCATTTAATTATCATAATATCCAAATAATGTTATCAAACTAAAAACAAGGCATGTTTTATTTAATTAAACACTGAAATGATTACATTACAAAAAATCCAAAAGAGTCTTAACACCATAAAATATCTACTAATTAACCTATCAAAATAATAGTGAGACCACCAAATACAAAAAAATATCCTAGGAAAATAGTGGGGGTCTTTCAGATCCCTCATAATGATGATCATTATAGCCAGAACCACAAAAATCATGCTAAGGATTAAAGGGATTATAGGAAACATCTTTTCCAAGTTTACTTGAAGATGGAAGACCCTAATCATGACTTTATATGTCCTTAAATATAATTTGAATTTTTCCACTCTTAAGTGATCGTTCAATCTATAACAGCTATAAGAACTTATAGCCATTGAGTATTCTTGTTATTTTATTTTAGGTATTTAAGTATATAGATATGTCCAAGTGTTTTTAAGTATGCATTAAAATTATATTTTAAGTATTTTTGTAATTAAAAATTCATTAAATTTTTAAAGGATTATGTTTTAATATTTAAAATTTAATTGAAATTATAACCCTTCTGCTTAATGAAAATAGCAGTAGAAGTACACACTTTTTACTACTTGGTTTTTGGTACAAAATAATATTTTTTTTGAGTTTGAAATCATCCCTGGGAAAATGAAATTAATGACTATTGTTCTTTTTAGTATTTTATCAATACTTAGTTAATTAAGTATTTATGTATTTCAAATGTTTAAAAAATGCTACATATAAATTTTTTCATCCTTCAATGAATGAAAACATGTTTTAATAAAAAAATTGTTTTGGATTTTAAATATAATACTACTATGGGATTTCCGTTATGACATATTAAAAATTGATTTTAGATTTAAAACATTGATGTTTTGAAATTAAAATGTTTATAAACTAATGAATATTTTTGGTTGATAGGATATTGTTCAACCATAGTATAGAATTTGCATTCCTTTGTTAAGGATTATTTATGTATATAAGACTATTCTTATGTTTAACAAAAAATGATTTTTTTACTTTGAAAATGTTATGTGATTCCCGCACCCTACCAAGGGTGGACTAGAAGGATAATCCACTCATGGCCTTGGTGGGATTCTCAGTCAGATCCCTCTGATAAATGGCCAAGGGTTGTTCACACATTATGTGTGCCATGTCATGCGCTCAGACATGCATATTGGGGCCCTAAGCATGCATAGCCATGTGAAAGGGTCTACCATAGCCTACCACTATGTGGAGCGGCACAATGGCAGGGGTGGGAACAGAAGTTCACCTACAATGACCTATTGCAGGGCAGTACCTGGGAGGGGGATGGGAATTTCTAAGCTATTTTTGAGAGCTCCGAGGTTATAAAGGACCCGTTAAACCCATCCTATTTTGATGTGGGACACATTTTTTTAAGTGAAACGTGATCAATGCCATCCAATGACGTCGTGATAGATTTGGACCATCCAATCATTCCACCCTTCGAACTCCACCGTCGAAGTACTAATACTGCATTTTCCTTTGACTGTCTGATCGTGAACTCAACTGATCTCCATTATTCAAGCTGTTTTAAATCTCACGTCATGACCCAGCTATCCGATCAAATTGAGATTTAATCTCTTCCCTCCATTTTTTAAAACTATGGATTCACCCTAATGATCTGATCAGATCCCATTTGATCTAGACTATTGATATCTTTTTTGTTTTTCTTCTCCGCTTTCCTTCTTATTCATCACTCCAACTAGTAGCCACCCACTATTTTCTTCCTTCATTCTTATATTTTTTTTATTCTCCCTCGACATTTCCCTCCTTTTTATTCAGATCGACCATTGATTTTTTCCGTAAGTCTCGGTTGATCTTCTTCTTTTTATTTTATTTTCTCCACTTTGAAGTTCCCACAAACATTTTGTGTTTATATATATAAAATAATTTCTGTTTGGTTTCGGATTTATTCTATGTAAGATGCCTATTTTAGTTTGTTTAATAATAATTTTGAGTCTTTGTTTATAATTTAGGTATGAAATATTATATATAAAATATATATGTACACCGCCCATATAAACCCTATATTTAGACCAGTACTTTCCCAAAAATTTATGTCCTCAATGTGTGAACAACACCTTACGAACCTCCGTCTCTCGTGAAGCTAGGTATTGGTTGTTTTGTTTAACATTTAATTTGAAAACCCCATGTTATCTATTTTTATGTTTCATGATTAAAGGTTTATGTATATAATTTTTTCCAATCTCGTTTTAATATTTCAAAAAAAACTATCATCATAGTTAAACTGATGTTTTTAAAGTATAATATACCCATAATGGTAAAAAAAAAATATGTTTCAAGTTATTTGTTTATATGTTTACTTATATGAATTCACTATATAAAAAAATCAATTTGGTTTTATGACATTTGAATAATGATCATTTGTTTTTAAGTGCGTTTCTTAAAAAAGGAAATACATGTAGGGGTTCAGTTCATTATGTAGTTAATATGAAAAACCCTTTCTTATGACTTATGTATATATTATTATACTTATATATATTTTTTTATATTACAATTCCATTTGGGTTTTATGATTTCCAAATGATATTCTTTCCTAGATGGTGTTCATAATACATATTATACCTACAAGGGTTCAACTTGTTTTGTGTTAAATTAAGCCCTATGTATACTTTTAAAACAATCATAATCCTCTTCTATAGTTTTTAAATAATCAAAATAGGTTTTTAATAATAATGTATTTATGTACTTGTGAAGCATGTAAGGGATCAACCTGGTATTATTTATTTGTACCATGAAAAAATATAGTCACACATATGGGTACATGTATATATTCATATATATAGGGTTTAATTGTAATTTAGATTGGGATTTCAAAAAACCTATTTTATTTGATGAATACAACAGTTATAAGGATTTTTTAAACCTTTATTGTGGTTATATAGATCCCTAACATACACTTTATATATATATATATATAAAAGGTTTTACATTATTTTCAAACCCAAAAGAATATATATATATATATATATTTCAAACCAATTCCTCAAGTAGGTTGTATGATGGTTTTCATGTTTAAGCATAAATATACATTCATGAATGAGAACACATGTTTAATTATTTCTTTTATGCATGATTACCTCACATGAAATAATCCATACTTTGTACTTAAAATTTCCACAAGGATTCCCTTTGATTATTTAAGACTATGTATAATATATTTTGATATAATTGCCATTGCATGGTTTTATAAATGTATCTAAAAGTCAAAACAAGTAAACCATGGCATGAAAATGCTCACAATCAGAAGGGTTTAATGAAAGAATAATTATACTATGTTTATTAGTTCTTACTAAATTGAAAAAAAATTCATCTTAGGCCATGCATATCACTAATGAAACCATAAACTAAAACTATCAAACCTAGTCCTTTTAATGTTGTTGAATAATTTATTTCAATTATGTGTGTGTATGCAAAAGGATTATGGAATAAAAATGTATGTATTCAATGTAGTATGGGACACTATGAATATAAGACCATACAGGACATCTGAGGCTTGTATTGGACATAAATTATAATATGGGTGTGCCCAAATAGCGCTCCAATGCATTGGGTATAGTTGAGTCTCCTAAGACATTGTGTACGACAGTCATGGCGATTAGACTTGGCTTCTGCTACTATGGTAAACATGATTGGAAGTTGGAATTGACCTGTACAACTATGGGAAATGATTTTGGTAGTTAGACTTGACTCATACTATGTAATGTTTTATGTATGGTCTTGGTTCCATTCATTGAAACATTATGGCATTATACATTCCCTCATTTTTTAGTAAATGACCAATGACGGGATTATTCGATAAATAGAGTACCCCTTGGCTAAGAATATTCTATGATAATGGTGATGAATGTATAATGAATAATTACATATGAAAATTAAAAGTTATACAAGGTAGGTGTATCTAAATTTAATGTCACATGAATTTCATTTTAAGTGATAATGTAACATTACATGATTACTTTTGTAATTCAATTTACAATTTGGAATATCACTTTTGATTGGGTTTGATAAATTTATTAATCATGCATCATTTATGCATTATTGTATATGTATGTGCACTCTGATAAATTTTTTACCTATAGTTTATAATTACACACATATTAATCTTGTGTAAAAGGTCTTTCTGAAAAATGTTATCATGGAACCTTTGGAAAAATTGAGGGCATTCCCTAAGAAGTAATGTTTTCCTCTTAATAAAATGCTTTATGATTATTTCAAAGGTTGTTTTTTTTAAATGGATTTTTTTCAATAGTTTTAAAACCCCTTACTGGGCATACATATTCTCACTCTACAGTTTCAATATATTTTATAGGATTTAGAATTTTATTCCATGCTTTGAGTACTCTTATGTGATGACATCAATATCAATCTTAACTTTGTCATGTTTTTAGAAATATGTATATCAGCAACATCTGCTTTTCCAGAACCAAAACTAAATCGTTCCACTATAATGGAAGAAGATGTGAAATTTTTTTATGCATGTTTCCATGAAAACATTTACACCCCATGATTCAGGCACTGACACAGGGCTTCTGGGGTCGGGGTTGTGACAAAGCCCAAATCCTTATAGGGAACATATTGTGAGTAGGGATGTTACTGTATACATCTCAATAGGTGTAGTTCCAATGAAGTCATTGATATGTTATATCAATGTGTATTGACTTATAGGGAATGATATCACATGTTTATGCATACCACCCTTCTATGTCATAATCCTATTTTATGATTTCATGGAATTTTTCTTTATTTCAGTGTGATTGATGTCTTATGAACTACCAAGATCTATTACATTATTCATGTCCATAATTTTGGATATTTAGGGTATGATATTATAATGTTATGATCACATTCACATACCATTAGGTTCATTTTTTTCATTCCAGTCTCACTTTCTTCCGTAAATTATTATTTTATGTTACCTCCTTTTATGTTTCCTTCTCTAGGTTATGAAGAAATATTTTATGTATGATGTTTCAAAAAATGATTTTGGTCTTCAAGAACCAAGTATGAGATAATTTACCTCACTTATGTACTAGTGTTTACATTTCCATGTTTTCAACGGTACTACACCAATTATAGTTGTTGGCCATCTATTTATATAATGTTTAAAGTATTCTTCAAAAGTTATGTAATGTTAATGTATATGAAGACATTTTTTGTTAAACCTTGTGTATATAAAATATAAAAATCAAAAGAAATAAGATACTAAATCTAATAGATATGTTTCTAGTTCAGACCCCTCTAAGAAAAAATATATTATAATCTATTATGATCTAAATATATTATAAATCTCTTCCCAAAGAGATATTGGTGACATGGTTTGAGAGTGAGCATTAAAGCTTCCAACAAAATATCATGTGTATCATAGTTCCTATCATTCAGGTGTAATTGGTGAGATCTATATGTGAAAAAACGTTTTAACTTCATCAAGACAAACCCTGAAATTTTATATGTGCAATCATTGAATACATCATTGCGCAGACATTCTAATGCTAGATTCAAAACATGGAAAAAATTAAACAAAACATTATGTTCCATGAATGAATTTTAGAATTTATTTATTGATATAATCATTACCCACTTCTGTGTAAAAATGTAAGTAGATAAGAAATATATCTGAAATCATGAATGTACTACATGTGATGAAATAGGTAATCCCAAGAAGGTCATAATCTCCCTCACATTTCTGGATTTCCCCCACAAAATCACAACTTGAATATTTTTAAGATACACTATGATATCAATATCAAATATAACATGTCCGTGAAACATCACTTATTGGAACCCAATTTCACATTTTGAGATATTTTTATTTAGATGGTTTCCCTTAAAAGTTATAAGGATAATATCTTAATGATCCCTTATCGCACCTACATCAAAATGTACACCAAAATATCATTCAAAATGTTTAAAATAAAATATTATTTGAATTAATTAATGATTCAATTAATCAACTCCATAAATACCATAAAAGAGTTAGTGATACTAAATTGAATATATAAAACTCCAAATTCCCATATTACACCCTTAATGATTTCTTTGATATTTCCTCCTCTAAATCTCTAAAATGATGGTACCCTAATCACATGAAAATTTTATAAAACAATTGGTCTCCTATCTGTAGATCAAAGAGATAATCTATCCTAGAATAGTGGTATTTGTTCATAACTCTGACTGGATTAATCTTTATGTAATCAATATAATATATGAGGATTCTATCTTCCTCCATTGTAATGATAACTAGTGATGCCCAATGTTACACAGTAGGATGAATAAATACCTTTTCCTCGAGATCAACAAGATGATAATTATACTCATTTATCTCATATTGTGTTATATTACATGATTCCATAAAATGGGAATCACCAAATGGGAGCATGTTAATAGTGAATTTTACCTCTCAATGGGTTGTTATCTCCGGAAATCATTAAGAAAGTCTTCAATTTCATAATGCAATGTTTATGGAACTGAAATTATACAAAATAGATCAATGATATCATAAAAATATATATAAAAATATGTATGAAGTCATTCCAATATAAATAATATCATTCCACTCACCCATTAACATACAATTCCACTCTCCCTAAAAGAAAAATTGACCCCATCAGTAGAAGGAAAATAATCTTGGTGATGATAATAGTTTCTATGGTCCATAAAATATATCCTCAAATCCATGTCAAAAATATGGTCAATGAAATAAAAACCATTAACTAGGAAATATATACCAACATTGTGGTGGTAAATCATCACTGGACATGTTGGATATTTAAAATTTTATTCCATATTCATTCCTAGTAGAGTTGAAAGAACCAACATGAAATAAATATTATTTGAGCATAATACCAAAACATAAATCCACATAGTCGATAATAAAATAATGAGAAACCCAATTTCTTATAATTATTGGACCAAAGAGGATTAAATGAACATGGTACGTCTCACTATAGTAGGCCCTACCTTAGATTCCTCTATTACCTACTCCACATGAAAAAATACATCCAATATTTATCTCCTCCATAAGATTTATTCAATGTGTGAGCATCCACCATGGAATGAGAATGAGATCAAACACCATTTGGTATCTCAAAATTATCTAGAGATCCTTTTTTAGAGTGAATCCATCCCTACGACCTTTTCTAATTCTTCCACAAAATTGATTATGGTGACCAGACTATCCACAATGATGACATATCCCATGTACTTTAATATAATTATCATTGGTATGAAAACCCCTACCACATTGATAGATGAATACATATATTATTCTCAATAAACTCATTGAAATTGGTTTATATTTAATCTAATCATCCTTAAACATCCAATTCATGCCAAATGAAACACCCAAATAACCTCTGGTGGAAATCATATCTCCACATAGCCCTATTTTCCCATCTATGTCTACCAGAAACATTGAGGTTTTCTTAAACACGTTAGTAAATTCTAGATTGAATAAGATAATTATTATAAACTAAATATAATCCCCAAAAACGTCTCAAAACTTAATGATTTTTGGTATTCATTAGAAACATACTTGAGTGATATGCGAACGAACTCAATGAAATGAGTGGCATACTCCATAAATGATTTCTTCCCTTTCTCCAATGTCATAAATTCACATGTCATTTCCAATCACAATGTTTTAGGGAAATAATTTTTCCATAATATATTATTTATATATGTATAGGTTAGTTAATTTTATAACATATCATGGGTTATGGATTTCAACCATTTTACTCACATTATCTCAAGCATGTAAGTGGAAAGTCCCGCCTTAGAGGAAATCAGACGATCGATTAAATATGAGTGATCCACTCTTCAGATTATACAGGGGCCTTATCAATAATGATTATGGGAGGATTTATCTTGGTAAATTCTATATATTGATCAACATATCATCCGTAGTTTGGAATACCCACCTAAATCTAATTCTGAATTGTATAAAAAACATATTCAACCAAAATAGAGTCTAAAATAGGTTTTTTATTAAAAATGTCTAAAGGATGTATCTAATAGATTCAAAATATAAATTATAACAATAATTTAAAAAAATACAAAATAAATTATTGATGTTTTTTTAGATATAATATCTGAACCAAATTTAAAACTTCACGAATATAAACAATAGCTT
Organism: Viscum album; assembly: GCA_963277665.1. Classification (NCBI taxonomy): domain Eukaryota; kingdom Viridiplantae; phylum Streptophyta; class Magnoliopsida; order Santalales; family Viscaceae; genus Viscum; species Viscum album. The sequence goes on along the minus strand of OY728119.1, from coordinate 1,856,670,550 downwards.
TTAAAAATCTTGATTTTAAAGAAACCAATTATTCAATAATGAGAAACAAAACATTATAAATTAACAGGTTTAACTAAATAATATCCTAATAAAATTTATTTAAATAAAAATACAAACCAAAATCAATATTAATGAAAATACCTTACCACACATGTTAACTTGTGATCATTTAAGGACGGGAGCTAGCTAATTAACCTCTTGAATTATAACCTAAATTTTGATGATCATAAATCTTCTCTAAGATAAACCTCAAATTAATCCATGGAATCATAATTATATTTATGGATCATCATTGGTTAGGAAAAAAATTAATGATGAAAACCAAGTTGAAATAACACTTCAACAATGATGACCAACCACAAGATAGTGTACAACATATGAACAAAAAACATTACCAATTAGTAAGTAAAATAATGTAAATAACAAATTAATAATTGATATAAATGTTCACATACATGAGACATTGAAAATTAATAAAATAGGATAAAAAATGAATCATTGAAAATAAAGAAGAAATAAATACCTCCAAGTGACAAACTATCACCACAAACCCATCTAAATAAGAAGGAAACAACGACCAAGAGAATCAGATGAACTATGCAGATCCCATCCATTTACCAATTTACTATAAAAGTATAAACATAAACAATAAAGGAATTTACATGTGTTGTTATAAAAATACTCCTAGGATACCACAACGAATATATAAAAGGACAATATCTAAGAACCTATTAGTTTTTTATTTTAAAAAACTATTTTATAAAAAATATTCAAATCAAAATGATAATATAAAATATCATTAGGATTCATTTAATAGATGTAATATTCATATATACTAAGAATATTAAATATCCATGAAGTATATTACAAAATTTTATAAATTAGAATAATACATATAAATATAATATGATAAAAATGTGAAAAATCACACATAAAACAATATCATCAAATATAAAGCACGATATAAGTGGGATCTAGCTTATGAGATTACATACTCACGAACACACGCGAGTAATAATTTAACCATACCATGAATCATACAAATATATATATTCATGTGATATTCGATAGATAAAATAATAAAAAACCCATATATGACTATACTCACTATGGTTTTTATATTTCTATAACTCTATCTCCCATGGTTCCCAATGTTTTATATTTTACAAACAAAATGAAATCCCATTGTAAATATTTTTAAATATTTCACAAACAATTCATCACCACTCCAATTCATGAAAATGTATTATTTCATGAAAATATTATTTAATAAATTTTATCAAAAAAATAATTTTCATTAAATTTTTTTAATGAAAAATGACTTGTAAAACACCCTTTTTCATGACACCCAAGATGAATAAAAATATAATTAAACATTGATATGAAAATAAACTATTTAAAAATATAATCTAATTAAAATTAAGAAAAACTTAATTAAATATTGTGTTTGAATTTTCATACAGAGATAGCTACCACAACATCTATGGAAATATATTTTCTATCAAGAACAAAGATAAGAGATGGAGTGTTCCCAAACCCAGAATTCTAGGTACATAAGAAAATTCATGAATTATCTATCAAACCCACTAGATTCATCAATCCCATTAAATTAAAGTTCAATATACATTAATGTAATATAGAATAAAATAACATAAATGATGAGGTGCATAAAATGGGTGGATATCAAGACACACATGGGATAGATCCCAAATGAATGAATGAGAGACACAAAAGATCCTAGGAGAGACCCCACAAGAGAATCCACGAGAGGTTAGGATGAACCTAATAGATATTTGGGGTTAATTATACTATAAAAAGTTAATTATGGTAAATTTCCAAATTTAATAGTTGTGTATGGAGTGAATGGTTTTGCTACACTATTATGAAAATTGCATGATAACCATATGGTATCCACTTGATTTTGGAAACCAATACCACAAAAACAGAATTGGGGATCACTGCATGATTATAAAAACTATACACAAGTATTATAAAATCCACCTACACAAAACTCATTCACTTACGGATTTTTTCTAGTGACTCGCATGATTAGAAAACCCAAGGTAAAACATTAATAATATACATAAGAACCAACAATTAAATTTTTCATGGTTACCATACAATTAATACTAACCATTGGAAGACATTGTTCCTACCCTTTTTTTATAAATTTTGAAAACAAAAAACCATGGATCTTAAAAACCACTAAAAATTTCAAAGAGACAAACCACGATGGAAATTATATATACATGTAACCCATAAGCTTTCAAAAAGAAAGGGAGTAATCATATGAGGAATAATTTAACAACCATATGAGATGCCTATAAAGGGTATCACCATATTTGGAACATAATAAAACAGCTATGGATGAGAGCATATTATCATGAAATAACTTTGAAAATTGTTCGAAACAATCTCTTAAAGGATATACCCATGAAACTTAATTGAAGAAATTAATACAATATTACATTATTGGGAAGGATAAATTTCATATATCAGCATGATAATTTAGAATTCATCAATAATGAATAAATCAATACATAAATCATGATAGATACAATATATACGTTACTATTATTCCCAGTGATGGTCACATTAATGAAATAAGGGCCATGTAAAAACCATAGAAAAACAAATACTAAATTCATATAAATTAAACAACCGTTTTAAAAAACTACACCGAAAATGTAAAAACATTTTAAAACAATCACATTACATTCATTTTAACCTAATACAGAGAACTTCATATCAAAAGACCCACTATTATATACTATAATTAAATAATATTACATAGGAAATCACTAAAATAAAATTTACAAATTCTTTAACCTCATTAGTTATTCTATAATAATAATTTAATAACAATATTTTGATATGATACATAAAAATATTTAGTACAACCTAATTTTTAAGGTGTTCAAAACACAATGATTTATTCAAATGATCCCTTAATTGGAAGATTTTTCTTGAAACCAGTTAAAATCAAAATCATACTAATAAAAACATTCACTATTTTTCATGAATTAAAATTGAGATAAGATAGAAAACCATTTTAATAAAGCCTCCTTTTATTATTATTCATAATAAAGTATTTATCAAATTAAACTTTCCCTAAATTCTCTTAATACATATTTGAATTTTTTCATTAAAAAATTGAAATTTTCTTTGGCAAACTTCAATTAAATATTTATGAACACATGTAACCAAAAAAATTGATTTTTTCAGAAACACTTTATCAATAATTTAACAAATCAACTCTATAGTATATTAAAAAATTTAATTTATCATTGTTCATGAAATTTAATTTATCCACCATGGCTATAATTTAAAATTGAAACTTTTTTCATGTCAAAAATTTTTATAAACTATAAATAATTTATAGGATTCCATAAATGATATTTATCATATGATTTTTTACATTATTTACATAATAACTAATATATATTGATATGTTACATGATTTGATTTTACTATTTTTAACAAACTAATACAACTCACTCATGATTATTACCATGTTAATAACAATAAGCACAATATAAAAATTAGATAACCCAACTTAATATATGTTGTTAATCATAAATAAAACATGGTGTTGGAAAACCCTTCTTTATCAGATGTTAATGTCTTCGCAATATTGTTAATAAAAAATTCATTAGTAGGAACACATTTATGAAAAAACTGAAACGTATTTAACATTCTATTTAACATTTAATATGAGCATATTTCATTTCATTAAGTTGATTTAAATCAATACAAAAAAAACATATTAACCAATAAATGAACATATATCAACCAAAAGAGATCTTCAAAAAATGGAAACAAAAAATCAAATGAACTCATCAATGACACCATGATATTGTCCCCATTGGGTGATTCACTCTTGAATGCATGGTTTTAAAACAAATCATAAAAAATAACATGTCATTATCATTTTTGTTTCCCTTTACACATATGATCATGGATCTACAAAGTTTTAGAAATATGAGAGGAATAACTTTCATTTATGTACACACATATGGACATATCCACCTCATAATAAAATCACATATGAAACCCATAAAAATTATATTTTAAAAAATAATAATTGTGAAATAATAGGAAAATATTTTAAATATAAAATATTCACATCCCCCAAGCCAGGTCCGATATCACTTGGATTGAGTGAAGAGTATATCTATTAAAAAGAGTTATTCATACAATATCTCTATCCATCAGACAAAATATCCTCCAAAAAAATACCAATAAATGGTATCTGATGTATTTGATGATAAAAATCCTCCAAATGGTACTATATCTTAATATCACTGAGTTCTATAAGATATATAGAGAATGATATGAACATTTCCTTAGAAACCCTTTACCTAGATTATATATATATCACAATACTAGGCCACTGTAATGAGTAATAATTACCATCATCAAATAAAATTAGGTTTGGTATGCATAATGATGGTTAAAGTGGAACAAAAAATCATGTATCAAGGATTAAATAGGTGGGTTAAAATTGAGAAAATGAGGATGCTTCCATGCAATAATTTTAAAGGGATATAAATCGAGGAATAATGATAATCCTTTTTATTCACTTCAGGTGACTAAAATAAAAGGGTTTTAGGATTGAATGGAAATTCAATGGTATCATGACATATCATGAACATTGCAAATAAATTCTAAGTGAAGGGAAAGCATCACTCGATGATATGTTGGTACTTGTGGTCAAAGAAAAAAACATATCCTTAAAACTGATATTGGAACATCCCGCCACAATGATTCCTACACCTCATAATCCCTGAGGACCAAAAACCACCATTACCAAGTTGAAAATTGTAGTATCATCACAATCAACAAAACCTATTACTATCCATAATCATGGTTCAACAAATGGAAATAACTATATCCTCCTACCAATATACCAAACCATAATCTAAAATAGATCCCCTGGACATTTATAGGCTATTGTAAATGATTTCTTGGAGTGTACTACATCGAAAAATTTCTCCATCAACATCTATTATAGGGAAATTTACTTACACATAAATTTAGAGGGGATGTCATAAATAGTCCACATCATAAAATAATAAAAATTAGTTAATATAAACTTGAGATAAATATTATTTATGTTTAATAAATTTTATTCATTTTTATCATACTTACAAATGACTACCCAGTTAAACACTAGAACGTTCATCGTTGATGCATTGTCCTTTCCTATGTCTCTACCCTATATATATTACCATATCCCCTAAAATTTCTTGTGATATCAGAGTTCCATGAATCAAGACATAGGATGACCTAAAACCATGTTTCCATTCCATACTATATTTTTTTATATCACATTTTAAGATGACATGATACTATTGACATTCAGAACCATCTAGACTCACCAATTACTAAATCCAAAATCAATACAATCACTCAACCATCAGCTTTTATACTACACTTTCATGATCCTCATATAACTGATGATACTTCTCCTTGGATATATATGATGGAATTGTTATAATATCATCTATGGAATGCCTTCAATAGAAAATGGGTTGGTGACTAGCATCGATGATATACAATCAAACACAAGGGAGGCTTACCTAGATAAAGATATGAGATTTATGATATATGATGGGAATAAAACACAAAAAATGCATTCTCATGATAAATAAAAAATTAATCCCAATACATTATGTGATTTCATACATAACTAGATACAACTAAATTGAAAGGAAAAATGAGATAATCATTATCAATGACCATAAAGATCTAATAACGCCGGATTAACTCCAGGAACAAGACATGTCCACCCATAGCAATAGTCATTCTTTTGGACCTGAAAAATATAGTTTTTATATTCATAGGTTGTCCATAAAATATTTACTATGTTGGATTCTTCTATAAACATGTCTTGAAAACATGAAAGAATCATACTACAGTGAAATGATTAAATAATGGAGACATATTCATAACCTAAATATGTATACTATTCATTTTCCATACACACCATGTATCTCTCACATACTTAGATATATAAGAATACCCAAAATATTGAGAACATATAAGTATATATGTTGAAATGGGTACTCCATAACTGTTTTCCAACTATTTTTCCACTCTCACACCCAAATGATGGATATCCTGAGTGATTATGATTTCCTTAAATATTCCATTATGAAAACATATAGGAAAACATATATTACCATGAATATAATGTAGCAAATCATCACATCCAATTATTTTATACAGTAACTGTCTTTATTTCTAGATACCAGAACAACCGTTGTATTATATTCAATACATGAAGCCACCAAATCCTATATAGAACAAAAGTATAATAATCCATTAAATACTATACCTGGAATAAATTCATTCAATATAAACTGATGTAATCATATCTGATATCACCCATCTATGGGAGATCACCCTCTTGCATTATCACGACCTGTCCCCCAGGACCTGTGTCCTAACTACCCCATGCCCAGCTTCCATAGGCCAGGGACTGGTGACTACCACCAAAAGGGGTATTCCCTAAAACCGGGACAACATTGCCTCTATATCCTATAAACACATGTAACCAAGCACACAACAAGATAATAACACAAGTAAACTATATAGAAAAAGAGTGATGAATGTAAGAGGGGCCGGAATACAATCCCAATAGTAATGGAACAAGTACAACTAAAATTCAATACAACTGAAAAAAGAGAAAGACAGCTAATGAGTCATCCTCCAAGGTTCCTACCTGAAGGGTATGTACAGATCGACTCCTCAGCACTCCACATCTGCCCATATCCACTACGTACTGACACGTCGTATGGTCCACCTCTGGTTATAGTCATGTCCTGGTTCCCTCAGCCTCGATCAGCGTTGTCCGTCATCTTCCCCAAACACAACAAGGTGCTGGAATAGCTCGTTTAGGGGTGAGTATAGAGATACTTAGTAGAAACCACATGACACTCTAGGTCTCACAAAATACACAATGGATAAACCAAAAATCATGAAATCAACTAACAACCCTACTTAGGTATATGCCCAAACATATACCAAAGTTATCAAGTAAACCCATCTAAATAATGAGGAAAACATAGGGTCCAACCCAAAATTCCAAAGATCAACTGTTCTAGAAAGGGACGAATACCACAAAGGTAAGTACCATACAGGTACGCCACATAGAAGAATTCCACAAAGGTATTACAATGAATAAAAGTACCACACATGTACGAACTCAACTCACACCAGATATAACTTAGGTACATAAGTATATATAGTTGGATGTAACTTCTAATTCATCTTACTTTGTTAAAGGGCCGACCCAAGAAGGATCCTAAATCATCATCATACCCATAGAGGATCATAGTACATCATTAGTCCCACAATGGTTCCTAGTACATCCTCAGACCCACACAAAATCCTATTACATCGTCAGACCCAAAAAGGATCCTAGTACATCATCATTATATCTTTATACCCACACAAGATCCTAGTATGTCGTTAGTACGTCGTCAAACCCTCATAGGATCCTAGTATATCATCAGTACATCGTGAGAACCACACAAGATTCTGGTACATCATCAAAACCACATAGAATCCTAGTACATCATCATTACATCGTTAGACCATCACAGGATCCTAGTATATCATCAGCATGTTGTCACACCCACACATGATACTAGTACATTGTTATTACATCTTCAGACCCACACATGATCCTAGTACATCATTAGAATGTCGTTAGACCCACAAAAGATCCTAGTACTTCGTTAGTACGTCATCAGACCCATACAGGATCCTAGTACATCGTCAGTACGTCCTCATAACCACATAGGATCCTAGTACATCATTATTATGTCATCAAACCCTCACATGATCCTAGTACTTCGTCAGTACTTCGTCAAACCCACACAAGATCCTGGTACATCGTCAGATCTAGCTACAGGGTTCCCGCACTAATCTATCATGTCTCCGAGAGGGTCCACTTCTCAAGCCACTGATTTGTACTCCAACTGCCACAATGTCCCATGAAGAAGTATCTCAAAGGACCTCCATGTAATAGGGGTCTCAATTCAATAGACGTTGCATCAATCAGACACCTGGTCTGTAAGTTATTATACTTTTAGTCATGAGGTCCCAGTTGGATTCTTGCTTGTTCCAACCCTTCCATACCCAAACATTATCCAAAACTATAGTGGGGTATACCAAATGGTCTGTTTCACTCCAAGGTTTCTGGTACATCAAATAGTTCATCAATCGGACGCCCGGTGCCAAAGTTATAGCCAAAAGTATGTATAGGGTCGAAATTGGTCTGCGTCCGGTCCGACCCAGTCAGACCGACCCAGCCTGACCTAGCCTGGGATGACCCGGTCCAGTTCAGGTTGGCCCGGTTCAGGTGGGGGCGGCACGACCCACTAGGTCTGGCCTAGTGTCCCGGAATGGCCGCATGCGGGGGTAAGCCGTGCACCCCCGCTCTCAAACACAAAACGGCTCGATTGTTTGGTTTCCAGCCAGCACGTGGGACCCGGGTGGGTCCTGCTCGGTCCAGCTCGGTCAGCCGAAACGGTCGGCCCCTTGGGTCCTCCCGACGACACGTTGTGTGCCACCTCTCCATGGTCGGCCAAACGCCGACCTCCACTTGCCTCCACCTTTCTCCACCGCGTATGATACAAAAACCATGAATAACTATGCAGGGATTGGGTTGGGATTGTTTGGACCACACCCTCTGCATTAGTTCTGCAGTAGGAAGATCAAGAGGATTAATTCAAATCAAAACACAAAAAATGAAACAACAAAACCCCTACCTCGATGGTTCGGTTGATGTTTGTCCGTGGTTGAGAAGGATTGTCATTTTTCAATCCCGAAACAAGTCTCCTCCGATGAAGTTAGGGAAGATAAGAAAAAAGGTGAAGTCAGTGACGATGATGGATCCTCGATCTTCGGTTCATTCATCATTAGAGATACTTCGACGAAGTTTAGAGAAAATTCATCTATGGAGAAGAGTTTTTCATTGGAGAAAGTTTCTCCAATGTTCTCCCCACTCTCCCATTTTTCCAACAATTTTAATCCACAATGATTAAATGAGGATCCAACATATATTAAAGTAAGTTTATACATTTAATTTATTTTGGCACAAAATTAAATGGCTAAAATAATTAATTGAAGGGACGGCATAATTAAATGGGAGAATAAATTAATGGGGGCTTGAGAGGTTTTCCCCCCTTTAAGAGGGGTTCGGGTGGTCCCCACCCCCATAACCTATATAGATAGGTTTCAAGAATGAAAATAAAATGATAAATATTTTTTTTATTTTCCCATGAAAAAGTGAAAAACTATCTTTCACCCTCCACCAACTACAATTTAGGTAAAGGACTCCTTAAAAGAATACTGGTGCTGCGAGTTAAACAGTGTCCTCAGGTTTCAATTCTGACCACTGGTTCAAAATTTACAAAAACTAGCTCACACATTTACTGAACATACCTGAAAATAAAGTTCATAAATTCATTTCAGGCACACCAGGCCTCAGAATCATGCACTGTCAATTTTCACGGTCTCGTAAAATTCCCATAAAATTATAAAAACTTACATGGAATTTATTGATCTTTAAATTCCTTCCAGCTCATGGATTTATGTCCCCGTAAGCCACAAATAAAACTATGTAAAAAAGTGGGGGTTCTGAGCACGAATTTGAGCCTCTCACTCCCATGTGCTCTATTGGAGGTTCCCGTGCTGCCAATGAACATGCACCAGAGCTATCGACTGCCCACGAAGGACCCACTCCTGCTGATCGTCAATATCTATTGAAACCTCCATAAACATCACTCCATCCTCAATGTTCAGCTCTCCGTGGTTGATGATGTGAGAAGGGCTGTGCACCTATCTCCTCGGCAGTGATATGTTGGAGTCTTCGTGCACCCGGTGCAACTCAGGTGGAAGAGCTAAGCAGTAAGCCACCTTGCCTACTCGACTGAGTATGTAGAAGGTTCCAATGAACCTCAGATATAACTTACCACCCCAGCCAAATCTCCATAAACCTCGTCTATGTGACACCTATAGAAAGACATAGTTTCCATCCTTATACTCCTGAGGTCTCTATTTTCTATCGGCATAAGACTTCTGCCTGCTCTGTACAGTCTTCATCTGCTCCTAGATGATATGCACTTTCTCTGTAATAGCTTGCTCCATCTCTGGTCCCACGAGTGTTGACACCCCAGGGCCAAACCAGAACAAATGCGATCTACAAGGTCACCCATAGAATGACTCAAAAGGTGTCATCTTTATGGTGGAGTGATAGTTGTTGTTATATAAAAACTCCACCAAAGGCAAGTGATCCTCCCAACTATGACCAAAGTTGAGGATGCAAGAATACAACATTTCCCCAAGGGTATGAATGGTCTTCTCAGTTTGCTCATCCATCTGAGGATGGAAGGTGGTGCTCAAATCAAGCGGCATCCCAAAATCCTCATACAACCCCTTCCATAGCAGAGAATTAAAACATGTATCACGATCCAAGACAATCGTCAAGGTCACTCCATGTAGCCACACAATCTCCTGTACATATAGGCGTCCCAATATCTCTACTCAACCATGATCTCTGATCGGTAGAAAGTGGGATGACACGGTGTGTCAGTAGATGATAACACAGATAGAGTCATGACCTCTGGATGTACATGGAAGTCCTGTCACGAAGTCAATGGATATCAAATCCCACTTCCACTCTGGGACCATTAATGGCTGAACCAAGCCTACTGGTACCTGATGCTCCGCCTTCACTTACAGACCAGTGAGGCATAGAGAGACAAACTCGGGTACTACATTCTTCATTCTTGTCAACCAGTGTTGTCGTCAGAGGCCCTGGTATATCTTCTCCAATTATGTATATACCTCTTGGGGGGATGTGTGGAACTCCCTCAACAATTTCTCTCGATGTGACACTGGTACCATGGTATGTCCTCTAAATAGAATGATGTGCTCCCCATCTTCAGAAAATCCATCATGTGCATGTCATATGGATATCTGATTACATCATGTCTCGTAATTAGTGTCCCTAGGCTATGCCTCCGTAACTTGAAGAAAAAGTGCATGAGTGACAATAAGATACTGTATAAAATCTGCTCCATTCCAATCCTCAAAGGATATCTGCAAAGAGGCCAGACGCTTCGTTGCCTCACCTAAAAGTTGTATACCAAATCTCTTGCGGAGTGAATCTTCTACAACATTCTCCTTCCTAGGAGTATATACTATCTCAAAGTCATAGTCCTATAGGAACTCATGACGACATAATTGTCTCAGGTTCAGATCCTTTTGTGGGAAGATATACCTAATACTCTTATGATATGAGTAGACATTAAAATGCTCACCCATCATGTAATGTCTCCACATCATGAAGTGGAAGACCACTCATAGTAGCTCCAGGTCATGGGAAGCGTAGTTCTATTCATGATTTCTCAGTTATCGAGAACCATATGCGATCACTTCTCACTCCTGCATCAGGACACATCTGAACCCGGTCCCTGATGCGTCGTCGTAGATTACATACCCTATTACCTCCTCTGGAAGCCTTAATATGGGGCACTAGTCGGCAATTTACTTAGCACCAGAAAACCCTGATGGCATATCTCCAACCACACAAAGGGTTTCCCCTTCTTCATCAACATTGATTAAGGTGTTGAAACTCTGGTGAAATATGGAACAAAACTCTCATAGTATCCGGCTAAACCTAGGAAACATCTTACCTACGTCACAGTCCTGGCTGGCTCCCATGAAATTACCACCTCAATCTTCACTAGATCTACTGCAACTCTAGCCTCTGATATAACATGTCAAAGAAAGTAAACCTCTCGGATCCAGAATTGGCACTTAGAGAGCTTACCATAAACATGGTTCTCTGGGAGTGTGTCCATAACTATCTGCAAATGATAGGCCTACTTTTCCTCAGTAGCCGAGTAGATCAGAATTTCATCAATGAAGACCACCACAAAGTGATCAAGGTATGGATTAAATATCCTTTTCATGAGTCCCATAGACTCTTTAGGGGAATTGGTTACACCAAACGACATAACAAAGAACACATAATGGCCATACCGACATCTGAAATCCATCTTCTGCTCATCCTCATCTTGCACTATGAGCTGGTTATAGATTGATTTGAGGTCTATCTTCAAGAGCCACCGTGATCCCTTCAGCAGATCAGAGAGGTCGTCAATCCTCGGGAGTGGGTAATTATTCTTAACGGTTACCTAGTTTAGGCGCTGATAGTCAACACAACGCCTCAAGATCCAATTCGTCATCTTGGGGAACAAAATCTAGGCTACCGAAGGAGAAACATTGGGCCAGATGAATCCCTTCCCTTATAAGTCCTATAGCTGTACCCACAGCTCACGAAGCTCCGCGGGAGCCATTCAATACTCTAGTGTGGATAATAGTTTCATCCCGGGGTAGAAATCAATGTAAATGTCCACCTCTCTATGATGAGGTACACCTGGAACATCATTAGGTAAAATATCCGCGTACTGGTCCACCAATACAGGATAGCTCGGACTCTCCACATCAACTGCTCTGAGGGAAAGGCTATCCAACTAATGAGTGACCGGCTGCACTCTCCAATGAGTTAGTCCATCATGTACTATGAAGGTTCCCTTCTCTCTGGTGAAGGTAAACCTAGTCCCATCAGTGCAGAAACACCACACATTGTGCCTAATATAGTCAATCTGAGCATGGACTGTAGATAACTAGTCCATACCCAAGATGACATCGTATGGCCATGATGCCGCTACTAGGAGATCCCAGCCGAAGATCTCACCACCTAGAGTAATCTCACACTGCTGGAAGCAGTGTGTAATTTTCGAATCTGCTTCCGTAGGAGTCTCTAGCTGTAAGGATCAAGCCAATAGCTCCACCAGAATCTCCGAGCTCCGAATGAGGGTAGTGGAAACAAAATAATGACTGGAACCTGTGTCTATAAGTACTGTATCTAAGGTATAGTAGATATAGATCATACCACGTATCATATCCGGAGCACCATGGTCGTAGGCCTTAGCTACCAGGAACTGAGCTCGCCCTTGTCAACCTACTCCCTACGGTCGGGGTTGACCACCTGGTGGTGGTGGCAGTAACATATCGAATCTTCTCCCACCACCAACTACACGACCAGCTCCTCTTACACATCTGCCATATCCCTGATGACCTCCTCGGTCAAACCTATGTCCCTACCTGGGTGGTCCTTCGACCATATGCTGATCATCTTTATGGTTAGTCGAGTAGTCACGAGCCATGTGACCATGCTCGCCCCTTGTGAAACACTACTTGTTACTTGCATGACTGACTCTGTCTCCTATGTCCCGTACAACTATCCCTAAATAATGTGGTCATCCACCTATAGGTCCTATCCTCTTGGACCTCTGTGACATCTGTCTACTACCAAGAGCATAATACTCCACTACGTGTCGTCTGATGGTGGGTCTCGCTACCGATGACTTCATATGAAGGAAACTCTCCACTAAGAGTGATCTCTCTAACACCCACGACTATTTCGAGATGCTGAGAGAAACCATCGAAGCTCTAATCTCCCATATGAGCCCCTTATCGGTGGTATGGGCCCTGATGAAAGGGTCTTACACCTTATCAGTTGAGTAGCATCAGAGGTCAGTGAACCTCAGTGAGTAATGCGTCACAATCTTGTTGCCCTACTGAATATGAAGAAGATCATATATGCGCACTGCGCGAAGAGTCGTTGAGACAAACTCTGCCCAAAACAGGCTCTCAAGGTCTGCCCAGAGAAGTGTCACCTCATCATTAATGTTGAGTATCAAGATCCACCATCTACCTACTACTGCCTGTAGAAAAATTACAGCAAGGATCACCAGGAGATCAGTAGGTTTCCCTCCCAGTCGGAAGACTCTCACCACGACCTCTAGACCATCCTCAACAGTGTGTGGGTCCGTCACTCCCATGAACTTGGGAAGCCTCTGGTGCTAGAACACATGTAACGTGCTCAAGCGTCATGCACCCTCTCCTACTGGGGATGGTGGCATTGGTGGCCCAATGGGTAATTGTACCGCTGTAACCTCTGCTGGTCCCTCTAAAAGGATACAGCCCTACACTGAGGCCTCTCCTCTCAGTGGGCTATCAGTGTGTACTATACCCGAAACACTAGATAGATGTCTGTGTGGAGGCATACTGAAAATAAATAGGTCTTACACAGTAAATAAGTTATACTTGGTGAGTTGACTAAAATAAATCACAAAGAAAACTCCTGAAACACACACACAATCATTGTTTTCATGCACAGGGTTGGAAATCAGAAGTCAGGGTCCTGGTGTATGGATACGTCGGCCACCGCACCAACACTGGATTCTCTAAACTTATAACCACACTCACTACACTAAACACTATTTCCATTAAAAGGATTATAGTCTAATGTTCTATGGTATAACCGACTCCTCTGATACCAATTTTTCATGTCCCGTCCCCCGGGGATCGTGCCCTGACTACCCAAAGCCCGACTTTCATAGGCCAGGGGCTGGAGACTAGCACCGAAAGGCGTATTCCCTAAAACTAGGATGGAATTTCCTTTATATTCTGTAAACACATTCAACCAATCACACAGTAAGATACAAACACAAGTAAACTGTATATAATTTTGTTTTCTGAAAGTAAGAGGGCCCAGAATACAAGCCCAAAAATAAATGTATAAGTACAACTGCTATACAATACAACTGAAGAAAGAGATAGATACATACAAGGTTTTCCTCTAAGGATCCTACCTGAAGGGTAAGTATAGATCGTATCCTCATCACTCCATGTTCGGTCGTCTCCTCTGTGTACCAACACGTTGTATGGTCCACCTCCAGGCACCATATAGTCATGGTACCCTCAGCCTCGATCAGAGCTATCTGTCGTTTACACCAAACACAACATGGTTCGGGCATAGCCTGTGTAGTGGTGAGTATAACTATACTCAGTAGGGACCCAATACCCTCATGGTCTCACAAAATCCACAAATGATAAACCCTAGATCTTGAAATCAACTGACAACCTTACTTAGGTATATGCCCATACATATTCATAAGTAATCAAGTAAACCCATCTCAATCATTAGGAAAACACAGGGTCTAACCCAAAAGTCCAAAGATCAACTATTCCATAGAGGAAGGAATACCACAAAGGTAAGTACAACACAAGTACACCACATGAAAGAATACTACCAAGGTATTATAACGAAGGAAAGTACCACACATGTATGAACACAGCTCACACCTGGTATAAAATAGGTACAGAAGTAGAGATGATTAGATATAACTACTAATTCATCTTACTATAGTAAGGGGAAAACCCAAGAAAGATCCTAAATCATCATCAGACCCACATAGGATCGTAGTACATCATTAGACCCACACAGGATCCTAGTACCTCTTCAGACCCACACATGATCCTTGTACATCGTCAGACCCACACCTGATCCTAGTACATCATCAGTACATCATCAGACCCACACAAGATACTCGTACATCATCAGTACGTCATCAGAACCACACAGTATCTGAGTACATCTTCAGTACATCGTCCAACCCAAAAGGATCATAGTACATCATCAGTACGTCGTCAGACCCACATAGGATTCAAGTACATCACTAGTACCTCGTCGAACCCACACAAGATCCTAGTACATCGTCAGTACGTCATCAGACCCAGACAGGATCCTAGTACATCGTTAGTACTTTGTCAGACCCACACAGGATCCTAGTACATCATAAGTACCTCTTCATACCCACACAAGATCCTAGTACATCATTAGTACATCGTCAGACTCACACATGATCCTATTACATTTTCAGTACTTCATCGGACCCACATAGGATCCTAGTAAAACATTAGTACGTCATCAGACCAACACTAGATCCTAGTACATCGTCTGTACATCTTCATACCCACACTGGATCCTAGTACATCGTCATAGCAATCTACCGGGTTCCTGCACTATGCTCCCTTGTCTCCGGGAGGGTATGCTCCTCAATCCACGGGTCAATACTCCATCTTCCCTGACTTGCCATGAAGAAGTATCCCGAAGGACCGCCATGTAATAGGGGTCTCAACGCAATGGATGATGTGTCAATTGGATGCCCGATATGTATATTATTAGGCTTCTAGTCCTGTGGGCCCGATTTGATTTGTGCTCAATCCAAACCGATCGTACCCCAACTTTATCCAAAACTCAAGTGGGTTATACCAAAAGGTCTGTTCCGCACAAATGATTTTGGCACCATAGACAGTTCATCAAATGAACGCCTGGTGCCAATGTTATGGACAAAAGTACGTATACGGTCGAAACTGGTCCGGGTCCGGTCCGACCCGGTCGGACCGACCCGGCCCGTCCCGGCCTCGGCCGACTGAGTTCTGTTCGGGTCAGCCCTGACCGCTGGGTCTGGCCCGGAACACACTGGGTGGCCCAGCCAGGCTGCATGTGAGGGGAAGCTATGCACCCATGCTCTCAAACACCAAACGACTCGGCAGTTCGGTTTCCAGCCAGCACGCGGGACCCAGGTGGGTCCCGCTTGGTCTAGCTCATCTAGCCGCTTAGGTCCTCACGATGGCACGTCGTGCACCACTGCTCAACGGATGGTCGTACGCCTGCTGCACCTCCACCATCTGCCATGTCCAGGAGGGTAGTGACCCCTTACTTCAACAGTGGCATGTCAGGTGTAGCCTCTCTGGGGTCTGCCAAACGCCGGCCACCTTCCCCTTCGTCACCGTGTAACAAGCCATGCCCCTCGCTCATTAGGTGGTGCAGATGTGCGCCACCACCCCCTCAGGTGTCTAGCCTCTTCTAGCCACCACTTTCTCCACTGCATAGGATACAACAATGATGAATAAAAACAGAGGGATCAGACCATGTTCATTTAGCACGCACCCTCCACCTTAGTTCAGTAGAAGGAAGATCAAGAAGATTATTTCAACTGAAACCATGAAAAAAGAAACAAAAAAACCTCTACTCGATGGTTTGGTTGAAGATTGTCCACGATTGAAATGCATTGGCATTTGTCGATCCCAAAACAAGTCTCTTCCAATGACGTCGGTGAGGAGAGGAAAAATGTGAAGTCGGTGATGATGGTGTTTCCTCAATCATCAGTTCATTAGTCATTGTAGACCCTTCGATGGAGTTTGGAAAATAATTCATCGAATGAGAAGAGTTCTTTGTTGGTGAATGTTTTTGTAATGTTCTCCCCACTCTCCCATTTTTTCATCAATTTTATTCCCCAATGATTAAATGGGGAGACAACATATATTAAAGTAGGTTTATACAATTAATTTATGTAGGCACAAAATTTAAGGGCTCAAATAATTAATTGTAGGGTTGACATAATTAAATGTGAAATAAATTAATGAGGAGTTGAGAGGTTTTCCTCCCATTAAGAGGGGTTCTTGGGGTCCCCACCACCATAACCTATGTAGAGAGGTTTAAAGAATAAAAATAAAATGTTAAAAAATTTTATTTTTCTTTTCCCATGAAAAAGTAAAAAACTATCTTTCAGCCTCGACCTACTACGGTCGACGTAAAGGCCTCCTTAAGGGAATACCTACGATGCGAGTTCAACGATGTCCTCAGATTTCAATTTCGAGCACCGATTAAAAAGTTACAAAAACCTTCTCTCACGTATACTGAACATACCCAAAAATAAGGTTCATAAATTCATTCCAGGTACACCGGGATTCAGAATAATGCGCCATCAATTTTCACGATCTCGTAAAATTCCTATATAATTATAAAAACAATTACATGGAATTTGAGGGTCTTTACATGAATATACACATGTATAAATATAAATAGAATTAGTGTTGTGTATTGGGGGGGTAGTCATCCAAATATATCCTCCCCAACATGGATATTGGTAAAACACCCCTAGAACATCAGGTTCTTAGTTATCCTTCAGAAGGAGGTGTGTATGGAATAAAAAAATGTAAACAGTATATACATTTCACGACCACACTAAGGGAAACTACCTATCCTTTGGATCATTTGTCAAAGTCATGACATATGGCACATATATTCCCTCACTAAGGTCATGATCCCAAATATGTAAAAAATCATCAAATACAACATTAATTAATTCATTTTTGATTATTTAATTTTATTTTATTTTCAATTACAAAACTATCATTTTAATCATCGACGCACATTTCTGATGACACTATAAATTCATTTCTTTTATCTCAATTATGTCATTATCATAAGTATGGATCAAAAACTGACCTTCATCTTTCATTAATTAACTATAATTTTACTATAATCCATGTACTCCCGTACATAGACCAATATACCACTTTTAAATATGAAAACATAGTTCATGAAATAAAACAAGGTACAATATTGGGAAAGTAGTAATTAAAATTACAATTAGAAATTGGCCAATAAGAAATAAACATGAAATTAGTAAGCATCGTTGTGCAAGATCCACTCAGAACATATCCCAGATTCCATGATATCCTACACTGTTATTTATAAATTCTTATCCAATATCCCATGCCTAAATCATTAAATTAGAAACCTCGTTCTATGGTTACCATCTTAACTAATACCCCTTCCACCAGTATCATCATGACTTAATCCTTGTTCCATCGCAATATTCGAAACCAACATAGTCTTTGGAATCCCTTCCCATTCGATATCATCAAACCATTCATATTATATTTTAAATCATTCAAATCAATACTATATTTTGTAGAAAATATATATACATTAATATAGTATATTTCAACACATAATATTAAAAGAAACTATGACTATTGGATCAAGAAATCCATGACCCCAGCTATCAAGAATAGGAAAACTCAACCATAGAGAAATCACATTTAATGGAAAACCATTTAAATTACATCATGAATTAATCATATTGTTATATATGGGATTTATAAATTATGAATCCTTTATCTAATGATAGAATTACCTACAACTAACATAACATGCTTTATGAATTATCTATATTCTCAATAAATATCTAGTTGAGTAAAAAAAATATTCTCATGCCTTTTTATTCATATTAGTAACATCATATGAAATTAGGATGTTTATATATTTCTATAAATTTACTATTCAAAACCAAAAATACCAATATCACAAAGTAAAATACACGATATTGAGTAAATATCAAGAGGCAATAGAAAATAAATTCAGTTCCCAATTACAATTGAAATTCGATCCTTAGAATTATGAAATATTAAATTTTCTAAAAATGAAATAATTCATATCTCAATTATCAAATTCCATGAATTATAAAATAATTTTCATCTAAACGTTTTATGTAGTTTAACTCTATAACATGATATCATTTTGAAATTATCAAATAAAAATTATACATTGGAATGTGATTTGCAATTTATCTGTGCTAGATAATTTCAATAGTACTTATCAAGTTTCTCTATCATGCAATTATTTATATTTTCTTTGAATTAATTATCATATAGATTATTATATACTACTAGCATCTATATATAAAAAATTTATAAATTATGTCATTAAAATCATGATCAATAATCTTAAATATATATATTTCAACATGGAATTTCATGATTTTATGATATTCATAATTGTACATAGAATAAAATATTACTTATAATTGAAAAATAAAAAAAATAACATTATCATTATTTTACAACATGTGAGGAAATTTTCAATAGTATTAATTGGGTTTCCCCGGTTTAAAAAAATATAATAAAAGAATGTAATGCTGTAGTCATTATCTATTGTAAATAATATATTCATAAATTAATATAAATCTATATGAAATAAGTATACCACATGTATAATATTGTAATTTGAAGAATATAATTATCAGGTGAATATATTTTGAATGTTTGACAGCATGAAATTTCATTTAATTTCCATGTTATTTTTGATATTCATAAACCCTCATTTGATTATTCTTCTTATATTTCTTAGATAATTTCAAGAATGATATTTGATTAAAATTCATTTTCATGAAATAATATATTAATCTTTTAATTCTCTAGATTGAAGAATTCTACAATTTTCAAAATATACATTCAAATCACTATGTGATTATACACCATTTATCATTGAAATTTTAAAAATTAGTTAATTTATCCATATTTAAGAAATTATTCATCTCATAAAATTTATTATGATGACTAGATCAAGAAATATAAAAAATATAATATATTAAATAATTATTCTGAGAAAAACAATTTAAGAATCATGTGTTATGATTTCAAATTCATCCTTGTATATTTTCATTTTATTCAATAATAATATATGGTGTTTTCATAATGTTATATGATTTATTTTAATCAGTCTAGTTTAGAAAAAATTAAACTAAATCATGATTCTTTCAATATTTAAAATAAATTAATAGAGAAGTTTCAGATCCCCTATATTGAATTTTATATTTTGTGCTATAGAAAATAGTACAGTGAGGTTTATATTTCATCATATTGGAAAATTTAAGTTCAGCCTTTGTGAAAAAAATTTATATAAATTATTTATGGATTACATAACTCGAATAATAATGTTTTGATTCACATATACACAAGAGAAAAAAATGGATTGATTGAGGAAAATATAGTATTTTAGAGTATACAAATGTAGGTTCCAAACATATATTAAATTTAGATTAAATTCTTATTAATTTTGTTTGAATTTTAATTATTACCATGAATCATTTCATGAAATTAAAATTTATGTATTGTAAACAAATTTTTTACAAACCATTAATAGATTAATAACCATAAAATTTCCACATTAAATTCCATAATTTAGGTTAATGAAAAATTAGAAATCAAAACAAGAGAAAAAACATTGATATTTATGAAATTAAAACTACCCCTACACAGATCAATCATGATATGTAGGTTTTTGAGGGTTTTACAAGTGAACGACTATCCACAAGTACACATTTTTTGAGAAAATTCTATATATTGTTACCTGATAACAACAAATCATTATACATGCATAATAATTTAAGCCAAATAGTTACACCTCAATGTAACTGGATGTATGTGAACATCAAGATTCACGATAGACTCATATAGAGAATGTGAACTCCCAAATACCATTTTGTAATGAATAGTTGATATATTTTGTGTAACCATTATAAAACATTATGGATTCAGAGTGGTCCCATATCCGAGCATAAAAACACTCAATGAAAATAATATAATAAGTGTAAAATAGGTCCTACTATTAACTACCATGAAGGGACTCTAGATACCCTTTACACATCCCATACAAATAGTATTACTTATATGATCCATTTTAAAAACAATTAATACCATTATATTACATTCAGGCCTTCCATTAAGATAAAAAGATTGTAAAAATATTTAATTTCAAGAAAGATATGCTTATCAAAAATTAACAAATGATTTATCATCAATTAAAAAATCCCAAAAAATGCATTAAAATATTTAAATATACTTTAGAATATCCAAATTAATTTCAATATAAACATTTATTTTTTTAAAAATTAGTCTCACAATATAAAATTCCTTTTAAAAATAACTTCTTAAAACAATAAAAGATCTTTTGAACCTCTATACACTAATAAATGACAATGGAAGGCTCAATAATTTTAAGAAACATTAAATTACCCATGGAAGATATTATATTGGAAAAAATAATTAAATGGATATTAATAACGTATATCCAAATGATCGAATTTAGAAAACAAACATTATAACCATTATATCAAATCCACATGAAAATGAATCACATAAAAACATATAAGTATAAAAAACAACCAATATATTATATAACTTGAGAACATTAGATGCATCATGGGGATCTATAATTCACATTCCCGCCTAATATAGAATATTTCCAATGAATCAATCATTTTACTAGATAAATAATAAAATGAAAACTAATTATTAAGGAATATGTTTCATGAATTTGTATAGGTAATCAATATATATCTATATATATATAAGACTCATTTGTTGTAAGGATATAATTTTAACAGAAATTGTACTTCAATCAAGGTTGTTACACATAAATTATATTAGAAAAACGTATATTAAAATTAAAATTCAATGTTTCTCTATTTATAGAATTATAATACAGCAATGTATAAGAATGTAAATAAGGGTTAATTACCTATTAAAATATTGTTACATAGTATTATAAAAAAATAATATTGAAATATCTATTTTAATAATTAGTATTATTTGATTGATATATTTAATATAAATTAGAGACATAGAATTCCCATTAGGATAAATACTATGGTTGGCATGCTTTAATGCGAGAGGTGTAATTATAAAAAAATGATTTTTTAATCTAAAAAATTTCTAGGGGATTACCTAATAATATTTACATCATTATTCATTATATATACCCCCAAATTTAGAAATTATAAACCCATAATATGATAAATACTTGGAATTTGTACAAATTTGGGTAATATAGTATATGAATATGAAACAAATGGGAATTATAATGACTTTAGGTGTGGTATAATGAGAGGGAATAGTAATATATAATTTATATTAAGAAAAGAAGTTTATAATATTGAATCATTAAAATATATTATATGAATATGTAAGGAAATTTGAATTTATTACAAATGATAGAATAATCAAATATACTAATAACCCTTACCTTACTAAGTATCTTCCTAGAATGCGAGAACATACACCATAAATCCAACGGGGCACCATTGAATGATTTATGAGAAAAAAATAAATTGTAGGAAAATTTTCAATTGTTTTCTATTAAATAGTATAGGTTATATGGATCGAAATTTAATGAAAATGTTATAGAATTGTATTATGATATTGGGGCATAGCTTTTGGAAATCAAGGTTATTAAAATTTCTATATCATTGGGATTCCATTGGATTTAAATAAATATATTCATAATCTAATGATTTTTTGACAGTTATATAATGAAGGACATATATACATTATATTATTTCTATTCAATGAATATATAGTTTCATGACTATGAATTACTTTAAAACACTAATTTTTAATTTTATAGTTTTAAGTGAATATTATTAGTTATGAAATTGATAATAAAATGTTGAAATATATTATTTCAATAAATTTATTTATTTTATGTTATGGATATACAAATAAATATATATATATATATATATTTCAAAAAAAATTAAAATAATTTTTTTTTCACGAATATATAGGTTATACATATATAGTAGTACATAATTCAACAAAAAAATCTATTTTTTCAACAAAAGATAAAAAGTTCATCATTTCCTAATTTATATAATGTGGTTTTAATATAATGTCAACTTTATTAAAAAATAATTATATAAATGTAAAATTTAATTATTATATAAAACCCTTACTAAATCTTAATATAATTCATTTCATACGCAACTTTTTAAAATATCATTTAATAAATTTTTATATTATCAAATATCCTCTGTATATTAAAATCATATTTTGTAACATTATAAAATATTTTTATTATTTAATTATTGGTTGGGATTTTTTTTTAATTTATAAATGTATATATAATGAAAATATTACAATTTCAATGGTAATATTACTATATTACAATTATAATTGTCACTATACCATTCCAAATTTCATATTACTGTTTGTAAATATTCTTTATTCTAACTTCTGAAACCATTTATATAGTTCTCATAGTTTTTAATTCATATCCATTTCATTTATTTGATTATCATACATAGTTGTAATGAATCATATATTTTTTTATTCTATATAGAATATGATCCCCTGGTTTCATGTTAATGGTATTTCGATATAATTTTACGTATTTTATTGCACAATTTATAACTGTTATTATAAATGTATCTCATTATTGATTGCAGTACTACTATGTTAAAAGAAATTGTTATGTATTATTTAATGGATATAGTCAAAATTGTTTATTTCAAAAATAATAATCCCAGGACTTAGAATTTAATTCCATAAATAATTTTCACTTGATATTTGTGGTACACATGAATGAATAGAAAAATATGGAAAATTTATCATCATTTCTTCTTCAGGATCCCATGTTTCATCCTCTAACATGAGATTACTTTATATTACCATTACCCATATTTTATTCTAATTATATCACAAATTCTCATTATTTTCATGTTTCAGAACATGCAACTCATTATAGGATAAGTTATGATATTGATCTATTTCTTCAGTATAAATTACATGTATTTGATCCATCAAGTAATTTTTCAACTATGAGTAATGAATGAAGGCTTATGATTTAGAGAGGATGGGAGGCATAATGAAATGACAAGATTCAACTCAAAAAAAGTATAAAATAGTGAAAGTCACAATGTACCTATGGTCTTAGTTTCTCTATTTTATTAAACCATATAACTCCCTTCTATGTTGATACCATTATAAATTCAAGGTAAACTAATTTTAAATCTTGGTATTTCCTATGGTTATAAACACAGCACATAAATTTACATTAATCACTATTGATAATTTTTTGATATATCTAGTATTATCAGTTATGTTTTAAAAAATTCATAAACCAGTCTTTTTACACCATCTTCATCCCATGAAGTTAAACTATAAAATCATCTCGTATAAAAATATATTATGGTGAAATTTTAAACATAATTAAAGTTAATTTTTTTGATACTCTCACCATATAAAGATACTGTTCCAAAATTCATTGGATGTTTATTGAACGTCTTATAATATTATTATCAATTGTTGTGATTGTTAGTTTATAATTCCATTAATTTTGTTGATCATAAGGAATATTCATATATATATCTATGTGTTTGAAGATATTTTAAGGATCCTCTAATGATTTTATATGCAATAAGGGAAACATTTGTATTCCATTGATATATGTTAGACAATTCACCTCATGAATTCATTAATATATATCCTTATATGTACCTTAATGGGTAAATCCTCATATGTTATAATGAAATATACATAAATTGTAATGAAATAATTAATAAACCATATTATGAAATTACTCATGAATGTACTGGGAAGTCTAGTCATAAATTACAATGTTATATTAACACATTTCCATATCCTTATATATAGAAGTAGTTTGAGAATTATTGAAACATTTTCCTCTACTATTATTTGTAGACATACCATGAATCAAGGAACATTGTCATAAATTACTTTCTTTATGTTATCATAATAGTTCTATTTTCTGAAGAAAAAAATCCAATATTTTTTCACTAGGTTTTATAGATAAAAATAAGTTATGGTACATTTTTTTAAATTAATATTTTTCACATGTATTGATTGTTCTCCAAGCATCATTCCAAAACTCAAGACACAATATTTAGAAATATTTCCTACAAATTTCCCTTGTCCTATAGATTAAATTTATTTTATAAATCATTTCTATCTAATTGAGATATAATTAAATTCTCTAGATAAGATAGATATAAAATTTTGTGAAAAATATTGATTACACTTTTCCCTAATAATTTCAAACTCCAAATTTGAAAAATAATGGTGTATTATATAATATTACATCCTCATCCGAGATTGAAATCCATGAATGTTCCTTATAAATGAATCTACAACCTTGTTTGAAATACAAGGCAAGTAGTGTATTCCACTGTCAAGGTCATTTAGTTATTCCAGCTATATTATTTTTGGCATGTTGATCTACATAAATTAATATAATTTTAAATATCTTGTGATAATTATATATTTCATATAAACCACCTTAAAAATATTATCATTGTATCTTATTGGAAATTATTTCTACCTCTAATTGTAGATCATGTGTAATATAATTTTGGTCATGGGTATTTAATTTTCATGATGTATGAGCAATAAGCCAATTATTTTTCACAATGTTCTACCAATGTTCAACAACAATGGTCTTTAAAGGGTGTACAGATATTTTATCCATGAAGATAATATGGACATGAAAGAAAACTTTTTGAAGCTCTAATTCACAGTTAGAGAACATCCCATGTAACTCAATTTATTTAGGGATATTATGATCAATCCATAAATTATTATCCGTCACTACAAATATTATGGTTCTTGTAAGTATATAATTAAAAAAATTTAATAAAAATATTATGAATATACTACATGAAAACTATATTCATTAAATCCACAAATGCATGTGATGTATTTGTTAACCCAAAATACAATTCTTTGAACTGATATATTACTTATATTGAAGAAAAACTAATCTTTGGTGAGTATTACTTCATAATGTCTAATTTTTCATGATATAAAAAAAATAAATCTTTGAGTAGTATTAAACCTCTTAAATTTTATTAAATAGGATAGTAATATTGGGTATAAGGTACATGTTATTAATAATAATGGAATTAAAATTCTTATATTAAATTCATGATCCCATTTCCCCATATTTATTTAATATAAATTTAACATGTTCTCCCCATTGTCTGATAATATGATTTATAATTCCCTTATCAGATTATAATTGATATTATTTTTGATATATAAAAATTACACTGGAGTCATTCCAAGAAGTGTTTTAGATATAGGTAATTCATTATTATTTAGTCAATGAAGTATTAAACATTATGATCAAGTTTATATCCATGAAATTATTTAGTAAATACCTCCATTTTAACTTTTACATTTTTATATATACTTCTATATGAATTCCCAACTGAGATATATATTTTATTTTATCTCATTATTCTCCTTGAATATATATAATCTATGATATTAAATGTGGTTCCTCATAAGACTCCCAAAAAATTGAACGCCATCAAAAAATGATGGATTTTATTCATATATTATAAATAATAATATAATTATGTAAATAATTTATAATAAAATAATAATTTATATCCCAATATATCATAGAAGTTATATCAATTTCAACCATTTTTATAAAAATCATGATTTGAAATAGGACACTCCATGTAAATTTATAAAAATAAACCAATATACATGTGTTGATATAATATTTCCACTAGGTTTTCTATTTGAAAAATTGTATATTAATATAATATGATTAAATATTTTCACACTCTATTGAGGGTAATTATATTGTTATATATAACTATAAATATATCAATTATTGTAAAAGTATTATAATTTGTAACTCTAATTTAAATGGTTTCTTATGTAGCTGAATCCCTAATTTTATTATAGATATTGAAATTGGTTCCATTCAATCCAATTGGTTCCATTTTTAAAAAATTTAAGTCACTAAATTATTTCTAAGATAAAACTATGAATTATGATTAATTAAAATGTGTTTATTTAATGTATATATAAAATGTTTTATCAAGTTTGGAAAATTTTCTAGAAATCACTTATGGAGTGACAATGTATTTTATTTTATAATTAATTTCATTTATATTATATTTATTTTCTACTTAGCATACTCTTATTACAATAATATAAACCCAAAATCCAATAGTCCATATATAATGGTTTTTTGATACAATGGTATAAATAATATAATATGATAACAAAGATGATCTGTTATTTTAGAATATTTTGAGAATATATACACAAATGATCAATACATTACATTGAAAACATTGTTTTCATCATATTATACATGAAGCATTATTATTATTTCATTCTCAATCAACATGTAACATATAAAATTTTCTATTATTGCTTATGGAAATGGTAAAAATATTAATGGGTGATTTATGAAGCTTAGTAAGTTTTAGTGAACATAAAAATCTATTAAGGAATAAATATCTAATACCAAAGAGAAATTTTTTAAATAAACATAATATACAATATAATTTATTAAAAACAATGATATATACATATTTATAATAATAATATAAGTAAATAATCACCCAGATATGAGAAACTATTCTCATAATGATGAAAATAGTAATACATAATATCATAACCATAATATTAAGGCCACATGCTAAACAGAATACATAAATTTGAATGAATACACCAAATACACAATATAGTATTCTAAGGAACACTGCCTAAACAACCAAGGGTTGTAGAATATTTATCTATAACAAAACCCATATTATGTCAGATATATCAATCCTACAGAAAAGAAAGATGGATTATTTAATAAATATTTTTTCCTAAGAAAGGTCATATGATAACATGGAAAAGAAATAAATAGCTCAAAATATATAAATAATAGATGTATTATTTTTAATATTCTTCCTTCATATGGAATAAAATCCCTATTTAGGTAATTATCAATAAATAAAATCTATAATTTATGAATATTTAAATGGAATATAAATTTCCATAACCAACAGAATGATAATAAACTAATTTTCCTAAGTAATTTAATATTATAAGGATATAATTGAGGATTAATCATCGATTTCTATATTTCTCATTAAAAATTGTAAAATAAGAAGTTAGCATTCTATTTTATAATAATTAAGAGTCAATTATACTAATGATTAATATGTATTAGGAATAATAAAAATCATTATATAGGGTCTTTTGTGTTGAAACGATTGGATTCCAAATATTTAATTTTACCTAAATCATGTTTGATAGACTAATGATTTGATGTAGGGTGTCCCCCATATATATTTTTTCTTATTTCTATAAAAAAACAAATCTTGTTAGATATAATACATATATATTACCATGTATACGAAGAATATGTTGGGATTGCTAAATTTTAGTTTATGGAAAATGAAATTATTTATCATTACATATAAATATAAAGGTTTAATTATTGGAGGGAATGGTATTATATCATTCATATTTTAATATGAATTTATAACACTAAAGCCAAAAAGTATTTCAAATTAAAATTAAATGTAATTGAAAAGGAATAGTAATGAAAAACGAAATAATTATATTTAGATCCCCATGAAAAATAATTCATTAAATCTTTTAGAGAGACATATAGATTCTCTTTAAGTAGAAATATAATGAATATCCATGATCATAGGGCTTTGAATGTTGATGAATGGGAGGATGGATGGATTTTATTTTGATTTTTTTAAATTATTTATTAATCTTGGGACTACATAGTTGGGAATATATATTGGGAAAAATTCAAAAACAACATCTTTTCAATAGATTTATTATATGTTATTCAATATTTAAGTAATGTATTTTCTGATTTAAAATATAAATATTAAAATTCCATTTAATTATTGTATTTTTTTCTAAAAATTTCGTTTTTCTAAAACATTATTGTTTTTAAAACTATAATTGGTGTTTAGATTTAGAATGTACATTATATGGTTGTAAAATGAATACAGAACATCAAAATATATTATTTTTATAAATTAACATATTTTAAGACATGAATTAATTTATATATTTGAGGACATTATCTTTACCTCAAAAAAAATTTTTAATAAAAATATTAAACATAGACTGTATTTTACTATTCATAGAAAAATTCAAATGTTTTATAAAATTTAAGAATCACTATTATACAGTTTCATCATGAGGATTCAAAATTGAAGTCATGTTTGTGAAAATTGTTTTAAATGTATGTGAAATATAATTATTCAAAAACTGTTATTGTTTTTTAAATTCATAGATTTCGTGGAATGTTTTTCAAAACACCATTTTAATAAATTTTATATATCTTAGAGAAATATATTTGTTTTATTAAATTTTTATTTATTTGTCAATATTAATTTTTTATATTTATTAATTAAAATTAAATGTCATATATTTTCACTAGATATGTGTATACATAATAATAACATTAGTATAGTGTCCACAATATTACTAAGTTACTATTATAATTTTCACATTTCCATTATATAAGTAATATTAAAAAAAATAATTACTCTTTATTATATCTTAAAAAATGATTCCTATAAATCTACCATTTTTAATATCTCGTCCATTCCATTTAATATTTTTTTTATTTGATTTTCCATTAATTTTTCTGATTTATAACAAAATATGATATTTTAGAGTACAAGATTATTGTATTTAAACATATTATTATTTGTTCTATAACATTAGATGTAGATATTCTTGAGAGGGAAACTCTATTGTGTTGACTATAATAGTATTATGATATAAAATTATTGGTATAATGTGATAGACTCTGAAAATGATTGTTTATTTATAATAGAATAATCTTTTTAAATATTAAGTTATTCAAATTTTATACTATGAAACACCATGTAATATCCAAATATAAGAGGAATTATGGAATACATATAAGGTTGGGGTGATAATTGTTTTTAGGACATCAGTGTTGGTGTGGTTTTTAGACCCAGGGGTATGGATTTCGATACATGATTCATGATGCAGATTCTATTTATTATTCTCAAATGAATAATAAACTATCTAGAATGAATTTCATCTAAAAGAAGATGACAAAGAAACCTCATATGGAAAATATGAATCTTTTAGTATATACAAATAGAGACTATGTATCATTGGAATCTATGGGACCTCTTCCAAAAATGAATCAATGATTTTACTCCTTAATTTTTCCATTCAGTTTCAGGATCTTCTTTGAGATTATCTCATTATATAGTATAAACTCAAGGCATTTAGAAGGAGTAAAAATATTTAGACAGTCCCCCTTATTTCTTTTAATTATTTGTTGTGATATTTGGAAAGAGATTGTGATAAAAATTTGGAGTGATGAAGTAAAATTCAGTGTATAATTTTGTGGGTGTATGTGTTTTTTTTTGAAATTATTTTCCCCTAATATAGACGATGTGATACATGGAATGTTTAATCTTGATCCCATTCGTTTGGATATCAAGATCCAATTTTATATTTTATATGTATAAGAATGTCTAGTATAATAATATAGATCATCGAAGCAGTATATGACAATAATGTAGAAGATAATGTATATATATATTGAGGTGGGAATCTTATATCATTATGGGGGTCTACAATTGAATAATATAGAACATGATAAATATTATGAGAAAATAATATGGTTATATATTTAAATTTAGTTTAGTATTGTTATAAAAATATAATGAAGTATTAACATACTCATTTCATTGTTTTAATTTTTTCTTGATGTTTTGCACAGAGGTTTCCACATCAGTAATATTATATTTGATAATAAAATATGCCACATAAATAGAAATTGTATCCATAATTAGAAAACAGGAATGTATTTTATTTTTTAAAATAATTTTTATTTAATGATAAATTAATAATTTAGATAATTATGTCCAATGATGTCTTAGGTTCAAGGGGATTAAAATAATAACCTTTAGATAAATTCTGATATCAATATATACGACATGAATCATGGATGGATATTATAGAATGATGAATGTAGGAAAAAATAAATAAAATAATAATTTTATATATTGTAAATAGAAATTGTTTATTGAATATTGATTTAAAAATATCATGATATAAAAAAAATTATCTATGATTATTTTATTCATATAATTTTATTTAGGGAGATATGTAGAGTTACAAACTAAAATAAGGGATCAATAAAAAAATTACCTAGTAAGTTGATTTAAAATGATGCTTTAGGATTTATGAATTGATAATAGATATATTTCACTGAACCACACCAAAGAACCAATGAGGTATTACCGCTTATTCAAAGAGTTCAAACTAACATATTTTTAGAAGATGTTTCAACCATGGTTTCAGTGGAAACACAATAGTGTTCCATTATAGATGGATAATAAAATTGAATTATTCTAGTGTTACATAATTTTGAGTCCATATTGAGGTATTTTGTTGATACCATGTGATTTTTAGATGATGAATGAACCTAAATAAAAATTATTATTTATATTTTGAGTTATTATATATGATTATGTATAGAAATTCAGTAATAATTTTCATATTTTTTTGGAAAATCGTTTGAAAATTTTTACAAAAAATAAATATTATTAATTATAAAGTGATTAGTGTTTTTAATGTGGAGAAAAATATTTTTTCGATCACATAACTGTAATAAAGATGTATTTATCTGAGTAGAGACTGTTTTTATGACTTTTTCGTGTTGTAGATTAGATCACAATAGAAAAAAGAAGATAGTCCACAATGATAGATTTGTAAGAATAAAATATTTTTCTGTAACATTAAATCATTTTTCAACGTAAATGGTCATGAAATTATTAACATATAAAATCTTATTCTCTTAGTATTATTCAATCATAACACAGAAATTATTCTATAAAGGACAATGATTTCACTGTGATATCTATAATCATTCCACATTGTAGATTAAATGAGAAAATGATTATCCTCTATATTGATTGATCTAGGGTGACACTATAATATCATATAGATAATTCTATAAAGATCCTGTATGAGAAAATGTATTAAATATATTAAGTAAAATTTTCACTGTGAAAGAGTTCATTGGACTATGATGATCCAAATGACACCACAATTCTCAAGCCATTAATTTTCTATGTTTATTTTTAATTGAAGAGGCTTTCAATCATGAAGAAATAGTAATGGGTAATTCCATATTTGAGAATCAATTTTTAAAATTATTGAGGGAAATCTATATTTTTTGATACATAAATAAGTGACACATAAATAAGATACATAATTTCCCATATAGTACTTTATTAAAAACACCTTTCTTAAAAACATCATAATTAAAAATATGCTTCATATCATAGGAAAAAGAAAACATTAAAATTTTTGAACTAACCTGCTAAAAAATGTTTAATAGGGTAGTAATTAGTAATAATTTATACATAACATGGTCAATATGGTTTTATAAGATGGGGTTATTCTTTGGTAACCATAACTGAGAATTCATAGATCAAAAAATGAGTTATCTCATTAAGAATGGATGTTCATAATACATGATTCATAAAAGAATCATTGATTAAGAACGATGAGATACTAACACTTTCATATGATCTTGTTATAATAGAGTGAAATATATTGTAGCATAATCCAAATAATTGAAAAATTATGTCAAGGATACCCACCAAGTCTTTTGTAACATGTTAGTCATTAGATAACCAGTATTTTTTCTACTTCAGTGTTGGGATATCTTCCCATGTAACCAATTTAAAGCATGGATTATCCACCCATGTACCATATTTTTGGAGTAATATTTTTGAGAAATAATTATTAAATATTATTCTTCCATTCCATTAGTTTTTCAAATCAGATCCACCCTCTTATTAACATGTTTACTATATTTTTCATGTCCCAAGTATTTTACTATATTTTTTTATAAAAATTAATTTCTAATATAAATAGAAATTTTCAATAAATAATAACATTACATTACTCAATTTAATAGGTCAAACTATTGGTGTCTCCTATTATTGTAGTGAATTTTCATCAGAACAGTGGTTAGACCTTTGTTTTGTCTAAATTAATGAAAAAAGTAATAGATAAATAATCGAATGTGGTATTGATAAATTAGACTAATCATCACATAGTTAATCATATTGATAATAAATAAATATTCCCATCAGACTGAGTGATGTTTATAATTATATGTACATAATATTTATTTCTATCATAAGGAATACTTTTATAATTTTAATGGTGTTAATAAAAAATGACATTATACAATACTTTATTCCAGAGTATTGTGATATGTCAAGAACCATATTTCTGTGGTCATTTCAACAAACTCATAAATATGGTCATTGGAGCTTCACCTATAAATATCCATCTATTTAGAGAATATGGAGTTTATCAAATCCACAACTCAATCTGTCAAATGTTTTCTTTGTGTGAACTTACCGTTAGAATGCCTTTGTAATGCATTAGAGAGATATAGTTCTAATGAATCCATGTTAGGGTTGTTTCCTTTAGAAATTTTTTTTAACCTATATACTCATCATTACGATCAATGTCTTTTGGGGATATGAATATGGGTAATTTGATCCATAAATTGAGGGCTACCATGGATATGAAGATAGACAAGGTTTGTCATATAAAGTGATTGTGAAGATAAGAAGACGAAGTTATTTCCAATATTCATATCAAGTTATTTCCCACTAAGAAAACACATACTTTACAATAATTATTCAACAGTAGGTTCCTTTAATAAAATTTATTCACTACCTTTACTATTTATGTTAAAATAGTTAAAACATTTAATATAGTTTGTAAGTAATTATTACTATTACTAGGTATTGTTTTACTAGATTTTTTAAATTTATTCGGATGTGCATGTAATAGAAATTTATTCATTATAATTATATTTCTATACATTTGCTCTATCCATATAACTTTTATTAAAATAAAAACATACCTTTACAAAATTGGATCAATCATGATTCGTATTATGTGACTATGATCATCAGATGAAGTCTAAGTCTAATAAATATACAGAAATAGGTATCCTATTTTTTTAACTTTTTAATCATCAATTAAACCCCTCTTATATGTATAACCACTTAAGGTACACTTACTATCGTATAATTTGTATAAGATGAGATGTTAACTACTTATATATTTTTACAGATTTTACTAACTTTACTTATTAAAACGTTTTTAAATTTATATATAAACATTTTTTACAAATCATTGTTACATTAACATGTATTTATAGAAAAAAATATCTATTACATTAAAATGGATGATATCAATGTTGGATCTCATGAAAATATAATTCCTAGTTGAACACTTATCCTTCATGGGAATGAATATGAATATTAGATAGATACAATTAAAACATTTTTGACAAATACTAGAGTTGATAACATCATTATTTGTACATGAAAATACAAGATTATGAGAAAGGAGGTTTCTTCTTTTACATATGCTGAGAAGATGGAATATCAATTTAACTAAAATTTCATAACTATATATTTTTTTCAAAGATAACTAACATATACTATTATATATCATATTTTTATGATACCAATAGTATTTGGAGTAAATTTTAACTAAAACATTTTGGTACAAAGAATGTTATAGAAACAACAAGAGTTGTGATTTGATCTGATTACCAAGATATTGATTTTATTAATGGAGAGTTAGTTTCCAAGATTCACCAAAGGTTCTTGATTTTTATTAAACATTTATAGTTTCATGGTGAAAAATGTATTGATGATTAAATTTTAGTAAAAAAATTATTGACATAACTCACAATGAGTGGGAATCAGAAAACAACTGTTGTGGATGATATATGAATGCTTAATAATATTACTCTTGAAAATTTGATTGACAATATATTTTAGATTAAGGAATGAATGAAAATACATTAATGAAAGAGAAGGTCAAATATAGTGGCATTTTTTTTAAATTGATACTATATATAAGAATGTAAAATCACATGATAAAATTGTGAGATATTAAAAAATAATTATAATTATTATTCGGTCTGATTCTATTACATTAGATAATTCTAAAATTTATTTGGATAATTTTTCTATAAGGATGATTAAGATATTGGGTATGATATATTTTGAATAAAAATTTAATAATTTTCATAAAGATAAAGGTGACTATAAGTATTCATAGGTCACTTATTATGAATGTTGGAATGTTGGGGATATCCAAACAGATTTTCCAAAATAGAAAAGGAAAGGAAAATGTGTGTAAATTAATATATAAAATATAATAAATAATATAAGTGAAAATAATGAATTTTTTTAATGACTCTAACACATGTAGTGATAGTGGTGGAGATTATTCTAAAAATCCTTTTGATAATAAATGTCCTAAATAGAATAATATTTTTCTTTTTTAAAATGTACCCATAGTAAATAAGTTTCAAATAGAATAGGTATATACAACTAAATACCTATATAATATAACTTTAAATACAAATTATCCTGATGAGAAAAAATCTACATTTTCTATTAAAGAATCTTTATCATGTTAAGAGAATAAATTACTTAGTTATGATGATCTTTTGAGACTTGAAAACATTAAGAGAATTATAATTATACAATTTTAAAAAACATGATAATGAAAAAGATAAACTACTTATATAATATTTTAAAATATCTCTTATAACAAGTGAAGTATCATATATTTCTAAAAATAATGATAAAATTATTTTTGAAACATAATGTAGTTTAAAATATTTTTAAAAATTTCTTTCAAAGAAGAAGAATTTTAAAAATAATTTAAAAAACCTAGTTGTATAACTATTACGAATGAGGATGATAAATTTTTTGTAAATCTAAAATATGAAATTTAAAGATTAAAGAAAATTTTATCCATTTTTTTCACAATAAATGAAATCATTTATAAAATGTATATGTAAATTCATCCTTTTATTGATAATACACAAATTTGGTTTACTTATAAAAACTGGTTTTTAGTATCAAATATTTTGTTCCTAAAACTAAACCATTTTCACTAAGTATTGATGTGATTCCCACTAGAATAAGTTTTTTTATTTTAATAGAGTATAATACCTAGGATTTTATATGGTTTTTTTCAAAGGAAATAAAATTTTCTTAAAAAAACAAAATCCAACAAATATGCATAAATAAATTTTTATGATTATACTAGAACCGATAATGATTAGGTTTTAAAAAATAATTCTTTTCCTTTCTAAAGAATAAATAATGTACCAAAAATCAAAATATTTGGTACATGTATAGTGTTTGATCCATGAATATGATTCGATAAAAATGTCTTCAAGATGATAATCAAGATTAAAGATAGAAAAGTAACTTTCAATATTAATTCTCAAGGATAGATATCATGAAAATCCAAAATAATCCCCCCATAAAATTATAAATTTAATTTTTTAGTATCTTATATGAACTATAGATTCATTCTTATGTTTTCTTTTGAAATTATTTTTGATCTAATTTTTTAATATGATGTTGGTTGATATATAATTTCTATAAAAATTACCCATAGAACTTATCATTTATTTTGAGATTATTTATTTTCTTGGTCATGTGGGAAACAACACTCAGTCGTAGTTTCCACTAGGGATGTTGAATATGAATAGCTAGACGTTTTTGTGCTAAAGTGTTGTGGATGTAACACAAACTCAATGACTATGTAAAATGTTTTATAAAAACTCATATAAATTTTGATAATACAAGATTAATTACATTAAGAAAAACATCAAACATCAGTCATATACTACACACATATTTATAAGACACCAATTCCTTTAGGGTCAAATTCATAATGGAGATATAATTTTACAATTCATCATTTTGTAAGAACAACATTCTGTCATTTTTACAAAAACGCTTAATTCTAATAGATTTGAATACATTAATCATAATTTTGAAATTATCTATGTTAAGTGTTTATTAATATCAACTAATTCTTATCCCATATCCTTACATTAATATACTTATTTGAATATAAAGAGTATATATGTTATTTGTTTTCTAAAACATCTAGTTTTTATTAAATATATTAGTTTTCAAAATTGTTATTTTTTGAAATTTTTTATCAAGATGAGTTTTTTGGACACAATATTTTAAAAACATTCAATAAAATAATTCTAGAATATATTTTCATACATATATTTGTTTATAAAATATTCTATACTTAGAAAATTTTAAAAAAATGACATAATCAGTTTTCATAATAAAACTATTT
Organism: Viscum album; assembly: GCA_963277665.1. Classification (NCBI taxonomy): domain Eukaryota; kingdom Viridiplantae; phylum Streptophyta; class Magnoliopsida; order Santalales; family Viscaceae; genus Viscum; species Viscum album. The sequence goes on along the minus strand of OY728119.1, from coordinate 1,856,633,203 downwards.
TAATGATTTTTATTTTTAAAAATTTGTTAATAAATTTTCATTTGAAAAGAGAAATAATCAGTTTTTGTAATAAAACTATCATAATCAAACACCATTCCAAAACTATTATTGTTTGTCCATCTAAAAAAACTGGAATAATAGTTTAATTATACCGATTAAACCATCTACTCCAAAAGTCAATATTATATTATGTAGTTTTTTAACAATTTAATTACATTAGTTTATAATTTTTTATGTTTTTATTTGTTTTTTATAAAAAAATGTTTTAATTTTTAGAAAATTTATTTAATTTATAATATTAATGAATCTCAATCTAATAAAAGTTTTAAAAATGTGAAAGTTCTAATAGACATTTAAGAACATACTTCAATTAAATCTTTTCCATTACGTCAAAATTTATTCAATACGAACCATTTATTTTATCAAGAAAGTTTAACCATCAACCCAATTTACTATATAATGATCGGTCATTCTATTTCCCACTAATTTATTCAATGTTTTTTCTTTCAAGGTAATTCACCCTTCAATGTTGTCTGTCTGATTTTTTTTCATTTCATATGTTCATCATTCTATGATCAAGTTCTGATAGAAATTAAATTATATTATTCAATGTCATTTGTGTTTAAGGGAATGAGTAATTTAGAAATCATGGTATGATAAGTATGATACATATCTCAAAATAATTATATCTTACCAAGGGTGTGAATAAATCTATGTGGAGATTTTGAGAAATTATTTTGATTTAAACTATCCTAAGTTAGTTTTAGAGTTATATGATTCTATACATTTTGTGAAAGAATATTTCAATGATAATGTTTTATTATCCATGTCTGGTAATAATTATAAGATTTACTATAAGTGGGTTGTGGGATTTGTTGGAGTTACATTAGATGAAAAATATTATATACCTTGTCATAAGTTACCTAACATGAGTGAAACTTTGGAAAAGAATATGAATGATGATTCTATGTTCTCTTTATAGAAAAAAGATAGAAAATTTTATCACCTCACTATAGAAAAAATAGTTATTTATTTGTGGATTAATGTATATGTAAATCCATTGAAATCTTATTGAGATTCTATAAATTTATCTAATATTTTTTGTTCTTGGTTATTTGGTAGTCATGAGGATGATTCATTTTGTGAGATTTATCTACATTATATTAGAGAATATCAAAACTAATTCCATAATTTCTAATAAAATTATGTTTCCTAATTTCATTATAAATATTGTAGTAAAATGTATGGATATTTTTAATTTGGAGAATAAATTGTATCTTGTTAGGGAAAATAATTCATTTGTTAATAAAGAAATATTGTCATTAATGAAGTTAGTATTTGATACTGAGAAAAATATGTTTATAGAAAATATTGAAGAAGCTATATCTGGAGCTCAAACATCAAGGAAACCTAAAGGAGTTGGAAATATGAGTTAAATAAAGCCTTTTACATCCCCACTTATCAAGAAGATGAAAGATAGCTGATTCACCGATGATGAGTTTAAGAAGCAGATAGAATATAATTTAAAAATACTAGTGGATCCAAAATTTGGTCTTAATCCCCATGAAGATAATTGATTGAATATAACACTACTGAACAAATTTATAAAGATGAGAAAAGAATAATGAAATAAAAAAGATGTCACCAGAAGTAAGAATCATTACTTGTTTGTTAAAAAGAGTTTAAAAAAATATGAAAGTCCATTATATCCAATATCTCAAAAATGTTATATAATTATGAAATCTGGAATTAATTTTGAATAAATATAATTTTTCCTACTAATGTCTATTACTTAGTAGATAAGGTAATGGGAAAGATAATTGTGTAAGAATCAATTCAAAATGTACCCCATAATAATAAAAACGTGACTTTGTTGGAAATGGAAGTTTTGGAACTATAATATAGAAATAGGAATTGATTTAAAAATAATTAGAAGAAGGAAAATAAAAAGAAGTGAAATATGGGGAAGTAATAGAAGTACAAGGAGATTATGTTTAGGTAAAATGATTTGATGAAGATAAAATAGAATAAGATGATGATGAAAGGGAGGAGGAGGAGCAGGATGATAAGGTAGAGTATGATGATAAAGAATCCTAGTATGATATATTATCATCATATTCATCTTCATCATCAACATATCATCCCTATCTGTACCATAAGAATGAAAAAAACATACATTTGAAGAAGGATACTCCATTAATAAAGAAAAAAAACATCATCTAACAAAGAAGAACATGATCAATAGTCCAAGAAAAATGTTTCTAAAAAAGATTAAACATGTAATGAAGTGAAAATTATAGAAGTCTCCAATCATAATAAGGTCTCAAGGAAAGGTGAAGATAATGGAAAGGAAGTTTATGATTGATCCAGTAGACCTAAAAATCCACATGTAGAGCATAATCAATTAGACTCTAAACCTATGAGGGCACGAAAATATTTTAATAATATTTTATATGTATTGGGAAGATTAGTGGGTAAAATTATATATCCTCATAAAATTTAAGTATGAATTCAATTATTTTTATATAGAAATAATAGAAAATTTAGTCATAATGGTTTTAAAATAATCATTAATTCAAATTGAAGAATAGTTGAATACTTTTCAAGAAAACTTCCTAAGCCGTAAAATATCTTCAAAATAGATCGTGAGTGGTTTAAACTCAATGATACAGATATCCAAGAATAGTATTACCATTTTGAATATGTAAATAAACATTTATTATAATTAGGTAAATCCTAAAACAAATTTTCCTCTAATACGGATGACAAAGTAATGTTTTTAAAACAATTCATAGACACAACATATGATCAAACAGAGGATGTTAATGTATTAAATGAAAATCTGCTCAATATAAAGTAAGAGATGAGCTGACCTAGATTATGTGAAGATGAATTGATGGTAATGAGGTATTAAAATAAATAAATCTTATATGACGTTTAAATTATTAGTGTTGAATTTTGGAAGGAAGTGGCTCTGGAAGAAAATTTCTTAATTCTTGAAAAGGATATACTTGAGTTCAATAATACAAAGGCATTTCTGATGAAATATCTAAAGAAATAACTAATACTTTTTTTGTAACTCTCAGTCTATATTTATAAATACGTTTAATTAATAATGGATGAATTATATCTCATCCAAATTCATGATGGTTTAATTTTTTCTAATTTCTATTCGTTATATATTCTACCATATTTACATAGATTATTATTTAGTTAAATATTATTTCCAAAGTTATTTTTTCTAACATTTAATTAAACTTCATTTTCATTCCCATTAAATTATGAAATTCACAAAGTTGGAGAATATATATTTAAGGGTAGTATGATTTATAATGCTTGATAATGTCTTTCAAAATGAATGTTACTATACTTATGGGGGATATATTATTTATGGGATAATTATTCATTAAATAAGAATTATTCTAGCACACTCTATCATATTCAAAAGTGTTACAAAATCAGGGAGAGTTAAGTTGTAAAGAAAAACATTTTTTTTCTCGAAAGAACAATGGTCTGTAAGTTTTTAATGTAATTTTTTCACTTAGGTTTTTTGATGCCTTCATTACAAAAAGGGTAGAATATTGAGTTTGGAGTATTAAATAATAAATTTACAATCATTTAGACTTGGAAATTCCAAAAACTATCTTCAAATTTTGTTTAATAAAATTTAATTTTCCTATGTATTTTAGTATATTTTTTATAAAACATTACTCTCTACCAACTATAGAAATATTTTAATGTACTATAGATATAAACATTACATTACTCAATATGATATGTCGGAATAAAGGTGTGTCTGATTATCAGAATTACTTTTGTTTCGATCATTTTTTATATTTTTTTGACTACATGACACCAAAAATTAATGACGATCAGACTGAATGTTGTATGGATATATTAGACTTATCCTTATTCAGTCGGTCATATTGGTAATCAAATTGGATGTTCATCGGCCTGACTGATGCTTATAGTTTGAAGTACATATTATGTTTTTATATCATAGGAAATAATTTTAGAAATGTAATGGTTCTAAATTAAAATTAATTCAGGCATTTATTTATTCTAGAACATTTTGAGCTATCATGCTCCAACTATCTAAGGTTACTATAAAAAATCATAAATATGATCATTAGATAATATCTTATAAATAAATTAACATTTGAAGAGTTTGGATCTAATAACATTTTAAAATAAATCATTCTAAAGTTTCCTCTACATTAATGTCTCATTACAAAGTATTTGTAAAACATTATAGAGTTGTAGTTCTATGGAATCATTGTCAGGTTCATTCCTTTATAATGATGTTTCTTTTGTCATATCATAATATCATTTTTATAATAGAGGGATTAAAAATATATAAAGACGGTGAATCCAATCAATTGGATCGAGGGATTCTAGGGATATGAAGAAATAATTTGATCATCGTATTGATAGCTTGAGAAGATAGTAAGTCAATAATTATTCTAATCATTGTATTGAGGGATTTCCTATTAAGGAAATACATACAATACAGTAATTATAAAAATATGGATTCCATTAGTTAAGTTTATTAAATAGCTTTACATATAACGGTAAAAGAGTTAAAACTTTTAATAAAAATTGTAATTCATTCTTACATTTAATACTTATTGTTTTACTTGTTTCTAAGTACATATTCTGTTGTGCCTGAAACAGAAATATTTTCATCATACATAGCATTCTATACTATTCATATTATCAATGTAACTTTGATTATAATAAAAAACATTGATATAATCATATCTACAATGACATTTTTCATCTTACTTTGATTATTGAAAAAATTATGATTCCAATAAATTTAATTTATATCGTATTGTGTTTTATTTTGTTAAAACATTTTAAATTACAATTCAACCCCTTTTGTAATTATATCTATCTGGGATACTCTTACAATCCTAGATAGATAAAATCTTTTGTACCCTATGAGAAAATGAAATAGTAATATCTTCCCAATTCATTCATGGGAAATATATTTATGCTCCCACTCATCACATAATCATAAATCCATTCATATATATTTCATAAAATCATAAAAACATTCTTTATAACAAAACATATTGAAAAGAAAATGGGTTTCATTGATAATTGATCATCATAACTGTATTCTATCTAGTGAAATAATATAAATTGAATTATTTGGTTATATCCCATAGAAGTATTATATCACATAAAATGTTGTTGTCATAGATATAAAATATCTATTAAATATCACTATAAAGATAAGTGATAAAAATAGACTTTTCATTTTTCAATCACTTATTTAAAATTTAAAAATTTTCAAAAATAATAAGGATTATTTTTATATGAAAATATTCATGAATATTTTTATGAAATATTCAATGAAATGATTTTTCATGATGGTCGGAGGTTCCATTCTTCTTATGAATGTTAAAAATATTTATTCACCTTATTAGTACAAAATAATAAGTACCTCATTCAAAAAACTACAAGGATATTCCTTTGAAACATTTTTATATAAAGGAAAACATTTGTAAAAACGAATCCAAAAAATATATTATAATAAAGAGAAAAATCATGGAAACAAATCAAATAAAAAATTTACATGGTAGAAGAAGATTCCTGGATAATGAGGACATAATATCTATTTTTTCTTAAATCATTTTCCTTGACATTTTAAGTACAAATGTAACACCCCGACCCCAAAATCCTAGATATAGTGTATTATTTTAATACATTGGAATGATTAAAAGTAATAAAACCTTGAATAAATGGTCATTTTAGTAGTGTTGAAGAATAAAGATACATACAGGCAACCCATTTTATATTGGGAAAAGAAAACAAAATACAATACATAACAAATGCTAATAAAGTACATTCATGATAATTGAATAAATGATATGCTCTTCATAACATGGGGAAGGAAAAAAATGAATGGGTGAGATTTAATTCATATTAAGTTTTAGATACAATGGAATCATGAAACAATAATAATTGAATCATAATTAATTATACATAATTAATACGAAATGGTGAATAATTGAAAAATACTCTTCATCAATTAATAAAAAATAAAAATGCATCCAAATAATTTCTCATTGTGAAAACCTCGTGGAATAAAATAAATGAATACAGAATAAAGAGAATAATTATTATTTTGGATTCATATATCTAGAACATGAACCATCCTGCAATTAAGACGGTTTATGTATAGGTGTTGATAGCCATCTTATTTGGTTTTTATACAAACATGATAGGTTTTTCAACAAATGTTTTGTCCCATGAGACCTGTCGATGCATCAAGGGGATATTGCAGGCCTCAAAAATCACTGAATGTCCAAGTCATTTGTCATATGTAGAATCAATTCATGAAAAATGTTCCTTATAAATATCCGTATTGATTAGAGGACACATATTCAACAATATTTCCACATTTAAAATTATATTTAAAATAAAAATTATATATAAAATAGTATATGGATAATATAATAATCTAATACATGATTTATGATTATGGATATTTAATAAAACATAATTTCAAGTGAAACATTTTCTTAAATGGGAAGTAGATACACCGCATTAAAATGATTACGTGCACAATACCAAGTAGGTCTCAATGAAAATGGAATTGAGATGATTTCCTTTTCCACTTTGTAATCAATAAATACATATGAAAAATAATAATAATAATCAAATTAATCATTAAATAAAAAGAATATAAATTGATTCATGATATAATATTAAAAATTGTTTAATAAATACCCCACATACGAGAATCATGGTGGTGAATAATAGAAATATAAAGGAAATAAAAGTGATATGAGATCCCCCTTACCTTTTGTCTAAATGTGTTCTTAACATGATCTTAATGTCATAAATAACCAACTAAAATATGCTAAGAAATAAATATAAAACCATATATACATTTAATTTATTTTGTATAATTTTATTACATTCTTTTCTATCCTTTTGTGATGTTTTATAAGATACAATTTCATTACATTGGAGCTCTCGTTTCCTTGGTTTTCATGATCGATATACTTGTACGTGAGTATGGAAGTTCATAAAGAATTAGAACAATAATTTAGAATTGAATTTATATGATACAAATTATAATTTTTATGTTTAAATGGTAATAAATTTCATTTGGTTATATTTAATTAGGATGAATCGTTAGATAAGGCATTTAGTGATAATCCTTTACATTATTCCTACAATTATTGATCATGACAAAATCATTTTGTTTTAATGTTTAGTACTATGTAAATATGTTACATAAAAAAACATTCGAAAGGTTATAATTGTAGAGACCCGTATCTTTACTTACATGGACATTACATTACATTTGCGGAATACTTAGTACATAACAAAAACACACACACAAGGATCGTAATAGTTTAGTGTCTTTGGAAACTCGGAACGTAATCTTCTAATCGTGGTGAAAGATCTTCAACATCTCCTATAAAGATCTTCCCTTTTTTTTAGCTAAAGCCTTTCTTTATATCCTGGGGAAAAGAAAACATAAAAGGTTGAGCTCAAATGCTCAGTAAGGGTAAACAAAAGAAATATCAATCACATCATATTCATAAGAACATAACATTTTGGAAATCTTAACCTGCAAAAGAGTGCATGATTTCATAACATGGGATAAATCATGACAGTGAAATGTAATCACAATAATCATAACTTAAAACATGAAACTTTGTGGCATTCACACATAATCATAGAGAATCATTTCTTGTTAGTCATGACTTATTGCCAAGACTATCTTAGAGGACAAAGTCCCTTTCTGAATCGAGTAACCCTCGTTTCAGTCCTGTTTCACTGAACCGGTATAACCTACCGTTCCAGCCCTGTCTATCTCATGAGATATAAAATCTTTACCCAATGCATTGGAGGGAGATATAGGTCCCACCCATCTTATAATGAATCCTTTCTTATGTGTGCCACATAATCATAAAACATACATCATCGCATAACACATGTAACAAAAATGGGATTCTTGAAACATCATGACATCATAAAACAAATCTTATAAGGCAAATGACTTCATAAAAATAATTCCCTCATAACATAATCAAATCAATGTAATTAAAGGGATAAAAACAGAACCCTTTATTATCTTAGATGGAAAATAATTTTGATAAAACACTTGAACTCCATTCTTGAGGAAAATATCCTTTCTTATTCAAAACACTTTTCTTTTCTTAACATGTCATACTAAAAGAAGTTGATCAATAATAAACTTGAAAACTTATAAAGGAAGATTCTTGGAAATAATGTTTTAAAAATCTATTCTTGCCCTATAAGTTAAAGAAAAACATTCTTCGTACTTTTGTCGGAAAAGTCAAAAAGTACCTCGTATGAAAAACGACAAAAGATTCCTTTCATATTCTTTACTAAAAACTCACCGAAGGGTAAAATTGGATTTAAACTATTGTAAGTGGATGGAAACAATATTACATATTGAGGGAACATGGATGTGGATGATAAAATACACCCCAGTAAATACCAAAGTATAAACAATCTCGGATAAAAATGAGATTGTGATATTTTCCCTTACCTTAGGTCCGACTTTCTTTGTACGTGTCCGAACCTCCTGTATAATGATTTTCATAATGTTATTGACTTATTACAGAATCATATTCATTGTTATGATATCATATATGGTTCTCTTATGGCTTTATATTACCTGGTCTTTTGTAAATTCATGTTAAAGTAGCATTTTGGGTAAAATCGTCTTATTTGTCATTCGTGTTTTTAACTTGTAATTATTAATATGATTACTTGGATCATAATTACTTATATCCAGAATGTAAAACATGATTTATATATAATATATATTCAGAATATACATATTATATATTGATAATGGAATGAAATACACCGTTCATGGAGACGGTAGTCCGTACGTACGCATGAACGTTGTTTTAGTTTCCTTATTGAATTGAATGGAATTAAGTAGATGACATACATATAAATATACATAAATCCAGTATCATTATTATGTCATATATTTCATTATTACTTGTTATATATTCTTTATAATCATTCATGAATGGTTAATGTGGAGAATGAATCTCATCGCGTCGTGGAGACGGTAGTCCGTACGTACGCACGAGCGATGATATCATTTCTATAAATATTGAATTGAATTGGAGTGGATTATACAATATATCAGAATCAAAATGATGTTGTAATAAGAATTTATAGTTATTCTTTACACCATTATACCCATCCATGTAAGGTGGTGGTGGAAAATAGATTACACCACGGCGTGGAGCCGGTATTCCGTACGTACGCACGCGCGGTGATTTCTTTTTTCCATAGGATGGATAGAAGGTTAATTATAGTTTTTTCATATTTATAATAACATATCAGTATATAATAAATACTTATGTTATTACTTTATCATGAAACAACTATAGAAGAAGAAGTTGAAGAAGAAAGAAATTGAAAAGATCGGTATCCATTACCTCTTCTTTGGAACGCCTCTTTGAATCCTCCACTTAGAGAACTAAGATTGGTCTTTGAAGAAGACCAGGACCTCTAGGATGTTGCTAGGGAAGTGGAGAAGAGATTTTGGCAGAGGTTGGCCGAGCTTGAGTGCTCAAATTGGTGTGAGGAGGAGGGGGAGGAGGTGTCCTCTTATAAGGGAGGAGAGGGGTACCTAAGAATATCTCAAAATATTATTTTATATTAAAGTCAAAATCGGTTTATAATGGCTCCAAAGGGTCTTATTTCGAAGATAAGGTGGGGATGGGTCGAAATCCTATCAACCAATAGGATTTAGACAAGTTTAGGGTATTATTTTAACCTTATCAATTAGATTTAACTCTAAGTTAAATAATTTAACTTTTACCACGTCTTTTTGTTTTCTTTCACTATATGATTAATACACTTACTATAACATGCCAAACGAACCCCAAATTGTTTATTATTAATATATATATCCTTATCTAAGTCATTTGGACGAACCTTAGATTTTTAGGAATAAAATAACAATTAGTAATATAATATTTGATTTAAAAACTATTTTGTGTCAATTTTGACACTTTTTGATATATGATTTTTTGTGAAAGTCATAACAGAATTATATGTTCGAAACAAGTTGATTATATCAACACTAATATATCATAGTAACCTAGAAAATTAGTGTAATTCATAAAAAGTCTTAAATTACATTTATTTTGGTATTTATATTATCAATTATGTCAATATTTCATTAATAAGATAATTACTGCATCATCTTTGTGTCATAAATATATTAAATTATTTAATGTCTAAAAATTAAAAATAAAATACCATCATGTAGGAAATCTTTTTATCTTTCTAATGAATATTTAAAATCGAATTTATCTTATGTATAACCCCATATTAAAAATGATTTACTTATTAAACTTTGATTTTAACTATTTTAACCCTTCTTTAAATAAATAAATAATAAATGTCCTAATCTAATCCAAGTGGGCCTAAATGGTCATATTTTATTCCTAAGTTTGTTTTTGGTCGAATTACACTTGTCCAATAGAATTAGGACATGTGCTAGGGTAATATTAATATCATATTTACCCTTAGTTACCCTATTTACTATTAACCGCGGTCAAAAAAGTAAAAAGTTACAATTCACCAAAAAATTATTTTCATCTCATTGAACCACATTTTAGTCCTTGATATTAACCGCGTCTCTCGGATTTTCGAAATTCCATTCGCAGAAGCGGTAAAATTAAGTTTTATGCAAAATTCAGTTTTTAACCTACCACTTAGTGGTTTCACTATTCATCAAAAATTGAAAGTTTTCAGAAAAATACCAAAATTTCACCCTAGGCTAATTTCGATATTCTGAGTCCAAAAATGAAGTCCATTTTGAAAAATAAAATTTATAAAATTTCAAAAAGTGATTATTACTATTCATAACGGCTTGTTTTAATAATATTTTAATAGCATATCGTTGTTTAGTGAAACTCGGTATTGCGTACTACACACGCTATCGAGGAAGGTTACGATTGCGTGTAATGCAAGGCAAGTCAAGGATACGTGTTATGCAAGATCCTTGTAGCGTACAACACAAGACATTAATAAAATTAAAAAGAATAGTTTTCATAAAATCTCGGGCTGTTACATTCTACCCCCCTTAAAATGAATTTCGCCCTCAAAATTCGTCGGGGTTATAAATGGTTTACTATTCGAAAGTTTCTTTAATAGAAACCCACATCGTAAAAAGGAATATCAAAACCAATCTTTAAAAAAAAGTATGAAACGTAACGGTTACCCAAATAAACTAATCATTGTGTTTCCACATAGGTGAAAATATGGATATGGAAGAGAAATCTAACCATCATGTTCTGATGGAGAGTGGTAGAGAACATGGCTATGGAAAAGCCAGTAATCACAAATCCATAGATTTGTGATGATATAAGGTACCATCTGATTCATCAGGTATAAGATCACTAGGACAGCATTTTTGTTTTTCATGATCATTTCCCTAAAGTTGAAAATTTTCATTAGAATAAATACTTACTTTATTTTGGTACAATCTCACTGTTGTTTGTGCCTTGAACAATTTCCACTTCATCTCTTAAATAAATGAAGTTGAATTTGTTATTCGTGAAGTGTTAGCAGATCATGTGATAGAACGACAGGTCATTCCATATGTCTCAAACAAAAGGTTATCAAAAATTATATACATAAGTCGATCTATAGTGAGATTAATCATATATGGTTCCTAAAATGGACTTATACTTCATATATCATACTGTTTAATATAATAAAACTAGTTTCTACTAAACAGGGACTTCCTGTAGGCCAGTGGTAGGCGATAAAGGCCAGTCGCACTTCGGTTGTGGGTTCGATTCCCACAGCCCTGTCCGAAGCGATGGGTTGTCGCCCGTCCTGCAGGTTGTCCTTTTTCTAAAACTATATTACTATAACATCCCATCAATAATATCGAAAAAACTTCTATCCTTAAACAATACTAACTTATGTCTAACATAATCCATTCTAATCTTTAGGCTATCCATAATACTGTAGTCCACTCTCATAGTGAAAATGATTACCATATATTTAATACCATCGTTGATCATAAGATATGTTTTGCTGGTCACATTCCAGACATTCAAAGTCCTTAATCATGTATTCCCTTGAATACCCATTGAACCTTAGTGAAAACATGAATGCAGTTAAAAGTTAACACTTTCCACATACCAAAAATCCTCAAAATTCTATATACTCAAACCATGATATCACTTAGTCCTTATATCAATCATGAGCTCATGAATACAATCAAACATCTCATTATCTTCTTATCCTTTCATTATGCACTTATCATCTACTTTCCAAAATATTTGAATCACTTTTCATAGTTACCGGTACCTTAAAATTATTGAAAACCACAATAGACCAATACTTAAATATTTCAACACACCATAAAAGTACCTCAACAACATTATTCTTGAATACTAATACATAAACACTTCAGTCCATCCACATCAATGATTATCCTGGAATAAGTCCTTCCTTGATTTAGAAGTAACTTTTTAGGTCAGGGCATTGAGTTGGGTAATGCCCATGTTCTCCACAAATAAGACATTGAACTCCATAACAGTCTGTCACTCTATGACCCTTTTCTCTACACAGATAACATCGGTCCCTCCATTTGAGGTATTCCTCAAGGTTCTTCTTCCCTTCTTTAGAAATCCCAATCTTCCTTTCTTTATGCTCCTCAACATGCGAACATGCATAATAGTCTATCTTCCTCTTCTTTGATGAATTAGGCATACCACTAAATTTCACCTTGTTAATCATATATCGCGATGACTGATTCGGCATAATCACAACATCTTTCTCTCTAGGAATTACACAATTTTGTTGCTCATAGTCACCAATTTGTCCATTGGATTCAATGTTAACTGAATTCCTTTTGGTTCCCTCCATTAACTAAAACACAAAAATAATTTTGTGAGAATCAAAAATCATGCTAGAGAAACAACATAGTAAAGGGAAAGTATCCTCAATACCTAAGTTCTTAGGTTTAATCTAATATCGTTACCATAGTTCTAGGAATATATCCTATACGTATACTTATCCTTAGGTACATACCTAGACATACCTTAGAAATATCTCTAGGGATCTCACTAAAGTTCTCGCATCCTAGTTTCCAAAGGTTGACTAAACCTTTCCTCTGATACCAACTGTAGAGACCCGTATCTTGACTTACATGGACATTACATTACATTTGCGGAATACTTAGTACATAACAAAAACACACACACAAGGATCGTAATAGTTTAGTGTCTTTGGAAACTCGGAACGTAATCTTCTAATCGTGGTGAAAGATTTTCAACATCTCCTATAAAGATCTTCCCTTTTTTTTAGCTAAAACCTTTCTTTATATCCTGGGGAAAAGAAAACATAAAAGGGTGAGCTCAAATGCTCAGTAAGGGTAAACAAAAGAAATATCAATCACATCGTATTCATAAGAACATAACATTTTGGAAATCTTAACCTGCAAAAGAGAGCATAATTTCATAACATGGGATAAATCATGGTAGTGAAATGTAATCACAATAATCATAACTTAAAACATGAAACTTTGTGGCATTCACACATAATCATAGAGAATCATTTCTTGTTAGTCATGACTTATTGCCAAGACTATCTTAGTGGACAAAGTCCCTTTCTGAATCAAGTAACCCTCGTTTCAGTCCTGTTTCACTGAACCGGTATAACCTACCGTTCCAGCCCTATCTATCTCATGAGATATAAAATCTTTACCCAATGCATTGGAGGGAGATATAGGTCCCACCCATCTTATAATGAATCCTTTCTTATGTGTGCCACATAATCATAAAACATACATCATCGCATAACACATGTAACAAAAATGGGATTCTTGAAACATCATGACATCATAAAACAAATCTTATAAGGCAAATGACTTCATAAAAATAATTCCCTCATAACATAATCAAATCAATGTAATTAAAGGGATAAAAACAGAACCCTTTATTATCTTATATGGAAAATAATTTTGATAAAACACTTGAACTCCATTCTTGAGGAAAATATCCTTTCTTATTCAAAAACACTTTTCTTTTCTTAACATGTCATACTAAAAGAAGTTGATCAAAAATAAACTTGAAAACTTATAAAGGAAGATTCTTGGAAATAATGTTTTAAAAATCCATTCTTGCCGTATAAGTTAAAGAAAAACATTCTTCGTACTTTTGTCGGAAAAGTCAAAAAGTACCTCGTATAAAAAACGACAAAATATTCCTTTCATATTCTTTACTAAAAACTCACCGAAGGGTAAAATTGGATTTGAACTATTGTAAGTGGATGGAAACAATATTACATATTGAGGTAACATGGATGTGGATTATAAAATACACCCCAGTAAATACCAAAGTATAAACAATCTCGGATAAAAATGAGATTGTGATATTTTCCCTTACCTTAGGTCCGACTTGCTTTGTACGTGTCCGAACCTCCTGTATAATGATTTTCATAATGTTATTGACTTATTACAGAATCATATTCATTGTTATGATATCATATATGGTTCTCTTATGGCTTTATATTACCTGGTCTTTTGTAAATTCATGTTAAAGTAGCATTTTGGGTAAAATCGTCTTATTTGTCATTCGTGATTTTAACTTGTAATTATTAATATGATTACTTGGATCATGATTACTTATATCCAGAATTTAAAACATGATTTATATATAATATATATTGAGAATATACATATTATATATTGATAATGGAATGAAATACACCGGTCATGGAGACGGTAGTCCGTACGTACGCATGAACGCTGTTTTCGTTTCCTTATTGAATTGAGTGGAATTAAGTAGATGACATACATATAAATATACATAAATCCAGTATCATTATTATGTCATATATTTCATTATTACTTGTTATATATGCTTTATAATCATTCATGAATGGTTAATGTGGAGAATGAATCTCATCGCGTCGTGGAGACGGTAGTCCGTACGTACGCACGAGCGATGATATCATTTCTATAAATATTGAATTGAATGGGAGTGGATTATACAATATATCAGAATCAACATGATGTTGTAATAAGAATGTATAGTTATTCTTTACACCATTATACCCATCCATGTAAGGTGGTGGTGGAAAATAGATTACACCACGGCGTGGAGACGGTATTCTGTACGTACGCACGCGCGGTGATTTCTTTTTTCCGTAGGATGGATAGAAGGTTAATTTTAGTTTTTTCATATTTATAATAACATATTAGTATAAAATAAATACTTATGTTATTACTTTATCATGAAACAACTAAAGAAGAAGAAGTTGAAGAAGAATGAAATTGAAAAGATCGGTAATGGATATTACCTCTTCTTTGGAACGCCTCTTTGAATCCTCCACTTAGAGAACTAAGATTTGTTTTTGAAGAAGACCAGGACCTCTAGGATGTTTCTAGGGAAGTGGAGATGAGATTTTGGCAGAGGTTGGCCGAGCTTGAGTGCTCAAATTGGTGTGAGGAGGAGGGGGAGGAGGTGTCCTTTTATAAGGGAGGAGAGGGGCACCTTAGGAATATCTCAAAATATTATTTTATATTAAAGTCAAAATCGGTTTATAATGGCTCCAAAGGGTCTTATTTCGAAGCTAAGGTGGGGATGGGTCGCAATCCTATCAACCAATAGGATTTAGACAAGTTTAGGGTATTATTTTAACCTTATCAATTATATTTAACTCTAAGTTAAATAATTTAACTTTTACCACGTCTTTTTGTTTTCTTTCACTATATGATTAATACACTTACTATAACATGCCAAACGAACCCCAAATTGTTTATTATTAATATATATATCCTTATCTAAGTCATTTGGCCGAACCTTATATTTTTAGGAATAAAATAACAATTAGTAATATAATATTTGATTTAAAAACTATTTTGTGTCAATTTTGACACTATTTGATATATGATTTTTGTGAAAGTCATAACAGAATTATATGTTCGAACCAAGTTGATTAAATCAACACTAATATATCATAGTAACCTAGAAAATTAGTGGAATTCAGAAAAAGGCTTAAATTACATTTATTTTGGTATTTATATTATCAATTATGTCAATATTTCATTAATAAGATAATTACTGCATCATCTTTGTGTCATAAATATATTAAATTATTTGATGTCTAAAAATTAAAAATAAAATACCATCATGTATGAAAGCTTTTTAGCTTTCTAATGAATATTTACAATCGAATTTATATTATTTATAACCCCATATTAAAATTTATTTACTTATTAAACTTTGATTTTAACTATTTTAACCCTTCTTTAAATAAATTAATAATAAATGTCCTAATCTAATCCATGTGGGCCTAAATGGTCATATTTTATTCCTAAGTTTGTTTTTGGTCGAATTACACTTGTTCAATAGAATTAGGACATGTGTTAGGGTAATATTAATATCATATTTACCCTTAGTTACCCTATTTACTATTAACTGCGGTAAAAAAAGAAAAAAGTTACTATTCACCAAAAAATTATTTTCATCTCATTGAACCACATTTTAGTCCTTGATATTAACCGTGTCTCTCGGATTTTCGAAATTCCATTCACAGAAGTGGTAAAATTAAGTTTTATGCAAAATTCAGTTTTTAACCTACCACTTAGTGGTTTCACTATTCATCACAAATTGAAAGTTTTCAGAAAAATACCAAAATTTCACCCTAGGCTAATTTCGATATTCTGAGTCCAAAAATGAAGTCCATTTTGAAAAAAAAATTTCAAAAACTGATTATTACTATTCATAACAGCTAGTTTTAATAATATTTTAATAGCATATCGTTGTTTAGTGAAACTCGGTATTGCGTACTACACACGCTATCGAGGAAGGTTACGATTGCGTGTAATGAAAGGCAAGTCAAGGATACGTGTTATGCAAGCTCCTTGTAGCGTACAACACAATAGATTAATAAAATTAAAAAGAATAGTTTTCATAAAATCTCGGGTTGTTACAATAATACATATAATATAGTCTGCTTTAACAATAAAAATGGTTTCATTACTATCCATGATATAGAAAATGTTGAACGTAATTTTGTCATCCAATAAGGTTGTAAATCAGCACCACATGAACAATGATTGTGTTTTTAAAATTTAATGCATAGATAAAATATTTTGATGAATGGTATTCCCCTAAGATGATATAACTACATTATATAGACAATACTAGACTTATGATGTTCATTTAGATAGAAGAGGTGGGGAGATAATAATAAAAGAAGACAACTTGAATATAAATTAATAGGAAAAGAAAGAGTATTTTACCACTTGAATACTCATCCTTGAGAACATCCTCATAGAAATTGTTTTTTGTCTTTAGATGATTACAATGGCACATTGAATTGGGGTAGAGGCATTGGGAGAATATTTTGTAGAAATTTGACAAGTCTCAAAGCATGGAAGTGGTGAGGTGATGGGGTTGTTTTTTTGTGAAGGAGAGGGGAGATTTCTCATTATTTTATTAATTATTTTCTTATTTTCTCGAGAAAATAAATAGTGTTTATTATTCTGAATATTTATAGTAATAGGTGCATATTATATTAAACTATTTGTTTTTAAACCATTCATGATGTTAGTAATAGTGTATTTAACTTATAATGAACAAATACCTTAATTTACCATAGTTTACTATTCACAAAATTCAACTATTTTCACCATAACAATTTTTCAACTTGTAGAATCCAATACATGTACCCCATTTCATGAATATAATTTTCTAACTATTTTATATTTAATTTTTAGTTAATACCATAATATACTAAAAAATATATTTTCAATCTATAACTGAATTTATAACACATTAAAAAATTAACTAAGGGTTCATAAAATTATAATGAAACCATAAGACAAAAAAATTATCAATTTATTATAATTGTTTATGAAAAAAAATATTTAAACTCATTTTATTGATTATAATATTTCAAGTAAATATTTATTAATTAGAAAAATACAAACACTTAATTAATAATTTTTAAAATATTCATTTACATATACTCTAATATAATTATATCACACTTTGAATTATAATCTTCTTAGTTATTTTATTGAAACATGGATGAGGTTACTATTAAATAGGTTTCTTGACTATTCATATGTCTCATATTAATATTAACCAAAAATATATGTTGATCCTATCAGCCTCTAAATATCGTAAAAACGAAACCATACATGTTCATTTATAAAAATTTAATTCATATGAGGGGGGAAAGTATATTTAATGGTATGATTATAACAATATTGTTTAAAAAAATTATTTCTTTTCATAGAGACACAATTTTTTGTGCATTACATTCTATGTAAAAAAATTATAAATCCTTATCGGGAAATATTCTCCCATTCTTTAATAAATTTCATCCTTTCAATTTGATATTTCACTATGAGAAATAGAGGTTGGTTTATGGAAATTAATTTATAATGATTTGTAAATATATTGTTTCTTATCCTAAGAATTTCCCCAAGGAATTTCTAAATAGGTGCATAGTAATTCCCATTTTCATGTAATATGATACCCTGAGTTAGTCCTAGAGAACCTTTTTGGAGTTGTTACTTTTAGGTACTATGCCAGAACCACGTACACTTGCAGTATCCAGAAAATAATGTATTTCATAGAAGACACGCATAATATTTACCTTACAAATATTTCCATGATGTTCTTACTATCATTCCTTTAATTATATATTAGGTTTATCATTCCTAAAGTATGTTTTTCATATCCAATTCCCATTGTTTTTATTAAACATCCTTTGATACCAATTGTAACACCACGACCCAAGATGACTAGATCAAGTGCATTATTTTGTTACATTTTCATGATTATAATGAATCAAATCCCAAATGACTGATTAGTTTATTAGCCTTGAAGAATATATATACACAAATATATGAAATTTTAAATTGGTAAAAGATAACAAAATATATCACATAACAAAAGAAAATAAACACTATCCTTGAAAACTCAATAAATTATATCTTCTTCATAACATGGGGAAGGAAAAAAATTAAAGGGTGATATCACATTCTCAGTAAGGGTTAAATATTGTGGATTCTATAAAAAAATTATATCAATCACAATCAATTAGACTTAATTAATACGATACAATGAATAATTGAAAAACACACCTTCAATAATGTGATAATGAAAAAGAATCCAAAGATTTTTTTCATAGTTAAAACCTGATGGAAAGTAATACATAAATACTGAATAAATATAATTATTATTATTTGGTTATCATATATGTGGAAAATGAACCATCATACCTTCAATGTGTTTTATGTTTTTCGGTGGAAATTTCTTTAAATCTCCTTAGAAAGAAACACGAGATATTTTTTGCCAAATGTTTTGTCTCATGAGACCTCTTGATTCCTCAAGGGGGTATAACGGGACCAATAAATAACTAAAATTCAAAAATAATTATTCATACATATATTCAATTCATAAAAAATATTCATTATTTATATCCATACTAAGTAGAGTAAACAGATTCATCAATATTTCCCCAGTTAAAATGATATTCAAAATAAACATTGCATGTAAAAAGGTATAAATCTAAGATGATAATCTCATCCATGATTAAAGAATATAGATATTTAATAGAAATAAAAGTTCAAATAAAAAATTTTCTCAACCAGGAAATAGATACACCACATAAAAATTACATGGTGCACAATTCCAAATATGTATTAATGAAATTGGAATTGAGATAAAGTCATTTACAACATTGTAATAAATCAAATATTATTAAAAAAAATATTAACAATTAAATTTATAATTTAATAACATGAATATTAATTGAATCATGTTATTATATATCAAATGGATGTATACATACACCACATACAATAAATATAGTGGTGAATAAAAGAAATATCATGGGAAAAAATGTGAGATGAGAAACCCATAACTTATTTCTGAATATGTTCAACACATGATATTAATATTGTGGATTATAAAATTAAATCATATACTTAATTATTTCATTGTATTTTATAAATTTATTTTATTTACTATAATTTTATTATGAATTTATTTCCTTTTTTATGAGTCATAAGATATAATTTTATTTCTTGGGATCACTTGTTTCTTTGGTTTTCATGAGGGGTATAATTGCATATGAGTATGGAAGTTCTCCTAGAAAGGGTATAAATCACAGAAATTAAATTTTTATGATATTAATGAACATGATTATTTTTAAATTTGTATATATATCATTCGGTTATATTTTATGAGTATGAGTCAGTATTTAGGACATTTAGTGAAAATAATTTATATTATTACGGCAGTAATAGATCATAATGACCTTATTTTGTTTTATCGTTTATTACTTTGTAATTATGTTACTTAAAAAAATAGAAGAAATTTTTTTATACATATATTATATTGTTATTTAACCATAAAAATGGTTCAATTTCCATCCTTGAAGGATAAATTGATGAATGAAAATCAGTTGTCCACAATGGTTGTAAATCAACACATATCAGAAGATTATTATATTTTTTAAATAAAAGAGAGAGATATAAAAAATTGAATTTGATGAAATTTATTACATTAACATTATAAAATTATATTATATAGATGATAATATAGCTATCATGATCATTTGGATAGAGGAGGTGAGAAGAGAAGGTAAAAATAAATAAAAAGAAAAAGGAAGAGGATTTTACCTCTTGAATTTTCCTCTTTGAGAACCGACATAAGGAGATTGGTGTTGGTCTTTTGGTGATACTAAGTGCTCACGGTCATGGGGAAAGTATGGGGTAGAATATTGGTTCAAAATTTGACAAGTCTCAATTCATGGAAGGTGCGAGGAGACGGGGTGGTATTTATAGTGGTTGACATGTGTGATTTCTAATTATTTTATTCATTATTTTAATTTTTTTCTCAAGACAAGAAATAATATTTATTCTTGTGACTAATTATAATAGAAAATGAATGTGACTTATAAAAATGTGTTATTAAATAATTCATGATATTTGTAATAGTGTATTTAACTTATAGTGTATAAATACAGTAAAAACTGTATTTTACTATTCACAAGGTCAACTATTTTAGAAAAATATAAAAAATTCACCCTATCAATTTTTCAACAGGTAGAATCAAAATATAATATATATTTCATGAAAATAGTTGTAAAAATATGAGAAATTTAAATTCTAGTTAGAACCATCATTTACTAAAAAAATCATATTTTAAATATAAAACTGATTTTATAACACTTTTTAAAATTAACTAAGGTCTCATAAAATTACCATAAAATCATAATAAAAAAATATTTATTTATGAATAATCATTAAGGAAATTAATTTTATTTTTACTGATTTTATTAATAATTTATGACTTAAAAAAGTTTCCAACAATTAATTAGTAATTTTTAAAATGATCATTTTCATATACTATGATATAATAATATCATAAATTCAATTATAAGATGCCTAACTTTTATTTATTAAAACTTGGGTGAGTTTACCATTTGATAATTTGATTTACTATACATAATTATCATATTAATATTCAACCAAAAACTTTATTGATCTTATAAGACTATAAATATGTTACTGATCGCATCCATGAATTTCTTTTTTTCAAAATGAAATTCACTATAGTGGAAAAGTAAAATTTAATGGTAAGGTTATAAATATCTTATTTTAAAGAGGTATAATTTCATAGAGTCTCGTTTTTGTGTGCAATACATTCTATATTAAATCTATTCGTAAATATTTTTGGGTGTTATAACTAATGCGATAATAATGTTGTTACTAATTGAAAATTACATGGACATCTAGAGGAGACTAAAATTTAAATATATTATCAAAATGGTTTAATATTACCTCCTTCAATGTTAATTGAAGCATATATAATCTTGGTTAAATTGATATTGAAATGTAAACCTATTACCACTTTGGTAACTGTTGAATCATAATTTGCATTAATGAATGAAATCAAATGAAACATCAAATATATTTATAATAAGGACATTTATGTTATGACATATCTATGGGGTTTTATAAACACCTCATAATATATATATATATATATATATACAACATAACATATGTCCCAATGAAGTAATTTTGTGATGATAAACTCATACATCAACATCAACAAGCTTCAAAAGAACTCCTAATTCAATTATAATAAATTTAAATTTCTTAATATTTAATAATATTTTCTTTTACATAATAAACGTATCATATATTTTCCACTCATAGAATCTCAATGCACATTTATTAATAATCACTTATTAAAATATTTGATTTTGTGGTGTTAACTATTTTGTTAATCATGGAAGCTTTGGAATATAATTTCTATTCCTTGTATATTGATTATAGTTCCATCATATCCATGATATTATTATTGATATAAATATCATATACATTCATTGTTAAGGTATTTTTATTCATCGATTAATGGTATATATAAAAATTGATTTATATTGTTCATTGGAATGGTAAGCTATACGTATGCATGAATATTGTTTTCATTTTATAATTAAAATATTGAAAGAAATATTAATATGTATTTAACAATAATGAATATGAATTATAATATATATATTTATATATATATATATACATTAAATCTATCCTTATAAACAATCTTAAATGTAGTAAGTAAATAATGAATCACATTGTTTCATGGATGTGGTAGTCCACATGTATTCACAGACATTGTTATCATTTTCCAAAGGAAGTGAACATAATAAGATATATGAGATATTAAAATTATATTAAAAATTATATTAAAAGTATAATATATAATAATTTATCCCATAATAATAACCAACCATGAAGAATGGTGAAATAAAATAAATTTCATCGCTATGTGAAGTTTGTAGTCCACACGTACACATGATTGAAAATTTTAATTTTTTATTTTATGTAAGGAGAGTGGTTATTGGAGTTACTGTAATTGACATTTAAGTATATTTTTTATACTGATTTTATTATTTTTCGATTAATACCAATGACTTATGTTATAAATAATAAAACATTAATTTGTAGTGGTCGAGTAGGATGATTACCTCTTCATAAGTAAGTATCCTTTTTATTTTTTAAGGGCCCTTTGAATGGGATTTTAAGAATAGCATAACCGATATATTTTTCTTATGATATTTTATAAGCTAAATGGTCTAGATTTGGTCTATATAGATGTCTCAATGTGGTGTAAATAAAAGGGATCCATGGTGTCCTTTTATAAGGGAGGGAATGGGTGATCTTGTAAATTGTTTATAAAATATAACATTAAAAAGGAACATTCCATAAAAAGAGGTTATAAACTAATGTTATTTTTAAATATGGAGGATATGGTCTTTATATAATCATCCTATCAAATTTATATTTGTTTAGATATAATTTTTTTATCATTTATATCAACCGCATCACTTACAATTTTTACTGATATCTACGACAACAACATATCAAATCATACTTATAAGTCAAAAATTTACATTACAATTCAAATTAATGAACTTTTAAACCATATATTATCCCCCATGTTATATTTAATATTTTTTTAATTTTAAATAATTTAATATATTTTCTTTCATAAAATGTCATTATTTTCATTTTGACTGAATGTATTTAATTTGAATTTAAAGACATAAACATAGTGATGGAATTAAAATATAAAATAAAAAAAATGTTATATTTATCTATAATAACTCATTAATCTCAATAATTCATTCAAATTATATTACCAATAATGATTTTCAAATCAATAACATTTTTTTTCCAACTTGCATAAGCATTGTGCCAGTGTTGTATAAACGTTTATGGTAATTATATAATCACTAATAATTATAAATATATTCCAATTATAAAATTAATTTGATTATATAAATAAAAATTTTAATATTGATGCACAACTTTTTTTATGCCAATGTGAAAATATAATATATATTTAAAAGAATGCGAGTGAAATTTTTTATGTTTATTTATATAAAATATTATAATGGTCATAATAAATTATTCTTATACAACACCAGAAATTATAGATTTATGGAGGATTATATATGAAATATACTCATCCAATGAATAATATGAATGGTTGGGGTTGATATCAAGACCGTACCTCATATTTTTGGCATTGTTTTTCCAATTTTACCCTTATTGAGGAAAAAATGTTATTCTCTCATACAATTCATAATGACAAAAAATAAAAGGGAACTATTAAAAAATATTAACCTATTAATTAGAAATATTGTATAAACTTTTTAACAATAAATATATATTTTTTTATTAAATTATTATTAATATTAATGTGAAAATTATGATGAAAACTAGTTTTTATAATGATGTTTTTTAATGCAAAATAATTTAATATTATCAAAATTGGAAAAATTATAAATTCAAACAGAATTAAGTGGATAATTATAAAAAATATATATCATTTTTTACATTAGGAAAAAATTAAAATATATTATGTTATGTTTAATTTACATTATTTAATGAAAAGTGATGTCAATGTTTGAAAAATCATTTTTTATTTCTCACATCAAAATAAGTCATTTCAAAAAAATTTCAAAATATCAGGCTATGTTAATTTTGATATTTTTAATTTAAAAATTATTTTTACTTTATAAATAACAAATTTGATACATTTCAAAAAAATTATTTTAATTTCCATGCACAAAATGAAATAAAAGTAACTTTGGTTGAAAATTAAATTAGTACATATTAACTAAAAATAATTAAAAACATTACCCAATAGAAATATATATATTAATTTATAAATTATGTTACTCATATTCATACATTCTAATTCAATTTATAGGTTATAATGGTCACAGATTAACTTTATTATATTTATAATATATACAAATTTGTGTAAATATTAGTGTTTCATGTAAAGAAATCTATTAAGATAAATATTATTTGTTAAAAAATTTGGTTATTCTAATTACACTTTCACAAGGAATGATATAATTATTCAATACCTATTATCGAATGAATTAATTCTTCTTAAAATGGAAACAATTTAGTAATCCAATTTTACTGAGAATGAATTTATTCCAACATGTGATCAAAATTATATTAAGAGTGATTGATTAAATCATAATGCAATTCTATGATTTCATTTTATCTGGAAATTTATTAATGTCAATAGTGTAATGATAAAAAATAAATTGTAGATATTTTGTAGAACAATTATTAGATAATTAATAAAGGGAAGAAATGAAGAAATTAAATTTTGAATCTAATATATTAAGACAATGAAATAAAGACGATGAATCTATTGTTTATTTCTGCATAGTTGTTATTTTCTATGTTGAGTACCATTGGATTATTTATTTAAAAGCATTATTATTGTATTATTTTTTAAAATATACAATGTGTTTTATATAAATTTTATTTTAAAAAAAATATTTAGTAATTTAAATCCATAATTCTAACAACATTCTATTAGATGAAAAATAAATTAAATTCATTTCCTATGAAATGATGAAACTATGTAATTTTAGGATAATAGTAATAATGATATAAAATTATACAATAAATAATTTAAACACGACAAAGGAATGAACTAAATTATTATTGAATAATATGATTATAATGAATAAGAAGAATTCAAAATGTTTTTTACATATTTATTTTATTTATCTTGTAATTATTAGAATATATAAAGGAATATATTTTGAAAATATTCCAATTATGTGATTCTCTTGTAGGTATCTTTCAAATTTCACAAAAATTCCTATATTGAACCAAAATGAATATTACAATGATATGGATATCAATCCATGAATATCCAAAATTAATAAATAACAAAACATTTGTATGTTACTTTTTATTCAAGGTGGATGGGTAGTAGTTTTCTAAACCCAATAATTGAGACATATTATATATGTTTGATTTAAAAGTGATCATTGATGATGATGTATAAATTAATACATAGAATGAATATAATAAAAAATTAATTATATTATTATTTATTGAGTAAGATCTCACATTTATTGAGATTAGTAATTATTGAAGTGAGGAGGATTCTAAAATGGAGTACATCGTTAGGTAGAGACTCAAGAAATGTACATCAAAGACATTAAATTTGATGATGAGGAACAAAATTATAGAGAAATATGATAAATATTCATGAAATAATATATCATATGATGGTAAAAAGGTGTCGATGTAAATACATTTGATAGATTATATAAAGATGTTACTATAATCTGATAATAAATTGACAAAATTTATATAATAGAAAACTAAATAATGGGAGAAGGAATTTTACGTTTTTTAATATAAATAATTAGAAGAAGAGAAATAAATGGGAATGTTCGTCTCTATATTCTATATTTATATTCAATAATTTATATAAATAATTAATAATAATGTTACTAAAAATTTGATAAAAATAAGTAGATGCATATATTGAAATATTAGTAAAAATAACAAGACACTTTTTAGATGTCTTTAAATTATAGTATCATCAACACAAATGAGTAAGACACTAAAAATAGATAAATGAAATTACTATGTTACTAAAATATAATGATGTATTTTTATTAGGTATCTACCATAATTTTTTTCGATAATTGGTTCAATGTTTTTTGGTAAAAAAATCGTATAATAGTAGTAGTCTATAATAAGACAATATAGAGTGTATAATAGAAAATATTCATTTATAGATACTATTGGTACTATTATACTAATGACACTCTTAATGAATATTTTGGTTTTATTACCAATATTACAATAAATTTAAAAAATATTATAGGAAATGATTGAGGGGGAGTAATTTTTCTCAAAGAAACATAATAAGAAAAAAAATTAAAATTTTGGATTAATGTTAAAAAGTTTCCATTATGTCTAAAAAAGGTGTTCCCAACGAGATCATTAGTAGAAGAATGAATCACTATTTCACTTACAAAAACTGAGTATCGTCTTTAATACTCAAAATTCATAGATAAATAATAATATATTAATGGAAAATTCATGGGTTTTCCAAATGGAACTCAAAGTATTTCAAGAGGAATGACCATTAATAATGGAAAGTGGATGTTTTTATTATATAAAAATAGATTCAAATATTAGAAATCATTTTGAATTGTTTATAGAATAATTCAATACATAACGAAATTATGTTTCACTGAATATAGTTGGTGTTGTTAGTAGTTATTTAAAATTATAAGCTGAAATAAATGATTTCTATATTTGTTTATTGGTTAAAAAGTAGATAATGTGTGTCTCTACTTTTTGATATTGGTAATGTAATAGAATTTCAAAAACATTAATTTTTGGTGAATATATTAAAATATTGATGTATACTGTTATGAATATATTTAACAATAGGTATCATGTTTTTGGTTACGTATGTCTAAATTTTTCCAACTCCAATATTAATGATTAAAATATACTGTAGAATCAAAGAATTAGCCATGTTTTTCAACAAGAAATCTGTTGTCTTATCAAAAAAATAATTTTTATGATGTACCTATGTTTAGGATATAATATTAGTATACATTTTCCATATTCCAAAATGGAATGATAGTTAACTATTTACAAGAAAATGATTCATTATTAATATATCACTAATTAGTTCCCCATAAAATAAATGTTTGGCAGCCTATGAGGAATCAATAAACAAATAGAACTAAATAATTTATGAAAATTATTGAATAAATCAATTATATTACATTTATTCTGTTAATTAAGGATAAATAATATTCCCAACATATGGTAATAGTTTAAAGAAGTAGTTTAGAAAATAATAGTGGTTTCAAAAATAAGAAGTTACTAATTTAAAATTATAAAAAGTAAAAAAATTAATAATTTGAAGCATATAAAGAATAAAATGTAATAATAAATCAATTATGTGAATTTATATATCAATAAATAATTTTTTATTGGATCAATTTCAATTTTTTATAAATATATTATACCATGAACATAGAGAGTTATACATCATGATTTTATTATTGGTAATCAATTTATATAATGGATGGAATTAAAGATGTTGTTTTATTCCAAAAAAAATCAAATATTTAACATTAAAATATATATTATAAAATTTATCATAATTTTAAATAATTTTAGTTATTTGATAGACTTTTTATTATCAATGTTAATGTGAATATTTTTTGAAATTAATGAATATATGTAGAGACTCGAAAATTCCCTAGAAATGTTTTTCTTATATATATGGGATTCTTACGGGTCTACGAAAATTTACTGCACTTGATTCTGAGGCTCGGTGTGCCCGGAATCAATTTCGGAAGTTCTTTTTTGGTACATTCAATAAATGTACAAGAAGGATTTTATAACATTTGAACCTGTGCTCGAAACTAAAATCTGAGGGCACCTTTGAACTAACAACAACAGTATTCGCTTAAGAAGACTTTCACCTTGACGGCAGATGGTTGAGAATAAAGGTTAGTTTTTGGCTTTTTATAAAAAAATAATAAAATAAAGTTTACAACACTTTATTTTATTTAGGAGCCACCATGAGTGTGAGTGGTTGTTGGTTAAAACATCCACTTTGGAGTTGGAGGTGAGACCGCCACACCCTAACCGCCCATGAGAGGTTATAGTGGTGGGGCCCACCTGAACACAACTTCCCCTAATAGGTTACGTCGTGGGGACCACATGAGACTAAAACACCAAATTAATGGGAGGGTAGAAAATCCCTCAACTCCCCTCATTAATGAGAGGGGAGTCCCTTGACCTCCTCTACCATTAATTGGTTCCACCTCTCCCTTTTAATCAATTGCTCCAACACATGTAAATTATTAAGGGGAGCCACTTAATTTATTTATCCTTTTTGATATTATTGTGCCAATAAAATAATAGATAACTTATATTATTTTTGTCTTGGAAATTCTCCTTTGGTGGGATATTTAGAGGAGACTTAGGGAGAAAAGAATTTCTCCCAACGAATAACAAAGAACGTAAAGAACGCCGCCAACATCCTTCCTCATCTTCCTCCCTCGGATCCTGCTGACATGGAGTGTCTTCCACGGCCGATGCAGCTCAGGGTTGGGAGTGCGTGACAAACACTGCGAACGAAGAACTTCATCATCTCCTTTCCGCAACACCATCAACGAACAACGAATGTCGGTCGATGAATCAAAAGTAGGGGGATTACCTTGTTTTTTACCCTTTTTCTTTTCTCATCATTGTTT
Organism: Viscum album; assembly: GCA_963277665.1. NCBI lineage: Eukaryota > Viridiplantae > Streptophyta > Magnoliopsida > Santalales > Viscaceae > Viscum > Viscum album. The sequence goes on along the minus strand of OY728119.1, from coordinate 1,856,604,055 downwards.
GAAAAGAAATCGGTGTATGGTTGTAAATAATTGATGTTCATCATTCCTATTTCGATGAACAAATTGATATCACTTAAACACAAAGGATGTGGGCCAACATAACATGGCCCAACATCCTTCGTCGATTCTTCTTTCTTGTGGCGTTCTATGGCATGGAGACGAGGCGACATTGACGATGGTGGCAATGACGAAGGTCGCGCTACCCACAACCTCTATGAATCACGCTGCCCCCGCAGTGCACCGAAGCATCCATCCGACCACTGTAGGCCAGGGCGGCGCCCAGCCCGCCTACCTTTTGCCTCCCGGCACCCTGCCCTACGCGCGACCTGCCTACCCACGGCCCTCCGGTACCCTCACGCCCTACCCTGTGCCCTACATGCGCCCCCGCGGCCTAACCTACGCATGACCCTCTTGCCTGCGGCCCTTCGGTGCCCTGTCACACCTATCTGGTTCCCCCGCGCTCTGGCCGGGGCCCTGCCGGCGCCCTCACGCCCTGCTCGGCACCCTCGCGCCGTGCCCGGCCCCATGTCGGCGCCCCGGTGGCCTGCCCAGCCCCTGCTGCGCCCTGACCGACGCCCCCCCCCCCCCGGCCTTCCCGGCCCCTACTGCGGTCTGCCCAGCCTCTATCGCGGTCTGCCCGGCGCACCCGTGGTCTGACTGCTTGTCTCCCAACCTGCCTGACCTCCCAGGGAGAGTCGCCCGAGCTGCACCCCTTGTGTCTCTAGTCGAACCGGCCCCAGCCTTCAGTCTGAGTCGCCTACGTGGCGACCTCCGGGCCAAACCGCCATCATAGACCGCGGGGCCGGGCCCGGCAGACCGGGCCAGAAAAATCTGCGGGCTGACCTTCCCAACGGGCTAGGTCAGACCCAACGAGTTTGACTATGTCGACCCATACTGGGTCAGCCCAGACTTGGTTGGGCTGAGTCAGTCTGACCGGGTCAGACCGTACCTGGGCCCATTGCTGAACCTTTAACTTCATGGGCCATATCTTTGGCACCAGACGTCCGTTTGACGAACCTTCAGCAGCACCGGTATTCTTGGAGCGAATATGTCCCTGTGAGAATACCCCACTGGTGTTCGGGGTATAGTTGAGATATGATCAGGTTGGATCGTAGACGAATCCAACCAGGCCCTCGAGACTAAAAGGCTAATTACTAACAGACTGGGTGTCCGAATGACACGTCATCTATTGCATTAAGACCCCTATGACTTGGCAGACCTTTGATATACTTCTACGTGGGACTTCGTGAAAATTGGCATATCATCCAGCAGCTTGTGGAGCAGATCTTCCAGAGACGTGTAGGCATTTGTGCGAAAACCTAGTAGCTATATGAGACATGACGATTGATGACCAATTCAACTCAGAGTGATTCTACTAGCCTCGTGAATAGTGCCTCTGTGCGAGCACGGCAGACCCACGGTGGGGAGATCCTCTGTGTGTGGGTGGCAGACCCACGGTACTCGACATGTGGAGTACCTCAGCAGGATTCTAGGGGAGTGCCAATGTGTGAGTGCAGCAGACCCATGGTGGAGATTTCCTATGTGTGAGCATAAAAGATCCATGGTACTCGACATGATGAGTACCTCAGCAGTCCAAGATAGTGGGAAGTGCCTCTGTGTGACGCGACATGCCCAATGTACTCGATAGAGGATGATTTCTCCAGCTGATGAATGTTCAGGTTAATAAAAATCCTAGTTTGAGATGAGTCATTTACTATTGTGTATTCCTCATGATTGAGATGGGATACTAGAGAACTTAGATATATGTATGGGCATATACCTAAGTAATGGTTATCCGTTGATTTCATACATTGTGGTTATTCCTTATTAGATTTTGTGAGACCTTAAGAGTCTCGGGGTTTCTGCTGAGTATCATTATACTCACCCATGCACGGGTTATGCCTGCACCTCGTTGTGTTGGTTGTAGAAGACAGACATTGCTGACTGAGGCAGAGAGTAATAGGACTGGACGGTACCCATAGGTGGACCACCCGGTGTGATGGTACATGGAGGAAACAGACGGACATGGAGTGCTGAGGAGACCATATGTACCTACCTTTCAGGTAGAACCCTAGAGGACAACCTAGTAGCTGTTTTAATTTTTTTCTGTTGTACTTTCTTTCATTTGTAATTGTATTATTATGTTGGGATTGTACTTATGTCCCCTTTTTCTTTTCAGCACTTCTTTTGTACACAGTTTTACTTAGTGTTTTTCTTCCAGTTGTGTACTTTGATGTTTTTTTACAGTTATAAAGGAAATTCCTTCCCAGTTTATGTATTTATGCCTTTGGTGCTAGTCGCCAGCCCCTGGCCTATTGAAGGAGGTCTTGGGGGTAGTCACGATATGGGACTTGGGGGACGGGTCGTGACAAATTGGTATCAGAGGAGTCGGTTCTAATGCAGAACTGAGAACACTGATCTTTATTTTCTGTGAAGCAATAGTGTTAAGGGTACTAAGTGTGGTTTTCAGTTCAGGGAGTCCAGTGTTGGTGCAGGCGGCTGATATATCAAAACACCAGGACCTTGACTACTGATTTTCGACTAACATCACGAAAAAACTAATTGTGTGTGTGTTTAAAATTTTTTCTCAATGTCATCTCAACCAGGTCATCTCACCAGGTATAATCTTTTGACTGTGTTGCATCTGTTTCTTTTAGGATTCCTCCTTGCGGACAACTAGTTAGAGTCCCAAGATTCATACGTACTGAGAGTCCACCGAGCGACAAGGCCTCGGTGCACGACCCTTTACCAGCGGATGCACAGTGGTACTACTTCTCGTTGGTCCACCGATGCCACCAGCCCCAACAGCAGATGATGCACACCGCTTTAGTGCATTTCATGAGTTCCAGTGCCATAGGCCACCCAGGTTCAGGGGAGAGACGGACCCACGGGCAGCTGCAGATTGACTAGAGGTTATGGTGAGATTCTTCAGGTTAGTAGGGACACCAACAGACTTCATGGTGATCTTTGCCATGAGTCTCCTTCAGAAAGAAGCAAGAAGATGGTAGAGTCTGATGCTTCATGTTCATGACGAGGTGACGCTACTATGGGAGGACTTCGAGAGCCTGTTTCAGGCAGAGTTTGTCCCAGCCTCTCTCCGTGCAGTGCGGAAATAGGAGCTATTGCACCTACAGAAGGGTAGCATGACGGTGGCGCAATACTCAGCAAGGTTCACCGACCTCTCATGCTAATCCAAAAATATGGTATGAGACCCATTCTTTATGGCCTAGACCTTCGAGCAGGGGCTCAGGCGAGATATCAGAGAATCGATGATATACCTCAACATCCCGACACAGTCAGGGGTGTTAGGGAGAGCCCTCCTAGTGGAGATTTTCCTTGCTGAGCAGTCTCCAGTAGCTAGACCCACCACTAGTTGACATAGCGGAGTCTTATGCAGATGGAAGTAGAGAGATGACGCAGAGGGCCAAGAGGAGCAGACCCATAGGTGGACAAACACATGAAACATGATCAGTTTTGCAGGACACACAGAGCAGAGACACACATTCTAGTAGCAGGAAATGTTACTCATGTGGCGGGCATGGTCACATGGCTTGTGACTGTCCGACCCGCTGTACAGACGATCAACAAATAGTTGAGGGTCCTCCCAGGAAGAGTCATATATTCAATCGAGGCGGTCCACAGGGCGTAGGTGGACATGGAAGAGGAGCAGGACGTGCAGTTGGCGATGGATGTCGTTATGAGGTGTTAACAAAACCACCACTAGTAGTTCCACCCCGACCGTAGGGAGCAGGTGGACAGGGGAGATCTCAGCTCCAGGAAGCTGAGGCTTACGATCACGACACTCCAGAGATGAATGAAGGTATGATCTGTGTCTACTATACCTTATCAGTGGTTCTTATAGACACAGGTTCCAGTCAATCTTTCATTTCCATATCCCTTGTTCAGAGCTCATAGATTCCGACAGAGTCTTTGGCTCGATCCTTATGGCTAGAGACTCATACAGGAGCAGATTCGACAATTATGCACTGGTGAGGATAGTGTGAGATTACTCTAGGAGGTGATAGCATTTGATGGGATCTCCTAGTAGTGGCGTCGAGGGCTTACGACATCATATTGGGTATGGAATGGTTATCTACTGTTCATGCTCATATCGACTGTGTTAGGAAAAAAGTGTCATGTGTCCACACAGATGGAATTATGTTTACCTTCACCAGCATGAAGGGAGTCCTTATAGCACATGATATACTTACTCTTAGTAGGGTGCAGGAGAACACTCACCAGTTGGATTACCTTACTCTCCGAGAAGTTGATGTGGAGAGTCCGACTTATCCTGTAGTGGTGGACCAATATGTATATGTTTTCCCTGACGATGATCCAAGACTACCTCCTCGTAGAGGGGTGGACTTCTACATTGACCTGTATCCTAGGAAGATACTGATATATACTCCATCATATCAGATTGCTCCCGCTGAGCTTCGTGAGCTGCGAGTACAGCTAGAGGACTTGCAGGGGAAGGGATTCATGCGGACTAGTGTTTCTCCCTAGGCAGCCCTGATTATGTTTTCCAAGATGGCGGATTAATGCTTGAGGCTCTATGTCGACTACCGTTTCCTGAACCATGTGACCTTAAAGAACATGTACTAAATACCGAGTATAGTTGACCAGTTTGACCAGCTGAAGGGAGCATGGTGGTTCTCGAAGATATACCTCAGAGCAGGCTATAACCAGCTCAGAGTTCAAGATGAGGATGTGAAGAAGACAATATTCAGGTGTCGGTACGACCACTTTGAGTTCTTGTTTATGCCCTTCAGCGTAACCAATGATCTAGCAGTGTTCATGAGTCTCATGAACATGATCTTCCAACCATACCTCGATCACTTAGTCATAATCTTCATCGACGACATTCTGATCTACTCTACTACTGAGGAGGAGAATGCCTAAAATTTTCATGTAGTAATGGACATAATCCGAGGGCACCAGCTTTATGTTTACCACTTGAAGTGCCATTTTTGTATTCGAGAGGTTCACTTCTTGGGGCATGTCATCTCGGATGTTGGACTTGCAGTGGTTCCAGTGAAGATCAAGGCAGTACTTTCTTGGCAGCCACCTATGAGTGTGACGGAGGTACGAAGTTAGCTGGGTTTGGATAGATACTATTAGAGGTTCGTTCCAGATTTCTCCAGAGTTGTAGCACCACTATCATCCTTGATAAAGAAGGTTCAACCCTTCGTGTGGTCAAAGAGATGCTAGAAGAACTTTCAGAGGCTAAGGTAGAGACTGACTAGTGCCCCCATCATGATGCTTCTGGAGGAGGGTGTATGGTACGTAGTCTACTGTGAAACATCAGGGAACAGACTTGGGTGTGTCCTGATGAAGGAGCAAGCAGTTACTGCTTATGGTTCTCGGAATCTGAGACAACGCGAGAAGAACTACGCAACCCATGACCTTGAGTTAGCAGCAGTAGCCTTTGCCTTGAAAATGTGTTAGCACTATCTGATGTGTGAGTGTTTTACCCTGTAATATGATCACAAGTGTCTCAGGTATATCTTCTCTCAGAAGGACTTAATCTTGATACCGTGGAATTGGCATGAGTTCCTCTAGGACATTGACTTCGATATTGTCTATACTTTGGAAAAGGGGAACATTGTTGCGGATGTACTCAGTAGGAGATCTGGTATACAGCTACTAGGCGAAGCGATAGAGTAGATGGCTACCTTACAGATATCCTTTGCGGATAGGGACTGAGAAACCTTCCTATAGTCTCTTACGGTCACTCCCCCACTTTTTTATCATGTTAAGGAGGCACATCATGGGGATGTTGACTACGAGACAGGACGTGCTCAGATATCCATAGGGCAGGCACCTGATGGATTCTCTGAAGGTGGGGAGCATGTCATCCTCTTCAGAGGACGTACTATAGTACCAGTTAACTTCCAGAGGATGTGTTGAGGAAGTTCCACGCATCCTCTCTAGCGGTACATCTATGAGTGTAGAATATGTACCCAGACCTTCGACGACAGCACTGGTGGCCAGGTATGAAGAAAGAAGTAGCGGAGTTTGTCTCTCGGTGCCTCACTTGTCAACAAGTGAAGGCATTGCACCAGGTACCAGCATGCTTGGATCAACCTTTAGAGGACATAGAGTGGAAGTGGGATGGGATATCCACGGACTTCATGATGGGTCTATCATGTACGTCCAAGGGACAAGACTCTATCTGGGTGATCATCGACGGACTCACAATGTCGTCCCACGTCCTACCGATCAGAGTGTATGGATCAGTAGAAAGGTTGGGACACCTCTATGTGCGGGAGATTATGCGTGTACATGGATTACTTTCTTCAATTGTCCCTAACCGTGACACACGGTTTACTTCCTGGCTATGGAATGAGTTGAAGGAGGCTTTTTGGACACAACTTCACTTGAGCACCGCCTTCCATCCTTAGACAGATGGTCAGATTGAGATGACCATTCAGACCCTCGAGGACATGCTACGTGCATGTGTCCTCGACTTCGGTCATAGCTGGGAGGATCACTTTCCTTTATTGGAGTTTAGTTGCAACAACAGCTATCAATCCACCATAGGAATGACACCTTTTGAGGCCTTGTACGGGCGACCTTGCAGATCACCCTTGTGCTGGGCTGACCCTAGGGAGTCAACACTAGTGGGACCAGATATGGTATGAGCTACCACAGAGAAGGTGCAGATCATTTAGGAGTGGATGAAGACTGCATAGAGTAGGCAGATGTTGTATGATGACAGGATACAGAGACATCTGGAGTTCAAGGATGGTGACCACGTTTTTCTATGGGTCTCACCTCGATGTGGCCTACAGAGATTTGGCAGACGCGACAAGTTATCTCCAAGATTCATCAGACCTTTCCAAGTCCTCAGTATAGTAGGTGAGGTGGCTTACTGATTAGTTCTTCCACCTCAGTTTCACCGGGTGTACGACGTCCTCCATGTATCTCAGCTGAGGAGATACATGTATGATCCTTCCCATATCATCGACCATGGAGAGTTAGAAGTCGATGATGGGGTGAATTTTACGGAGGATCTAGTGGAGATTGAGGCTCGATAGGAGAAGGTCCAACATGGATAGTCAATACCTATGGTGCGCATATGCTGGCATCATGAGAACCTCCGGGAGAGAACATGGGAGTGAGAGGCACAGATGCGTGCTCAGTACCCCCATGTGTTCCTTAGTTCGAGTTGTTGCTTAAGGGGACGTAAATCCCTGAGGTGGGGAGAATGTAAAGACCCAAAAATTCTATGGAAATGTTTTTCATAAACAAATGGGATTTTTATGAGTCCGTGAAAATTTAAGGCACTTGATTCCGAGGCCCGGTGTACCCAGAATCAATTTCTAAAGTTTTGCTTTGGTACGTTCAGTAAACGTACGACCAGGATTTTAGCACTTTTGAACCGATGCTCGGAACTGAAATCTGAGGGCACCGTTGAATATCCAACACCAGTATTCACTTAAGAATACTTTCACCTCGATGGCGGATGGTCGATAATAAATATCATTTTATTTATTTTTATAAAAATAAAATAAAATTAAACAAAGTGCACAACACTTTATTTTATTTTTGAGTCGCAATGAGAGTGAGTGGTTGTTGGTTAAAACCTGCGCTTGTGAGTTGGAGGTGCGACCGCCACACCATAACCTCCCATGAGAGTTTATGGTGGTGGGGCCCACACGAACTTAACCTTCCATGGGAGGTTACGTCGTGGGGACCACACGAGACTAAGACCTCCAATTAATGGGAGGGTAGAAAATCTCCCAACTACCCTCATTAATGAGAGGGGAGTCCCTTGACCTCCTCTACAATTAATTGGGGCCACCTCTCCCTTTTAATCAATTGTGACAATGCATGTAATTTATTGAGGTGAGCCTCTTAATTTATTCCACCATTTTGAAATTGTTATGCCAATAAAATAATAGATAACTTATATTATTTTTGGCTTGGAAATTCTCATTTGGTGGGAGCTTGAGGGGAAAGATTGGGAGAAAATAAGTTCTCCCAACGAAGAAAGATGAACGCGAAGAACGCCGCCAACAACCTTCTTCGACTTCCTCCCACGAATCCTACAGATAAGGAGTGTTCTCCATAGCTGACACAGCTTGGGGTTGGTAGTGCGTGACAAATGCGCGAAACGTCAAACTTCATCATCTTCTTTCCACAACACTATCAACGAACAACGAATGACGATTGTTGAATCAAAATTAGGTGGTTTAACTTGTTTTTTATCCCTTTTCTTTTCTCGTCATTGTTGGAAAGATATCGTTGTGTGGCTGTAAATAATTGATGTTCATATTTCCTATTTCGATGAACCAATTGATATAACTTTAATCACAGAGGATGCGGGCCAACCTAACATGGCCCAACATCCTTCGTCGATTATTCTTTCTTGTTGCGTTCTATGGCATTGCGATGAGGCGACGAAGACGAAGGCCGCACTAACCGTGGCCTCCGTGAATCGCGCCTCCCCTGTGGCACACTGAGGCTTTCAGCTGACCACCGCCTGCCCGAGCAGCACCCGGCCCGCCTACCCAAGGCCTCCTGACACCCTTCCCGGCACACGGCCCGCCTGCCTGCAGCCCTCCACTGCCCCCGCGCCCTGCCTGGCACCCTTTAGGTGCCCCTGCGCCTGCTCGGCGCCCCACCGTTGCCCCCGCGCCCTGCCCGGCACCCTGTCGTGCCTGCCAGGCTCCCCCACACCCTGCCTGGTGCTCTATCGGTGCCCTCGCGCCCTATCGTCGCCCTTGCACCCTTCCCGACGCCCTCACGCCATCCATGACGCCATGTGCGGCACCCCCGTGGCCTAGATGGCCCCTATCGCGGCCTGCCCCAAGCCCCCGCACGCTGCCCGCCGCCCTTCAGGAGCCCTTGCGGTCGGCCCGGCTCCAGTCACGGCCTGCCCGGTGCCCACACGCCATGCTCGGCGTCCTACCAGCTCCCTCGCGGCCTGCCCGACCCGTGTCGCGGCCTGCCTGGAACCCCCGCACCCTTCCTGGTGCCTTGCCGTCACCCCAGCGGCCTTCCCAGCCCCTACCGCGCCCTGCCCAGTGCACCCGCGGCCATCCCCCCTTCACACGGCCTTCCTTCCGGTCTCCCGACCTGCGAGACCTCCCAGGCCGAGTCGTCCGAGCCACGCCCCTCGCGGCGCTGGCCAAACTAGTCCTACCCTTCGGGTGAGTCGCCTACGTGGCAACCTCTGGGTCGTACCGCCCTCGTAGTCCGTTGGGCCGGGCCCAGCAGACCGGGCCCAAAAATCAGCAGGATGACCCGACCCACGGGTAGGGTCAGACCAAGCGAGTTTGACCGGGTCAACCCATACCCGGTCGGCCTAGACTGGGTTGGGACGAGTTAGTGCGACCGGGTCGGACCGGATCCGGGCCCATTACTGAACCTTTTCCATCTTGTGCCATATCTTTGGCACCGGACGTCCGTTTGACGAACCGTCAGCAGCGCCGATATTCTTGGAGTGATGCCATCTAGTTGAGAATACCCCACTCGAGTTCGGCATATAGTTGAGATATGATCAGGTTCGATCGTACACGAATCCAATCGGGCCCCCGGGACTAAAAGGTTAATAACTAATAGACCGAGCATCTGATTGACACACCGTCTATTGAGTTGAGACCCCTATGACTTGGAGGACCTTTGAGATACATCTACATGGGACTTTGTGACAGTTGGAGTATCGACCAGCAGCTAATGGAGGAGATATTCTAGAGACGAGTATGCATTTGTGAGAGAACCTAGTAGCTGGATGAGACTTGACGATTGCTAACCGATTCGACTCGGAGTGATTCGACTAGCCCAATGGGGAGCGACTCTATGTGAGCGTGGAGGACCCATGGTGGGGAGCACCTCTGTGTGAGCATGGCAGACCCACATTACTTGAAACGTGGAGTACCTTAGCAGGATACCATGGGAGCGCCTCTATGTTAGTGCAACCGACCCACGGTGGAGAGCACCACTATGTGAGTGCACCTGATCCAAGATACTCGACAGGAGTAGTACCTCAGTAGTCTAAGTTAGTGGGAAACATCTCTGTGTGATGCGGAAGACCCACTGTACTCGATAGAGGAGGAGTTCTCCAGTAGCCAAAGGTTCAGGTTAATAAAAATCATGGTTTGAGCTGAGTCAGTGACTTTTGTTTTATCCTCATGATTGAGATGGGTTACTAGATATCATATGTATATGTATGGTAATATACCAATGTTATGGTTATCCGTTGATTTCATACTATTTGGTTATTCCTTGTTGGATTTTGGGAGACCCTGAGTGTCTCAGGGTCACTACTGAGTATCGTTATACTCACCCCTGCAATGTCTATGCCCGCATCTCGTTGTGTTGGTTGTAGAGAATGGGCAGCGCTGACTGAGGCAGCGAGTAGCAAGACTGGACGGTACCCGTAGGTGGACCACTCAGTGTGACGGTACACAGAGGAGACGGACGGACGTGGAGTGGTGAAGAGGCCATCTGTACCTACCCTTCATGTAGGAACCCCGGAGGATGGATTAGTAGCTGCTTTACTTTTCTTCAGTTGTACTTTCTTTGAGTTGTGATTGTACTTTCCTGTTTGGCTTGTATTTCTGGCCCCTATTGCTTTCCAGTACTTATTTTTTATACAGTTTTACTTAGCGTTTTGATTCTAGTTGTGTACTCTGATTTGTTTTTTATAGTTATAATGGCAATGCCTTCCGAGTTTAGGGATTTACGCCTTTGGTTCTACTCACCAGCCCCTGGCCTATGGATGTTGGGCTGGGGGTAGTCACGATACGGTCCCCGAGGGACAGGTCTTGACAATAGAGGAGTTAGAGATATCTTCATTGGTTATATTTGACCTATAATAGTTCATAAATTTTATAATCATGAATAGTTGAATATTAGGTATAGTTTTATTCTGAAAGTGTTCAAAAATCATATAACTAAGATACAAATCAATAATAATATTACAAAAGTAATGATAATGGAATATAAATTATCAAGAAATAAGTTGATGTTTCTAAAAATAATGAGAATTCAACTGAATCTTTAGTTGAAAATAATGATTAAACTATTCCTAGTAATGATAATAATCATTTAAAACTCATCCAACATAAATAAGGGTAATTTCATCAGGAATAACATTGGAGAAGATTGGAAATCAATTTATACTAGTACAAATTCCATGAATCTAAAAAGTCACTATATCATTTTATCTAACTAATTTAGGTGAAGTGAGAGATTTATTGGAAGGTCATGTGTGGATTGATTCTAGGAATAACGATTTGGGCCTTATTAAGATGAATAACACTTGGGATTTAGTACCCAAACCAGATTATAAGGGTTTTATTAGAAATGTGTTATATTTTCTTAACATGTTAAATAAGAATGTATTGATGCTAATAAACATGAAAAAATCCAAGTATAAGGGCTATAAATTGGTGAAAGGAATTTATTTCAATGGTAATTTCACACTAGTTTATATGGATGATACCAATAGAGTTTTTCATATCTCCATTTTACAAATATGAATCAAAATCATCCAAATAGATTTTTATTACTCCATTCATTAGAGAGTGTTTGAAGTAGAAGATTATAGTTGGTAACAATATATATTAATTCCTTGATAATTTTCAAATAATTATAGTATTATAAGGAAAAATATATATGAGTTGAAAAAATACCTAGGAAAATGGTATTCCTTGTTAGATACTTCTTTAAAGTTAATAACATTTAAAAAAGTAAGAGTGTAAAAAAACATCATATAAAAGAAGATAAAGAGATATCCTTATTTTTTATTATCAACGTAGATGATATAATTGTTTTTCAAAATAATATTTTTTTGTGGATGTTTATTTTGAAATTAATAATTTTTTATGCGATATCCCTTTCTTTGGTCTCAAAATATAATGATATATGGATTATATTTTACTCTATCATGAAGTGTATAATTGAAAACATTTGGAAAATATCATTATAATGTATTAAAATCCAAATTCTACCCTAATTTCATTCTGGATCAAGCTATCAAAGGGAAAAATAGAAAAAATATTATTTATGTGGGTTTAAGAAATATAATAGTAGTTTGACCAATTTAATTTATTTCAGACAAGATTTCGTGAATATAATTACATTGTGCGATGGATATAAAAGTTCACTAATTTTGTCAAATATTTTTAATCTAATGTGGATTCATAGATACCATAACAGAATTATTATTTTGGGTTTGTTGTATAATAGGAATTGAATTCTAAATGTATTTTCATTGGAAAATATATATTTGGAGAGAAATTTTTAAGGTATAAAATCAATACCTATTGGATTTTTCATTCATTAATAACGGTATGTGATATGGAATATATTGAAAAAGGGTGATTTTAATAATTAATGAGGTGGAAAGTTTTTAAAAAACACAAGAAATAACTCAATGGATAATACAAATACCCAATTGGAAGACATAAATGTTGGTGTGAAGTTACCACTACTTATGGGATTTTATAATCAAGGTTCCATAATTCTATCATCAAATATTATATATCATTATAGTTCAAATCATAGTGATTCAATGTAAAACATAATGAAGGAGTTGTTAGATCAAAGAGTGTTACAGATAGTGTTTATCATCACTATTGAGAAAAAAACAGATATGTTCACTATGTTTGTAAAAAAGTATGTATTTAAGAAAATTAAGTAATTGATGGATTTAAAAATTAATATAGTCAAGGATAATGTATATTGACTCTTTCCCATCTCTTATTTTTTCCCGTATTTTTTATTTTTCAAATGTAGAGTATAATAAAAAAAATTAAAAAATATATTATTCCATAGCATAAGAATATATTTAATTTGTGTATTTAAAAGGGAAAATATATGAGTTCATTGTGTGTGTTTGTGAATTGGGTGATTTTTTGTAATTATTTTTCTGATAATGTGTGTATAAGTATTATATTTGTATCATACATGGATAGTTTTAATGTATTGGTAAAATGGAAGAAGCCTAGATGCATATTAATCTATTTCTAATTGAATATATGTTACCCTATTGTAAGGAATAATTATTTCTATTCATTGTTCCTATTTCCTTTATTTAGTTTTCTCATGTATTCATATTATGATTTAATTTTTATTTATAAAAAAATTAATGGCTAATTTATGTTTGATGGTAGAATTTTTTTAATTTGTTGTATGAATACAAAATTCCAAAGGTAGTTTGTTATAAATATTTAGATAGAGATATTTTTGTCATATGACTGTTATTTAAAATAATTAACCCATAATAAAATATATTTTTCAAAAATATAGTTTAAATAGGTGAAGGAATGTCAAACTGAATTTGATAAATAAATTATTTTTTGTGACAAATTGAAACAATTATTCAATTCTTAAATCTCATGGAATTATAATTCACTATTGGGGTTTAAATTGAGGGGAATTGGGCTTTTAATCTTTGAACAGTATAAAATAGTTATAATATATATAATATGATGTTTTTAGATTTTATTGTGCATAAAATGACATCATGATAGAATATATATGGTTAGACCATAATAACAGATAAAAAAATAAAAATGCACTCAAGTATGATTAAATCATGAAATAACCTAACTACTCATATTAACAGTGGGGACCTAAATTTTGTTGTGTTTAATTTATTCCATCATGAAATTTAAATCATCATGTAGTGTAGTATTATTAGAATATAATTTCAAAAAACACGGAGTAGTGTGGTGGGAGTGAGAAATCATTTCTCCTCATGTTTTATGTGTTTGCGGAGTCCAACCACAATGATATTTATCCCAATGAATGAAAAATATATAATAAAATAAAATAAATTGAAAATTTTAATGTTTTACTATTATGGTATGGGTTGCATCATAGAGTATCAAATCATTCAAAAGTTCCCTGGTCATAAATTTTTGGATCTTCTCTAAAATAAAATTATAAAAATAATTATATGATCGGAATTGGTCTCAACATGGTGTAGAAGTGGAATGTGATGTGGTTGTAGCAAAAAATATTGTTATAATGTAAAATACATATTTTCCCCTTTATTGTTTTATGTAGACCACAATGATCACTATTACACTATGATTTTTTATTAAAATCATGAATTTGAGTATTTTGTTGATGTGAATCAATTGGAGATCCATGGTATTCTCTAGAATGACTCTTTTAGTCTCTTAAAATAATATATTGGTGATTAGTAGTCCTAGACAGATCCAACGACCCAAATATAATCTTGAGTAGTATAATTGATGTTACTTGTTTGAATTTAAATTTGGAGTTGTGATTTTAATAATGTGGAAGAATGATTTTTTCTATGTATGTCTATAGAGAATTAGAGAAAATAAAAAGTTTGAGAGAGTGTTTACAATATGATTGAACAAATAAAAGGGATAAAAATTGGAGTAATGTGGTCCAAATAAGAATAATATAAAATTTAAGAAGCATAAAAAACTATATGAAAAACTACACTAGGGGAATAATATATTATTTTTCTCAGGGTTATCATAACCTTACCTATGGGGGATAATTTTAAGAAGTCATGGTACACATTAAATATGTGGATTTTGAGGACAAACCCATATAATTGTATACAACATGTTGAATCTGTTGGACTATGTGATCGTAAGTTTTATTGTATTGTTTTAATTTGTTTTAAACAATGTAAAAAATATACATTTCTTAATATGATTATGAAATAACATATTTTTTTTTGTTATTGGATAATGATCATATCATTAAAAATAACATGTGTTAAAAGTTATTTATATGAGAAACATAAAATAATGTTAATCCTATGATTCAAACACTTCATTGTGAATTCGTACTATTTGGGTTATTCCTTTTCAAATTAGACTATACCTAACTAGTTATTAAGAAACTATTTTGTTAATTTCTTAATGGTATTTATTTCAATAACCGTCATGTTTCTTTTTCCAAATTAATTGAACTATCGCCTCTTATTTCAACCTATACGTTTATTATCATATTACCACTTCATGTGAAAAAGGATTATCATTCAATTTGTGAAGTGTATATATGGGACAATAAAATTTATTAAATATTATGTTTTTACTTCACTATATTATTTTAATTATATATATTGAACATACATATTGGGTATTATTTTGATTTTTTGGAATCAAATGGATTATTCTGAGAAGAACATACCGAATAAATTGGAATCCTTCTATAAATGCATATGATATTTTGATCATCCATTATTTATTATTAATTAATTTTACATATATTCACACGTGAATCAATATAAAATAGGGGTAATGAAAATATATGGAATCCAAAGAACATATTAATGGATTAATCATTAAGAAAAGTAATTATTAAAGTAATTATCATTCTTCCCTTTGATGAATTATTTTATAATCATAAATGAATATTTCAAAAAATTTAATTAAAAATGTAAATTGGGAAAATATAAATATGAATCCCTTGATTGGACATTACTAAGCCTGAAAGCCCAATGGCCTTACATTTTTAACTATTTTTATGTAATCCACATTTTTAATTTCTTTAATGATTAATATTATATAACCAATAATTTAAGTATGGATATGGACTAAGATATGAACATAGTGGACCAAAATACCATATACCACTAGAATAGTCCCTCCCCATTATATTAAATTAAATTTACCTAGCTCTGAACCTTTAATTGATGCACAAATAGAATTTCCTCACAGTGATATGCATGATTACCAATACCAACAGAAAATGACATACACTATCATACTTCCCAATCTATCGCCCTGAAAACATTGTTCTATTTATCTAAATCATCATATGATTCACATGGTTGTAACCATAGAATAAAACTTATAAATCCTTTATCTTGAAAAAAATATGTTTTACATGTAACAATATATTTTGTAAAATATTTTTCCTAATATTATATTAATTTTTATATTTTAAAACATGTGTCACAATTTTTTTTAAAATAATGTATTTTATAATTAAATTATATAAATTTTAAAAATTAAATTTTATTAAATATATTTTATATTAAAAATAAATGAGTCATAATTAATTTAAAATCTACATTTTTTACACATTAAAATATAAAATGACTAAATAATAATGGAAATTTTCATTAACATATATGGAAAAAATACACAATAGTATAATTTTAAAAAGGAGGGGATCGTGTGCTAATAATATAGTGATATCCAACGGAATCCCCTCAGACTTTCATATAAACATAAACTAGAATATATCATAGAGTTATGTATAGAAAAATCTTTTCATTCTAGTCATGTTTAGAAGAAATTTCATTAGTGGACATGTTACCCTCGATCCAAGTGTGGATGATACTCATATTATGAAGGAATAATGTAATTAGAGGATCTAAGGTGGAAAATGATATTCCATGTACAATATGAATAGATCCTTCATTTTTTTGAACATATTGGATGACACAAATACAAGAATATTAAGGTAGATATTAAAATTCTTATATCAATCAATCCCTTGAAGCATCATAAGTGCCTCAAACTCAATAGACTTTCCCTCACTAAGAAAAGAATATCGGCTCAGGATCCGAGAACACTAAGTTTTCCAAAAAATGATAGTTCCAAACAAGATTCCATGATAATAATATCTATATGTGGCCATTTTCATTCCCAAAAGAGGATCCGACCATTTAACACAATATCCCATATCTCCTCTAGTATAGAAAGGGGTGATAAAATAGAAAATTATGGGTTGGAGAAGAGCCAAAAGGGACTGGGGGAAATGGTCTCTATAAAATGTTTTACAAGAGAACAGGTGAAATCCAGGATCTTGGATAATTCTTATCATTTTGTGAGATCCCCTTGTGAATGATTCCGTTTTTATGTGTCCCAGAGAACCCATGATCTACTAGTGATGGCTTTGATTCATCCCTGCTCCTATGAACGATACGTGACCAAAGCATCTCAAAAATCCATTAACAACTCCTATATAGTTATAGAACTATACTATGAATCTATAAGACCCTAAATAGTGATCCATAAATTAGAATACATGTCTCTTTTAAAGAACATATTCTTTTACAATTCACAATAAATAATATGTTCCTTTTTCACATTGAAGTGAAGGTAATGCCAATACATTAGAAAATATAATCTGAGTGAATGGATTTAATAAAGATTATACATGTGAGAATGTTGAATTATATAAAAAAATTTATATAAAATTTCTAATCCCCAACACATCTGGACTCTATGAATAATGTTTCATGTTGTTGAAACCAGAGCATCTTAGTTTCCATGTATGGGTTGTTGTGATGAAGCATTGTTCTCAGACAACATAAATTTGTATTCTATGATAAAATAGGTTGTGTTACTCATCAATCACTATTATAATAAATTTTAGATTTGTGAAATATTGGTCGAAGATAATGTTGGGAACCTTAAATGTGGATAAAAACACAAATAATCCCACCAAACATCTCTTCCAGAAAGAGATATTTCCACACCCAATGGCCCACAATGAATTTTCCATATTTATCTGAACAATTAAATTAATACCATCCCACATATATGAAATTTAATATTTATCAACCCATTATATTCAGTAATTATTACACTTCCTTTTAATAAAATTCTACTGTAGATATTTTCCAGATATGGACTCCCATGTGAGTTTTTACTATAAACCCCACATGCTCACTTCAATACTTCAGAGACTAATTACCCTTATAAATGGGGTATACAAAACCTATTACAATCAACCTAGGGATTATATAATTATTTTTAATATTACCAAATATTATATTCATATATTATTTCAATGGATTTTAAAAAATATTTGAGTAATACAATTAATTTCACTGGTAACAGTAAAACGTTATTCCTCAAAGAATTATTTTATTGACAACTTTTAATATTATTATAATTAAATAAATTAATATTTTATCAATAATTTTTGTAATATAATTTTGAATACGATATATAATTTTCTTATAATTAATGTTTAAATATATAATAATTGTAAAGACCCGTAAATTTCAAGGAAATTTTTTTCTTAATTTTCTTTGGAATTTTTCAAGAACGCAGTTTCTGACGGCGCCTGATGCCGAGGCTCGGTGTGCCCGGAATCATTTTTCGAAGTTTGGCTCGGGTACGTTCAGTGAATGGACGAGCGTGTTTTTCTAACTTTTAAACCGGTGCCCGAAATCGAATTCTGAGGGCACCGATGAAATCGCAGCGCCGATATTCGCTTATAAACGCCTCTTCCGGAGTTGCGTTTGCTCGGGTGTGGTTTTTAATTTTCAGGCTTAAAGATAAGAAATAAAATAATTTTGCGACAACTTTATTTTATTTCACTTAAGCCACTTGGAAGCCACTTGAAGCCACTTAAAGGAGGCTTGAACTGAGTTAAACCAGATAGGATTCCATCCAAAAATATCCTACCCCCTTGGTAGGATATTTGTGAGGTGGGGCCCGCACGAGCCCCGCCGTTTCATTCCGCTAAGAAACGCACCCGCGAAAACCCGTCTTTATGAAAGTCAACTGACGCGTTTCTTAAAATCTTAACAGACCATTTAATAGGGTGGTTTATTTCGTGAATTAAATGGGCAGTTTCTTTCGTCTAATTAATTCAACGAATTAATTCAATCGTTTCTTAACCAGTTTTCAAATTCGTTGGCGTAATAATAAAATAAGGCCAACGCATGACCTCTGGTTATTTGCGCGTTGAGAGGATTTCAGAGGACCCTTGTATCTTCTTCTCCCTCACGAAGAATGCGAAGAACGCGAAGAACGTGAAGAACACCGAACCCGGAAATCGACGACGCTCCCATCCGAGACGTTCTTCCCCGCCCCGATCTCCGATCACCAACCGTTTGAGGTGAGTGATTTCGGGTTTCCTCTAAAGGTTCTTTTTGGTTTTAAACAAAACACAGATTTAATTATTTATAATTTAAATCTGTTGTTCTTGGTCCGTTGAGCTCGCCTACTCAACGTTGGATTCCGCGACGATGCGACGCCTTCCCGCGACGACGCGACGATCCCACTCTTCCGCGACGAGCAATTCCGCGAAGAACGCTCACGCGCGACGACCAACGAGGTAGGGATTTATTTTGCGAATTACCCTTTTTTTTATATTCCTGTGAACGTTCTTTAAAAATTAAAGAACCAGTTTCAAATGAACAATCTTATTTTATTAAAATTCTCCGTTCATGTGTTGAACATTTTCTCCCGTTGTTTTTATCTAACGCGGAGGGTTCTGGTCAAACGAACATAGCCCGACAACCCTCCGTCGTTCTTCGTGTTTTTTGGATTTGGTGGGCGACCACGAAACGTGCCGCAACAGATGTTTGATGATCCCGCAGTGAAGAACGGGACCTGGGAGGAACAACGACGCATACGAGAAGGAAAACGGCCCACCGGAGCGACTCCGGCGGCCAGCGGAAGCCGGCAGCGGCACGGGTCGCCGGCGCGGCGGCGCCGGCGGCCGGAGGTGGCGGCGCCCGTGGACCCGCGACAGCGCGGGTCCGGCGCACCTGGGTGTTCACGGTGGCACCCCACGGGTGTCGCGGGGTTGTCACGCGACACCCCCCGGGTGTCCAGGGCGGCACCCCGCGGGTGTCCCGGGCGATACCCCGCGGGTGCCGCGGGGTTGTCACGCGGCGCCCCCTGGGTGTCCAGGGCGGCACCCCGCGGGTGCCGTGGGGTTGTCACGCGGCGCCCCCGGGTGTCCAGGGCGGCACCCCATGGGTGCCGCAGTGGTGTCCCGCGGGTGTCCAACGGGTGTCCCACGGGTGTCCAGCGGGTGTCCCGCAGGTGTCACGCGGGTGTCCCGCGGGTGTCCCGCGGGTGTCCAGCGGGTGTCCCGCGGGTGTCACGCGGGTGTCCTGTGGGTGTCACGCGGGAGCGGCGGCTCCTCCCACATTGGGTGCACGGTCTCCCGGACGAGCCGAGCCGGGCGGGCCGAGCCCGACCGGTCCGACCGGGTCGGGCCGGGTCGGGCCGGGTCGGCCCGGGCCCAGACCCCCCGTATTCGGATGGTTTTCGTTCAAACGCCCGTAACATGAGCTACGGGCCTCCAAACGACTCGCCGTCAGCGGAAACACTATCCTTGGATCGAGACGGTCATTTCAGTTTATCGCACTCAAGGTTTCGGAATACCTTGAGTTCAGCCGGGTTGGTTCGTACACGAAACCAACTGGGCCTTCGGAGCGGAAACACTCATATCTTGAGCTACGAACATCCGATTTATGTGCTGTCAGCTTCGTCGAATTCCTCTAAGTAAGACGGATATTTTGGCTTACTCTGCCCGAGGTTTGGATGCAGGTGGAGTACAGTCGGGTTGGTTTTGCCTTAAAAACCAACTAGGCCCCTGGGATGAAAAAAAGCCAACAACACGCAGACCGGGCGTCCGATTGACGCGCCGTCTACGACGTTCAGTTCCTATTTGCGATACAGAACTTTTGGATACATCAACTTCGAGCTTTGTGTCAGTTGATGTATCGGCCTCTCGGCTCGTGGAGCGGACCCTCCCGAATGAGCTTGCTATGTGCGGGAACCCTAGTGCTGGCTGCGACTGCTACTTCGACAGCGACGACTGTGCAAATATCCTCTGTGGACTCCGACGACGACTGTGCAGAGATCCTCAGTGGATTGCGGCGACGACTGTGCAAAGATCCTCAGTGGACTGCGACGACTACTACACTCAGCGATCCTACGTGGATCAGTGCTACAGGTCCTGTGTGGGCCCGGTCCTGTGTGGGCCCGATCCTGTGTGGGTCTGATCCTGTGTGGGTCAGCGCTCATCGGTTCTGTGTGAGCCAGCGCCTACAGGTCCTGTGTGGGCTCGATCCTGTGTGGGTCATTGTGGGGGTTAGTTACCTATCGATCCTTCGTGGGTCCGACGACTTAGATGGATCAGTGATCATCTTTATCATCATCCAAAGAAGTATACCTGCGTGATCTAAATCTTCTATTTACTCTCCTTGTGGATTGTGTTGAGCTATCCTGTGTGGATTTACTGTTTACTCTCCATTGTGGATTGTGTTTGGCTATCCTGTGTGGATTTACTGTTTACTCTCCTTTGTGGATTGTGTTAAGCTATCATGTGTGGATTTACTGCTTACTCTCCATTGTGGATTGTGTTGAGCTATCCTGTGTGGATTTACTGTTTACTCTCCTTTGTGAATTGTGTTGAGCTATCCTGTGTGGGTATACGTTTTGCTTTCCTGTGTGGAATGGGTTGTGCTTGGGCTCGGATGTTGGAGCCGAATGGGAATTGATGACTTAGGTATATGTATGGGCATACACCTAAGCCATGTCAGATGTTACTTCGTGATTGTATCTTTCCTTTTTGGATTATACTTCGTGGATTTAGGGAGACCTTCGGGGGTCTCGGGGTCCCTACTGAGTAGCTTATACTCACCCCTGCATGGGCTATGCCCGCACTTTGTGGTGTTGGTTGCAGACGACGGACAACACTGACCGTGGTGGAGGCATGCGGAGCAGGACGATACCTGGAGGTGGACCACTGGGCGGGACGTGCTCGGAGCGTACGGCTGGACCGAGGAGCTTTGGAGGCTATCTGTACCCACTCATCAGGTGGGACCTTCAGAGGACGGCTCGACGCTGTGGCTTTTCTTTACAGTTGTTGTTTTCCCCTTTTAGTTGTAATTTACAGTTGGGCTTGTATTTCCGGCCCTTTTACTTCCAACACAGCTTGTTACAGTTTTACTTAGTGTTTACTTTTCCACTTGCTTACTCTGTGGTGCTTGTTTACTTTTCAAAGGTAATGCCTTCCCTTTTGTTGGGATTTACGCCTTGGTGCTAGTCGCCAGCCCCTGGCCTATGGAAGGCGGGCTTGGGGTAGTCACGGCACGGGCCCTGAGGACGGGTCGTGACAAATTGGTATCAAAGGTGGTCGGTTCTACCAGAGACTCTGATATTTGTTCTATGTGAAGCAATAGTGTTTAGTGTATTGAGTGTGATTATCAGTCTAGGGAGTCTAGTGTTGGTGCGGCGGCCGACGTATCCGTACACCAAGACCCTGACTTCTGATTTCCGACTTAATGCAAGAAAACATTGATTGCATGTGTGTTTCAAGTTGTCTTTGTGATTACTTGTGTCAGCTCACCAGATATACTGTTCTGACCGTGGCGCACTTGTTTCCTTTTCAGGATGGCACGACGACAGCAGCCAGCTAAGGTTCCTAGAGTAGAGCGCGACGGCAGCCCACCGAGCGACGAGGCCTCGGTACAGGGCTCGTTGACAGTAGAGGCACCAGCGGTACCTTTACCCGCCGAGCCCCCGATGCTTCCAGCACTGGTAGATGACGACGCACGACGCCTCGGAGCTCTGCACGAGTTCCAGCGCTAGCGACCACCCAGGTTCCGTGGGGAGTCGGACCCGCAGGCAACCGAGGACTGGCTGGAGGCGGTCGTCCGAGTTTTCAGGCTAGTGAGGACACCAGCAGACCTCATGGTGATCCTCGCGGCAAGCCTACTGCACGCAGCAGAAGGGCGATGGTGGAGCCTGATTCTCCAGGTACACGATGAGGCCACCCTCATCTGGACGGACCTCGAGAGCCTCTTCCGCTCAGAGTTCGTCTCAGCCACCATCCGTGAGGTGCGCATTCAGGAGCTTCTTCAGCTGTGGCAGGGCAGCTTGACGGTCGCCCAATACGCGGCGAGGTTCACCGACCTTTCTCGCTACTCGATAGACATGGTACGGGACCCCTTCTTCCGGGACCAGACATTCGAGCAGGGATTGAGACACGAGATCGGGGCATCGCTGATCTCCCTCAGCATCCTGACCCAGGCACAAGTGCTAGAGCGAGCCCTTCTGATCGAGAGCTTTCTGGCTGAGTCTACAGCGAGACCTACCGTAGGGCGGCAGGTGGCGGAGTCTTCGGCAGCAGGTAGCCGACGGATGACTCAAGGTTCCGACAGATGACCTCGAGACACTGGCTCAGCAGTGCGGGGCACACAGTGCGAAGCCAGCCTTTCGAGAGGCAGGTAGTGCTACTCGTGCGGCGGGCAGGGCCACATGGCTCGTGACTGCCCGAACCACCGTACCGAGAGGCAGCAGACAGTGGAGGGGCCACCCAGGCAGAGGCAGAGGGTCGACCGTGGCGGTCCGCAGGGAGGATGCAGACGAGGCAGAGGAGCTGGCCGAGCAGCAGGTGGTGGGAGACGCTTTGAGGCTCTGCCACCACCACCAGCAGGAGGTCCTCCCCGACCGTAGTGAGTTGGTGGACAGGGGAGAGCTCAGCTTCAAGCAGCTGAGGCCTTCGATCATGGAGCTCCGGGAGAAAATGGACAGGATCAGAACTAGTGGATACGACCTTTGTACTTCTAGTTCCTTGTTGCTAATGTTTAGCGTCTTTGTATTATGAGCTGTAATAATAAAAGACTCATACCTTTGTGATGTTTTCATTCCTGTCCTCTTTTGTGTTATTACTAAGAGGTCCTAGTTTTGACTTTTGACTTGACCCTCACTTATGAGACATTTACTGGAGGAGACCCAGTTACCACACACTGATGCCGACAGTGTGACTCAACCCTTAGAGGCGAGAGTAACGGTTGGATCTCTTGGTAGTAGCGTCGAGGACTTACGACGTCATCCTTGGTATGGATTAGTATCATCCATGTCGGGATTGACTGTATTAGGCAAAGAATGTGGTTCATCCAGGGGATGGGACCAGATTTCTCTTATCGGCAAAGAAGAAATCTTGTAGCTCTTGTGGGACCTGAGATGGTCCAGGTCATCCAGGGGTGGATGAGTATAGCGCATAGCCGGTAGAAGCCTTATGCTGACAGGAGGCGGAGGCCACTGGAGTTCGAGGATGGCGACCACGTCTTTTTGTGGGTCTTACCTCGACGTGGTTTGTGGAGATTTGACGAGGTGGTTTGTTGCCTGGCTCTGCCACCTCAGTTGCCCCGGGTGCACGATGTCTTCCACATATCTCAGCTGAGGAGATACGTGCACGACCCGACGCACATCATTGACCATGGGGAGCTAGACATGGATGATGGGGCGACTTTTACGGAGGTTCCAGTGGAGATAGAGGATCGACAGGAGCGGTCCTACGTGGGCGATCTATTCCTCTTGTGCACATCAGATGGCAGCACGGGAACCTCCAGGAGAGCACATGGGAGCGGATGGCACAGATGCGTGGTCAGTACCGCCTTGGTATCCCTAGTTTGTGTTGAAGCTTTATGGGGACGTAAAGCCATGTGGTGGGAGTAATGTAATGACCCATAAATTTCAAAGGAATTTTTTTCTTAATTTTCTTTGAATTTTACAAGAACGCAGTTTCTGACGGCGCCTGATTCCGAGGCCCGGTGTGCCCGGAATCATTTTTCGAAGTTTGGCTCAGGTACGTTCAGTGAACGGATGAGCGGGTTTTTCTAACTTTTTAACCAGTGCCCGAAATCGAATTCTGAGGGCATCGATGAAATCGCAGCGCTGATATTCGCTTAGAAATGCCTCTTCCGGAGTTGCGTTTTCTCGGGTGTGGTTTTTAATTTTCGGGCATAAAGTTAAGAAATAAAATAATTTTGCGACAACATTATTTTATTTCACTTAAGACACTTGGAAGCCACTTGAAGCCACTTAAAGGCGGCTTTAACTGAGTTAAACCGGATAGGATGCTATCCAGAAATATCCTACCCCCTTGGTAGGATATTTTTGAGGTGGGGCCCGCACGAGCCCCGCCGTTTCTTTCCGCTAAGAAACGCACCCGCGAAAACCCGTCTTTATGAAATTCAACTGACGCGTTTCTTAAAATCTTAACAGACCATTTAATTTGGCGGTTTATTTCGTGAATTAAATGGGCAGTTTCTTTCGTCGAATTAATTCAAAGAATTAATTCAATCATTTCTTAACCAGTTTTCAAATTCGTTGGCGTAATAATAAAATAAGGTCAACGCATGACCTCTGGTTATTTGCGCGTTGAGAGGATTTCAGAGGACCCTTGTATCTTCTTCTCCCTCACGAAGAACGCGAAGAACGTGAAAAACACAAAACCCGGAAATCGACGACGCTCCCATCCGAGACGTTCTTCCCCGCCCCGATCTCCGATCACCAACCGTTTGAGGTGAGTGATTTTGGATTTCCTCTAAAGGTTTTTTTTGGTTTTAAACGAAACACAGATTTAATTATTTATAATTTAAATATGTTGTTCTTGGTCCGTTGAGCTCACCGATTCAACGCCGGATTCCGCGATGACGTGACGCCTTCCCACGACGACGTGACAATCCCCCTCTTCCGCGACGAGCAATTCCGCGAAGAACGCTCACGCGCGACGACCAACGAGGTAGGGATTTATTTTGGGAATTACCCTTTTTTTATATATTCCCGTGAACGTTCTTTAAAAATTAAAGAACCGGTTTCAAATAAACAATTTTATTTTATTAAAATTGTCAGTTCATGTGTTGAACATTTTCTCCCATTCTTTTTATCTAACGCGGAGGGTGCGGGTAAAACGAACATGCCCCTGCAACCCTCCGTCGTTCTTCGTGTTTTGCGGATTTGGCGGGCGATGACGGAACATGCCACAACGGATGTTTGATGATCCCGCAGTGAAGAACGGAACCCGGGAGGAACAATGGCATAGACGAGAAGGACAATGGGCCACCAGAGCGACTCCAGCGGCCCGCGGAAGCCGGCGGCGGCACGGGTCGCCATCGCGGCGGCGCCAGCGGCCGGAGGTGGTGGCGCCCATGGACCCGCGGCCACGCGGGTCCGGTGCGCCCGGGTGTCCAGGGTGGCACCCCGCAGGTGCCGCGGGGTTGTCACGGGACACCCCCCGGGTGTCCAGGGCGGCACCCCGCGGGTGCCGCGGGGTTGTCACGCGACACCCCTCGGGTGTCCAGGGCGGCACCCCGCGGGCGCTACGGGGTTGTCACGCGGCGCCCCCCCGGGTGTCCAGTGCGGCACCCCGCGGGTGCCGCGGGGTTGTCACGCGGCGCCCTCGGGTGTTCAGGGCGGCACCCCGTGGGTGCCGCAGGGGTGTCAAGTGGGTGTCCAGCGGGTGTCCAGCGGGTGTCCCGCGGGTGTCACGCGGGTGTCCCGCGAGTGTCCCGCGGGTGTCCAGCGGGTGTCCCGCGGGTGTCACGCGGGTGTCCTGCGTGTGTCACGCAGGAGCGGCGGCTCCTCCTGCGTCGGCCGCTCGGTCGCCCGGCCGAGCCGAGCAGGGTGTGCCGCGCCCGACCGGTCCGACCGGATCGGGCCGGGTCGGCCCGTGTCGGCCCAGGCCCGGACCCACCGTCTTCGGACGGTTTTCGTTCAAACGCCCATAACATGAGCTACGGGCATCCAAACGAGTCTCCGTCAGCGGCAAAACAATCCTTGGATCGAGACGGTCGTTTCGGTTTATCGCACTCAAGGTTTCGGAATACCTTTAGTTCGGCCGGGTTGGTTCGTACACGAAACCAATCGGGGCTTCGGAGCGAAAACGCTAATATCATGAGCTACGAACATCCGATTGACGTGCCGTCAGCTTCGTCGAATTCCTCTAAGTGAAACGGATCATTTGGCTTACTCCTCCCGAGGTTTGGACGCAGGTGGAGTACGGTCGGGTTGGTTTTGCCTTAAAAACCAACCGGGCCCCTGGGACGAAAAAAAGCCAATAACTCGCAGACCGGGCGTCCGATTGACGCGCCGTCTGCGACGTTGAGTTCCTATTGGCGATATGGAACTATTGGATACATAAAATTCGGACTTTGTGTCAGTTGATGTATCGGCCTCTCGGCTCGTGGAGCGGACCCTCCCGAACGAGCTTGCTATGTGCGGGAACCCTAGTGCTGGCTGCGACTGCTACTTCGACTACGACGACTATGCAGAGATCCTCCGTGGACTCCAACGACGACAGTGCAGAGATCCTTAGTGGACTGTGGCGACGACTGTGCAGAGATCCTCAGTGGACTGCGACGACTACTGCACTCAGCGATCCTACGTGGATCAGTGCTACAGGTCATGTGTGGGCCCGGTCCTGTGTGGGCCCGATCCTGTGTGGGTCTAATCCTGTGTGGGTCAGCGCTCAGCGGTTCTGTGTGAGCCAGCGCCTATAGGTCCTGTGTGGGCCCGATCATGTGTGGGTCATTGCGGGGGTTAGTTATCTATCGATCCTTCGTGGGTCCGACGACTTAGATGGATCAGTGATCATCTTTATTATCATCCGAAGAAGTATACATGTGTGTGCTGAATCTTCTGTTTACTCTCCTTTGTGGATTGTGTTGAGCTATCCTGTGTGGATTTACTGTTTACTCTCCTTTGTGGATTGTGTTGGGCTATCCTGTGTGGATTTACTGTTTACTCTCCTTTGTGGATTGTGTTAAGCTATCCTGTGTGGATTTACTGCTTACTCTCCTTTGTGGATTGGGTTGAGCTATCCTGTGTGGATTTACTGTTTACTCTCCTTTGTGGATTGTGTTGAGCTATCCTGTGTGGGTATACGTTTTGCTTTCCTGTGTGGACTGGGTTGTGCTTGGGCTTGGACGTTGGAGCCGAACGGGAATTGAGGACTTAGGTATATGTATGGGCATAGACCTAAGCCGTGTCAGATGTTACTTCGTGATTGTATATTTCCTTTGTGTATTATCCTTCATGGATTTCGGGAGACCTTCGGGGGTCTTGGGGTCCCTACTGAGTAGCTTATACTCACCCCTGCATGGGCTATGCCCGCACATTGTGGTGTTGGTTGCAGACGACGGACAGCACTGACCGTGGTGGAGGCGTGCGGAGCAGGACGGTACCTGGAGGTGGAACACTGGGCGGTATGTGCTCGGAGCGGACGGCTGGACCGAGGAGCTGTGGAGGCTATATGTACCCACCCTTCAGGTGGGACCTTCAGAGGACGGCTCGACGCTGCGGCTTTTCTTTACAGTTGTTGTTTTCCCCTTTCAGTTTTACTTTACAGTGGGGTTTGTAATTCCGGCCCTTTTACTTCCAGCACAGCTTGTTACAGTTTTACTTAGTGTTTACTTTTCCACTTGTTTACTCTGTGGTGCTTGTTTACTTTTCAAAGGAAATGCCTTCCCTTTTGTTGGGATTTACGCCTTGGTGCTAGTCGCCACCCCCTGGCCTATGGAAGGCGGGCTTGGGGTAGTCACGGAACGGGCCCCGAGGACGGGTCGTGACAATAATAATAATTAGGAACTCATAATAGTGAAAATTTTATTTTCTTACAATAAAATATTTTTCTATATATCATATATGTTAGTTTAAATTTATCTTTCTTTAAATTTAGTAATTTAATTTTATAAAATATATTATAGATTTATATTACCCACAAAATTTTTTTATATATATTATCTTATATTTGTAATAAAATATAAATTACTAACATCAAAACATGTTTTCAAGGTAAAAAAGATAAAATCTACAAAATAAAATGGTAAATAAGTAGGAAAAAGGATTAAAATATGTGTGAAATTAATTTTTGAGTCTTCATCAACCCTGGAACGCCAAAAAATAAATTATTTCTATGTTTTGGATTCATGAACATTGAATACTATAATGCAATCAATTAAAATTAAATATTAATAACAAATGTTCCCTTTTATTCACTTACAATGTGGACACAATTTTTGAAATTCAAATTCACCTTTTCCAAAATATTCATTACTAAACATTTAACATTTATATCATCATATAATCCTCTATTTTATTCATAATCCCATATTCAGTATATGTTATGTTAATCACTTCATTTCATAGGTTATGTTCAATATAAAGGTCAAGGTACTGATGTTTGTATTACTTACTCATTATCATTTCATCTTAATAATTATATTCTAAATAAATACTAGCCATAGTTATATAATGACCTAAATTTAATTATTATACATAATTATAATTGTTCTAATAAATCAAAAATTATTTATTCCTTTCCACCAACTTATAAAAAAAATATTGACATGGAATTTTTGATGGACCACCAACCCCATAAAGGATGGTATCTCATTTATAGGGTAGTTTTGATGATATATATTTAAAAACCATTTTAATTTAATCACCTATATAAAAATTTATTTTTAATAAAAATAAAATCCATTATTAATTATATATTTTCTAAAATAAACAACAATAATAATCATAGTCGCTAATTATAGATAATTTTTTTTATGATTTAGGCTCTTTAACCACCTACATGATATGTATCATAAAAATCTATCTTAGATGACTATGAAAAATTAAATAATAATATAATTGTATTTTTGTAGGAAAATAATTACACTTTAAAGATTCCTTTTTTATATTAATTTTTAATATTGTTATTATAATATCATCTGTGATCACTAAAAGCTTTCAATTAAGACAACATGACTTTATATTTCTTGTAACAATTGTAAAAATGTAATTGAATATTATTAAATCATTTTAAATTAATAAAATTTTACAATTACTGTTACATATATTTTCTAATAATTATTAACTTTGGGAAATAATAATGAACAAAACTAAATTCATGAAATTATAAGATATTGTCAATCATAAAACAATGGATGTAGGAAAATTTGTATAACAACTATTATTCATAAAGGGAATTGTAACATATGAAGAGTATAATTGGAAATTGATGTGAGTAAGGTTATAAATTAATTGATTAATATATAATTCTTATTAATAAATATTTGATTGTTTGTTCATGGAAGTCTGTAGATGAGTTGAGGATTTTTCATCTCAAATTGATGTCTTTGAGACATGTTTTTTATAAATTAATTTACATTATGAGTTTTATATACCACCAACATTAGATTTTATAACATTAAATGAATTTTATTCATGGTATTTAATTATTAAGTCGGTGAAATTCCTTTGAATATGTATTAATTGAATTATTTCCCAATTCATATGTGCATTTTTCTATCTCAATTTCAATTCAATGGGACTCATGTTATATTCATCATATATTTCCTTTTTATGGTGAATACATTTAAACTGATTTTTTACCATATTACTCATGTTTATAGAGTGATTTAAAATTCAATACTTTTATCAGAATCTATAGTCAATTGTTTTAGTAGTTATCCATACCATTATAAAACTCAATATCATTCATATTCGGAGGAACACCCTATGTTTAGGTAATATTGTAGTCTGTGTAGATTCTTAGAAAATACATTCATTTATATATATAGAAATATGGATATGAATATATCACATATTATCCTTTAGGTGAATAATATGTTTTGGATTGTTCGTGCATTGACTCAATCATCACTCTGATGTTTGAAAAATTGAACTAAGAAGGCACACATAGCTATATTGTCCATGGGGATATGATTTTGAATATTTACAAACATTTTATAAACCAATATGAATATTTTTTCATATAATTTCATTTCTCTCCTAATGATTAACACTATTTAATCCAATTACAATAATCTATGGATATAGAAACACATTAATTGAATGGTTTCCAATATATTAATTTGATAAGGGTACTTACAATAACATTGATAATACCCCAAAACTTATAACTTGATTGAGGAATCATATATTGCAAATAAACATTATTCCAATGAATGGGGATGTATGGGTTTTCTTGTTTTCATTATATAGATGGATATTTGTATGTTCATCTAGAAGTTCCTTATATAATGGTAATAAATTACTTTTTTACTATTATATTTAATTAATTGGACATAATCAGGTGATGGGTGCTTCCCATAGTAATATAACACCTCAGTTCATCGACAAGTACCATAAGAAAAAAAGACAGGGGGTATTATTTTTTACATTTACCCATATCAATATATTAGTATCTAATAGGGCCTCAAAAACATTATTTAGTATCATACGTTATGAATTCCATATGTATTTTATCAATAATTGTTGTTATCAAGGATTTATTTTATTATCATAGAAGTATAATTCCCTTAGTTTTAGTTGATTATGGATTATGGTAATCAATTATTTCCTACCCTATCACTTGGTAAATGTTTTTGTTATTATAGATTCTACTGTATAATACTCCGTACAGGGAATCCAAGATCACACTTATTTTTTTTAATTTTACATGGAAATATAGATGATAACATTGTATAAATTTGAGATATATGATGGAAGGTATAATAATTTTCTCACAATATGTACAAATTTTAACTTATAGTTTCAGATTCTATTTAAATATTTATCTACTATTCCCAGACTAATAATTTTATAGATACATTATAAAATATTTCATTTTATGCCAATAATGTAATATAACTACATGATATATTCTTTTAGAGTCTATGATGTTACATATCTTAATAAAGGAAGATTGGTATGAACCTTGGTGACTATATTTTGAATAACCTAGTAAGATTCCACAAGTAATATTAAATTTCCTCATGGTTTATACGGAACACTCTATAAATAAAAATTTTATTTGTATTTTATAATTCAATATCATGAGTTTATTATTTGTATCCTAATGTAGAGAAATTGTAACTAATAGGCGAAATGTGAACCATATCAACACATATAATCAATGTAGGGATATTCCCCATTGAAAAGTAATTTATATTTGATAAGAGGCTAATTATATGATATCCATATTATGGAAGTTGACCAATGTTATGAAAAAAAATATCATATTCATTTTGTAACCTATTATTCCAAAATATATTTTTGTTATGATAGACTAATTTAAATGAGGATAACCTATAAATCATGGTTGGATGACAAATCCATTTGTAGAAAGACATTGGATCATGTCCGTAGAGAAGATATTTCTTGGTTTGGGAGGTAGTGAAAAAGGAAAATTACATCATGGATGTTTAACAACTAATGGGAGATGTAATAAAATTGTGGGTTCTAATTAAAAAAGTAGAGGAATATTAGTTGAACATAATGGAATATAGATCTTTTATAGAGTTACTCTATCAATCAAATGATCCCTAATTAGAAAAGTGTTGAAAATAAATTAATTCCTTAATCAGAAATTAAATTTAGAAGAAATATTATTGTGTATGAGGATAACATGCCATATTTTTCTTGTAATGTTGCAGACTATAAATTTTGAACATAAATCAACACTGATCATTACATTAATGGGTTAATTTTGATACTTATAAGAAATTTTTTATCTCAAATACTTTAGTAATCATATATTGATATATTATTATGCGACATTGTGATAGAAAATGAGTTCTTTGTGATGTATGTATTTAAGGGTAGTTAGGAAAAGAAGAGGATGACTGAAAATCATGGGAAGAAATATATTATAAAATAAATGAAATTATGGATGAAATTTACCACATGTGAAAATTATTGGAAGAATCACCTTGGTGCTTACATGAAGGGAACACGAGTTTGTCATAAGTATGAAGAAAAACACTATCTATCTAAAAAATTCAATGTAAAGGATAAATATGTTAATATTCAATAACTATATTTATAAGGAACATCATGAAAACGTTTTTGAAAAACATTAGGTAAATGTACCTAAAAGTGTCTAAGGATACAAGATAAAGGTTATGTGATTACCATCACTGATGTAAATGTTAATAAAGTTATGGTGGTATGTATATTTGTGACAGTGTCAAAGATAACTAGTTTTTTATTTTATTTTTGATCTTCACACTCTTTTATTTATTCTATTATTTCCAAAAACATTAAATATTTTTCTTTCACCCTTCTATGTGTGTTTTACATTAAAAAAGATTGTGGAAATAATATTGAAATAATGATATTTCTAAATGTTCCATGTATTATGAATGTATGTACAATATATAGAACCATGGTTGTTATACATAATGTTTTCATTGATATGATTCTTTATATCGATTGGATTTGAATGTATACTAGAAAATTTTATTTCCAAGATAAGGAGACGGTGACCCATTAAGTTGAGGTAGAATATCTAATCTGTTGATGGAAAATATCGTCATTTAAATAATATTTAGATCATTCCCATTATGTTATCCATAATGAAATTATGAGAATGAAAATATCTCAAGCATGATCTATGGATTAGGTAGAAGTCCAATGAATAGATAATGTACACATGGTACAATATTTTATTGATTTTCTCGAGATGAATTACATATACATTAAATAGAGTATGAGGGTTCATTCTTCATTAAAATCATTACAATTGTAAGTTATGTATCCAAAAATATTGATATAATGAAACTGATAGTTTTGGTGGTGTTAAATAAATAGCTTTCAGTGTTCTGTGATAAATTATTTATACTCTATAGTAATTCACCTTGCGAACCATTATTTTATTTGTGGAATATAACTATGGGTCTATGAGGTTGTGAAATGATTATAAAGAGATAAATTTAATTAAAATAAATAATTGGTTTCTTTTTCCACACACTTATGACATACATGATAAAATTCAAGGTGATAAATATTTTTTAAGGTTTCATATTCACTCCAGTAATCATAAACATTAGGTGAAGTAGGATAATATACAAGGGATAAAATTTTGAATAAGGTGTGGACATTCTGAGTGTATAGTAATGAATTATATATATAATTTTCCTCATTCTATCATTATGTATATAATATATATAGGTTTCATATATTACCTAGATAACATTTTGGTGCTATTCATTTTAGATATCATGATAAAATATAATAGATATGATGAAAATGATATTCATCTGTAAATAATTTTTGATGAAATAAGAAAAAAAATTATATATGAAACATTTTATGTTTGAATTTTATATTAATGATTTTTATTTTCTGGACAACATAGTCTCCAAAGATGGAATATCCCTATAACCTTCATATAAAATAATTTTCAATTACTTTATTACACTGATGGGAGTAACAATGTTAAAAATAATCTAGGGGATTATAGGTTACTATCAATACATTGAATATGAAAAAGAATTTTTTGAAATGATTTCAACCAAGTTAACACCTAATGGGGTTAAATTAACATGTTTTATTGAATACGAGGAATGTTTTATTTAGATTAAAAGGAGACAGATTATTGTACTAGTATTAAAATCAACATTATTCAATGGTGAATTTTTATTAATTAGTGATGAATCATGGAAAGGACTTGTTGATTTACCTATGTGTAATGATATGGTGATTACCTGTGCATCATGGAAACTTCCAACTAATTATCTTGATCTATAAGTAGAAATATTTTCATTAAAAATATATAGACAATACTTATATGTAGAAATATTCAATATAAATAGATAACAAAAGAGTTTAAAGTATATATTTTTTGTAAAGGATTAAATCATGAGGAAAATAATATGGTTAAAACAACTCATTGTCTAAAATTTTTTGATACACTATCACCCTAAGATGAAATATATTGTGTTTGATGCTTTGAGTAGGAGGGGTCATGGAGTTATAACGATGATAAGGGATAACAAAGATCCTATATATGGGATCTGTTATATATGGATTTAATTATTACTAGTTGAAAAGATTCATTTAATATCTTATATACAATTTCCTAGAAATACATACAATAATTTATACTGAATCTCCTCTAGGATTGTGAGGAATGATAATGGAATATTTTAGTAGTAAATAAAAGTTCATGATATAACTCCTCTAAAGTGTTCGACTATTGATGTTTAGAAGAAGGTTATGAATTTCGTCCATACCAAAGATGAATAAAGAACATCTTGAAGAATCATATAATATAAATTTCTCTATAATCATTTCTCTAAAAATATGTATAGGTAATTTAGTGAATATTTTTGGAAGGATAGTATAAATCAGGAAATTTCTGATTAAGATTCAATATTATTTCTGTACCAACGTGATAAAGATGAAATAAAATATCCTAATAGAGTACAGAAACATGCTCCTATACATATATAGTTTGGGGACACTATTATATTAGAATTTATCACTATAATCTCAATTATTATAGGTAATATTGATTTTATATCACTTATTGTTGATTTTCTTATTATGTCTTGTCATTTCAAATACATAAGAGAAGTTTAACACCTTGATCTCCATTCCCCAATCTTTACAAATGACATCGTAAGGCTTCATGGGGAACCTATAACAATTATATATGATTTTGAACCTATATTTTTATCAAAATTCTAAAAGAATATTCAATATTCTCTTGATGATGAGATATATATAAGCACTACACATCATCCCCAAACTTATAGGCAGTTTGAAAGGACTATCTAAACAGTAGAAGACATGATAATATTATATTCTCTTTATTTCTAAGGTATATGCGATCAATATCAAACATTCGATTAATTTTCATATAATAATAATTTCCATTCAAGAATCTAGATTGCACTAGATAAAACATTAAATGAAAAGAGGTTTTATACTCCCACCTATTTGGATGAATTTGATGAAAGAATAATAGTGCACTCAATGCTTTGAGATGAGATGAATATTAATATATGAACTATTCTAGATCATATTATATAATCCTAAAGTAGATAAAAGAGTTATGATCGCAATTTAATAAAGTAATATATATCTCAATTAGGGTATATATTATTGCAAATGTTTTCTTATGGAATAGAGTATTAATATGTTGTAAAAATGGGAAATTTTTCCCTACGAATATTTGTCCTTTTAAAATACAAGATCATATTGCAGCTATAGATTATTGATTGGATATTACACAAAAACATTCTAAATTACATGTTGTATTCCATATTTCATGAAATACATGAAATATCCAAAACATTTTCACACATATTTGGGAACATAGTTAGAGTCTTACATGTCTTATAATGAATATCCAGTAAAAATAATTCATCAATGAGAGAAAATATTTATGAATGAAACAACTTGATTGGTGACAGTTAAATGAAGAAATGAAAAACATGTATAGGAAACATTGGAGCCAAAATTAGCGATAGGGATAGAATATACTCATTTTTTCAATAGCTAATATATTACTCTATTTCAAGGATTAAATTATTTATGAGGAAAATAATTTAATACATGATACCTTATTGTAACTATTAAGCACCATATCATAGACTATCATATATTGTGCACTCTAAGGATAAATTATTCATTAATATATCTAAAAGAATCATTCATAAATAATATATTTTAATTTTCATAAAATAAAATTCAGTTTGGAATTGAACATATTGATATTATCCTAACATGACATTTTGGTTTTTCTAAGAAGGTTTTTATTTTGATGAATAGTGAAAATATTATATTTATTAAAATAATGATTTTTATTACATAAGTATTATTTATTGACATATAAAATGAGAATAATTATATTGATCAAATATGTGTTTTATAATTAACCTTATACATTTTAAATTATAATTTTCAATTCATAATTGTGTATTTTATATTTTAATGCATTAGTGACACTATGGACTACAATAATTTTAATTCCTCATTAAATAATTTTATATCAATTTAATAAATTTAATAATATTAAATTGAATTAATATTTTGAACCATTATGTCTTCATTTTATAAAAATTATAACCATTTAATTTTTAGGAATTGAAATAAGATTTTTGGTATTAATGTTATCTACTCAGATAATTGAAAAAATGATTTCCCCAAAGAAAAATAATATTATAATATTGAATATTTTATAAAATAGATTATATTAATATATTATAATTATTTATAAAAATAAAATATTTAAACCTATAAATAAATATATTAGAAACATTTAATTATAATTTAATACTAAAATTAAGGTCGATACTTATTTGTAAAAACATCATGTTTCTACTACAATCCATTTTTCGAATTTTATAAAAATTCACTAAGATGTTAAGTGGATACCACACATTATAGATATCCAAAACAAACACCCCAAGGTAAAAAATTCAAAACACAAAGCACCAGTCCAAATTAAATATATTATATATTTTAGTTAAAAAGGTAATTTTAGCATATTTAAAACTTTAATTTATTAAACAGTTTCCAAAATTTTATTTTTCAAACCAAAACTAGGTATGATAGGTTACCTTTTATTTATAATAATATATACATTAATTAGTTAAAATAATTTTCCATGTTAAAATAAATTGATAAAATGTATAAAATCTAATGTTAAGTAAGAAAATAAAATTTTAAAAAACTGTGACAATTCATTGTTGATTATTTCACTACACATGGACTCCCTAAATTAAATTATTTATAATTTTTGGAGTTACTAACCATTGAATAGTTTAATGATATAATTAATGATTAAATATTATTCACAGAGGATCTATTTTCAACAATTGTAATAGAGACACAATTATTAAACTTTTTAACTCACATATATTATTGAATTAATTCTTAAAACAATGACAATATTCTCCTCATAAAATCAATTAAATGTTTCAAAAGCCTTCAATTACTAAAAGTTATTTAAACTAATTATATTCCAAGGAGACACATAATGTGAAAGTTCAAGGTACAAAAGGGAGTATTACTTACTCGTTGGAATCTTCAAATTTTTATTTATTAAAAGATGCGACATAGATGAAACCCCGACATAGATCCTAATATTTAAATTTTGTGTTGATATCATTTTAACTATAATTTCTTAAACTCTTATTTTTTTCAAAATTATAAATCACAATGTTAATTTTTTTTATACCTGAATAAATAGACAAGGATATATATATTTAAATGAATTGTTACATCTTAAAAAAATTCCCCACAATCTAAACCCTCTATTGTCTGGTCTATTTCTCTCATTTTATTCATTCATTTACATGTATTGGATTTAGATATTATTTCTTTCATGGAAGATAAATTTTCTTATAAATTTGGTTAAGGGGGTTTTATTTTAAAAAATTGTATTTTATATAAGATGGATCAATATTATAAATTATATTTCCATATTTTATCTATAAAACCTTTTGTAAGTGGAAAAAACTAATTTTATCATAGAATAATTTTTCTAAAAAATTATTATTATTATTAGGGAATTATATTTTAAAATTATAAACTACGGTTTTCAAAAACCACTTATAAGTGAAAATTTAGTGTCAAAACATGTATTCATTGTTCATTTTAAAAACTATAATTATAGTAAAATATTTTATTTATGTTTTAAATGCATCTTTATATGAGAGTTTATTTTAAGAAATTTATTTACATTGTACATGTGGATTATAAATATATCATTTTATGTTTGAAAAAATCACTTCAATTTTTTGGTTTTAATCATAATTATAGCTATGTCCCTGTAGTGTATTTATTGCTTACATACAATGAATTTTCATAAAAGAGTTTTTTAATATTCAATTAATGATGTTTTTATAAAGGGTTCATTGAATATTTTTATTTATTCAAAATTTAAGGATTTTACTTTGTGTTATCTTATATTGAATGTTATATGTAATTATTTTCCTCTTGAAAATTAAATTACATTTATAATATGTTTTTAAAGGTTTTTAATCTATTATTAATGTGAACAGAAATAAGAAAATTAATGTTTTTAAATAATTTATTTTACTTGGGAATCGAATTTAATGATTAAAAATGGGATTATCCCACAACCTCAAAGGGAGGATGTCCTAAATGTGAAAATATAGTGGCCTCATTGATTACATATGGATTTACGAGTAATATTATAATTCTATAAATTGTTATTATTTTCAATATAATATTTTAAAGGACAAATATAAAAATATTTCAAATGATATTGTATTATAAAATTTGTTTTCGAAATGATCTATATGTTTATTGTTTTTAACCATATTCCAATGGATTTTATTTGAAGTCCCACAATTAATTTTTGGGGTTAAAATAATTTTTTACTACTTTTGAATTTGATAGTAAATGTATATATGTAATTTTTAAAATATTTAATGGATTTTATAAGGGTTTTTAATCCCCCTTATTGGTAAATTTTTTTCACACCATATATTTTAAATTATTCTATATATGAATATTATATGGTTAAAATATGGTTTGGTTTTTAAAGGAGATAGAATGATGGAATCAAATGAGGTGTTTCATGGTGTAAAACTCAAGTATATTTTAAGGATTTCTATAATCATACAAAAAAATAACCGAAAGGATCATAGGATTTGAAAAGAACATTTTATTTTTTAATTAAATATATTTATAGAAAATAAATACATCATCTTTATAGTGTTTTATCAGGGAGTGCAGTTCTCGGGCTATTATAAATTTCATTTTGAATAACCTCCTCATTATTAAGACCCTGAATTTCCAAATTCTATTTTCAAACTAACTAATTCATCATATAGTATTTAATATTAACTTCTTTCTTTTAGAATATTATTTTATTTTCATTTATCAAATGGTTTCAATGAATTATTTCAAGACACCAATATTTTTAATAAAACCTTAGTAATTGATATTTGTTTTGTGAAAATATAAATTGATTTTTTATGTTTTTTAACAAATCCAAAAAGCTGTAATATTTTTTCACACCTCATGAAAAAATTTCTAATAATATGGATAGGTGAGTTAAATTATTTCATTGGTTTTTAAATTATTGAAAAATTTTAGGGAAATACATTCAAAAAATTAAATTCATACATGATTTACATAAAATATTTAGACTTTATAGAATTAAACCTTTTTTCAATCCTTTGAGTTCTAATATTAAATATAAATTAAATGGATATGGAAATCTAGGTAAAAACATGGTACACATTAGAATAATTGGGATCTATCTTTATATCTATACAAGTTTTCTACATATTATGTATTAATTATTTTATTATTCTATACTTCAATTTTATTCAGAATAATAACATTCTATTGATACTAAAATAAGTTTTTTATATTTTTAAGTAAACATTTCTCTTTATTTTTTTTCTAAAACCCTATGATTTTGATTTAAATTCATACACATGTTATTATTATTGGGGGTGTTTAATAGATGAAATGTAAACCAAGGAATAATAATTTTCTTTTTTAATCATTAATATCATGTTCTAGTAAGAATCAAAATTATGTAGCATGTTCAACTAATGAATATAAATATATTGTAGGTTGTAATTCTACGACATAGGTTATTTGGATTAAAATTACCCTAATGGACGTTCAATTATGATCACCTACAAATATAATTTTATAAAAAATATCAATATTTCAAAAAATCCAATAAATTTTTCTATATGAATTCATATTGATCATGGTCATTATTTACTAAGCAGTTGTTCTAAAAAAGGGATAATATATTTAAATTTCAATTTTAATTATAACCAACTAGTTTAAATCTTTACAATGTTAAATACAATTGAACAATTTTATTTTATCAAATCAAAAATTGTATTATTTAATTTCTTTTATTTTTTATTAATTTTTTTCTTGTGGGAAATTCTATTTTTACATAAGTTTTTACTTTTTTTATAATTCTCTAATATTTTTTATTCATATGTTAGTCTGAATCATTTATTTTTCTATAAATATTATCTTTCACATCACCCATTGTGACATTTGTTTTATCTATATAAATATATATAGAGGAAGAATTATCTTATATGAGAAAACATTCAACCTATTAAATCCCCAGAGAACTCGTTATTCGATCTCAAGAAAAGTTTCCCTAAATCATTTAAAATAACTTGATTCAATTATTTGGACAAAGTAAAGGATAAATAACTCTTATTTTAATTCTTTAATTAGTAAAAATTGATCGATTTTATAAATAAATCTTATTTTTTAAAAGGTGATTAATGTTTTAGATAAATTTATGAGATATACTACTCTAAAAGTTTGTCAATCATCATGTTTGGGAGTTCTTTGTATAAAAAATATGATATAAATTTTCACTGATAAAAAAGTTCACAATTTCTATTTACATGTTAACATTCATTTTGGATATATTGTGGACCTCATCCCATCAATAATAATGTATATGGAATTTTCAATTTCACCAATGTTAATGGAAAATGTTTTTCATTTTCTTCATGAAAGATGTTTCTAATTCAATACATAACTTAAATTTGTGGACGACATAATCACTATAGATATTATGAAAACTCCCTTTTGAAATATTGAATTACATAAAATGTATGGGAATTTTCTAGAACCTAAATGAAAGTTTCTCATAAAATTATATAGCAGGAGATTTTTCATAGTATTTGTAGGTTTTAAGATAATTTTATTCAAGATATTGAGTTAATGTAAAGAAATGTAAAGTAAAAAAAATGTCTCTACTGAAATATATATAATTATATATTTAATTTATTGGAAGAAAAATCCTTTAGGATTCTTGTTATTCTAAGGACATTGAAACTATGCTTTATGAAAGCCTGTTCTTAGGGAGATGAAACATTCCCTGCAACTTTTCATGGTTTGACCAATTATAGTAATGGTGTGATAAAAGTAAATTGACATTTCTAGAGATTTTTCATTAAGTATATATTGCCAGTTAGATCTGATGAAGATATTTAATTGGACCATACTAAAATTTAAGGGAATAAATATCAAGCATCTATTGTCAATGATACAATCGATGTGGTGGATATTAGTGTAATTTTTGAAGACCCATAGGATAGGGTATCTCTTAATGATTTTAGAAATAATGTATGAGTGGTTATCATAGATGAGTTACAACCACAAGGTAATTGTTGAACTAAATAATCCACATCTGTATTGGAATCTAAAGTTAAATTGGCCATTGTTCAAGCACATCATCTTGATGATGTTCTACCCACGATCATGTCATATTTTATCACCAAAGTGAATTTTTCTATTTTCATTTAATATTTAGT
This sequence comes from Viscum album, assembly GCA_963277665.1. NCBI lineage: Eukaryota > Viridiplantae > Streptophyta > Magnoliopsida > Santalales > Viscaceae > Viscum > Viscum album. The sequence goes on along the minus strand of OY728119.1, from coordinate 1,856,562,486 downwards.
AATCATGGGTTATGAGAAGACCATTCCACTAGTTCTGGGACATTTACCCCTTTTTTTATTATCCCTATAATTTTAAACGTCATGAGGAATAAAATTGGTAGCATATAATTTTTTTTGTAAATTATTTTCAAATACATGAAGAATATGCAGAAAAAACAATATAAAAAACAATTTTTTTGATAGCTATGAGATCGAATAATATACCTTTATTTAACACCTCTAAAATAGAAGAGTTTCCCTAATTTTATGTGTGGAATCATGCATAAAAATTTTATAATGTGGAGACACATTTATAAATTATTGAAGTTGGTTCCCTATAACCAACTTCTATGAAGATTGTGATTACTTATATTCATAGTATTGAATATTAATAAAGTACTTATCACATTATGATTGTTCTGATTCATAACAAAGTATGTGATAATGTCCTTAGAGTAGATGTGATAGTAAGAATTCATTTTAGTTCCCCTCTATGATGAAAAATGGGATGTTTTATTAGAATATTCCTAAATATATGTTCTATATAGGGATTATATAATTTTAGGGACACAAAATATACAGGTTATTTAGAGTAGATACTCATTGTAATTTTAGGCACCGTCTCATGGTGTATGCCCTTGGTAATATCTATTGTATGATAATATGAGCACAATACCCGGAAGTTGGAAATCCAAATTTATATGTGTAATTTGATGTTCCCATACACGAACATGTGTATTGATCCTTATAGATAAATATTATTATTATTGTGCATTAAGATCTACATAAATTGATTTATTGATTAAAATCTTAAAGATATATGTTTGTGGTTAGGTAGGATAAGTTGGGTGAGTCATGAATAATATTTCATTAATGAATAACATGAGAAAATATTTTTCTATTATATTATTTAATGGAAGCTTATATCTCATTCCATTTAATGGAAATGATATAGCCTAAATAAACCCATGCTGACAGTTTCTATAGAAATGTTTGATTTTCCATAATTCAAAGAAGGAGACATCAGGAACATAGGTTGATGGTACCGACTTGCGACCTACTTGATTAGAGATACCACATTTAATTGATGATATCACATATAAATCATCTGTATGTTATATTATCTCATTGTGTCAGTAACTTCTTTCCTTATGGGTGACATTGATTTTAGGTAGATTATAACCTTGAACTTTAGGCTTCATAGCCTAACTCCACTGAGAAAAAGGCCTAGAGGGCCACACATTAAGTGTATCTAGAATCTTAGTTAAATAATATATATTAAAATTTATTATTTAATATGATAAATCAATGTTATTCCATCATATGATCTAAAAACTATTCATGATTTTGTATTTCATGTATTATGTCACTAGTTATTCGAGAGAATATGATGTGAGAGGAAAATTTAATTAATATTTATTTGTTATTTATATTAAAAAATATTTATTTCACTTTAAAAAAAATGAATTGATATTTATTTTAAAAAACAATAGTCATTATTCAAGGATCAATAAATATTTAGGTATAAAAGTAGAACATTTTTAATAGTCAAGTGAGAAATAATATATATCTAATATTACATGAAAAAAATATTTAATTTTAATTCTAAAGTTATGTGAATGTCAATAAATAATGTTATTATTATTTTTATAGACATTTCATTTCAAAAGGGATTGAATAAATAATAAGGAAAACGTGTCGAATTATTTATTTCAAACGCTAGAGTTATAAAAACCAAGTTATATTATTTTATAAGAGATCCAATTCATTTTTTTTGTCATAAAAAAATTTAGAGAATACACTCAAGCCCTAGAGAGATCCCTTCACATAGAATCCTCCTAGGAATTAAGAGAAATCTTCCTCCACCTCCCACTCTCAAACGATGAGATATAAAGTATAATGACATTGATGTTATTCTCATGGATACCAATGGAGTAGAACAAAAGTGATTTGATTTTTCGTGCTAGAACCTGGAGATTCATACAGAGAAGTTTAGAGATTTATGGAACTAGTGTAGATCACCGCTAGAAGAAATATTCTATAGATTCGTGCAAAATAATGATTGTAGAACATTGATATGGATTCATATCCATTTACAAATAAATATTTCACACAAGGTAATTATTTAATTCATTAAATTAATAATAAATAATATGTGATGAACCTCCCTCTAGTTCCACTATATTATCATTTTTCTATTTTCATAGATTCAATTCAATTAATCGTGGTGTTTATCAATGTGTAGATTTTGGATTGATCATCATTTATGAAAAAAAGAAATGTTGGACATGAAAAATCACATTATTCCACTATAATTAAAAACTATAAGTGGTATCATAGCATTCCCACTCTTATTCTTTATTATTTAATGATTCTTGATTGATTTGTGCCTTTATCATTTAGTATTTAATTCTTATTTACACGTTATTTTAATCATAACTGATAGATTTTATTCTTCCTCTAATCCATCTCATATATCTGACCAAAATTATTAATTTTATGATTGAAAAATAATTAATGACCTCTTCCATAGGTTCTGAGAAGCCTGGATGGATATCATAGGACTACAGGTCGTGTAACCAGAGTTTCACACCTTGTACATATGTTCTTTATAATAGAAATTAATTAATAATTAATTCAAACCTGTTGAATTAAAAACATAGGGTTCATTTTATTTCTTACACACAGTTTAGCCTTTGCAAACCTGCGGTACAGTTAGTTGAGTACAATCCATATAGCCCATATACACAGGGTGTAGAACTCTAAGTCACTAATGGACCATGTATTTCAAAACACAAACTACCTAATTGGTGACCATGTAACTCAGACACCACACGCTATTTATCCCATTATACATGTAATGTACTCCATTTTTTAGGCATAGTTTATAGACTGAGTCTCATGTCAAGTTCCTCTGAAAGATGTCTAGGTAGGTACATTCTCTAATGATCGCTTGTAAACACCATGTACATAAACCAAATTATGTATAATCAAAAATAATTTATTATTTGGGGTAAACCTTATCCATATGTGATTTCCTTTGATAATTAAAATTATATGAAACTCTTTTTGATGGTTTTTTATAATTATATATTTGTATGTTTTTTTGTGTGTGTGTCTAATTAATTTCTGCATAATTTTTAGATATGCATATCATGTATGATTGGTATTATAGTTATTACTCTTTTTTAATTGAAGCGTGATAGGTGATATAAAATTCATGAAATTTGGGTAATTATTAAGTTGATTTTACACAACATGAATTTATGTGATAAGTCATGTATTTAAGGAATTCAATTTCTTTCCTTATGGAAATCTGCCAACCGTGCGGTTTGTTGATGATGGAACAGCTAGCCTGGAATTGAGGGCATACATGCTAGCCTACAGAGATGGTGTACGTGCCACCATGATTGAAGGAGAGATTATATGTGAGGCCTACGCTCCATACATATTTGAACGTCAATAAAACTGTTTGCAGTAGACTGTTATATCTCCCCCTGTGCATGTCAGGTCAGAGCAGTATCCGATGGTTGCCTGACAACTATGGTTTCTTACATTTATGGAGAGGACTGGGGTAGTGATTTATCTAACAGTTGATAAAGCAACAAGTAACTTGACTACATGGTGTGCTGAGAACTGGATAGCATCATACCTTGGAGGGGTGTTGAATCACCCGGTTTATCAGGTGGGGAAAAGGAAAATAACTATAGAGAAAGAAACCCTTCATCTGGAAGGTGATTCTTCTACACCATTCGAAGCTGATTAGTCGGATTCCAAGGATGGGGATGATGTGGAGCAACATGCGGAAAAGCGGCCTCGTGCCCGATATAATCATCCTGTCAGAATAAAAAGACCCACACCATCAACTCCTAGTGACATACTTCATTGGGGAAATTTAATCACCATTACTTTATAGAGAAACAAGTCTTATTTTCTTATTCTCTATCTGTAGTTGCAGGAGTTAGAAAGAAGCTGAATTCTATGGTTGTAGGACCCTCCTCACAGCCTTCTGGTACACATAAGGAATATCTATGAACAGAGGTTGTCCAGACATGGCGGAGTTTATACTGCAGTGCTGAAACTGCCTGGCTGGATTTGTGCGAGGGGATACACCTCCCTAGAATATGGAATCTTTTGGATTTTACAGATATCCAATATAATGATAACCCTAATGAAGTGCGGGCTTACATCAGATAGCTATAAATGATCATATATTCCACCGATGATTCCATTCCTGTCACCAAGAAGGTAAAGTAAATGAATGATCGTGGTGCCATAGAGAGGACTGGTGGTTTCGGATATGAGGAGTGGCACAATTACGTGGATCCTGAAGATGTAAGTCTCTTTCCTTATTTTCATTGCAACTGGATTTTAGTCAAAGCTTTGTTACTCAAGGAAATTATTTTCTTCATCCTACACCTTGGAAATAAGGGAGCTTATGAGGTTCCTTCACCCCGATATAGCCCTGTTGGTACTGCCATTGGGGTTAATGAATCTCCTCGTGAGCTATGGGAGGTATTTCCAGGCCAGCATGACATGGATGAGGAGTTGGGCATGGATTTCCATTCTCTTATTCATGTACCTGTAGAGGAGACTTTTGACACTCCCAAAAAACCAAAGAGACAAAGGCATCGAAGGAAGAAGTCCACAACTAAATTCTTCACTAGTAGTGGTAAGTCCTTTGGATAGTCATGAGTCTTAACCCATGAAAATATTACTCATACTTTTTTGGATTTCAGTTGCTTATTCAATCCCCCTCTAAGGGAGATGACATAACATCCTTTTAGGACCACGGAGGGTACTGGTGAACAATCACATGTTCAGGCTGACATCGCTGCTCTTGGAGAAGAGCCAACGTATGTTCCTAATATACCTCCTACTGTTGTTGCAAGAAGGGAAGAGCCTACTTCTGGTAAGTTAACAATGATTCATAAAATGTGGAATGAAACATCAACTGACTTACATTCTGTAATACGTTTGGTTCAACCCCTGCACTAGATATTTTGGTGTCCATTACAACTGATGCCGCTACTTTATCTGAAGAAGTTTTCATGGCTCAGAGACCGCAGAATAAAGGTATCCAAGAAGACAAAACGAATGCTCCCACTGGTGATATTAACCAGGATTCTAAGATAACATTGGATGAAATGATGGAACTTGGTGCATCTTTTGATGATTTTTTAAATCATTTTAAATTACAATGTAATTTACAAGATTATGGATGTGATTGTTATCCTTCATCCTGTTATAATTAAATTCTTATTACATCTCTGATCATGATATGTTGAAATGTGCAGTTCCATCTGAACAAGCTGTTGAACTGCCAATGCCTGATGGGGGTAAAGAAAACCCTACTATTGTAGAGACATTAGCTCAATTGTAGTTGAACCTAGTAGACCTTCCTGAAACTCGTCCTGAAAATCTTGTTGAAGCTTGGAAAGATGGGGAGGAGCCTTCTTAAGTTGTTGATCTTCCTTTGGGTAAGGGATAACAATATTTGCGATTGTACTTAATTTTCAAGACAACCAATTAACTTTTGTTGTCCTTGAAACTAACCAAAGCTTTCAATTGATTATGCAGGGCCATCAACATCAGTGGCTAGATCTGGAGGTGAAGCTTCAGCCTCTGCCCCAGTGAGAATAGAAAGTGATGTAACATGGTTCTGGGGGGAAAGAGCAGAACAGGGAACTTACCTAAGTGCATTAATCCCAGATTATATTCCCACATGTAATAGTGATGCTGAATTAGACCTGGATATACAAAAGGCGCTCCAATTTTCACGATTCATGCCATGGAAGAATATATGGAAGATCATATCTGAAGTGCCATTAGAAGAGATATCATTGTAGATTCCCCAACTGTCATTCTGATTCATCATGTTGGGACTTTGCGGCTTTAGATATCAAAAGATCCATGCCGCCATGAAACAAGTCATATTAAAAAGGGAGAAAGAGTAGAGATACCATCAAGATTTTACCAGGGTGAGGCTGTCAGCCAATATCAATGTATTTGAGGCTAAGGTATCCCGAGTTGTGGCTGATTATGTTTCCAATTTAAAGGATCAGAAGTATAAGATCAAAGAGAATTTCTTCCAACATATGTACCTTCAGAAAAATTTAGATGTTGTTACTGGGGAACTTGGACAACTTAATAATTCAATGGTAGGAGCTCAAATGAATGGTATTATAGCCATCATAGATTGCAAAAATCACTCCATGAATCTGAAAAGAGTGAAGTTGGTCGAGTGCATGAGCTTCAAGTGGCTGCTGATGAAGCTCCAGATGCTGTAAATCAAGTGAAGATTTATGTTGAAAGCCTTTTGTAATTATTGGAAAAGAGAAGAGACTCTAGTGTGTGGATGTATGTCTAACTATTGTGCATCAAATGAAAAACACTTTCATCTTCAATCATTTCTACAACCCTTCTTTTGATACATTCTTTAAATTTTTACCTAAGAAAATGGGCCTAGTAAGCATAGTTTTATTTTTTCTAGGATTATTATAAATGACCCTACAAAATTTGAATCTTTTTATTGCTCAATATTACCTAAATCATACAAAATGTATGTTTAGTGTTCCAGGACATGAGTTTTATTAATAGTTCCCCTGTCTTTTGTGGGTAGTTTAATTTCATGAATGTCAAACATAAAAAGGCTAATGTTTAAGGTCGAAATAGCTTTGACCGAATGGATTAAATTTTACTCAATTCCTTGAAAATTTCTCTAAAAACATATTTCCACACTCATGTATGAGAGGAAATATGTAAATGATGACTGAAAAAATTTTGAATCTGAGGAATGATACGAAAAAGGGCTAAAATCCATTAGAAGAAGTAGTTTCCAAGAATGAAGTTACCATTATTTAACAAACCTGTTAGGGGGTTGAATTATTCAGGGCCGCCTAAGGGAATTGGCTATATAGTAAAATAATAGCATCTTTTGGCTGACAGGTCCATTGTGTAGACTACTTATGCAATGCCGCCTAAGGGAACGTGATGCATAGTCCGGAAAAAGAACTCTCAGGAATTTACGTTTCTACTTCTAAAAAGACAGTGGAAGTTTATGGATATTAAAATTTTCCAAAGCATAGAGTTTGATGTATAGAGAGAGTTACTTGAATATGGAGAACATATTTCCAATCAAGATTGTCTTAGAACTGGATGAATGTCACCCCTATAAAGTTCTTACCCAAACATAGGGAAGGAAAATATAAACCATAGACATGAAAACTTTCAGATCTTGAAAAAGAGTATGGGACAAATATGTTATGGATGGCTATTTTTGCGGATCCCTGCATATTTTCGTTAAGACAACTAAAAACAAAATAGGTTTATTTCCCGTGAATGAAGTTATCATCATTTAAAAAATCTGTTAGGGGTTGAATTATGTAAGTCCACCTAAGGGCATTGGCTGCATAGTCAAATAATAGTATCTTTTGGCTGACAGGTCCGTTAGGTAGACTACTTATGCAAGGCCGGTTAAGGGCACGTGCTGCATAGTCAGGAAAAAGAACATTTAGAAATTGGACATTTTGTGACCAAATGTCAAGAAAAGGGTTATAGTGATCTGAAAATATTTATGGTTTGGAGTATGAAACATAAAAATGTGGGTTTTATCAATCCATGTAGAGATACACAGACCAATTCTAACGATAATCATGTTGTGGCTAGGTCCTGAATTGAGATGATGGACTTCACTATGTATCCCATAAGTATGGGAATCAAGACATACTTAGTTCTTGAAATGTAGTATAAAGTCATGTGGGACGAGAGTATAGGAAATCTTAGTTTATGGTCATAGAGCTCGGACCATTATAATGAGTACACAATGTGTGTTTTCAAAGGAGGACTTTTCAACCAGGGGACTTAAAGTGGAATTTGGGGTTAGGCCCAAATACTTGGGGCTAGATTTGAGTGATGCTCGAATGTTCCAATGTATCCTATAAGGATGGTAATCAAGCCCACGTAGTTCTAGAAATACCCTCTGTACATATTTGGTTCGTACATGTGAAGGGTGAAATGGGACTTTAGTGCAATGAGGGTTTGAGCCAAGATAAAAGGTTCAGGAATTTCCGTGTATTCACTTAGTCATTGGAATATAACATGATTGGAGATCAATATAAGGAATAATTCCCTCTCAGGTGAAGGTATCAAAGAATGTTGTATTTTATTGTCATACAGGACAAAAGTGATATACAGTTTAACGTAGTATAGCAAGGAAAAAAGTGAACCAATATAAAGATATTGATTCTGGGGGTGGCTTCATGAATGAACATCGTATGATATGGAGTTGAACCGATATGAAGATATTGGTTTTGGTATGGAACCTCGGGAGGTTGCCTATGTACCTAGCCTAGAAGGCAAGGATCAAAGTCCGCAAATTTCAATTTAAGAATGAATTAGCGATCAATTTGTTATGGGGACAATGACCAAAAATATGGTGTTGGGACTTATGTATGATTAGTGGCCCAGAGAAGGTGTTATTGTTGAAGTTTACTCTAAGCTCAAGTGACTCACACTCAGTGTGAGAAACAAGAGTTAGCAACAACCTTAACGATTCTATGTTTAATGTCATATAGGACGTATTAATGGAGTTCTGTACAGTTTAACATCATGTAGCTAGGACGATGGGGACAATACAGTTTAACGTCATGTTGGACAAAAGGGGGACTGTGCAATTTAATGTCAAGCAGTAAGGACAAAAGAGGACACAGTTTAACATCATGTTGGATGTATTAGGGACTTTTTCACAGTTTAATGTCATGTTGGATGAATGGTAAGAATAGTTTAAAATCATAAGCATATACAGGTTGTTATGCAGTTTAATGTCTTTCTAGACGTAAGGGACTATGTGGTTTAAAGTCTTGCAGCAAGGAATAAATAGTTTAATGTCATGTTGGAAGATGGAAAGGAAAATAGTTTTAGGTCGTATGCATGGACCGTATAATTATGTATTTTGGGTTTATACAAAATAATTCCTCAAAAATCTAGCATTGGTTGGAGTAGTGAGGAGCTCTCCATCCATTGAGAATAAATAATATGATCCATTGGGGTGGACCTTATGTATTGAATAAGTTCCTTCCCATTTTGTCTCAAGCTTGGGAGGTTTCTTTCCTAGTATCATTGGAGTTCTGAGAACCAATACCAATTCTCCCTTAATGAATGAACAAAGACAAACTTTTTTGTTGAAAGGTCGTGCTATTCGATTCTGATAGACTTATAAGTGATGCAATGTGCACAATATTTTTTCATTTAATCGTTCCAATTCATCCAATAGAATTTCAGATTGGTCATCTGTAGATGATTGATCACAAATGGCTACTCTGAGTGAAGGTAATTGAACTTCAATGGGAAAGACTGCTTCTATTATATATACCAATGAATATGGATTTGACCGCGTTGTAGTACGTGTGGTGGTTCGATAAGCCCATATAGCGTGAAAGAGGTTATCAGGACATGACTTCTTATCTTTATCCACCAACTTCTGAAGTATGTTTGAAAGATTCTTATTGACAGATTCTATCTAGAAATTGGCCACTGCATGATACCGAGATGAATGGTTGGATTTGATATTGTATTCTTGATACAATATCCTCACCTCGGATGAACAAAAATTAGTGCCATTGTCCGTCAATATGATATATGGGACACGAAATCTTGTAATGATGTTAGAATTGATGAATCTAACCATGATTTTAGCACTAACTTCCTTGATAGGTATTTCCTCTACCCATTTGGAAAAGAAATCAGTAGCAGTAAGAATATACTTAAACTGATTGCTATAGCTGAAGGGTAAGGTCCCACCACATCCATTTACCATGTGGAAAATGGCCACAAGTATTTATTTGTATGAAGAAAACCTGGGGGTTGATGAATGAAGTTGGTATGTACTTCGCATGGATGACACTTATTCGTGAAATCAAGAAAATCATTTATCATTGAAGGCCAAAAGTATCCAAGCCTTCATATTTGATCAGATAGTCTATGTCCAGACTGGGGGGGCACCACAGACTCCTGCATGTACTTCTTTCATGACATCCATTGTCTCTTCCCCATCAATGCATCTGAAGATAATTCCATCAAAACCACGCATGTAGAGAATTTTTTCTAGGTGATCTGGGATGTCATAAAGAGTAAAATTGACCACACCTCTCCAGACTTGCTCTTTCCCGGCTCTATCAGGTGGAAGTGTTCCATTTTGAAGGTATTCCTTGATAGGTGTTATCCATCTAGTAGTATGACCATATGGTTCAGTAATGGGACTAATTTCATTGATTTCTACTTTTCTGATTCAAACATAAGTTGAAACTATATGACGGTGGGCAATACTGATGGTTTTTTCTTCCCGATTTGGATATGCCAGAGTTGTGGATATATTAGCCAGTGCATCATCATGGGCATTTTGTGACCGTGGGATATAAGAAAATTTGGGTTTTGTTGTAAATTCCTCCATTAACTCTCTGGCGTAATCATACAAAGGGATCAACTCTTATTTTGTGATGGAATAATCCTCATTGACTTGTTTGATTACCCGGTTTGAATTACCATTCACCTTTAAGTGATTCACTTGTGCTTGAAGGGCCAACTCCAATCCTATGATGAGAGCTTGGTGTTATGCCTCATTGTTGGTACCGCCCATTCACAATAAGAAGGAATAATGTATCATTTCCTTTCCCGTTGAAATAATCACAATTCCTAACCCAACATTATTGAATTTAGGATCCTCCATTTTCTTCCCTGTTGGACTTCTAGAAGCACCATCAAAGTACATTTCCCATTCTTGAGGACTGTCTTGAATAGAGAAGTCTTCCTCATCATAGAGTTCAATTTTTAAAGATCTATCTTCTACTGAAGGATGTTTAGCAAGGAAATCAGCCAGTGCTTGGCACTTTATTTACTTTTGAGACGCATAATAGATATCAAATTGCTGCAAAATAACTACCCACCTTTCCAGATGTCCTATAATCATTGGATGACTAAGGATGAATTTGAGCGGGTTATTAAGAGATACCAATTGGACCTTGTGATGTTTCAGGTAGTGTCTCAACTTCTAAACTGGAAAGATTAATTCTAGGCAGCGCTTCTCAACACTTGAATATTGAGTTTCTACTTCAAGCATAGTCCAACTGAGATAGTAGATGTTGTTTTCATTCCTAGCATCATTCTTCTGGGCAAGGAAGGCACCCAATTATTGCTCTAAAGCTATCACATAAAAAATAAGCGTTCTTCCTTGAAAAGGTGGGATTAATACCAGTGGACACAAGAGATTCTTCTTGAGAACATTGAATTCTTCTTGACATTCATAATTCCACTAGTAATTGACTCCCTTCTTCGTCAATTTGATGAAGGGTAAACTTTTTTCTGCAAAATTGGTGATGAAACACTGAATATAGGCTATGTTTCCTTGGAGTCCTCTAAATTATTTCAAATTTGAAGGAGGTAACATACTAAGGATTGACTTTGTCTTCTCAGGATCGACTTCGATACCATGATGGCATACAACAAAGATGAGAAATTTTCCAGAGGTTACCCCAAAAGCACATTTTAAGGGGTTTATCTTCAAATTGTGTTATCGAAGTTTGTGGATTATGAATTCCAAATCAGCCAATTGATTAGATCTTTTCCTGGATTTAACCGCCAAATCGTTTACATAACATTCAACAAACTTCCCTAAAAAGGGATTGAATATATGATGCATAGCACGCTGATATGTTGCGCCTGCATTCTTTAGGCCAAAGGGAATTACCCGATAGCAGAACATACCCTGAGGGTATCTAAAGGCTATAGATTCTTTATCTTATAGAGCCATTCAGATTTGATTATACCCAGAATATCCGTCCTTGATGGAATGTTCTTCATAGCCTCCTGTTGCATCAATAAAGAGTTTTGTAATCGGAACTAAAAAATAATCCTTAGGAAAATGCCGATTAAAATCTATGAAATCAATGCAAACTCTAATTTTTACGTTATTTTTTTCACATGGAAAATATTATACAACAATTTTGGATATTGAACTTCTCTGATGAATTTATATTTGATAGTCTTATCCACTTCAGCTTCAATTTTGGATGCATAAGTTGGGTGTGTTCTTTTTGCGGCTTGCTTGAATCCTCTATGTTCTTATGGAAAACCCAAATGATGAGTAACAACATCAGGATCAAGGCCTAGAATTTATATATTATTCCATGAAAATATATCTCGATTTTGCTTCAAAAATGAAATATAAATTTCTTTCTCTTCAAGACTCATTTCCGCACTAAATAAATTTGGGCATGGATCTTATTTTGTACCCATATTTATTTCTCTGAGTTCGTCCATAATGGTAGAGATACCCACATCAAAAGCTGGAGGAGCATCTCTGAGTTCTTCCTCTTCCTCTTCAACATGTGTTATTTATTATGTTTCAAATTGCATAGTAGATGATGAAGTATAATTTCCATGATCAGAAGATATGTTAAAATTTGAACATATTGAAGAAGAAGCTTCCATTTCTAACCCGATTGAGGATGAAGGGTCTTCCTTGGGTAATAAAGAGGAGATGTTGGATTGGGAATCAGCATTATCGTTCACCTCTGACATTTCTATAAGTTCATCCAGCCTGGTTGGTGAGGTATAGACTTGCTGGATTTCAGCGTATGAAATGAAGACATCTCTATTTGAGCTTTTATCATTGCTTGGTGAGTCACCAACTTCTCTCATGTTGTCCGACTTGATTGTTGTAATTGTCATTATGGAAGTTTCCATAAGAGTATTTGGATTTAAGTCTATCTTGTCAATTTGACTGATAGGAAACACATAATCTGTACTCACATGTGTAAATGGATTTACTAGAATCTTTTCCAAACCAAATGGAGCATTAACCATGGTAATCTCTCTTGCTGTGGATTTTTCCTTACCCTTCATGTGATAGAATTCCGCCGCAATGTATTGAGATTCACATGTCTTGAATGGAGCTTTATCACCATACAATGTCCCAATTTTACCATCAAAACAATATTTGAGACATTGAATGTATGATGAAGGGATAGCCGCATGATGATGTAGCCAGGGCCTTCAAAGAAAAATATGGAAGGCTGTATCGTGATCGACAACCATGAAATCTAAATTGGATACAAGATCTCCAAACCGAGTTCTGAGTGTAATATCGACTAGTGGTTCTTGTTCATTTTTATCATACCCTTGCAACATCATAGTAGAAGGAGATAAATCAGATTCTGTGAGGCCCAATCGATGAAGTGTACGAATGGGGATGAGGTTGACTCCTGAACCATTATCAATGAATGTTCTTCGGATGACTACACCATTGACCTTTCAAGATAAGTACAAAGGTCTAAATTTCCCATGCACGATATCATATTCATCTTCATCAGTAAAATATATCACTGCATGGCATTCTGCAGGATTAATATCTACATTGTAGAATTCAGCTGCAAAAATTTCAGTTTCAAACTCTTGGGGACTTGACAATGCCTCGTTGATTTCCTCCTGAAGATACTTTGAAAGATTCAAGGAATCCAGAACTGATAACTTGGCCGGTACTTGGGACAGGTGTTTCAATACATCATAAATTTGATACAAAGGTATGTGTTTCCCAACAGAAACATTTGGTTTAGCAGGTGCCTTAGAATTTGATGCTTTGAATGAAGATTCTTCCTCTATCGGGGGAGGAGTTGGAAATACTTATGCCTTTGGAAGATTAAACTGATTAGGTCTATTTACTTGATGAGAGGAAGAAGGTGTAACCTCCAACCGATCCTCCAGAATGATTATGACATGACTGAATCTGCTATTGGCGGAAAAATTTGGTTGTTCTTGTTGAGCTCATTGAAGGGCTCTTCCAAGATTTTCTGCTGGATACACAGTTCTGGCAGGGGTAGAATTGGAATAGTGCGTTCTGGGATATCCACATCTTCCTCTGTATCCCATATTTCTGGAATTCCTTCTAACTCCTCGGTTTGATATAGAGAACTTAGGTTCATCGAGATCAAAACTGTGACTGGCATAAGGATCTGTTAAGTGAATCATATAAACAGAACTGAAGATCATCTCTTCATCTGACGAAGACTCTTCCTGACTATCCAATTTAGGTTGTGCCATTTGGTGGGACAGTGCTCGTGGCTTCAAAGTATATGGAAAAAAATCTGCCAGAGTCAAATAAAACTTGTGCTTTGACACTATATCATCTTCTTCTAATTGTTCCTCTTTCATTGAATTAGGTAGTTTTTTTGAGCATATTTCCTCTGATGAAGAGTGTTTTGCTGTGACATTCATAAAAGAAGACATTTTTGGTTTATTCAATTTCATCATAAAAATTTCATGAGTTTGGTTTATCATTTTTCTGACCATCCAAACATTATATTTCTACACATTTTTTCTTTTGACTTCTTTCCACTCGCCTTCTTCCTCTGGATCTGTAGTAGTAACACATGCTACCTGAGCTGAAGAACCTTTCAATTTGACTTGTCCTGAGTCGACCATTTTTTAAGGAGGTCCTTGAAGACAACACACTCTTGAATGGGATGCCCCAACATCTGATGAAATGGGAAATAGTTTGTATGATCTTCATCTCCTTCCCTATTCGGCCTTTTGGTCCTTGGAAATTGAACCAAATTATTTTCCAGAGCCGAAATGAAGTAACATGAACTTTTTATTTTTGGAAAGAGTAAAAGTTTCTTTTGAAATCCTCATATTGTTTTTTCCATTGATCTATTTGATCATATTGACGAAATTTCTTCTTTTCTTGATGCTCAAGAGGTAGAGCCCTTCGGGAAGATGAAGGTTTTGAAGTAGAAGCAGGTACAAGTGCTTGTTTAAGCATAACAGTAGCAGTCTCCGCTCTACCCATTCTCATTCATGGATCTGAAGGAATTACAAGAGTTTTATCCTTAGTCTTAATAATAGAGTCTTCAATCAATTTAGTAATTGAAGTAAGGTCTCAAAACCCTCCTGTGTATTTTACAGGGATCAACAACATGCGTAACTCATCACACATATTTTCCACACATATTGGCAATAATTCCTCTTGAGGGAGTGCTAAGCATAGGGAATATGTTAATACCTTATAGTGAGCAATGAAATATAAAGCCCTTTCCTTATCCCTATTCATACAATTTTTTAGATAAAAACTATTGTCTTTGGAAAAGTTGGCTGAATTGATGAAGAAATCATTGACAGAGTTCTTCCCATCTGGTAATTGACCAGGATAGCAAGCTTGTGTACCAAAAAAAAGCAGGTCCTTGTAATGACTGTACAAAACACCTGAGCTTAACTGCTTCTTGTTGCTGAGGAGTTCCTATCATGGGATCACAATAAGAAAAAAAATGTGTTATGTTTTGCTTTGGATCTCCCGAACCATTAATGATTGGGAATGTGGTACTTGAAAATTTTGATAGGGGAGGAATCACATCTACCCATTCAGGGTAAGATCTCTTTTTTGTTTGAATTTGAGCACTCTTTCCCTCCATATCTTCCAATCGAGCTGTTATTGACTCAATACTAGTTATTAACTTTTGAGAAACATCCGGTTGAGCATAGATCTGAGCAGGTGCACTGACTGGAGCTTCGACAGATGTGGTGGAAGGTACCGCAAGTGATGGTAGCACCGCCGATTGTTGTTGCACCTGACACATAGGATTAGACATGTGAGGGTGTACTAGGAGAGGAGTGTATTATTGATCTATCATAGTAGCCACAACAAATTCCATGGGTTGACAAACTCCAACACACTTAGGAGGAAGACTACCTTGAAGTAGTTCTGCATTCAACCTCCTCAATTCCTTCATTTCTTCTTCCTATTGTGAAAATCATTACTCTAATGGGAGCGATGAGCCTTCTCTAGAGGAAGGGTATGTAACTTGATTATTTCCTTTCCCCTTGGTGGATGAAATTTAGAGAGGGGGAAGCTGGTTATTGGAAGGAACACCCAGATTCTGGGTATGCCTTTGATTTCGTATACGCACACCGTCTTCATTTTTGTCTGTGTGTACAACTTCTTGAGAAGAAATCTCTTCATCTGATCCCTCTGAGTGAGCCTCATCTAGTGGATCAGCGAAAACGGTATAGATGACATTAATGATGCATAATGCATTGCATCCCTTCTATCAGCATTTCTGTGATATTGTATTCTTCCATTCCCTTGATGAGACATTTCCTTTTGTCGATTTGATCCCTCAGGAACTTCTTGACAAACCATAATTTGGAGGGAATCTCCTGATAATTTGGCTCTTCGTTCCTCTTGGGGATTCTTCCCCAATCGAGAGAAGACTGACTTTCTCTGAGGAAATGATTGATGATTTGAAAACGTCCCCAGTTCTGTGGACTGGGGTTGTTCATGTTTTTCCTGCTCAACTCCTCGAATCCTATTTTTTGATTCCAGGGGTTGGGTTAAAAGTGTCCCTAGTCTGGAAAGCTAGGGTGTTTCTTGACATTCTATATCTGATACCTTCTTAAAAGCTCTACTGATCTTGCGTACATTAGTTCGGAAAATAGCTGGATTCATCAGCATGCATCCACTTTTATCACCCTTCTCAAAAGATCGTTGGATGATTTCTGACACTTCTGTCACTTGATTATGTGCTATCTCCAAATGAGAGGCATGTTCAATATTCTAATTTTCTTGATTAAGAAGTAATTTAAAAACTTGTTCATTGTATGCTTGATTTTGAGGAGAACTAGTTGAGGCATGTTCTTGAGCAAGCCTTTGATTACAAAAAAAATCCAATTGGTTGTGGCCATCCATGGGAAATTACATTGCATGAGACCATTTTCAGTTGGTTTTGCTGATTGGAGAGCACAGTGAAATGTTGTGCTCCATGAACACCCCATCCTCTGATATAAATACCAGATGGGGCATTATCAATTAAATGGTTCAATCTTCTTAGTGCGCCAAGGCATGAATGCTTAAGGGCTCTCTCCTGATTTTCAACCATCAGATATCGAGAAACTGAGAGAGATTCTATGTCAATTTGGCATTGTAACCATTCTATTATCTTGAAATGATTTTAATATTCATCATAAGTTAATATTTTTTTCCACTGAAAAAGAGTTTTCCATATGTTGAGATGAATGTCATGAATTCCATCTTCCACCATCATCTCTAGAATGTCATACTGAGAGTCATCCAAAGGCCAAAACATGACTGGGACTTCTCATTTCACCAGTTGTTTTCTCATATTCAGTACCTCCTCTTTATCATTTAATGACGATTCTTCTACCTAAAAAGACCATAGTTGGTGTTTACTTGTTGCTTCATCGAATTCAACAAATTTGGTAGAGAATTAACTGCTCAAACTATAAGATGAACGACCTAGAGGTGGATTGGATATAAACCTACACCCCGAGCTATCTTATGATTGAGAAAGTATTTCACCTTCTAATGATAAAGCATCAGACATGACTGGCTTCACATTTGAATGTTCCTCAAGGTAAGAAGGATTTCTCGTCACTACATTTCCATTAGAGGGAAATGTGAATTACTACTGTGGAGAGGACTTTCACAGCTAAATTTTTCATCATGGGGAGGACCACCAAGGTGGATTGCAAAAAATGATGAAACATTTTTCTCCTTGATCTTCTGGCCACACATAGGGTTCTTATGGCTCTAATCTGAAGATGAAACTTCGAGATCGACTGAACAGTCATGAAGCAAGCCTTCATGAGGAAGTGTCTTATAAAGACCATTGGAATTAATGTTCCCACTATTGGGAAATGAGGGATTAGAATCTTGATTTCAAACAGATAATTTTCTGAGTGCATTAAGAACTCTAGCATCGAGAAAGGCCTTATTAAAAATGGGATCTTGATTTCATGACTGTGACGGGCGGGTCTTCTTCTTAGATTCCTTCTTACTCAATTTATGGACCACTTGTTGACGAAAGTGGTCATTGTGGGCAGGTGTATGTTCCTGCTCAGGAGAAATGATCATGTTAGGCTGATTATCTCCACCAAAATCAAGTGTATGTGCCTGACTTGGTTGTCCGTATGAGATGGGGGAGTACGCCCCACAACCCTCTTGGACTGGAACAGAGGCATCTGTCTATTCCATAGTGACATGATAATGATTCACTCCACTGGTAGGGATTTATTTATGTTTCATTCCTTGAGATTCTATTGAAGCTATTATAATATCCTAACAGGAATCCAGAAAATGACCAGGGATTTGCTTCTTCTATTTCACCATTGACAGAATGTGCTTGGTGACTTTAGCTACCGGAACAGGAATATACGTTCATTTCGTGCTTCGAGTAGGTGTATGTGCCTGCTATTTTCCTCCTTTTCCTGTCATTGAATTCTGACAGTACTCAACTGTGGGGGTAGAGAGTTGAGTCTGCCTCTTATTTGTCACCAGAGCTTTCCGACTAACTTCTCCAAGTGCTACCAAACGAGACTGTGGGTAGGCTTGATCAATACTAGCAGGTGTATGTGCCTGCTGATTTCACTCCACCAAATGTGGTTAATGAGATTCCTTTAATACTGACAAACGAGGCTGCTGGCAGGATTGATTAGTGTAAGCAGTTGTATGTGCCTGTTTACCTGTGGTTAGCACATTGGGTTGGTGTGCTTCATCACATGTAGTCAGACAAGCCTGCTGACTTGCTGATGATTTATAATCATGTGTATGTTCCTGTCTTTAGTACTCTGTCGTAATTGCCTAGCGGAAATGGCATGATTCTTCCAGACAAGTCTTCTGGGAAGAAGAAATAAAATGGATGGTTGTGTGTGCCGATCGTTTCGTTCCACCATGTTAGGTTGGTGGACTTCTCCGGAATTGGTAGAGATAAGAACCTGCTCCATGTTGACCAGTCATCGCCTCTGGTGGTTCGTCTTTCCTGCTCGGGTTTGAGGAACCTGAGCCGAATGCTTGGAGGCGAAACCCTCATCATGTTGAGGGCGCACTACCACACGAGTCAGGCGGTGATTATTGATGGTAGCCCTCAGGAAGGACTCATGTCTCATTGAATTATGGCCCTAAGGGACCTGCTCATTCACCTCCCAATAATATGGGAGGGAATGGTGATTGCGTTCTGGGGATAACGACCCGAAACGGTTGGAGATAGTGGTTGGGACCACCTACTTCTTGATCATTGGTCGTCCCTGTCCGAATGACCATGGTGAATTATTGACTTGGAGGGCTTGTCGAGCGGCCTCCAGAGTTGGAATAGTACCATTTTGACAATATTCCTTAACCAGCGCATTTGATACCCAGCGTTGAAGATTCTGAGTAGGTGATCTTGTTCTCAGAGTAGACAATGATCCAGGAGGAGTAGCAGTAGAGGCATTATCAGCAGAGGTATTCACATGTGTGAACTTAAGAGAATCCATTTTTGTAAAGTAGAAGATCTTAGAAAAGAGTGCCTATTTGACATAACAGACGTAAACAAGATAAGTTCTTCCACTAAATCTTTTTTATGAGAACATATGTTATTGATTGTTTTGTTGGCCCTCTACTTGAGTTTAAATAGGGGCCTAACAAATATGTAAAACATCATTATATCTTCATTAAGGATTCACGTCGGGTTCACCATTTTTGTTTCCTCTGGAATTGGGGATGACCTCGTTGGTTTAAGGTTCAAACATTCCAATCAGTTTCTAACGGATTTTTTCATAGAAATGGAAACATCCAATGATTCTATATCCATTTGAAACAACTTTCCAAAGGAAGTTTCTCATTAGTTGTGGACCGATGAGGCTTACGATTTTGCATTGGTCGAGAGGATGGGAGGTCGGACTCATCACACCTTTTTGGGAGGAATTATTGTCTACTCCGGGACCTTTTTTATATATTTGAGTTATATTCATGAATCCTTATTAAATTACCAAGTATAAGAATGATCTTTCCTTTCAAACTTGCAATCAATGATTGATATATACGAAATTTAGAGAATCTTTTTTTATGTATTCTAGGTTCGTCATCGATAGAGAATCATCTATATTTGTTTAGAGATTCTGAGTCAATGTTATACTTCTACACATTATATAGAAATATCTTGGTTATTAGGATAAAAATACTGGTTTTAAAGGCACTCAGTGGGGCAGTTGAAGTTTATTTCCATTCGGAAGGACATAGATTATTTCAGAGTTGGTATCATACCCGCAGATGGGCTACCTACATATCCTTAAAAGGAATCAGAACCCACGTAGTTCAAGTAAGGGAGTATGATGTTTATGCAAGATTTATGTCTCAAAGAAAGATGTCATATTTACTTTTATGCTCTATGCTCACGTGAGTCATGCTCGGTGTGAGAAACAAGAGGTATTGGTAAAACCAAACAATTGTGCCATGAAATATGCAATCATGAGAAATAATGTGGGGATTATATATGTGTGACTGCCCAGATAGATGAAGATTATGTTTGGGATTTACATTAGGGAAGAACCTCACGAACATGGACCATAAAGGTATATGTTCTTTATAGTGATTTGAATACATAACTTAGGGCTTACTCTAGAGAAGGATGTACAAATTAGATAAGACTTTATGATTGGGTTTTATTCCTGAGAAGGAATCCCATATCAAAATAAATTTATACTTGTTAAGAGAAATTATGACTGGGGCTTATTCCTTAGAATGAAGCCCAGTTTAAGGGGGATTATGATTGGGTTGTATTCATGAATGGATTCCCAAATTAAGGGACTTGGGGATTATTCCTATAGAGGATGCCCATATTTATAGACCATGAGAACATGGGCTTATTCCAGAGAAGGAGGCCCGGGTTAGGGGACTTGAGAACTGGGGATTATTCCTCAAAAGAGGCCCAGGTTAAAGGAATTTAGAATTTCGGAAAATGGGGCATACTCCTAATGAGGATGCCCAGATTTGGGAAATTATGAATGGGGCGTACTCATATGGAGGATGCCCAGATTTGGAAATTTTTTATTGGGACTTAATACAAAGGGGGAGGCCCATGAATAGGGGACTTAGGGCTTAATCTTTAGGAGGATGCACAAATTAAGAGAATTTGGACTTGGTCTTACTCTTGAAAAGGATTCCATGATTAAGGTTCATCTCATCTTAAAAGATGAGGTTGAATGAATAAAATCTCTCACCTTAGTAATAAAAAGATATGTAAATTACTAGGTTTTAAGAGATGTTCCAAAAAATTACATTCAGATAAGGAAGCCAAAAAAGGAGGCATGCAAAAAGAAATGGCTTTTAAGAGGGTTTTGAAGGCTGAATCTTCAATAGTATAGGCGGATATGCATTATAGAGGTGAAATATGCAGGAGGGGAACCCAAAAAGAAGGATGCGCGCAGGTCCTGCGTGGGCTCGCAGGTACCGGTCATGCAGGTATACTTGTGCGACACATGAGTACCTGTGCGACGTTCAACCTATGGAGTAATACTTGGGAGAGAATTGGTTCAAGCCATTAGTACTATCCCTAGAGGCTTCCAGAAGAGTGGCACATAAGTTATGTTGAAGGGGTAAGGCGGCGTGCAAGTGTCTTCATTTACATTAAGGGTTAGACACTTAGGCGCACATGTGTTGATGAATTTAAACACATAGGCCTCCCCCCTATTTAGATCATCTGTTCTATGTATGAAATTACCTTAGAAGTGTTCGTAAGGTTCGAGAACAGATAGGGCGTTGGGAGCTCAAATCTGAGTTCTTGGAATTTCCCCTCCAGAAATGGGGTCCCACAGGGGGTATTTATAGGCAGCTGAAGACCCCGAGCGAGAATCAAAGAGGACATGAAATTCACCTGCACGACCACTAGGAAGCACGCAAGTATATTTGAGCAACCATGAAGAAACTTGCGCTACCCAAGTGGGAAGGAATCCTTGTTCATGCCTTTGTCGATTTTTGACGTTTCTTCAAATGATGAATCACTTTGGACTAAGGTATTCCCCCGTTTTTAGTTATTAGACTCTAGGACGGAACGGAGTGTCAACATATATATATATATATATATATATATTAAATTATTATTTGAATATAATAATTGTTTTAGTACTATCCATGATAGAGTTAATGGAAAAAAAGTAGAAAACACTATTCACAAAGGCAATTATCGGACATAACTTAGATAGCATTTTAGTTTCTTTGAATAAGAGGAGGTGAGAAATGAAATGGATATCAGATAATAAATTAGGGAAATAAAAATATATTATTTAAATGATTATGCATTTATCATGCATTTATGGATGAAGGATGTGATGATCATGCAGAAAAATGAAAAGAAATTAAGTGAGGTACTTTGAAAAAATTACCTCTTGAATATCCCCCCCTAAAAGACCCAGAAAGACAATGTATTGGTTATTTATGTGATTCCATGAGAAAATGGGCATGGGGAGAGTGATAAGGAGATGTTTCCACAAATATTATAGGAGCAACAAGTATTTTGGGTCCAAATGGGGTGGTGAGGTTTTTAATTTATACATGAAGAGATGTGGGTTCCAGTAATTAATTTTATTATTATTTTATTTTAAAAGAAAACTATATATAGGTGGAATTAAATTACACTAATTTTGAATAAATTTTACCTAATTCAATTATATTAATTTAGAAAATTATGTTTAAAATTAATTCCACATACAAAACAAAAAAATGGGTATTTATAGTGAAATGTTCAATTATTTGAAATGATTTTATATATAATTTCAATTTGAAATTGATTAAAATGAAAAAAAATTGGAATAAATTTTAAAAACATCATCTAAATATACATTAAAATTAATTAAAAGGAAAATCTATCAATATTAAGAAATTAGGAGAAAAGGCAATTTTGAATTAAAATACAGTATTATTCAATATTCATTATAAACAAATATTATGTGAAAAAAACCAAAAAATTCTCCAATTTAATATTTTATGGCAAAAATAGAAATAATAAATTTATTATATCAAATATAACGTATCATAATATCCAAAAATTTATTTTAAATGGGTTCTCCATCAAAAATTGGAAAATGCCTTTTTGAAAAATTTCTCTTTTATTCGTAAAATTGGATTCGTTCTTATATAATGTTTACAAAAAACATAAAATTAATTTTAAACATTATATTTAATTAATATTTCATTACAATAATCCAACATGAAATATTCTATTAATTTTTAAATTCAATTATTAACATCTAAATAGTTTTTCAAAAAAATGCATCCATTATATTCAATTGGTTTTTGGTTTCATATCAAGTTAATTTTGTAACCAATGAATAGTTGTATGAAAATGTGTAAACCATATTTTCATAACTCAGTAATCATTGTTCATTACCAACATTATAATTTATTGGCTATTAAATAATAATATTTAGATTTATTTTTAAGCTCGATATGGTGTAACATGTATGTTTATAAAAATTGTGTTTCCCGTTAAAAACTCTGGATGCAATAATTATCTAGATTCTATTCATGATTTTCACCAATTTGGATAATTTAAGGTTCCCTATTATATTTAAATTCTTCATATATACATTGATCAATGTATTATTTAGGTTGAAAATGAAACCAAATTCTCCATAGGAAGATGAAAATTTTCCTCTAAAACACATCAACATAATCCCTGATAGTAGGCATGTCATAAATGTTTACTTACACTCTAATAATTTTAGATTAAAATCCATAATTTCTGGATACCAAGAGCTATATTATTGAATTCTATTCAAAGGTTAGTCTATGATTGTCATTATGATGATACTTTATTTTAAGCTGATTCGAGGTTCCAAATGATATACCTTCTCCACAAAAAAATGATATGTGATTTGAGGAGGGAATTTAAATCCATAGAATTTTTTTGTAAAATTAAATTAATGGAATATGGGTTATTTTTTCTGAAAGTATTCATCTATAAATCTCAATTATAGATTATATATATATATATATATATCTTATTCTAGATCATCGTGGAACTAGAGTTTTCATATAAAATTCAATATCCATGTCAAAGTGTTGTGAATCCATATAACTTGAAAACATATGTGATATTAAAGAATGAAAAAAACAAAATCAATAATGGTATTAGTAGATTTGAAAGAGAGATCTTGTGTACCTTTCATCGCATAATTATTGTGATCCACCTTAGTGGTAGTGATCACAGATTCCAGTCATTGTTCCCACAGGTTTGGAGGTTTTTAAGGAGTATTTTTTCATTAGGCCAATTTTTGGGTCATTCATTAACATAATAAGAATACTCCTTGCACGTGAATCATTATAGTTTTATTATATCATTAGTTGGGGACTTATTTTCTTCTATTGCATTAATTTTCCTGTATCCTTATTTCAAAAAATATGGTCTCAATAAATTACTTTATGATACATAAAAAAATCTAGATCCTTTGAAAACATTACCTAGGTTATTCTTCAATTTTTTTGAGAGTAGTGGGTTTAAATTTCTTCTACCAATATTACACACCATCAGTATTATCTTGATGATTTTTCATTATTTTCAATTTTAGGAAATAATAATATTCCCCAATTTCAATATCGATATATATCAGATGTAAAACAATATATATGTATATCCCAAAGTCTCTTGAATTCAATTCCCTTCAAATAATTAATTTTAAAAAAATTATTAAATGGTTTGTCTCAATTTCTGATTTTAAGATATATCTAGAGGCATACCAAATGATCCCCTTTATGTTTTCTCCATGAGATTAAATAAACTCGTATTCTTTTTATTTGAACACAAAAAATTTTTAATTTGTATTCATCAGACGTGTTTGAGAATAGTGCATGATAAAGAATACATTCATGAAATACTATAATTCCATAGTGTCCATTTCACCCTCCACTAATTTTTTCTTTATGATAATTCACCATTGGTAAACATCTATTTCTAAACAATAGTTGTAAAGACCCCGAACCCACTAGCCTGGAGATGGTTCCCTACATTAATAAAATGACATAGATTCAAGAATCTAATCCCAAAGGACTAATCTATTTAGTAGTTTTGAAGTACAGATTACATACATGAACATTACATTACAAATTTAATCTATTAAGAATGTAGAAATTCTCTTGGAAACAACCACAAACTCCTATATTATCCCAGAATGTCATTCATAATATATATCCTTGCATCATGGAAAAAAATAAAACATATTTTAGGGGTGGGATTAGATTCTTAGTAAGGGTAATCAATATAGCAGAACCTATATTAATAAAATATAATTACTAAGGAATAGGGAATAACTAAAAAATCATGAAATTAAACAATAATTTTGAGCATAATAATGTAGGAAATGATATCAATGTAAATAATGTCCTATCAACAATCACATGAGAATAAAACATAACCATGGATATTCAACAAGGAGAATAATAACATCGGTTATCAATTTCTAGTATCATAAAGTGGGAATCCATAATTCTAAACATTATAAAAATAAATTCAATGATTATGACAATACACCATACCTAAATGAGTAAAAATCCACTATAGTTTGTTTAATGAGACCTATCGATGCTTCGAGGGGATATAGCGGGCCGAGCTTGTCACATACTAAGACAAACACATTCCTCATATGACAATAATCACTTTAAAAATATATATTTAAATCAATGTTTTTCAAACCAATTTAAAATATTTTAATCATACTCATAGATTAAAAAAATACTCTAATCAAATCATTGAAATTTTATTGAGATAAATATCCTTTAACATTTAATATAAGAGGTCTTTTGTAAAATCTATAATATTTGTCATAAAATTTGGTTATAAACATGAATATCATTGAAAAAAGGAAGGAAAATGAAATTATGATTGAGTAATAAATTATGTTCAAATGATGTGAAAACATTTAAAAAGGGTTCTTAAGAAACATTATAAATAGTCCACTATAGTGCAGTTTAAGAGAAAATATAAGAGTCTTTAAAATGAAAAAGGTCACAATTGTATGTATAAAACTGGGAACTAAAACAATCATGAAAATAATACTGATTTTATAAAAAATAACAGTGTCTTGAAATATTTAATGGAAGGTTCTTGAAAATGGGTATGGAATTATGAAGTTCCCTTTAATCGGGATGGATTATTGGGAGGTATAAAACATAGAACCTCGTAAAACATGAATTTTACTATTAAATAAAGATTAAATGATCAATATAAATGACTATGGAAAATTTACATAGAATTTATATGATTTATATAAAGTGAATGAATAATTACATTGTTATAGATGTTGATAAGGTGTAACACAAATTAAAAATGGTGGTTCAGGGAGATTCCTTTACCACTTTGAAAAAAGACAAACTATGTGGCCTATAAAATAAATAATAATCAAAAGAAAAATTTAATATCTTAATGAATAATAGATTCATGATTTTATACATAAAATGGTAGTATACATACACCGCACATATGAAATAGCGGTGAATAAGATATATCTCACAAAAATAAAGGTGATATGAGAAACCTATACCTTATGTCTGAATTCATTCTTCATATGTACATAGAGATCTAGATAATCAGTTTAAAACCCATTAAATATTTAATTAATAACATTTTATTGATTTTTTTATTATTTTATTATATTCTTTTATTTCATTTTTATGAGTTATAAGATACAACATAATCATTCGAGAGTATTATATTTCATTGTTTTCATGATCGGTTAACATGTATACATCTATAGAAAATCTTGTAATATGAGAAGTGTTTTTCCATATAAAAATTTTATGTTATTAATTAAAATATTGATGATTTAATGGTCTTATATATATTTTTTCGAAATTAGGATGATTAATTAGATATAACTTTAATGATAATAGTTTAGATCATTTGGGTGGTTTTCTGATCGTCGCCCACTAGTTTTAATTAATTAATTATTATTATGTATATATGATGGTTCCAAAACATTATTAATGATGTAAAAAATATAATATAATATCTTTTTCAATAAATTTTTTTATGACTAGTAATGAAGGAAGAATTAAAAAATGAATAACACCCCACCACAAAGATGGTAAATCGGCACCTCTAGGATGCTGCATTAAATTTTTATTTAAAGAAAAATAAAAGTAGACATCATTGTGGATTTTTCATTGTCATAATAATATTAAATTATATAAAATATACTAGATTTATCATGTCACTTTTTACCCAGGAGGATAGGGATGAAAAAGAAAAAAAATTAATTGGAATGGAATAAAAGAGGATTTTTACCTCCGGAATTCTTCTCCTTGAAAATCAACTTAAGGTGATTGGTTTGGGCCATCTGTTGTCGAAAAATTATTATGGAAGTGGGAGAAGGGATGAGAAATATATTTTATTAGAATTTTTGAATGTCTTAATTATTTTGAGCTGTGACGAGAAGAGGTGGTGAGGGGTGGTATTGACAGTGGAGGAGAGGGGTGTTTTATTATTATTTTACTCATTAGTTTATTATTTTTCCCCAAGACAGTGAATAGGTTGATAATTATCACCAATTATATTAAAATGATATAGGGGGGTTCAATATTATTATTTTTACATCAACCATGAGTAATGGAATTCTGTATTTAATTTCTAATGAATATATAACTTAAATTACAATATTTTACTATACAAAAAAAATTCATGTATTTGACATAAATCCCAAAAAATTTATATAACCATTTCCTGACATGTTAAATTAAAAAATTATTCCCATCGTTAAAAAAAACTAAAAACGATAACTTTAATTTTTAATTAAAATCATTATTTACTATAATATTACCAATTTTAAAATTATACCTAATTTTATAAAACTTTGAAAAATTAATTAAGATATTATAAAAATATATTATAATCATAATACAAAAAAATAAAAATTTGAGAATATGTTTTAGGAAAATTATTTTTATTTTCAATCAAGATATTAATTTTAACATATTAAATAAACAATTATGTTCCACAAAAATAAAAACACTTACTTTATAATTTTCAAAATATTTATTTACTTATAATATGATATAATTATATCATAGTTTCCATGATAAGTTACATATATATTTTTATACTTTTACATTTTAGGATAAAATTCAAATAAAAAATATAATATTAATATAAAAATATTACATTTTTATAGAAATCAGGATTATTTCACTATTCACAACAAAATAAATACATTCAGAAAAGTACCAAAATTTTACCATAATATAATTCTAAAAAATATTATTTTTAAAATAAATTTCATTTTGTTCAAAATAATATTTAATAGGTTTAAAAATAATTTTTAAAACAAGTGTTCCAATAAAATATTGTACAACTACCTTTAGAAAAATTTATCTATTTAATGGGTAATATTGGATTCATTCTTTTGTAATGCCTTGAAAATCATTTAGAAGACTATAAAAGCATATGATTAAATTTATAATATAATAATTTCATTAATATTATTCATTACTTCATAATTTTATAGATAGGTTATAATTTTCAGTTCAGAATAATGTTATTTAATAGTATATCATTGTTTATTTAACCTTTCTGTTGTCTGAAAAGTACATTGTTGAAGAAACTAAATTCGAAATGGTAGATATAGTAAAATCAAGGGGTGTTATATTATAACCACCTTAAATAAATTGTCTAATCAAAATTTAGAATTATACATAAAAATAAATGGTTGTTACTTCAAAATTCCTTTGTGGGAAACCCACATCGAAAATATGGATCAAAAAATATCCCCTTAATAAGAGGGACGGGGAAAAGTGAAGGTCACCAAAAAACTAGGACTTTCGGAAGGAAATAATTAGTCATAAGAAATAACATGGACATTGAATAAAAATATAACTATCATGTTCTGATGGATAGTGATATATCAAATGGTCATTAGAAAGATATCAATCAAAACACTGTAAATCATGTGATCAGCTAAAAGGCCATTGATTTCTCAGAAAGAAAACTAAAATGATAATTTTTTTATTTCAAAATATTTTTTATAGTGATGCGGGATTGTTTTAATATTCATATAATTTCTTGTAAAAATAATATTATATGAGAATTTTTCATGTCATATGAATAATATAATCCTTTGGTTGGGCTTTGTTATATTCTCACTTCTACCCATTAACCTATAAATTAATGACCATGAGAATATTTCCATGTCTTAAGCACTGAACATTGGAAAATGAATCCCCATTCTTCAAATCAAGGTCATGGTGGAATTTTAATCCATATTTGATTCAAACTCTTGTACCTCGTAAGAATATACCAAGGTGTTTCCTTCCAAAATATTGACATATGGGAAATTATATTTTTCATTATTTTCTTTATGTATCTTTTTTCCATATTTCATCTTCTTATCTCACTTTCCTTTAAAGACTAAAGACTTGTGTAATTATTTTTCTATAATTTTATAACTTGATATTTTTTCATCATATGATGAGAATATTTTGGAGACCACTTCCCTTCAAAATATTGTAAAAAACCTATTGTAGAAATGATCATTCTTACTCATTGAATTATGTGAATTAATTCAATACATATTCCATCCTATATTAACCACATCTAAACAATAGAATACAACAGATTATATTATAACATTATAAACCATAATGTGTAATCCAATAACTATTGAAATACGTAACACAAATTGAAGAAAAATAATTCATCGGAAATCTAATAATCATAAACATGGTTTTATTGAGGACATATTTACTATTAAATACTTCATAACAGTTTGTAAAGAATATGTTAAATGTTCTCAGAATATCTCCATGGATTGTCAAACCTAGTGTGATGTATGGCCGATTTTCCTACAGCTAGTTATTCAGTGTCAGGACTGATGCACCTTGTCAAATTTTTTACTCCTAGGTACATCTTTTCCAAAACAACATCCATCTATTATATCTAGATAGAGATGTATTTCTAGGAAGTCCCACATAATCTCTACTTTCCAAAAATTATTATATTTTATTCTATTTCTATCGTCAAAGACTATTTCTGGTTTATGTTCTCTAATATAGTTTTTCTAAATCTAAATTCAAGGGTTTCTACAAAACATTATATGATACAAAATTTAAAGACCCCGACCCCAGTAGCCTAGTAATGGGGCCTTACATTAATACATTTAAATGGATAAAAGATTTGAATCCCAAATGACACATCACATCAGTAGTTTTTGAATCCATATTACATACATGAACTTTATATTACAACTTGAAAGCAAGACAACACAATAATTCCATTTTAAAAACCCATAAACAACCTGGTTATCCCTATAATTGATATGTAATTTATATCTTTCCATCCTGGGGGAAAATAAAACATAAGAAAGGGGTGATCTCAGATGATCAGTAGCAATAATCAATATAGTGGAAGCTATCATAAATAAATATAATTAATAATTCATGGTGAATAATAAAAAACTCATGCCATTAACAGATAATATTTATTATAATATAGTAGTAAATATAATCCGAATAAACAATTCCCTATACATAATCTCATGAGAATGAAAACTTACCCTTGATATTCTACTAGTCGAATAATCAAATGGGGTATCAATTTTAAATATCACAATGTAAGAATTCCTAATGTAAAAAATTATAAAAATATCGTTAAGTCTTTTTCCATGAATCGATACATAAATGGGTAATAACCCAGTATAGTTTGTCTTATGAGACCTACCTACGCATCGATGGGCTATAGCGAGCCCCGCATGTCACCTACTAAGTCCAATGCATTCCTCGTATGTCAAATAATCAATTTAAAAATATATATTTAAATCATATTATAAAATAAAAAAATTAAATATTTGAACCATAATCATATATTAAAATAATCTAATAGAATAATTGATAAATTTTTGAGAGAAATATCCTATTACTTTTAGAAGATGATATATTTTCAAAAATATTTTGTATTTTTTTCAAAATCAGATTGTAAATATGAATATCATAGAAAATAAATTGGAAGTAAAATGAAATTATTTTTGTGGTATAAATTACGTTCAACATAATTTAAAACATTTAAAATGTGTTTTTAAGAAGCATTAGAAATGGTCCACTTTAATCTGGTTGATGGGAAAAGAAGAAAGTTTATGAAATAAAAAAGTAATAATTGTTTTTATAAAACAAATAATAATCAATGATAGTTTTTCATTATAAAAATATTCATTTTATAAAAATAATGGCGTATTGAACTATATTATTTAAGGTACTTGAAAATGGGTAACAAATTGGGATGTTCTCTTTAATCACTCATGCGTATCGAGAGGAATTTAATAGGGAACATTGTAAAACACATATTTTCCCATCAATGAAAGATGGGTTGACCGTGATACATTATTTTTAACATATACATATAATTCAAAACAATTATATAAAAATAATTAAGAATTACATAGCGGTAGAGAACGATAAGGTGTAACCAGAATGAAAAAATGTAGGTTTAGGAAGAATCCCTTAACAAATTGGAAACTATCATCCCTTATGCCCAATTAAATTAATAATAAAAAAATGTACATGTAATAACAATAATATTATGTTATTAATTATATTATATATTAAATGGTAGTATAAATACACCACACAAGGGAAATATTGGTGAGATATGAATATCTCACATAAAAAAGGTGAGATGAGAAAACCCTAACGTTATTTATGAAAGCATTCTACAGTTGTTCATACAATCATGGATAATCAGATTAAATTAAATAATTAATTAATTACATGCCTTTAAAAGAAATATTTTATTTGGTATATTTTTTTTAAGTTCATTTATGGGCTTTTGGAGGAGTTATGAAACCCAATGTTATCATTTATAAGTATTTATTTTCTCTCTTTTCTGGATTAGTTTTTTTCTATACATGTATGGAATACAATGTAAAATGAGAGTAATTCTCAAAAATTGAAATTATATATTACTAAAGAAAATACTGAAAATTTAATTTACCTATATAGTTTTTTTATTCCACATATAAGGATATTCTTTAGATATAACTTTAATGATAATCATTTACATTATTTTGGCGATTTTCCGATCATCCCTAACTAGTTATTCTTCATTAAATAATATTATGTATACGTGATTGTTACAAAAAATTGAAAATATTTTTTAACCATAAAATTATTTATGACCAACCATTATAAATGAATTTAAAATTGATTACATGTTATCCATGAAGGATTTAAATCAACACTTAATTGATGGTGTTTTTGTTTTTAAATTGAAGAAAATGAAAAAGAGACATGCTAGTGGACTTTCCATTGAAATAATAACAATCTGTTATATAAAATTTACATAAGTTATCATATAACTTTGTTTGGAGAGTTGAGGGAAGGAAAATAAAATAAAATAAAATAAAAGAAAGAGAAATTTTACATATTGAATTATTCTCCATGAGAACCTACTTAAGCAGATTCGTTTTGATCTTTTGTTGAGAAAAAATGTTCATTGATTTGTGAGAAGTAAATGGAAATATATTTGACAAGTAAAAGGATAAATTTTGAAATCATTACAGTTTTTAGAAGTTTATAAGTTGTGGGGTTGTTTTTATAGTGGAGGAGAGGTGTATATCTCATTATGTTTTAAATAGTTTATTATATTACATCAGGAAAAAGAATAGTTTGAACATTATCTGAAAATATAAAAGACTATTAAAGGAGAGTATTAGATTATGGTGGTTACATAATCCATGACTCATGATATAGTGTATTTAATTTATAATGTATATATACTGTAAATTACCATATTTTAGTATTCACAAAAAATTCATGCTTTTCCAAAAAAAACTCAAAGAAACACCAAAATTATTTATTACATATAGCATTAAAAACATTATCACCATTTTTTAGAAATAATATAATAAAAATGAGTAATTTAATTTTTAATTAAAACCATAAGTTACTTGAAAAATAAAAAATTGAAAATTATAACCCATTAAAAAATTAATTATGTTCTTATAAAAAATATTGTATATTCATAAGATGAAAGAAGAATATTTTATTAACCTGCTTTTTGATATTTAATTTTATTTAATATAAATATATTAATTCTAATGTTTTAAATAAACATTTATGTTCCACAAAAATACTGAAACTTAATTTATTATTTTCAAAGTATTTATATACTTATACTATGATATAATTATATTGTATTATCATTTATACGATTGCTATATTTTATTTACAATTTCATATGTGAGGATACTACTCAAATCATAAATAAAATTTTAATATAATAAATATGAAAGATTATAGATATCATGATTTTTCATTATTCACTATAAAATCAATATTTTTGGAAAAATACCAAAACAAATAACCGTAAGTTAATTTTGATGTTCAGATTATAAAAATTATGTTTATTTTGATGAAAAGACTTCTTAAAAGTTCCTAAATTTATCTTTAAAATATACTCACCATTAAAAGGAGTTAAAACTACCTTTATAAAAATATAACATTTTAATGCGTAAAAGTGGATTTATTCTCATATTATGCTTATAAAATCATTTAGACGATGACAATAACATTTAATTAAATATATAATACATATATATTATTAATACTATTCATTCCTACTAATTTAATGGCTCTGTTATAAAGGTTATTTTTAAATAAAGGTATTTAATGTTATATCATTGTTCATTTAAGCATGGTGTTGTGTGAAACATTTGTTTTCGAAGAAGATAAAACCCAAAGGTCACATTTCATAAAATCATGGATTCTTACAATAGAAAACCAAGATAAAAATTTCACTATATAATAATTGGGTAGTAAGATATATCATTTCCATTATATTGAATCATTTCTCTATAATAAGTGGATTAAATAATCCAAAAAATGAGGGTGTATGTTATCATCTGATAGATTCAATAGCAATGTGATTATTTCGCGGTGTTATTAGTTGATCAACATGTTTTGTGTTGTTATTCAATACTTATGATAATTAGGGGACAATTTATTTGGGTTTTTATACAAACTCACATCCCAATTTTTAAACCATTAATAAAATCATTTCATTTCTCATCGCATCCCTCACAACCATAGATTCTCCTCATTCTGACTTATAAATTATTAATGAAACAATAATAATATGACTTTTATAATACCCGGATAACTACTATATTTGATGTTAATAATAATCAATCATATTTGTGACTATGATTTTATATTTTAAGTCATTAATCTATATTATTCATTGTTTAATTAATATTGGGATCCATATACATACCTTATTAATTTTCTGGTAACCATCATAACAATTTATAAGGATAATTTGAATCACCAAAGAATACCAGGTGGGAGTGTTTGTCCTGTCATTTAGTCATAGATCCACTCATAAAGAATCCCTATGAATCTCGGTTCAATTCTCAAACAAACGTTTTTACGGGTGATTAACCATTGATGAATCTATGAAAAATACACATCAATTTTCTATAATACAAATAAAGACGTGATTTCTAGGGAAACAACCTACAATATATATTACTAGAATTTTGGGATATCATGAAATACTTAGAATCATCTCAAGTGTTTCAAATATGTTGTTCTAACCCTATGTCTCAAAAATTGATCCTCTAATATCCAAAAGTAACTAATACTTCTTTATGATAGCATCAATAAATATATTAGATAAATAATAACATATATAATAAATTAATTAAATTATTAAGATAATAAATCTCACAAATTGTTTCATAACACAATAAAAAAAATGTTTTGTGTCTTAATGACTCACTATAATAATATATTATTTAAAAAACCCCCAAAGACTACTCAAAAATCATACTCTTAATTGCACTTTAACAATACATTTCACATGATATAAACATCTTCATAACCCGGGAAATGGATGAATAAAAATTGGGATAGATAAAATTACCAAAAAAGGGAGGAATAATAATATCATTAGGTATTTTTTCATAATCATAATAAAAAAACATATACAAAATAGAAATAAAATTTAATCATGAGTGATAATAATAATCATAGTTGATCATCAATGGAAATGTAGTAATAAATTAAGGCCATAAAAGTTGAACCAAAAACTATAATAGTAAAATCATGGATTAAAACATTTAACATAATCCTTCAATCATGAGAGAATAAAATCCTTACACATAAAATCATTCCCCTATGACACAAATATTTTCATATAAAATCATTACATTGATTATATCACACTTTGAACCTTTCTTTTGGGTCAAAAAATTTATAGACATGTATATATCACCTTAAAGAGTCATACATTTTCACCTATGATATAGAAAAACTATAGTTTCCAATAGAATAAATTTCCCATGAGATTTAAACATTAAACCATTGAATCAGAGGTCAACATAGGACCTAACCCATCATAATAATTATCTATGATTGCCACATGAAAATCATTCATTTATCACATAATAAATAATCCATGAAAATAAAATGGGATTCATAACACCTATAAACCAAATTCATTATCTTTTTATAAAGAACCCATTGAAATAAAAATTGATTTCAGAAAATATTCAATGAAAAATAATTCACCATTAATTTCATAAAGAATCCATTTTACTAATTTTGTGTTTCCCAACATTTTCAAATTAAATAATAGTATAAATTAAATTGACATGAATTATAAAACATGATAACCAAAAAGTAAAAAATATATAAGAAAATACAGGGTGAAAGTTTAATCATAACCCCATTAAATATTTTTTTTATGTCATATAGGAAAATTAAAACCAAATTACCATATAGTTTTTTTGGAAAAAAAATTATTCATCAATGTGAATGTCATAGTCTTGATTATCATCTGAAAAAGTCCTCCTTTTTCATCATAAAATAAATTAAATTTAAAAATGATCATAGAATAGTATGTGAATTAATATCCCTTTTTAACTAGATACTTAAGAATAAAAATAAATAAAAATCAATAAAAATAAATGTGAGGAACGTTGGTGAAATTAAATAATGATGAACTCATATAAATCGATTAAAGAAAATCTATCTATTAAATATTTTTTCATTCTTATTGATTTCTATAGATGTTATTCAATCTCCAGTAAAAAAATACCTATCTTAATTAAATAAATTTAAATTTCATATACATAAAAAACATTTATTAAAAATAATTTATAATTATTCCATACATGTATATTAGTTATTTATTTTCTATTTTTAAATATAGGAGTGAGTAATCAAAATAATTTTAAATTTGATTCATAATAGTAGTGTTGTTTATCATTATTATAAAAATTTGATCCTTAAAATACAATATAATTTATTAAAATTTATGTTTTAATATTTTCCGTAAAGTTAAAATTTCATTAAATTAGTTTTTTATTTGTGGTTCTTGTAAATGAAATTGGCAAGGAGCATGTTTCAATGATTTTTGAAAAATGAACTATGAAAACATAATTAAAGATTTTATTATTTATATTACCAATAATAAACTGAATAAACTTATTATTTACATATTAATATATAATATTATATTTCTAATTCAATACATGATAGAAATTTATATAAATTTTTTATGTAGGTTATTAAACTATCCAAACAATAATAAGCTATAATCTATGTATTTTTATGGATTTTAAGAAGATACTTTGTAGTAACTGTTTTATCAAAAATCCATAATGAAATTATATATACGTTCTTAATTTTATGAATCATAATTTTTAATATTTTTAAAAACAAGGTAAATTATGAATATGTTATCACTAAAAAATTAATTTTCTTTTTAGTGTGTTCGTTTTTAGAAGTTTGTGTTATAATGATCTATGATTGATAATATTATATGTTTAACAACTAATATATATTTATATAATATATATATAACAAAAATATCATATATATTCTCAAAACCCATTTATATAACCATATTTTAAAATCGTGTTGACAAAAAATGTGTCTTTCATGGTGGTAGTGGTCTATACACGCACATGAGCAACATTTCCA
Organism: Viscum album; assembly: GCA_963277665.1. Taxonomy (NCBI): domain Eukaryota; kingdom Viridiplantae; phylum Streptophyta; class Magnoliopsida; order Santalales; family Viscaceae; genus Viscum; species Viscum album. The sequence goes on along the minus strand of OY728119.1, from coordinate 1,856,525,726 downwards.
TATTCTCATTTCAAAAGGAGGGGAATAGATAATGGTTATACTATCAATATAAGAATATATATATTTATATTATTTATTAATATTTTATTGTACACATATGGTTATAATGGTTTTCTAGGAGGGTGAAAAAAAGGAAAATGAAAGGAAGTTAGAGGGTAACAAATACTAACATTAAGAATCTTGATCTTCTATTGATGTATCCTTTTGAAATGAAGTACATGAGGCATGATGATGATGGGAAAGGATGTTGAGACTTAAAATGGTATATATATGATGTAAATTAAGATGATATTAATTTTAATTTAGATGAAGGGGTGTGTCTTAAAAATGGTAGAAGTGATCTCCTTTTATAAGTAAGAATGTAGAAACAAATTTTGGTAAGGTGTTAGAGTGGAATTGAAAATTTGCTAGTTGAGCGAGGTGATAAAATGTGGTTGATACATTTATGTATGGATTTAAAATTTAAAAAATTCATTATAGAAGGTTTAATTTCTATATACATTATGGGAAACTCGGTCCACATTAGATTTCCCATTTTAGGACTTAATAATCTCGATTCAATATTAATCATTTATATTAATTATTTCATTAAAAATATATTATAGACTATTTTTACAAAATTAAATGTGATGAATTTCAATTTTTAATCCATTTAATATTATTACTGTTTACGTATTTGAAAATTGACTTTTAACTTAAATCATAGTATGTGTTGAAAATGTCTATATAAGAAAAATATTTTTTCCATTATTAATTTTTCTTAATTTAATTTAAAATTTAATAAAAATAAAATGGTTATTAATTAATTTTTATATATCCATATAATTAATTTGACATTTTTAATTTAATTTATAACATTTTTATTGGAAGAAAATTATTTAGAAAAATAACACTCATCAAAAAATAATTTTTTTTGTTGAAAATTTATATTTTACTTGGTAATATACTTTTACATCAAAAGATAAAATTTACACAAATAGCTTGCTTGAAAATACAAAATAAAAATATTAATATCAGTATATATTAATTAATTTTAGAAAAAATCAAAAAAATTATAATACAAGTGTCAATAACTCTTATGATCATTGTTATAATAAATGTATATCATTATCATAAAACTACATTTTTTAATTTAACCATTTTATTTTTTTGAAATGTGGTTATTTATATTGATACATTCTAATTTAATGGTCATAATATAAAAGTAATGTTTCTTAATTTTTTATTGTAACACGGTCATAGTTTTAATTCGGTGCTGCATGAAAAAAAAATCACAAGTTCTTTATATATCTTATTTTAGAAAAATAATCCTTAAAATAAAACTAGGTTTGAAAATTAAAACTAATTCCAAAAGGTATATTCGTGCTTTTCACCTTTCGGTTTTACTCCAAATGCAGCAATACTGATGCCACCTTTTCTAAAAATGTTCAAAATTCAATTAATTAAATAAAAATATATATTTCTATATTTTGATATATATATATATATATTGTGTTTATTTTATTTTATTTATATTTTTGTCGATTAATATTTGAAAATGAAAATGTTTTTTTTAAGAAATAAATTTTGTGAGATTTAAATTAGCTTTTCTTAATATATTTACGATTTTTTATTTTCAATTATATTTTATATGTTGGGAGAATTTTTAAAATATCATTTAGATTATACTTAAATATTTTAAGTTATAAAATTTCGTACTCAACAACATGAATCATAATAATGTTTCAAGTTGATCAATTTGAATTTAAATAACTAATAAAGTAAAAATATAGTCTAAATGTAATTTGGTAAAATTAATTAATTTTAAAAAAGTAATTCAAAATAAAAAACTTTTTTAAAAAATAAATAATGAAAAGTAAGTTTATTAGTACAATATATTGTTGTTTTAAACCATTACATTTTTATTTATAAAATCTATTTACTTTAATTTCATTTTTGTGTACTTATTATATATTTTGTCAATGTTATAAAGTTCATTTCGATTTAAATTATAGTATATTTTAACGTAATTTGTATTTTATTGTTTATATAGTATATATGTAATCAATAATATTTGTGTCATGTAATTTGTTTAATTTTTTTCAACATGTTTCTAATTGTATATGAGATGTTTTGTGTTTTATTTTGATTGTTTTAAAAGTTTAAATTATATATGATTTTAATTTTAATTACATTAAATTCAATAATATTCATATGATTCAAGTAGTTAACTTTAAAAAATTATAAAATATAAATTGTAATTTAAATATAAATGTAAATTTAAATAGTGGATAAGAATGTAAAAAAGATTGATAGTAAAAATAATTTTATCATTTTAGTAGATAGAAAATAATACTGTAGATAGGATACATTTTTGTTTTGACTCCTTTAAGTAAATATCACACATTAAAATATATGAGTATAATCACAATCTATGCTGATGTCCCATCTAAAAACCTAGTGTGCAATTGGGATGCCTGTATCGATATTCTCAACCTATGTGATGGGTTGGAGTACAAGGATCTAGAGATGGCTCTTACTCGGGTGTCGTAACATCAAATGTCAGATGATATGGTTGTGACTCATCAGGAGGAGGTGTTAGTTGCATGTCTTCATGTGAAACTGAGCCTTCTCCCACTACGTTAGTGAATAAACCAACCATCATCTCATGGGAGGACTATAAGTCGTATGAAGGCTTGAGGACAAAAGGTGGAGGCATGGGAAATGAATCTTGAGAGATGCTCATATTATCAATAAGTAGAAATTCTTTTGGATAATATAAAAACACAAATGGATGTCTTGCCTCTTGATGCACATCCCCATTTAGTTGAAGCTCAACTATTAAAGAGTCGGCCTCTGACTATGAAATAAGAGAGGCCTCACTTGCAAAACGATGCAGTATACCTCATCATCATGGTATATCCTAAACACTATTACCTACTAGATGATGTTTCTAAGTAGGAAACTCTATAACCTAAGAAGTAGAATCATCTCCCTATGTGGATTATAAAATATACTAACATGTAAATTATGATACGCCAGCATCATTCCTTATAATGAATCATGGAAATACTTCAAGATAAATATTGTTTACTCCTATGGATCAGACATGCAGATAATATATTATAGTCATGTATGTTCTAAAGAGATTAAAAATTAATTGAAAAAAGAAAAAAAATTAAATTTGTATACCTACCAGGCCCAAGATCCCTCTTTTGTGGGGAGTAAGATACAATATTGACTTCAGTCTGTACCATGGATAATATTCAAGCTTCTCTGCAAGATGGAATCAAAACGTATACATACCCTCATTATTAAATGATTCTCATCTATTCCTGGGGTCCATAAACATTTCATGTTTTCTATTCTATTTAACATCTTTCCTCTTAAACAGCTTCACAGAATGAAGTGCAAATGACTGTCTACGTAAAAAGTGAATATTCTAAAAAAATCCAAATTGACACATGACTCCATGTGGCTATTTCCACTAAAAATTTGAAACTAAATGAGGGAAGCTATATCCTTGGAATCATGAATCCCATTACTATATTATGTGGGTATATGGCCTAAAAAATCCCAATATATAAGCCATGAAATCTAAAGTGATATGTGAAATTCACTAAAAATGTTACTAAAAATAAAAAACTATAATATTATGAAATTGATAAGTCAAGAATTGATGTTATATATTTACATTGGTGGGTACTAGAATGTACCATATGGGATGATATGTTATTCATTATTTAATCATATGTTAATAATTAGTTAATCGCTAGTTAGTCATTGTTTAATCCTATATTAACTAGACATTAATCATTCATTAATCATTATTTATTAATTACTTAATTCATAGATATCAATAAGATGACTTATATAAAATTTTTAGTTAATATATATTTAATAATAGATTAATTAGTATTTAAGAATACTTTACTCATTAGTTAATCAAATTTTTTTAATTAGTTAATCAATATCTAATAAGCATTTATACATTATTTAATCCTATATTAATTTTTCCTTGACCATTCTTTAATCACTAGTTAGTCATATATTATTCATCAGTTAATTATTAATTAATTATTAGTTATGTATTATTTAAAACGTTATTAATTAGCCATTAATAATTCATTAATCACTAGTTATTCATTCCCTAATTAATATATATTTAATAGTTAATTTATAAATACTTTCTAGTCAACTAATATATAATCATTATGTAATTATTAGTTAATAATTATTTACTCATTATTAAATTAAATGTTATTAATTAATTAACAACTATATAATCAAAAGTTAAAAGTTAGTTAGTCATATATTTATTAGTCAATAATATTTCATTAATCACTAGTTAAAAATATGTCATTCCATATATAATTATTATCTAATAATTACTTAATCATTAGATAATACTAAATTATTTATTACTTATGCATTCATTAATAACTAATTAATCATTATTCAATTAATAGATGTCATGTGGTTATATTATATTTAATTGTTATCGAATTACTAGTTAATAATTATGTAATTATTAGTTAATCATTGTTTAATCATCAGTTAATCATATCGTAGTCATCAGTTAATTATTTTTTAATCATTATCAAATTATTCTTTAATCCTAATTTATCCACTAATTAATCAATTATTATTCATCACATTATAATTAGTAAATCATTAGTTATTTAATAGGTAATTATTTTTAAACCATTATTTCACGTATATTTATTCATCATATACTTCATACTAATTATTAAATTTTTGAATAATATTTCAAAAATATTTTGTTATAATAACTAAAAATATTATTATAAAATACCAATAATAACTATTATTTCTAAACTATATCTAACTCAATAATATTTTTGTAAAAAACATATTTAAAACTAACCAAAATACAATCCAATAAATGAATAAATACATATACAATAAATAAGAAAAAAATACTTCTAAATGATGCATTGAAAAAATTGGCACGCCTTTTAGGTCATTGAAATCATCACACACAAAGAAATAAGCATTGGAAAAATTTACATAGAATGGGTTGAATTAGAAATAGATGGTGTAAATTTAGTGGGAAAACGGGGGAGGGGCGGGTGTTATTTATAGGGGTTTTGGGGGAATGAGGCATCTAGGATGCCACATTTCACCATTATTCTAGAGAAATGTGGCATAGTTTTTCCACCTTTTTCATGTCATCAATATATGTTGATTAGTGGAAAAGGTGGGATGATCCTTTCCCCTTTCCCACATAGCTGAAAGGCAGCATCACTGATTCCTCTTTTTAACATTATTTTTTCAAATTGTTTTAGAAAAACTTTATTTTAAAACATATTTTTAGAAAAAAAACATATTAAAAAACAAGAAATTTCACACATGTGGTACTTTATTAATGAAACATATTTAAAAAAATCACCGATTGTTTTTTAAGGAAATAAAATGAAATATTTCAGCTCAGATTCGAGTAATATTGCTGATTAGAATAAATATAAAGGGTAAACACTAATCACAACAACAAAAAAATGGATATATCCATATGTCTATAGCCATGTTTTTATAGGTCTTTGGATATATATTTTTTATTCCAACAGTTTCATTAAACCTCCATTGGTATATCGATTTTATATCACAGTTTTTCTTTTCTTCCAATTGATATTGTACTCCTACTCCTCCCCTGATCCACAACCCTATCACCATGAAACCCTCCTCCTCGATGAACTCTCCTCCTCCTCAATGACCTCTCTCATAGTGGAACCCTCCACCCTGACGACCTCTCCCACAGCAGTGCCCTCCACCCTGAAGAACACTCTCACTATGAGGCCCTCCTCCCTAACGATCTCTATCACCATGGCACCCTCCTCCCTGATGAAAACTCTCACCATTACACCCTCCTCTATGATGACCTCTGGTACTACGGTTCCCTCCTCTCGGATGTTTCCAGTCAACTCCTCCCTCTATATTATATAATGAATTTATTTATGATTTCAATCACAGTATTGTTGTAATAGTAGATAACTATAGTTTAAAGGATCATGGTTCCAATTTCACTCTTGTTTTCCAATGATCTATTCCACTGAATTTGGCCTTTGCACACCAAATGATCATGATTTATTCGCCACTAGAAAAAATAACCAATCTATATTTATTATATTTGATATCAGTAATACGTTTTTTTTATTTGAGGTCTTGTGTTAGGAACAAATTCAATCCAAGAAAATGGGTAATTTATATATCATTCCAAGAAACAATAGATAAATTTTCCTTTTGATACCATTTCATATTCTTCTACAACCATTGGGTAACTTCTTCTGATGTTTGATAATTATGAGGATATTTTTCTTCAAAACACTCCCTTTAATCATGAAAAACTAAAAAACATTTTTTATATGTGTTGGAATATATTTTAAGCTATAGATATCCTTGTATATGGGTATTAGGAGTTACCTCTCACTATACCCTAGTGGCATAGAAGTCGTCCTTATGTGAATATCCATCACACCAAAAACAGTAGTTGTTAAAATAATAAGATTTTGATAGAAAAAATATTTCCTATTTTTTGGTGTTGATTCTCTCTAAAAAATCATTTTCCATGTATATATAATATTGGATTTTTCTATATTTTTTACAATAAAAACACCTAAAATTTTGGGTCATTCTCCCATTTCTGAAAGCGTTATATTTTGGCTATTAAGATTATCCAAATTTCACTTTCCTCCAGATATTTCTCACCCATGTTCTGCCATGAGGTGCAGATTTGTACTCCCTTTCATCACATTACATATTATATTTCCAGTTTTCTGTGGTGAAACACCTTTTTAATGGAAATAATAACTTTAGAAAAAATTCATGTGATATATTTTTCTTCAATAGAACATGTTTCATTGAGTAACTGAATTTCATGTTAGGTATAAATATTCTTTATCATTCATTACACATACACCACCAAGCCCTAACTTTTAAATCATGTTCTTCATCGCTTCTAAACTATTATTTTACCACATTGGCCAAACCATCATTTATTCACAATAATTACTCCACAATGAGAATGAGATCCACTTGTTTTCTATATTACCAAACATTCCAGTTTTTAATTTTTCAATCTATGATATCATTTATGATTTCTCAAACTCTTATTCTAGTATATAGAGATTTATTTTTAGAACTAATACATTTTCATTCATGGTTGTATCCCCAATTTGTGATGTTATTGAAGGGATACCTCAAAAAAACTATAAGATCAACTCACCCCAATAAATCAATGTTATTACTATCACTATTTTCAATTAATGTTGTATCAGTAACATTAACTAGATCATCTTAACCATGGTGTCTACAATTATCAAATTCTAAAACATTAGACTCAAATGGACTTCCATATTGATGAGGGTAGTGGATGGTGTATGTTTTTTATTCTTTTTAATTCCATAATGTTAGTTTTATCATGCCATTATTTTTGTAATGTTTTCTTTAACATTCTCTATAAAATCATGATATCATTATACAAATATATTATAATGAAATGATGATTATATATACTAAAAATACAATGTTCTATTCTATTGTTAATGGGATGTATTTTTGAAAAATATTTGAAGAACTAAAATCTTAATTGATGAAATGTATGGAAAGATGAAATTTTAAATAAATTCTTCGAAATAATATATTCAGTTATTATTTGTTGAATATATTATTCAATGTTTCATCGATGATATTATGTTGAATCATATGTGTAATAATAATTTATTTAAAAATGGTAATATAATGTAAATTAATATAAATATAGGAACTCAAGATTCAAAAACATGGAAATGTTTTTCTATGGATCATTCTCTTGATATGAATTTTAGGGATGATTCATTCTTAGAATGATAGTTCCATCATATAATTTTAATAAGGTTAGTTTAGTTTAGGTATAATTATCATATTTATGTGAGATTAGGAGTTTCTATTTTTCACATGAGAGCATTCCTTACATTTCAATCATTTCTCCTCCCCTTGGACGATGTACTTTATTTTTGGGTTGGGTAGAGAGAATTATCAGGTAAGAAAAGAGGGTAAATTGTTTCTTTTTTGGTTAATTAAATAAGATGTGTCCTAGGATGAAGTTTTTAAAACATTGAGAGATATGTGGGACTGTTTATGAGAGGGTCGGGTAAGTCTTAGTGATGGATTCATGATAGATTACGATTTTGATTTAAGCATATGATTAGATGTGTTCGATATTTGTTAGAATTGGGATTCATTAACATCATACCTTATGAGTTGAGTAAAACAATTTATTTTTTTTAATTTCCTATTCATTCTTTGGGTGTTTTATGGGGTAATTATATACACATAACTACATGGGATTTTCTTATATGTTTCATGTCTTTTACAGATGGTAGAAATTTTGGATTTTAATTTAGTAGACCTAGGTGGGGGTGTCTGGGGGGAAAGGGGTGATGGGGGTGCTGGTGGAGGGGGGAGGGGTCTCCTAGGGGTAGGGGAGGGGGTAGTGTGTGTGTGGGGGGGGGGGGTCCAGGGGTAGGGGGTAGGGAGGGGGCTAGGGCTGTGGGGTACATGGGAGGGGGTTGTCTAGGAGGGGGTTGTCCATAGGGTGTTTGTGGGTTAAGGGGGATGTGGGGAAGTTTGTAGGGGAAGGAAGAGGGAAGGGGGTGTGAGTATGCAAGTGTGGGGGTTGTCTAGGAGGGGTCTATCGACAGTTGTGTCCATGTTGGAGGGGGGAAGGTTATGGGGTGGGTGTTCTGGAGGGAGGGGGAGGGGTGTCCAGGAGGAAGGGGTGACTAGGGGAGGGCGTATCCACGTGTGTGGGGGTGTCTATGAAGGGGGTGTCTAGGAGGGTGGGTGTCTATGAGGGAGGGTTGGGGTGTTTAGGAGGGGGTGTCAATGGGGTGTCCAGTATAGAGGGGGTGTCCAGGAGGGGTGTCCGGTTGGTGTACATGATGGTGTCTCTAAGGGTGGGGGTTTCCAAGACGAAGGGGGTGTTTAGGTGGGGTCCATGATGGGGGGGGGTCTTGGGGGTGTCTAAGAGGGGTGACCATGAGGGAGGGGCGGGGTGTCTAGAAGGGAGGGGTGTCCATGAGGGGTGCATTCCTAGAGGGTGTTCAAGATGGTGTTCATGAGGGGGTGTCAATTACAGAATTATATAAAAAACATAATATTTAATTGTTCAAACATCTAGGTTTTAATCTGGCTGATGGATGTACACCAAAATAATCTTATGTCATCATATAAAGGCGTGTCTATTAATGATTTTTTATAATTTCAAACATTTATGAATTTTCTTAACCATAATATTTGTAATGATATTATTATTAACATGTTATTGATGGTTAATTATTATCTTATGAAATAATACATATAATTTTAAGCCATTTGTTGATATTTTATTTAATATATGAATATATTCCTCAGAATGGACAGATACTCGATGTAAAACGTTGATCGGACAACTGATAAATTTTAAAAGGAGTTATTGTATTTCATATACTATTCATTCACTAGTTATTCAGATGGAGGATTGATTCAATGACCATGTTTTGACTGTTTTGGAAGATTATGGTTAACTTGTGAGGAAGTGAGTTACCATATCACTAAACAATGTATCCAAAAAAATCATGTGTAGAATCAAAATAGAGTAATAGTGCAAGTGGAAAATGAAATCAATTTAGTGGAACAGATTGGTATGAAAAATATAATTTTTGATCAGTTTCCTTTTGTTTCTAAATCCAGCTCCTCATGTAGAAAAGTGCAAGAAGAAACGAATACTAGAACATAGTTTTAATCTATTAATCTGAATGGTGACATTGAAAATGTTATAAAACTGATGGAAGATAGAAATACCTTAGTATATCAGGCATGTGAAAAAGTGAGAAAATTTGATTTTTATAATGTGATTATATCATTGGAAAATAATGTATAGATTTATTAATATTTTAGTCGAGTATATATATACAATTATTAAGGATTTACTACCTGATGATGCATGTATTCTATAAAATTATTACATGGCATCAATGTTGGCTGAAAAATTTGGATTTTTCATCTATTAAGAATCATTCTTTCCCCAGAGCTGGTTATTTGTTCTAGAAGGAAAATGCATATTTGAATCAGTGGAAACAGTGTGGAATATCATGATGGATGACTAAAAAAGAAGGAATTCAATCTCACATACTTGATAAAGTGATGTGGAACTACCCTTTAGTTTCTAGGATTCAAAAACTATTTATGTCATAAAAATTGGAAAAGAATATGATATGGCATGAAGATGAAAGAAAAAAGGATAATTATTAAATATTTCATACTGTAGATGGGTTGTATTGGAAAAAACCTAATAGGCTGCACTCTGATTTTGGTGCTAACAAACAAAATTTTAGAATGGGATTATCCTGTGATGGTTTTAACCGATATCTCCAAATTCATAATGCACACAGTACTTGACATATTTTCATTCAAATTTATAACTTTCCTTCATGGATGTGTATGAATAATTCATTAACAGTCATGATTATATTGATATCTGGACCTACTGATCCTGGAAATGATATTGATATATACATGAAGCCATTAATAGAGGAGTTAAAGGAGCTTCAGATTGTTGTTGCACATAAGTGCGATGAATTGAAGAAGGAGTACATTATGTTATGTGCAGCTTTATTATGGACGATAAATGATTTACCTGCCTATGGAATGATGTATGGTTGTATTACTAAAGGGAAATTATCCTGTAATATTTCTATGAAAAATACATGTTCTTAAAGATTAATGTTTGGATGAACTTTCAGTTACATATGGAGTCAGTGATTTCTATTGATGGATTCTCTATACGAGAAAATTGGAGAAAATTCGATAATTCCATCAAGATAGATGAGACACCTCAATTAATGTTAGGGAATGATATTATTAATGAACTTGATGGTTTGATTTATGTTCCAGGAAAAAGTAAATCAAATATTAGAAATTGAAAACATGCTAATTCTAATTCAAATACCAATTGGATAAAGAAAATATTATTCTTTGAGTTCTCATATTTGTCATCTAATTTATTGTGTCATTGTTAAGAGTTAATACATATTGATAGAAAAATTGAGATGTTACTTGATATAATTTTAAATGTCAAATGCAAAATAAAATATTATTTTTGTTCTCATCATTATTTGATAGATTGGAGTATAACAGAATAACATCATCCTAAGTTAATTGTTTAAAATAAGTGGAAAGTCCCCATTACCTATTATTCAATGACACATGTGGAGAAGAAACAATTACTTCAGGTTTTGGAAATTTTGAAGGTTCGAGATGGTAATTTAAGTAATATTTCTAAAAGGGTGAATATACAATATGTGAAACTCAAATCTCATAAAACCCATTATTACCTTTTCTTGTTACATGAGTTGAATCTTATTCATTTTTAAAGTTACATTCACCAAATTTTAGTATTTCTATGATTACGTTATGTATTTTTATAGAGACTTTTTTCCAAAATACTAAGAAGAAGTTTTGTTTTGAAATTGCCGAGAGATGCACCAATTATTATTTGTGACTTTGAGAAAAAATTTCCACCATCATTTTTCACATGTACGTTACATCTGACTGTGAATATTATTATAGATGTTATTTTTTATCCACCTTTTTTGGGTCAGTGGATGTATCCTAAAGAAATATTTATTTCTATAATGAAATATTATGGGAGAAATAAACATCACCCCTAAGGTTGTATTTTGAGATGTTATTTAGCACAAGATTGCATGAATTTCTGTTTATCGTATTTAATAATGTCACTAAGAGGTCTAATGGAATAATGAGAACTGAATATGAGCAATATGATCACATTAAGACTATATTTCTTTCACTACCTCAAAATGGGGGGATATCTGGATTGTACTGTTTGTTTACTATAAGAAGGGAAGAGAGGGAAATGGATCATCATATATTATTATTCAACTGTGTTGTGGTTGATTATTTTATCAAGTAAACTAATAAATATGTATTTTTTCATTATTTTATTTCTTCAAATCATTTAAATTTTAAAGATTTCATATTTGTATACTACATTTTGAAAACATAATAAAAAATACATCGCTCTCTATATATTAAGAGGAAGTAACTTTTGCACAACCAAGAATTTTCTTCTTAGTTAAAGTCAATTATAATAGATTTTTTTCTTCTCATACCATAATTACATGTCTATATTTAATATATGTTGTTGATATCTTTTAGGATTGAACTCTACCAATGAATGAAGTAACAAATGAATTAAGAGTGTTTCCCTTTGGTCTAAACGATATTGTTCGTGATTGTAAATAAATGGTTGTCAATGGATTTATATTTATTAGAAATAGTTGAGAAAAAAATGGAAACACAGAATGACAGTGTCATGGTAAGTACAAAAACATATATTTATACGAGTGCATCAGATAGAGAACCTTAATCAGAAAATATATCATATTATGGTGTTGTTGAAATAATCATTTTATAAGATTATTATGCCCTTGTACATGTCACAATTTTGTAATGTACGAGGTTTTATTCAATGACATGAAAAAAAATTCATATTGATAACTCTGGATTTAGATTGATTGATATAAACCACCAACTTCATACCGATCAAACTTATATTCTTCTGTCAGATTCTAGATATGTTTTTATGTAACTTTCCATTTACAAAAACAATTCGGTGTATTGTTTATGTCATTCCTAGATATATTTTTGACGAATACATGGATGAAAATGATTTTGTGGTTGAACGATTCAGTATTTATTCAAATGTTTCATTGGATGACATAGATGATTCAATTTCAAGAGCAGATTGTGAACTAGAAATTTTCACATAGCACACAAATCGTTGACACATTTGTAGGTATTTATCTAAAATTATTGTAATATTGAATGAGTTTTTTTACATCCATTCATGGTATCAAATTAAATAGCATATTTTAATATTTTTAATTATTTCTATTTATTTGAGAATATTATTTTAAATTGATAGGGAAAAATGTCTAAATATGGTGATACTATATGAAATTAAAGAATACCAAGAAATTAAAAACATATTTTCCTCTATCTAACGTTGTACGTATAATTTATGTTTGGATATGTTGGTATTTCAAAATATTTATCTTGTTATCATTCATTTTCTTTTATCATCTATGTTATTTTGGATACTTCTTCACAGAGAGGGTTGGATTATACTAAGGAGGTGGATAGTATGGAGGGGGTGCTGATTCTACATTTTAGCTTACTACTATGACCCTTGATTCACTAAGAGGCCATCCACCCATTATTCCACCACCATATTATCCATACCCACCTTTTCCATATCATTTTATGTCTACAACTACATCGGTTAGTAGTTATTAGACTTTCATTCCTCTTTATTTTCCATTCCCACTATCCACTGTAGAGGGAATTGCACCCCTAAATGTCCCAAAACCATATCCATATCCATATATACCCTCATCTATATAGGGTTTTCCATTGGTTTTTATCCTTCCATCATTACTCTTATCATCATCATCTACTATACAGAGTACTCCTACTATTGACATCCCACCTACCACATATGCTTCTCCCCCTCTAGAAGATGCACTTTAGGGGTCATAAGATACCCCATCTTCTATTATGTGTTTAAACATTACTATTTGTGACAAATGGTAAATTCATATTTATTATTTTCCTTCATTACATTTTTTTCAGGAATATCTCTAGCCTTCCCCATACAACAAGGCCACAAAAAATGTGAGATTTTTGGAATCGACACATGCAAATCTAGGTTTGATCCAACAAGGAAAATTCTATAATTAAAAAATGGTATGGAAGGTAAATGATTTTTGGTAACACATTATAGACCCATCAATATCATTCTGGTTCAACCAATACCTTGGAGGGAAGTTGGATAACAAATAAAGGACAATACTTAGGTAGAGTTTTTGGTAAGTAATGTTAATCACCTTTGATATAACAAATTTAAATTATTTTCTTAACAACTATTTTGTCCACTGCATATTCGATATAATTTTTCAAATGGAAAAAAATAAAAGGATGTGTAGTTAATGTATTTAGGTGAAATTTGGAAAGAGTAAAAGTATGACTTATATCTTGGTTGGAAAAATAGAGTTGGTATGGAGATTGAAGAAGTACTTGTGATTCATGATTTCCTAATATCACAATATAAAGAGATGATCGACTATTGGAAGAGTCCAGGGTTTAAGGTATATATATATATATTAATTTATTTATTTTAAAATGATTTTTAAAGTATAAATTACATGTTTTATTTATTTTAATGAAATTATATAATTAGTGGTTTATAGAATAAATCAGAAAGAAATAAAAAAACAAGCGTGGAATGAAACATATTTATACTCACGGACACACTTCACTTCCAGATCATGAGCAAGGACATGTAATTTAACATTTAAAATATTTATCATCCTTTAGTGTAATTTTTTGACTTCTAATTTGATTTATTTATTTATTTTTAGAAAATGGCATTGAATATCTAGGGTCATGTAACATTCTTTACATTGTTCTGTAAAAGTAGAGAAAAGATAGATGGAATTATAACAAATACCAACACCGAGAAGGAGATTGTTAGCATATTTCAATTTAATTTATTTTTACTGAATTTAATTTCTTATATTATTTAATCTTTTAAATTTAAGTTATATATCAGTCAACAGAAAGATTTATAGTATTGTAAAAAAAAGAACCTAGAAATTTTGGCCTGAACGATCGTCTAAATAAGGTATCAGGAGACGTGAATCTGGGCAGTGTGCATTGTCGACCTAGAAAGAATCTTGTACCATCTCGATATTGGTATACAGAAAATGTTTCTTCGAGTACTGATTTGGGTTTGATCACAATGGAACAAATGAATGCTGCAATTAATGAATAAAATAAAAAATTTGAAAATCGATAACTAAAAATATGATTTAATTAATCTTTTCCATTTATTCTAAACATTTACCAGAAGAAACTACAATGGTTGATGATTTCTCTCTGTTGATTTATTCTACTAATGTAGATTCTTCTTCCGGAGCTAGAGCTAGTGCCGGACCCAGTGATGGTGGCAGTACCGATGTCGATGTAGTTGATGATTTTGGAGGTGTGATAGGTAGTGATGGTGTTTCTGTAGTGCTTTTGCAGGGCATTTGTACCATTGGATTGTGAGAGGGTTTCTGTGAAGAGTCTGCGTGTGGGAGTATAATAAGTAGCTTATTAGTAGTCGGGAATCTGGAATATGTCAGGGCATGCAGGTAGAGATGGTGGTCGTTGCCATAGTAGCCACACACTAGGATCTCAAAGGCAGTAGGGCGGGACAGCTCAGGGTAGCCAGGCTGTGTCGCAGGGCAGCGGCACTGGGCAGGCATATTTAGTGCAACAGATGCAGAACGAGCAAGATCCCAGACCTTCTACGATCAGAGGTACTATTCTAGTATCTTATGATTTTTCTTCAGTACTTTTCGATCCGGGTGGTACACATAGCTTTATATTTGTGTCCTTTGTGAAGATCCTTGGGCTCTGTGTTTATACTTATTCTGATATCATGACGCTAGAAACTCCGTTGGGAACTAAAACGTCTACTTTACGTCGGTACAGAGAGTGCCCCCTTGAGGTTGGTGGGTGTCACTTTATTTGGGAACTCTTTGAATTGGAGATGATGAGTTATGATGTCCTTCTTAGGATGGACTGGTTGGTTTCCTTTCTAGCCTTTGTAGACTGCTATCATCGCAGGGTAGGCTTCACGTCACCAGAGGGCACAGAGTTTCTATACAAAGGTGTTTGGGATGTTCATGCGAGTCGAGCTAGACCAGAGCATCGCGGGAAAGGTGGAGTCACAGCCCAGATTACGAGTTTATATCTAGATGATCAGGGGACTAGTAAGAAGGACTTCCCTCCAGTGGTTGATCGTTTCAGGGATGTCTTCCCGGATGACATTTCAGGTCTACCTCTAGAGAATGAGGTGGATTTCTCTATTGAGATTGTGCCAGGAGTGGAACCGGTGTCCATTCCTCCTTATAGGATGGATACACCTAAGTTATAGGAGCTCAAGAGATAGTTATAGGAGTTACATTCAAAGGGTTTTATCCAACCTAGTACTTCTCCTTGGGGTTATCTGGTCATTTTGGTGAAGAAGGTTGATGGTACCCTCAGACTTTGAGTGGATTATTGTAAACTGAACTAGCTGACGATATAGAACCGATATCCCTTTCTGAGGATTGATGATATTTTTGATTATCTTCGGGGAGCATGAGTGTTCTCAAAGATTAACATGAGACCTAGATATCATCAGTTGCGCATTATACCATCTGATATAACTCTCACATCCTTCAATAGAAGGTATTGTCTATATGAATACTTGGTTATTCCGTTCAGACTTATGAACGGGCTAACAGTTTTCATGGATTTGATTAATTGTGTGTTCCATCCTTATGTGGATTCTTATGTGGTAGTATTTGTGGATGATATCATTTTATACTCTCACACTTTACATGACAATTCCAGCCATCTTGAGATCTTACAGAGTACACTGATAGTGCATCGTCTATATGCTAATCTCTCAATGTGCCACTTTTGAATAGACAAGATACAATTCCTGGGCCATATCATCTCAGAGGCAGGAGTTTCAGTAGACCCAGATAAGGTGAGAGCAGTAGATTTCTGGGAGTATCCTAAGAACGTGTTTGAGATACGAAGATTCTTGGGGCTGGATGGTTACTACAGAAGCTTCATCCAGGACTTCTCCCTCTTAGCAGCCTCGTTGTCGGGTTTGACTAGGAAGGGTGTGAAGTTCGTTTGGACAGAAGTTTGTGAGGCAGCCTTTCAGGAATTGAAGGGAAGGTTGACATCAGCACCAATCCTGATACTTCAAGAGAAAGGGAGGAGCTATACCATTTACTGTGATGCATCGGGTTTTGGGCTGGGAGCTGTGTTGATGAAGGGAGATCGAGTTTTTGTGTACGGTTCTCGGTAGTTGAGGCCACATGAGTGGAATTACCCGACACAGGACCTCGATTTGGCTATTGTTTTGCATGCGTTATGATGTTAGAGACATTATCTCTTGGGAAAGAATTTTATAGTTTTCACAGACCACAAAAGTCTCAAGTATATCTTTACTCAGCGTTACATGAATCTGAGAGAGAAAAGGTGCGTTGAATACCTTCACTCCAACAATTTTGAGCATGCCTCTACACTTGGAAAGGGTAATGCAGTTGTTGATGCACTGAGCAGGAAGACTCAGACACAGGTGGTTCATGAGGCCTGTGGTGAATGGCAGCTTATGGATTTTTTCTTTAAGATGCATTTGGAGGTGCACAACAGTCAGGGGAAAACCTATCTTTCATCTTTAGTTGTGACTTCTACCCTCCTGGATAGAGTGAGGATGAGATAGCTATCTGATTCAGAAGGCCTAGTTCTACAGGAGTTGGTGGCCAGTGAGGACCCTCCTCCTCGATGGACGATAGGCGATGATGAGGTATTGCATTTCCAGGGATGAGTGTGGGTTCCAGGGGATATATGCGAGGAGATGATGTAGGAGTTTCATGCTTCAGCATGGGAAGTTCATGCCGGAGTTACCAAAATGTACCATGACTTGAGACGTCGGTATTGGTAACCGGGTATGAAGAGTGATATAGCTAGTTTTGTAACAGGATGTTCCACTTGTCTGCAGGTGAAGCCAGAGCATCAGAGACCAGCTGGACTATTATAGCAGTTACCCATTTCGGAGTGGAAATGGGATGATGTCGTGATGGATTTCGTGACTGGGTCGCCAAGGTCACCTCGAGGCAACGATGTCATCTGGTTGTTGTGGATAGAAACACGAAGCTATCTCACTTTTTTCTGATCAAGGAGACCTTTGGTGTTGACGAAATCGGGAAGTTGTATATCTGAGAGATTGTACGCCTTCTTGGGATCCCCCATTCTATTGTTTCAGATAGGGACGCCTGTTTTATGTATCTTTTCTAGCAGAGTTTTCAGAGGTAACTGGGTATATAGGTTCTTCTGAGCACATCTTACCACCCTCAGACCGATGGTTAGTTAGAGCATACGATACAGGCGATGGATGACATGTTGCTTGCATGCGTCCTAGACTTTGGGAGCTCTTGGGAGAAGAATATAGCCCTAGTCGAGTTTTCATATAATAATAGTTTTCAGGAAACTATTGAGATGGAACCATACGAGGATTTATATGGAAGGCCATGCTGATCACCCTTATGCTAGATAGAGGCAGTTGAGGCAGCTTTACTGGGACCACATCCCATGCATGAGACTTCTGAGCAGGTCCAGTTGATTGAGAAGTAGATGGCAACAGCACAGTCTTGTCAGAAATCTTTTGCTGATTGCTGTAGATGATCCTTGTAGTTCATCATCGGGGATCAGGTTTTCTTACGTGTTTCACCGAGGATGGGACACAGGCGGATCATAAGATAGGGTAAACTTTCAATGAGGTATGTGGGGCCATTCGAGATTCCGGAAAGAGTCGGGTTGGATGCCTATCGGTTGTAGTTACCAAAGAGGTACTCGACCATGCACGACGTCTTCCATGTATCTCAGCTGTGCCGTTATCATTCAGACCCGTCTCACATCTTTCAGCCTGAGGAGGTTGAGCTTCAGATAGATGTGTCCTTTAAGGAGAATCCGGTTTGTATTGTTGATAGAAGCACGAAGGTTCTCCAAGGTCGGTCAGTTCCTCTCGTACGGGTGCTATGGAAGAATGGCCGAGTGCAGGACGAATACTAGGAGCAGGAGACCGACATACATGCTCAGTGGCCGGAGTTGTTCTGAGATTTATCTTTATTACCCTTGGAAGGTCAATTCGGGGATGGATTTCTTTAAGGGGGGATTTTTGTATGAACCCGGTTCTTGTTCTTGAGGTATGAGTTTCTTATTTTCCCTTTAACTTAAGCATTTTTTTGAAAATAATGAAAATGGGGAAAAATCCAAAACTTTATGGGTACACACCGTGTACTTGTCCACACGCCGTGCACTTTGGCAATGTTGGATGAGTACACAAGGCGTGTATCCATGATGGTGATGAAAGGTGTAAAAACCAACTACACACCGTGTAGTGGATATTTAAATTTCGTGTAGTTAGTCTGCAGGAAAATAGAAAGGTGGTGGCCAACTGAGAAACGGTACCCACCATGTACTCAGGTATTACATGTTGTGTACTCATTTCGACATTTGAAAAGTACCGTGCTGGTGAGAAGCCGCTAGCAGAAGAGTTAAAAATTGAAAATTACACACTGTGTAGCCAATAGTACATGCCGTGTAGTCTGTTTTGTTCGCTTAAAATGAGCAGTAGCCTCCTCTGTTCACAGAGGAATCTTAGAACTAGACAAGAGCTTGGGGGAGACGTCTGGAGCTTGGAGGACCTCCCGAACGCAAACCAGGAACCTATTTTCGGCACCGTCGATCTCCTTGAAACTGCACGGGTGAGTTCTTCCTTCTCCTTTTATAGGTCTTTCAAATTCTTACTCTAAAGGAAGTTATTTGAGTTTGAATGAGTTTTATTTCACCTCAGATCTACGTCATTCTTGGGCGCTTCAAGGAGCGTCGTTCACATATATCGATCAGGGGCGATCGAGGTAGGTGGTCTGGTGTTTAAATTCCAACTATTGTGCGTTTTTGTGTACCATTGTGCTACGAACACATGTTGGGGTGTCGTGTGGTTGAGACCTTGTCCCTTTTAAATACCAAGAATTAAATATGTATTTAAATGTTATTATAAACTGCTGTTTGGGATCACTGTTTGGATCCAAGACCACCCCAGGGGTGTGTTCTTCTATTTAGTTGTCTGTCTAGGATACCCGAGGGTATTCCGTAAAATTTAGAATTATTTTAAATTGCCTTGAGAGGAATTTTATATACTTTCTTTCTTATATGTTGGGCCTGGCCCAGTTACTTGCGCCTGAGGGAAGAGTTTTACTTGTGCCTGAGGGAATTGTTTTACTTGCGCCTGAGGGTAGTGTTTTTCTTAGCCTGAGGGCAGTGTTCTATTTATCCTGAGCTCCATATCCTTTATGCATGTGGGAAGTAGATTCTGTGCCTGAGTGAAAGACCTCGTATTCCTAAGGGAAATATCTTATATTCCTGAGGGAAGATACATGAGTGTTTCGATTCATTTTAATTGAGGGTAGGGTTTACATGTGTGTGGACATTGATTGTTTACTTAGAATATTCACTGTGGTGGTATCTTAAATTGAATGATTAAATAAAAGTTAAAATTGCAATATAATTGGTAGTTAGTTACTTTTGAGTGTTGTTTAGTTTATTTTCATTTTACTACTGCACACTATTGTTGCACTTTCACACTGACAGTTGGGCACGGGCCTTCTGTGGGTGCGTACTGGGATTTATTTCGCACACACTATTTGGTTCATGTCTTTGGCCCAAACAGACTATTTTTTTGTAGGTGTGGATATGGTAAAGGGTCCCTATACAGGTACTTGATTGTTGCTAAGGAGTAGTGGAGTAGGGGACCAAGTATAGGCTCGTGATGCTGCCGGTTGTTCTTTTTTGTTCTGTTGTACCTGTACTTTCTATTGTATTGTACTGTACTATTATGTAACATGTTCTGGCTATTTTCTTAGAACTAGAGACATGTTGCATCCTTATATATATAACTATTCGTTATCTTTTACTACAGTTGTTCATTTTAAATGTGTATGGTTTATTTCTTCTACTGTTGTTGTATTCTATTTATCTTTTTTGCTATGCTAAACTTGAAAAATGAGGGCATAGTTTCCCCACTATCAGAACTGGGCTCTTGCTCCTAGTCGGTAGCCTCTGGCATTTGGGGAAATGCGCTTGAGTTCATGTGACCAATCGGGTCCTGGGCACCCATTGAGTGACACCAAGAACCGAGACGTTAAAATGTGTGACTTCCATAACTCTAAGTATGTTTTTTTATTTAAAATTAATATTATATTTAATAAAAATAACGAGTGACACACTAAAAAATATGAAAACGAATTTTTATTGATTTGTTATTTTAAAATAACCAATCCATATGTAATTTTTGATGTGTATGAATCAACCACAACACAATCGGACACACAGTGTGATAGGTATGTCTAAAAATGTCATTTATCAGTTTAAATTTATGAGTTTAGTTCAAAATATGTCACTCACTGAAAACTTTGACCGCTCACTCTGATATTCTGGATAGTATAGTAAAATTATTCATAATCAAATTGTGATGTGTAGGAAGTAGTCTCATATCAAACCAATACATGATGTGATACGTATGACTCAAATATTACATTTCGAGCTTTAAATTTCATTTTAAAAAAAAACCTTAGTGACATAATCAAAACTATGAAAATGAATTAAAATTGTTTTGATACTTCAGTAAAAAAACAATAAGTCACCTTTGATATATGGGAATCAACCACAACTAAATATGATGCACAATGTGACCAAAAAAATTCCATATGTTTTTATTCATCTAAAATTGACATTAATTTTAATAAAAAGAAAAAATAACATTTAGAAACCCAAGAAAATGAAATTCAATTGTTTTTATACTTCAGTAAAATGATTTAGATGGAATTTGTGATTTTAAGGAATCAACTGAATCATAACATGAATCATGGTATGACTAGTGTAACTATATGTGTATCTTTTTATTTAATGTTTACTGTAATTTTATTAAAAAGAAAAAGTGACAGACTCAAAACCAAAAAACATATTCATATTAATTCGATTCTTTAGGTAAATGATCTAAAAGTCATTTTTATGTGTATGAATCATCTTCACCAAAATCTGATAGTTGTTGTGACTGATATGAATCCATGTGTGTCATCTAATTTATAATGGACATTAATTTTAGTTAAAATAAAATGTGACATACTAAATACCGAAAAAATTAAATAAGATTATATTAATACTTTAGTAAAATTATCTATAAGTCAATTTTTAGGTTTAAAAATAAAAAAACCAAATATGACAAATAATGTGACCAGTATGACTCCAAGTGTGTATTTTTATTTAATATTTACATTAATTTTAGTAAAAAGGAATGTGAAATATTGAAAAGTAAAAAAACTTATTATGGTTGTTTTCATACATTAGAAAAATGATCCATAAGTAATTTGTGACATGAATGAATCATCGTCTCCTCAATCTAATGCACGATGTGACAAACATGGCCCAAAGTGGTCATTATTAGATTAAAATTTTATTTTTAGTACATAGCTATTGACACTCAAAGAAAACAGAGAAAATAACCTCTGGTTATATTCACAAATTATTTAAATGATTCAAAAAAAATTGATGTGTAGGAAATAATATAACATTAAACATACACAAGATGTGACTGATTTGACTTAATGTTCATGTTTCCAGTTTGAAATGACATTTTAGTAAAAAAATATGACATTTTAAAATCCTAGAAAAAATCAGATTGTCTTGATACATTAGGGAAATTATCCACAAGTAATTTTTGATATATAGGAATCAGTCACACATCAATCGGATGTGTGGTCCGATCGGTATAACTCCAAGTGTGTTTTATTTAAAATTTACATTAATCATAGTAAAAAAGAACATGTGAAATACTAAAAATATGGAAAACAAATTCAAATTGTTTAGATACTTTAGGAAAATGATCTTTAAATCATTTTTGACATATATGAATTAACTACACCTCAATGAAACACATCGTGTGACTGGAATAAATAAAATTGAAAATTTTTATTTAAAATTGTCATTTTATTATTGTATTCTTTTTTATTAATGTTTAATTTATTTTTTTATATTATTAATAAAATAATATATATCATTTATTTTTCTAGAGATAATGTGATATGTTGGGAAATGGATACCATGGTTGGACATTTTTTAGGGTATATCAGGGGTTCTAAATATAATGAAACATTAATATTTTTAAATTATTGTTGCTAGTATTTGTAAAGGAAATTATAAAAAATATTATTTGAAATGCCTATAGTGATTTTTTTTCTATTTTTGATGTGATATTTATTTTAATTAAATTATATATTTTCATTGTGGTTACTCTTATGTTCAGTAGTGTGTAGTTATTTGTACAACACATTATAGTATATTGGGCCTTTATCTGTTCTATTACTATCTCTGATAAAGGGGGACCACTACCAGAGCTATTGAAATGAAAGATAAAGGGGGCCCCACCATGAAAAATTCTGAGGAGAACAACTCTTTTTAGAACTATTAATGTCATTTTTTCATGATGTTAATGGACCTATCTATATTATTACTTATACTATTTTTCAATCCTTTTAGTGGATAAGAAGCTACTAACATCACATAACACGGTGTTCTCTTCCTTTCTCATGTTCTCCTTACCCTGGTTTCCTGGTTCTGTTTATTTCTTGGATAGTTTACACATCTCACCAACCATGTTTATACCATACCGTATGCATCAAAGATTCATTTAGGTATTTGTGTCAGTTCTCCAAGCATTTTGGTTTAGACAAGGTGGTGGTGTAAGATGTAATTATTCTCTACTTCCCTTATTACACAACAAATTGGGCTCAACACTATCTTTGTCAATATTGATGATTGTTATTGGATTAATTGGGATGGTGTCGGATGGGGGTAGTTAGTGGTCTGAGTGCCTTTTCTTGTTTTGATGATTTATAGTTTCATTAATGAAATTTCATCCAGTTATCTTTTGTTTTTATTTTTTACTTTTACAGTGTTTTTTGATGGATTTTTTTGTGGTATATTTTTTGGTTTTATGTTGTTATGTTTTTCTGTTTTTGTTTCTGACGGTGATGATAGCGTCACTTTGTTTTTGATGGAACCAATGTTGATGATGCAAGGAATTTTGAAAAAAAGTAGTGATAAATGATGATAGGCTTGATTTGTTTTAGTTTTTTTCTTGGTGAAAATATCATATGGTGTTGATTCTGAAAGAAGGTTCTACCTTAGGATATAGATTTTCTCAGAAAGTGACATGACAATGGTGAGGCTGAAGGTGTCTTTTGTTTTATTGTTTTGAATATGTGGTGGGACGATGTTCAGTGGGTTCTCTCTAGAAGTCCAAATTAAGAATGTGTAATTGACTGTAAGGGGGCATTGATCAAGGTGGGTCTCCACTCGATATTTCGTGACCTGGGGTGATTTAGCGTCTATAATGACCATTCAAGTATTTTTTGAATTTCAAATTTGGGATATGTGGTTTTTGTTGTTTTCTATTTTCATTTTTATATTTTACTTAAGTGGGTGTTTTGGTTTTAATTGGTATAATGTGAGGTTACCACTTAACCTTAATGATTATTTTTAAACAATAAAAAGAAATGGATTTGGAGGAAATTCCATATCTTCTAGCATCATCATTGTTGCTTTGATCTATTTCCCAACTAAGGTTTTATTCAATTATACCTTCATGATTTAACCATCATCACCATATAATCCCTATATAGGTTTTTCATCGATAGAAACAAAAAGACCTAGAGTATATTCTTCATTGAAACTACTATAGATGTACCATTTAACAACATAAAAAATGCCTTTAACATCGCTAAAGAAGCCCTATTTTCATCAGCATAATTAAGGGGGTTCTCTTTATCATCACATTCAATATCACTAATAAATATTTTTTTTATTAGTTCATTCAATATTGTCGATTATGGCCCATCATACCATAGTATGATGTTTATATAACACTAAACCCAACAAAAAAAATTTCAAATAATTTATGAAAAATATATTTTTAAATTGAAATAAATTTTACCATATTAAAAACTAATTTACACATTTCAGAAAAAAAAATTATAATTACATTAACAATTATCTACAATCATTTAAAATCATTAATCTTTCATATCTTCGTGTCTATGATCCCATCTTAAATTTTTTTTCTATGGTATCAATTTATACAAAATTCACCACCACCCTAGAAAAAGAATCTACCTATATAAGAAAACAAATATTATGATAGTAAAAATATAAATAAATATATTAAACATAAATATAAAGGAATACATTAGTGAAATTTCTCTTTTAAATAAAAATACACACTTGAACTAATAATGGTCACACTGTGAGTTTTATTGAGTTGGGGTTGATTCTTACATGTCACAAATGAGTTATCAATATTTTTCATATTCTATCGAAAAACCTAATTGTGATCTCTCTTTTTTGAAAATGTCACTGTTACTTTTTACTAAAATAAAATTAAATTTTAAATAAAGAAAAACATTTAGTTATACCTATGACAACGTGCGATTGATTGAGGTGATGTTGATTCTTACATGTCTATAATGACATATGAATTATTGTGAAAAATTATCAAAATAATCAAAATATGTTTTTTAATTTTTTAATATATCTCTTATTATTTTTAATAAAATTAAGGTCAATTTTAAATAAAAACTGACTCTTTTACTTATTCTAGTCACATTGTGCGTCATATTGAGTTTTGGTGGATTATTAAACATTAAATATTATTTATTGATCAATTTCCTAATGTATCAAAATAATCTTAATGCTTTTTCTTAGTTTTCAGTTCCAATTTTTCTTTTTGCTAAAATTAATGTCAATTTTAAATAAAAAGACACACATAGAGTTATACCATTCAAAATTTGTGTCAATGTGTGCTGGGGTTGATTTCTACATGTTATAAATAACATATGTATCATTTTTATAATATATCAAAACAGGTTTAATGTGTTCAATCTATTTTCAGTATGTCACTTGTGATTTTTACTTAAATTAATGTAAATTTTTAATAAATATACACATTTGGAATTATTCTAGTCACATGGTGCATTATATTGAGGTTAGGTTGATTCATAATCATCAAAAATTACTTATGGATTGTTTTTATAATGTATCAAAACTATTTGAATTCACATTTTCTCATTTGAGTATGTCACTTGTGTTTTTTAATAAAATGTTTTTTTGAAACTGGAAACATGCATGTTAAGTAATATGGGTCACATATTGTGTGATTTTTTTGTGATAATGACTCATAATTGAAAAAAAATACTTTTGAATCATTTTAAAAAATTATTAAGACAATATGAGTGTGTTTTCATTATTTATAGTTAGTGACCCTTTTTATACAAGAATGGGAGTTTTAAACTTATACGGAACACTTTGATTCATATTGGGCATGATGTGTATTAGATCGAGGAGAGACTAATTCCCATGAATCCGAGATGATATACGGATTATTCTAATAAAGTATCCAAAAATCCAAATTCATTTAATCATTTTTGAGTAAGACAATGTTCATTATTAGTAAAATTAATGTCATCATTAAATAAAAAGATGCAGTGGGATTCATACCGGTCACACTGTGCATCAATTTGAGGTGAGGATAATTACTATATGTACAAAATCAAAAATATATCATTTTACTAAAGTATAAAAATATTATGAATTTTTTTATTAGATTTTAGTATTCCACTTGTATTTTTTTTTCTAAAATGCCATTTCAAACTAGAAACACACACATTGATTCATACAGGTCACATAGTGTATTAGTTAAACATGAGACTAATTTCTACACATCAAAAAGGAATTCTGTATAATTTTATTAAATTATCAAGACAATATGATTTTGTTTTATCAGTTTTCAGTGAGTGAAACTTTTTAATTAAATTGTTCATTTTAAACTAATAACAGACACTTGGAGTCATATTGGGAACATCATGTATCAGATATATGTGAGTATTTTTCATACATTTACCAAGTGGGATATGGATCATTTAAAAAAGAAAAAAAAATATAAATTAATTTTAATTGTTTTGACTAAGTTAGGTACCTAATTTACTAAAATCAAAGTAAACATTAAATACGAAGATACACTTGGAGTCATACAGATCACTCCATTCGTCAGATTTAGGTGAGAAATATTCTTATATGTCTCAAATGAAATATGTATCACATTGAAAATGTACCAAAAATTAGGAATGTTTTTTGGGTTTTGAGTGTGTAAATTTTCTTTTTTACTAAAATATCATTTTAAACTGGTTACACACACTTTGAGTCATACCAGTCACATCATGATTTGGTTTTTTTGTGATACTAATTCCTACACCTCAAAATTGTATAATGAATTAGTATACTATATTATGATGAAATTTAGAAATTTTGTAACTGTTTTTAGTTAGTAACACTTTTTTAACAAAAATTTCAATTTTATATTGATAACAGATGCATTGAGTCACAACAGGAACATTATGTATCAGATTTTGGTGTGGATAATTCATACACATTAAACATGAAATATTTAACATTTACTTAACGAATCCAAAAAATGAGAATTATTGTATTGGATTTGAGTATGTGAGTTTATTGGAACTAAAATGAATGTCAATTTTAAAAATAAAGATTCACTTTGAGTCATACTCATCCCACTGTGTTTCGTATTGAGGTACGGTTGATTAAAATATTTCCCAAAGTCACCAAAAAATCATGAATTCCAATTTAACCATTTTTTCTATTTTATTTGTTTATCAAAGTTCCAAAAGCACATATTGATTTGATTTTTTTAATTTAAATCATTTTTTATCTAAGAACATAGACTCAATATACAGTGTTTCAGTTCAATAAATAAATACAACAGAAATCCTTGAAACATTGATAGAAATGAACATGTTATCTATTTTGTGTATTTTTTAGACAGATTAATGAAAATTATGACTTCCCAGAAATATCTGGAATATAATATTAATAAGTATTAGATAAAAATGATAAATAAATTCATAAAAAAATAGTATATTAAGTTAAAACAAAATTATTTAAATAAGTAGTAGGAAATCATCTTTTCATTATAGTGGTATAAATTCTTGACACGTTTCATTGTTTTCATTATATCAGTTGCTGCCTCAATGAAGCATGAGAGTATTAGAACAGATGTCCTGAACATTAACCAAAGAATCCACCTATATACGAAAAAAAATTATATTAGTAATAATAAAAATAAATAAATAATACTTAATTCTGACAAAATCCATTAATTCTATGGAAAATGATTCTACTATGGAAAAATCATGAATGCCCCTGTGATTGAGCAGAGGCAGTATCATTACTCTTCCTGTAAAGGTATTGAAGGGATCATTAATGAATGTGATTAATGTCAACACTACACATCCACAAATTATTTGAGGGATAATATTTCTATGGACATTTTGGCACAAAAAGGCATGAAATATTGACTAAAATATTCCAAAAAAACCAAATGTACAAGTAATAATTAAATTTTAATCAACAATTCATTATATAATTGTTTTATAAAATGTAGAAAGTTTATTATAGCATAACCATTACATGTTCACAAAGAGTTTCCCTCATTATAGTATACTCTTTAGTTGGATTGGTAAGATCGTCATTTTCCGAAGACATTGTCTGCATGTGTTGTCAAACTTTTCAATCTGATTTTGTTAATGTAGTAGAGAATATATAATATTATGAGATAAAACATAGAATATTAAAAAACAATTTTACCTTCTTATTTAACTCAAAATTTCTACCGTAAATTTCAATCTCTCATAAGCTTTATTAGATTCAAACAAACCACGCCAACATGAACAATGAAATCCACAAGTATAATAAATAAAATGATATGTGAGTGATACTGAAAAGAAATAATTTAAGCATAAATATGAATCAATCAATTACTTATATATAATTCACATATTCATGATATATGTGTACATTCTTCCATCATTTATTCTACCCATTCATTACTAAAATCTATGTGATCATATCAATATTAGATTTTTTATAGTCATAATAGTAATAGAAAAATATAAATATACATAGAATTATAAAATAATTTAAATGAAATAGTAATTATTTACAAAAATACATATTTAGGAATTCAGTTTTGGTAACTTAATATAATATATCTCATAAATTTTCAAACATAATAACCACAATCATTTCAATGTGTTTATTTTAGACACTGTATGAAAATTAATGAAAATATGTAATTTTTTTCTTATGGTTTTGGATAGGGAAATATTATTATATATATATCTTCATAATTTTCCACTTATAGAAAATTTTAGGATCCTTATGTGTATGTTTTTTCCTCATTCAATGATATTCCAGATATTTATACACTACCCTATCATAATATAATTTTTGATAATAAAAAAATTATACATTATGATTAATTATAAAAAGTTGGATATAATGCATTAAATATTCCAAAATGTCATCAGGTTTGGTTAGTTTATTAGGTATCCATACAATGAATGCATGAAATAAATCATTAGAGTATCTGAACTAACTTCAATAAGCTTCTAATGATTCATAAAATCACAAAGGGAATAATTTATGAAAATAATGAAAACATATTTGATATGATTAAATTGTATAGTTTTACCCATTAATGTTGGTATTAAGAACATTCTATCATACATATGTTTTCATTCAAATGATTTATCCTATTTTACAAATATTTCTTTCAATGTTTAATTTATTTCCTTTTGTTCTAAAGAAGTGATATGAGGACTAATGTGTCAAAATTTATTTTCACGGGGTAATTACTTCAATTCGGATTGATATATAATCCTACAAATATTATGAAATTTATTTTGTCATAATTATTATAATATATCATATTTTGGGAAAAAATCCTGAAAACATTCTTCATGTATACATTTAAAAATGATCCTCCTATACATTCTTAATAGAGTATTTAATTTATTTTATCATGAAAAATGTTTTCTATAATGCCATATTTACGCATTTATTAATTATAATGAATTCTGTTATTATTATCACTTTTTAACATTGTATATCGATGAACCTTAAATGTTAGTAAATGTAGATATAGAACATGTTATGTAAAGAAGCTTTCAAAAGATATTTTTTATTGGTGGGTTGATCCTTTAAATGTTTTTAATTTGACCATCATTTCAATCTATTATGCTTGACCCTCCGTAATAACACTCATCAGTTTGTAACTTTTTCACAAATTGTTAATGGTTTGGCATGAAAATGAAATTGGAAATTAATACCTCCTTGTCAATTTTTTTAAGATTTTATGGCCATTCTATAAAATTTACAATATCTTGTTTGACTGAATGAATATATGTTTTATCTAGTGGAATAGGTTTCTTGGCACTCGACTCGTGTGCTATGTTAATCCCTACTCACACATGACCTGTTAAAAGTGGTATATTTTATAAACCATTGTTATGGATATTGAACAAGTTAGCCCTCACAACAAGGATATAGGTGGTAGTTAACAAATATAAATCATATTCATCTTCACCTGGTAAAATATTAGTACAGTAATTGTATTAGTGTTTTTATAATTCACATTTTATAGAAGGAATTATTAGAATATTGATTACCTCAACTAAGATTTCCATTTCATATGATTGTCTTGCCTCAAAGCTAGTGGGGGTGGGATATGATCTTAAATAAATGGGTTTTCTTGAGTTTTATATTCTATTTCCTACCCCCCCTCATAATAGTTTCTTTATACTCTATATATGAATGACATTTTTAATGAAGGGATGGTAATATTACTTTCAACTCTAGAATTTAATTATCTTTATACTCATGTTGGTTTTTTCTGAAAATATGTTCGGGGTGTCCCCCCAAAAATCGCACCTCTGACAAAGATATGCTATTATAGCCTCATCAAACCCACTGATAGTAGGTTTTCAACTGGAATATTTGTTTATGATTCTTGTGTCTAATTCAGATATAAAATATCTGAAAATGAGTAATAATTTTTATGTAATCGCGATTTAAAGAAAAATAATATTATTTCACACATAAAAAAGTTTCCCACACTTTTTGGTGTTTTACAATATTATTGTCCCATCATTATTTACATATTTCTCCTACCATACCACATGATGTGGGATGTAAGTGGATTTGGATTTGGATTCCTCAAACTACAAATAAACCGATAATCATAATTATGTTTTTGTTTCATGTCACAAAAATTTATTAGGATTGATTTAAAATACATACGTATTTTTTCAAGTGAAGTGTACCCTATCGTATCTATATAGATGGGGTAAGACGGTTTTCCTACTAGTTCCTTATTTTCATCACACATTTTATATTTCATAAATAAAAAATTCTCAATCAATGTGATGATTAAATGTATTATCAAACAATTTATTATCATCCGCAATGTAACTTAAAGGATATCTCCCCATGATGGCCCGTAAACCCATCTCATGATTCTTGGATTATCAGGTGTGTATAGATAAGAGGTGGGTGAAATTTCATTTTCCCCTCAATATATTTAATATGAAATATCATTATAATTATAAAAAACCATCATTTAATCCTTTTAAAATTCATTAATACATATTTCATTAGGAGTTCATCTAATATAAAGAAATCTACAAATGATTGTTATTCCCAAGATAGAATGATGTTTTTCATGGAAGCGGGAAGAATTTTGTGAAAAAGTGTTGATTATTTTTTCAGAGAGAAAATAAATCAATTCACCTTTTAAGAGATGAAAATTAGACACCCAATTATATTTATAAAATAGAACAAAAAACCAAATGAATTTCATCAGTTGGAGAATAATATTTCTTGAGAAAAGGTTCATCAGACTCACCTCAAGTCCAAAATTAGAGGAATATCTTATTGGGAAGCTGAATAAGAGCCTGTATGGATATGATGCTAACAGGGTTAGGATTTTATTTTTCGTAATTCATTAAAAATAATAATTAATTTGTGAAACATGTGATGCATTATTCATGAAGGAAAGGGGAGAACAAGTTATTCCAACTGTGTTGAGGATCATATTCTAAGAAAGAAGTTACTAGATGTGTGAGAAGATATAATATATTTTAATGTGAGTTAGATGAATTTAAAATATATCATAAATTTTCTCAATAGTCAGGATAAATTCATGACAGAAGATTAATTTTGTAGAAGATGGAAGTGGATAAAGTTTAATCTTTTCGGACTTGGTTCATCGATGAGATATCATTAGACGTAGATGTGTTTTAAGGATGTGATGATTTGTTGGAGACATGAAAAAAATGTAGTTTCTAGTTTGCAGTAATACTAATATTCTAAAATATTTAAATCATCAGAGAAGTAATTTTGTTTTTATCGTAATCCAAAAATAGATGTTGTTTTTTATGTCAAAACTAAGGATACCAGTTCATTGGACGTGGTGTGCAACTGATCATCATAGAGATAAGTTCGTTCATTAAATAATTTTTAAGGTTAATGGAAAAGAAAGAATGAAATTTTAGATTGTTGGGATCAATGAATGAAATCTATAGACTGATCATCATGATGAAGATCAATAATAATGTCAAATATCTTCAAAAAGATGAGTTTTTGGTTGGGTCAAGAGGAATAATAACTCTTATATGAGATTATAAATTTGTTCATGACTATCAGACTAGAGATGAAATCAATTATTAGAGAGATGTAGAGACTGATTCATTTTTCATATGGTGACACTGATAAATTTAATTTTTGTAGGATCATCATTTTATGGAAGAGAAGAAAATAATAACTACTTAAATTAGATACAAAATTATTATCAAGATAACTATGAAGCTTACAAAACTAGTGAATATATTTTCAAATGTGATATGAAGTTTGTGAGGAAGTCTAGATAAATATATTCTGAAAACAATATATGATTCCACTATGTTTATGGAAGTGTTGTGCTAATAATTCCAAGTGATAAATGTATTAAGAAATATCAAAATCGAATGTATTAGATAATGGGTTAAGGAAACCATACTAACCAAATAATAATGTGGAAATCATAATTTCAATTAGAATGGAACTAAATATTGTGATAAATATATTATGCATTATGGATTTTTAATAATATTCAAGAATATTCAATAAGAATTAAGAATCATTGAATAATTCATATATAGATCCCCAATATAATGGATATTTAAAGATTCTGGAAATCATGTTGAGCAGGAATTTTTTTCATAATCCCACCCAAAACATATATGGAACACCTATAAATAGAGGAGGTACTGTGTACTTTATCATAGAGATGTACTATTCAAAAGAGAAGGTGGAGCACTGAATATTTCTCGATAAAAGGAGTTTCCAATATCCTAAGTACCTGAGGATGTTTTCTAGAAAGAAAAATTAAATGAAAAGAGAGAATATCATAATAATATTATCATCATATATTAATGGATCATCAAACTAGGAATCAAATTGGAATTTCTATACTGAGATAAAAATAGTTTTGTATTTTTTCAGAAGTGTTTTGATAGAGTAATATTATTGGACTGAGAAAACATAATGATAGGACTGGACTTGGAAATAAAAATGAGTATCATTACGATGTCCATGAAGTTCATACATGATAATTGGTAGGAAAGTGAATAATTGATTTGAAGAACATATTTTTGATTTTTTATAAGGAAGCACTGGTGAATGTTTCTTAACTAGATGCACAAATTGTTTTACATAATTTCATGATAAATGAATAACATGCACTAATGTGTTGAACATAATGAATCATGAGTGTAAGGAAACATCATACTCATTGTATCCACAAAAAAAAGATTTCTTTCATGTTGATTTTTTGATAATTGATTGTTTCAAAACCAAACCAAATACATAGCTAATCTAAT
This sequence comes from Viscum album, assembly GCA_963277665.1. Classification (NCBI taxonomy): domain Eukaryota; kingdom Viridiplantae; phylum Streptophyta; class Magnoliopsida; order Santalales; family Viscaceae; genus Viscum; species Viscum album. The sequence goes on along the minus strand of OY728119.1, from coordinate 1,856,492,196 downwards.
TGAGTAGTAAAATATGAAAATTCATGTGTACCTATGGATGTGTGATTGGATTTTTATCATGTTTTAAAATCATTTATGTTATATGAAAGCTATTTTACAAAAAATAATTCTTAAAAGATAAATATATCATTTATTCACCCCTCCCCCTATTAGTGAAAAATTAATCCTTCTGGGAATTCTCAATTGGTATCATAGAAAGGTTCACATAGTTTAATTTTTGCTAGAGTTTTTGAAGTCATGTTGTGATGGAGAAAATAAATGTTTTGAACAGTAATGGGGATTTAAAACATATTGAGATAGGACAATCATATCTAGAAATATAGAATTATTCCTTATCTTATGTCAATTGGGTATAATGCTCTTGAAGTTGCAAGAGATATATTTCCTCCTATTTAGGATAAATATTACACCTATATAAATTTTTAAGAAGAATCATGGGAATTAGTTGAGGTCTAGGGATTCTTAATTGTAATCCCTTTATGAAATTTAATTTTTAAGAGTGAAGGTTATTGTCACCTCCAAAGGTATCTAGGATAAGGTTAAAAAAAGTTATAAAGGAAATAAAATAGTGAGGAAGGAAATGTTATAACCCTGTGAGGCTGAATTGTATAAATATCATGATGAGTGAATATGATTATGTTGGTGACATATTTACTAGGTTAAATGTCATTGTTAGAACTATCATCTATTTTTTTGAATGTTACATGATTCTACCATTATCAAAAATATCTTTAGAATTCTTCCTGAAATGTATGATGCCAATTTTTTTAATTGGAGGATAGAGGACCAGAAACATTATCTATGGATATTTTTCAAAGAAATATCATTACTTATGAAATGAGAATGGATATAGATATTAAAGGGAAAAAATATTATAGTGAGTTGAAATTTAAGTATTTTATTAAATAAATGTTAATTAATATTGTGTAAAATATGAATCTTGAGATTCAAATTCCAAAAACATGGTATGTAAAAATCTTGATGAATTTTTATCCTTCTTTTCTAAAAATGTGAGAATGGGTAAAAGAAAATATATATGAAAAAAATCTATTGAAGGGGTTTGAATGTGGATCCATTGGTAACTTTGAGGCTAATTTTCCTTATTGAAATAAAGAAGGGGATAATGAGAATGATTATAGAAGGGGGAGAAGATCATAGAAAAAATAGGGTTATGAGGCTAAATATTATTCAAAAGGGAAATATTTAATATTCATAAAATCCAAAATATGACGTTTCTTATCTAAATATGATGATGGAAAAGATAGTGAGGTTGAATTTGAAAAATATTTTGAGAAGACAGGAGAAAGTAATATCATTACAGTCATGAACAATTAAAAGTTTGGAATTAATTATTCTAAATAAGAAGAATCTTAGTTAGAATTTAATCTAAAATAATAATTGAAAGCATGTTTAGGGAAGATTATGAAGCCCAAAAAAAAGTAAGTATGTTGAAAACTTAATACTCTTCAAAAAAATAAGTTAGATTTTTTTTCTGAAGAGAAATTTATGTTGTAGGAAGATGTTGATGATTTAACAAAAACTATTAAGGATAAAAATAATCAAAATGGACATCTGAAATATAAGATAAAAGAGAATAAGAATTATATAATTTCAAACATAAAAATTTCAAATTCATAAGAGAGAGTTTCATGTTTCCATAATTTTATCTTTGAAGTCATTAAATGCTCAAAAAAGGGTAAACCTGTGAAGGATTAAAAAATACATACAGATGTTGAGAAGAAAGTTTAAATTTCATCAATAAAGAATAAAGGTGAGAAATTTATGTATGTGAAAAATCCCAACAAAGTTTGGAATTCAGAGGATTCTAAAAAAATTTATTTTGAAAATGTATCTTTTACTTTTAGTTTTAATAAGTCATAAAATAAAACATAGCTGAAAATGAATATTTTTGTTGATAACATAATGGTTGGTGGTCAACCAGGTTCTCATAATAAATATATGAAGGTTTTTGAGAAACATTTTCCCAACTCTAGATAGTATGGAAATTTTAGAGAAAAATATTATTTATATGTATACTTATATAATTGTGGAGGATTAGAGCACATAAAAAATATTTTATGTTTGAAAAAACAACATTATTACTATTCCAAAAACTACATGAAGAAAAGTCTGAGTGGGATTTAATCATCTCAAAAGGGGATTTCAGATATTGATATTCAGAAGAAATCTAATAATGTTGGTGTAAAAAATGAAAATTGGTAACAACCATTGGAATCTATTTGTGAAAGATGTGAATGGCTAGGAAATTTCATAAAATTATATATTGTTTTGTTTCTAAAAAAAATTTGTTATTAATTATTATAAGTTTAATGTTATGAAAGGTAAATGGCAAGTAAATGATCTTTTTTTAGAAAATGATCTCAATGCTAAAAAATAAAAATGAACTCAGATCTTTGATAGTGTGTGTTCTTATCAAATTAAATGAGACATAATTTTTTTGAATAATTTGAAATACATAAAAGAAGGAACCATAAAATTTGGAAACTATGAATCTGTTAGAATAAATGGTTATTGGTCAACAATAATTGGAGAAGAAAATTTGAAATATAAGATATCTTTGTTTCTTGATGGGATGAAACATAACTTGATAATTATTTCAAAAACATTTTATGAAGGAAACATATTAATTTTAAAAAATGATGGTCTTTTTAAAAATAGAGGAAGATGGAAATATAGTTATAAGATTCCAACATACAAAAGGAAACTTGTACAAAGTTTCTATGGTTTAAAACTATTGTTACTTATTCATGGTGGAAAATAATAATTTATGGAATAAAACATTGTGGATAATGTGTTAGAGAAACAAGATTAGGTTATCAAAAAGGATATTTTCCATGGAATTTTAGTTATTTAAAGTAGAATATTTTAATGATTCTCAGTCTCTCAGAATGAAATGATTAGAAACTTTTGGTATAATAAAGTTGAAATTTTATCAAAACAACCCATGGAACTTATTCAATTAGATTTTCTAATCCAATTATCAAACACTCAAATCATATATATATGTACTTTAATAATTTCATTTATAAATGTAATCGCATTACTTGAGTTATTTTTATGGAATATAAGTTAGTTTCTATAAATATTATTAATGGTTTTAGGAAGAAAAATGATAAGGAATGTGAGTATTTAGTGAATAAGTTGATAACATTTAATGTCATAGAGTACAATAATAAATAGATATAAATTAATCTTGAGAATCATTGAATTTGGAATGTGTTTATTTCAACATAAATTCCTAATTTTTTTTAATAAATGAAAATTATAAGTCTTCTTGAAATTGAGAAGACTATATAACTTGAAAATTGTCTCTTTCATAAAATTTGGAGGCAATCCATGATAAATTTTTTGTATATTAAAAACCGATGTTTTATAGACGATGTTAAAATATGACTCCTTATGAAATGATTTATAATAAAACTCCATGTTTCAAAAAAATACGATTATAGGGGAGTCCATAAAACATAAAAAAACAAATGTGGAAACATTGTATGGTTTGACCGGTGAGGTGAAGATGAAATTTTTCTTTTTTATGCTCTAGATAAAAGAGGATATAGATGTTTCAAAAAATGTTTTGGAAGATCGTTTGACTAATTTAATATTTTTTTTGTAAAATATGAGTATGATGAAAATAATCATGAAGATAAGAAATTTGAATAGAATAAAATAAGTTTTGTTGAAAATTATGAGAGGGATACCAAAAATTGTAATCCTAAAAGAGAAGAAGAATCAAACTAAGCTATTTCTAGTGACGAGGATTAATCCTAAAAATATCATCTTTGGTTAAGAATGCATGTGAAAGATCAAAACATTATTCATGAATACCGTAAAAAGGCTCAAACAAGAATAACTTTTAATGTTAAAACACTACCATCCTTGTATTGAAAATATGAAACAAACAATGTGAATGAGGATTTGGAGCATCTAGAATGGGTTTAGGCAATGAATTATGAGATGGATCAAATAAAAAATAATGACACTATAGAACTCATACTTATTACAGAGTACAAATATTGTATTGTTAGAAATTTTGTTTTTTTCAGAACAAGATGAATGAAGATATTGAAGTGAAAATGAACTAAACATGATTGGTGTCCAAATATTAATCACGGATTAAAGGTATTGATTTTGACGAGAATTTTTCTCTGGTGGAATGTTTAGAAACAATCAGAATATTTATTTCTATTACTGCACAAATAAATTTTAAAAATATACATCAATGTTAAACAAAATTTTTGATGAGTGGCCTTGATGATGAATTTTATATTTTACAGCCATATGGATTTATTTTTAGGGAAGATGAATGATATCTGCAAAAGTTAATGAAATCCTATTATGGGTTAATAAATACTAATAGTGTAGTATTCTATATTAGATACCTACTTCAGAATGATGAGTTTTATGAAACAAAGGTTAGATATTAATCTTTAAAATAAATAATTCCAGGAGTTTTCCCTCATCATAATTTTACATTTTGGTGACATTATCTTTAATAAGAATTTTAAAAGGTCTTGTGAGATATTTTTTGAGGTGTTGAGAATGTTTTTTGATATGTCCATTATAGGATAAATGAAATACGTTCTTAGTTTAAAGTTTTTTTAAAAAAACTCATATTTCAAACCCATGAGATTTATGCTAAGGAACATTTCATGATGTTTGTCATTGTAAATTCATATAATTTTTACAGAGAAATTCTAGTGTAGACTATGTTTTCTAAATATAGAGATAGTAAAAAAGTGGATCATAAAGTGTTTTGAAATTTGGTTATAAGTTTCTTATATTTTTCTACCTCAAGGCACAAAATCGCATATTTTGTTACCTTATATGAAATATTTCAGTGTGCTCTAAAAGAGTCACATCTATTGGCTATAAAAATAATTATTTGATTTATCAATGGCACAAAATATTTAAAAATCATGCATTATGGCTCAGAAATTAATAATATTTTTGGGTATTTAGATACTAATTTGGATGGAAATTTTCATGACAAAAGATCCACATCTAGTGGCGTTTTCTTTCTTGGAAATGTTTTTTAGTTTGAATAAAAAAATTTACATTAAATCTTTGTACGGATGAATCCGAGTATGTAGTTTCCACTCAAGACAATACAAAATTTTTTTGGGTGAAGACCCATTTGGATTATTTACATATAAAATTTAATTCCACTTGCCCTTGGGTTATTATAATCAATGTTCCATCAACCATAATAGAAACCCAAATCAATATTCTCCTTAAAAATGTATTGAAATCAAGTACCACATCATCAAAGACCATGTGTTGATGAATGAAATTAATATAGAATATATTCCTTCTTTGGAATTACATGCTGACATTTTTCACAAAACCATTAATAATGGTATATTTTTTTTATCTATGGTTTAGTATGTGAATCTAAAATATTTCTCAATAAGGTTGAGGTATTTTTCGGGCCCTTCTAAAATATTTTCTATGGATAGTTTTCTCAATGGGGGAAAATCTTTTCATTAATATATCAACTATTATGTGCTAAAACTTGTAAAGAAGAATGAAAATAGGGGTTGTTGTGGGTAATCTATGAATCCAACATGTAATTATGAGACGTAATCTAATAGTTTTTTGTGGAGGTTGTAAGAAAATTTTGTTAATATGTCATGGAAGAAGTAAAGAATAATCTATGAATGTGTAATTTTTAAAATGTTGATGATAAACATTTGTAAGTCACTATATTTGGAAAACATGATTTTTTGTCAATTATTATTGTTTCCTATAATGAGTTAGCTCACATAGTCTTATAATTGTTGATATGAAATCCACATAATGAGGATATAATTTAGTAGATAGAACTATTCACCTTGGGCCACCAGTTTGGGCTTGGATTCCTTAAGGCCTTTTGGCAACCCAGGCATTTGGGTCAGTAAGGCTTTCAGGCCACCTCATGGACTTCGGGCTACCTCAAGGCCTTTAGGGAAACCAGATTTATAGTTGCACAGACAAATTCAATAATGAATGGCTCTAGAGGAGGAAAGAGCAGGGTGCATTCACTAGAGAAGGGATAAACGTACTTAGGAAGAATGAGAGGGTATGGCATTTTCCATCAGTACCATGCCTATGCACATATACACATGGACATTCTGGCAGAATAGTCATGTAAAGGTGGAGAGCTGATCATGATGCAGATGCTGGGGAGGATGAGTTTCATGTATTTATAGTCTTTATGATTTCCATAAGACCTACAGGTCTAGTGATGTCCCCAAGCCTACGAGCAATGTTATTCTTAAGCCTCTGGGTCTTATAAGGGTTCCCACTCATCAAATGAAAATGTGTATAATGTGTGAGATGGTATGTTGGAGAAGTAAAGAGATGAAGGTGGTTATTTTTAGTATGAAAAATATGGAAAATATTTAAATTTTCACAGAAATAAGTTATAATGCATAATAATAAAAAATAATATTAATTTTCATAAGTCAAAGATGCTAATACTGGTTTATCGGGAGTTCTGTTCCACCAATCATAAGAGGAATAATATCATTCTTTAAGAAATTATTCGAACCAATTAAAATGTAAAATGTAATTTCATGTTTCTTTTGGACCGATGAAAGAATGTCGAAGACTAATCATCATGATGAATATCTACAATATCATCAATCATTTTCATAAATAAGAATTTTTGGTTGGGTTATTATAATGAAGTACTATGATAAGAGTTTATCAATTAGGTAAAGACTATCAAACATGATCTTATAGTTATTATCATAGTGATGCAGAAAACAATTCATAAATCACAGGATGACACTGATAATGTCATCAGATGCAGGATTAACTGTCTGAGGAAAGGAATAAAAGAATAACAACTTAACTTAGATACAAAATTATTGTCAATGAGAGTTTTAAGATTAAATTAACTTGAGAAATATTTTTCAATGAAGTTTTCTATCTAGTGTTGAATATTTTTTGAATAGGTTCTGACATTTTTGGAAGTTTCCTCCATGTTTATAAAAAATGGTACTAATATATCAAAGTGATCGTCATATTAGGAAATATTTAGTTATGATGTATTAGAAAATGAGTCACAAGAAATTGAGTGACCATATTGAATCTAGGAAATCATAATGACAATCAGAATTAGATTGAATATTTTTGTGAAGATCTGATGAAAGATAATGCTCTGAGAAGATTAAAGATGGTTCAAGAATAATTAAGAACCATCAAATAATTCAAAGCTAGAGTAGAGATTTAATTGAATTTTGAAGATTTGGGAAATATGGTTGAGTTTTAATGTTTTTCAAAATCATACCCAAGCCACATTTTTCACACCTATAAATATAAGAAATAATTTATACTATCGAACATAGATTTAATATTCATGAGAGAAGGTGGGATTCAGAATATTTATAGAGAGGATATTATGGATGGGGCATTTATAAGGATGTTTGTTGTAAAAAAATATGTAAATGATAAGATAAATGATCATATTCATCTAATCATTATATAAGATTGGATCATTGGATTGGGAATTGGATAAGGATTTACGGGATGAGAGAGAAGATGTTTATTATTCATTCAGTGGTATTCCGACTAAGTATCATTATTGAACTGAGCGATCAAACTAGTAATATCGGACTGCGAAATCAGACTTAGTATCATTACGATGTCTTGTAATTTCTTACCTAATGCTTGGTAGGAAATTGACTAATTGTTTTGAAAAAAAAAATTATGAATATTGGAAAGGTAGAATATTAACATTTTTGAAGCATCTAGTGAAATTATACTGTCATCTTACATAATGTTTTTACATTATTTCATGCTACATTAAGCACATGCACTATGGTATTGAACATAGTGCTTCACGATTAGATATTGATCTCTGATTTATGAGTTAAAATGTTAAGAAACTCTTGATAGTTTTTATTTAATACTAGATCAATATTATCCCAATCATTAATCCTTTTTTTAATCACTGATAATAAATCGTATACAAGCTATCAAGTATAGTAGCATAGCTATATAATCTTTTAACTTATTTTTACATCTATGGATAGTTCACTGGACTTAAACTATTTGATTTGGAATTTAAACTGTCTCATCAGTCATCTGATATGAAGGGATTCCAACCAAGAACCAACTCTTCCATATTCCTTTTCCATCATATGAAAATTAATCTATTATTTGTCCAATGATTTCAAACATCGACTCCAAAATTCATTAAAACAAAGAAAATTTCCTTTATATTGAAAACCAATTCACAATAAATATAACTTCCACTGATGGACACTATATTAAGCAAATTAATTTTTTATATTTTAAATTCCCAAAACATGTGAAAAATAGTTCATTAAAAATAACAACTTTTAAATATAAAATAATTTTAACCACCTTCTATAAAATTTAATTATTTAACATCAAACCATTTAATAAATTTCTCTTTCTGTATTATTTATTGTTGATGATATGATTAATATAAGTAAGTGATTTAATTGATTATGAAATAAATTTTATTGACATTTTTAGAAGATATATTAAAATAATACATAAAATAATGATTCGAAGGAATGTTCTGAATTTTGAAAAAGCAACAGATGTCTGAGCATGATTGTGTGTAAAATCATACAACTTAGCCTTCCCATGGTTACACCAATCAAGGATCCCATTCTAGGGATCATCCTATTATTTCTACTTTTTCAACTTAATGCAACAAACTCTGAAATTGTTTCTAGTGATTCCCCACCTCCTAGCACATGAACAATTATATTTATGTATAAAATTTTCATCCTCATCAGCACCATCTCTTAAATAGTTATTATATAATTTGGATTCTAGAGATTCGTCCCAATCTCTTGTTTCTTGTAGCCTATGTTGCTGGAACTTCTCTGAGTTGTAGTCATCCCATACTTGGTATCAATGATCATTTTGAAGGAATTCAGAGGATAACTCCAAAAACCAGTGAGGTAACTCTTTTCTAAAATTCAATTTCTCATTTTATTCAAATCATATTGAAATCATTTGAACCAATGAACTGTTGTGTTCCTCTTAATAGAATTATCTATAAATTTCATAGTATAGTATGAATATCCAATGTGTATTTATTTATTTTTTATTCAAAATTAATATTTTAGGAATCTAATTGGATGAATATGAATTGAAAATGGTAGAATGAAAATTTCACTAAAAGTGATTATGATTATTAAGTTAATGATTTAATTATGTTTGAAATAAAGAAACCATATCACTCTTCTCAAATAATTTTCCAATGTTTACATTGTTTTTATTCATAAATAATTCGTCTGAAAGAGTTGGAATAACATTTGATTTGACATGGAATTGAACATAGATTTAATTTTGGACTAACCATGGGGAAAACAGAATGAGAACAATGATTGGGATAATGTTTTGATTTATAGATTATTGAGTATGAATATCAGTGTAAATGATGATACAGATAGTATGAAAGATATCTAAATATAAAATAAACAAGACCTTCATGATTTTATAAAGTTGTTTGAGAAGATAAATAACTATAATAAGAGACCATCATATACCAATTGTGCAATATACACACCATTGTCAGCTTTATTCATGTTATATAATTTGAATGTTAGGATTAGATGTTATGACACCAACTTTATATTACTACTTAGTCTCATGATTGAAATGCTACTAGAAGAAATTTTTTTTTGAACATATGATTCAAAAAAAATTACACCTTCAGTTTTCATGATCTCTAAAATAATACATGCTTGTCCGAATGAATGCATATTTTCTCGAAATGCCTATGAATTACTCTTTAAATTCCCTGAGTGTGGTGCAGATCGTAACATGAAATATGAATCAATTCCTTTGAAATTAGTATAGTAATTTCCTATCATTCCACGGTTTAGAATACTATATGGTTGTCAAGAAACTGTAAGGCAATTGATATGGAAAACAAGTCCAATAATTAAATATGGGAAACTACATCATCCAGCAGACTCCCTTTATTAGAATAAAATTGATTATGAGTATTCTGAATTTAGAAATGAAATGTGAAAATTCCATCATACATTATCTATATATGGAATATATTATTTTTGTGTATATATTAATACTCAATGTACATGTCTAATCATGTTGTTAAATTATATGTTTCCCCTAGGGTTATTCATAAAGAGAAAATACAACATGTTGTCTCATCTTATATCTAGAAAAAATTACTGGTAATGATATTGTTGTCTGTTTGACTCCATAGATCGATGATTTGAAATTGATGTGGGGTAAAATTGTTATAGTGTATGATTCTCCTGGAAGTGAATAATTATTATTGAGGGCCATATTGTATTAGATGATAAAGAAAATTATTTCATATTGAAATTTTTTAGGATATAACATTAATTGAATGTTTGGTTGTCCCATTTGTTAAGAATGTACACACTCATATCAATTGGAACATTCCACAAAGACTATGATTTTAGGATATTTGAAATTCATAAGTCAATGAAACAAATACTAATCATGGTTCACAATATTTGATGAAAATATAGAAAAAGATATAACATTGTCTCCACTAATCGGTGATCAACTGTTTGATAAGGTAAAATACATTTTCACTTTTTACAGTTAACCATTTTTGAATAATGTTAGGAAAATAGGTATGATGAATATTTTTTTTTTAATTTCTATTTTGTAATTTTTTGTTCATTATTCATTTTCTTGAGGCTATGCATGTATAAAAAAAGAATTGGATAGTTTTATTGGAACATCAATAAATGTTCTTAAAATAAATAAAATGTAATCAAAGATTGGTAAGACATTATTGAAAAGGGTATAGGGGAAGAGTTGGAATCGATGAATGGTAAATGGTATATTTTTCTTCCTTAAGCATATTATACTCTATCTAGAAAAGAAAACATTTAATTTTTCACTATCCATAATGGTGTAAAAAATATAAAGGGGTATTCATCATAGATAAAAAATTTCATATTAATGACTAATTTGATGTTATATAGACTAAAATCAAATGAATTCCATGTTCTGATGAAGGAACTGAGGCTCATCGCTTTACATTTATTTTTTTCCAAAAAAAAATTTGACATAAATTTACCATACTCTTCTTATTTTTCAAAACCATATTCATTAAAATTATAAACTAGGATAAGTTTAAAATCACGAAAGAGTATATTGTAGTCATATTATTTGAAATTGAGATGTTCTACTCACCCTCATTCATTTATATAATGGTCCCCCTGATAGTTTACATAGTTAGAGAGGATCACCTATGTGGAATTTTCCATTATATATGGATGTACCTCACTATTTTGTATATGAACATTTTTTATGGGTATGTCAATAATTGGAGACATCTAAAAGAATGTATTACAAAATGATATATTGTTGAAGAAGATATTGAATTATGTACAGATTTCTTATCAGATAGTGATGGTGTTGGTCTCATAAGTTATAGTCATAGTAGACACCTTATATGCAACGATGTTTTTAAAAGATATGTTGTTACAATTACTATCATGAAGAAGAAGAAAGCATACCATTACATTTTACATATAAGTAACGATTCTTATCCATATGTTGAATCCCAAAAAGTGATTATTAGATATTTGAATACATAAAGGGCTAAAGGATGAATTTAAAATAAATATAATAAATTGTTTATGTGAATGTTATTAGATCATATATATAAATAGTTATTTGAAAATATAAATTAAAATTTCAAATGAATTTTCTGGATAACAAAGTGACCAATTGAATATGTCATTAATCATTTTCAGGAACACTCTCAAAAATATGTATAACTAAGTGTTTTACATGGTCTAACTGAGGTTGTTTTCTTCAGGAGGTTTTTCGATCAAAAACTCACTACATATAATTTACTTTTTATGTATTTTTTATATATGAAATAAAATTAATAAAAATCATATTTGAGAATTTAAAATGAAAAACTAAATTTAAACATGGAAATATAGTGCAAATAGAATTAATGCAGATAAAATTACGTTATAAAGAGAGGAGACATTCCCTAGATAATCACCCTAAGTTAACCTTCATCATCCCTTAATTAGTTTTGAATTTACTTAACGAACACACTCCATCATATGCATAAAAATACTCTTCTTATTATGTTTATGAATATACTATACTCTCAAGAATCCCCAAGAGTCCTCACATCCACCACCTATATTGAGGAATAATATTACAGAAGTGAACTCAAAACTTCTGGTGGAAAGTGGAGACACAAAGGCGCATTGACCACTATGATCCCCCTAGGTCTAACACTGAGTAAGTAAGAAAATTTAAAAATTATATCTAAAATAAATGGGTTCCCCATTGGATTAATACCCAAGGAACATCCTCAGGTTAGCTACTCGTGATCATCATCAAAGAGTTTATAGTAAAGAATAAATCGAGGGAAGAAATAAAAAGAGAGAAAGAAAATGAGAGAAAGGGGAACACATAAATTAAAACATGAAATACCATAAAAATTTTAAATGTAAATAGAACAAAATACTAAACTGCATGAAATGTTTAAATAAGGATACCCTTAAGTTACCAATCATATGACAATAAGGAGTACATTTTTATAGGAAAAGGGAGTGAAATTTTCAGATCCAATTCAGTCCTAAGAATGTATTTATGTGGAGTCCCAATTAAATGACAGAATTTGGTAAATGTTAATTATTTAATGTTTTTAGGATACTTATCCTCTATCTTCCCAAAAAATTTCATCTTCATTTCCATCATGTGGTAAGAGATAGAGATAATTTATTCTGGGTATTTATTCTACACATGTGACACTTCATATTCCAACTCATCCAAATTCCTCTTTATTAATGGACATTAAAATGAAGGATTTAAGCCCAAACTCCTTAATTAAAGTTCTTCCTAAAATTATTATCTTTCTACATGTCTAATTTAATCCATTTTAGTTTACCATTTTATGATATATATATATATGCCCAAATATATATTTCTCCAGATCTATGAACAGATTTCAAGTCCCTATTTATGAGTTGTATTTGGGCCCACAAATAGTTGATGGAGATTTAGAAATAGAATGATAAAATGAATCCCATAGAACATATAAACATATAGAAGAATACTAATTATATTTGGAATAGTTTGGACATTTTTATGGACATATCATTTAAGTATATTAAAACTCATTGAATTTGAAAATATAACATTTTTTCAACTAAGCTAAAAAAGATTAAAAAAATGCCAGAATTTCCCATAAGTTAAAACATTGGTAGGATTAAATAAAATGAAATTAAAAAAATGTAAATATTTTTTCTATCATTTCCCCACATTAAAACATTTCACTCTTGTGAAATAATCGTATACCGAGGTCAAAACAATCTTATCAAATCATACATGAAAACACAACTGAATTATCATATCAAGGGAAATACCATGCCTCATACATGTGTCAAAATTCCTTAAATAATTACAAATAATATTAATCCATCTAATATCTTGTTTATCATCATATGAATTTCATGCATACCTCCCAATAAAAATATTAATTTCATCATTCAAGGATGTTCAATGTGGATTTTTTTCATTATCAAGAATATGCGTGATCTATATAGGCTTGATATACTCCTAGAATATCCACTTAATATAGTCAAAAATGTATTAATAATGAGTTATTTTTTATAGGATTCTCTAAAGCTAAGGGTCATTAGGATATAATTGTAAAAACATTAGAGGCGGAATGAGGAGTGTTAAGCTCTAAAGTAAAGTAAATGCATAAAAATGGTTTTAATCAATATTGGTGTGCTCCTAAATTACATAAAAAAGGAATAACCTCAAAGAAACTATTTATATGAGAAGTTAACACTAGTAATTTAATAAATAATGTTAATTTCATCCCTATTTTTTCCAATTATATCATTATTTCATCTTTACTTCAGATCTAGATTTCTCTTCTAAATCATGTATTTGAGGAAAATAAAGGTATATTTTTATCTTCAAATATTGGTGAACACCCAGACCATAATTGTAATGATATTTATGAATAACTATACATATTCCCATAAGGAAACTTTTCCACCCAAGAAGTAATAAATATGTTCCCATTCAATTCATCTCAAAATGATTCTTCAATAAAGTAAAATGCATCACATCTTCTCCCTCCCCCACACTTGATTTCAATAATTATCATGCATTTAACTTATAGAAAATGTTAGAAAGGTATATATTTCTAGTAATGTTTCTACCTATTTAGGTATTTCATGGATACTTGAAGATTATTAAAAGTAAGATGAAAAGGTATTCCAACATTAGTGTTTGATGTAAAAAAGTGATTTCAAAGTGGTTCTTTAATCACACTTGACACATTCGACAAACACTAACGGCTTTCAAAAAGAGAAAAACCGAATTTTAGGGAATAGAAAACATTCCTCAAGATTAATAATAAAAAAATAAATGTAATTAAAATATGTTGAGAAACCTCTCGGTTTTGGAGTGATTTTCAATATAAATTGCACTTGTGCACATGAGTTTCACAATCAATAAAACATCATCTAATGAAAAGATTGGAATTTAGAAACAAAATAAATTAATCAATCATTTAATTCCTCAAATACTTCTACCATAAAATTTTTAAAAGAACACCAATCAGATTTAAATTTTTCAAAGAATTCAATTTATGTCATGATTCTTAAAAAATTGAAAAAATGGAAAATATCAAAATGTTTACAAAAATAAAAATTATAAAAATAAAATTGAAGAACACTAAAAATTTTAAAAAATAGGCTTAAATTACTCCCCCACATGTATTCCATTTAATATAAGTTTTTATCACAAATCAGAAAAAAAATGTTTTTCACTCAAAATTCAAATTGGGAAAAAAATAAAATAAAGAAAAGGAAAGACAGAACCTGGTCTATTTTTCAGTGGCACCCTTAAATTAGGATCTTAAATACATCCAAATTTATAAAACAAAAAATAAATTACAATAAATAAGAAAAATAAATAAAAATTAAGGAAAATGGGATATAAAAGAAGTATTTCTTAGTTTGACCCACCAAACGGGTACTAGAATTTTGTTTCCCCTAGTTAGGCAGTTACAGTTGATTATCTTTAATGATAAGGTGTCTTTGGTTTCTTTGAGATGAACCACCACATGTGAAATTTTTTCATCACCATTAGTAAAAATTATTAATAGATAACACCAAAAAATTAAGAGAAATCCCAACCGCCGCGAAAGAATAATGATAGAATTTGAGTTGAAGAGTGAGATAGAAAATAAAATAGTTATACCCCTGTGAAATTTTGGTGTTTCCTCCTCTAAATGTTATGGATGATATTTTAGAGGAGATAATCATGGCCAATTATTATATATATATATATATATTATTTTTTAATAACAACCAATTCATTGGTATATTCCATAACATTTAATGCCTTCTCCATTTTCACTTTATTAGAAATTTTAGAAAAATGGATGTTAGAAAATAAATCTTCTTCAATGAGATTAAAAAATGATGTGTCAATAAAGAAAACCTCTTTTCTTGTATGCCAACATAAAAATTGACATGTTATGATAGAACTATTGGAAATTCTATATCATTAGGAGCATTTTATTCATCATCTTCCAACCAAAATGATAGGTCAAAAGGTGTTTATTTTTCAATATCAATGATTAGAAGATCATGATTCAGGTTATCTTTAACAATGTTTTTTCATGATTCATTAAAAAAACTTGTTATCCCATAAGTATATCAGCTAAAATAGTTTCTTCATGGACCAAATTAAACAATGGTTGACTGCAGGATGATGTGATTAGTTCCATTAGAAGATTCTTCCCATCCATATTGGGGTTTTATCAAAAAAATAATCGATGAAATCTCATCCACCAATTGTTTTGGTTCAGGTTCTGGCTTAGGTCTCTATTATTCATGCGTTGAATGTATATATTCCATTAGAATTTTCATATTTCAATCAAGCCAATATATTAATTCTTCAGGTGCATTCATCTAATATATTTTATTTTATCTCCCTGTTGCACTTGAGAGTAGTCATTCCAAGCATAATAATCTAAATTTTAATACATGAGGGACAAAAATATTTATTTAGTTTTTTGGAATTTATAACTTTTTTGATTCTTTTAAATGGATGGAATATTATTTACATAATTTGAATAAAAATATTGAGTAAAGACCACATGGATCCCCATAAATAGAGCAAACTTGAGGAATAATTATCGTGTGTGCTCTCAAAAATAGTTATAATTATGTGTAGCACAAGGGGTGACCTAGTTCATTCTCTTTAGGAGCTTTTGAGATCAATCACTACTAATTATAATTCACTTTCTTAATGGTTGTATATATTAAATAAAATATATAGAAACTATATTTTAGAATTGAAAATGAAAAACTAAAATTAGTCATGCAAATTCAATGAGAACATAATTAATGTAGATATAATGATGTTTGGAAGAATGTAGACATTACTAAGAGAATCGGCACGAGTAAACTGTCATCTTCTTTTAATAAGTTTCAAATTTTCATAATGAACACACTTAATAAAATGTATGAACAAACACCTCTATATATGGTTATAAATATATGGTACTCTCCATGATCATTGAGAGACCACACATCCACCTCCTTGATCAAGGATAAAAGTTACACAAGTGAAAGATAATCCTCAGGTGGCAAGTAAAGACCCAAAGTAGGAATGAACACTGATATATCCCTCAGTATAACACTAAGACAACAAGAAACATTAAATATGATATATAAAATACCTATGATCATCACAGGATTACACATCCATGAACATCATCATGTCAACAACTCATTTTCAAGAGCATAAGAGTTCATTGTGATGTAGAAAACACGAGAATAAAACAAAAGAGAGAATGAAAAAGAAGAAAAGTATAAAACCAATATTAAAACATAAAATTACATTAAAAAGTTAAAGATAAATAAAAAAAATACTAAACTACATAAAATTTCAATCTAATGCTACCCCTCAGTCCCCATCCCTTTGAGAATAAAGAGTACATTTTTATTAGAAAAGAGAGATAAATTTTTGGATCCAATTCTGTCTAATGAATGTATGCATGAGTAAATCCCATTTAATGATAGAATTAAGATCATTTTACTTCTTGAAATTTGTTTTCATACATATTATATATCCACACAATTATTTTTAGATCCACTAGACATGTGTGGAGATAGATATATATATTCACTTTGGGTATTTTATTATGGACACATGACTCTTCGTATTCCAACTCAACCAAATACCTATGCATTAATGTCCTTGAAAATGATGTATAAAAGCAATAAATAATTATATAAAGTTGTTCCTCATAATTATATTCTAATTTATATTGAATTTAATTTCATTTGATTTAATATTTTTGGATATATAGGCCAGTAATAAACTTCTCCAAATCTATGCACATATTTTGAGTCTATCCTTGTGAGTTCTGTTTGGGCCAACAAATGGTTGATTGTGATTTGGGTAAAAATGGATAAAATGAAGTCCATAAAACATAAAACACTATAAAGTTATAATTTTTCTAGTTTTAAAATTTTAAAAATTTATATGCCACATTCAATGAAATAAAATAAAATTGTTAAAATTTGAAAAAATGCTATTTTTTCAATTATGCAAAAAAATGGTTCAAAAAAATAAAATGTGACAACTCCCCTTAAAATAACACATTTATGGGATTAAAAATGTAAATTCAGAATAAAATTATTTCAAATACTCTATATCTCAATATTGTTTATTTTACATTTGTTTTGTAATTAATTATTATATTCTCTATAAAAAATAAAAACGATGGCTACATTACGATGTAAAAGAATCGAGTTACAATTGTGGAAGAAGTAGTGAACATCGCTCAATAAAATAATTGAAATTCAAAATATGAAAATATTTTTTATTTTTTTCATTATCAAACAGATAAAAAAATTATATAATAAATCATTTCATTTGACGATTTTCCTTAAAAAAGGGTTGACAATAAGACTGTAATGAATATTGATGAAATGGGATTCGTAAAGGAGAATTTCATTATAGAAGGTTAAAAGTACAATCCATTCATAATTACATCATAAGTAGTTCATGTATTTTATTTTTCAAATTCATAAAATACTATTTTTTTGATTTTCATATTGGACAAAAAAATAACTACAGGGTTGGATGAAAATTCAATCGAGGATGACACATTCACTAGGAGAACACAATAAGTTCATGGTTGTCCTAATGTAGAAAATTCGTTTTACATTAGAGTGAATATAAAATTGGGTACATAGATTTTTAATAGTGGATATAAATCCATTAATCCTCTAAAAAAGAAACGGAGTTCAATTACCAGGTTTATGTTTTTTAATATACTATGATTATACTAAAAATATTATGTGTTCTATTCTTTATAAACATAATCTATATTAAATGTTTTACTAATCATATAGATAATTTCTTATTCACATTATGATGTTAAATAAAACCGAATAGGATCATGTAATTTATGATCAAACAAAAAAACTATTGTGATATCAATAGCAAGCTGATGAAAAAAACTATAATGATGTAGTGTCACTGTGTTGACTAAAATTATCTAACCAAGATGTATGTGTAAAAAAATTTAGGATAGATAGAATCAATTCACTAAACCTATTGACCCCAAAAATTCAATGTTTATTAGGTATGTTTGGGTCAGAATGAGGATGAATGAGTTGATTGATATAGAGTCTTCGTGTTATATCCAACATGTAATGAAGGTACCCCATTGGGAAGATAAAAAGGTAATGTTATAATAACCTTTTTCATATTACCATAAAATTTATATAATGAAACTTTTATTTTATTTTCATTATTCATTGTAGATTATATTTATTTTAAGTGATTTCTATTATAAATATTCCTAAATGGTCACTGTAAAATTCTATAGAGGCTTCTAGAATCATTATACCAAATTTCGTTTGAGGGATGATGAGGAAAATTAAATCCCCAACACATGTTAATAATGAATACATTATAAAACTTGAAACTTTGATGTATTCCACTATTAATCATGATGCAAAATCCTTATAGGTGAATTTGAGTCAATAATATATTATTTTACATTTTTATTTTTTCCAATTTGCTTCAAAATTCTCAATTCATGAAAAAAAATTAATGATAAAAATAATGAAAATACTCAAAAAAATATACCCCTATCAAAATGAAATGATGGGGTATAACCCACTAGAGAAGAAATCAATATATATTTTAAATCAATAATAATTTTTTAAAATGATATCAAACCACATGTGTTCTTTTTTTATATGAAGATTTAAAAATAAAAATATAAAGCCACTTCAATGCCATATATTTTTCTATGGGAGGAGACTAACCTAAATAAAGAGGGTAAACTAGATGATGAAAACAAAATATCGGTAAGAGAAATGTGTATAAGTATAACATAATAGGAATTCATTATTCATTATAATAATATTACATTAAAAAATAAATTTCTGTTTATATGTTTTTATATGGTTAATTCAAAAGAATAGGTAGTGACCGTACATAAATTAAAATTACTGTTGATAGCTATGAAGCTATCAGAACAAAAAATCTACATCATAAGATTAGGTTTCCTAGTGTCTGCTCAAAAATATTTTGAGAATAAAGAAACAAAAGATGAAACAGATTATATTTTCAAACTATTAAAGGCACATGAAGATTAATTTCAAGTTATTATTTTTTTGTCTGGTTTGGTTGACCAACATATGTGAAAGGATAAAATAGAATATGTAGTGGAACAAATATCTAGAAATGACGAACCAAATAAACCAGCTAGATTTTTAGAAAATCATTCCCCTCAATCACATACCATACCCAAGGTAATCAATTTTTTTCATTACTATTTCCCCTAATTGTGAATCAAACAACATCCCTTTACATTATTTTACTAAAATTCTATTGTGTTAAGTTGTATGTGATTTCTATATGTCAACCCCCACACACCACCTTGTTTTGAGGGATATGGTGTCTAATATCCTCACAGACTAACTACACAATGAATAAATCCAAAAAGATCACATGAGAGTGAGGATTGAGTGATCTAAATTTTCGTCCACTAAGTTTCCTATTCCACTAGATGATCCATATATTACAACAATCAATGATTCTACTGGAACACTCATATCATTGACATATTTTCTTATAAATATAAATGAGGTGTGTCTTTAATAAATAATTTCAAATGGAAAACCTATAAATATTGATTAAAAAGGGTGATGTTATCTATCTAATTACATTTGGATAAAGGGATGGGTAAATGGAATTTCTTATCAAAGAAATATAGTGAATTGTCAAGGAAATCCAAAAGAACTTTTATAAGTACCTTATCTCCACCAGTTACACTAGAAAATTTGTTATCATTACAAATTCATGTAGAGGTCACATTGAATGATTGAAATATTTATTATATTCAATATGAAAAAGATATATTGATAGCTTTCATTATAGATGTAGTTCATATCAAGAGTATAATGAGATTCTCATGTTCTATTCACTCGGAGTCTGAGTTGTGAATACATACGTAAGGTATATTTTTTATAATATGTGTGTCAAAAAGATGATATAACTTGTTCATTAATGTTAATAAGTATTCATATTTTTTACTTGTGTTAATATTACATCCACATAATCAGGAAACCCATTGAATCATGATTTGGATTCATTAATCCCTATATTATTTATATGGAAGAAACTAAATTTGAGTCGAATGAAATAAGTATAAAAAATTATGAGCAGAACGAGGTGTTGGGAAGAAAATAACAGATGAAAGAATATTTTTTGATGCCTCTAATACATGGGTAAAACAACTCAATCTATTCATATAATATATATTTTTATTTTTTTCATTACTTATTTGTTTTTTAAGAAGCATTGTAATATTATCACAACTAATGTGGATACCCTAAATATTTATTTTTTGATCCAGTGCATGGATATCCATAAAACTGACCACACTTGACGTGTATTTTTAATTTTTGTTTTACTGTAATCAACATTTTATAAAAAACATCAATTTATATGTTTCTTTATATGTTTTAACATAAATATTATTATGATATGGTGGTCACTAAATATAGGTTAAATCATGGTATGAAGTCAGTGACTGAATTTAAGAAGCATAAAGATTAAAAATAGTGGAAACATAATAATGTATATATAGAATGGTTTGAAAATCAAAACATATTTCAAAATAATTTACATATTTTGGTCAATGTTACAACAATTTACAAAGAAAGACAACAATAATAATTGTTAGTATTATGTTTTCAAAATTATGAGAGATATCATAAACAGTGGAAAGACTAGAATATCTGAACACTTAATTTATGAATGTAATTAATAATTAATTAAAAATATTTCTAAATTGTTTTTATACATTTTCTCAGAACTACAATGATTTTAGACAACCCTCATGCAAACAAAATAATTGAATTTTTTTAAAGATGCATAGTCAGTGTACATGGTGTTAGAATGTTTTCCAAAGTAAAATATTGTTGATTACCTACTATGTTTTTGATCTAGTAAGGGCTATTGACATAGAAATATATTTTGAGTGTGAAGTATTGGTATCATGATTATTATATATTATTTTTTGAACTATTTTTCAAGGATAAGTATAATGCAGTAAAACTATTTGTTTAGAAATTAATGGGAAGAATACATAGGGTTAGAATTTATAAAGACAGAAAGAGTAGGTGAATTCGTATTAATTATTTAGTTAATTTTTTCCTCATTTTTATACTTTTGTAGTTAATTTCCGTATCATTTTATATGATAATTATTATTTAAAACATACACATTAGATCAAAACACATGTCAGATTCTCAAATATAGAAAATGAGATCATATTATTTATCAATCGTTATGAAAATGATCTATATGTGATATATATAATGTGTAGGAATTGACCTCATGTAAATAAGACGACCAATGTGCTCAGTATGACTATAAGAGCATGTTTTCAATACCCTCATGTAAATAAGTTTCCCAATGTGGTCAATATGACTATAATTAAATGTTTTAAATACAAAAGAGTAATTGTAGATTAAAACATAAATCAAATTGTTGATCCCTAGAAAACATGACTTGATTGTATTCAAAAAATTTGAAAAAAAATCCGTAGTTAATTTATCACATTTTGGAATTTACTATATGTAAATTTGATAACCGATGTGGAATGTATGACATAATGTACATGGTTTTATTAAAAAAGTTTCAATTTATTTTAAAACATACATAAAATAGTCAAATTCAAGAAAACAAGATCATATTATTTTAAAAATTTAGGAAAATTTTCTATAATTCAGTTTTCATTTATTAGAGTTGAAAAAACATTAATTCCAGATATTATGTGGTCAATATGACCTAAAGTATATGTTTTGAATATTAATGTTACATTTTATTTTAACATGTGTGTTAAAATAACAAATAAAATTGATCTCTTTTTGTTTTGAATGTCCAGGAAAATGAACCATAATTAATTTTTTGTAGTAATTGGCCACACATCAATTCGATTCACAATGTTATTAGTATAATTATCTAATTTTTTTGTTTGAGATTAAAATTTACATTATATTAAAAAAGAAAATTTACATACATAAAACTGATAGAAACATTCATATTATTTTTATACAATAGGAAAATGATATATTTTTCATTTTTAACATATAAGAAATAACCATACCTCAATCCGATGAACAAATTACCTGGTAAGACTAAAATTTCATGGTTTAATTTTAAAATTTTAATTTATTAATGTATTATATCAATGTAATGTATAATTTATTTATTTATAAAATTACTAAAAAAATAATTGTTTTTTTATAAATTTTATACTTTTTCTCAAGATGGAGTAGTTTTTTTATATATTTTCATGGTCATGAGATATTGGACTACGAGGATAAAACTGTGATAATGACAACAATGAAACGGGTCAAGAACGTATAAAAACATCACGAAAATTTAAATTCCTACTACTTATATAGAAACTTTTTCCATATTTTAGCTTATATATTTATGTTTATTTCATAAAGATTTTAATTTGATAAATATTTAGTTTTTTTTAGATCTTTTGCGTAGTCCGTTTTTCTTTCAGATTTCTACAACATGAAATAAAAGAGAGAACATGTTGCTTTTGGATTGGGTGTTTCAGATAGCATGGAGTTTCCTATTACATCCAAATTGAACATGTTCTCTATTTGATGTAATTTTTAGATAGTTTAAAGAAATACACACATCACATAATCAATAAAACATACCTAAATGTGATAAAAATGTTCTCGATTTTACTCGAACTGTATGTTTATAGTTTACATTTTTATTCAAAACCCACATCCTCTAATCAAAACAGAGAAAAAAAATTTGATGGTTTTGATACATTAGTAAAACGATCCAAATTTCATTTTATACATATATTAATCAACATCACCTTATTATGATATTTATTCTGATCAGTGTTATCCCAAGTGTTTATTTTAATTTAAAATTGACATTAATTATACTAGATAACACAAGAGACAGACTCATAACCTAGAAAACACATTAATATTGTATTAATACTTATGAAAAATGATCCATTAATGATTTTTAGAAGTATAACTAAGATTCAACTCAACATGATCTAAGGTGTGACTGATTCAACATTAATTTTGTTTTTTAATTTAAAAATGTCATTAATTTTAGTTCAAAAACATTTTACTTATTCTTAACCTAGAAAACATAGTTGGATTGTATTTATAATTTTTAAAAATTATCCATAAGTCATTTTTATGGGTTATAATCATACACACCTAAATATGATACATGGTGATCCAAGTATGACTTAAAGTGCATATTTTTATTTAAATTGACATTAATTTTAATAAAAATATAAGAGACATACTCAAAACTAGGGAATAAAAGTCAATCTTTTTTATAATTTTTTTCAATGATCTATAATTTATTATCTATGTGTAAGAATTAGTTGGACCTCAATTCGATACACTATGTGTGTTGTATAACTCAATGTGTCCATTGTTAGTTTGAAATTTAAATTTTAATTCAAAAAGTGTCACATTCACTAAACAATGAGAAAACACACATGGATCGATTTAATAATTTTTTAAAATGATTCATATATAATTTTTAACATATAGTAATTACTATCACCTCAAATAGGCACAAGATAAGAGTGGATTGACTTAAAGTGTGTGTTGCCAATTTTAGATGTCATTTTAGAAAATAAATTTGTTACTTAATCAAAACAAAGAAAAAATTATTCAGATTGTTTTTATTCTTTAAGAAAATGGTCTAGTAGTCATTTATTATGTGTATGAATCACCCACACCTCAATCCGAACAACTTTGTTTCCATTATAACCCTAAGTGTGACTTTTTCTTTATAATTAACATTCATTTTAGTAAAAAATACATGTTATATAATAAATTCCAAGAGAAAACATAAATTTTTATTTATACCTATAGAAAATGATCTATATGTAATTTTTGATATGTAGGAATCAGCTTCTTCTCAATCTAATACATGGTATGCCCTGTATGAATTTAAGTGTATCTTTTTATTTTAAAATTAAATTAATTATAGTGAAAAGTCAAGTGACATAATCAAAAAAAAGAAAAAAACATATTATTTTGATACATTACTAAAATGATCCATATTTCATTTTTAATGAATAGGATTTTTCCTCACCTTAATCTAATTCATGGTGTGGGTGGTATAACTCAATGTGTCCATTGGTAGTTTGAAATATATATTTTAGTTTATAAAGTGTGCCACTTCCAGAAAACAATGATAAGTCACTCAGATTGAATTATTAATTTTTGAAACAGATGAATAATTAATTTTTTTCATATAAGAAACATTTTAATGCCAAAATCACACACGATGTGATTGAAATTAAATAATGTACATTTTTTCAGTTTTATATGACATTTTAGTAGAAAACACAGGGGATATACTCAAAATTTAGAAAACACATTCAGATTGTTTTGATAAATTAGGAAAATGATACCTATGTCATTTGTGATGTATAGTAGTGATAAAAACCTCAATATGATTCATAATGTGATCGATGTATATAAAAGTGTGTCTTTGTCTTTAAAATTAACATTTTTTTAGTAAAAATATCATGTGACATTCTCAAAACTTATAAAATTCCTTAAAATTATTTTATACTTTAAGAAATTTATATATAAGTAGTTTTTTAATTATATAAATATTATCTACTTCAAAATTATTTATAATATTACTAGTATAATTCAAAGTTTCTGTTATCATGATCATATTGACATTTCTGTATAAAACATGTATCACTCACGGAAAACTAATAAAACATGCAACAATTTCATTGATAATTTAAGAAAATATTGATAAGTCAATTTTTACATGTACGATTCAGTATCACATTAATATGAAACATTATGTAACTAGTATGACTCAAAGTGAGTGTTTATAGTTTAAAATAACAATTTATTAAAAATGAGAAGTTACTTACAAAAAACTGAAAAAAAAAATTGTACAATTTTAATACATTAGGAAATTAATTCATAAGTCATTTGTGACATGTATCAATTATCGTCACCTTGATATAATCCACAGGGTGACTGGTATAACTCTAAGTGTGTCTTTTTATTTAAAATTACATAAATTTTTCTAAAAAAGGATAGTGACATATTAAAAAAAAGAAAACACGATCATATTGTTTATAAACATTAGAAAAACAATCTGTAAGTCATTTGAGTTGAGTGGGAATCATTTTAACCTCAATCTGATACATGATGTGGCCAATCTGAATCAAAGAGTTCGTTATCATTTTAAAATTTACATTTTAGTTCAAAAAAGTGTGTTACTCACAAGAAATTGAGAAAAAACACAAGGATTGACTTCCTAATTTTAAAAAATGACCCATAAGTCATTTTTTATCTGTAGGAATTACCCACACATTTGATTTACACATGTCATCATTGGTATGACTCAAAGTGTGTGTTTCTAGTTTAAAATTACATTTTAGTAAAAACAAAATTAACATACTAAAAACCGAGAAAATGAATTTGGATTACTTTGATACTTTGGGATAATGATCTATAAGTCATTTATAACATATATAAATTTACCAAATATCAATCAGGCACACTATGTGGTCAGTATGACTCGAAGTGTGTGGTTTCAATATATAAGTTCCATTTAAGTATAAAACATGCTTCACATCACCAAAACTGAGAAAATGATATCATATTTTTTCTAATAATTTTATCTTCTATTACACAATCAATTTCATTATAATTTTTATGTTATAGTTAATTAATTAATTATCACCTAGATAATACTTGAAGACAAACAAAGAATGGTTTGACGTGCAAGAATCAATTGCAACTCAATTTGAAACCCAATGTTCATGGTATGACTCAAGAAATATGTTTCTAGTTTAAAACTGACAATTTGTCTTAAATTTATTTCGTTATATTATTACTAACATAATAATCATTTTCTTTTACAGGTGTGTTATTTTTCTCAATATGTGGGGGTTTGTTCCGCAATAACATGACCAACAGTCGGGGGATAATGACAAATGAAAATTGATGTTTTTGAATGTCTATAATAATTTTTCATTACTTATTTAGTTATACAATACAATGATTGAAATTTCTATAATATATAATTTTCTTATATTTTTGTTGTCAATTTTATTTTATTTAACTTAAATATTTTTAAACTATATTTATCACCAGTATTTTCTATTTTTTCTATTCTTTTTTTTGTTGTAGTGTGTTGTAACAATTACAACACAATGTAGCAGTATGACCCTTTATTAGTACCTTAAATAGCATTGATAAATTGTAACCTTTATCAGCACTAAATAGAATTTTTGATAATTTAAAATTTATCAGCACTAATGAATCATGTCTTTAAAAACCCTTTTATAGAATTGACAAATGATTAGGGATTATAACCACTCTCTGGTAATCATGATTTTTTATACTAAAAATGGAATGATTTAGTGCACTTAAAGACCATATTTGTAGTAGTGTTGTTTTCTATTTTTTAATTTATTTTATATAGTTTTAATTAATTATTTCCATAGAGATTTGATAAAAATAGGTTCTGTTAGTGCTAATATACATCCATGTTTATTTTTTATTTTATTTTTTTATAATTCATAAAAAAAATCCATTTTTTAAATATTTTTAATGTTTATTCATTTTTAGTTATTCCATTTCGCTTAATTTTTTAAAACTATATATATAATTTTTTAAAATTTTTTTTATTAAAATACTTATAAAATTATAATATATTTAAAATATAAATATAATTACTATATTAATATATTAGTATATATATATTTTTTAATATATAAATATATAATCGTAAAGAATTATATAAATATATAGAATTATATAAATATATAGAATTATATAAATATATTTATAATTAATTAAATATATTTATAAATATATAAATATATTTATAAATATATTCACAATTATATTTATTTAAAATTATATTTAAAAATATATATCTAAAAATATATTTTTAATTTATATTTACAATTCATTTATTATATTTACAATTATATAAATAATTAACTATTTATAATTATATATTCTTATATATATATATTACATATTAAAATTTACTTATATATATATATTTATTTAAAATTATACTACATATATAATTATTTATAATTATATTACCTATATTTTTTATTTTAATTATATTATAAAATATTAATTATATATGTCTTTATCAGTGCTAAAATATGGCTGATGAAGAACATTATCATTAGTGGTAAAATTTCAATGCTGGCACAAAATATCTTTACCAGTGTTGATAAAGATGTTTCTTTATATGTGGTATGAAACATGATGGTGAAAATAGGTTCTGTCTACATTTTTTTAATATGACAATAACTCCATCTATCATCTCTTTTTAAAAAGCGTTGTTAAAAAATTTATGATTTGTTAAATAGAACCCATAAAAATTCCCCATCTCTTGCGCCATTGAAGCTTTCATGGGACAGAAAAGTTTCTATCAATCCCCACTGAACATCTCAGATGAATAATCACTTTGAAAACCCATGGAATGCGACATATTATCCAACATTCAAGCTATTTAATTATTTCATTATTTTATGTTCTACCCTAATTGTTTTTAATTTTTTAAAAGGGGTTGAAGGACATGCATTAACGACCCCATTTTTCGTCAATCTACCTCCATGAATCACTGCCCAATCTCCATGTCCTCGAGCCACTGATGATTCCACTCTCCCTCACCATCAAATTTAATTTTCCTTGGTCGACCACCAGATTATGTGACCCCTTGCTAACATTGGACCATTTATGGATTCCAGTTGAAAAGCCAGCACACAACATCCCACAAATATGGTTTATATTGGTCCTATCATGCACCTAGAAATCTGCATCTTTTCTAATGATGATCCTTTCTTAGGATTTGATCCAATATTGAATCCTCTTACAATGGGTTACCTTGTGAGGGTTCCTTATACATATTTAATCCATTTAATTCCCCCACATCAGGTATATATATTTTTAATTTATATTTAAACATTAATTTAAAAGAAATTAAATTTTAATGTATTTATTTATTTCCACTTAAACAAGAAACCCCCCTTCTCACATGTTTATATATACTACTTCATTGCTCTATAATCTCACATGCCCTCCATCCCTGATCCATTGCACTCTATTACGCCAATTAACCCTTAAATTTGGGAAGTTATTTCAAAATCCAAAATTGTTAAATATTTATAGATTATTCCAAATATTTGATTCATTTTAGATTCTGTAATTTTTTACTGTGTAATTTACCTATTGATATATTTAGAAAAATGTTTTCGAAACCCAATAATAACATATATAATATTAATCATGGTTTAAATTTTTTTAAACATATAAATATATACTATTAATTAATTTTTTACAATTTAAAATATTTATTTATGACCCCATCAAGAAATATAAAAAATATGTAAAAATTTGAAATTTTAAAATTTTTATAGATTTCACCATTAAATATAATTAAATTTATTTTTTAAAATCACATTTATTAATTTCATAAGAATGTTTACTATCATTTCTAAGTAGGTAAATTCACTTTATTTTTCATTTTTAGTCCCCATTTTCTATAAATTTTCACTCATAGTAGTTTCTTCCCCCTGCTGACCCCATTAATGACTCCTTCTAATTTCCTTTCTTCATCAGTTCCAATTAATTAATGGGTCTTTATTTTAAGTTAGTTATTGAATTTTTTTCCACCTTCATTCATTCTAACCATCACTATAAATTTAATATCCTAAATGAATTGTGAGCCCAGCTAAATTATGTTATGGATGGGATATTGAAGCCGCTGTCTATTAAAGGACCATATGTGCATTTATAAAACACTTCACACTTATCATGTGTAAATTATTTATTTTAAATGATAAGTAGGTAGAGTTTTATCAACGCACAGATGGTAATGCACTACACGTTCTAGGTATTATTCCCACACCCAGATATTAAAATCAAGTAACTCATCCCATTTTCTTCCATTTTTTAGAATAAGAACCCCAATCCTTTTAATATTTTCAATTTCTTTTCACCTATAAAAAGAAATGTTCCCTAAAAACTGCTAACCTCTTGTTCAGTTAAAAGTACCTTCTTGTAAGGATGTTACAAAATATGATAATATAGAATAGAAAGATTCATACCATTATTAAGTAGACTATCGATTGGTACTATAATTATCAATGGAATTGATTTATATACAAATATTTTTTTGGAAAGATGTAAAATTACAATGTTAAATATTTTGAAGCATAAATGAAATTGAAAAACTAGGATATTTGTAACGACCAAAAATTTCAATAATGAAAATTCCTCCTCAATCTAATTAAATGTATTATTGTGTAGGATGGTTATATAACATATGAAATTCCTTGGTTTTATTTTTTGGATTTTAAAATATCATTTAGAATTGTGACAGTTGCGAATATATCCATTAAACAGCGGTGACAAGATTAATATAAATATAAAGCTTTAACAAATACAATTTACTAAGACAAAGGAAGTGATGGTCTCATCTAGTAGAATTTATTCATATGAATCCCATTTGTTGGAACTCATAAAGTAGGTGGAATCACTGGGATTCACTCTTGACCAAGCTTAATATGAGATTCAACACGTTAACCTCGAGTGGAACAACCTACGAGAGAAGTGGAAGTTGATAGACATTACCACCTGAGTGATGTTATCCAAGCCACCGAAAGAGTCTGTCACCTTTGCACACCTTACCCTTCTTTATTATGTGATTTTTATAAGGGGTTACATTATGAGCCACTATCATTATGATTAAGTACATTATCTTTGTATATAGAATATACATAATTTATTATTATTACTTTGTAAAAAGTTTTTAAATCAAAAATAGAATTTTTAGTTAATTAATAAATCTATTTTGAAAAATTAATGGTTTTTTTAATTAATTAATATTTTAATGAAATAATATTACTAAATTAATTTTTAATAAATAAAAAATATTGGATAACATTTATGAATACAATTGAAATTATTATTAAGATTTAAAAGCTTTTTTGGCCAAAACATATGAATTTTAGATAAATGGAAGTATTTATTTTAAAATTAAAAATTCATATATTTATAAAATTATTTATATAAAATGAATATTATTTTTGGAATCAGTATGTCGATATTATCCAATGGTTAATTTTTCATAATTTTCGGAAATATTCGAATTTTTGGGTATAAAGAAAATATCGTTTAAATATATAATGGGTTTTATTACATCATAATGACCCAATAGTTGTGTAATAAAAAATTATAAACATTATGTTCGGTCAATATATGTTTTACCATTAAAATAATGTGATTTTGGGTTTGTTTTATTTATTTTAAAATGCTTTAGTGGACCCTTCAAGACTTATAAAACATTTTAACTTTATAAAATGATTTCCTTGAGAGTGTTACTCACCTCCACATAATCAAGATTAATATTTCAATAATATTTACCATTGGACATATAAAATAATTTCTTCCACTCCACATTGGAATAAACCATTGGGAAAAACCATTGTCTGGTTTGTGGTTTTAATTAGTTTATTGTGTGGTGTCCAAACCCTAAATAAACAATATCCCTCTCTTTTCCTATATAAACAAACCCAAGATCCCACATCCTCATCACTCAAATCCTTTTGAGCTCAAAAAACCTCTGGCCTCATTTCAATATAATCTTCCGAAGGTTCCATAATTTCTTAATAATCCTCTCTCATGACTCTCCCAATCCATTGGGCTCACTCTTCCAAGTAAATGATTTCTTCCTTTCTCATTTTCGTCCAAATTTCTTTATATTGTTATGCCCTTTTACATTAAATTACAAATGTTGGGGTATGATTTCACACATCTCTTATATTCCTCCTCCATATTTATTAAATTATGAGATACAACTTTCTATCTCATTAATGCCTCCTATGTAACCTTGTTACAATTTCAAAATTCTCTAAGGAATTTCCCTCTTCTCATTCACATTCAAGAAATTATTTTGTAATATAAATCTAAATTCCATTTCATTTTTGGGAAATGTATCAATTTTACCCCCTTAATGTCCATTTCTTGTATATATAAAGAGACACCCATTTCACTCTCATTAACCTTTTTTTTAATTCTTATGTCACATCGTTATGTTGTTGAAATTACACCGTGATTTTTCTCAAGCCAAAGTCATTGTGTAGTGAATACCATGCCCATTTCTATATCAAGGGTATTCACCTTTATGTG
Source organism: Viscum album (assembly GCA_963277665.1). Taxonomy (NCBI): domain Eukaryota; kingdom Viridiplantae; phylum Streptophyta; class Magnoliopsida; order Santalales; family Viscaceae; genus Viscum; species Viscum album. The sequence continues at coordinate 1,856,460,394 of OY728119.1, read as the reverse complement.
CATTTACATATTGATTATATTGATTCATGTATAAATTCCACATTCCTTTGTCATGGAATAAATTATGATGTTTAATTAAACCATGTTGTATGATCTATGTGGCACACTTATGCATGGAATGAAATGTTTAAGAATGGTGTGCCCTGATAGCGCTCCAATGCATTGGGTAAACATTGGTATCATGATATCTCAAGTGTAATAAGGGTTTACTAATTCAAATTCAAGTGAAATGATGGTTTACTCATGCTCCATTTTCAATGAGACTTGCCTCATTCTAAAACAAAGTTTAGTGTTGTTGCCACATTTCCATGTTATGATAATCATGTTATATCATGCCTTTATATTCATGATTCTCTTATGATACTTTTATATTACTATTGTCTAAAATGGAATGTATTCCTCATGTTATGCCTTGTTTTCTCCCTTACTCATCTTTATAGCTCAACATTTTCTTATGCATGTCCTCAGGTTATCCAAGGCAATGCTAAGTACGAGGGAATGTAGTGGTCACGTAATAGAAGTTTTGATTAACGATGTTGTGTTTCATGTTATAAGTAGTTATGTAATGTTCCTAAGCCCGAAAGACACTACAACACTCGATCTTTTATATTTTATCAATTGAATATTTTATCTAATAAATAATGATTAAGTGTGCAATCAAAAACATGGTTGTTATATTTGGTATCAGAGGGTAGGTTCAGTTATTTTTGGGATGAGGATAAGAAAACTCCAGTGAAGCCTTGGAGATAAGAATATGTACAATAAAAACATTCCAAAATTTTGGTGAGTATTGATTAAGTGGATTATCAAGCAGATACATACCTTTCTAGAAATGAGCAAGTAGAGTTTGCCCTGGCATAGATGTACCTAGAAGTGAAAACTCTGACAATGAGTTTCGAACATGATCCGGGGTATCCTAGAACACGACAACAAGCTTTGTTTCACTTTTGGTTATGACACTCACAAGGGATATGATTTGGTAAATTCACAATTTTATTATGAACCATTATTAAGCGAATAAATGAAAAATTTCCCTAAGAATAAATGTAGGGATGTTGATCATGGATAACATTTATTGAAGCCAGCAGATTCATATGTTAAGGAAATAAAATTTATTTATAATTCATCCATTTTTATCATTGGATTACCCACTATGTGTTACCCCTAAATTTCCTTTAATTATATCTAATTCCCAATAATAGAAGGACTTGGGATAACAACAGATGTGAAGATCAGTGTGATGACTATTCTAATGAGATGCTCAATATAATGGGAGCAGGAATCACAAACATTGTCACGATACTCTCTCAGTTAACTCACGAATTGAATAGAATCATGGTTCAAGAGGAATGTTCACCCCCCTGAAGAAATAAAAAGTCCTATTAGAGAGATTCATGAGACAAAGGCCTCATACTTATAATGGATAATTTGATCCCTCAATTTTTTAATAATGGATCAACTCAATTGAAAAGTTCATCCCCATCCTTCAATTTTCTGAACAAGAGAAGGTTCTTCCATCTGCTTATCATTTTGACGGTGAAGCTGATCAATGGTGGACACTGATCTAATATACGAATCCCGGGGAGGAGATCGAGGCATTAGAATTGAAGGATTTCCAGAAAAAAAAATTGAATAATATTTCCCACAAACCCTCTGGCTTAAGATAAAAAGGGACATCCTTTCCCTAAACCCAAAAGAAAAGGAATCTGTCATAGCATACGAGGAAAACATCATAAGGAATTCATGATATTCCTCCATCTTTGTCGTTACCCCTAAATGCAAGGTTGGACGATTAATTGTTGGGCTAAAAACTATCTTATGGAAATCTCTGACGATCCGTGACTTCGATATCTATGATATAATTGTCTGATGTTCCCCCAATGTTGAAGTAGAGATCAGTGAAACTCCAGGGTATCAAGGGGATAAGAAGCATTAGGTGGAATTCAATTGTGGTGGTCTGATGGATAAATCCAACAGTTCTATGAAATCCCATCACCCCGCATTCCAATTGTGTCGAAAGAAGAACCCTTGAAATTGCCTAAAGGGGGTGAGGATAAGAATTAGTTGTAGAATAGAAGGAAAACTTTTTGTTAACTACCGACAAGAAAAACATGTGGCAGCGATAGAGGAGAATAATGCTCTATTCGACCCTCAACACATTATTCATTTATTCAACTATAAAGAACCATGGCACCTTGAAAATGAGTTCCCTAAGCCAAGGGTTTTCGAAGGCAACCAACAACCTCCAAGGCAGAAAGGGTGATCTTTTTTCCAAAACTACTGCCAAAGTGAACCCCAACAATGAAGTGGTGATAAGTACGCTTTTTATTCATTCAATAATAAAGAACATCCTTTTTTATTTTGGTTCAACACATTCTTTTATATCCCTAATTTTTAGTAGAAAAATTAGAACACTACCACAAATAATTTATGTAAAGATGTTGGTGAGAACAAAAAATTTGGAAATCATTGCATCCCATTAATATAACTCCTCCCTCATCACAATTTGTGGATTGAACATTCTGGAGAACCTCTTCATAATCCATCTGGTGGAATTTGATGCAATTCTTGGAATGAATTGTCTTTCTATATATATATCTAGCATAAATTTTTGTGAGAGGGATATCACTCTCTATATGGAGAATTGACCCCCAATTCTATATAAGTGCAAGGAGGAAGATGATTCTTCTTTATCACCATTATCTCAAGCATGGATATTACTTCCCAATGATCATCTGTATCTAGCTCATATGATTGATTCTAAGGAAGAAACTATCTATGAAGACATAACTATTGTGAGAGAATTCTCTAAAGTGTTTCCCGAGGAATTTTCTGCTATTCCTCCTAGAACAGATGTTGAATTCTCAATTAACCTTATACCTAGGGCATTGAAAATATCCAAGACTCCGTATAGAATGGTTGTTGTGGATCTTGTAGAGGTAAAGAAACAACTACATGAGAATTTGAATAAAGGGTTTATATTCCCAAGTGCTTCACCATATGGTGCACAACTCCTCTTCATCAAGAAGAAGGACGGGTCAATGCGCATTTGCATTAATTATCGTGAGCTCATAAAAATCACGATAAAGGAAAAGTATCTACTCCCACATATTGATGACATGTTCAATCATCTACATGGATTACAATACATATTTATGGTGGATTAGTGGTTAGGATATTACCAAGTATGGGTGAAGAAGGATGACAACCCCAAGGCTAGTTTTCTTAAAAGGTACGGGCACTATAAATTTATTGTAATGCCTTCTTCACTCACTAATCCTATAGAAAAATTCATGGAATTGATGAATAGAATATTTAGATATTAGCTCGACAAATTTGTGGTAGTATTTATAGATGATATTCTAATATACTCCAAAACCAAGGAGGATCATGAGGAGAATATAAGAACTATACTAGAGACAATGAAAAAGGAGTAGCTCTATGAAAAGTATAGAAAGTGTGAGTTCTGGTTGAAGTAGGTATCATTCTAGGTCCATATCATCACAATAAATGGGATATCTATGGATCTCTCCAAGATAATTATAATTGATCTATGGTTGAGGCCAACATGAGTAAAAAATATTCATATCATATTGGGGTTATATTGATATTATCAGTAATTTGTGAGAAATTTTTCATGATTGTCTACCCCTCTTACCAATCTGACATGGAAGGAAATAAGGTCTTCTTAGAGTGATGATTGTGAATAGTGATTCAAGGAGTTGAAAAGGAGTATTATCACTGCTCTTGTGCTCACATTACCCACAAGTGGAGAAAATTTTGGGGTATTTAGTGATGCTTTAAAGAAGGGCTTGGGTTGTCTGTTTATGAAAAATGAAAACTTTCTTGCCTATGCTTCAAGGATTTTGAATGTGCATGAGCAGAACAATCCAACACATTATCAAGAGTTTGTTGTATTTGTCTTCACTTTCAAAAATTTGGTTCTATTAACTCTTTGGGGAGAGGTGTGAAATATATACGAACATCAAAAATCTTTAATTTTATATTCATACAGAAACAGTTGAACATTTTCAAAAAAATATGTTTAGTGAGGATAAAATATAATGACTACTCACTCCATTACCACCCTGGGAAAGAGAACAAGGTGGAAGATTCTCTATGAATAAAGGACCCAATGATTCTCTCATTCATGAGAATCAAAAACTATCCAATCACCTTAGATTTAATGAAAATAGACGTGGTAATCATAAATAAGGGAATACCATCAATCCTTTCACAAATGATTTCTCAACCGCCTCTTTTGGAAAGGTTAAAGGATGCTCAAAAGAATGATGTGGGAATTTCAAAGAGGGTGGAAACTATCCGAAAAGGTAAATACTCAGAGTTCAATGTCAATAGAGAAGGAATTATATGATTTGGGTCAAGACTATGTGTTCCATAAAATCTGGAGTTAATGAAAATACTGTTGGATGATTCACATAGTTCGAATTTCTCTATTCACCCAGGAAACATAAAGATGAATCATGATTTATAAGATCAGTTTTGGTTAGATAACCTGAAGAAGGATATTGTTGAGAATACATCAAAGTGACTAGTTTGTCAGCAAGTGTAGGTTGAGAGGTAGAGGTCTAAGGGGATGATGCAAACATTACCCATACTAGTATTGAAATGGGAGAAAATCACCTTGAATATTATCATTGGACATCCGAAGACATCCAAAGGAATCAATTTTATCTGAGTTATTGTGTATCATCTTATAAAGACTGCACACATCATCGCAATTAGAGAGGATTTATCATTCGATCAATTGACACAGATATATATCTAAGAAGTGGTAAGGAAGCATGAAGTACCACTATATATTTTATCTGATCTATATCCAAGATTCACTTATATGATTTGGATGAGTTTTCTATATGCTCTGAATACTAAGATGAACTTCAATAGGGCTTATCATCCTCATACTGATGGCCAATCTGATCGGACTATCCAAAAACATGAGCACATGTTGAGAGCATGCTCAATGGAAAATAAAGGAGGATGTCATCAACATATCACTCTAGTGGAGTTCCCTTAAAACAACAGTTTTCATTCAAAAATATAAATAGATCCTTATGATGCCCATTATTGGAAGAGGTGCAAAACCCTTGTATATTGGGATGAAGTTGGGGGGGAGAACTCCTAGTTCCCAAATGGTCCATGAAATGGTGGAGAAGGTTATGATCATCCAACATCACATTAATTCTGCTCAGAGTTGACAAAAGAGCTATGACGATAATCGTCGATGAGGCCTATATTTTTTTGTCAACGACATGGTATTTTTCTTAATATCATTGTGGAAGAGAGATATGAGATTTGGGATGTAGGGAAAGCATATTAAAAGGTACATTAGCCCTTTTGAGAACCTTGATCACATTAGAGTGGTGGCCTATCGACTTGCACTCCCACCAAACCTATCTCAAGTACATGATGTACTCCATCTATCACTATTTATTAATTATATTACTGACCCATCGCATTTACTCAATCTAGAGGTGGTACCATTGGATAATGACCACTCCTATGAAGAGAAGTCAGTGAAGATCATAGATCATAGGGAAAATTTTCTACAAAATAAGATAATGCCCCTCGTGAAGATTTTTTGGAGAAACCACAAGTTGGAAGAAACAATGTGGGAATCAGAGGAAATAATTATCTCGATTTACCCACATATGTTTTAATGTGGGAAAAGGAAACTTATAGGGAGAAAATGTTCATGTGGGGAAGATTGTAGTAACACATACATTCATTAATGAAAATTCATCTTGAATCAAATTAAATGTCTTATTGTGTAATATGGTTATATAACATATGAACTTCCTTTGTTTTATGTTTTTTGATGTTAAAATACTATTATAAATTTTGAACATTTCTAAAATTGTCATTAAACAGTGGACACATGATTAGTATGAATACAGGGCTTTAACAAAACCAATTTACTCAGAAAAAGGAAGCGATGACCTCATCCAGCAAAATTTCTCCATACGAAGCCCATTTTTTAGAGCCCAGAAAGGTGGTGTCATCACTTGGCTACTCTCTTGACCAAGACCAAGCCAGTCTTCAACACATTTACCTCGAACATAACTAACTTTGGGAGAAGAGGAAGTTGATAGAGATTAACACCTCAGAAATGTTATTAGAGCCACCCCAAGAGTCGATCATCATCGTACACCTTACCTTTTGGTCTTATGAAGGTTTTATAAGGGGTTATGTAATGATACACTAGTACTATGATTATCAAAATAATTTTTTTAGAGAATATACATTATTTTTATTATTGTTACTTTGTAAAATGTTTATAAGGAAGAACTAAAAATTTTAGTTAATTATGATATCTATATTAATGATGTAATAGATTTTTAAATTAAATAATAATTTAATGAAACATTATTAGAATTTTTTTTATTAAATTTAAATGATCCTATAATTTTTATGAATCCAACTGGAATTTTTATTATGGTTTGAAAGCTGTTTTTGTCAAAACCCATGAATTTTCTATAAATGTATGTCTTTTTAAGAAAAAATTAAATTCATTAAGAAATTATCTAGACAAAATGAATATTATTTTTAGAATAAGGGTATCGAAATTATCCAATTGCTAATTTTTCATAATTTTCTAAGCTAGTCGAAATTTTGTGTAAAAATTAAATACCTTTTAAATATATAATGTGTTTTACGACCTCATAATGACCCAATTTTGATGTAATAAAATAATATAAACATTATTTTTGGAAAATATATTATTACCAATAAAAATAATGTGATTTTAGGTTTGATTGACTTATTTTAAAAAAATTTACTGGACCCTCCATGACTTATAAAATATTTTATCTTTTTCAAATGATTTCCTTGAGAGTGTGATTCAACTCCACATAATAAATACTGATATTTTAATAAATTATACCATTGATCATATAAAATAATGTTTTTCCGTACAATTTGGAAAAAAACAATGGGCTAAAACCATGGGAATATTTATATTTTTATTAGTTTAATGTGTGCGGTCAAAAAATGAAATATTAAAGAATTCCCTCTCTTTCCAATATAAAATCACCCAAGATCCCACATACTCTTGACTCAAAGCCTTTCGAGATCGACCAAACTCTAACCTCCTCTCTCTAGAATCCTCCCAAGGTGCCTTAATCTTTAAAGAAACCTCTCTTAAGCCTGTCCCAAGACTTTGGGTTCACTCTTCCAAGTAAGGGATCTCTTCCTTTGTCAATTTTGTCCACATTTCATTATGTTATTATTTCCTTTGACATTACATTAAAAATTCTTGGGAATGATTTTGAAACTACATTATATTCTCCTACCTATGTTTGAAATTTTGAGTGGCCTCTTTCTCTGTCATTAATTCCTCCCATGTACATCTGTTACCATGCCAAAATTCAGTAAGGAATTTCTCTCTTCTCATTCACATTCAAGAAATTGTTTTGTATTATAAATATTAATTCCATTACATCTGTTGGTACATTTATCTATATGAAACCATTACATTCAATTTAATGTACTTATAATGAGAACCCCTTTACTCTCTCATCAACCATTTCTAATAATTCTTTTGTTACGCTGTTATGCGGCCAAAATTAAACTATGATTTTTCTCAAGCCAAAGTCATTATGTAGTGAATTCCATGACCATTTCTCGATAAAGTGTATTAAACATTATGGACATTTACATATTTATTATATAGTTTCATATATGAATTTCTCATTACTTTATCATGTAATAAATGATTATTTTCAATTAATCCATGTTGTATGATCAATGTGGCACACTTATGCATGAAATAAAATGTTTAAGAAAGATGAGCCCTGATAGTGCTTCAATGCATTGGGTAATGATTAGTATCTTGATACATCAAGTTTAATGAGGGTTTAATCATTATATGTTATGTTCAATGATGGATTACACATGCTTCATGCGCAATGAGACTTGGCTCAGGCTAATACCATGTTTAGTGTTGTGGCCAAATTTCCATGTTATTATAATCATGCTATATTAGGCCTTAATGTTCATGTTTTTCTTATGAAAGTTTGATATGTCAATTTACTAAAATTTACTATATTTTTTCATGTTATGACTTGTTTACTCTCTTATTGTTCTTTATAGATCACCAGTTTTTTATTCATATCCCTAGATTCTCCCATGCAATGCTAAGTACGGGGGAATGTTGTGGTCTTGTAAAGAAAGTTTTAAATAAAGATGTTTTGTTTCATGTTATAAGTCATTAGGTAATGTTCCTAATCCCTAAAGACACTAGACCTATCGATATGCTATGTTGAATAATGTGAAGATTTTATGTAATAAATCATGTTTATGTGTGTAATAAGAAGCAGGGTTGTTATAATATTGATTGATTAAAATTGTAACATCCCAAGTAAGTAATGAATAATAGATATTTTTATCTATGTCTATTAATGATTAAGATAGTGTTATAGAGGCTTAAAATGAAAATAAATACAATCTTATGCATGGAATACACTAATATTCTTAAAAGATTGTCATACTGCCTTTTGATGGCAAACCATTTTTGAATCTATATTTTGACAATTATATAAACTATGTTTGTCAAAATAAACTTATCCTTTATTATTGGGACATCAAAATTTACCTTGTGTGAATTTTAGGTATTTTTCTGACAATGTTCATTTTTTAATGAATAGTGAAAAATACTGCATTTTACATCAAAAATTCTTTTTGATCTAATTTATTTATATGATTAGATTATGTTTTGAATTTGTTTTGAAGTGAAATTAGAATATATTTTTACCATTTTATCCAATGGTGGTCATTGGAATCAATTTCACTTTGAAATTAGACTTAAACTGGTGTCAATCTTTTGATACTTATTATTTTGTAAAAACACGCTATTTGCTCTGGCAGCGGAAATTAATTATTAAATTAATTAATGTTACTTATATGATTTGAATTTTGTAAAATAGACTTCATTTTTGAATTCGGAATATCAAATATAGCTTAGGGTGAATTTTTGGTAATTTTCTGAAAAACTTCAATTTTTGATGAATAGTGAAACCACTAAGTGGTAATCAAGGAAACTGATTTTTCAGTTAAATGAAAGTTTACCACTAATGTGTATTGAATTTTGAAAATACGACATACATGGTTGTCATTAAGAAGTAAAATGTGGTTCAATGAGATTAAAATAATTTTTTGGTGAATAGTAACTTATTAAGTTTTTAATCGCGATTAGTGGTAATTAGTGTAGTTTAAGGTATAAATAATGCTTTAATAATATGAAATGACCTAGACACATGTCCCAACCTTATTGGTTGTGTCATGGCCGACTAATAAAAGCCATGGGTTAACTTGGGGACCCCATGGAGACATTTTGGTTGGGAAATGACATAAATAACTTTTTATTAAATGTTAAAGTAAAAATGACACAAACATAATATGTTTTACAAAAACAATTTTTACATTGGGTTATAAAGCTCAGATATTTGATTATAAATAGTCATTGGAAATATAAAAATATTTCCTACATCATAGTATTTTTTTTATGAATTTTAGACATTAAATAAATTAAATTATTTATGACATAATAATGATGCAGTGATGACATCATTATTTGACGATTTAAATAAAATGGAAAGACAATGTAAAATATATGAACTACACATGGCCAAAACCAATTGGATGAGTTTATTTCGAACCCTTATCACCTTATCCACGAATTATATCAATGTGGGACCTTTTAAAACCGAAAAACATTTTCAAATAAAGTAATATTTCTTTACTTTCCAAAAGTGCCCCTCCTCTCCTCTTATAAAAGGCCCCCACCTCTACCTCATTTCACACACTCCTCAAGACTTTGGCTTGGAAAACCCCTGCCCATTTAATCTCTCCACATCCCTCTCCTCATCCTAGAGGATTCAATTTGGGCAGAATCCTTTCAAAAGAAGCCTTTAGGCTCAAATCAAAAGGAGTTACACTTTTAAAGGTAATTCATTCTCTCATGTTCATTTGTTTTATTTTTCTTCTCCAACCCCCTAAACTCTTTTTATTTACTTATTTTGTAACAACACTAGTATCTTCAATATACAAGGATGTTGTTATAATATTTATTTGAGCAACACTCTCACACAACTACATCAATGGTTAAAGAACATACGGTTTCCGTGGATGGTGAAATTCTGCCTCCCGAAACGATGATTGTTCAACACTCATTTAACACCTTCAAAGGTGGCCATTATGATGTCACTATTTTTATATATGATATATAATATGTTTATGGTTTCCTTATGCTTCTGTTTTTCTCATTTTGGGCATACCATTATGGTTTCCATTATGGGTAAACACGATATCTTCATTTTAGGAAGTGCGGACTACCGCCCCCTCAAAGTGATTTGATTCGTTAAATACCATATGTGGGACATATAAAGGATGAAACTATGATATTATATATGATATTATACTGGAATTATAATATACCTTTATATCATTATGATTCCATTCTATAAAATACGAAATAGAAATGAAAGTAGCGTTCATGCGTACGTACGGCTTACCGTCTCCATGAACGGTGCATTTCATTTCTTACCTCTAAATGATTATGTAATATTATAAATGCATGTATGTACTGGATATATATGACATATATGATATCTACATCATGAAATACCATTCTGGATATAATTAACCTTTGACCAAATTAACAACATGTAAGTGTAAGAAGTCTATTTTTGACTTACGAACCAAATACCGACAAAATGAACATTATTAACTTAACTGATTACATGATGTTCATAACATGGTATAAATGGAATAATGAACTTGAAAATGATTCATAAGCAAGTAGACATTAACTGAAGTTTATTATTCAGGAGATTAAAGAACGGTCGTGTCAAGTCGGATACGAGGTATGGGACTTCGTCTCAATCTCCTTTCATTGAGGCATATTTTATTTTATACACAACTTTCTTTTATACGGTGTATAAACCCCTTTAACATTTACGTTTATTCAAAAGGAATCTTTTTTATATGAAGCATTTACTAAACGACAAAACGGAATGTTTTTGTCGTACGTATGCGGCGACAATGACTTCTCCGCCGTTGTGACCGTTATTTGAGTTTCGGCTTCCTCTACAAGTCATACCTTCTTTTTAAAAGAAAAATAAATACAATGTTTTACTTTTCTTTTATTTTGGTATTGAAAATGGTTTTCACAATGTTTTTTGTGTTGTATTGATATCTTGTGATTGAAATGTGGAAATTTTATGTTTCCTTTACGCATGTTTTATGTGATACGATTATGTTATGGTTCTTGGGAATTATTATGAAGACGGGTGGTTCCGTGATAAACTAAGTGCGGGTGAGCCCGATATAGATCTCCAATGCATAGGGTAACGCGAAGGAGTGAAACGTTAAGGTTTCTCCGAAGAGATTTTTGGGAATATACTATGATGGGTATTCCAAACGTAACCAAGAGGGTTACTCCCTACGTAAGAATGTTATGAATGCCTCAAGTTACCTTTATGTCTTATGATTTCTAAGATTTATTCATGATTTTATGAGGTATGTTAAAGTGCCTATAAAGTATTATTTCATTCTTATGTATATATGAACTCATGTTTCCTTTCTATGTTTTTTTTATAACCCATACTGAGTTTTTATGCTCATCCCAAGTTTTTGAAATGTTTTCACAGGTCAAGGGAAAGGTACATGATAAGATGATAGAGTCAAGGATGTGTCAAGAAATAATCCATGTTTTATTTTAAATGTGTTTCCATTGATGGGAATGAAGAATACTATCTTTATGTAACCACTTTGTTTATATGTGGAATGTAATGCAAGTTTTATGATCTAATTCTCTAAAACTCTAAACCCGAAAAGATCCTCAATGTGTAATCTTGTAATAACTCAAGATTAAGTAAGGTTTAAGGCTGGGGCCTTATAGTTGGTATCAAAGGTCGGTTTAGATAACTTTATGAGTTAGAATTCTATTAAATGATTATCCAAAAAATATTTTTTTTAAATGGTATAGCATTTAAAGATTACCATGTTGCTTCATCTAAGACATGTTTGTTCAGAATGGTTTTCCGTAGAGGAAACAGGGAAGCAGTGCTAGGAAGGCATACAGAAGGAAATAACCTTCCGAATCAGCATCCAGAAATGGTCGGAATTGGAACTGAACAGTTTGTTGCAGTAATGGCGCAGTTGACTCAAGCGATAAATGGCGGTGGTATCCATACACTAGATCAGCCAGACCAACCGCAGAGGAACATGTCAGTGGTGGAACATTTCATGAGGCAACATCCACCATCATTCAGAGGATCATCTGACCCTGTGCTTGCTGAAGGGTGGATTAAAGCACTGGAGAAGATTTTTAATGTCATAGAGTGTTCATACAATCAAAAGGTTAGTCTTGCTATTTACCGTTTGGAGGGTGAAGCAGATCAGTGGTGGTCTATGGTTAAAAATATCAGGGACACCGATGAGATTGATGCTCTTAACTGGGATGAATTCAAAGATATGTTTCTTGAAAAGTATTTTCCTAAGGCTGTTCGACTTAGGATGGAAAAGCAATTCTTGTAATTGAGGCAAGAGGAAGACTCAGTGGCTGCCTATGAAGAAAGGTTCACTCGATTGGCAAGGTATGCTCCAAATTTTATCCGGGACATTGATAGTAAAATCAATCATTTTTACTCAGGATTAAAGCCAAAATATCGAAGGGCATTAGCTTCTCGTGAGTTTAAAAGTTATGAAAATATTGTTCGATGTGCTGAGAAGGTGGAAATGGAGTTTTCTGATGACCAAGTTTTCTATAACAACCAGCAGAAGAAGAGACCGAGGTGGCAGGAGATAGGTAATAATTCTGTAAAAAAGTCTGATGGTAAGAGAACTAAGTTTCCAGTTTGTGATAAATGTGGAAAAAGGCATGCTGGGGAATGTCTTCTGAATTCTGGGAAGTGCTACCGATGTGGTAATATGGGACATAATGCTCGTGATTGCACTGAAAAGGATCAAGGTGAAGGTAAGAACAAATTTGATTTACATTTAGTGAAATGTTATAAGTGAAATGAGATGGGTCACTATGCAAACGAGTGTCCGAAAAGGAGCTTGAGTGATAGGATGCAGTTAGACTACAAGCAGAAAGGGGTGGGGAAATCCTTTGCAACTACTTCAGCAAATGTTGGGCCATCAATTAAAGTGCTATCAGGAATTGAAAAGAAGATTGGTGAATGCTCCAGTTTTGGAACTACCTTCCGGGAATGGTGAGTTTGTTATATACAGTGATGCTTCATTGAAAGGACTTGGTTGCGTCCTAATGTAGAATGATCAGGTAATTGCTTATGCTTCACGACAGTTGAAAACTCATGAGGTAAATTTCCCTACACATGATTTGGAACTAGCTGCTGTTGTTTTTGCTTTAAAAATTTGGAGGCATCATTTGTATGGAGTAAAGTGTGAAATATATACCGATCACAAAAGTTTAAAATATATATTCACTCAGAAAGAGTTAAACATGAGACAAAGGAGATGGCTGGAATTAATCAAGGATTATGATTGTACAATTCATTACCATCCGGGAAAAGCAAATAAAGTGGCTGATGCTTTGAGTCGAAAAAGTAATGCTTCATTAACAATGTTGCGTTTGGAACATGATCCTATGGTTAATGATTTGATGAACTTTGACATAGAAGTTGTTGGTGCAGGAATTCCTTCTGTTTTGTTTCAGGTATCAGTGAGATCTTCTCTATCAGATAGAATCAAGCAAACACAGAAGCAATACAGTGAGTTGCAGGAAAAGGTAGAGCTGGTTCAGAAAGGTAAGTTGCCTGAATTCAACATTGATAATGATTGCGTTTTGAGATTTGGGAAGAGATTGTGTGTGCCTTGTGATTCACAATTGAAGAGAGAGTTGTTATGTGAAGCTCATAGTTCTTCGTTTTCAGTTCATCCGGGCAGTACTAAGATGTATAGAGATCTGCGGGAGTATTACTGGTGGGATGGAATGAAAAGAGATATTACTGATTTTACTGTGAAGTGTTTGACTTGTCAGCAGGTTAAAGTAGAGCGGCAGTTACCGAAAGGGATGCTTCAGCCTTTACCAGTGCCAGAGTGGAAATGGGAGAATATATCCATGGACTTTGTTGTGGGATTACCGAAGACATCTCGAGGTAATAATGCAATCTGGGTTATTGTTGATCGCTTGACCCAAATATGCTCATTTCCTTGCTTTACGAGATACTTTCTCTCTTGATCAACTTTCCCGTTTGTATCTTAAAGAGATAGTCAGGTTACATGGAGTTCCTCTCTCTATTGTATCGGATCGTGATCCCAGGTTTACTTCTAACTTTTGGAAAGGCCTTCAGAAGTGGTTGGGTACTGAATTAAATTTTAGTACAACTTTTCATCCTCAATCAGATGGGTAGTCAGAACGAACAATTCAGACATTGGAGGATATGCTACGAGCTTGTTCTATGGATTATCAGGGAAGTTGGGACCAACATCTTTCGTTGGTTGAGTTTTTATATAATAACAGTTTTTATTCCAGTATACAGATGGAACCATTTCAGGCATTATATGGGAAGCGGTGTCGAACTCCAGCTTTCTGGGATGAAGTGGGTGAAAGGAAGTTGATGGGACCAGAATTGGTAGAAGAGATGGCAGAAAAAGTTCAGCTGATTCAGAAACACATGAGAACAGCTCAGAGCAGGCAGAAAAGTTATGCGGATAACCGGAGGAAGGATCTATCTTTCGAGGTAGGTGATCATGTTTTTCTCAAGGTTTCTCCTTGGAAAAGCGTGATGAGATTTGGTAAGAAAGGAAAGTTGAGTCCAAGGTTTGTTGGACCATATGAAATTATGGAGAGAGTTGGATCAGTTGCATACCGAGTGGCTTTACCTCCGAGTTTATCTCAGGTACACAATGTTTTTCACGTTTCGATGTTGAGAAAGTATATGCCAGATCCATCTCATGTTTTGAGTCCAGAGGTAGTTCAGCTGGAAGTGAACCTATCTTATGAGGAAAACCGGTCCAGATTCTTGACCACAGTGAGCAAGTGTTACGGAATAAGGTGATTCATCAGGTAAAGGTTTTTTGGAAAAACCATATGATTGAAGAGGCAACATGGGAATCTGAAAATGCAATGAGGGATAAGTACCCCCATTTATTCGATAAGTAAATAAATTGCGGGGACGCAATTTTCTAAAGGGGGGAAGGATGTAAAATCCCAAGTAAGTAATGAATAATAGATATTTTTATCTATGTCTATTAATTATTAATATAGTGTTATAGAGGCTTAAAATGAAAATAAATACAATCTTATGCATGGAATACACTAATATTCTTAAAAGATTGTTTTACTGCCTTATGATTGCAAACCATTTTTGAATCTATATTTTGAGAATTTTATAAACTATGTTTGTCAAAATAAACTTATCCTTTATTATTGGGACATCAAAATTTACCTTGTGTGAATTTTTGGTATTTTTCTGACAATGTTCATTTTTTTAATGAATAGTGAAAAATACTGCATTTTACATCAAAAATGTTTTTTGATATAATTTATTTATATGATTAGATTATGTTTTGAATTGGTTTTGAAGTGAAATTAGAATATATTTTTACAATTTTATCCAATGGTGTTCATTGGAATCAATTTCACTTTGAAATTAGACTTAAACTGGTGTCAATCTTTTGATACTTATTATTTTGTAAAAACACGCTATTTGCTCTAGCAGCGGGAATTAATTATTAAATTAATTAATGTGAATTATATTATTTGAATTTTGTAAAATAGACTTCATTTTTGAATTCAGAATATCAAATATAGCTTATGGTGAATTTTTTGTAATTTTCTGAAAAACCTCAATTTTTGATGAATAGTGAAACCACTAAGTGGTAATCAAGCAAACTGATTTTTCAGTTAAATGAAAGTTTACCACTAATGTGTATTGAATTTTGAAAATTCGACAAACATGGTTGTCATTAAGAAGTAAAATTTGGTTCAATGAGATTAAAATAATTTTTTGTTGAATAGTAACTTATTATGTTTTTAATCGCGATTAGTGGTAATTAGTGTAGTTTAAGGTATAAATAATGCTTTAATAATATGAAATGACCTAGACACATGTCCCAACCTTATTGGTTGTGTCATGGCCGACCAAGAAAAGCCATGGGTCAACTTGGGGACCCCATGGAGACATTTTGGTTGGGAAATGACATAAATAACTTTTTATTAAATGTTAAAGTAAAAATGACACAAACATAATATGTTTTACAAAAACAATTTTTACATGGGGTTATAAAGCTCAGATATTTGATTATAAATAGTAATTGGAAAGATAAAAATATTTCCTACATCATAGTATTTTTTTATGATTTTTAGAAATTAAATAAATTAAATTATTTATGACATAATAATGATGCAGCGATGACATCATTATTTGACGATTTAAATAAAATGGAAAGACAATGTAAAATCTATGAACTACACATGGCCAAAACCAATTGGATGAGTGTATTTCGAACCCATATCACCTTATCCACGAATTATATCAATGTGGGTCCTTTTAAAACCGAAAAACATTTTCAAATAAAGTAATATTTCTTTACTTTCCAAAAGTGCCCCTCCTCTCCTCTTATAAAATGCCCCCACCTCTACCTCATTTCACACACTCCTCAAGCCTTTGGCTCGGCAAAACCCTGCCCATTTACTCTCTCCACATCCCTCTCCTCATCCTAGAGGATTCACTTTGGGCAGAATCCTTTCAAAGTAAGCCTTTAGGCTCAAATCAAAAGGAGTTACACTTTTAAAGATAATTCATTCTCTCATGTTCATTTGTTTTATTTTGCTTCTCCAACCCCCTAAACTCTTTTTATTTACTTATTTTGTAACAACACCAGTATCTTCAATATACAAGTATGTTGTTATAATATTTATTTGAGCTACACTCTCACACAACTACATCAAATGGTTAAAGAACATACGGTTTCCGTGGATGGCGAAATTCTGCCTCCCGAAACGATGATTGTTCAACACTCATTTAACACCTTCAAAGGTGGCCATTATGATGTAACTATTTTTATATATGATATATAATATGTTTATGTTTTCTTTAAGCTTCTGTTTTTTTCATTTTGGGCATACCTTTATGGTTTCCATTATGGGTAAACACGATATCTTCATTTTAGGAAGTGCGGACTACCGCCCCCTCAAAGTGATTTGATTCATTAAATACCATATGTGGGACATATAAAGTATGGAACTATGATATTATATATGATATTATACTGGAATTATAATATACCTTTATATAATTATGATTCCATTCTATAAAATACGAAATAGAAATGAAAGTAGCGTTCATGCGTACGTACGGCTTACCGTCTCCATGAACGGTGCATTTCATTTCTTACCTCTAAATGATTATGTAATATTATAAATGCATGTATGTACTGGATATATATGACATATATGATATCTACATCATGAAATACCATTCTGTATATAATGAACCTTTGACCAAAATAACAACATGTAAGTGTATGAAGTCTATTTTTGACTTAAGAACCAAATACCGACAAAATGAACATTATTAACTTAACTGATTACATGATGTTCATAACATGGTATAAAAGGAATAATGAACTTGAAAAAGATTCATAATCAAGTAGAGAATAACTCAAGTTTATTATTCAGGAGATTGAAGAACGGTCGGGTCAAGTCGGATACGAGGTATGGGACTTCGTCTCAATCTTCTTTCATTGAGGCATATTTTATTTTATACACAACTTTCTTTTATACGGTGTATAAACCCCTTTAACTTTTACGTTTATTCAAAAGGAATCTTTTTTATATGAAGCATTTACTAAATGACAAAAGGGAATGTTTTTGTCGTACGTATGCGGCGACAACGACTTCTCCGCTGTCGTGACCGTTATTTGAGTTTCGGCTTCCTCTACAAGCCATACCTTCTTTTTAAAAGAAAAATAAATACAATGTTTTACTTTTCTTTTATTTTGGTATTGAAAATGGTTTTCACAATGTTTTTTTGTGTTGTATTGATATCTTGTGATTGAAATGAGGAAATTTTATGTTTCCTTTACGCATGTTTTATGTGATACGATTATGTTATGGTTCTTGGGCATTATTATGAAGACGGGTGGTTCTGTGATAAACTAAGGGTGGGTGAGCCCGATATAGCTCTCCAATGCATTGGGTAATGCGAAGGAGTGAAACGTTAAGGTTTCTCCGAAGAGATTTTAGGGAATATACTGTGATGGGTATTCCAAACGTAACCAAGAGGGTTACTCCCTACGTAAGAAATTTATGAATGCCTCAAGTTACCTTTATGTCTTATGATTTCTATGATTTATTCATGATTTTATGAGGTATGTTAAAGTGCCTATAAAGTATTATTTCATTCTTATGTATATATGAACTCATGTTTCCTTTCCATGTTTTTTTATAACCCATACTGAGTTTTTATGCTCATCCCATGTTTTTGAAATGTTTTCACAGGTCAAGGGAAAGGTATATGATAAGATGATAGAGTCAAGGATGTGTCAATAAATAATCCATGTTTTATTTTAAATGTGTTTCCATTGATGGGAATGAAGAATACTATCTTTATGTAACCACTTTTTTTATATGTGGAATGTAATGCAAGTTTTATGATCTAATTCTCTAAAACTCTAAACCAGAAAAGATCCTCAATGTGTAATCCTGTAATAACTTAAGATTAAGTAAGGTTTAAGGCTGAGGACTTATAAAAATAATAGGTATAAATAATAAAAAAATATAAAATATAAAAAACTAGAGATATTTATGAAATTATAAAAAAAATTAAGAGTATGATAGTATTATTATTGTATTGAAATTAGTAGTGAAAAAAATAGTAAGTGGAATAAAGTGGAAGGGTATAATGTTCCTTTTTAAATATGAAGACATGATTATAAAATAAGACTCACCACTCCTCTTATTAAATAAATGAAATTTATAAAATTTATATTTTTATCTAATGAAATGGTTCAAGTAATAATATTAGAGGATTATAAATTATAATTTACTATCAAATCCTACATATTTGTTCACTCCCATTGAGAAAAGTTATAGAAAATGTTTGAGAGTTAATAAATCAACAATGGTATCATTATTGAGATTAGTTTCCTATGATTATGGTGAAGGAAATATTATTTCTATATAAAAATATTTGAATCATGATAAGTATTTGTTTTAAATCAGGAAACCCAAAACTCTATTTGAAGCTCTAATAAAACTTTATTTTTCTCTTTAAATTTTTATCATGACAAACATTCAAAAAATATTTATCTACTTCTGTTCTATTTAAAACTTTCCCCCCGTATACACTATGACATTTACCCTGAGTTGATTATCTATGATGGTTCCACTGATGTTGAGTTTTTAGGTGATCCATGGTAGTTGCGCTTATTCTCCAGTCATTAATCTGAGATGATTCTTTCTACAGATCCTAATAGTACACTTCATCAACATGTACTAATGTGGATTGTTTTATCATTTAATAAAATAAAATAAGCTTTGATTCCTATGAATTATATAAATGAAACACTATCTGGACCACCACATACAAATTGAATAAATGAATAAACATAAACTGGTCCTTCTTTTTGGACTCCCACCAAGCAAGGTTAGTGATTTCATTCATTAATTACTTCTTGTTTCTCTAGCACAAAATCGAATAAAGAACCTATACATACAAATAAATGTTTACACAATGTTGTGACGTTTCATGTCACCATTGTGTAATATGTTAAATTTTGTGGAATAATCACTAATAATATTCAATTATTGGGTTCCCACTAGTATAAATGTCTTTAACATTATCCTTTTATTATGAATATCTTATGTGTATTTATATATTTTTTATACCAAATGAATAGTTTAGAAACACAATATTGTGAACATAAATAAAAAATTGATGCATTAAATGATATGAAAAGAAATTATATATGTGGAGTTAAAGAGTTCATGAAGTTTGAAATAGTCAATGCATATGACCCTTCACAAATCTGTTGTTTAGGGTGATGTTGTAACCATTCAAGAAAAAAATATTGGGAGTGTTAAAAGAACATTTTACTTTCTACGGAATCTATAATAGTTATATATGTTGGACTAAAATGGGGAACACTAAATGTTCACACAAATTGGGATTAAAATGTATTATTGATCAATTTATATTAATACCATTGTAAATGACGTTGGAGGTCATATGGAAGAAATGAAAATGAAAATTGAAGATAACCTTCATCAGTTTTCAAAGATTATGAAAATAAATTATTGTTATAGGAGAAAATTTTATATTTTTGGTACTAAATATACATCATTATTATCTATATTGAAGTTATATAATATTTTAATATGATAGCAGATGGAGTGAGACCATATTTACAGAACTACTTAGTCTCTAGAATGATATTCTACTAGAATAAAATGAGCATCTCTATCAAACATATGACACTAAAAAAATGCTGCAATCAATGGTAATTAGATCAAAACAAATATATGCACATAAAAAATAATCCATATTGTTTTTTAATGATCGCAAATCGCTCATAAAATTCCCGTTGTGTGGAATGAATCAATAAAATAAAGATGAACCATGTCATTAGAAAGTATTATATTGGTTTCCCATTATTCGAAGGCTTAGATGATTATTTTTATTCCCTGAAATATCTATATAATTGAAAATGAATATAGAATTCTATAGTTAAAGATGGAAAACTATGTCACCCAGTAGACTCTCCTAAATGGAAAAAATTGATTATGAGTATCAGGAATTTGGAAATGAGTCATGAAAAATCTGAGTTGCATTATCTACAGATGGAGTGAATCCTTTTGTTGTGTAGAGTAGTACTCAAAATATGTGGACAACCGGGTTGGTAAATTATAACATGCCACTATAGTTATGCATAAAGCCGAAACAAATTATTGCTCCTCTGCTAATATTTAGTGAAAAATAACCTAGTTATGATTTTAATGTCTAATTGGATCCATTGATTGATGATTTGAAATTGTTTTGTGATACTAGTGTTGCATTTAATGATTCTCAAATAAGTGATGAATTCACATTCAGATCCATATTGTATGGGATGATTAATAAATTTATATCTTATATAAATTCTTTAGGCTATATAAATAAAGAGATGCTAGGGTGGGCCATTTTTGAATAATGAACAAACGAAGTTCGGAGGAAACATTCCTCAATGTCAATATATTTATGGAATCATATATTTTTACCCTAAAAACAAAAAATCTAATCCTAAATTACCTAATTTGATAGGAATACTGAACACTGTGCAATTCCAAGTCCTCAAACATGTGATCAAATATTCGAAAAAGTAATATTTAATGACACGATTTTTTGTAATACAATATTAAAACCATAAAAATCCATGTTTAAAGAGAGATCAATTTTTTTTAAATTTTGGATTTGGATTCTTTTTACTTCACACAATTATTTTATATCATGCATATATAAAAAAATGTATTAAATTGGGTTATTGGAAAATTACAAAATGATTCTAAAAAAATAAAGGTATCAAGGATGGGTTTGACATGATTGAAATGTAGATAATTTAAGAGAGTGAATTGATAGAGGGTATAATGATAATTTTCTACCTTCAACTACTTACACTCTATCATGAAAAGAAAAATTGAATATTGAATATATTTTTAATGATGTAGAAGATATAGAGGGGTATTTATAAAATACTACCAATTTCATTTGAATGAATAATTTTATGTTACAGGGTATAATATCACATGACTATAATGTTAGGACGTAAGTTTTTTTTGGCCATAGATTTATGTGGAATTGATCCTATAGATGTAAAACATACATTAAAAAAACTATACTTCTTTTTCAAATCAATATTTAGTAATGTTATGGACCTGAAATATTTTCAAATCATGAATAAAAATATTTTAGGCACATTATGTGAGTTAGATATGTTCTTCCCACCATCATTATTTCATATAATGGTCCACTTGATGATTCACATGGTGAGAGAGGTTTAACTATGTGTTCAAGGCCATTATAGATGATATACCCCGTTGAATGGTATATGATTTTTTTAAAGGGTGCATCAGGAATTAAAGTCAACTAGATGGTTTTATTGAATAATTATATACTCTTAGAGAAGAATTAGAATTATGTAATGATTAACTATTAGATGTTGATAACATCAATCTCCCAAAGTCTCAACATAATAGATGACTAATGGGAAAATAGACTTCTAGAAGTGATATTGTTACAATTAGATTGAGGACAAAGAGAAATATCACTTAAACATTTTACATAATAGTGAAAATGTTGACTTATATGTTGAATCCCATAAAGATATTCTTGGACATTTGAATCCTTCAAGGGATGATGGATCAATATAAAATTGACATAATAATTAGTATATTGGATGGTTTTCATAACATATTCCTAGAGTTATTTAATATGTGAATTCAATTACTTGAAGACTTCGATGGCTAGCCATGAGACCAAATTTAAATGTTATATCTGAAACTATTTCTGTAATTAATGGTTAAAAATTCTAAAAAAAGAACATGATGAACATCGTATGATGTAAAATAGTAGAGTTATATTTATAGAAGAAGCAATGAACATATCTGGTTATTTGTATAGAAATCCAATTTATGCATGCATGTCATATTTATCCATCATTGAACAAAATAATGAGTTGTATTATACAACATTTCAAGTGTCGATTTTCCATTAAAAATGGGTAGACTACATAAGTTTAGTGTATATTGATTAAATGGGATTTGTGAAATTGAATTTCATTATAGAAGTGGATTAGGGTGAGACATATGAAAATTGTATCACAAGAAGTGCATGTAATTTATGTCTCAGGTCAAACAAATAAGAATTTGCCAATTATCCTACCTTTGAATAAAAACACTATAGGTTTAGATGTAAATTCAATTTATGATGACTCTTTAATTTGGAAAAAAGTCATCCCCCAACTATTCCAATATTGAAAAGTAGTTGAACATTATTGGGGACTCTAAGGAAGTTATTTGGTTACTCGATAAAGGATCAAAATCCCACTATCCTTTAATGAAATGAATGAGTGTTCAATGAATGGTTAGATATTTTTAAATACAAATGATTTTCATCATAATATTAAGTGTTCTCTACAACATTTATATAATATAAATTAAAATTTTCACTACTAAAAAAGAGAATATCTTCTTAACATGATGTTGTTATAAACATCAGTGAAGAAAAGATAATTAATGAAAATAAAAATGACTTACTAGTGGATCATCAACATGTTGATAATAAAACAAGAACGACACAAAATAACAATTTTAAATAACATTATAAAGGAAATAATAAATGGTATTATATTTGAGGCTGGATGCAATCAATGTTTCCTACTTATTGACCTCATTATGTTAATGTTGATTAGTTATATTGGGTTCACAATAATCATGAATTTTAAATTTTATATAGATAAATTAAATTATGTCCAACCTATAATGAAGGTAACCCTTTGGGGTGATATTAAGGTAATTTTACTGTATTCTTTATCCATTTTATTGAATAATTATAATATTAAAAGTTGATTAAAATTTCATTCTCCCTTGTAGAGTATTTTTTAATTTTATATTATTTTCATAAGAAATATTTCTTAGTATCCCTTGGAAAATCCCATAACTGATTATAGACACTTCTTAAAATGCATAATCTTCGGGATTCTGAGGGGAATGTAAATCCCCACACCCCTGTTATTTATAGATACATTACAAAGAAGGAAACATGGAATGATTTCATAAATCATTATGATAAGAAATTATTTCTGGTGCATTTTATCGATAATATATTATTTGATATTATTTATTTTATCCTATTTGAGTGAAAAAAAAATTAATTTATGAAAAACATATCGACGAAAATAAAAAATGTGAATCAAAACCAATGTACCCCTATCACAGTGCAGGTATGTAGTATGATTCACTAGGGAAGAAAATGGTGTGTATTTTTTACTATAAAATTAAAATTTAATGTATTATAAATCAATATATTTTATTTTTCTTATATAAAAATCCTTGAATCAAAATCAAAATCCACTTCTACCCTATATCATGTTCTATGGAAGGAGGTCCACTAAAATAATGATGGAAAACTAATTTTTTAAAACAAAAAAAACTGAATAGGATGCATGTGTAAGTTTGACATAATACTAACCTGTTATGCTTTATAATAGTATTGCATTAAAATTATTTACTTATTTTTGAATGGTTTTTAAATAGATTATACATGGGAATTGGTACTGGAAATTCCTAAATTAAATAAAATTTATGTATATTTGAAGGATATGGAACTATATGGCCACGTTAGAGGTCTTTAACTTGGAGTGTCACCTTGAACATATTTTAAGATGAAATAGAGGTAATATGATACATATTGGTATATGAAATAAATGATTGTAAAATATATTTTTTCTAATTTATTATTATCGAGTCCTATTTGGAAGACCAATATATGTGAAAGGATTAAAGAGAACTGGAAGTGGGGCAAAGATCATCACATGAAGAGCCAAGTTACCTCACTGGATTTGAGGCTATTCATTCCTCCTTAACTCCATACCATACCTAAGGTAATCAATTATTTCATTACCTTTTCTCTTAGATATAAATCATACATTTTTTGATAATGTTATATTACTAAAATTATATCGGATGAGGTTATATGTGATTTCAATCAGTCATCACCCATGCACCACCTTGTTATTAGCGGTATGGTTTAAAATATCAAAGGACTCATGCTACAAAAAAATATCTAAAAAAATATCAGATGATATTGTGGATTGAATCTGATCAAGAGATGAGCATTGAGTTCTAGTTCCACATGTTGATTTGGTCACTACAATGGTCAATGATACTAATGTAACATTCATATAATGAACATCTGAAATTATAAAGATATATCCAGCATTTCATTAATAGTTAATTTCAAATAAAAACCAATAATAGTTAATGAAAAATGAATAAAATAAGGTATGATATTATAGATTGATAAAATGATGGGGAAATAGAAGGTCAGATCAAGAAAATCTAGTGAATCGACCATGAAAACAAAAGGACCTTCTGATAGTAACCTCACCCATCAAGTTCCACTATATCTTGTATCAGCACTAAATGTTCATAAAATAACAAAATATAAATAATAGAGATATGTACTACATTCAATATGAAGAAAAACTATTTTTAAAGGTCACTATAGATGTTGTTGGTCTAGGATGTATAAATGAAATTATCAAATTTAAATTACTGGGAGTCTCTTTGGTGAATACATATATGAGGTGGATTTTCATAATCTGTCTGTCTAAAAAAATTATCTACTATGTTCATTAAAGTAAATGACTATTCATATTTACAATAATAATTTCAACTACTAATATATATTGGAAAACCCCTATGAATGAAGAATTGGATTCATAAATCCCTATATTGTCTCCACATAATAAATTTCATTGGAATTGAATGAAATAAATAAGAAAAAAAAGATGAACTACGTGTCAAATTTAAGAAGAAATTAATAGATGAATAATCAATTTGGATACCATAGTTGTTTATTTTTTTGGATCCAATGCCTGGAGTTCCATCAAACCAAACCCATGTGATTTTTATTGTTAATTCATAATGCACTAAAATACAAAATTTGTAGAAAATAATTTAATTATATATTTTAGTTTTTCAATAAAAGACAATTTTGTTATGATAGAGAAATATATAGATATATGATAAATTATGGTATGAGGTTGGTTACTGAACATAATAACACATATAATTTCATTCAATGGAAATATATTATGAATTATATATAAATATTTATGTATTTAAAAATATATTTAAAAAATTACTTATTTTTTTCAATGGTTCTGTAGTTTCCAAAGAGAAATAATAACAAAGATTATGGATATTAAAAAAAATTATAAAAGATATCATATACTATCAAAATATCAGTATCCCTAAATAGGTAAATTATAAAGGTAATTTAAATTTGAATAAAAATATTTTTTAATATATTTTGGTCAATATTTTCTCAATACTTCCTATATTTTCAAAAAAATAATGAACTCAAAAGAAGAAGTAAAATTTTTTAGAGATTGGTGGGAAGAATATATGGTGTTAAAATATCTTCCCAAATCAAATATAGGTGATTAACTATTATTGTTTTGATCTATTATGGCCCATGACCGTAGAGAAACATTTCTAAAGTAAAATATTATTATCACAATGCTTATATATTACTTTTGATCTATTCCCTAAAGAAAAGTATAATGGATGGAATCGATTTTTTTAGAAATGAAATGAAAACATTCAGGGCTTCAGAATGTATACTGATATCATGAATAGGTGGCTTTCTACTACTTATCTAGTTAACTTTTTGTTTTTAATATACTTTTATAGTTAATTTACTTGTAATTTTTATTTGAAAATTATTTTTGTTAATTCTCAAAGAGGATATTAAGAAATAAACGCAACTATAATTGTTTTTTATTTAAGAAGGATGATGTACTCATGTACTATGATTATATAATCAATAAGGATGATTCACTAACAATTATGAACATTCCTTTATATTTTTTAATGAATTCAATATTTTGGATTCTCATACAACCATATCGATAGATACCCCAAAATGTTTAATGCATTGAAAAATTAAAAAACATGGTGTAATGTGTGGAATTAACCACACCTCAATTTGATAAATGGTATTCCTTTTATAACCTTGATTTTTGGTATTTAGTTAAAAATTGACATTATAGTTAAGAAAACATGTTACATACCCAAAACTAAGAAAACACATTCATATTATTTTGATTGTTTATAAAAATAAATCATAAGTCATTTTTCTTGTATAGGAATTGGTCTCACCAAAATCCAATACATGGTGTTCCCTATGTGACTTGAAGTTTATTTTTTAAGTTTAAATTTACACATTAGTTCAAAACACACATTAGATTGTCAAAATAAAGAAAAAATTCATATTGATTTGATATTTTAGGGAAATTTTCCAGAAGACATGTTTTACATGTCGGAATCATCCAAAAACCAATCTAATACAAATTGTGACTTATATGGTTGAAAGTGTGTGTTTTTAATATAAGTGTATCATTTTAGTTTGAAACACATATCACATATAAAAAACCTATATAAATATTAGATTGTTTTTAGGATTTTATAAAATTATCCATAATTTATTTTTGACATGTAGGAGTTATCCTCTCATCAATCCAATCCTAATGTGGTCTGAATGACTCAAATTATGTGTTTTTAATATAGATGTTCCATTTTATTTTAAAACATACATCAGATAGACAAAACTAACAAAAAATGATGGGATTTTTTTCAAACATTAATACAATGAGCCATAAATAGATTTTCATTCATAATATTTTACTTCACGCTAATCTTAAACATGATGTGGTCAGTTGGATTGAAATATATCATTTAAATATAATAGTCGCATCCCTATTTAAAAAAAGCAACTAACCAAAATTGAAAAAATGAGCTCACGTTATTTTAAAATTTTCTTAAAATGATCCATACATAATTTTTGACATGTGGTAATCAACCACACACCAGTCGGACCCCCGATGATAACAGTATGACTCAAAATGCATACATTCAATATAGACGTGTCATTTTAGATTAAAACATGCATCTAATCACCAAATAAAATCATATAAGACGTAATTGTATTTAATTTTTTTTAAAAAAAACCACAATACATTTATTATAAATAAAAATTTTCCTCACACTAATTCAACATATAATGCGGTCAATATGAATTGAATTGGGTGTTTTCAAGATAAAATTGTCATTTTAGTTTAAATCATGAATCAAATAGCCAAAACCGAGAAAATGAATTCATATTATTTTCAATCATTATGATAATAATCCATAATTAAATATTTATATATATGGATTTATCACACCCGAATCTGATACATGGTATGGATGATATGACTCATAGTGAATGATTTCAACATAATGGTGTCATTTTAGTTTAAAACACACATCACTAGTAAAAAATGATAAACTTGGATTGGATTGCTTTAAATATTTTATAAAATGATACATATTTAATTTTTTATGCATATAAATTTATATTACCTCAATTTGACACATGATGTTGTTCGTATGACTTAAAGTGTGTGATTTTAATATAAAAGATCCATTTTAGATTTAAACATATGTCACATTGCCAAAATTAAGAAAATTAGTTCAAATTGTTTTCAAACATTCAAAAAATTATACATAACTCATTTTTGATGTTTATGAATAAAATTAACCTCAATATGAAACCCTATGTGGTTGGTATGACTCGAAGTTCTTGTATTCAATACAAAGAAGCAGCATTTTAGTATAAAATGCATATCAAATTGCCAAAATTTAAAAAATGAGCATTAATTGTTTTTAATAATTTGAAAAATGTCCCATAAATTATTTGTGACATGTAATATTTGATTCCACATCAGTCTAATGCATGATGTGATCGATATGACTATAATTGTGTGATTCCTATATAATGGCATCATTTTAGATTAAAACGCACGTCGTTGTAAAAATAGTGAAACCAATATTGGATTGTTTTCAAACATTATGAAAAATATCCATAATTCATTTGCGATGTGTAAAAATTCACTATACTTCAATCTCATACATGATGTCATCAAAATGTCTCTATGTGTGTGTTTTCAATATATAAGATCCATTTTAGTTTAAAACAAACATCACATAGGCAAAACTGAGCAAACATTCTTAGATTTTTTCTCATCATTTTATATAATATTTAATAATTAATTTCATTAACAATTTTATTTTTAACTATTTTAGTTATTTCTTATTGAGATAATTCTTGAGGTGGTACAAGATATCGTGTGAAAATTGAAGGCTTGTTCTCAATCCAACAGCTCTTGAATTGGATCACATTCATATTTAGTGTTTCTTATCACCACAGTTGTGATACAATTCAAAGGAATCTTATTTTTAAAATAATAAGAACTTTTTTGAAATTTAAGATTTATCCACAACTCAATACGATACATGGTTTTCCTAGTATGATTCTATGTAGATGTTTTTAGTTTATAATGGAAGGATTGTGTTTAATTTATTTTGATATATTATTTTTTAAATTATAATAGTTTTCTAATATAATTAAATTATTTTTCTTAATATTGGGTTGTTTTTATTTTAAACTAATAACATGAGAAAGGGTCGGGGCCAAAGACATAAAAACATTGAAGTTTTTCAATATCTATCATAAATTTTTCATAATAATGTAATGGTAGAATCCAATGTTTGAAATGTATAAAATAAAGTTTTATTTACTTATATTTGTGTTAGAAATTTATTAAAATTAAATTATTTATTTTCTTATTATGATTGATCCTTGTATTTATTTCTATTGTGTGCTATGATTTTAACTCAACATTGTAGATGTATTCCCCTTTATCAAACATAGTAATAGTGTTGACAAAATATCCCATAATCAGTGCTAGAAAATGCATTGATAAAGGGATTGCTTATCATTGCTGATCTAGTGATGATAAAGGACCCCCTTTATCAGCAATGTTTTTAGTGCTTATAATGTAACCCTTTATCAGTGCTAAACTAGAGCACTGTGAAAGGACAAGTTATTTTAATGATGCATTGGTTTTCAATGATTTTTGTGATGAAAAATATATATTCTAATTTTACTAGAGAAATTATTTACATTAGTTTGTACCAATATAAATATAAAACAATTATAGATTAAAAGATTTGTAAATTTTTCTTATAAAAAATCACATGTATCTTTTTTGACACCATTTCCATGTAGTTTGATGCGCGATATATATGTATGGTAGTAGGTTGGTGGAAAAGTATTATGCTATCATCTGGGGAGAAGGATGGTGTTTCTTGGTATTAGTGGATGAAGATGATGAGGGATTTTTATGGGCAGATTTTTGTTGATGATCAGTTGGGTGAAATCATATTTCTTCATTTGATGTGACTGGGGGATTCAAACTTTGCAACACGAGGCATGTGGATGATGAGAGGTTCCATCACCTAGGTCATATTAGGGGGAATTATTTTAGTTTTATTTAACGAAGGGTGATAACATGTGTCATGAACTCCTCCCACTAAATATACCACAATGAGGGGAGGGATATGATGACCATCAAGTCCCACCACAAGTGGCCCTCAATATGAGAACATTCATTGAGGATATAAAAAAATATCACGGTATGGAAGGCATTACCCACTATAAATGAAATAGGATTGGAAAATGAGATAAAAAAATTGTAAAAAACTCTATTCAAAAAGTATAAAGGAAAAACTAAATGTATCCCAAAATGCATTGAAAAATTATAGTTGATACATATAAAAGACTCCAATGTAAATACCGAAAAGGAAATTCTATGGAGTCTACTCCAGAAAAACTCTAACCTAGGTATTAATATCAAGAACGGTTCCCAATGTCCACCTAGAAGTTTGGAATTTAATTCATATATGTAGGGTGATCATACAAGGCATAATCAATAAAGGAATATCAAATGTCTTAAGTGCATATGTGAAAAACGCATTCTAATGATCCATTGAAGAAATAATATAACTAATAAGCACCTACACATGTCATATAAGAAAAACCCAGACTCACCATGTCTCACTCACTAAATCACCCATCCAAGATAATAATATAACATTGATATCATAATCACGAATGGTACCTCACTACAGCTTCTCCACTAATTTTTCACTCCCACACCCCATTTTCAAATGTCCTATACTCCCATCCCATCCACAAATACCACATCACATCACATCATACCCATATAAACCTGGACCACACATCACAACACCTCACATCCCAACCACATGAACCTAGGCCATACATCCCATTCATCACATTTACCCCATAGAAACATATGACACACATCATATCACATCACATCCCACCTACTGACAACTATACTACATGTCAAATAAAATCACAACTAAAACCATAGTAATAGGGTATCATAAAATTGAAGGACATAAACCTTGTTCCCTCCTCATAACATACATGCCCCCACCACATATCATATCACAACATCACATATTTCACCTAAACACATGTTATAACACATCTCATCATGCACAAATACATATAGTCTATCACATCATCACAACATAATCCCTAGCACAAACATGTATCACTACTACTGATGGAAGAGTGGGAGAGAGTGGAAAGCCATATGTTCGTATCACTACTATCACGTATATTGGAGAAAACAACCATAACTAAGCACTTATGATAATTGGTACGGTAATAAAACTTGAGTGGGGAACATATAAAATAACATAACCATTCAAGGTATAGAGATATCACGCAATACCCAACCCATGTTTTCACATTAACAACACTAGTGGACATTACATCACTATTATGAACCACACATAAACCATCTCAACCAATTAAACCACTACATGCAACACAACATAGCTACAACACAAGTCCACAAAACATTTCCCACTTTTAATTACCATTTCAACACATTTATTCATTATTCATTTCATTTCACATTACACAATTCATTAATTTTATCCATTAAACACACTATTATTTCCAGTCCATTTCCATTATCTACTAGCCTATTTTGTTTTTTTATTATCAATGTTCTACCTATGACTGAATGAGAAACTATCTTAGCTACTCCCTGCTGAAACAGGCCCAACACACACAACCACCACCACAACATCACACATCCACCACCATCATTACATTGGATCACCCAACCCATATCACCATGAAAACCTCACATCACACAACCACAAATACATTGAAGAACTACTACCATGGAACAACAACTATGCCACAATCATTGTTCCACAACCACTACATGAAAAACACTAGGCCACAACCACTATGCCACAACCATTGTTCCACAAACACTACACCATAACCACTACTCCACAACCACAGTTCTGCAACCACTATGTCATAACCACTACGACACAATAACTATGCCACAAATACTATGAAACAACCACTGGGCCAAAACCAATATTGTAGAACTAATATCCCACAATCACTGAGACAAAACCACTACACCAAACCCTCATCGTACCACATCTCACAATTACAAAAATCACATCTATGTTAACAAAATTCCATATCACAACAGTATACATCACACATCTGAAATGGTAACCTTCATTACTATATAATAGATTAAGAAAAATATGTAAAAAAAACACAGGCATAGAAAATAACCTTGAAAAATAGCTTCCATAATTATTCATGGGCATATATCATTGTACTTATTTAATATTCATGGGTGTTATCACATAAACCAAAAAATAAAGAAAATGTATTATTAGACAAATTTATGTTCCTTAGACTTTTATTTAAGGTGATATCACAAAATAAGGAAAAAATGGTCAGTACAACCTATAAACTACAACAAAAACAAGGATCCCATGAGCCATTATTTTCAGACTTCGAAATAAAAATTAACAATATAATTAAAATAATAACATTGTTGTAACGCACGATACAACTCCCTTTTCAAATTAGTTTTATTATTCTAATTAATTATCTGATTAGTTCCACCGTTAATTTCCACCCAATGATAAGGGAAATAATAAAAATATCACACATAACACATAAAAGAGTTTGAATGAGTATCTCCTACCTCATGGAATCATTTCGATCTTTCTATGATCTATAGGGAGAAAAGGAAACTACTTAGAAACCATCCTAGCATAATAAACTCACGGATCAACCTAAACCACACCAAGGGATGATAGAAATTAATCCAATAAACATATCAATAAAAAAATTTACAACTATAGTGAATATCCAGTGAATAAAGGAAAACCATGCTGGGTGAGAGGAGAACTCGCCACAAATCACCTATGGGGATGCACTGGAACGAATAAATTGAAATAGGTGGATGGGGTTTGAAGATCCTATAAGAGCTAAAAAGGGTTATTCAAAATAATGATGAAGGGAGGGAAGCCAAATAAAAACAGAATCAACCTTGAATGGTTTGAAAACAACATGGAACCAAAAACATTTATATTTTGAAAGCAATTATTGATGTGAATTCCCATTTTTCAAAATTCCACTAAAATTCAAATAAACCAGGATTAAATTAATTACATGTCACAAATTTACCTTTCAATATATAGATCCAATTCAACACACTCACATGAACCAAAAAAGTGTGAATTATTAGGCTTCAAAAGCCATGAATCGCTAATTAAGACCATATTCCACTTTCATGATGTGAATTTATCACTGCATCTCTACTGCACCTACATCCAATTTGATCATCCTCATACAGCCTCTGAAACACCTACAACCCCAAAAAACCATCGAAGTAATTCCTAGGAAGGAATGGAATGTAACATTAGATACCTATCAATTGATCCCCATCCTTGAGAATCAAAACCAAACCAGAGAAAAAAAATGGTTTCGAATAACCATCTTGTGATATACATCTCAAGGATCTCATCACTCCACAAATGATACCACCAAAAAAACATGCCAACCAAAACACCTATGAAACACAATTTACAACCACATCATCATTTCTAACCAATTACAACAATACATCATCCAATACTGTAAAACTCCACTACAATTTCTCACAACCGTCACACAACAGCCACATGGCCCAGACCAACATCCACTACAAACAACACATAGAACTATTCCAAAAACACAAATTTGGTAATTCTAACTTCTATTTTAACACACTATATTAACCAGTCAACACTAACTTGAATGAATTATTTTAATCACATCATTTTATAATTAATCTTAATTTGGAATCAATTCCTTTATTTTAGTGTGTTAAAAACATTATCATAAAAAATTCTACAATGTAAAAAACACCTCATAACATAATAATATATATACAAAACATCATCAGACCAAAATGGAAAATGAAAAACATAAAATAGAAACATGTAATATGAATGAATCAGTGTATCTCACTCATAAGTATTCTTATCTAGGCCACCATTCCTCTAAAAAAAGAGAACAAATGGAATGGTTCATCAACAAAACTCACTCACTCGATGATCCTATATCACTAGTGGATTATCTAAAAACACAGTATTGTACATGATATCCAACTATCCCTAGTCAATAACATGGGATTAATTCTTAAGATACTAATGAATCATAGAAACATGGAAAATGTTTTGGATCCTCTGTAACTGCAGTGGAAATTCCAACTGTAACACCACTTCACAAGCTCCCCCTAAAACATTAAAGGGAAAAGAAAACCTATGATAAATCTGATTCCCCATGCCAAAACTA
The DNA here is from genome assembly GCA_963277665.1 of Viscum album. Classification (NCBI taxonomy): domain Eukaryota; kingdom Viridiplantae; phylum Streptophyta; class Magnoliopsida; order Santalales; family Viscaceae; genus Viscum; species Viscum album. The sequence goes on along the minus strand of OY728119.1, from coordinate 1,856,426,054 downwards.
TATTTCTCACACCTAGGGGACATCTCAAAAACACATGGTATCCAACCTTGAACTCTATGGGCCTTCAATTATGATCATCATTGGACTTCTTAGGGTCCTATGACACCCCCATCCTCTCTTGAACCAATTATATCATCTTGGTCATTCTATGAGCCACATCATGACCAAGAACTAATAACTCTCTTAACTCTATATAGCATAATATAGAATGAAAATTTTTCCCATTAAAAAGATCAAATTGATCCATTCTAATTGATGTCTGATAGGTATTATTTTTCTCAAACTCAACCGAAGGAATGTCAGATTCCGAACACCTACTAATTTCCAAGATGCATTCTCAAAATATATATTCTACAAATTGGATATTATGCTTCATCTACTCATTTATCTGATAGTGGAAATTAGTTATGAGATAAAATATTATCCAATTTTCATGAAAAACGCCCCTGTAGTTGATCAAATTCAATTTCTGATCAATTGGTTTTCGAAAAAAATAATTGATCATCTTTTTATCATGCTGTAAATCAATTTATCAATGTGAAAATGAATACTTTTTCAATGTGAAGTCACGTTGTTTTTAAATGTGTGGTCAATTGGAAAGTCGGTTCTAGAACTTTTTCCTGTCAATTAGACACATATACAAATATACCTTTTGTTAATAAAAAATGTTCATGTGGTTGATTGGAACCTCTTCGTGAAGTCACTTGGAATTGTACAATTATTAATTTTTCGTAATTTAATCCGTGAATTCATTGTAATGTGGTGACTCAAGATTCATTGTCACCTGACCTTTGTTTATATGGCTGATTTTTAACACATGTTTTTTATCCATTAACTCATATGATTAATAGAATTATAGTGATTTTAAATTAAAGGTCAATGTAATAAAAAGAAAATTATTTTAAAAGTTGAATAATTTGTAGACTTATAGAGAATGTGATATAATCCCATATATTGATATATTTTTCTTCGAAATGAATTCACAAAACACATACAAAAACATGATCGTTAAAATAGAATGTTTTTATAAACAACTATAATAATTTTAATGGGAATACATGATTAAAAATTAAATAGTGATAAATTATAAATATCAAAAGATATATTTTTTACTATCAAATTATTAAAAAAAATGTTTTTGAGAAACATCAAATTTATCCCAATTTTTTATTACATTTGTTTCTTAATTTTCCAAAAAATAGTCTTATATTTGTAGTTGACCAAAAAGATTAACATAAAAAATTTACTCCCACGATAAATGTATAAATAATTTTAAGAAAACATATTCTCCTCCCTAAATTAAAAAATCAATAATCAGAATGAAATTAACTCTTAATTTATATATGAAAAATAATATTACTCAAAATGATTTAAGGGATAGATACAAACACTAATGTTACATTTAAAATTCTCTTCTCTGCAAAGCTTCATGAATAACTACTTACATTCAATTATCAAAATCAGTTTTTATAAAATATTCTAGAGGACTCAAAGAACCATTTACACATATCAAGATATTACATAAATTAATTGATGTTAAATGACCATGAATTAAAATTATAGTGATCCAAAAAACATAAAAGATGAACATTCACACTATATAGTGAGTAAATAGAATTAAAAAAACAACCTGGAGAAATATTTTTAGCCCACCCAAATGAATTTTATATTGTTATATTTCGATCATACTAAGATCAATTTCAATTTTATCAAACATGGATACATTTTTTGGTTTAGTGAAAATAATATCAAAATAATCTTCTATAGAAAAAAAATATAAAAAAATATTTTCCATTTGAAAATGATCTCTATAAAAGTAATATTTTAGATAAATTTGATTATTCCTATAATACTAAGATATATTTTTAGCCATATAAATTGTAGATGTATTTTCAAAATTAATTGGTATTTTTTCAAAAAAAAAACCAAAGTCATTTTTTGTTTAATACATAAAGACCTTCAACAATAATAAGTAAATGCAATACTCACCCAAAACTGTTGATAATTCCAGTATATATTTTTTTCCTTATAACTCTATCAAACTAATCATTAAAAAAAATGTGATACTTATGTATTATTTTCCTATCAAGTTTTCAACCACAATAATTAGAAACTAAAGAACTAGTTAGTTTAAATTAATATTAACATAATAAATAATTTGATATTTATAGATTCTTTAGCATACATAATTATTCTTTTAAATAACATTAAATGACAATATTTGCAATTAGATTGAAATATAACATATATATACAATGAAAATATCATATATTGTATTTGTGATATAAAATAATATAGTTTACCAATCATTTATCTAAAAATATTATTTTCAGCATATTTTTCATCTTCATCATATTATACATTTAGGACGTTCTGAATGGAATATTTGATATCTTAAAACCATAATAACCAATACTTTTATAAAATTATTTTGGAAATTTTGATTCATTAATAAATATACCATCATATCTTTGAACTATTTTCATTACCAAAATGAAATTAATATTATCCAAAAGACTCTTGTCAAACTCTAAATATGCTAAATTTGAAAATTTATTACAAATAATGTAACTTGAGGATACAAATATAATATAATAAATATATATTTTAAAAATTTATCAATTTTCCAAATATTTTCAAAAAAATGAAATTTGGTCAAATTTAACCTTTTCAAAATCATTATTAGAAACAACGATAGACTAAAATATAGAGCTCCAAGAGATTGTTTGATGCCATATATAGATTATGAGAATTTCAAAACATAGGTTGGTTTAAATGGATTTTAAAAACCTAGTTGATTTCTTACAAAAAAATAATAAAAATATATCAATTCCAAAATTCACTATTTTACATCCATTGAAAAAAATTTATGTATAAATGAGACATATATACGAAAATAATTTTTAAGTATTATAATTAATAAACTAGTGATATGATTATTAAAATTATATTCATTATATTTTATTATAACCATGGAATACTAATATAAATTTGTTTTTATTTATTTTACTATATTCATCTAACTTATTTCTAAATATTATTTTAGTGACAATAATATTTTCATCATAGGGAGTTGAATAAGGGTACAAGATTTATTCCATTAAAAATGATTTAATTATACAAGAATTTTCATAATAACAATTGAATCAAAAAAATGTTTATCCCTATTATGAGACACAAAATAAAAAATAATTTCTAGATAAGAATTAAGATTTCTAAAAGTATTTCTAGTTTTAACCCATGATGTAATATCACCAATTAATTTTTCAACCAGATTATATTTATGCACATTTAGTGTCTTTTCATGTGATTAACTCACCCCATCAATAGATGTTTCCAATTCCAATTTTTCAGATTAATTAATGATAGAATCTCTAAATTAATTCTCAACATAATCCAAATAATATTTTTTCCTCTTTGAATTAATTTCATCAAATTTGAAATGAAAAAAATATTCAATCATTGATGTTATTTTTTTATATAATCTATATGACATACTAGTATTAGAATATAATTTAATAATATATTCATCATAATTTGAATTAAATGTTTACAATTATTCATTTATATTAAGAATATAATCCAAATACTCTTAAATTATCTATTCTATGATTTCTTCAAATATATATTTTATAAAGTGTTTTATTTAGTAATTTTATTACAAGTATTCTATTTTAAGCATGAAATATTGATATATCAATTTAATCAGTGTCCCATGATTTTAATAAACGATATTAAATTTTTTGACATAGAAAATTCCATGAAAAGTATAAGGAATCGATCAAGATGCCTAGGGTCTTTAGACGAATAATGAAATATAAGAACAATTAATAAAAAAAAATTGACTTTCTTATCTCGTAATATTTTTTTACTATATATAAACTGGGTAATTAATATAAAATGATTATAATCTCCCAAAAAATTTCTATATAATATAATTTCTTAGACTTACTATTCATATTAAATTTCATGATTAACTATGTAAATTAAAACCTAAGAAGGTGTCAGCTGAAATTCTCAGTAAGAATAAGCAGAAGTGATAAAATCAAATATTACAAGATATTAAAACATGAACACATAAGAATAATAATGTAATATAGGAACATAAACCTAATATACATAATTCATACATAATAAAACATGTATCATCATAGATGAATCATCGGATGAGGATTTAGAATAATGAAAACAATATCAACATATCTTCAGTTCAAATGATTTTGGCGAAAATACAATTTATGGAATTATAAGAATACGTCTTGGTTCAATCACAATTCAATAATAATATAGTGTAAAGGTTTCATATTGGATTTGGTCGAATTACTTATCCAAAATGATTATGCATAGAGTCTCATAGTGGAATAGGTTGACACCCTCATCCAATAAAGAAAATATCAAGAGATAAAGTCATTACCCAATGCATTGGACAGATATAAAATTTTTATCCCACTCACCACATAACATAGTTTTGTGATAATAACAAAATGTTAACCATATATGGTATCACATGAGATGAAAACATTTCCCAATTAATTAGAGGTATATATAATTAAAGTCCCACCCATCAATTCATATTATGCACATGAATAAATTTTGAATATAGAATAACCTTTATAGTTTCATTAAAATCCTTATTAAAAAGAGAAAGAAATGGGTTTTATAATTATTTACGTAAAACATGATCAAAAATCAACCTGATAAAGAATATCTATGGTATAATTAAAGAATATAATGAGATGTATTATATGTTTAAAACATAATAATAATAATAAAACCTCAATTAATACCCCAAAATAAGAGATTAATAATAAAATTCATTGGATACTATGAGTTTAGTTTACTAAAAGTAACACAGTGTAATTTAAATAAGAGGATAAATCCAAAAAATAAATACCATTTTGGTATTTATTATTAAAAAAATATAAAATGGATGAAAATTTTTAACAGTGTCTGTATAAAACACTTTTAAACATTGTTGTAAAGGGCAATGTTACTGGTCATTTTTAAAATTCATTTTCTTAATTAATTTTCGAAAAGGTTTATTTAATTATCATGAATACATTAATTTTCAAATAAAATGTCAAAAATAGAGTCTTTAAAGTTATATATAGGTATATCTTTTGGATGTAAAGAGTGAAACAAAACCATTTATTATGATATTGTGGAAAACTATTATTTTAATAATATTATCGGAAACCAACATCATCAAAACAAAAAAAAATTATTCTAGATATGGTTTATGTAAAATAATGAATGAAATGGGAATGAAACATTATTGGTATTTTAAATATTAATGGAAACATTTTATAGAAGAGGAAAACATGTACATGGATAATAAACCATCATTTAAGAGGATGTGAATTATTCATAACATTATTGCATTTCAAAAATGGCAGGGAATTCATAGAAAATGATTATTTTAAAAAAATGATCCAAAAAATATAAATATGGTCTTTTATATGGAATTAAATATTATTATCAATGAGAAACATTATCACTCAATAAATTATATTGTGTTGTAAAAAAATCTTATATTTTAGTCAAGGATTGAATCACAGCCAAGAGTAAGGAAGAGAATGAATGAGTATGAAGTCTATAAGATTAATTATAATTTAATATAAAATAAATAAAATGCTATTGGTTATATAAAATAAAATTAAATTGGTTCATAATATACAAACTTTCCCCAATGAAGGGTGATAATGTCTGAAACCCTTAAAATGGGATAACAGTTAAGCTAAAGGCCATTTGAAGAAAATATCATTATTTGGATTACTATATTGAATTAAATAAAAATAAATAATGTATAAAAAATTAATGGGATGTAAATAAATAGAAAACTATACATAATGAAACATGGTTCATAAAATGCAATGTGTCTTAATGAATATGAATTTAGACCCATAAAACCCTTACATTTTTTTAAATTTAGTTCAAGGTGCTTTAACCTCATGTATAAAAACATAAATATATTAATAACTAATTTAAATACCTTATTCAGAACTATATCCTTTTATAATTCTCATTTACATTTATTCACTACATAGATATTAGTTAGTTTTTACCTATTTTCAATTTTAGTTGTGAGTAATCCTATTCATTTTGAACTAGTTTCAAAATAGAGGTATCGTTATTTGTTCTTATCACAAATTTAATCATTAATAGAATATTGAAATAAATTTTATTTATTATTTATAATTATTTATAATGTTATAATCTCAATAAATAGTGTATTTTTGTGATCCCTGTATGGGAAATCGGTGGACAACATGTTTATGTTATTTTTGTCAAATGAGTGGTGGCATCTTATTAAATGAGGTTAATTTTAGTATTACCATTGAAAAACAAAAGAAAATATGTTTTATTTTAATATTTATATTGAATATTTTTATTAATTAATTTTTAATAATCATCCATGTTATTATTTATAGTGTTGTTCATGTATGTGATTATAGTGACCCAAACATCCACATATTATAATTAATATCTGAAATTGATTTTAAAAGTGATTTATTTAATAATAATTTAATTATTATAAAATAAATATTATATTTTTTCATTATTTTATGGTGTTGAATTTTATTTTATGACAGTAAAATAAATAATTAATAAATTGGATAAAAAATCAGATATGTTACGTCATTATGGAAATAGTCTGTTCAACGCATGATTAATATGTTCATTTCTCAGAGAATGAGATGGGAAGAAGTTGTATTATAATATTCATCATAATAGTAGAAATTATATCATATTTAAATATTTTATTCCACATATTCACCATTAAAATTATATTTGAATGGTGATGGTGAAAAATAAATGATGTCGTTTTGTGGAAGTGGTATTTCACAGAATACATTAATGCCGATTTTTTCAAAATAGAAATGGATATATGCATTTAGTTTCTATAAAATTAGTATAATAACATTTATTATACATAATAAAATGTTTTAATTATATATTAATTATAAAATTAGTATATAAATTATTATATAAAGGTGGAAAATTTATGAAAAATGAATACTCATGTCGAGAAGATTATGTTTTCCTTGGAGGATTCGTCAAAAATAAAGGTATTAGGATAATTATATATTATCAAAAGCATATGTATGTGAGTTAGGATAGAAATATAATGTCTAATGGCATGTTATTAGAAAAAATATAAGTTTTGGAGTTCCTTGATGGGGTGTTTCTAGTCCCCTTTTAAAAGTGGTTACCATGAATTTTTCATAAATGTCATTTACACTGCAATAATATCACTATATAATTCAAGGATAAAGGATCCAAAAAATAACAGTAATTTTTTTTAGAACATTATATGGGCTTTACACCCTCAAACATCCATTATCACACACTTTTATAAAAAAATAATCTTTTTCACTAGGTGAAACCCTTTAAATGCTTATTTACCACTACCCTTCGGACTCCATTTTTAACGTCATGAGCTAATTTTAATTAAAATTTTTAAATTAAAGAAAAAAAAAATTCAATGATGATTTGAAAAAAAAATTATAGAAAATTTATTAGTATGAGTAAATTCTTTTTTAAAAATAGCACAAAAACATATTACTACTCGATTTCAGAGGCAATTTGTTTTTTGGGAAAAATTTATGTTTTGAATATAATTCAAATATTTTATATATATAATTATTTGTTTATTATATATTAAAATAAAGGTTATATTTCCTTTATGGTGTAAAAAACCAATGTATACCATTTGAATATTTAATTATAATAATTGATCAAAAATGGTTTTTATTAGATTAAAATATTACTTAAGTTTAAAAATATAAAACTTGCATTTAATAAATATGTAATAGTATTATAAAATATATAATTTTATATATTGAATACATTATTTATCATAAAATGGGTTTTATAAATATTTAAGAAACGTGAATTGTATGAAAATATTATAAAAATGTTGTATTCATATAATGGTGGTCTGTACTATCGTCTTCAAAAATAAAATTTTACAGAATTATACCAAAAAATCAGAGTTGGAAAATTTTGAAATTATATATCCTAAAATTAATTTTTTTTTATCTATTTTAGATTCCAAATTTTATAAATTTTGTTTTTATGTATGAAATACTAATTTTTTTTTTGAAATTTTAAATTTCTTTTTATTTAAAAGTAAAAAATGTAAAATACATAGAATATATGTGATAGATAACTTATTAAATTAATAATTACATTTTAATTTCATCTCCATTTATAGTTACATTTACCCACTACATATCTATGTAATATTTACTATTGGAAGTCCATCATGGTGCTTCACCTTGCACAAATCTTGTTGTAATTTCCATGATCATGATTTTTCTCACATATAATAACGATCATACCATAATTGTTTGACTTCATCTTGTGTCTGGTCGAGATAAAACCCTACTGATTCTATATTATTCCCATGCACAGATAAATTATCTTCTTAATGTTGACTTCCACTACTCTTTTTCATTTCATTCCTTCATCTGTTTTATAGCATTGTTACTTTCTATTATGACTCACAATTTAATGGATACATTATAATTTGGAAAAAAATATTTTAAACTATCATAGTTTTATTTTAGTCAGTTGTTGGATATATAATAAATTCTTAACATAATATTTATTTGAGTAAAATATATAGTGAAATTTTCAGTTATTAAATATTTTACCCAAAATTGTTTTATCAAATAACACTCATTTAACATTTTCAAATCTATTTCAGGTAATATACTATTTTTAATTTCTACTTTAATATTTTTTCTAGTAACCTAGGTTATAAAAAATATAATTATATCGATTATCCCCAAAAAATTATATCCAATTTCCTTTTTGAAAACCCTCTATCATTGCCACTTCCAATTGATAATATGAGATATATTTTGTCATTTTGAACTAATTTAATAATTTTATAAATTTTGGGAGAGCCCTTAATTTTTTTGTAAGGAATTATATCCATGTAAATAAAGTATAGTCATAGTAATAACAAAAACATACCTTTCACCTCCAATAATTTTAGTTTTCATTGGGCCAGATAAATCCAAATGAAAAACCTAGAGGAGTCTATTTGTTCATACCTAATGAATTGATAAAATCAAATCATTATGTTGGTTACACTTTAATATTAAAGCACATACATAGGTGATATCAAGTGTCAACCTAATAAGATCAAATACATTTTTCATTTTAAAGAGAATGTATGGAAACATAAAAATTTCATTGTTCATTCTTTTATTGCACCAATCATTTTCAAATTTTATATAATTTAAACATTTGAAATTCTATTTTGTTAACTTATAAAAATTAATTAATTTTTTATTCCTTTATCTTTTTTATAAAACAAAATATATACCTCTTAAAATAAAATATATTTTTCATTTTCAAATTTCACATCCATATCATCATCATAATGTTATGAAATACTTATTAAATTATTTTTTATTTATTCAATAAATAAATACTTTGAAATAAAAATATAATTTCATATTACAACCTATCCAAATAATTTTACATTTACTTTCTAGTTATAACTATAAGAATCACTAAAACCATCAAATTTACCAAAAATAAAAATTTATAGATATCACTAGTCACATATCATGTGGACTCATTGTCCATATACGAAAAATAATTTTTACTGGTTTTGATACACCCTTTCTATAAATACATATTCCAAAAATATTTTCGTACCCATGAAAACATGGTACAATGGGAATAATTAGTGAATTTGTTGGATCATATACAGATTTTGAAGATGTATTCACTAGAAAAATAGGAAATAAATATTTCCAGATAAAGGTATTGTTCTGACCAAGAGGCTATTAAAATCTTAAAGAACATTCATTTACATAATATCCTTTCAATAGACACATGAAATATGTAACTATAGACGCAATTCTACATTAACATTTAATAAAGATGGTATTAATATTTTTGGGGTAAAAATTTATCATAAATAAGACATTTTTCTTTTTTTTCATATTAGTTAAACACATCATTTCATATTTACATTGTCTACTTTGGAAAGTAATTATATATATTTTCATTCATACTTTCCAATTCATTTAAAATATTATAATTTTCATCAGAAAAAAAATATTTTAAATTAATTATTTTATTTTATTTACATTTAGATTGATAATCCTTATGTTTAATATTTTCATGTCAAATTCTTTCCAGATAATCACTAAAATTATCATTTTATATCAAAGGATTATTTATCATTTTTTTCATTTTTAATAACAACCACCTTATGTTTACTTATTATATTTTTCAATAATATAATAATCATGTTAATAATATTTATGAGTCATTCAATATACTCAGACAATTTATATCTAGGCGAATAAAAATTAGATTTCAAATATAATGTGCATTCATAATAACATACCTAATTTCTGAGTCCACTAAACACAGTTTTGATAGTTATTTAGTTTCATCACTAGAATTTGAGTTCGATGTGTAACTCTGATGACCTATAATTTCTTTATTACCTTTTTGTATAGTTCTCTATTATTCTTTTTATTCAATAGTCTCATGTAGTTTGGTTTTTTGTGTCTTCATTTAGTGCATATTCCATAACAAAATATTTCATCAGAATCTACCTTCTAATAATGTCAATTTTTCATTTACTCTCCTAAAAATACTTCAAATAAAATATAATTATCTATATATTCCCTTAAGACACTCAACCATTAATAATAATTTTAATCATATGAAACATTTGATTGAAAATTTATTCTTCTCCTATTTTAAAATCTTGAAACTAAGATTATAACATAAAAAGTGTAGTTTTTATAATCTCATAAAAACATAAATGAGTAACATAAATAAAAAAACTATATTTCTAGAGTTATATAACAGGAAAATATATGGAAATAGAAATTATTATTAATTAAACATTATAATAAATTCATTACATTGTAATTATAGAAATTACTAATAGTATTTTGATCATAAAATTAATAAGGATAAATATTAGGTAGTTTGTATGGCTCACAGTAATTGTAAAACTACCAATTTTGAGGTGCTTAAAAAATATTCTATGTGATTCATTCGAAAAAAATAATTAGTTTCATAAAATAATGGAAGTCTTTGAGAAGTAAAAATATTATTCACATTTACCCATTTCATATCAAAATTAGACATTCCTTCATGATTATTTAAGTTTGGATTTTATTCGTATAAATAAAATATAAATATTAAAATGTTAGGGGAATCTCAATCATACCAATTACTGGGTCCCAATGTGATATTTTATGAATGGTAAAGATGGTTTGAATTGATCCTTTTTAAATTACCGTAATGAATTATTATCATATTTATTAGTTAATTTAGTATAAATAAATGATAGATTAATTTAGCTATTTTTATGAATGTTACGATATAATGATCATAATAAACCTTTCACCCCTCTTAAACATAAAGGTATATTACACATACTTGTTATGTAATCTTCTTATTTTTAAGGGATTAACAACCATTTACAATTTCATTTTTAAACCCTGGAGTCAAAACAAAAGTATTAATTTTTCACATATGGAGTCGCAACAAAAACACCAATAATTTTTATAACCCTAGGTAAAACCCAGAACTTATAATTTTTATAGGTTTTTATAACCCAACTCTTATATTTTATGGGTAGGATAACACGAAATTTTTTCAGTAGATAGAACATTTAGTGGATTAAAAACCATAGAAACCTCTGAACAAATGAATCTATATTTGTTGAGGATGAAAAGAAATCTCTAGTAGCAATGGATCAACCAACTGAAGGGAAATATAAATAATATCATCAAACTCTATATGTTTCACTAGTTTTGTTGAAAAACTTTATATTGTGTTCTTTTTTCACAATAGATTCAATGTAAAAAGTTTCTTGCAATTTAACTTTCCTGAAATTTCTTGTGACTTCATCATTTAATTAATAAACAAAATTTTCCCCCATTGCTTACATTTATAATTGTAAATTAAAAATAGGATATACATTGGTATATTTAGAATAATTAATAAATCCATATAAATCAATAATAAAATGAAATAAAGTCACTTAAAACATTTCTATAAAGAATAAGGGACTGACTGTTCAAATTCTATTGAATTTTAATTTGAAACAAAAAAATTTCTAAGAAATCGGTATTGGACTTCATCCCAAAGGATGATTATTTAATACTGTATAAAATTCCGTAAAATAAAAATCATTGGAACCCAAATAATTAATAATTTCTTAAGAAATATATAGATTAATGAAAATCTATACAACATACTTTCACTAAATCAGTATTAATAAAATATTAAAAAAATGAAAATAAGTAATCATAGTATGTAATGCCATTTAGGAATGTTAGATTTTTAACAGTATTTTATAACTCAAATTATATGGTCGATCAAATTCAAATTGTGGACTATTGGTTTTTAAATGCGATTTTGAATGGGTTTTCATTGTGCGGTTGATCAGTTCTTCGATGTACAGTTGAATAGATTAACATGGGTGGTTTAGAATCATCATGTGATAAATTAAATACCTAGAAATATTTATGTTACAACTAATCAAAAATGATAAGGTGTCTAATTCAAAATTCTTCATGTAGTCACATTTAAGGATCATGGTCAATCAATTTACTTTGTGTTTCCAATCTATGAATAGTCATATAGTTAATCAAAACACAAAGTCACATAACCTTTGTTCATCCAGACACTTGATAACATTGGTGGTTGATGCATTATCTCATGTGGTTGATAGCCTCATGGTAATTCAACTATAATGGTTGATCGAATAATTAGGTATATGTATGAAAATTAGAGAAATATATTGAATTATAAGATATGTGGTATTAACCCATATTTTGATGTAATTTTCTCCAAAAAATGCTTGAAAAATACATAACATACAGGAACCATAAAATATTAAACTATTATGTATAATTTCACTAATTTTATATGTAATAAATAATTAAATTAAAAACTATAATATTTTATAAATATGAAACTAGATATTTGTAATTATAAATACACAAAAACAATATTTAGGAGAAACTTCAATAGTATGATAGTTAAAAAAATTAGGATTTAAATAGACCCCCAGTCCTAGTATTCAGAATTAGATGGTTGATTGAGATATATATAACTTGAAAGGGATATTTTTATGGAAACATATATGTTAAAGAGTTTTCCATGGGATACATAGCTATCATTGTCTATGTAAGTGAAATTATATTTGATTTTGATAAATAGTTTCTCTATGATGAATTTTCAAGGTAGAAGAATATATAATTTGTGATATCTATATTGGATGAGATGAAATAATTTCATGGATTACAATTATCTGAGAAAGATAATTATATCTAAAAAACCTAATAGAAATATTATAGATAGATTTTAAAAAAATGTTTCATAGATTATTGTAAATAAATATCAAAACCCATTGAAACTAGAACCACATTAAGAAATGTTGAATATTGAACTAGTGTTAATCAATATTTCTTCATGAGAATAATTTGGAGTTTATATTATCGTATATCACCCAGATAATAAATTATAAATCTAGTGACTCTCAATGTAATTTTTAAGAGTGACCTTACAGTTTATAAAATGATAAAATATAAATGAAATATGAGATATATGAAAGGTACAATGGGATATATCCTATTGAATAAAAACATATCACGAATTAACTTATATTATACTAATACACTCTTGAACACATATATTATGGATGAAAATATTCTTGGTATTTTTAAATATTAACATTGAGGGGTTTTTGAAAATTTATTATGGAAATTTGAATTCTATTTATCTAGAAGAAAATATAATTCAATACATAATATAAAACAAAATTGGTGCAATATGTCATTTCATTAAAGAAATAGTGTCCAATGGTGATGTGAATCTTTAAAAAAATGACCAAATATCATATTGTAGATATATTTTCAAAGTTAATTTCACCTGATATATTTGTGTAATTGAGGTGTAAAATCCACGAGTATCCTTTTCCTATCAATTTATAGTGAGTAGAACGTAACCATACAATGCATTGGATTATGTTGTCAAATGGGGGAGAGATAGTGTACTCTTCCTTGTCAAAGGGGGAACTAGTATTCTCTGTTTTAAATATATTTTCATTGTAATTATAAGTAGCATGGTAGAAATTATATATAAAATGGAATTATATATTATGGGGGTGTATATATATGTTACTAGAACAAAATTTATTGTCACAGAAATATAAAATTAAATAAACAATCTTGCATTTTCTTCTGGTTATTATCATGGTACATCAAATATGACAAAATTTGGGAATTTTCATGTTCTTGAATAGATTTATGTGGATCTAAAAAACATGGATGGAGTTGACAAAAAATCCAAAGTGACATGTTGATGTTCCATTTTTTATTGTAAAAGAATTATACTTATAGTCATCATTAGACAAAGATCATTGGAAGCGTCTCATATTATTACTGATGTGTTTTAAAAAAATTTTGGATTATCTGAGAAGGATTGAGATAAATTGGAATTATCATCACTAAATTATTGAATTCATTATAGAAGAAGAAAATTTAATAATTATACTTCTATAATATTTATTTAGATTTGGTGTCTTAGAAACTAAAAAATGCAAATTTATTTCATATGTTTTAGATGTATTCTATATGGATGAATTGAATTTCCTAAGGATAATTTACTACTTCATAATGACGATTCCTAATTATATAAGGATGATACTTGAGTTTTTAATGATTATTTATATATTGGTAACGATGATTTATGACTTCTTAAGGATCATATAATTCTTTATAAGGATCGTATAATCCTTTTATGAGTCATTTAACACTTCATTATAGTCATTTACTCTTATGGAAGGTCATTTGAGGTGGAATGAATTAATTGGAAGGTAAATAAATAGATATATTTACTTGAGTCATTTGAAAATTAATAACATTAATATGTGACATCATTAGTGTAGCGTACCTATCCCATGACTACACATAATTGTCTGACCCATGTAGTTATGTGAAATCAGGGGTACATTTCATATGCAAGAGGCTGTTGACTAGAAATGGGGGTGAAATTTTGTATAATAGAGATACCCCACATAAAAGTTCATAGTAATAGATAAAATTAAATAGATAAATTTTATATTAAATAAAATCCCAATAGAGTATGTATAATGAATAACAATAATCAATAATAAATTAATACAGAAGAAAATAGTCTCACAGAATAACATCCATGATAGTACATATTTATGGATCACCCACCTGTATACTCATATGTACAGAAATAAATAAAAGTATAATAATACTCTAATTCAATACTAACATTCTTGGGAATCACCTCGTTCCAGTCACTAGACTCCATCTTAGTTTCCCACCTCAATCAAGAAACATTGGACATCTACCCAATAAAAACATTTAACTAGTGAGGTCTTCTTGGCTATCCATGTTTTATTATCACCAAATCAGGGTGTGAGTACAAATTAGAATAAAACTACTAATGTGGTCTCATACATAACATGTAAATTGTGTTTTTACACATATTTTATGATCTAAATAAATAAAAACAATAAAAATGGAAGTGTAAATAAACATCTCATATCAATACTAGTATTCTAATGTCATAAAAAAGATTAACTCAAACCATCATTGGTATGTTTCATACTATATTTAATAATACCATAGAACCATTCAATCCATTAATGGATTCAACACAACATTTTTAGGAATCGTAAAAAAAATGATCCTTGAATGTATCAAAAGGCAACCCGATAGTATAAGGTTCAACGATGATCCATAGGTTGTGATCCAAGGTGATAAATATTCATCAATATCTGAGTCGATCCCTTGGATATAATACTAATAGATCTCTAATATTATGATTATATCTGAAACCAAGAATATAATTATATGAAATCATTCATCATTTGTTATCATGGATGATTCCTTGGAGTTGATCCTTGGTAATCTTTAATAAACCAATGTTGGCCAGACCATAATGTCACCTGACTTCTCTTTATAAAAGGATCAAAGTTCCTTCTCGATTAAAACAAGCTAGTGAAAAGAACATAAGTATAATAAAATGAAACATGGAATGATTTCAGAGTCAAAATACATGGGGTATGAAATAAATTACTAAAAAATCATAATAGATATAAAAAATACGTTATATATCAAACAACCAAATAATAATTGTAACATCCAAAAAATGTATAATATGGTGTAAAACTAGACTCAATGACCATAAAAATGGAATACAAAAAACTCCATGGGTCTATCTACATGTGACCATATGTTACCACTATTTTAATCCCCAATAATTCAATATGATCCCAGAGATCCTTCTCCTATATAACACCCTTCTCATTAATTTGTTCGTACAAATCCAAGGATAAAAACACCAAATGTTAAAAAAAATAAGGTGTGAGAAACAAATATAAGTAGAATGACAGAAAATATTATATATAGTTTATATCCATGTAAATATTTTAGTTCTTATGAAAATTAGATTTTTAAATCATTTAAAAAAAATAACTTTCAATATTAAAATATCTATTTGTTTTAATTTTAAAAAACATATGACACTCCACCTAGAAAATGGAAAATGACCTAACAAATCTCCATGATCCATATGAAGATGAATAAAATAGTTCCAGCGTGAATATCCATATCAAGTGGGAAAATAAGAATTTAAAATAAATATGCTCATAGTGTATCGACAAAGAAGAAATGTAAATCCATGACATGAGGGTGTACACAACTAAGAAACAAAAAGTAACATGGTTTATATTAATTAATTCTTAAATAAATAAATATTGGTTCTAGGTAAATATTATACATACGAAATTGTGGAATCATGGGAACCTACCTTTGTGATAGATTAATCCACAAAGGATCATCTATGTTTAGTATATCACCATACCAAAATGTCGATAAATGTGGTATTGCATCATCATTATGTTTAGTAACCCATATCAATATTTCATAAACGTTTTTTGAGGGAAAAAAAGTTCATTCTTATTCCCAGAATTCATCAATCTGTTTATATATTGATTCCCCACAACTTTTATTCATGATAAATCATTTCCATTTCAAATAATTCTTTGAGTGAATTTATCAAACACATCATGGGAATAAAATCTAGTTTTAGAAAAATACCATTTGAATTCACTTTATATTACTACAAAATATCAATGATTAAATTTAATATATCAATAAAAAAGGAGAGAATAAAATAAATTCAAAGTATAAAAAAGAATATAACATAAGAGAGAGATACCAAAATCATGGTTTATGAAATCCTCTTAAACTTATAGAACAAGGATGTGAGAGGAAGATGTCATATTGTTAAGAACCAAGATCTAATAGAAAATTTTCAATTCACTATGAACATGCTTGATTTAGTGATTTAGTCGCATAAGGAATCAAATTAATTATGAAATGAAAATAAAATTGATTAAAGGGAACCTACTTATCAAATTACACCAAATTGAGATCAATGCATACAACTAGAATTAATATACACTAATGGAAATAGGGTAGAGCCCAAATATTCACCATGGAGAATTTAAATCAATAGAAATTTTTTTCATATTGTTGGAGGAGGATTATAGGTGGTAAATAATTATTTTTCGAAAAAATGACATATAATCCCTCAGTAATCCACATGCCTAGTGGAATCACCAATTAGTTATTGGGAACCACCATCATGTCATCAGTACATCAGTTGGTTATGATGGACAACCTACTAGCCGATGGGTACAGGAAGAGATCATATACAGACAAGTCCCCCACTAACTATCCACTGGAACCTAGAAAAATACTGGTTTTCTTCCAACTTGTATCATCTAGGTGATGTCCCTTACCATCTTGTCAGTTTCCTCCTACTCCCACCAACTTCTACAAAACTTATTTTGAACTATGATAGTTGTGAATTAAAAAATAAAAAATAGGCTCATACTAGATTCTATGTATGATGGTGTGACATTTCTCACTATGATAAAATTTTACTTCCCCTAGAAAGTATTCTTGTTAGAAAAAGAATAAAAGGCTAGTCCAAGGTTTTTTTATCAAGGAATCATGTTCCCATTTTTCACAGATTTCCCTATCAAAAAACCATCTCACTCGAACAAATGATATGGTCTTTAAATGCTATAGATTATCTTGTCCCTCACATATTTGAGCAAACCTTTCAATAAATATATTTTTGAGCTAAACTTGATCATCCTCCCACAAAATTACGTGGGATCGATATGGATGATATTTCATCAGTTGGGAAACATTGAACACATTATGGATAGATGTCATATTAGCAGATAACTCGAATTAATATTATAGATTCTTGATTCATTCCAAAATATCAAAATGGATTACATAATTTTGTGATAACATACCCTAAGATCCCAAATATCTTTGTTTCGGTCGATTTGAAACTCTTAGGAATTCCTGGTCACCTACCTCAAACTCCAACAGATGATGACACTAATCTTTATATGATTTCTAAAAACTCTAATTTTACTATAATATTTTTTTATCATTTTTATGATATTTATCTCCTACTAAATGATGCTCAGTCTAACCAAGGACCATTATCCAACCTCTTATCAACAAGGATTCAATTAAAAAGCACTCCAATATAACACCTCAAATGGTTCCATCCTAATTAAAATTTGATAACTACTGTTATATGAAAATTTTAAAAAGGGAAATTATTTCTCTCAATAACCACTAAATTCAAGAACACATTCCTGATAAATTTTTTCAAGAATATGTATGGATTATACTGTCTTTCCATCCCTCTATAGATAATATTTCTTGCTCAACTTCAAATAAGAACTCATCATTTCTTATAATCCACTCTAAAACTAGTATGAAAATGAAAGGTCCCTATCCATAATGATAAGTGGTGGAACAACATGAAGATTGAAAATATCCATCACATAGATGTTTCCATGATACAATACATTTATTTACATCCTGATATATAATAAATGAACTAATTTCATGAGTCAATAAATAATCAACTATATCATATCCTTACCATTAAGTGTATGAGGTAGCCCAATCATAATTTCTATGGAAATATCATACCACTTCCACACAAGAATGGG
The DNA here is from genome assembly GCA_963277665.1 of Viscum album. Taxonomy (NCBI): domain Eukaryota; kingdom Viridiplantae; phylum Streptophyta; class Magnoliopsida; order Santalales; family Viscaceae; genus Viscum; species Viscum album. The sequence goes on along the minus strand of OY728119.1, from coordinate 1,856,406,964 downwards.
AATTTTTTATGAAATCCAGTGGGCCTATGATGTTTCACCATAATTTTCTAACATGTAATGCACTAGGATAAATAATATATAATTGATCATTTCATTACCCACCATTAGTAATGACATCTCAGTTCATGATAAATATTGGAATATCTATGGTGTAATGACCAATTAGTTCAATGTATATTATCTATCAATTCCAATCTCAGGTTTATCTAACAACCATCCTTACTCAGATGAATAAACCCCCATGGGATACCAAGACCACTCACTTAAGATCTACCTTCCAAAATTATTCCAACTAAATCATACACTCTCCCCATCATCAACTTTTCAATGTTTAATTTAATCCTCAATAAATGATCTACCCCAACATAGTCTAAGAAAACCTATTTTTCTAACCTTTGTTCATTTAAATGTATCCCAAAAAAATTCCCACTAAGAAAAACTCTTACAAAGATTCCATCACTTCATGAGTTAGAAATTATCTTATCAAAACATCTCCAACCTGGTTTCCTATTATATTAGTGTATGGAATATTAAGATAAAATGTTTAAAGGTACTCTACCAAGAATATCTATCTAATTTTCAAATGCTTTTGAGTATATATGTTTCATAGACTCTTATGGTATGTATGCACTATAATCCACTTCCCAAAGACATAAGGGCATCATGTCTTAAGAGAATGACTAATTGCCGCTAACTCAAGAACTAGAATGGGGTAGTTATTATCAAAAGGTAATTAATGATGGGATACGTACTCTACTAATTATTCCTGCTATATTATAACACAACCCAAACCCGTTCCAAAGTCATTACAATAAACATCATATAACTAATTTGAATGAAAAATGCTCAAATTAGATACCGAAGTTAATCTCACATTCATACCTCGAAATATTTTTAGTAATAATCACTATAAATAAAATTCACACCCTAATGATTTATGTATATCTAATGAAATTAATGTTTTTAGAATTCCTAAAAAAATCCACATTAATAACCAGCTAATCCCAAGAAACATTAAATCTCAAACACATTTTTTGGATGCTCATAATACCCCACTACTCGAATCATATCAAGATTTACTGAGAAAATGTTTTCAAATATCACATGGCCAATCAATTTCACCTCTTGAATGAAAATTTACATTTTCATTGAATACCATATAAAATATTATCTTTCAAAATACCAAGTATTATAATTAAAATCCAAGAACGAAACAGCTCTAATCTGTAATAAACAAGGATATAATCCATGAAAACAACCACACAATAATATAATAATAGATGGAATAATTATTTCATTAAAGTCATAAATAAAATAAGAGAACTAATTGAGCTTGAATACATGACCAAATAATATAATGATAATATCGTCTCTTGAACTCTATATTTTAGATATTTTTTTCTATGAGCCTTAGCTGATGGTACCCAGATCTGAGATCAATTTTTAAAAACCATCAGGTTCTCTTTAGCTAATAAAAAAATGTCTTAAATCCTTGTAAAGGGATATATATCCTTAGTTGTCTCCTACATGAGTGTCTGGTTGTCAAAAAAATGTCATATAATCCCACCCGCCTTCTTTTTAATGAGAACTTTTGATGCCCAAGGTGAAACGATCGAATAAATAAATCTCTTAGCATCAATATCCTTAAGATAAACCTTTAATTTGACCCATTTAGCGGGCTATAAATGGTATAAATGTAAGGAAATCTTCTTCTTCCATAGAACAAAAACAATTGAAAAATATAATTCTATCTACGGAGGAAACATGGATAAATAGTCTATAAAAAATAGGATACTCACTGACCACTACATGAAGGGGGAAACTATGAATTTGATCAACAATATCAAGAAGCATCCCTAAAAACATGAACAAGGTCATCTTTTCTCTTGGGAAAACTAGACACCCTCTCCTAGATCTAGGATCACAATCACCATAAAAGAGATGAGGGTCCATATAAGACAAAAAATCTAGTTCTTGAAATAATAATAATCAAATTGGGATTTATATATCATCACAACATCCCTTACAATGGAGAGATGAAAGATGTTATGATACATAACTAGAAAATTTCATATATTTTCATAGTCATCGATCATCACCTAACACTTAGGGCTTCTAAAACCCTACTCTGAATTCATTTCCAAAAATGTCATAATCCCTAAACGCTTGCCCATCTTGTCAATAATATTACATGAGATAAATGAATTATTTTCAACATTATAAAATAAGTATGTAACCATATAACTTGAAATAAACACAATTCCTCTCATTGTAGATTATTTCTCATGCCTCTATCTCCTATGGTTCACAATCCAATGCTTAGATAAGTCCATCCTCATACTACTTTATCAAGGAGAAATGAGAATCACCCTTATCATGAGGCTGATATCCGTACCATTTTTTATGGTAGATCTAAACAAATTTCCCTTTGTGAATGTGGATTTGAATATAAAATCGTGCAATGATCCCTAAATGAATTTTTGAATATCAAATGGTTTCCCACATATATAACACAACTTTGGTGTTTCCTTATAATTATGTTTGAGGTGTACCATTTTCCCACATTAAAAATATACCACCTATCATTTCCTAGAAATATGTTGCATGCCCTTTCCACTACCTCTTTACTGGTCACCCAGATTCCTCTTCTCTCATAAAAATGATTTTTAATTGCCTTATGTTATCACTAATTCGTCGAAGAGTTTACTCTTAGAACCTTTATCCTCGTCATCGATAACTACCTTATCCCCAACCTCTACAAAGTTGGGTAGGCAAAAAAGAATAAATATTGACCAAATATCATGACTCAATCAAATTTATAAAATATATTTCATGATATATTTATTGATAATAATCTATATATATATTCTCCAACTAGAGAAACGTTGTAGCATACACCATGATATAATGATCACCCTACTCCAACATAATGAAATCTCATTCCTTCATCACTCTCAATGTTTGGTGATAGAAATTTTCATTGAATGATTTCTTGAAATTTTTCTAGGAAATATTTTAAAAAAACACTAATTTAATAATAGATTCCAAATAATTACATAACATCCCATCAAAAACAAAATTAGTAAAACCAACCATGGAGTCTTTTAGAGATTTCAGGATGTTTAAAATCTACTGAATCATTTCAATCCATTCTTCTAATTACTATGGTCTCATGACATAATGAAATATCATTGTATGTTTTTAGTGAATTTAGATGCATGGGCCACCCTACATTTGAGTTCAAAATTGGAAAAAAAATTCTTGGATTGGATCGGTCAAACTATGGTATCCACCAAACTGAGTAAACAATATGATTCACCTTTGGGGATTGCACTATAGTATTCCCTCCATAATTCATATTTTTTAGTGTTGAAGTATCCAAATTATATAAAAATAGTAATTTAGAAACCATTATAAGAGAATTTTCTTCATTTATCATAAATATAATTTCGAAAATTGAATCCTAAAAGGATGAGACTACAAATAAGTATACTAGAAACCCCCAAATGTCCTATGGAAAATAGAGGTTTTTCCAGAAAATAATCCTACCAGACAGACTCCCACATTACTACCCGAGTTATAAAAATTACTATATACATTATATTAATTACCCCTATGCAAAAGAGGGTGATACACAAGTATGAACATAGTATTTGGTTATAACTCGACCCTTTGATAAACAATTGTAACCAAACATCCTAAGTTAACCCACAATGTCACCCAACATGGACATCCATTGGTCCTAAAGTATATTTCTGATCTCTGAGGGATGGATACCACAAAAAAAAATTATTACAAAGAAATTTGGGAAGGATTACACCCTCAACATACATATGATAATATATAATCATATATCAAGAAACCAAACCAAAAATGTATCCTATAACAATTGGATAATAAGGTATAAAGGAACCAAATAAAATAATTAAATATAGAACCTAAAGAAATGTATGGATCTAACTTCGTGTGACCATTTTTGACATCCATTTAAACCAACTATAAGGAAACTAGATCCGGGAGAATCAAAAACTACATGAAACCCTTCACATCTCTTATATCCTATAAAACCATGACTATAAACATCCAATGGAAAAAGTAGTATGTGAATTATAAATCTCAGTGAGATACCAAAAAATATTATATAAAATTTATATACATAGGAATATATTATTTCTTGTAAAAAATAAATTTATAAAACATTTCAGAATCAATAATTTTTCAAATAAAATCATTATTTGGTTTTATTTCCCAAAAATTCCAAAATTAACTTAAAATTTTATTATGATATAAAATTGTCCATGGTGTATAAAAAAATATGTTCAAGAATAAATATTCATATCACATGATAAAATAACTATATCAAATAAACATTCATATAATCAATCCAAAAATCATTGAATGTAAATCAGTAGTATGAGTGAGTGTACAACTACGAATAAATAGAAAAAATAGATGGATTATGTGAATCCTAAAATTTCAATCATTGGTTCCCCATTAAAGGATAACCACTAGAAACCATGGATTCATGGGAACCTAGAATTTTGAATGCATGATCCACTGTTTTCTATCCCTATTTAGTTTTACTACATAACCCAAGGTCTCCCAATGTACTCTTGCATCACAATTATTTTCAAGAATCCAAATCCCTAGTTTATAAAAAATTTACAAGGTTAAAACATTCATTTTAAAAATTTATTATCTATAGGAATGGATCACCACGTCCATTCTAAAAAAACATTTCCAACTCAATACCGCATTTAAGGTATTTTATGATACACAACATGTGTATAGATTAATGATTTCAATGAAAATCCATTATAAATTAATTTTCCATTTACAATATAGATTAATCATTCCATTTTATAAATTAAAAGCAAAGGATATCATAAAAATAATGCAATGAATACAAAGGAATATACCACATGATAGAATCACCTATCTTAGGATCGATGAGAACCTTATGCACTTCTAGACTTGAGATGAGATATGAAGAGATCCGATTGTCAGGAACCTAGATCAATTTAAAGAAATGTCTATAAAATATTTTCATGATATATCTAATGATATAATACCACAAATATTCAAATAAATGGAGAATAAAAGGATAAAATGGATTAAAAAGATCAACCATATCAGATTACATCCAATAGAGATCTAAGCATCTAAGCAGTATGAATATCTACAAACCTAATGAAGGAGAGATAAAAAATTATCAAATTGGAAATTTTACAGTGAAGTAAATCATATTATGATTGAAGTAGGAGAATTGGAGGATATATAATATTATTTTAGACTAAAATGGAATATTAAATTTTTTAATCTTCAAACCAAACTACGTCATCAGCTAGGTGTTGGGTACCACAAGATGGTTGGTGGTGAGTATATTTAGAAATTCTATAACTATAAGCCACCAAATGACTTGTTGGTTGATTGTTTCCAAAATTAGTTGTGTTCTATCCTATAATTGTTTATCTTCTGGCTACCACTAGGGTGAATTTGTCCCCTTATTTCCACCAACTATAAAAAAACACTTCACCCAACCATAAAAAGTCTCAAAATTAAAAAATACCAATGAAAAAGAGGCTCGGTATAGGACTCCATATATTGGGGGTGACATAATAAATAATAATCATGATCTAATTTGATCCCTTTTAGGTAATCATAGGTGATTAAATCTCCATTATTCACCATCCCCAATCCCTTAGCAGTAATCACATGTGATCCAATAATCCCCATGAATCATCACTAATCCATAGGTTGTAATCATAGGTGATCCCACTATCAGTAAGTGTCATCAACGACTCCTATGAGGTGATCCTAGGAAAAATTGTAATTATGCTCTAAAATGATCACTATGTGGTAATATAAGAATATCCTTTAATCATTAGGTGTAAATATGATTCCTATGAGGTAATACTATATTATCTAATAGGCCTTAGTCTTAAGGGCAATATCTTTGGAGCAAATCTCGAGCATCCCATATATCCATATATATATTGATAGGAAATGAATACCACCGAATTCATCTTGTTTCATTATTACCATGGCCTACATAGGATCACATCATTGATCTAGGATCCATGGTGACACCCATGATCATTAATACCCATTTCCCATAAGCACACTCCCAAAGGTCAACATCTTATAAGGGAACTCATAGGGATCATCAAGATCACATGAATACCAAACTAACCTTCATGGGTTATCCAAAGTAATCTAAAATCTCAAGTCCACACCTATCACTAAGATATCACAATTTATACGTCCAAAATGGGCATAGATACCCTGAGGGGGGTGGGTTAATCAAGGCGCGGGTATTATTTTATAAAAAATATTCATGCCCCATTGGATATTGACCTCTTTATTATAAGGATATTGTTTTTATATTTATTGTTTATATTTATCCTATCCATTCTATATTTATATGATAAATACACATAGAATGTAAAGAAGGAATGAAAATACATAGGAACAGAAATTTTTTATTTATTCACCATCACTAGGATATGTATAAAGAGAATACAATGACAATTTTTTGATGTACCAAATACACTATGTCTCGCTACCACATTAAAATTTATTGGATAGATCACTAATATATGAATTATTAATTCATTTACATGATTTAGGGTCATCACACTACTTGTATATGGGTCACTCCATATGTATATTTCTCTAGATCTGTACTTGTGGAAAGGATTACTATCTTTTTATTCCACTACTCATTGCTTTGAAAAGGATCTACATGCAATAAATGTACATGTAGGTCTCACACACATTATGGACATGTAGGTCCCTTATACTCTAATAAATTTTTTCATCCTAAACAATAGATATATTCCATTTTTTATCTATTTCTAGGATGCTCCTTATCTTATGTGAAAAATATCAAATGAAAAACTTCTACTTTTCAAACAACTGGAACAAACTTCATTTTACTATAGATACAATAATTACCACTAGTTTGGAATGATCTTCAAGGCAAGACAAATCGTCTATTCTGTACTTTGAATATAGTTTTTAATAACCTCATTCTGTAAGTATTGTCGAATTGAGAAGATCCTCTATCTTTTTTTTCTCCTCCTTTATAATTCTAATGTGATAATGATACAATTAATTGGGAAATGTAAAAATATATCTCCTTGTGAAATTTTAGTCTATGATAGTCAAGTGTGAGACCATCATTTGTAACCCCTTTCACAAGTCACTTTCGTGAGTCTACTTCGGCAAGTCCCTTCTATGAGTATGCCTCTGCAAGTCCCTTTTGTGAGTTTATTTTTATGAGTCCCTTAAACATGACTTTTCTTAATCCCTTCCATAAGTCATCTTTGTGAGTCCCTTCTATGATTATTTTTTTGAGTCTCTTATGTGATTCTAGTTTCACGAGTTACTTCTCCGAGTCCTCTTTCTCTTTGATCTCGAGTCCATGGTACAAGACCGCTATTTCTGTTTGCAAAAAAACAAGTTTATATCATGAGAAACACCATATATTGAGCCCTATTTGTGACATACATTGTTAACACCAATCGAAACAGTTACACAACTTCAATATTATATACCCATTCACAATACCTCTCTGTGAGACTCTTTCATGATTTTTATATACAAGACTCCTTCCTGGATGTTTCATTAGATCAATAGTTTATGAACAACATCATTAAATTTTAAGGATGGGTAATGGGGAATTTATAGAAACAAACACCCTTCATTAAATCCAAAATGATGTAAAATCATCCAACTCTTCAGCATCACATTCTCCATGAGATTCGGATGTGATATCTCTTTATGCTTTGTGTGAGATTTGAGCACGATTCCTCTTTCAACATTCATGATTTATATGAGCCATTTGTCATCATTTTTAGTTTTTCTAAAGTCCCTGTTATGAGTTTTTATTCACATGATATGTGATTTCCAAGCGCGAGTACCATATAAAATCATGTTATTTGTGATATATTCAAGGAGCATGAGATCCTCTGCCATTCCCATATTTTTCCTTTATCATTTTCATATTTTTTGACTCTCGATTTCTTGTCTTCATTGTGATTTCACAAGATCTGTGTATGATCTTTAGATGCAATCAAGAATGTTGTATAAGATCCCTCCATGACATCCAAATATAGTCACAAGCATTTCACTAGATCCCTCTATGGGATCCAATGAAAATCATGAGCATTTACCATGATCCCACCATGCTATCCAAAGAGAATAACATGCTTCACGAGACTCCATCCTGTTATCAAAATTAAATCATGTGATTGTTAGTGTTAGTGTTCGTGTATTTTAATTATTTTAGTGATTCATCGTGATTTATAAATACAAATATGAGTGTCGTACGTGAGCACATCCTAAGATCGGTTCAAACATTCATGATCTATGAGTTCAATTCAGAATTCATGATCTACAAGTATAGTTTATAATTTGTTCTCTTCCAACCTTCTTTTACAATATTCATTTATCAACAAACTCAAAAAATTTTAACAAACCCAATCAACCCAAAATATCCATCATTATATATTTTTTCTTACAATATCCGCCTTCGGGATTGTCGAAAACTCTTCACAATTTGATACCACATTAATGATTCTTCCATAATCTTCCAAAAAATTTCTACTTTTAATTATGATAGAGATCATAGATTGAATCATCACACAATCTAATTCAACATGATAAATTCCTGGATTGAGAAACAAGAGTGTCATCGAAATTTCATCAATGAATCAATTCATTTCATTCCAATAGAACTGATCTACATTCATCATAAAACTCAACTATAATGATATATAACCATTAATTGATCATATATATCATAATAAAATTAATTAATCCCTCCGTATTATTTCTCTACTTATCAAATTCTCCCCCTATCATGATTAAGACAGTTTCTACCCTTTAATATCACAAATTTATACCCCCATTTCAACAAACCCAAAGGTCACTTCATTATGGTCTGCATCAGGGTAAAGAACACATATCAACACATTTTGTAAAAACAAACAATACCTCAAAAGAGGGGTTCCCATATCTACACATTTTTATATATGGGGATTCAATTAAACTCCCAGATCTAGTTGATTCCTTTCAAATGCTTATTTTTTTAAAGCCTTTATATAAATGTATGTAACCTAATGATCTGTTTGAACATATTCCAAATTGACAAACCATTGATCCTCCTTTTACATGATAACATGATATTATATTTCAATTTTTCTTTTTCTCATGTGATGAATTAGATTTTTCTTTTTAGATTTATAGAACATTAATTATCATAAGAGATTCAGATTAGAGACTTCACTTCAACTACCATATCATCAAGCCACTGCTTAATCCATAATAATTATGTGAAAATTTGAGTGGATGTAAAGTATTCAGCTTATATAGTGCTCAATAGAATGAATGGTGGTTTCTTTCTAAGCCAATAAATACACAACCATCCTAGATAGAATACACCACCAGATGCTGTATTTCTATCATCTACTGACTGGACCTAATTTGCATATGTATAGCCTAACAATCCTTTCTATGATTTCTAATTGTACAAAAAACTAAAATCCATTACTTCCATGATATAATAAAGTATTATTTTTATACATCAGGCAATTGGGATTCCTTGGGATTGTTTTGATACCATGATCCATAACACATGGAAATAAATATCAGGTCATGTCACATTTATATACTATAAGATTCCAATGATATTCTTGTATTAACTGATATTAACCTATTTTTCCCCCTCATATTTTGAAAGTTTAATTTAAGTATCCATTATATTTGTCATCTCCTTGGGATTATATATTAAAAATCTTCTCAATACTTCCTTGGAATATTTAGTTTGAGAAATGAATTTTCCATTATATCCTTGTATTACCTGTAAACCAAGAAAAATTTACATTCACCAATCATTGACATTTCAAACTCACTTTTCATGAATTCTATGAACTGATATCACTGATATTCATCTAATCCACCAATAAATATGTCATCGAAATATACCAGCACCATCATCATTTGACTACTCTAATTTTTACAAATAGATTATAATCAACAACACAGTGAAGAAAAATGATCTTCTTAAAAACAAATCTAATATTGAATATTATGCTATTGGTTCTTGCATTAACCCATATAGGGCCTTTATCTAATGAAAACTCTGTTCTCATCATCATAAATGAGAATACCATCCGAATGATGAATATAAATATAATCTACCAAAACCTCATTTGGTACTAATGACTTTATCATTTTTTTTTCTTGACAAAATCTCCCAGAAACAATTCAGTATTGAACTATTATAAACCCATAAGACTAATTCATGTACTGATATCAGATGTTCAATTACACTTTATAATGGGTAGACCACTTGTTGGAAACACTTTTAATATTATATCACAGCTTATTGGTTTCTTGAGAACAGTCATATGATACCATATTTGTTTTCGAAAAATAGATAATCATGAAATATATGAATGTTTTTCTTGTCCCCAAGTCGGACTTCATGAACATAAACATTCACCCTTTATATACCCTTGGTATATTTTATCTTATTAAGATTTAAAATTCACCTGCTATGATATTAAATTCTTCTAGTTGTTAGGCCCACTGTTTCGACCTAAAAACATTATTCTTCTCTTGAATAATTTCATTTCATGTGACTATAGATTTCAGAAAATTCACCAACTAAATAACATTTTTTTATTGTAGCATTCTATAGTAATATATTCCTTATGTGAATTTACCACTTATAAATGATCCATTCATAAAATACTTTCCTACGATGTAAATACTCAGTGTAGGAAACAAGAGATAAATTTTATAACCACATAACATTCCATTTCACTCAATTACTTCCATATATATATAATAAAACCATAGTATATTAACTCCATTAAAGTAATTATTATATATTTCATCATCATCTATAGTAACTAATTTGAATTAGTTGACTTTCTTATGCATATCACATCACCACTTTGCATCTTTTGATGAAACTTCCCATTTTATTGTATCTCACCTAAACAAGAAACACATGAAAATAATTTATTAATATTTTTACACATTGGTATAAGGGAACCTATAGAATCCTTAGGATGTGGAATGAGTCCAATCATTATTGTTTATCCATTTAATAATTTCTTTAAAATCCATGTACTATTTTTGTAATTATTCCAACTGCCAGACTAACTTCAACTGTTCTGTACATATGACTAAATATTATTTATTCATTATTATTTTATCAGTTATCTGAGTCACACCACCCTTTATTGTGGTGGTTATTGTTGTGATTGAAATTGCATTTAGATTCCTCTTATTTACTATTGGATCACCTCCTCTCCTTTTCATTTAGGTTTTTTTTCATTATTTCTAAGAGAGTTGTCCTGAGTGTAACAGATGAGGTGATTTATATTCCTTTTGTTTAGCTCATTGTGATTCCCCTAGGGTTATAAACCTATTTTTAACTTATCTTATATTCTTTCAATATAAGAACATTATTTATAAACTTCAGGGGTTTGGGATCCACCTATGGTTTTCCTGCCCTTCCCTTCTTTCTTATTACTATAATGTCTTTACAAATTCCCATAATTAGATCATATATAACATCTTCCATTAAATACATTACTCATTTCATCAATTCTACACAAATATTTTTATGCATCTAGATTTATTCTCCTGACATTGAGTCCTATTGATTCTTGACACATACCCATGGTTTCCATATCTTCCATAGTAATAGAATTTGACAACTTTTTTATTCTGAGATACTTATCACTCTTAATTTTCAAGGTGATTCTTCTTATTCACATATTTAGAAATATTTCTATATTCACAATATGTAAGATTTTCTAATTCCTAAAATTAAAAACATGACGTATGACCATGCATTCTAGAGAAATAGAACATGTTATTAACAGATCCTTTAAATTCATTTTTAGGTCTATCTCTAGCACCTATAATAATTTTCACATTTATATAAATTTTCATATCTCTCTTCCTATGATTAATGGAAAGGGGGTTCATCATATCTAATACCATATTTTCCCAAACTTTATGGACTTTGGTATGATACAATCATTTCATGTTTTTCCTCGGTAGTATCATTTTTTCTTCTCATTTCATTATCACTTTTCAAAGGATAACAAAATAATAAATGCAATACATCCTCTAATTTGGGATTTCCTTTGGCATCAGATTTCTCCACTCCTTTTTTCATTTGTTATAGATCTTCCCCTAATTTTTTAGTCATTATATCCCTTTAATTGGGTAAATAATTACATTTTCTATTTAAATTTATGCCACAATTCTTGGGATATATTATCTATCATGTCATATTTATCTTTTAATGAAGAATTTTTAAAGAAATTAAATCATTACATCATGTATTCTATTATTGAATCCTCTATTTCCCTAAAACTGGATCATATAGCTTTGTAGAAAGATCATCATTTCTATCTTTTATATTTTTAATTTATTCCAAGTTTAGATTATTTTCTTAGTCATTATCTTTTAGTTTTTCTACATTTGTAGAAATATTTTGTAGTTATTCAAATTAGGAATCATTTTTCTCTATTATATATGTATCCACTACAATAAGACTTTTATATAATCATTTTACATTGTTGAATTCATTTTCTTACTCTTGGATCTGAATATCTTTAGTTTTAATTTCATCATAGAATTTCTGCCATTCATTTTTTTCATAAAAAACTTCCACTTTTTTCATCTTGGAGTTTCTTTGTCATCATTAGTTTCATGATCACATGGAATGTCAGGTTATTCAATAATTTTTACAAAATAAATGATTGAGTATGTCTTTTCATTGGATGATTCATCTGAACCTTTAATTAGTACCCTATTTTTTTCCTTAAACAGAATCAAACTTTTTCCATAGACACTTCAACACTAAGGAATAACACCATACTTATAATTTTTCTTTATAGTTATTCTCTATCCCATGGAAGATCTAGATAAGAGAAAATTTAAAGTTTCATTCCAATAGTTGAGTAAACTTTTTTCAGATGAAACAAATCAAAAAAGGTAATCATTATTTGATACCAATTTTTAGGTCCAAAACTATCCTAGAAACCTTAAGAGGGTGGGGTGAATAAGGCTATGTAAATTATTTTTCTGAAATTCATATATCCCCATTGAATCATGATCTATTTAATATAAGGTTCAATACTTTGTCTCTTTGGTTTTTATATTACTCCTATACATTCCAACATTATATGATTATGATGAATAGAATGTAAATCTTGAAATAAAATAAAGTACACATATATTTTTACTTAGTTCACCATCATTGGGATACATAGAAGGAGAATAAAATGTGAATGTTTCAATATACCAAATTTATTATGTCTCTCTACCAAATTACATGGTTCAGCGTTAGGAAAAAATCCCTCAAGGTAACATTGAATCATTTGTAGGTGTTTTTGTTTGTTGAAAAAGTGTGTTTGATTGTTGACAAAGAGGATTTCCTTGGTATGTTGTGGGGTTCCAGGGATATTGTTTTAAACCTTTGTTGAAAACAAACTATGAAAATTTAATTTTCGATTCTGAGTTTGTATAAAAATTTCAGATACATGGTGGCAATGTTTTCTAGTGTTTGTCAAATATTTGGGCCTTAAAATCATGAAATGGAAAAAGGTGTTTTTGGTAAAAGAAGTTGTGCGAATGATATATAAAGTGTGTGAAATATTTTTTTTGTGTTCCATATTTATGGTTATTTAGAAACATTCATGCAAGGAATGCTTCAGGATCACAACATCCAAAAATTGAAATGGCATGAAATGCGCGAAAGACAGAGTTGTGAAAAATAAACTTGTGCGCCCAAAATGATGTAAAATGGGGTTTTTAACACTTGAGGATTATCTTCTGCGAAACGTCAAATATTCTATGTAGGGTTCAACAATTCCTATAAATAAGACATCCGCCCTCATTTGAAAACACATATAGATAACCCGAGCTCTCAATCACATAGGAATTTTGTGAAAAGGGAGTTGTAGAAAAGATTTTGAGTTGCATGTATGATAATGACATTGTGCATAAGATTTGTGTTTCATGATAGATTAATGTTTCGTACCAGGTGTTTTTTGTAAAAAAATTAATTCTTGTGTACAAGGATTTAAACCTTCATGAATGATGTAGTAAGGGTTGTTCCAAAGATTTTTTGTTTCCCAGTAATACTTTGGTAAAGTATCATTCATCAATGGATAAAAGTGGGATATAAAAAGAGCATATACATACAGTGTAGGATGTGTTCATAAAAGATAATGAAGGGACCTAAAAGTATATAAACTTTGAGTTGATCTTCTAAATACGTAGTGACCACACATTAGTTGAGAGAGTTGTCAGCTTTCAAATTGCGATTGGTTGTAAACAAGGAGGGACAGTGAGTCCACTTTGAACTTGTAAATCGAATTGTGATTATAGTGGATTTTTAAAATTGAAATTTTTTGGTTTATACTCATAAGATATAGCCCAGTGAGGGTGAACCTAGTAAACGTTTTGTGCCAAGTTCATTCTTTAATACTTTCTCATACTCTGCAATGAGAAGAAGAGAGAAGATAGTTTTTTCTAACAACAAAACCAGCTCAAAATGACCATTTATTTTAATCTTTCATACCCTGAGTCACCCCCACCCCCACCCCCCACCCCATGCTATCTAACCTAGTAGACCTAAAATTCAGCCTAGATCAATTCTATTCCTAGGCTCTCTTCCATTTCAATATTTAGGATCATCTCACTATTTTCCCAAGGGGAACTTTCTATGTAACTTTCTCGGGGTCAATACTAGTGGAAGTGATTATTGGATTCTTATTCCCTTTCATACTTCTCCATAATGTATCCACACATAGATTATGGACATATTGTTCCCACACATATTATGGAAATGTAGGTCCCACAATATTTATGGATAGGTAGGTCCCTTTTTTATTTTTAATGAATACTCGCTATACTGTAGATAGACTATATGTTGAATCTCTTTTTGGGTTTATCCCTCAATTTTGTGAAAACACCTAGATGAAACACTTATACTTTCTAGAAAACAAGAATATACTACCATTTACTGTAGAAATAGAAATTGCATCCACTTTATCAATATATTCAATTGATCCTGTGTATTCTTTTAAGTAATTTGAATGTAGTAGTGAATAACCTCCTTTTGTAAGTATTGTAGAATGGTGAAGATTCTCTATTTTCTCCTTCTCCTTTAGAATTGAATTGTAAAAATGATACTATTTATAGGTTAATGTATGAATTTTTCTCCTTGCCTTATATTCTAGTGTTATACTCTTGTTAGGGACACTGGAACATAACCCATTGTGTGAGTCCCTTTTTATAGTCTACATATATGAGTCGATTTCATGAGCCTTCTTCCACGATTCCCTTCAACGAGTCTGTTTTTTCGAGTCCCTTACGTGTGTCTATTTTCATGAGTCTACTTCATGAGTCTTATTTCTCGAGTCCCTTACAGAATTCGATTTTCACAAGTCCCTTCCACATGTTTATTTTTGTATGTACCTTCTACAATTATTCTTTCATGATGAGAATGAGTACCTAGTGCGAGATCACTTTCTCACTTCACACAAGACACTATTCAGATCATTCACAATACCCTACCATGATTCCTCTTTGCAGAATACATTTTTTAGATCAACCGAAAAAAAATACATGATGTCAATAATGTATACTCCTTCACAAGATCTCTCTGTGAGTCACTCTCTTGATTTCTCCCCATGAGACTCTTCCTCAGAAGACTCTTTAGATCAATCTTCTAATAATACCATCATTGTTGTTTGAGGAGAGGTAATGGGGTATTTATAGACCCAAACCCACGACCTTAAATCATAAAATCATGGAGATCCATCAACCTCATCGGTATCATGTGATCCACGATATCCAGGTGTGAGATATTCTCACACTTTGACTAATATTCATGCATAAATCATCTTTCAACATTCATGCCTAGCATGAGTCCTCAGTCAACATTCATTCTCTGTGTAATTCCCCAGTACAATTCTTCACTTACACGTTGCGTAACATATGAGCATGAGTACCAAATATATTCATATACTTTTTGATATTTTCAATGACCATGAGATCCCCCTTCATTTCCATATTTTCATTTATCTTCATGATATTTCATGTTTCCTGAGTAAGAGTCATATTTCTACATCCATAAGAAGAGATTGAGATCCCCAGATGTAATCACAATTATTGTAGAAGATCCCTCTATGATATTGAAAGACAATAATGAGGGATTTTCTAGATCCCTCTGCAAGATCCAAACACAATCAAGAGAACTATGTGACATCCCACCATGATATCCAAATGTAATTATGCACTTCATGGGATTCTATCGTGATATCAAAATTCAATCATTCGATTTTATGTGTTGAGAAATTCTAATGATTTTTCTGACCCATTGCATGTTACAAAACAAACGTTGAGTTCCACACATTATCAAGTCCTGATATCAGTTCAAAAACAATTTCTCTATGAGTTTAATTCCTAATTCATGGTCTGTGAGCCCAGTTCAGCATTCACACACTTCATTCCTTATTTGAAAACCAGCCTTTTTCAACAACCTCAATCCTTTTCAACAACACAAATCAACCCTAAACCACCATCATGGGAGATTTGTTTCCAAAAAAATATGTTCTTCAACTCTTTTAATTATCACATGGTCCCATTTTCCTCATAATTAATCCAATTTTGGCAACACATATGAGAGTGGGACTCAACCACATCCCCATCAAAAGTAACTCGTGATCGATCCTCACACAAAACCAAACCATAAATCTCTATAGGTTCTATTATCCTTGTAATGACATCTCAGTTAGATAGGAACCCTTTCCCCATAGTCATCAAAAATATCTAAATGCCTAAAAGTCATCTCAAGGTCCAACTAATGCCTCATATTTCCTTTTATCCACATCATATCACATCCCTAAACTTAAAGGTAAAAATGTAAACAACACTATGGGAAAATATTATTATATAATATAATGTAACCCCTTTAGGAGTATATATATCTCGCAGAACATAAAATAATTAAGGTCTCATCCATCGAAGACCAAGGAATATAATCTGGTGCAATGGGGAAAACACTACCCTTTTTAGTCTATTCAACCCCATAAAATTTCATTTCAAATTAAATAGTTTAATTAATGAAAATGTTAAATCATCCATAGTGTATATAACACAAATATCACTTGCCATATATATATGAAAACAAATTAAAATACAATTGGGTATGAATAAGAACCACATACCTCAATAACAGAGTTATTCCATTTCAATCACATATTCAATACCATCGCCTGAGCATGTGAAACTCCTTATGGTTACTGTAAATCCTCGTGAGGACCTATCTCAACACAAATCATAAATTAAATTAATTATAATTAATTTTAAATAACTATTCATTTTTATTTATATAGGTATAAATGCCTAGAAATTACCCGACGATATCTGCATGATGAAATCATTACCAACTACAAATAGAAGGTCCATGAAATACTCCCAACATGACCCCAATAAAAAAAACTAAACATTGATTCCAATTAAATAGATAATTTTATTTAATTTATGTAAAAACCCTACATAAATTCATATAGTGGTGTACCTTCATCAAAATGGTTTTCAATGCCATGTGATAATCCTCTAGATAAATCCAACATCTATGAAAAAAAACTTGATGAATATTGAAAATTTTCACCAATATCTATTATAAGTAAACATTAAACACAAACTAAAATCACAGTAATATTAGTGTTTTGAGTATAATGAATAATAATATGAAATTGGGGGGATAATCTTACCCTAATATCTAAGGATGAACACCAGATCAAGGGGAAATGAGAGTGAGAGATGAGTGGGAGGGCCAGCCAAAATGTTCTCCTCCCAAGGTAGACAGATCACCAACAGAAAAACTTCATTTATAGAATGAACCATGGTACATTACCAAAAATTATAAAGGTTAAGGGATTCCCACTTGTCCATCCTCTTTAAATATCTGAAAGGATAGTGTGAAGCCCATTCATAGTATAAATTCCACCAATCGCACTATGAATTACATGTTGTTATAAATTTTAGAATCCTAGCCTCCCAAAAAATTATTCATCATCTTCTTAAACTCATATGGAAACCACTAATCCTCAAAACACATCCAAAAAATATCTTTTATGGATTTCAAATTCTAGGAATCATGATTCGAGTCCCAGTTCTCAAAATAAACCCCCAACCAAATAAAAATTTCAATATCAATTTGAATTTTATACTATGAAAAGGAACTGAAATTCACAAACTCCCCAAAATTACACTTCTCATCCTTGATAAGCATCAATGGTATATAAAACACTAATCCTTACCTACATTGATCATCAACACGTGTGTTTCACTCGGAATTCGGGGATGACCTCTTGGATGGGAGATTCAAACGTTCCGATCGGTTTCTAGCGGGTTTGTTCGTAGAACCGGAAACATCCAATGATTCCACATCCATTTGGACCTACTTTCCAAAGGTATGCAGTCATTAGCTTGTGGACTGATGAGGCTTAGGAATTTTCATTGGTCGAGAGGATGGGAGGTCGGACTCATCACACCTTTTTGAGAGGAATTATTGTCTATTCCGGGACTCTCTTTATAGATTTAAGTTATGTTCATGAATCCTTATTACATTACCAAGTATAAAATGTGCTTTTCCTTCAGTTTTTACAATCAATGATTAAATATGTAAGAAATTTAGAGAATATTTTATATGTATTCGAGGTTCTTCATCAATAGAGAATCATCTATATCTATTTAGAGATTCTTGGTCAATGGTAACCTTCAAAACATTCATATAAAAGTCTCTTGGTCATTATGATGACCAGGCTGGTTTTAAAGCCACTTAGTGGGTCACTTGAGGTTTATTGTCATTCAGAAGGACATGAATTATTTCAAAGTTGGGATCGAACCCATAGATGGGCTACCTACGTATCCTTTCTTTTGGAAAAGGAATCAGAGCCCACATAGTTCGAATAAGGGTATGATGTTTATGATTGATCGCTCAAAGCAGGATGTCACAATTACTTTTACACTCTAAGCTCATGTGAGTCATGCTCGGTGTGAGAAACAAGAGGTATTGGTAAAAATTATACAATTGTGCCATGAAAGATGCAATCATAATAAATGGTTTGGGGATTATGTAGGTATGACTTCCTAGATGATTTACTTTAGGGAGAAAATCCAGGAACATGGTCCTTAATGGTATATGTGCTTTATGGAGATTTGAACACTCTAACTTGGGACTTATTCTTGAAAAGGAAACCCAAATTAGGAGAGGATTGATAACTGGGTTTTACTCCTAAGAAGGAATCCCAGATCAAACGTAAATTAGGGCTGGTTAAAGAGAATTTAAGGGACTTGGGGCTTACTCCTGAGAAGGAAGCCCAAGATTAGGACTGGGACTTATTCCTGAAAAGGAGACCCAGGTTAGGGGACTTGGGGCTTACTCATGAGAAGGAAGCCCAAAATTAAGACTGGGACTTATTCCTGAAAAGGAGACCCAGGTTAAGGATTAAGGTTTGGGGCTTACTCCTAAGAAGGATCCCCAAATTAAGGGACTTGGGGCTTACTCCTAAGAAGGATGCCCAAATTAAGGGACATGGTGCTTACTCATAAGAAGGATGCCCATATTTGAGATTGGGTCTTACTCTTAAGAAGGATTCCCAAATTAAGGGACTTGGGGCTTACTCATAAGAAGGATGCCCAAATTTGAGATTGGGTCTTACTCCTAAGAAGGATGCCCAAATTAAGGGACTTGGGGCTTACTCATAAGAAGGATGTCCAAATTTAGGGACTTTGGGATTACTCCTAAGAAGGATGCCCATTTTTGAGATTGGGGCTTACTCCTAAGAAGGATGCCCAAATTAATGACTGGGACATATTCCTGAAAAGGAGACCGAGGTTAAGGATTTCTCTCATCTTAAAGGATGAGGTTTAATGAATGAACTCTCCATATTTAGTGACAAAAAGTTATTTAAATCACTAGGTTTTGAGAGATATTTCACTGAATTCCTTTCAGATAAGGAAGTCAAATCAAGAAATCATGCCATAAATGGCTTTGAAGAGTGTCTTGAAGACTGAATCTTGAAACAGAAAGGTGTAATGACTTAAGAGGGGTGAAATGGGCAAGAAAGGCTCCCAAAAAGGCAGGGGCACGCAAGTCTTGGAAGGCGCGCAGGTATTGCGGGGGTGCGCAAGTATTGGTCGTGCAGGTTTACCTGCACGACATATGTTGTACTTGGGCGATGGTCAACCAGCATTGAAATACTTGAGCGACTCTTTAATAAAGCCTTTAGAATTCTCTTGAGGTTCTTCCAGAAAAGGGACGCGCAAGTTCTATCGAAGGAGTAAGGCGACGCGCAAGTGTGACTACTTCCCTTAAGGTCTGGCCACTCAGGTGCGCAAGTGTTGATGAGTTTCAACACTTAGGCCTTCCTCCCTCTCTTCGGATATTCTGTTATAGGTAAGAAATTACCTTAGAAGTGCTCCGGAAGCTTTGAGAAGAGACTTGGGCGTTGGGAGCTTCAATCAGAGTTTCTGGAAAAAGATCCTCTTCGAATGGGGGGCCCACAAGGTCTATTTATAGGCAGGAGAAGACCACGGGCGGTTACCAGGCAGTTATCACTTAGGTCGCGCAAGTCACTTGGGCGACCAAGGGCGTCGCGCAAGTGGACTTGCGCGACAGTGATATAACTTGCGCGATGGAGTTTCTTTGATCCTTTGTTCATGACTTTGTCGGTTTTTGATATTTTCTTCAATGGTTGAATCACTTTGAGCTCAGATATTCCCCTTTTCCGATTTTTAGTTTCTGTGATGAAAGGAGCATCCAGAAAAGTCCCCCCTCAGAGTTGGATCCAGAGAGAAAAGAGGATTTGACTCTGAGGTGAAAAAGAAAAAAAAAGAAATCTGGCAGTTTAAATTCATGCATGTCGGACATACAAAGGCTAATGTTTAAGGTCGAAATAGCTTTGACCAGAATGGATTAGAATTGACTCAATTCCATGAAAACTCATTTGAAAACATAGTGCCATACTCAAGTATGAGGGAAAATATGTAAACTATGGATTAAGAATATTTGAATCTAAGGAATGATATGAAAAAGAGCTAAAAGGTATTAGAAGAAGTAGTTTCCAAGAATAAAGTTACTATTATGTGACAAAAACCCGTTAGGGGGTTGAATTATGCAGGGCCACCTAAGGGCATTGGCTGCATGGTCAAATAAATAACATCTTTCGGCTGACAAGTCTGTTATGTGGACTGTTTATGCAAGGCCACCTATGGGCACGTGCTGCATAGTCAGGCAAAAGAACTCATAGAAATTTACTTTCCTAGTGCTAAAATCCAGTGAAAGTTTATGGAGATTCAAATTTTCTAAAGTATAGAGTTTGTTGTATGGAAATATGTAATTGAATATGGAGAAGATATTTCCGAACAAGAATATCAGAGAATTGAATGAATATCACTCCTACGAAGGTCTAACCCAAATGTAGGGAAAGAGAATATGGAGAGTATAAACCATAGACTTGAATACTTTCAGATCATGAAAAAGGACATGGGAAAAATATGTTAAGGATGGCTATTTTTTGCAGATCCCTACATACCGTCATTTAAGACAAATAAGGACAAAAGAGCCATTCTACCCAAGAATGAAGTTACTATTATCCAACAAACCCGTTAGCGGGGTGAATTATGCAGGGCCACCTAAGGGCATTGGATGGATGGTCAAATAAATAGCATCTTTTAGCTGACAAGTCTATTATGTAGACTGTTTATGCAAGGCCACCTATGGGCACGTACTACATAGTCAGGAAAAAGAATTCTCAGAAGTTTGACATTTTTGGGACTAGAAGTCATGAAAAGGGTTATGAAGATCTGAAAATATTTAAGGTTAGGATTATAACACATAAATATGGGTATTATCCAATGTATATAGAGATACATAGGTCAATGATAACCATAATCATGTTGTGGCTGGGTCATGAATTGAAATTTTGGACATCACTACGTATCTCATAAGAATGAGAATCAAGCCATACGTAGTTCTTGAAATGCAGTTTAACGTCGTGCAGGACGAAATTATGAGAGATCTTAGTTTAGGGTCATAGAGTTCGGACCATAATAATGAATACACAATGTGTGTTTTCATGAGGACTTTTCAGCCAAGGGACTGAAAGTGAAATTTGGGGTTAGGCCCAAAAGACATGGGGTTGGATTCGAGGGATACTCGAACAATCCTACGTATCCCATAAGGATGGGAATCAAGCCCACGTAGTTCTATAACTACCCTTTGTACAAATTTGGTTCGTACATGTGCAGGGTGAAAGGGGACTTTAGTGCAATGATGGTTTAACCTGAGATAAAAATTTTAGGTATTACCATATATGCACGTAGTCTTATGAAATGAAACATGATTGAAAAATCAATGTCAATAATAGTTCTCTCTCAAATGAGGAAATCAAAGAGTATTGTAGTTTATTGTCGTACCGGACAAAAGTTTTGAATATTTTAACGTCATATAACAAGGAAGAAAGTGAATCAATGTAAAGATATTGATTCTAGGGGTGGTTTCATGAATCAACATCTTATGAGATTGTGGTGAACCGATGTGAAGAGATTTTTTTTGGGCTTGAAACCTGGGAGGTTGCCTACATACGCAGCCTGGAGGGCAAGGATCAAAGTCCGTGTAGTTCAATTAAAGAATG
This sequence comes from Viscum album, assembly GCA_963277665.1. Classification (NCBI taxonomy): domain Eukaryota; kingdom Viridiplantae; phylum Streptophyta; class Magnoliopsida; order Santalales; family Viscaceae; genus Viscum; species Viscum album. The sequence goes on along the minus strand of OY728119.1, from coordinate 1,856,384,213 downwards.
AATTAATGATCAAGTTGTTATTGGGGACAACGATCTAAATAAATAAATGTTGTTGGGACTTATAAATGGTTAGCATCCCAAAGAGAGTGTTACAGTTGAGGTTTTCTCTAAGCTCACGTTAGTCATACTCAGTGTGAGAATCATGTGGTAACAACAACTTTAACAATGCATAGTTTAATGTCATGTAGGACATATAAAGGGACTATGCAGTTTAAAGTCTTGCAGTTAGGACTATTGGTGCTGCGCAGTTTAGTGTCATGTAGCAGGGACAAAATACAGTTTAATGTCATGTAGGACATATCATGAATTTTCTGTACAGTTTAGCGTCATGTAGTTAGGACGATGGGGACAATAGAGTTTAACGTCATGTTGGACGAAAGGGGGACTGTGCAGTTTAATTTCATGTGGTAAGGACAAAATAACACACCATTTACGTCATGTTGGATGCATTGGAGATTTTTTCCCACAGTTTAACGTCATGTTGGACGAAAGGGCGAATAGTTTAAGGTCATATGCATGGACTGTGGATGGTGCAGTTTAATGTCATGCTGGACGGTGGTATAGTTTAAGGTCATACATGACCTTTGATGGTTATATAGTTTAACGTCTTTCCGGATGTAAGGGACTTTTATAAAGTCTAGTGTCATGTAGTTATGATGTCACAGTTAAACGTCTTGCTGGACGTAAGGGACTTGCAAATAGTTTAGGGTCATATGCATTGACCGTTGATGGTGTAGTTTAAGGTCATACTGGACCATTTAGGGAACTTTTTTACAGTTTAACGTCGTGTGGGACGTATGTGAAAATAGTTTAGGGTCACATTCTTAGACTGTTGCTCTATAGTTTAACGTCATATAGCAAGGAAAAACTGGTGCCGCACAGTTTAGTTTCATGTTCCGGGGACATATAAGGTGACACAGTTTAACGTCATGTTGGACGTATGTGAAAATAGTTTAGGGTCATATGCTTAGACCGTTGTTGTATAGTTTAACGTCATATAGCATGGAAGAACTGGTGCCGCACAGTTTAGTGTCATGTTGCGGGGACATCTTGTGGATACTTTGTATTTTATACAAAATATTTCTTCAAAAATCTGGCATTAGTTGGAGTAGTAATGAGTTCTCCATCCATCGAGATTAATGAATAAGCTCCATTTGAGTAGACCCTATGTATTGAATAAGGTCCTTCCCATTTTGGCTCAACCTTGGGAGGTTTCATTCCGGATATCATTGGAGTTCTTTGAACTAATACCAATTCTCCCTGGATGAATGAACGAAGATGATTTTTTTTGTTAAAAGCTCGTGCTATTCGATTCTGATAGATTTTCAAGTGGTGCAAAGTGCACAATATTTTCTCATCTAACCGTTCCAATTCATTCAACCGCTTTTGGGATTGCTCATCTATAGATAACTGATCACAAATAGCTACTATGAGTGAGGGCAATTGAACTTCAATTGGCAAGACTGCTTCTGTTCCATATACCAACGAATATGCAGTTGACTGCGTTGCATTGCGGGTGATAGTCCGATAAGCCCATAAAGCATGAAAGAGTTTATCAGGCCATGACCTCTTATCTTTATCCACCATCTTTTGAAATATATTTGAAAGAGTCTTGTTAAAGGCGTCTATTTGTCCATTGGCTACCGCATGATACCGAGATGAATGGTTGGAATTAATGTTGTATTCTTGATACAATTTCTTCACCTTAGAAGAACAGAAGTCGGTGTCGTTGTCCGTCAATATGGTATTAGGGACACCAAATCTAGTAATGATGTTAGACTTGATGAAGATAAAAATTCATATAGAACTGACTTCATTGAGAGGTACTACCTCTGCCCATTTGGAAAAGAAATCAGTAGCAGTAAGAATGTAGTTAAACTGCTTGGCCATAGCTGAAGGGTAAGGTCCCACCACATCCATTCCCCATGTGGCAAATGGCCATGAGTATTTAGCTGTATGAAGCAACTTTCAAGGTTGATGAATGAAGTTGGCATGTACATGACATGAATGAAACTTCTTTGTGAAATCAACACAATCATGTATCATTGAAGGCCAAGAGTATCCAAGCCTTCGAATTTGATCAGACAATCTATGTCCAGACTGGTGGGCACCACAGACTCCTGCATGCACTTCTTTCATGACATCCATTGTCTCTTCACCATCAATGCATCTGAAGATAACTCAATCCAAACCACATTTGTATAGAATTTTCTCTAGGTTGGTTGGGCCATCATAAAGAGTAAAATTGACCACACGTCGCTGGATTTGTTCTTTCTCATCTCTATCAGGTGGAAGTGTTCCATTTTGAAGGTATTCCCTGATAGGTGACATCCATCCTGTAGTATGACCATATGGTTCAGAAATGGGACTAATTTCATTAATTTCCTCTATTCTGTCTTGAACATAAGGCGAAAATGCACGACGGTGGGCAATACTGATGCTTGTCTCGTCCCTATTTGGATCTGCTAGAGTTGTGTCTATATTAGCCAGTGCATCAGCTTGAGCATTTTGTGATCATGGGACATAAGAAAATGTCGGTTCTGAAGGGAATTCCGCCATTAACTTTCTGACGTAATCATACAAAGGGATTAACTCTTCTTTTCTTATGGCATAATCCCCATTGACTTGTGTGATTACCAGGTCTGAATCACCTTTCACCATTAAGTGATTCACTTGTTCTTGAAGCGCTAACTCCAAGCATGTGATAAGATCTTGGTATTCAGATTAATTTTTAGTACCACCTTCCCACAATAAAAAGGAATAAGGTAACAATGCCTTATCTGGAGAAATGAGTACAATTCATAAACCATCTTTGTTGAATTTAGTATTTTCCATTTTCTTCCCTGTTGGACTTCTGGAAGCACCATCAAAATACATTTCCCATGTTTGAGGACTCTCTTGAATAGAGAAAACTTCCTCATAAGGGAGTTCAATATCTGAAGATGTGTATTCCACTGAAGGATGTTCAGCCAGGAAATCAGCCAGAGCTTGGCCCTTTATTGCCTTTTGAGATACATACTAAATGTTGATCTACTGCAAAATAACTGCCCACCTTGCTAGACGTCCTATAAGCATTGGACGACTAAGGATGAATTTGAGCGGATTATTGCGAGATACCAATTGGACCTCGTGATGTTTCAGGTAGTGTCTCAGTTTCAGAACTGCAAAGATTAATGCCAGGCAGCACTTCTCAATACTTGAATACCGGGTTTCTTCTTCAAGCATAGTTCTACTGAGATAGTAGAGGCTATTTTCATTCCCATCATCATTCTTTTGAGTGAGAAAGGTACGCAATGATAGCTCTAGAGCTATCACGTAGAGGATATTTGGTCTAACTTCAACAGGTGGCATTAGTACTGGTGGACTCAAGAGGTATTTCTTGAGAACATCAAACGCTTCTTGACATTCTTCAGTCCACTGGTAAGTGACTCCTTTTTTCAATAATTTGGTAAAGGGTAAACTTTTTCCTGCCAAATTGGCGATGAAACGCCGAATATAGGCTAAGTGTCCTTGAAGTCCTCTTAATTCTTTCAAATTCTAAGGAGGTGACATACCAAGGATTGATTTGGTCTTCTCAGGATTAACTTCAATACCACGATGGCGTACAACAAAGCCGAGGAATTTTCCTGAGGTTACCCCAAATGCACATTTTAAGGGGTTCATCTTCAAATTATGTTGTCGAAGCCTGTGGAATATGACTTCCAAATCAGCCAAGTGATTAGAACGTTGTTTGGATTTAACCACAATATCGTCTACATAGCATTCAACAAATTTCCCTATGAAATGTTTGAAGATACGATGCATGGCGCGTTGATATGTTTCACCTGCATTCTTTAAACCAAAGGGCATCACCCAGTAACAATACACACCTTGAGGGGCTCTGAAGGCTATAGATTCCTCATCTTCTGGGGCCATTCGGATATGATTATATCCGGAATATCCATCCAAGAAGGAAATTACTTCATAGCTAGCATTCGCATCAATTAAGAGTTCTGTAATCGGAACTGGAAAATAATCTTTAGGACAATACCGATTAAGATCTCTGAAATCGATGAAAACCCTAATTTGTCCGTTCTTCTTCTTTATAGGGACAATATTAGCCAACCACTTGGGATATTTAACTTCTCTGACAAAGTTATATTTGATCAGCATATCCACTTCAACTTAAATTTTTGAAGCATAAGTTGGGTGTGTTCTTCTCACGGCTTGCTTAAATCCTCGATGTTCTTTTGGTAAACCCAAATGATGAGTAGCAATATCAGGATCAAGCCCAGGAATTTCTGTATAGTTCCAAGTGAAAATATATTTATTTTTCTTTAGAAAATAAATATACATCTCTTGCTCTTCAAGGTTCATGGCCACACTAATTAAAGTGGGGCGTGGATATTTCTCTGTACCCAGATTTATTTCTCTGAGTTCATCCACAGTGGTAGAGATACCCTCTTCAAATGCTGGAGGAGCATCTCTAAGATCTTCATCTTCCTCTTCATTATGTGCTATTTATTCCATTTCTACTTGCATAGTAGATGACAAAACAATATTTTCATGATCATAAGATATTTCAAAATTTGCACATTTTGAAGAAGCCACTTCCATTTCCGACCCTATTGATGAAAAAGGCCCTTCTTTGGGAAATAAAGAGGATATGATGGATTGAGAATTGACATCATTATTCACCTCTGATGTTGCTATAACTTCTTCTGGCCTGATTGGAGAAGTATAGACCTATTGGATTTCAGCAGATGAAATGAAGACGTCACCACTTGTGCTTTCATCACTATTTGGTAGGTTACCAATTTCTCCCATGTTGTCTGGCTCAACTGCCGTAATTGACATTATGGATCTTTCCATAAGAGTATTTTTATTGGGGCCTATTTTGTCAATTTGACTGATAGGTAACACATAATCTGTACTCACTTGTGTAAATGGATTTATTGGAATTTTCTCCAGACCATATGGAGCATTAATTTTGGTAATTTCTTTCATTGTAGATTTTTCTCTTCCCTTCATGTGATAAAATTTTGCCTCAATGTATTGAGACTCACATGTCTTGAATTGGGCCTTATCACCATACAATGTTCCAACTTGTCCATTGAAATAGTATTTCAGACATTTATGGTATGATGAAGGGATAACTGCATGCTGATGTAGCTAGGGTCTTCCAAGAAAGACGTTGAAAGCTGAGTCTTGATCAATAATCATGAAATCCGAATTGGATACAAGATCCCCAAACTGAGTTCTGAGTGTAACTTAAACCAGTGGTTCTTGTTCATTTTTATCATATCCTTGTAACATCATGGTAGAAGGAGATAAATCAGATTCCGTGAGGCCCAATCGACGAAGTGTACGAATGGGCATGAGGTTGACTCTTGAACCATTGTCAATGAACGCTCTTTGGATATCCACACCATTGACTTTACCAGATAAGTAGAGAGGTTTTATGTGCTCATGCACAACATCATATTCATCTTTATCAGCAAAAGATATCACTGCATGGCATTCTTCAGGATTATTCTCTTTGTGATAGACTTCAGCTACAACAATTTCAGCTTCAAACTCCTGAGGACCTGACAAAGCTTCGATGAGTGCTTCCCGAAGATCTTTTGACAGATTCAAAGCATCCAAAATTGATAAATTGGCTGGTACATGGGCCAAGTGTTTCAATATATCATACTTTTGATCTAAAGGTCTGCGTTTCCCAACAAGAATATGGGGTTTAGCAGGTACCTTGGAAGCAGATGCTTTGGAAGCTGATGCATCTTATATTGGGATACAAGTTGGAAACATCCTTGGTTTTGGAAGATTAGACCGATTAGATCCATTTACATGCTGAGATAAATAAGATGGAATTTTCTATCGGTCTTCCAAAATAATTGTGCCAATACTGAGTTGACTATTGGCAGAAGAACTTTCTTGTTCTTTTTGAGCTTGCTGAAGGGCTCTACCACGAGTTTCTGCTGCATACACAGTGCTAGCCGGGGTAGAATTGGTGTAGTGGATTCGTAAAGATCCTCGTCTTCCTCTGTATCCTGAACCTCTGGAACTTCCTCGGATTCCCTTATTTGATACGGGGAATTCAGACTCATCAAAATTGAAATTACGACTGGAATACGGGTCTGTTAATTGAATCATATTAACAGAACCGAAGATTAACTCTTCGTCTAATAAAGACTCTGCCTGACTAGCCTGTTTAGGCTGTTCCATTTGATGGGGCGGTGCCCGTGGTTTTGAAGTAGATGGCATAATGTCTGCCAGAGTCAAAGACAATTTAGGCTTTGACACATACTCATCTTCTTCTGATTCTTTTTTCTTCTTTGAATCAAACCGTTTCTTTGAGGACTTTCCCTCTAATGAAAAGGGTTTTCCCGCAATATTCATGGCAGAAGACACAATTGGTTTTTTTAATTGTGTTCGCAAAATGGCATGATTCCGATTGATTGCCTTTCTGACCATCCAATCATCATACTTCTGTGCATTTCTGCTTTTGACTTCTTGCCATTCACCTTCCTCCTCTGGAACTGTAGCAGTAACACATGCTACCTGAGTCGAAGAACCTTTCAACTTGACTTGTCCCAAGTCGACCATCTTTTGCAGGAGGTCATTAAAGACAAAACACTCCTGGATTGGATGCCCCAACATTTTATGAAAGGGACAATAATTGGGACGGTTTTCGTCTCCTTCCTTGTTTGGCCTCTTGGGCACTGGTAATTGAACCAAATTATTTTCAAGAGCTGAAATGAAGTAACCAAGAACTTGCTCACTTTGGAAAGAGTATGTTTTACTCTTTAAATCCTCAAATTGTTTTCGTCGTTGATCTCATTGATCATTTGGACAAAACGTCCTTTGTTTTTGGAATTCAGGAGGTGGAACCCTTCGAGAAGATGAAGGTTTTGAAGAAGAAATAGGTACAGACGCTTGTTTAAGCATAACTGTAGAAGTTTCTGCTTTACCTATTCTCCTTCCTGAAGCTGATGGAATTACACGAGATTTAACCTTAGCCTGTATATGGGAATCTTCAATCTGTTGAGCGATTGAAGTAAGGTCTCAAAACCCTCCTGTGTATTTCACAGGGATCAATGGCGTGCGTAATTCGTCACGCAAATTTTCCACACAGATTGGCAACAGCTCTTCCTGAGGGAGTGCTAAACTCAGGGAATACATTAATCCCTTCCAGTGAGCAATGAAATCAGAGACTCTTTCATTTTCCCTTTTCCTGCAGTTTTTAAGATCGAAAACTGTCGTTTTTGGCAAAGTTGAGCTGAACTGAAGAAGGGATTTTTGGCGAAGATCCTCCAATCCGATGATTGACCGGGATTACAAGCTTGTATACCATACAAAAGCTGGTCCTTGAAAGGTTCGCACGATGCATCTGAGTTTCACTGCTTCTTGCTGCTCTGGAGTTCCCATCATAGGATCACAACAAGACACGTAATGCGTCAAATGTTTTTCAGGGTCGCCTGATCCATTGAAAGTAGGGAAAACAGGGTTTCCAAAACTAGATGGAGGAGAAATTGAATCTACCCAATTAGGGTAAACTTTCTTTTCTGGTTGAACTTGCGCCCGTTTCCCTTCTATAGTTTCTAACCGAGCTGTTAATGACTCAATAGTAGTTATTAACTTTTGAAAAACATCCGGTTGAATTTGGTCTTGAGTAGGTGCAATGAATGGAGCTTGTACAGATGTGGTGGTTGGTGCTGCAACGGATGGTAGCACTGCCAACCGTTGTTGCGTTTGACCCATAGGATTAGCCCTCTGAGGGTGTACTGATAATGGAGGATATTCCTGATCCATCTCAGTAACTGCAAAAAATTCCTTCGGCTGTCGGACTTCAGCATTCTTAAGAAGAAGTCTACTCTGAAGTAGTTCTGCATTCAACCTTCTTAATTCTTTCATTTCTTCCTCCTGTTGTGAAAACCTTTGCTCTAATGAGAGCGATTGACCTTCTCCAGAGGAAGGATATGTAACCTGATTCTTTCCCCTCCCTTTGTTGGATACTTTTTGGAGAGACGGAAGTGGATTACCTAGGTTCTGAGTAATCTTTTGACTTCGTGTATGCACACCTTCTTCATTTGTATCGGTGCGTACATTTTCTTGAGTAGGATGCTCTTCATCTGAGTCCCCTGAGTGAGTCTCCTCTGGTGGGTTAGCAACAACGGCATTGATTACATTGATTGATGTATAATGCATCGCATCCCTTCTATCAACATTTCTGTGATATTGCTTCTTTCATGTCTTTGATGAGACATTGACTTTTGTTGGTTCAATCCTTTAGGAACTTCTTGACGAGCTATAATTTAGAGGGAATCTCCTGATAATTTTCCTCTTCATTCCTCTTGGGGCTTCTTCCCCAATCGAGAAAAGACTGATATTCTCTGAGAAGGGGATTGATGATTTGAAAGAGTCCCCAGTCTCGTGAACTGGGGATGTTCCTACTGATTCCGCTCAACTCCTCGAATCCCATTTGTTGACTCTGAGGGTTGGGTTAAATGAGTCCCCAGTCTGACAAGCTAGGGTGGCTCTTGACATGCTATGTCTGATACTTTCTTAAAATCTCTCTTGATCTTGCGAATCTTAGTTCGGAAATTAGCTGGATGCATTAACTTGTATCCACTTTTATCACCTGGTTCAACAGACCGTTGGATGATTTCCGAGACTTCTGTCATTTGATGATTTGTTTTCTCCAGACGAGAGGCTTGTGCAATATTCTTTCCTGCTTGATGTAGGAGAAATTCAACAACATGTTCTCTATATGCTTGATTTTGAGAGGAACTAATTGAAGCCTGTTCTTGAGAAAGCTTTTGATTATGAACAAATCCCATTTACTGTGTCCGACCATGGGAAATAACATTGCATGATACCATTTTCGGTGGGATTTGCTGACTGGAAAGCACTGTGAAATGTAGTGCTCCGTGAACGCCCCATCCTCTGATATGAACACCAGAGGAGCATTGGCAATTAACTAACGCAATTTTCTTAGTGCGCCAAAGCATGAACGTTGAAGGGTTCTCTGTTGCTTTTCAGCCTTCGGATACCGAGAGACTGATAGAGATGCCAAATCAATCTGACGTTGTAGCCCTTCTATTATCTTAAGATGATTTTCATATTCATCATAAGATAATACCTTCTTCTTCAATTGACAAAGCGTTTTCCATATGTTGAGACGAATATCATGGACTCCATCTTCCGTCAACATCTTTGGAATATCATACGGGGAGTCAGCCAAAGGCCAAAACATGACTAGTACTTCACTATTCGCCAGTTTTTTCCTCATGTTCAGCATTTCCTCTTTATCATTAAATGAAAATTCTTCTACATGTTTTGACCAGAGTTGGTGTTTCCTTGTTGCTTCATCATATTCATCAATATTGGTAGAGAGATCATTGATCAAACTAGAAGATGCATGAATTAGGGGTGGTTCGGAGAATGACCTACACCCTGGGATATCTTCTAATTGAGAAAGTATTTCACTTGCCAGCGATAAAGCATCAGACTTGACTGGTTTCGCATTTGCAATTGCCACAAGATAAGAGGGCTTTCTCGGCACTACATTGTCCAATGGAGTATTTTCCAGGAAATGTGAATCACTACTGCGGAGAGGACTTTTGCAGCGAAATTCATCATCATGGGGAGGACCACCATAATGGGTTACAGCAAAAGATGAGATCTCTTGCTCCTTGGTCTTTTGACCACACAGAGGGTTGCTGTTGCTCTCATTTGAAGAAAAAAACTTCATGATTGACCGATTTTCCGGAAGCAAGCCTTCATGAGGAAGTGTCTGTTGAAGACCATCAGAATTAATGTTCCAATTATTGGTAACTGAGGGATTAGAATCATGAATTCCAACAGATAAATGTCTGAGGGCTTCAAGAACTCCAGCATTGAGCAAGGCTTGGTTACAGATTGGCCTTTGATCTCCTGACTGTGCTGGGCAGATCTTTTTCTTAAATGCCTTCTTACTCGCTTTAGAAACCACTTGATGACGAAAGTGATTGCTCTTAGCAGGTGTATGTTCCTGATCAGGAAAGATGGTCAAGTTAGGCTGACGATCTCCACTCAAATCAGGTGTATGTGCCTGACTTGGTTGTCCGTATGATATGGGGGAGTATGCCCCATAACCCTCTTGGACTGGAACAGATGTGTGTCTGTTCCGGAGTGAATCATTGATGTGTCACTCCACTGCTAGGGATAGATTTATGTGTCTTTCCCTGAGATGATGCTGAAGCTGTTATGATATCCTGGAAAGCATCCAGAATATGAGCAGGAATTTTCTTCTGCTCTTTCACCATTGACAAAATATGCTTGGTAACTTCAGCCGTCGGAACGGGGATATACGTCCATTCCGGGCTTGGAGTAGGTGTATGTGCCTGCTCCTGTCCTCCTTTTCCTGTCATTGAATCCTGACAGTACTCAAGTGTAGAGGCAGAGAGTTGAGTATGCCTCATGTTTGTCGTCGGAGCTTTCCGACTGACTTCTCTGTGCGCTACCAAGCGAGACTATTGGTAGGCTTGATTAGTACTAGCAGGTGTATGTGCCTGCTGATTACACTTCGCCAAACGCGGTTGAAGAGATCCATCATATGTAGTCAGGAGAGCCTGCTGACTAACTGATGATGTATAAACAGGTGTATGTTTCTGCCAATAGTACTCCGCCAGAATTTCCTGGCAGGATTGGCTTGATGCTGCCAGACGAGTCTGCTGGACAGTGGAATTAAAACGGATAGGTGTGTGTGCCTGCTCATTGTTCGCCACCAGGTTAGGTTGGTGGACTTCTCCGGAGATGGAAGGGATGAAAACCTGCCCATTGTTAACCGGATTCTATCTCTTGCAGTTCGTCTTGCCTGCTCGGGTTCGAGGAACCTGAGCTGAATGCCTAGAGTCGGTACCCTCATCATGTTGAGGGTGCACTGCTGCACGAGTCTGGCGGCGATTGTTGATGGGAGCCCTCGGGAAGGACTCCTGTCTTTTTTTTAATTAAGGCCCTGACGGACCTGCTCATTCACTTCCTCAAAGTAAGGGAGTGGATGGAAATTGCGTTCCGGGGATAACGACCCGAAATTGTTGGAGACGGTAGTCCGCACCGCCTACCTCTTGATCACTAGTCGTCGTTGTCCGAACGACCTGTGTGAGTTATTCACTTGGAGGGCCTGTCGGGCAGCCTCCAATGTTGGGATGGTACCGTGTTGACGGTACTCCTTAATCAGCGCATTTGATACCCAGCGTTGAAGACGCAGAGTAGGTGATGTCATCCTAAGAGCAGATGACGATCTAGTAGGAATAACAGTAGTGGTATTTGCAGCAGCAGTATTCACAGATGTGAATTTGAGAGAAGCCATTATAGAAATACAGAAGATCTTGGAAAAGAGTGCTTGTTTGATATAACAGACGTAATCAAGATAAAATTCAGCCACTTCATCCTTTGGATGAGCACACATGTCAATGATTGTTTTTGATAGCCCTCTTATTGAGTTTTAAATAGGGGCTTAACAAATATGTAAAACATCATTTTGACTTGGTTAAGGATTCACGTCGGGTTCATCATTTTTTGTTTCCCTCGGAATTCGGGGATGACCTCCTGGATGGTAGATTCAAACGTTCCGATCGGTTTCTAGCGGGTTTGTTCGTAGAACCGGAAACATCCAATGATTCCACATCCATTTGGACCTACTTTCCAATGGTAGGAGCTCATTAGATTGTGGACTGATGAGGATTAGGAATTTGCATTGGACGAGAGGATGGGAGGTCGGACTCATCACACCTTTTTGAGGGAAATTATTGTCTATTCCGAGACTCTCTTTATAGATTTAAGTTATGTTCGTGAATCCTAATTACATTACCAAGTATAAAATGAGCTTTTCCTTCAGTTTTGACAATCAATGATTAAATATGTAAGAAATTTAGAGAATCTTTTATATGTATTCGAGGTTCCTCATCAATATAGAATCATCTATATCTATTTAGATATTATTGGTCAATGGTAACCTTCAAAACATTCATATAAAAGTATCTTGGTCATTATGATGACCAGGCTGGTTTTAAAGCCACTCAGTGGGCCACTTGAAGTTTATTGTCATTCAGAAGGACATGAATTATTTCAAAGTTGGGATCGAACCCATAGATGGGCTACCTATGTGTCCTTTGTTTTGGAAAAGGAATCAGAGCCCACGTAGTTCGAATAAGGGTATGATATTTATGATTGATGGCTCAAAGCAGGATGTCACAATTACTTTTACACTCTAAGCTCACGTGAGTCATGCTCGGTGTAACAAACAAGAGGTATTGGTAAAAATTAGACAATTGTGCCATGAAAGATGCAATCATAAGAAATGGTTTGGGGCTTATGTATGTATGACTGCCTAAAGGATTTACTTTAGGGAGAAAATCCAGGAACATGGACCATAAAGGTATATGTGCTTTATGGAGATTTGAACACTCTAACTTGGGACTTATTCCTAAAATGGAAACCCAAATTAGGAGAGGATTGATAACTGGGTTTTACTCCTGAGAAGGAATCCCCGATCAAACGTAAATTAGGGCTGGTTAAAGAGAATTTAAGGGACTTGGGGCTTACTCCTAAGAAGGAAGCCCAAGATTAGGACTGGGACTTATTACTGAAAAGAAGACCCAGGTTTGGGGACTTGGGGCTTACTCCTGAGAAGGAAGCCCAAAATTATGACTTGGACTTATTCCTGAAAAGGAGACCCAGGTTAAGGTTTAAGGTTTGGGGCTTACTCCTAAGAAGGATGCCCAAATTAAGGGGCTTGGGGCTTACTCCTAAGAAGGATGCCCAAATTAAGGGTCTTGGGGCTTACTCATAAGAAGGATTCCCATATTTGAGATTGGGGATTACTCTTAAGAAGGATGCAAAAATTAAGGGACATGGGGCTTACTCATAAGAAGGATGCCCAAATTTGAGATTGGGGCTTACTGCTAAGTAGGATGCCCAAATTAAGGGACTTGGGGCTTACACATAAAAAGGATGCCTAAATTAAGGGACTTGGGGCTTAATCCTAAGAAGGATGCCCATTTTTGAGATTGGGGATTACTCCTAAGAAGGATGCCCAAATTAATGACTTGGACTTATTTCTGAAAAGGAGACCCAGGTTAAGGATTTCTCTCATCTTAAAGGATGAGGTTGAATGAATGAACTCTCCATATTTAGTGACAAAAAGATATTTAAATCACTAGGTTTTGAGAGATATTTCACTGAATTCCTTTCAGATAAGGAAGTCAAATCAAGAAATCATGCCATAAATGGATTTGAAGAGTGTCTTGAAGACTGAATCTTGAAAAAGAAAGGTGTAATGACTTAAGAGGGGTTAAATGGGCAAGAAAGGCACCCAAAAAGGTAGGGGCGCGCAAGTCTTGGAAGGCGCGCAGGTATTGCGGGGGCGCACAAGTATTGGTCACGCAGTTTTACCTGCACGACATATGTTGTACTTGCGCAATGGTCAACCAGTATTGAAATACTTGAGCGACTCTTTAATAAAGCCTTTAGAATTCTCTTGAGGTTCTTCCAGAAAATGGACACGCAAGTTTTATCAGAGGAGTAAGGCGACGCGCAAGTGTGACTACATCCCTTAAGGGCTGGCCACTCAGGCGCGCAAGTGTTGATGAGTTTCAACACTTAGGCCTTCCTCCCTCTCTTTGGATCTTCCGTTCTAGGTAAGAAATTACCTTAGAAGTGTTCCGGAAGCTTTGAGAAGAGACTTGGGCGTCGGGAGCTTCAATCTGAGTTTTTGGAAAAAGATCCTCTTCGAATGGGGGGCCCACATGGTCTATTTATAGGCAGGAGAAGACCTCGAGCGGTTACCAGGCGGTTATCACTTAGGTCACGCAAGTCACTTGCGCGACCAAGGGCGTCGCGCAAGTGGACTTGCGCGACAATGATATATCTTGCGTGGTGCAGTTTCTTTGATCCTGTGTTCATGCCTTTGTCGATTTTTGATATTTTCTTCAAGTTTGAATCACTTTGAGCTCAGATATTCCCCTTTTCTGATTTTTAGATTCTGTGACGAAAGGAGCGTCAACAACGTGATATAATTTCCATTTTCTACCTCAAAACACCAAAAAGGTTCCCCCTATGAAACTCGAAACATAAGTCACACTATACGTCAAGATTCAATTTATCACTCATCATTATCACTAAAACACTTCAACATAGATTATCCCTTCTTATCTAAAATTAATCACTATAATGTTATCAATCAATTCATCCAGGAGCCTATAGTGGTCCACAACACAAGACTCTACTCAGAACATCTAATTCCAAATCATGTAACTCCCCACAAAACAATTTCCAATCATATAATAATATACTTGTCATGGTTTCCCCTTACCACACCTAATAACATAAAAAAACTCCGTTAAATCATCATTTGAATAGTAATTTTAAAAAAACACTCAACTTGATCCATTGAAGCTCTAACACACTTCCAGATCCCAATGACATAACTTTTAATGGTATTTAATGATTGTACAAATATTCCAAATTATGGTCTGATAAAAATTTCTAGTGTAATTCCTTAATTCAATCCCTAATCATAAGTAACCACCATCATGATCTCATCCTATGAATCAATATATAAATGATCCAACCCATTCTCTGATGTCATCAAAATCACCACATGTATGATTCCGGAGAATTCCCTCCATCCATTACCACATATGGATTTTAAATATGGTATCTTTCAAGGAACTATATATACAATATTAATCCAATAAGTGGAATTATAATTTCTTCTTGACAGTACATTTATTTATCAAAATCCATCAGTGACCCTATTGATGTAAGGGTCTTAACTCTTAGACAAATTAGACACTTTTACCATGGGATTATCCCTATTATAACTGCATGGGATAAAAAATGAATCTATAAGTCTATGATTCATCTATTTTGACTCATAATGATTGAAAGTGGTCATCCAACTCATAGAAGAGTTACAATTCATAACATCAGTCATCACCCATTCTAAAAAGATTGGAAAAATTATCCATGACACCCACAGAATTTCCATTATCCTTTGTGTCACCCCCTCCATAGACAATGATGAAATCACCACTAAAAGTCTTTAATTATACAACTCCATGAGTGTGAACATAAAAGGTGTGATCATCACACATGTGTATCTCATATTTACATATGATCGCCCATCATATTAGTACATGACATAATGATGTACATGATGACATCATCGTCATTGTGGAATCATTCATCAGTTTTATCAAAATACCAATCCACTAGCCTCCATGTTATCCACTAAATCCACCAATCCTCAATCCAATAATTATTTCTCACCATTTCACAACTCAATGGGAACCATGTGCAACCATCATTAACTATCGTGGTCAAACGTGTAATTGCATGGGTATTCAATTATTTACCCAATCAGATAATCTTACTCACCCTAAAGAGTCTCATCTCATCTTACTAAAGACCACATTCCTAAACAATTTTCCATGCTTCATGACATGTAAATATTATTTAATAAGAATCCTGGTAGTTCTTTCTTTCACCATGTGTGACATCCCACTCATGTCAAGGATAATAACTTGATTACCCCCAACAAGGGAATTATTCCCATGATCAAAATTTTCCACTCATGATCTCACCATGTGATTTTATTTACATCTAAAAAAATATGGTTAGGTATCCTATTGATCCTCCCCTCAAAAAACAAGTCATCATACAAAATAACTGGCACTCATGGTGCTTGTTAATGGGAAAACTCAAGGAATAACTATGCCTACTCTACGAACCCAATAACACCACTCATGCACTGATGTCACAACCTAAAATAGCTACCCATAATTCCCACCTCTATGTTTCTAAAAAGTAATGGATACACCCCTCTCTGGATACCCCATATATTATCATATTTCTTCCCATCCATCACACATGGCTCACCTATACTAATCTATATCTAAAATAAACTATGCTCCCCCACCTGATCCATAAATCCTATCTCATAAGGGCCACAAATCGAAGGCATCCCCTCTCTATTTCACCATATAAATGACATCTAAACTCACATGTAAAAACACCCAATAGATGGTTATCACATATATATACGTATTAGAAATATCATGAAAAAATCATCAACCCACTAGGGAACTGATTATTACAAGGAATATGCATGCGATACTACCCTCTCATGAATTTTATATTTTAGGATGGTGCCCCCTGAGATTCTGTATATAGGAGTAATCACTTTGAGTATCAAAGTATCATCCATCTATATAGAAGAATCCCCTTGAGGATTATATTATCACAGAAATCCCATCACATAGAATGCATGGAATCCCTCAGTTAATCATAATCATCACATAAAATCATTGAACCAGAAGGTAATCCCATATCTAAAACACACAGGAGAGTTTGTATTAAGACAATAAACTTCCCAAATCTCCCTAGTTTGGTCCTCACACCCAACCTAACATTAAATCTCCTAAATCTCTACCAACTCCATTTTCTCAACTCAGGTGGGGAGGAAACCACATAAACATTCATCACAACTACTTATATAAATTTGAGGCATCTCAAGGGCCTTATAAGGCATGAGGTCCATTCATTCGCATTATTACACATCCCTCTACTCAAAGGTCAACAAGGTACCTATAACAGAGGCCAATATTCTTAATAAATCTAATTCAGCCCCTAAAGGGGAGAATGTATCTCAAGGTTCACAAAATGATCAAGGTATTGAACATTAGTGGATTAGGTAAATAAACCAGTGCATTAGGTAACTATTTTTCCCTCCGATGTTTTTTCATGCCATACATATTTCATATTAAATTACGAAAATTATTTAATAATAAAATTTGACAACCCATATTGGAAATACCAAACATTTCACATGAAATATATATATATATACAATTAAAAATACTATAGAGGTATAAATATTGATAATATACCTTATTTATATAGAAGTTCCCTTTTAATCATAACATGAAAATTTTTCACATGAGGTTTTACAAGTCCATCTTGACATTAATTATCATCATAGGGCTCTATCCCAATATAAAACCACACTTAAATTAATTACAAAAATTTTTTTTTATTAATTATATATAATTAAAAATGAATAATTGTCTAAAATGAAACCTGTAGACATTATCAAACTAAAATAGTAACCAACCACACCTAGATAGCCTATGATGTATTCATGAAACCAATGAAAGAGAAATTACAAACAACCGACACCCATTCATTAGAAAAATTTATTTAATAAAGAAAACCCACTATATAAATTAATAAGGTGATGTACCTTTTCCTAAATGATATGTAATGATGTGATTTCATCCTCCCATGGTGTCCTATAGAACTCCAAACAAAGATCCTATTAAGTTGGGTGATTTCCACCATGCTATGGTGGAAACCATCGATAAACCCTAGAAAAAATTACAAATAACATATCGCCTATGAAGAGATGTAATGTGAGGGAGAAAAATACATTAATTACCATAAAAATAGCCCATAAAAAACCTAGGATCAAGGGGAAATGAGATAAGTATGGGAGTATGACTATTAGATAAAAATTTCCTCATCCTGAGCCCCTAATCTCCAAAAATATAAAGGCCCCAATAGTTAAATGAAAAGGTGTCCCTTGTTTAAAAATAACACCCATCACCCATTCATGGTGTAAACAAGGGTTCACACCATGAAATACTCAATATAGAGGGATTACCCCAAAAACTAAACTCTATTCATGGTGTAAACCATATTTCAAACCATTAAATACTTGATAAATCAAGACACCCTCTTAGGAAACCCCATTCATAACCTGAAAGGATTGTGTGAAGGATATTCATGGTGTGAATTCCACCAATAATATTATGAATGGTCTACTATTTAATATTTTAGAAACCATAATACCAAACACCTCTTAGACATCCTCTCAAATGATTGAGACATCCTTAATGCCTCAGACTACATATAATAAATTATTTTAATGACATAAAAATCCCCAAAATAATTATGTGAGTCCCAATTCTAAAAATGAACCCCTTACAAAAATAATAAGTTCAAATTTCATTTAAACTTTAAAACCTAGAAATGCATGAGGTTTTTTAGTTAGAGTAATTTATCCCTATAAAAAACTACTTGTATGGAAAATATGGAAAAAGAATATACTTTCATTGATGACCGTAGAGTTGAATTGTATGCTTTGTAAGAGTAATTTTGATGTCAAAAGATATAGATATATGAAATTTATATAGATTGAATATTATATTCTTATAATGAGATATTCTGGAGGAAATTAAATCAAATGGTCATTTATTTTTATAAAATTAATAAATAACATGATACTAAATAGGTTGTGATTCTAGTTGAATATGAAAATGTGTTTTTTTATAAAATGTTTCAATTCATAAAGAAAAACACAAAAAGGAATATGGAAACTGAATCTATTACACTAATATTAATAGATGATATCAATAATATAACATTCAATAATTCTAAAATTAATTTATTTATAAAATTTTTTACATGGTTACCATTTTAGATGGAATACCCAGGTATTTTATCTGTCAACTCAAAAGAAAAAAAGTAAATTTTTTGAATATCACTAGAGATAGTTGTTAAATTATAAAGTAATATCTGATGATTGTAGGAATCCACCCATATGAGTAGTTGGTTTAAGAAACAATATAATTATCTCATTATAATAATCTTTGAGTTGAATTCTCTATAATATGAGATGAAATAGTTTTTTAGAATTTAATTGATTCTTGAATTTTTTGATTTATTTATTAAGTTGATAATATTGAATAACTATAAATGTGAGAGAGTGTGAATTGAAAATCAAAATTACTGAGAAATATAGAAACACGTATATAGTGATCAGAAGAGAGTAGACAAATTGTATTCCACTATGTAATCATTTATTCAAGATTCTGATTTAGATCATTAATATTATTAATGATGTGTAAATTCTATGATCTGATTATATTTAACACTATGTGAGCAAGAACATAATTATTCCAAAATATGTCATGAGTAAATGTTATTTGACTCTTTTTGGTTGTTGGTGGTCCTTAAAGAACTGAAGTGATCCAGTATAAGAAATATCTATCCTTGTTTAGTGAAAATAGATTATCCTTGAGAAGTGGATGGCATACATTCCACGCGGTTTATCAGTGTTGGTGTTAACTGGATAATGATGCTTTCCCATCCACAACTATAACAACTTCTATACACTAGATAAAAATCAAAGACTTGGACTCATCATGATCATTTCATGGAGTATGATTATATATTTAGGGTTAAAACTAGTTAAAATTTAATACTATAAGTTCTTTACATTGAGATATTATTTAATATAGTTTAGATTACAATTTTGAGTGAATCAAATCCAAATAGATTGCTGAGTAAAATTTCTATAGAAAGAAATTTTAAAAGTAATCATAAATAATTCAACACCTCTAAGACCTTTCTTAGTCGTACAATTCATTAATCGGGCACTTCAATAGTTAAGGGTATTCAAATATGTTAAATATGTTAAATTATTTCCTTAAAATGAAAATTAATTAACGATTTCAGGATTTTTAAAAAAGTGCCCATTTATGTTCTTATATATTTGAAAAAAATAAAATTTTAACTATAATTATATGTTATATTTGTGTTATTAATGTTCCCAAAATATATTAGTTGAAATTTGAATGAAACAATTCTTTTATAGGAAATTTTTACTTGAAATCCTTAAAGGATGCTTAATATGAGATTTATGTTCAACATATCCAATATTAGAATTTTAATGATAATGATATAAAATTATGTAATTAACAATAATGTAATTATAATTAATTATTTAATTAATAATGATGTTAAAAATATTTTATAACAATTAATAGTCTAATTAATAATAACTAAAAATTATTAATATAATAATTATTAATTAAAATAATAATTATATTTTTAAAAAAATTATTTATTCCTTAATTGTTAATAATTTAATAATTTAATAAATAATAGTTAATAATAAAAAGTAATTTTTCTATTATGAATCACATTATTCTTGTTAAAAATTAAAAATATTATTATTAATAATAAAAATTATAATAATATACTTTCCTTTTAGTATAATTGATAACATTTTCCAAATTAATGTTTTTTATTATTGACTATTACTTATTAAAATATTATTTACTATAAGAAATATTATTAGTAAAATTATTAATTACTTAAAAATAGTTGAGGATGTGAAATTAAAAATGAATAAATAAATTCTATTTTTCGTCCAAGGTATATTTGGATACTCAATACTGAGGTCTCCCAAGACCCCTTAAGGATGAAACCACTAGGCTTGTAGTGCCTGAACCATTGTAAACCCAAAGCGAGGGTCTACTACTATTCTATTTTCATGATTATAAAGGAATCAAATCTTGAAGGACCAATCAATATAGTAGTCCGGGTAAACCAGATAAATATGTGATTATTATATTAAAAATCAATACAGTAATTACAATATATTTTTTTGGATAACTTTATTCCCACATAGTATATCCTTGATAATATTTCATTGAAAATATCTTGGATTCTGGATTAAAGGAAAAAAAATAACAGTGTGATCAAATTCTTAGTATGGGTAAAGTACAACGGAATAAATAATTAATCAATGAGAAAAATCTATATGGAATGATAATAACTGAACACACGTGCCATAAAATTAATAAATGGAGAAATAAGTGCATAAAAAATATACCAAGGTATATAACTAAACACACATGTCATATAATAAGTAAACTAAGTTGGTAAACAATATAAAAAGGCAATAACTAGAAACATATTCCAATATAATAACATGATAAGGAATAATAAATATGGAAAAGGAAAATAACTGAAACATGTTCCATTTATCCAAATGAGATGAGAATGAAATGAATCTATACATAATGTCAATGAAAAAAATCACGTATAATAATAACTGAATCTAAATGATAGTGATGACCAATTATTGGGTTTCATGTTCCACTGGTGCATGATACCTTTACCATCAAGACCTTCTATAAGAATTCTTTGCATACTAATCTCATTACCTTTCTCAAGATAGTTTAGGACATGATTGGTTGAAAACTAAAATGGTTTGTTCCCAGCTAATTACATCCGATTAGACTATCAATGAGTTGAGTGGAATACTTCAAAGGGTCTCTAACAACTGTTGTACCTATCTAAATAATTCTTAATATACCAATTAATCTATTTAATTCATGAACAATTCACCTTATCAAATTTCTATATTGAGTAAAAGATATTTATTTATCAATATATAACCATATTTCAAATAACATTCAATGTAAAAATAATATATAAAAATGGTATATAATTTATGAAATAATTATATCCATTATAAATGATATGGATATTTGGGGGAACTTTAATGTTCAATTATACCTATAAATCGAATATTTCAAGGGGATACAAAAATAAATCAAGGAAGTTAATGTCAATACTATCCTTAGTCAAATCAATCATAAATAATCTTGAGGAATAATATGAATGCTATCAATAATAAAGTAACCCTAGTTTACTAACTATAAGTTTATATTTTCAATTATGAATAGAAATAATATAAAGATCTATATTGAAAACATTCATGAATAAAATATCATTTTCATAATGGAAAACATTTTGAAAATCCTTGTCTTTGAAAAAAAATTTAAAAAAAAATCATTAAAAATTGTCTATTAAACATGGAAATAAAAACTCAAATAAAAGATAGTATAAAATTTCATACATGCCGTATAAGGGAATAAGAACCATCCACTAGCAAGGTAAAGAGGTTAGAAAAGTGCCTCGTTCAAAAAGGGAAATGAAAATTCCATTGAGAAAAAACTAAAACACAAAAAAGTTAAAAACCCTATAAAAACTTTTTTTAAAGGTTAAACACGTTTTTTAAAACCTTTTTATCAAACATGGTTTTAAAAGAAAAGAGATTCTCTGAATAAAAAGGTAAATGAAGTGGGTTTTTCATAAAAACATTTTCTAATATTTTTTAAGTAACAAAGAGTTGGAAAATGGTACTATTACATGATAAATGTAATTAATAACCATTGGAGAATAAAATTAAAGAGTTTTTTAAAAATTTATCAAGTGATTTTATCTAATGTATGTAAATGTGAAAACAATCCCGAATAAAATTGTATTGTGATGTAAACCATTGAAAAAGAAATAATGTTAAAGTTAGACTCAACAAATTAATTTATTATTTGAATCAAATATACATCCAAATAATTTAATTGTAAATACATCAATATATATTCAAAATAATTAAACACATAACCATATAAAATTGACAACAATGATATCTTAATATAAACCAATGAAAAGGAATAGGGTTAGAAATTTTTTTTACCACTTGGTAACTTTTATTGTACAAACCATAGATGAAATAAATAAAATTAAGACTAAAAATATCTTGAATTATGAATTAATCATGATATTAAAATTAAAAGTTTCATTATCTACACCGTATATAAGAAATTATGCGCAAATTAATAATATATGCCTCAACGAATGGAAATTGAGACGAAGTCCCTTACCATGCTTTTCATTTTGGGTGAACATCCACTAACCTCATGTATAATGGTTTTAATAATATTATTAACTTATACCAAAAATATAATCATTTTTTTAATATCATATATCAACTTCTTATAATATATTTTTTCCCTTATCTTAATAATGATTCATTATTTTCACAATTTTGGGTGTTAAATTACTAATTTTTTTAGTATGTTTTGACTTATTTTTTTTGTTCTTATTATTCCAATAATGGTTTCATAATATTTTGGATGTTAAAAATTATTTAAATATACGATATATTTATTTAACATTAATTTATAATAATCCATAATTTTTTAAGATAGAAAATGAAATGCGCCATAAATGGAGACGGTAGGTTGTACGCACGCATCTCAACTACATCAATATCAATGATGTATTTAAAATAATGAAATTTAAATGATATATATATATTATATTTATAGTATCATATTTATTTCATATATGTTTCATATTTTTATTAAAACCATCCCTTAACACATTCCACGTAATATGTGAACAAATCACATTGCATTAAGGAGGTTGTAGTCCACATATCCACGGACGGAGTTATCATATTCCCACAAATTGGATCGAAGAAAGGTATGTATTATTTAAAAATTAAATAAACCTAAAAATTAAATATCATATATATCATATATAAACTATAAATCTATAATTATTTCAGACCATGAAATGTGGTAATGGATGAATGAACAACATCGGTTCATGAGGTGGTAGTCTACCATATAGATGAATGATAATTGTGTATCACATTTGATGGATATGTGGGAATTTGTTGGTTGAAATATTAGAATAAAAAAATATCAGTATATATTTAATATAATTAGGTCATTATATACTATTGATATAAAAATTCTTGAAAGAGTGGAGAAATAAATAAAACAAACTTGACCACTCAATATCATTACCTCTTATTTATATAACACCTTTTAGTTCATAAAAAAAATTCCTTGGGATAATTCCATCCAAAATTATGTCATATAGGATATGGAGAGTGATATTGGGAGGTTATTTGGGTAGGATGTTGATGATACAAATGCCTTGGGAGGTTTGAACTGGTGGGAGGGGTGAGTGCATTTTTATAGTGGAGGAGGAGGGGCATCCTTATAAATATAAAAAGGTAAGAGCTATTGAGAGGTATTACTTGTATAATATTTCTCCAATAATTAACCAAATTAAATCCATTGGAGGATAAGGTAGAAATATTTCTAATAAATTTTATTTATACATGTCCCTAGGTCATTTTTTTCATTTATGTTCAAGGTTCAGTTCCTTGTTAAGATAATTTTTCTCTCAGTTGCTATAATTTATTTTGACATATTTTACGACTATTTTGGTTAAAAAATAAGTTAAACATAACTAAAACTATAAATTATGATTATTATAAATATAGAATCTATTTTTACAAATTCTAGAAACATAATTTGGAGAAATAAATTTAAAATTAACCCCATAGATGGATTGAGAAAACTGGCTGTTAAAGTAAAAATGTTCAAAAGATTAAGATGTGATTATATCTAATTTAATATAGAAATTTTTTAAAGAGATAAAATAATTTAACTTATATAAAATTTTCTAATTATACAGTAAAACCAAATCAAAAATGAATTTAACTATATAAATAAATTAGATAAAAATGCTGTTTTCAATAAAAAAAATATAGTTTTCACTATTCTTCCAAATATGAAACTTCTCCAAAAAAACAAGTACACAAAAGTTAATTTTGATATTATTAATTAAAAAATTATATTTATTTTTTAATCTAAAATTTATTAATGTGTCAGAATTTTGATTCAAAATATGTGTTTCATTAAAAGGTAACAAACTGCTTTTCTAAAAATATAGCTCTTTAGGCCAAATATTGGGTTTGTTCATATATAATTCTTATCAAATCTACTGGATGAATTTTGAAAATATTTTATTGAATATGTTAAATAAAAATCACATTAATTTTATTCACTAATTTTAATTAATTTAATATTTTAGGATAAAACGACATTATGGGGATAAAAATTGATTTTCAAAAGAAATTTTCCCTTTATATTCAATTAGTTATTAGATTCATTTCAAATTAATTTCTAACCAATGAATTATAACATATATTTTAGAAAATTAGTTAATAATATTTATGACATGAAATTAAATGGCTATGTTATATATTATTATATTAAATAATAATATTTTATTAATATGTTTTTTTCGGTAAGACTCATTCCCACATGAAACACAAGTCATCGATGTAATTCATTGTTTCTTGCAACACAAGATAACTCAACATTGAGTGAAATGAAAGATATAGAATATATTAAATTTATATAAATATTGAATATACCACTTTTCATACACTTTTATTGGGGTGCACATCTGTCTCTTTCAGAGGATGCAAAGCTATTCCCCACATTCCTGCTTTCCATAAGAGGCTCGAATCTATTGCTTATTCAGGTATATTTTCTCCTTGATCGAAATCAGATGATGGGATTTCAGTTCTGCCTTTTATGGATTCCTCAATGGAACTCATTTCCTAGTCTGGGTCTCCCTCATAGACTTAATATGTTGTTGGTGAAACTTTTCCCAGTGTTATGTCTTTATGGACGCCCGTAAATTACGTTGCTTCTATCAGGACAATCTAAGGGGTCTAATCAGTGCATCAACCTTTTATTAGGGGAGTCTCCACATTGGAATTTGTCGGCATTTCTGGAAAATGGATCACTATTGCGTCTGGGTTTCTTTCCCTTATTATCGGGATTTTTGAGGGCGGATAATCATGAGGAATCCAACATCGAATGCGAGGAATTATATTCCTTAGGCACATCTCTGATATTTTCTTTAGATTCCCATGTTTAAAATAGTGTATGAATCAAGTTTAACATCTAGCGGTGATAAACTAGACTGATTAGAGCACTGACAGTAAGGGATTAGATGGATGAAACACCATGAGGGATTGCTGATGTTGGGGCTAACACATGGTTAGTAACCCAATTCCTATTAGAAACGGCTGGAAGGTGGATGACATGACCTCACTGGGATGTGGTGGCCTGAGTAAGAATTAGGATGGATATGAATTGTTGAGAGTGGATGGAGAGTGAGATGGAGCCTATGTGAGGGCGACGATGATGTTAGGCTTGATCCTCGAATAGACTTCATATATATCCCCACGAAAAGAAATCAAAGTCCACATTGTTCGGTGGGGTGATAGGAATCTTGAGGAGGCGACTGATATGGATGGGACATAGAAGAAGTGGAACCTCCCCAAATTGTTGCATGACCTTCCTAAAACACATAGGTTCGATGGAAGGATTGGGATGAGATATGGGTTATGGGTTTGATCCTCTAGGAGGCTTTCTACATATCCATACGGTAGGGAATCAATGTCCATGTAGTTCAGAAAAAGAGGATACTGAATGAGGGTGTACACATAGGATAATTACCCGATGACATACTCATTCTTACGCATGGTTAGCAGCCTAGGTTGGTCTGACACCATAGGGGGAAGACTAGAGATGTGGGTCCCAGCAATGGGGACTACAATAGCTTTATATCGATTGCATATTACAACGGTTTACCACTGGATGAGGTTACAATGCCTTACCACTAGATGAGGTTACAATGGCTTATTGCTGGTTGGGGTTGACAATGGCTAAACGTCGATTTGGGTACAACGACATACCATTGATCGGGGAACACAACGACTTACTATCGATTAAGAGACACAATGGCTTACTATCGATTGGGGAATACAATAGCTTACTGTCATTTACGGTAACAAAATGCATTACCATTAGTTGGGGAATACAACTCCTTACCATCGATTGGGGGAACACAACGACTTACTATCGGTCAGGGAACACAACGACTTGCAATTGGTTGGTTGAACACAACGGCTTACCCTTGGTCAGGGAACACAATGAATTTCTATCAGTTTGGGGAAAACAATGGTTACCATCAATCGGGGTTGGACATCAGAGAGGCTTCCCATGTTCTTGGCCTTAGCAAAGATCAAAGTCTATGTTGTTTGGACTTGTGTATATAGTTTAACATCATGTGGGATGTAGGTGAATTGATTTGAAGTGGTCGATACAAATGGATGATGGGCATGAACCTCATGGATGATTCATATGTACCTTTCCTTGGAAAGTATCAAAGTCCATGTAGTTAAGAATGGTGGATTGGGGATTATACTCTAGGGTTTCCTATAAAGGATGTCATGGTCAACTCTTACTCTAAACCCACGCGAGTCATACTCTATGTGAGAAACAAGCGACATAAATACCTGATGATCAGATCACGAATGGTGTGTCTGCGGGAATTGGAATACGGATTAAACGTGGTTAGTGGCCCCAAGAAGAAATATGTTCTTACGCATGGCTAGTGGCCTAGGGAGATGGTGATTGCGACATACTATAGGATGGTGGCCCAGTGGAGACAAAACCCAGAGGGAGAGGTATGGGGTGACAATGTTCCATGTGCCACTATTGCCTCTAGTCTATCACGCTGAAGAAGAACGAAGGTGAATGGGATTTTCCTTATTCAAGAAAGGCTAGGGGCTTATAGCAAGATGGTTTCCCTTCCCCATCGGCAGGAACCACTCCAGAAAAGAGGATCTCATTCCATGTAAGGAATATATCACTCATGCAGAGATGAGTGGGAATAGAAGATGTCCGAGACGGGGCACCACACGTATGATGCTTGGGGCGGGGCAATAATTTAATGTTATTTTGAAGGATGATGGTTCTTGGAAGTTTAACATCCTTCATCTCAGATGAGGTGGGTTCACTCAGCACCCCTAGGACTTTTATAACTTTCATTCCTTATCCCTTATTGAAGGGAAGGCACCAACAATTCCATACTGATGGGGTGTTGTGGAGTGATCCACTGATGGGCCCACATTAGAGTGGATATGGGAAGAAGAAATATCCAATAGTGTTCTTATGAAAAGAAGCATAAGGCTAAGAAACATAACATAAAGCACTGCCCAAGGGACCTTGAAATAACAATGTACAAACCTGTTGGGTTGTACGGGAGAATGGTGTGTACGATATAGGTTTCATATAAAAGAGGGGCTCAGAAAAGGCACCTCTGGTGGAGGGTTGAACTTGGAGTGAAGAAGTAAGGTTTATGGGGAAAAGAGTAGGTTTTCAAGGAATAGGCACACAAAAGGGAATTGGTGTGTGCAAAAATCATGGATGCATGGATAAAGGAGGTGTGCACGCAATTGAGGGAGGTTTTTCATGCAAGAGGTTGAGGTTTGTGTGCAAGTATTAGGACTTCAGAATTACTTTCCAATCAATAAAGGAACCAAGAGGGCATAAAACCCTAGGGTTTTCACATAAAGGAAGATCCCTTAGAGACCTGTGGCGGAAAATCATGTACCTGAAATCGATATTTTGTGTGATAAGGAGGTGCATTGTGCGCAAGAAAGCTGATTAAATTCTTTATCTTGGAATCAAAGGAGGAGTAATTCTATTTATTAGTGGTCGGGAGCCACGACGTGTGTGTGGAATTCATCCTATCTGGAAAACCTGACACATTAGTCGGCCGCACAAATAATTTGGCATGGCGTTCAAAAAATCTCCAGGGCACATAATCTTTTTCGTTGTTGGGGAGACATTACATGCACTCCTCTAACATTCCACATGACCTTTCATCCTATCCCAGAGCAGTTCACTTAGTCAAAATATGCCTTTGATTTCCCCCAAATTTTGTTCTGAGGCCTTCAGTGAATTTTAGCATCTAAAAATACCCCCCCTCAGAATCAGACCTTTGAGCGGTGAGGAGGTCGGATTCTGAGTGAAATGTCAAGATGCCTGGCTCCGGTAAAGGTGACGTTACAAAAATATCAGCTGTGGCGCACTATCATTTTTTTTTCATGAGAAAATCCTTATTCATGCCTATAAAAACCCTCTTTGGTCCCATGGTCCACAAATATTTCTCATGTGATAATCTCTGGTTCTCTCATGCCCATAAAATCTCTCTCTCCTTTGTGCGGAATATGACCTTTGTTTCCATGAATTCCCTAAATTTCGTATCAATTGTGTGCACAACATCAGTTTTCCATGCCACTCCATTGGTTTTTTGCGCCACCTTATGTTTTTTTGTGTGACATGCCAACCTTTTCGGATGGGATCCACATTTTTTTTCATACTTTACCAATAATGAGATGGATTCTAATCAGGGTGACACTGTGAAAGAAGTTTTGTATACTGCTCGGAGGGATAAGATGGTCTCAAACCATGTGGTCTATAGTGCCAAGAAAGTTATATCTGACCACCAAACTCATTTCAACAATCTGACCCAAGCCCGAAAGGATTATGTGATATCAATCAAGCTAACGATATAGGACTTCGTTATTTTAGAGGAGGTACCAGTGTCGGTATTTGAAGTGAATACACCACGGTCATGGGTGACCCGTGAGGATGATCTTCTCTAATATAACATCATATTCAATGGCCATCCTACTAGAGAAACCAGGCATATTGATATTTATGTCCTGAATCCAAGGACCAAAACTATCTTAGGATGCGAGCCTGTCACAGAGGATTATCTAACCCATTACACAGGTACCTTCCAATAGAGATTCACTAAAATGTCCTAGGGATGGCTACCAGACTAGGAAATGGGATATGAAATCAATTTCACAACTGAGAGATCCTGAGCGTATTGGGTACGCCAATCATGTGATTAGTTCAGGGCAGAATTGTGGCATATCGGGCTGGGGGAGGTGTTGTTGAAGTCATAGTTCTATTTCTACACCCAGCAGGAACTCAAACCGGAGCTATTTAGCTGGTGGTCCGCTGATACCAACACCTTCCATATCCATCATGGGAGGATGGTATCAGTCTTGGGGATGTTCAAAGCATTAGGGGTATCCATTATGATGGGAATCAATACGATGTGTTTCTTCCCACCGAGAATATCTTGGGGGACAGGTCATGGACTCCCATCCTAACAACGAATCTATTAGAGTTGGCCAACGAGGGACTTGAGGTCCAGGAATTCATCAAATACATCACCTATTCTTCTTGGTCTAGCCTATTTTTGCGGAATGACCCTGATATAGTGATGTTGGGGTGAGGGAAGAGATGTCCGACCATGGTGCAGATGAGAAAGAGTGTTTCATATTAAAGGATCCTCAATGTGGGACAATATCAATCCTAGGGAATTTGTGTGGATGAAATCTAAGACCAAAATGTAAGTTATTCCAGATTTCATGCATCTTTTTGGAGTGGGTGGCTTCTGCCAGTAAGGAACTATAGAGACTCGGATTTTAGCCCTATCAGACATTGGATTATTTCCTCGGAGCTAGCCCAAGTGGGTCCCATGCCATGATCCCGATACCCGTTGATCAGATCACACCATTTTTTTCCTCTCGTAAAAACACACAGAATCGACTATTCATCCTCCAAAATCAGACTCCTGGTGTGAAAGCCGCGTTGCTCTGCAAACGCCAAAACCAGGCCTCATGGGGACCACACCCCGTTCTCAGTCCCAACACCCGAAAACCAACTCAAAATGTCCTCCATACCATTAGGTTCTCAACACCACAGATGGCACGTCATTTCGACGCTCCGGGTAGAAGTTACAACGGCCCAAAGCCGCAAAATAATAAAATATTATTATTTTATTCGACGTTTCAGGCCCCCAGGCCAAAATCCTAACTCACAAAATTCCTAATGTTAGTTCAAAAGGTCCTCCTTGACGCAATGAATGAATCGCCACAAACGGCACAGAAATCGGAGTTACGGTTTGCGAGTTACGGGGGTTTAAAGAACCCCAAGAAAATCCAGGCCGGACCACCACTGGCCTCGCTGGAAACCACCACGCCGCCACCAGATTCCACCGCGCCGCCACCGGATTCTGCCGCCCTGCCGCTGCGCCTTGACAGATTCCTCCATGGCTGCCGCCGGATTCCGGGGTTTCCAATGGAAAACTTCCGGGAACCCCCGAGAGCACCCTGGTGCTCCAAAAACAGATCCGGAACATGTTTCGAAAACCTCGGGACCCGAACTATACAACCCTTATGATGATTTGAAGAAACAAAACACATAAACAAAGTCGGTTAGTTTAAAACTCAAACTTCCTACCTTTTGGCAGAATGATGAAGCTTCGCACGCCTCGTAGCTGCCGCTGCACGATCCAGGAATGCCCGCCGTCAAGATTTGAGTCCAACAACACCTTGATCATGCGATTCGATCGTCAATTCACCATTGACGGAAGGAGGAAGAGGAGGGAGTCTGCTACGCATGTCAAAGATGAAGAAGGGGGGAGATATTTCTTACCAACAAATATCTGCTTAACTCCTCAGCCCGACACGCCCCTGACCACGTGCCCGACACGGACAAAGATAAGGTCGCCCTTAGGGTAAACACGACATTCTGAACGCAACATCGGACTCAGAATTGCGATTCGAGACTCCTTTAAGATGTTATTCGAGTTGAAGCTCGTAAAATAACATTTCCACTTATTTATGAAAATGCCCCTGGTGGCACATTCCACCGCAGGCCCACGCCCGTGAACATTACACCTCGCCTAGGGTAAACGGCATGTTCCGGACGTAACCGTGCCCTCAGAATCCTTTTCTGAGCTACCATTTGGGAGATATCACACCCCCTCCACATGCATAGTATAAAAATAGTTAATAGTTTTATAAAATTAATTCTGGGCACAACGGGCCTCGGAATCGCACGTCGTCTTCACGCCTAGCTCTGGAATTATTCATATAAATAATCCAAAGTCTGACAGGGGTAAAATACGAGTCGCTGCATCCTTCCCCCCTTAGAAATTTTCATCCCTGAAAATCCCTAAATGCAAGGGAAGTGACTGGACTCTCAACTGGGTATCCCATACCAGTGAGTTCTCCAACCATCACTAACTCGCCCGCACAGTTTTAATCACGTCACAAAAATGCATCTCAGTGGGGGAAGGATCCCTCTTCCTCACGCATTCGAAGCACACTAAACAACACCCACATAGGGTCTTACCAACGCCCTGAACAAAACTCGAGAAAGCAACAGAAAGGATGGGTACCGCTAAACAATGTCTATCAAACTACTATAGGAAGTAGAAAAGACACAACGAGTAACTCTATCCATCAGCGGTGCCTCTGGGTCTGCTCGAATAACATCTGAACAGATTCTCGAATCCCAATTATGAGTCTGCCATTGTGTTCAGAACGTCGTGTTTACCCTAACGAAGACCTTATCCTTCTCCGTATCGGGCGCGTGGTCGGCGGCATGTCGGGCCGAGGAGTTAAGTGGATATTAGTTGGTAACAAATATCTCCCCCCTTTCTTCGTCTTTGATGTGCGTAGCGGACTCCCTCCTCTTCCTCCTTCCGTCAATGGTGAATCGGTGACCGAATCGCGCGATCAAGGTGTCGTTTGACACAGATTAGGATGGCGGGCATTCCTGGATCATGCAGTGGTAGCTACAAGGCGTGCAAAGCATTGGGATTCCACTAAAAGGTAGGCGGTTTGAGTTTTAAAATCCCGGACCCCGTTTATGTGTTGTTTTTCTTCAAATCTTCATAAGGGTTGTATAGTTCGGGTCCGGAGGTTTCTGAAACATGTTTTGGATCTGTTTTTGGAGCACCAGGGTGCTCCCGGGGATTCCCGGATGTTTTCTGGCGGAAACCCCTGATTTCGGCGGTGGCCATGGCAGAATCTGGCGGCGGCGGCAATAGAATCCGGCGGCGGTGCGGTGGTTTCCGGCGAGCCCACTGGTGGTCCGGCCCGGATTTTTCGGGGGTTCTTTAAACCCCCGTAACTGGGAAACCATATCTCTGATTTGCGAGCCGTTTGCGGCAACGCCGTCCGTGCGTCGAAGCGGGCCTTATGAACTCACTTTGAGAATTTTTTTAGTTGGGATTTTGGCCTGGGGGCTTGAAACGTCAAATTACATAATAATATTTTATTATTTTACGACTTCGGGCTGTTGTAACTTCTACCCGGAGCGTCCAAATGACGTGTCGTCAGAGTCGTTGAGACCCTGAAGGTACGGCGGACATTTTGAGTTAGATTCCGAGTGTTGGGACTGAGAACGGGGTGCGGGCCCCACGAGGCCGGGTTTTGGCGTTTGCGAAGTAATGCGGCTTTCGCACTAGGAGTCCGATTTTGGCGGATGAATAGTTGATCCTGTTTGTTTTTCTGAGAGGATCGCAATGGTGTGATCCGCTCGACGGGTATCGAGATCGTGGCATGGGCCCCACCTGGGCAGGCTCCAGTGAATAGTATCTTTTTCACTGGGTTTCCGTTTTGGGTGAACGAGTAGTCTATCTCATGTGTTTTTCTGAGGGGATCGTCGTGGTATGATCCGCCTGATGTGTTTCAGAATCGTTGTGTGGGCCCTGCATGAGCTAGCTATGGTGAATAGTGATTTTTCACCGGCGCTCTGTTTCGGGCGAGTAAACAGCCTATCCTACGTGTTTTTCCTCGTACATCATGATGGTGGCCTCGGTATCAGCCTTAGTGGTGCACAGTGTGGTGTTGTTTCCGGTCGCTCTGGTTAGTGACGTTTGAACCAGTAGCGGTTGGGGGTACTCCCTTAGTTCGTTCCCATGAGGGTTCACACAATATCACAACCTTTATATAGGTTTGTGATCCTCTTGATGGTATTTTTAAACTGTTAGAGTTGTGGCATCCCTCCGGTGGGCCCAGAGAAGGCTCCTCTATCATCTTCTCCCTAGATCGGGTTCTTGGTATCGATGTGACCGCTTATTCACGAGCTGCGATCCCCTATCTAGGAAGTTAACCCCATAGGGTTTGTGGCATCATCGGGAATATGATCCCCTATGTAGTGGGTTGTGCTCAGTAGGGTTGTGGCATCATCGGGTATACGATCCCCTACTCAGCATCAGGTTTATAGGAGGGTTGTAGTATCATTGGTTATGTGATCCCCTACTCAGCATGTGGTTTCTGTAGGGTTGCAGCATCGTCAGTTCGATCCCCTACATCGCAAGTTATACCATATAGGGTTCCAGTATCATCGTGACCGCCTTTATATGGGTGACGATCCTCTATCTGAGTGACGTGCTTCTGTCAAGCACCAGATCGGGTTGTGGTATCCCCCAGCAGATCCTGGGAGTGATCCCCTATCTATGAGATATACTAATGCTAGATTGGGTTGTGGTATCCCCCAATGGACCCTGGGAGTGATCCCCTATCTGTGATCTTCATATATTGGAGTGGGTTCTGGTATCCCCTAGCGGACCCTAGGAGCGATCCCCAATCTAAGGAGTTTGGTGGTCATGTTGTTTCAGCGAGGTTTCCGCAATGATGATATCCGACAAGTGTGATCTATCTGGTGAGAATCTGAGTGGTTTGTTAGAAACCTGATGGAGTGTATCTCTCGGATGAGTGTCATCTGGGATGACAGTGATCATGTGGTGTACTCTCCTGGTTGTGGTCAGTTGTGGGTGATGAGGTCAGTACCTCTTATGGCTTGGTGCCTGAGCTAGGTATATCTGGATTGTTCAAGGTATTTGTATGGGCATACACCTGAGATGAGCTGACTATTTGTGTTTAGCTGATGATGGTTATGAGATGGAGTTTCTCTCTCATCTGGGTTCCCTCTGGCTGGGATGAGCGGACTGTTTCCTTTTAGTTTCTCTATTTTGTTTTGGGTTTTTTGGGTGCCTACTGAGTATGTTTATACTCACCCCTGCACAGGCTTTTCCCGCACATGTTTGTGACTTGTGCAGACCACAGGCCTTTCGACGGAGTCCCAGGAGGACCCGAAGCAGGTGGAGCTGAGTGAGTGGGACTGACCGTGGTGTCTTACTGGAGCATGGTCGTGGTGCTTTCTTGTGGTGATTTTGGTAGTGTACCCCTTCTTTCGATCCAGTTGTATGCTTTTTTTTGTTTTCTTTTGTTGGGCCCTGTTTTTCCCTTTTGTACTTATGATGTACTCTGGTTTGAGATAGATGTATGCATGAATTTTCTTTTCAGTTTTATATATCTTAGCACTGTTTCATGGAGATGTTTGTGGGTGCGTGTGTATAAGTACCTTAGGCTAATGCCTCCCATATGTGTGATAGCCTACTCGGTGCTAGTCGCCAGCCCATGGCCTATTGGAGGCGGGCTTTGGGAGTCGCGACTCGAGCCCCTTTGGGTCAGGTCGTGACAAGAACATAAATATGTGAGTTTTTTCAGAAACACTGGTAATGGTCAGTATCTTGGAATCCAATCATAGTTTTAAACTGGGGGTCCATGTGATGGCCCAACTGTACGCCATATTGCGGAGTATTTAGAGTGGGGTCTCACCGAGGAGAATCCTTTTTTGTTTCCAAATACATCATGGTTGTATCAGGGATCACTGTGGCAGGTAAACCTTCCCGAACTCCGTTAATCTCCCAAGTAATGGCATGTGACATTCCTTGCGGAAAATTGTTAGGATCCTATAGTTGACGCTCAATGAAGAGATGATAAGGACTAGCATTGAAAATCACACCAATTTTAATTTTACTATATTCCCCTCCCCAGCCATATAAATAATAAATTATGAGCAAGGCTCACTAGAGAAAAGAGAATACATGTAGATCATTAGAGGTGGGGTGATTGAGGCCCAGGATGATGGAAATATTTTTCTCAAACCCTGTGTAATGTCAAGGTTTCCAGATATTTTTGATGCCTCCATCTGATTTTGAATAATGTGTATACAGATGTACAGGAGGAGAAAAATCCTCATTTTCTTCATCAATTTTAGTTGATGTTTTCAAATTATAGCTCTGGTGGGTTAATTTCCTTTCCCCCCACCAGAGTTGATGCTGGCCACTCAAAACAATATGTAAAACGTTGAGTTGCAGCATATTATAAATGTATCATGGGGAAGCGAGTTGGGAAGATCAAGGTAGCCAATATGAAACCAGGGTGGTGAGAGAGTAGACAAAGTGCCATCAGTGAGAAATGGTCGGGAGCATGTCAGGCAGGTGGGTCAGTACAGGCCGGGACATCAGCCGTGGGAACGTCATATTGTGCGGTCATTCCCTCATCATATGGTGGTAGGGGGGATCATAAAAACCCTCATGGAGCTTCCATCGAACTTACTTGGACGAAGATAAAGCATATATTTCATCCTTTTGAAGAAGAAATCATCCCAGCTCTATGGTCAGTAAGGTTTACCCTATGGTAGTTGACGAGCACCGAAGCCCTTTGGGAAAAATAGTAAGAGATGGAATCCAACTACCAAAAATCAGACTCATTCTGATTGATGACAGGGTAAAATTTCTTCTTCGGCATGCATATTTGATGGCCATGGATGTATATTCATGCTAGCGGGGTCAACGCGAGCATCCACCTCTCAGTGAAGGTAATTCTCAGTCAGAAGCACGATCCAGAAAGAATATCGTCCGAAGATGATGACAACGACTACGAGAAAAAGGGAAGCATGTTAGAAGTAGAAAAGTAATAAGAAGAGGAAGAATAAACATGGGAAGAATAGGAGATGATTTGAGGTGGAGGGTCTTAGGGGATTGCCCTCTAAGGGAGTCCTTAGGAGAGCATCGATATTGATAGCTATGACATGTAAATAGTTAAGAAACTCGAGGTATGCCTCAACTTTTATCCTAGATTTTCAAATTTTCATCATTCATAATCACGAATTGGACTTTTCCAATGTTCAAGTGCATATTGGGAATGGTGGTCAGGAAGCTCTGTTTGAAGAGGGTGAAGACACACTGATAGAAAAATGTTGGGAGACGACACCCATAACTGAACAAACAAGTGTGGAAGGAGCTCCTATAATGACCACTCCTGCAATGACTAGAACATTAGAGGCTTATGCATTGAGCTCTTTTAATTTTATTTAATCAGATGCTCGTATCTATCATCAATGAGTTCAACTAGTGAGGGAATCCATTAATTGTGCATTAATCATGATATTAGAGGCTTGGAAGGCCGCTGAATCTAGAACATCTACAGAGGATCAGATGGGGACCCGACCAACCCAATCAGAACCCACTTCTCAAATTGGGCCGATCTCGGCACATGATGATCAAGGGGTTTTGAACACTAGTGATGTCATTTTCAGGGCAGGGTCTCTTGATAGCTGGGGAGAAACTGTTGAAATAATGATGAGTGAGGAAGGTCACTCGCATATAGAAAATCCAAAACCCTTGGAAGTAAATTTAGAGGGAGACCCTGCCACTGATCTTCTAGCTACATCCCCTAAATATTGGTATCCAAAACCTAATGATAGGGGTGATTTTGATCCTGAGGTAGCCGATGAAATCCGTATGACACGGAAAAAGGGGTGGAATTATATTGGGTTCTTCCTGAAACATCTAACTACTGAATGGTTTCCCGGAATAGGATTATTTCTCACCAGGTTACGCCTTCTATGCACTGGAGGGGTAGATGATCATCACCTATATGCGATGTTCTAGGATTACATGGCTGAAAAGGAGTGGGAGAGAAGCCAATGTCTCATTTCCATCCAATGTTAGAACAGATCTGTGAGCCAACGTAAATTCCTTGAGGTTGAGAGAGATGTTTGGTGCCTTGATGAACATTCAAATGAGCCATCCATATTAGTTGTAGAACAATCCAATATTATTGAGTGGTTGAAGGCCCTGTTGACTGAAGACCAAGGGAAAGCAACATAAGAAAATCTTCAAATGGCTAGGTATCATGATGAATGGGAGAAAATTTTGATCTGAGCCAATGAGCTCTGCTCCATAGCTGCTAACAAGGAGAGGGAGCTCAAAAAGTGGGAATAAGTCCTAAGGGCTACAAGTGAGAGGGTGGTATCACTAGAGAAATCCATAAAAGTTACTAATCCATAAAGGCCATGTTTTGGACAAACCTATAAACATTTATTCAATTGTTTTCTAATCAAAAACTGCATTCATAGACATATAATATTCTTGATTATATATTTTATTTATCCCATATCAACCACAACTACGGAGTAACCCGCAATCAATCCCTAATATCATGTGGGTCGTTCCCAATGTGAAAATCAAGGGACATCCACCTTGTCACTTAGTATGTTCAAGAGAGTGCCAAACAATCATTAGGAATCCAGGATGTAAATTACCTATCTAGGCTTCCAGGAATAAAGTGGGAGTCCTGACTAGAGAATGATTTTCTCAGAACAGTCTATTTTCTAATTTTCCAATGAGATATAGTGCATGAGAGAAGGTATTCCAAGGGAATTAGAATCAATTAGAACATAGGAAAATAGACTGTGTGAATCATGATACCCAAAATTCAGAACACTATAGGGGTGGAATGAAAATTAAGACAACAACTGACCATGTTTGAAACACAGTATTCAGATTAGGTTATCCAGAAATGGGAATGAAAAATGAGGGCTAACCACTGACCACATTTGAATCACGGGTCCTTACACAAAATGTCATATTTTAGTCGTCTATAATTTTATCCTAGGACATGTGACAAGCTGTAGGCTGAGCATCCATACTGTTAAGGGGTTCCATTAGACGTGAAATAGGATGAGTTTCCAAATAGGGGACACACAAAGAATTGAGGGTGTAGTGATGGGTTGTTCGAATAGATTCCAACACTCTTTAAATTACACCACCATTGTGAAAACACATTTGGTGGTCACATCGGTCTGATCAGGGATCAAAATTTCTTCCGAACAAGAGCATTTTGATAAGGAAAAAGACTGCCAGGTAGTTTTATGTCATACAAATAAGGGTGATAAACACGTAGTTTAAATGTCGCATGGTGGAAATGGTACACATAGTTTTAAGGTCATACTTCCTGGACCAAGATTAGGGCCAAGGAACAATAAGGGTTAATGGCCCTAGAGATAGGCCCAAGGTGAAAGGATTGGATGTCATTATGTATCCCAACGGGTGAGAATCAATCCAAATGTGGTTTTTAAGCTCAGAACAGCCAGGGACCAACAATTTTAGGGGAAATCCTCTCTATTGTGGGAGTGGACGCATCCCATAGTTATCATGGGGCATACTGAACTTGTTCAGGGTAGAACTCCAGTTTAAATTCATGCATTGATGACATGTGGACTCATGATGTTTAACTACATACATTAGGACAGGGAGTAAATGGGGATATCCCAAAGGGGGAGAATTTTATGTTGTAGCTATAAACCCACCATGAATCAGGACGTAAGCCCATACAACACCATGTATCCTCTGAGGAATCTTGTTTAGGTCAAGGGACCGAAATTGAAAGTTGGGACGGGCCTGAGAAAAAGTGACTGACTGTTCCTACATACCCCTTGAGGATGGGAATCAATACACATGTATTTATTAATCACATCATGGTTAAATACCAATTATGGTGGGGGAAATCCTCTCTAGTGAGGATGCTGATGCATCCCATAATTATCATGGGGAATCCGAAACTTGTTCATCGTAGAACTACATTTTAAATTCATGCATTGAGGACATGGTTTTCTAGAAAGTAAATGCATAGTGTGGTGCACATACCGACGTGATTAAGAACATTAATACTATACACCACACCACGTGTTCTCGATGGGATTCTTTATTCCATACACCAGGGATGGCCTACCATGGTGCTGGAACCAAAGGGAAGTTCTTAGAAATTCCTTTGTATCCCATCAATATGGGAATCAATCCAAACGTAGTTCTTAGATTTTAGTTTAACGTCATGTTGGACAAGATTCATGCATGGTTCAACCACACCAGTAATCATGCTACTAAAACCACTAATCCCACTAGATTCATGCTCTATGTGGGAAACTATGAGTAGTGGTGAGATTTTCCTAATATAATGAGGTGAACATTAGAGGTAGTGGAATTCTAAGTGAATGACATCCCAATGTTATATACCCTCTTGATTAAATCACATAGATGTACGGAGGTGGAAACTAGTGTGGGATAGAGTTCCACATGAACATAAGGGAGTGGAATAATGTTCTTCATGGCTCCTGAGATCTGGATCACAATGATGGTGGCATGATGATAAAGGATAACTTCTGAACATGTTCGAGACACAATATCCATTTTGTGTTAGCCTGAAATGGGGACAGACAAATGAGGGTTGACTTCTGACTATGTTCAAAACATGGGAAAAGTCACAAATGTTGTCTAAGGTATTCAGGGGAGTTGGCCCAAGATAGTAGGTGAGAAAATATGGCATGAGAACAGGATGTAAAGGGGGTCCCATCAGACATGAAAGATGATGGGGATCCAGATAAATGGCTCATGATGCTTGGACATGAAACGAAGAACATTCGATTGTGAAAATTCCATAGTTTGGGATCTTTGTCACAAGGCATTTGAGTACGACAATAAAATGCATTGGATAGAAGGAGTTGAATCCCTTTCCTAGGACAAGGGTCCTATTATCACATGCTCCTAACATAAGGTCATCTTATGGACTATTAAGAGGGGGCCTGATTTAATGAAATGATCACAGGTTGGTTAATTAGCCAAAACAGATGCGTAGTTCCCATATGTAGATCATCGTTAAGGGTCGTAGAACTCTGACCGAGATGGGAAGAGATAAGGAAGAATCATGGTGCAGTTTTCGTGAAACCAAACTCGAATTAGAACCCACGAGGTTCTTTCCACACAACATGCTTCCAAATGAGTTCATGTAAAGGGTCTGAAAAAATGGTAGGATTTAAAATTCTTGGAGCTGGACCTGCAGACAGAATGTTTGGGCTTTCCTAC
This sequence comes from Viscum album, assembly GCA_963277665.1. Taxonomy (NCBI): domain Eukaryota; kingdom Viridiplantae; phylum Streptophyta; class Magnoliopsida; order Santalales; family Viscaceae; genus Viscum; species Viscum album. Next base: position 1,856,344,022 of record OY728119.1, on the reverse strand, counting down.
GTATCAAATGAAAATGGGAATCAAGCCACACATAGTTCTTAGAGTGCCGTTAGTTGTCCTATCAGAAGGAAGGTCAGATATTAGTTTAAATGTCATTGATCATGGACCATAGATAGAATGGATGGAGGAAGACACGTAGTGTGAGATTGAAAAACCTAACATGAAAGAGGGAATAATCCCATATCCCACCATGCTCTCTCTGAGGATGATTTTGTCGAGGGAACAAAAATGAAAGTTGGGTTGGGCCCCAGGCAAATTTCCATGGTTTTCTTATGTACCCATTTATGATGGGGATCATGCCATATATAGTTATTGAAGTGGAATGGTAGGGTACCAATACTAAGGACAATACTGTCATGCGGGTCTGGCCTACACACCAAAAGAAGCATCAATTGATAGATCATGTATGTCATTTGGGAAGGATGTGTGTGTCTTTTTTCTAATGCGATAATCCTAGGATGGAGAATCCGGGAGTCTCTTTAGAAGTCATGCCACGAGTAGGTCTTTAAAAATGGTATGGTGTAGGACTAATACCCAACATGATGTCCCCTCAAGTGAGGACATCACATTGTGGTGTCGTTTTTTGTTATTCGGCTAGGAGAATAATGTCATAGTTTTTTTCATATGATCGGACCAACCATTGCAATTTAACATCTCAAAAGAAAATAAGCAACGGTTTAAAGTCATGTGGGACCAGTCATCATAGCTTATCGTCATGTGGCTAGGACACATACATAGGAAACATGGGTTTGTGGGGGAATTTTTATGGCGTGATAAATCATACCCGACGTGAATGAGGACATTAGCCCATACCACACCATGCGTAATTATGGGGTAGAAACCTCGGGATGAGGGGCCAAAAAAGGTGATAGAATATAGGGCGATGCCTAAAGAAGATACTTCTAGGTGTTTCTACGTGTCCCATGAGTATGGGAATCAAGCCATATGTAGTTCTAGGAATGTCATGTTGTTTTACAAAACATGGAATACATGCAAAGGGAAAATCAGTGAGGGGCCTTGAATGATGCCTCACCATGTATTTGTCCTCCTAACATGAAAATGTGCACTGATGTATAGTATAGAGAGTATCGAAATTCTACTTAGACATAATGGAGTGGAAAATGATATTAATTATTCAACCAACATTTAGGACTTGATGGGGTTTGTGTGACGAAGGAGGATAACTGTTGACCGTATTTGAAACACAACATCCATATCGTGTGATGTGAAATTGGAACAACAAATGAGTGTTGAACGCGGACCATATTCACAATGTAGGATTTTTATCAATTTGTGACTTGAAATTATCAAGGACGACATCCCAAGATGGTAGGAGCATACTGGGCCTTAGCATCCATGTCGTTCAGGGGTCCTTCTGGAAGTGAAAGATGATGAAATCCCAAATGAAGGGGATCATAAAGCATGAGGATGGGAGATAACATGTCTATGTAGAATCCAACACTCTAGGTCCTAAACCAGAGTTCTCCTTGACACATTGGTGAACTGACAAAGAGGGTAAATGGGTCCAAATTAAAAGAAAAAGACTCCAAAAGAAGATTTTAAAACACGGGGATGAAGAGAACATAGGGGGGAATAGGTACAACGCATTGTTGTTACAAACCCAGCGTGAAGGAGGACATAAGCCCATACCACACCGTATACCCATCTCATAGTATAACTCAGGAAAGGGGGCTAGGAAGTTATGTATGTTTATAAGAAATGGAGTTGAACCAAAAGGCTAAATATTCAGGCAGTCTTACATATCCCATAAAGATGGGAATCAAGCCACAAGTAGTTTTGGAGGATTCTTTGTAGTTTTACGACATGCAACACGGACGCATATGGGGAAAATATATCTCAATGAGGGATTTGTAGGACACTGTGAGTAACCCGACGAGAATGAAAACACAAGTCCATACCACACTATACAACCCCTAATTAGAACATGGTGTAGGGGTCCAAAATGGTTGTGGGATCTAAGATGGGATGTCCCAACCAGTTCGATGATTAATGTCTTGCGGTGAGGATGAAAGAGGTGGATATCTCCAAAGGTAGGGATACATTGTGAGGTCATGAAGATATCGACGTGAATGAGTTCCAAATACTCCACCACACCACGTGTTTCAACCCAAGAGGATATCTTGAAGTTGGGCCTGGGCCTATAGATGTAATGTTCAGGCATTCTTACGTATCCTATGAGGATGGGAGTCAATCCATACATAGTGATGAAAGGACCATGAAATTTAACATCATGCAGTGAGGATAAAGGAATGTAGAAGAATGAGGAGGGGAACATGGTGAGATTATTATAATCCCAACCCAACTGGGGCTAATGAAGACTACACTACACCATGTGGGATACTTTAATGAAACTACACCCAGGGGGGATAGTCATAGAGAAAATTCTATGTCCGGACTCAAGATGAGGCGTCTGAGTGTTCCTACATATCCCATGAGGATGTGAATCAAGCCATACATGGTTCTTGAAAGTGTGATGTGGTTTAACATCATGCGGTGAAGACAAATGTTGAGTAGTTTTATGTCCTTCAGTCCAGATGAATCAAACATTTTAACGTCACATGGAGAAGATAGAAAAGTTTAAGGTCATACGGGGCTATATTGATCTTAGTTTATGGTCATAGAGCTTGGACCATTTTTTTTATTGTCATGTGGGATTTAAAAGCCATTTAATTTCATGAATGATGTGAAAGGGCCATGCAATTTAACGTCAAGAGGTGAGGACGTAACAGTTTATGGTCATATAAGACCATCTATGAATCAGGAAGTTTAATGTCATGCATAACATTACAACATAAGGTCATGTTGGACCATCATTGACTCAGAAAAATTACTTCTTGAGGAATTTGGACTTGGTGGGAGGATTTATATGCTCACCATAAACGATAACCAAGGATTATATGCCATTGGGGTAAACCTTTGGAATAACGCAAGGTCCTTCCCATTTGGGATCTATCTTGGGTGGTTTCCTACCAGGTATCATTGGTGTTATCAGTGCCAATAATAGGTCACCTTTTGTGAAATAACAGAGGTGAAATCACTTGTTGAATGCTCAAGCTATCTTGTTTTTATGCCTCTCCAGATTGTGTAGGGAACAAAGCGTGTTTTCATTGAGTGAGTTCAATTCAGCAAGATGGATTTCAGCTACCTTATATGATTATTTCTGATCATAGATAGTTGTGTGTCATTAATTTAGTGGAATCTTGATGGCCAAGATGACCTCCATTACATACACTAGGGAATATGGGGTCACCTAAGTGGACTTATGAGTCATTGTCTGATAAACCTAGAGTGCATTGGGAAGTTTTTTCAGACAACTCTTCTTGTTCTGAGCACCCATATTTTGCAGAATGCTAGAGAGGGTTTTTTTGAACACCTCAAACTACCCAGCTGCACGCACACGATAACAGGAATTATTGTTAGAACTAAGGTTGTACTTGGCATAAAATTTCCTCCACTCATCTTCTAGGAAGTTGGTGTCATTATCGTTGAGGATGGTGTGAGGGACTTCAAATTGGTTGATGATGTTGGAGCTCAAATATTCAATTATAGAATGGGCCTTGACCTCTTTAAGCGGAACTCCTTCTACCCCCATGGAAAAGATATCTGGATCGGTTAAGATGAACTAGCATTGGTGAGTTTTCACCGGTGGATATGGCCCCAAAACATCGAGTCCCCATATTTCAATGGGACAAGAGTACATTGTAGTGTGGAAAGGATATAGAGGCCTATGCATAAATTTATAATGGATTTGGCAGGCATGGAACCTCTTGGAAAGCTCTATACAATCATGGATCAAGCGGGGCTAAAAATAACTCAACCTCTGGATCTAGTGAGATTGCTTCGTCCCAGTCTAATGAGACCCACAGGAACCAGCATGAAACTCTTGAATGACATGAGAAATATAAACTCCTTTAATGAAAAGGAGGAGAACCCCATCAAACCTATTCTTTTAGAGGATCGTTTCAAGACTGATACAACTCTAGAGGGTAAATTGAAACATGCAGCGTCAGATTCTATCACGCTCGGCTCAATATTCTTGGAGGCTACCGTGCTACAGGTACTAGAAAAAGGGGGTCCTCCAATCGGGAGTCAATTTAATCACTACGTCAAAGGGGCCATGAGGTCCTGACATAGAGGAAATAGTGCTAAAGTGACTTTCCAACAGGCTATCATTTTCATCTAGAGTGATGGGGGAGATGACTCTTCGGTGTGCCACATGGAAAATAAAATAATCCTGATCAGGACCTATAAGAGATTCAACCAGGCTATCCAAGAAATTTTCTCGACCATTTTCAGATTGAGGGACATGGGAAACCTCTAGCCGATTTGGGAACTGGGCCATCAAATGGAAGGTGTGTTCCCGCCGTGGTATGAGCTCTGGATTTTTGAAGATACATTCATCTTTTATCTGTTTGATGACTAGTTTAGAGTCCCCTTTGACGTGAAAATTGGGTACTTTAATCTCGAGTCCCAACTCGAGGCTAGTAATGAGGTCCTGATACTCTGCCTCATTGATGGAACAACCTTATGATAACACAAGTTAACATGAAATAATGGCCTATGTTTGAATAATGAAGATGATACCCAGGCATACTCTGTTGAGTCTGGGTTCGTTGATCCTTCTGTTGGTAGGGCTCCATAAAGCATCATCAAAGTGAATTTTACAAACATGGAATGGCTTGGTCTACTAAGAGGATTGCCTCATAGAGAAAATAATTGTCCATAGGATTGTCTGTGGGAGATAGATGGGCATAAAGGAAGTATGTAAATCCTTTCCCCATGAAAACCTTCTGAGAGACAAACCTAATGTCAAACTACTAAAGGATCGCTGCCCACTGGGCTAGACATCCTATCAACATGGGGAGGTTGAGGATGTACTTCAGCAGATCCACTTGGGACACAAGATTTACCTCGTGGTTCTGTAATTAATGTCGCAAATTCTATACTAAGAATACTTGTGCAAGGCAGCTCTTCTTGACAGGGTAGTATCAAGTATCCATTTCAGGGAGCATTCAACTTAGATAGTAGTTATTGTTCAATATTCTATCATTGTTAATCTAGGTGAGAAGGGTGATAATAGATTGTTCTAGGGCAGTCTCATAAAGGACCATCAGCATTCCAAAAATTAATGGCATCAGGACCAGAGGATAGAGCACATACTACTTGATTTCCTCGAAAGTAGCCTGACTTTCTTCATCCCACTACTAGAAAGTACATTTCATCATGATCCGAGAAAATGGATTACACCTGGTGACCAAATTCTCAATGAATCAGCTTATGTAGGACAGTTGACCATGAGTGCCTCAAAGCTCCCAAATGTTGATTAGGGGAGATATCTGGCTGATGACCTTGATCTTATCTGGGTAAATCTCGATTCCCAGGTATCTGATAACAAAGCGCTAAAAAATTTCCAGAGGTAACCCCATAGGCACATTTCAATAGGTTTATCTTTAAGCAGTGAGAATAAAATATGTCGAAAAATTTCTCATGATATTTGAGATGAACACAATGTTGGTGATATTGGACCACCAAATCATTCATATAACATTACACCATTGTACCTAATATCGTCTTAAATATATAATTCATGGAACCTTGTTAGTGGAACCTGAATTATTTAGATATAAGGGAATCACCTAGTAGAATAATGTACCATGTTGTGCCTTAAAGGCTATAAAGTCCTCATCCTATAGAGCCTTTTGGATATTGTAATACACAGAATACCCATCCATGAAGGAAAATCCATGTAACCCAATGATGGGATCAATCAAAAACTCCTTTAGGGGAAGGGGAAAATCATCCTTCGAACAGTGACAGTTGATATGCCAGAAGATGAGGAAAACTCTTTTTTTTTTGTTCTTTATGACATGCACAATGTTGGATAGAGATATGGGGTAATGGACTTCTGTGATTATGTTGGCTCTGATGAGCTTATAAACATCATCCTAGAACATTGCACTGTGATAAGGGTGCATCTTCCTGGGAGGCTATTTGAAACCACGACAATTTTCTGGAAGAACGACATAGAGTATGATGACATGATGATCTAGTCCTAGAATTTCATCACAACTCCAAGCAATAACATCATGGTGTTGCTTAAATAAGTCCACGTACTACTGTTTCTCCTCGATAGGCATAGAAGCATGGATAAATGTGGGTTTTAGATCTGTCTTGCTACTGTGGTACACCTATACCAATTCATCAAATGTGGCAGAGACTCCCTCTTCGAAAGAAAGAGGAGAATACTCTATATACTCTTCTTTATTTCTGGAGAGGGGTCCTTGGTGAGAGTAGTTTCCATTGAGTCAACAGATCCTGATGGGAGACTGGTGCTAGCATGGTCGGTGGAAGACACGGCATTAGGGTACTCTCGTGCTGTTGAAACCATAGAAATGAAAACTTTCAATCTGATCCCATCTAGACTTCGGCCCAAGGGGCCATGTTTGATGATATCAAAGAAATAGTGATATACTTTCTTCAGCCTATTTATCCCAACCAAGAATAAAAAACAATTTTTGTGTATTTCTGTTTCCATAGGGCCGACATCCTGATACATTATGGGGGTAGGGGGCCATGGGACCACCCAAGCCTGATTTCTGAAGGAATACAAGGTGGTATTATGGCGTTTCGTAGACTTGGGAATGTGATATCCTCTCGTTCTAGAAAAAATGAAGCATTGTCCCCTATCTTAGGTCATATAATCCAATCAATGTATTGGAATGATGTAGGCATCATCCAGGTCAGTCTAAAGGTCTGTCATAGTCGTAGCGTATTCAACCTCGTTATCCTAAATCTTATTGTCCTTTCTCTTATAATTGATGGAATCTTGGTATCATGATTCACAAGAGGAAAAGGGAGATTTTTCAACTTTTAGTATTCCCACTCAACCATTATGTTAGTACATAAGCCACTAGTGATACAATAAAGGGGTTGTTTCATATAGGTGAAGCCATGGCCTAGCCATCAACACAATGTAGGCGATGTCCTGGGAGACAACCATGAAATTAGTGTTGGATACCAAACCACCAAACTGGGTCTTCAGGTAGATCATTATGACTAGAGTCTATTTATTTCTATCATAACATTGGATTTTCATGTCAGAGGGGCTCATATCAACCTCGAACAACCCCATTTTTTCGAAGCATCTGGGTTGGTATTAGGTTGATCCCAGATCCTATGTCGACCATACAACGATGAACCTCCACGCCATTGAAGTGGACGGTGATGTAAAATGGTGTGATTTTCCCCTATATTGGACAGATTTCATCTCCTCTATATAAATTTATAATGGATGGACATTCCAGACTCTTGACTGCCTTAGCATGGAAGGCTTTTGTGGTGGCTACCTACGTCTCAATATCGTTGGGGATTCATAAGACAATAGCGAGAGATCTAAACATATCTGATGAAAAGTAAAGGGACGCAAGGATATATAGACTTTTATGAATTCTGTAAAGTTTCTTAAGGACATAATACATATGTTCCAAGCATGAACTACTGGTTGTAGGTGGTCTTTCTACAGTAGGGGGGATGAATGACCCTTCCGGCTAAACCAATGGTTGAGTAGTATTGGGAATGTACCATTTCTCACTAGTATAAACTCATTATGTTACTACTAGATGTGCCTTAGATGACTGAGTTCATTCCATAATAGAGTGTGGATGATCAAAGAACTGTCGAGGTGGATCTGCCCGATCATGTAACACAAATGTTGGTGAAGGCAGACCTGGTGACACCAGATGAGAAGGTTGTGTGTGATGATCTCTCTGAGGGGCATGCTGTCTGGTTTTAGTGGCATGAAAAGCTAGGATGGAAGTACAGACTGATAAACTCCAACGACCCATATATTCCTGACTTCATCGATGATGGCGATATCTGGGAACATTAGGAGGATCTGTCTGGCGCTCCTCGCTGTCAAATATCATGGAGGGGTTTACTAGCTCCACGGTATTAACCAAGTCTTACCCTTGATCATTACCTGAAGAATCATACACTACTGGACAGATTCTCGGGGTAATCTCCTTCTTAGGTGCTAGGATGTCACTATGATTATAGGACGAAGATGGTATTGGTGGGGGAATCTATTTTCCCTTTCATCGTCAATGACTACTCTTCTGGGAAGAGGAAGGTTGAGCCGTTGAAGCAGAATTACTGGCTATGGGTAACGTGGAATCTTGTGAATGCTAAGGTAGACTCATTTGTTTATGGATAATACCATGTGTAAGAGAGACTACCTTATGATCCATCCATCCATCGTACATCTCGGACACACTGTTTGAAACATGATGCCACTAACCTTAATTGTCACTACCGCTATCTGGTTTCACGAATACACATGCCACTTGTTCTGGGGCTAGGCCTAAATAGACTATTTTGTTATCAAACTATTCTTAAATCCAGTATTAAAACACTTATCATTATTTGAGGGTGTTCACTAGGATCTAGAGATAGGGGAAGTAATTGGGGAGATCAGTAAGATCTGCCTCTTTGGTCCTACATCATTCAGGAAAATGTAGAACTACTTATTCCAAGGTGACTCAAAAATAACCAGGCACATAAGCCTCATTGAATGAGTAGGTCCTATTTCTACTATCCATAAAGGGGGATCTGGGATCCTGTCCCATTCGAGGGGTTATAAAATCATTTTGAAGAGGTGGAACCTTGTCATATTTCCTGGGTGGTGGTAGGGAATTAGTCGGGGGGAACTTACTGATTCTGAGGTGGGAACTGTTGTGCCCGAGTCTTCACATGAGGAAGCGGGCCTCTATGAGCCTATGGAGGAGGTTAAACTGTTTACAACACTAGTTTCATGGGGGGATCTATTTGGGCAACCATGGTGGGCTCATCCTTATCGGCTCTTCTCGTGGGAATTGAAGGAGGCAACGAACTTGCATGCTTGGCCAAATGTAAGGATTTCTCTAGATGTTGGGCCTCATCAGAGAATTCTCTGAACCCTACACAGTAATTATGGGTAATGAGGGAGGGGACAAGTTCAGTATTTAATTTCCCTACACACATTGTCACCTTATGTTCCTTAGTCAGTGGCATATCCAAGGAGTAGGTGAGGCCTTTTTCACTAAGGGACAAAGTCTACAACACGCTTGTCGGGCCTCTTTATACACTCGAAGGGGTCTATAATAATTATATTCTAGGTGGAATAGATGAACTATTAAAGAAACTGTCTACCTTCATCTTCCCAGCTGGTGACCAGCCTAATGGGTAGCTAGCTGTACCAGTCAAATGCAGGCCCTTCCAATGTCTATACGAGACACCGGAGCTTGGAGGCTTCTTGTTTCAACAGAGTTCCTAGAGTGGGTCTACAACTTGAGATGAAGTGGTCTAGATGTTGCAGTGGGTATCCCATCCCATTAAAGAGGGAGAAGGTGGGATTACTAAAACCTAGGGTCATTGGCATATCATCAACCCACGCCGGATATGGAATTCCATCATGTCGTATTGCCACCTATCGAGTTTATAATGCCTTGAGGTGAGAAATGGGTGCCTCTATCAGATCATCTTGGTGGGGGTTCCTATATTGATGAGAATCCCCGACAACAAGTGCATTGGAAGGTTCTTCAACATGATAATCCGGCCAAGAGGCTACTGGAGCGGCTGGAGGGATGACATGCTGAGTGGTTGGGGGAACCAGAGCTAGGTCTTAGGGATTTTCATGCCATTCATGTGGGTTTTTTGACACATATGTCTTGCTATTTCATAAGTCTCAACCTCTATCATTTCTACGTGGGTGGGATAGTCAGTTTCACCTAATGTAACAGACTGGGGGAAGTTGTACCTGCCCCTACTACCCCCACTAAGGATCACCATCGTCTGGCTACCGCTCCGCATCTCATTCAGCAATGATTCCATCGACCATATTCTTATACTCCACGATTTATTGACGCATTGCACTGAGACAGATGGGTCAGTGGCATTGGTCACCCGGAGATGCTTTGTACACTTATTGGGATTCTGGGTGAGTACTAATGCATCGATGGGCAAGGGAAGACCTAGTATATTTCTCTACAAGCGTTTAACGCTTCCAAATAGATCTAATAATCATTGCGCTCACCCACGAGGTAAGTTCTCATCAAGGATTTTTAAATCGTTATCCCAATCAGATATATTGGTCATGTTAACTACGATTCTACTCGGAGGCATATTCTCAATATCTCTTGGCATGTCGGGTTGGTTTCAGATATAAGTGAAATGGGGGTAGCATACTACCCCGAAACATATACAAGATTGTTGTGGGAATCCTCACTGATAATTCTACTGAGTACTCTAAAGCTTCGGACACGTCGTCGCTTTATGGTCCAGTAATGATCGGGTGACTTAGGGAACTGGGCCAGAGGGAGTACAACCAAGTTGACCATAAGGTATTACTAGCCACTATCATAAAAGTTTTCCAGACACTTAGGGTAAGCCACTCACTGATAATGAAAACAGAAGTTCATCGCCAATAGGGTTTGGTTATAGCATGTGACTTCCTCCTGGGTAAGTGATTCTGGCGCACTGAAGTTGGCAGACACAAATAGCCAAAACATTTTTAGGAAATGATCCACTATGAGAATGTTATACCAGCTCTTTGACTCAAAGTCAGTATCTGGCCCATGGATTCCACACTGATCAACTGGGCGTGGATGGTGGACCATAAATGACATTGAAGAAGACTGCTGATATAGAATACTGGCCAGTGTTGAATATGGTGAATAAGCTAACAAGCCACCACATATCGAGAAATACTGTGATGAATGTGATGATTGAGCCAACACATCTCAGTAAGACAGGCTGTGGACAACGGCTTCTGGCACAGAGGTTGTCGTCAATGATGGTGGGCAATTTTGTTGTTTATCCTTTACTGGTCTCCAAAATAACTCTTCATGTTCTCGGTTTGATGAATACAATGACCATGTTGATGATAGGGATGATTGTATGGATAGACCCTAGGAAAGAGTCAAATATTCCTCCTCTTGGATGTATCTATGAAGGGAGGCCAGAATCCAGTGAACCTAACATTCAGGAAAGATGTGGCTGATGTGTCCCATTCCTGCCTCATCCCTCAACACAGAGGATTGAGGTGAGGGTTCCCTTTCTAAATTGCATTCCACCTCAGAATCCGAGAAGTAGATTAGCATAATTGCAGCCTAAATATTTTCAGCTCTATTATTATGGTGTTAGAGACCATCCCTCTAGCATTGGGATGGCTTTTCGGGAAAGGGTATATTTTTAGCTTGGGATGGACCTTTGGCCAAATTGATGATGGGGTGTAGAGGACATTCGCCTCCATGAGCTGGGTGCGACGAGTACCTTGAAATATATTAAAGGGAACCCTGGGAGGATCACTATTGTCAACTATTTGACACGCAGTGGGAATCTCTGTGGGATGTGATGGAGTGGGTAGGACCTCAACTAGAGATGGTAGGGGAATGGGTATGGCCACCATGATTATTTACTTTAACGATGTTGGTGTTAGTAGTGTCCTCATACTGGTTGTGCTAAACATGGTTAGGACCTCTATGGTGGGAGGCCATGAAGTGAGGAAAACCTCAGTTTACCCAACTGCTGGGATGTGGCAGACCTTTTTCGGCTGCTGTAAATACATGGGGAAGACCCCAACACTGATGGTTGATCGAACTTGTACCATATTCGCATTGGTGACCTATGACAGGTGGAGCGACTCCATACCAGAGGTCATGGGTGTGGAAGAGGATTCCATGCTGAGTGTCACTACAGAGGGGAGGACCCTTGTTTGGATTGAAGCTGGCATGGGGAAGACCTCTGCGATGACAATGGGAGTGGGATGGACATGCACACTCATTGGTGATAGTACAGGGTGGACCTCCATACTGGGTGTCATTGTCACAGTTTGGCCCACAGCTAGCACTACCTATTTTGGTGAATAGGTGAGTCGATCTAACCTGTCCATGGGGTGGTTTGGGGATCAATCCGGGATGAGAATACAGATGCCCTCGCTCAGTATGAACGAGTGATTGATGGTATGTGTCGGTGGTGGAACGGGCCACAATAACCATTGATGTTGACACCCTTCGATGGGCGTCCTCCTCAGCCTATGTATGATGCTATAATTGGGTTAACCGAATCAAATCTACTGGTACAACTCTATGACACTCATATTCCTCAGCTGGTTGGGTTGGGTGGAGATGCTAGCATGTCCAGGTGGGAGCCCTCCTTGGGAGCCCCTGGTATGAGATTCTAGAAAGGCTAGACCATAAATTCCTCACCTCATTGGAATTGTAGAGAAAGTCATCAAACAAATTTGAGTAGGGTATCCCTAAATGATTATACGTCAAGGTGGGGAGCAGTGGCTCCCTGCATGACCCTTGGGGGCAGTAGTGGTGACTCAGCGCAGAAGCCTCTAAGTCTTGTTGGGACACATCTTGGGTTGGGATAATCCACTCCTACCCATATCATTGAACGAGGTCATTAATAACCCTTCTCTAAACTATTTCATATGGGGAGATGGGGTGTGGCTACCCAGCAGCCATGGACATGGAGGTTTCTAATGGGGAGATGAGGTCACGCGGGATTTCCACATTGATTTTCCCCTACCCCTACATTAGTGGGTGGGAGGTGATTGGTTTCCTATCAAAGAATCTTGGGTACTAAAAATTTGGGAGATTAAACCATTAGTGATAAAATAAGGAAATTGACGTCCAGTGCCCCATTTCCATTCCATCTCCTATGGTTAGTAAGAATGATCCACACTGACAACATTATAGACTGGGATTTCAACATTCAACTAGCCCAATTTCTGGTGAGTTTCATGCCAAGCCCATAATTAGCTTGGCGGGACATGGTTCCAGATACCATGATACAGGGACATTCCAATCCACTGATATCTCAAGCACTACTAATTTCTATATTGAGGATAATAATGTAACATCATGTTCACCATTTCTATTTCTGATGCTTTTGTCGGGGCATGCATCCGTCTCTTTCAGAGGACGTGCAGCTGTTTCCCCAAATTCTTGCTTTCCAATGGCAGGTGACATCTGTTGGTTATTGAGGGACGTTTTATCTTTGATTGAAATGGGATGATGGGATGTTGGTCCATCCTTATGTGGATCCCTCTATGGAACCTGTTTCCTAGTCCGGGTCTCCCTCACAGACTTATGAAATTGTTCGTGAAACTCTTCCCAAATCCAAGTCTTTGTGGATGCTAGGTAATTAAGGTACTTCTGTTAGGAAATTACTGTAAAGACCCGTAAAATTCAAGGAAAATTTTTCTTAATTTTCTTTAGAATTTTACAAGAGCGCGGTTTCAGACGGCACCTGATTCCGAGGCCCGGAGTGCCCGGAATTTATTTCCGAAGTTTGGCTCGGGTACGTTTAGTGAACGAACGAGCGGGAATTCCTAACTTTTGATCCGGTGCTCGGAATTGAAATCTGAGGGCACCGATGAACTCGCAGCGCCGATATTCGCTTAAAGAGACCTTTTCGGGAATTGCGTTTGTTGCGGGTTGAAAGTTAAGTTTTGGGGTTTTCAGTTGAGTTAAATAAAATTTGTGTAAGACAAATTTTATTTTTAGTTTGTTAAAAACCTACCTAAGGGGGTTGGAAGTGGGACCCACACCCACTTAACCTCCCTTGGGAGGATTAAGTGTGGTGGGGCCCACACGAACCCCTAGACTTTTCAAGTTCCCTTAACCCACTCTTTATTGGCTTAAGTTACTCTTAATTAATTATGGGAGTTAAGTCTTTTTGAATTTCAAACTTTGAAATTCTTTTGTGTTATGTGTTAATAAAATAAGAGGTAGTCTTATTTTATTTTGAGTTCTTTGTTTGTCATTTTGAGAGCTTCCTCTTCATCTTCGAGCTCTGACGAAGAACGAAGAACGCTCAAACTCCGACGAAGAACGACGCCTCTCTTCTTCGTCCTCGGTGTCAACAAGAGGGAACGCCGCTTCCTCCTCGGACCTTCTTCGTCGGCAAACGAAGATCCACCAACGACGTGTCTCTTCGGGCATAACACTTCGTCAACGGATTTGACGAACGACGACCGCGACGCCCGACCTCCGCGACGCCGTCTTCCGCGGAACGTAGACGAATCATCGAATCTTAAACCCGAGGTAGGGGTTGTTGATTTCATTTTGGTTTCCTTATTTCTTTTCTTGCTCGTGGATCGCATGTCTACGTGAGGCATTTAATTACTTTATTTAAGTGTTATAGTTAACGCGAGGGGGGCCGGACCGCATGAACACGGCCGAACCCCCCCCCCCCTCCATCGTTCATGTTTATTTTGCGGAAGAAAGCAAGTGGCGTGGTGCCGTCGCACCACGCGGATGAACGTGCTTATAATTTTACGCGGCGCCGTCACGCTACGTCAAGGAAAAATCCTCAAGAACGCAACGCCGTCGCGCCGCGTTGAAAAGAATCATGGCACGGCGAAAGGGGCGCGGTGCCGTCGCACCGCGCCGGATGACGAACGCCGCGGCCGGTTCCGGGCCGCGGCGGGACGAGGAGACCGCGGCCGGTTCCGGGCCGCGGCGGAAGAGAAGACCGGCGGCCGGGCCGCCGGCGTCGGAAGCCGAAGAAGGGGACCGGAAATTCCGGTCCCGTTTGAGAAAACCGGCCGGCCAGCTGGCCGGCCGGATGTCTTAAAACCGGGGAATTTAATTCCCCGGCCACCTCTTAAAAACCCCCCTCTTAAAGAGGGGGGGGGGGGGGCGGTTCTTGAAGGAGGGGGGGGGCAGTCGGCCCCCCTGGTTCGCTTAAATAAACCGGCCCCCACGTGGGGGGCGGTTTTCAATCAAGGGCGCGGCAAATGCCGCGCCGTTTTTCCAGGAACCGCGGGGCTTAGCCCCCGCGTGCGCCGCCGCCGCCGCGGCCCGCCGCCACCGCGGCCCGCCGCCGCCGCCGCCCCGCCGCCCGCCGCCGCCGCCGCCGCGCCGCCTGCCGCCGCCGCCTGCCACCGCCGTCCGCCGCCGCCGCCCAGGGGGGGGGTCGGGCCGGGTCGGCCCGGACCCGGACCCCCCCGTTTCGAACCAGTTTTGGTTTTTGGCTCATAACTTGAGCCTCGGACCTCCGAATGACGAACTGTCTGCGGCAACGCGATCCTTGGATCGAGACGGTCGTTTCGGTATATCGCACTCAAGGTTTCGGTTTACTTTGAGTTCGGCCGGGTTAGTTCGTTCTCGAAACCAACCGGGCCTTCGGAGCGGAAACGCTCATATCTTGAGCTACAGACGTCCATTTGATGTGCCGTCAGTCGCGTAGTGTTCCTCTTAGTGAGACAGATCTTTTGGCATACTCCGCCCGAGGTTTGGACGCAGGTGGAGTACGTTCGGGTTGGTTTTGCCTTAAAAACCAACCGGGCCCCGGAGACGAAAATGCCAATAACTCTCAGACCGGGCGTCCGATCGACGCGCCGTCTGTTGCGTTGAGTTCCTGTTGACGATACGGAACTTTTGGATACATCAACTCTGGTCTTTGTGACAGTTGATGTATCAGCCTCTCGGCTCGTGGAGCGGACCCTCCGTACGAGCTTGCTGTGTGCGGGAACCCTAGTACTGGCTGCGACTGCTACTACTGCTACGACTGCTACTGTGACAGCGACGACGACAGTACAGAGATCCTGTGTGGATTCGACGACGACAGTACAGAGATCCTGTGTGGATTCGACGACGACGACTACAGCACTCAGCGATCCTACGTGGATCAGTGCTACAGGTCCTGTGTGGGCCCGATCCTGTGTGGGTCCTTGCGCTCAGCGGTTCTGTGTGAGCCAGCGCCTACAGGTTCTGTGTGAGCCCGATCCTGTGTGGGTCTTCTGCGGGGGTTAGTTACCTATCGATCCTTCGTGGGTCCGACGACTTAGATGGATCAGTGATCATCTTTATCGTCCTTGAATAAGTATACCTGTGTGAGCTGAATCCTGTTGTTTTCCTGTGTGGATTGTGTTGTGCAATCCTGTGTGGATTATGTTTTTCTTTCCTATGTGGAATACGTATACTTTCCTGCGTGGACTGAGTTGTACTTGGGTTCGGAGGTTGGAGCGTATTTTAATTGATAACTTAGGTATATGTATGGGCATATACCTAAGCAGTGTCGGTTGTTACTTCGTGATTGTTACTTTTCTTCGTGGTTTATCCTTTGTGGATTTGAGAGACCTTCAGGGGTCTCGGGGTCCCTACTGAGTATCTTATACTCACCCCTGCATGGGCTTCGCCCGCACTACGTTGTGTTGGTTGCAGACGACGGACAGCGTTGACTTAGCTGAGGCTTGTAGAGCGGGACGGTAACCGGAGGTGGACTACTAGGCGGGACGTGCACGGAGCGGACGGCGGGACCCGTGGAGCAGAGGAGCTATCTGTACCCACCCTTCAGGTGGGATTTCCGGTGGACAGCTCGGAGTAGCGGCTATTACTTTACAGTTGCTGTTTTTCCCTTTTCGAGTTGTACTTTACTTTCAGTTTGGGTTTGTATTCTGGCCCATTTACTTTTCCGCACTTTCAGTTGTACTCTGCTTGTTTAGTGTTTACTTTCCGCTTGCTTACTCTGTGGTGTTGGTTACTTTTCAAAGGCAATGCCTTCCCTTTTTACTGGGATTTACGCCTTGGTGCTAGTCGCCAGCCCCTGGCCTATGGAAGGCGGGCTTGGGGTAGTCACGGAACGGACCCCGAGGGCGGGTTGTGACAAATTGATATCAGAGGGGTTCGGTTCTACCGTGAACTCTGATCTTTTCTATGTGAAGCAATAATGTTTAGTGTATTGAGTGTGGTTATCAGTCCAGGGAGTCCAGTGTTGGTGCGGCGGCCGACGTATCCGTACACCAGGACCCTGACTTCTGATTTCCGACTTAATGCACGAAAACATTAATTGCGTGTGTGTTTCAAAGTTTTCTTTGTGATTACTTGTGTCAGCTCACCGGGTATACTGATATGCTTTATGAAAGTCTCAAGTTTTCTTTGTGATTACTTATATCAGCTCACCAGGTATACTGTTCTAACCGTGGCGCACCTGTTACCTTTTCAGGATGGCCCCACGACGGCAGCCAGCTAGGGTTCCGAGAGTCGAGCGAGACGACAGCCCACCGAGCGACGAAGCCTCGGTGCATGGCCCTTTTTCAGTAGTGGCACCGGCGGTAGATTTACCCGCCGAGCCACCGATGCTACCAGTACCAGATGCTGACGATGCACGTCGCCTCAGCACACTGCATGAGTTTCAGCGCCAGCGACCGCCCAGGTTTCGCGGGGAGACGGATCCCCAGGCAGCAGAGGACTGGCTGGAGGCAGTGGTTCGAGTGTTTAGGCTAGTGAGGACACCAGCAGACCTCATGGTGATCCTCGCTGCGAGCCTACTACACGCAGCAGCAGGACGATGGTGGAGCTTGATGCTCCAGGTGCACGATGAGGCATCTCTTCTTTGGACGGACTTTGAGAGCCTTTTCCGCTCGGAGTTCGTCCCAGCCACCCTCCGTGCGGTGCGCATCCAGGAGCTTCTTCAGCTGCGGCAGGGCAGCATGACAGTCGCTCAGTACTCGGCGAGATTTACCGATCTCTCGCGCTACTCGACCGACATGGTACGGGACCCATTCTTCCGGGCCCGGACCTTCGAGCAGGGTTTGAGACACGAGATCAGGGCATCGCTGATCACCCTCAGCATACCGACTCAGACAGGAGTACTGGAGCGGGCCCTTCTGATCGAGAGCTTCCTTGCTGAGTCTACACCAGCACAGAGACCCACCGCAGGGCGGCACGTGGCAGAGTCATCTGCAGCTGGCAGTCGACGAATGACTCAGGGGTCCAGACAGACCAGACCTCAGGGCACTGGCTCAGCAGTGCAGGGCACACAACGCGGAGCCAGTCTTTTGAGTGGAAGACAGTGCTATGCATGCAGCGGGCAAGGCCACATGGCTCGTGACTGCCCGACCCGCCATGCGGAGGAACAGCAGACGGTTGAGGAACCACCTAGGCAGAGGCAGAGGTTCGACCGTGGCGGTCTGCAGGGAGGAGGCGGACGAGGCAGAGGAGCTGGCCGAGCAGCAGGTGGTGGACGACGCTTTGAGGCTCTACCACCACCACCACCAGGAGGTCCACCCCGACCACAGGGGAGAGCTCAGCTTCAGGCAGCCGAGGCCTTCGATCATGGAGCTCTGGGAGCCGATGGACAGGAGCAGAACTAGTGGATACATCCTTTGTACTTCTGGTTCCTTGTTTCTTTTGTGTAGCGTCTTGTATTACGAGCTGCAATAATAAAAGACGCATACCTTGTGATGTTTTCGTTCCTGTCCTCTATCGTAATGTTACTAAGAGGTTCCAGTTTTGGCTGTTGACTTGACCCTCACTTGTGAGACATCTACTGGAGGAGACCCAGTTACCACACACTGATGCCGACAGTGTGACTCAACCCTTGGAGGCGAGAGTAACAGTTGAATCTCTTAGTAGTAGCGTCGAGGCCTTACGACGTCATCCTTAGTATGGATTAGTATCATCCATGTTAGGATTGACTGCTTTAGGTAAATAATGTGGTTCATCCAGGGGATGAGACCAGATTTCTCTTTTCGGCAAAGGAGAAATCTTGCATCTCTGATGGGACCGGAGATGGTCCAGGCCACGACAGAGAAGGTCCAGGTCATCTAGGAGCGGATGAGGACAGCTCAGAGCCGGCAGAAGTCATACGCTGACAGGAGGCGGAGGCCACTGGAGTTTGAGGATGGCGACCACGTCTTCTTGCGGGTCTCACCTCGACGTGGTATTCGGAGATTTGGCCGAGGCGACAAGTTATCTCCGCGCTTCATCGGACCCTTCCAGTTACTCAGCAGGATTGGCGAGGTGGCTTATCGCCTGGCTCTACCACCTCAGTTGCACCGGGTGCACGACGTCTTCCACGTATCTCAGCTGAGGAGATACGTGCATGACCCGACTCACATCTTTGACCATGGGGAGCTTGACGTTGATGATGGGGCGACCTTTACGGAGGTCCTGGTGGAGATAGAGGATCGACATGAGCGGGTCATGCGTGGGTGATCGATTCCTCTTGTGCTCATCAGATGGCAACACGGGAATCTCCAGGAGAGCAGATGGGAGCGGGAGGCTCAGATGCGTGCTCAATACCCTCTTTTGTTTCCCTAGTTTTGATGTATCTTTACGGGGACGTAAAGCCCTGAGGTGGGAGTAATGTAAAGACCCGTAAAATTCAAGGAAAATTTTTCTTAATTTTCTTTAGAATTTTACAAGAGCGCGGTTTCAGACGGTACCTGATTCCGAGGCCCGGAGTGCCCGGAATTAATTTCCGAAGTTTGGCTCGGGTACGTTCAGTGAACGAACGAGTGGGAATTCCTAACTTTTGATCCGGTGCTCGGAATTGAAATCCGAGGGCACCGATGAACTCGTAGCGCCGATATTCGCTTAAAGAGACCTTTTCGGGAATTGCGTTTGTTGCGGGTTGAAAGTTAAGTTTTGGGGTTTTCAGTTGAGTTAAATAAAATTTGTGTAAGACAAATTTTATTTTTAGTTCGTTAAAACCTACCTAAGGGGGTTGGAAGTGGGACCCACACCCACATAACCTCGCTTGGGAGGATTAAGTGTGGTGGGGCCCACACGAACCCCTCGACTTTTCAAGTTCCCTTAACCCCCTCTTTATTGGCTTAAGTTACTCTTAATTAATTATGGGAGTTAAGTCTTTTTGAATTTCAAACTTTGAAATTCTTTTGTGTTATGTGTTAATAAAATAAGAGGTAGTCTTATTTTATTTTGAGTTCTTTGTTTGTCATTTTGAGAGCTTCCTCTTCATCTTCGAGCTCTGACGAAGAACGAAGAACGCTCAAACTCCGACGAAGAACGACGCCTCTCTTCTTCGTCCTCGGTGTCAACAAGAGGGAACGTCGCTTCCTCCTCAGACCTTCTTCGTCGGCAAACGAAGATCCGCCAACGACGTGTCTCTTCGGGCATAACACTTCGTCAACGGATTTGACGAACGACGACCGCGATGCCTGACCTCCGCGACGCCGTCTTCCGCGGAACGTAGACGAATCTTCGAATCTTAAACCCGAGGTAGGGGTTGTTGATTTCATTTTGGTTTCCTTATTTCTTTTCTTGCTCGTGGATCGCATGTCTATGTGAGGCATTTAATTACTTTATTTAAGTGTTATAGTTAACGCGAGGGGGGCCGGACCGCATGAACACGGCCGAACCCCCCCCCCCTCCATCGTTCATGTTTATTTTGCGGAAGAAAGCAAGTGGCGTGGTGCCGTCGCACCACGCGGATGAACGTGCTTATAATTTTACGCGGCGCCGTCACGCTACGTCAAGGAAAAATCCTCAAGAACGCGACGTCGTCGCGCCACGTTGAAAAGAATCATGGCACGGCGAAAGGGGCGCGGTGCCGTCGCACCGCACCGGATGACGAACGCCGCGGCCGGTTCCGGGCCGCGGCGGGACGAGGAGACCGCGACCGGTTCCGGGCCGCGGTGGAAGAGAAGACCGGCGGCCGGGCCGCCGGCGTCGGAAGCCGAAGAAGGGGACCGGAAATTCCGGTCCCGTTTGAGAAAACCGGCCGGCCAGCTGGCCGGCCGGATGTCTTAAAACCGGGGAATTTAATTCCCCGGCCACCTCTTAAAAACCCCCCTCTTAAAGAGGGGGGGCGGTTCTTGAAGGAGGGGGGGGGGGGGGGGGGCAGCCGGCCCCCCTAGTTCGCTTAAATAAACCGGCCCCCACGTGGGGGGCGGTTTTCAATGAAGGGCGCGGCAAATGCCGCGCCGTTTTTCCAGGAACCGCGGGGCTTAGCCCCCGCGTGCGCCGCCGCCGCCGCGGCCCGCCGCCACCGCGGCCCGCCGCCGCCGCCGCCCCGCCGCCCGCCGCCGCCGCCGCCGGCCGCCAACGCCGGCCACCGTGCCGCCCAGGGGGGGGTCGGGCCGGGTCGGCCCGGACCCGGACCCCCCCGTTTCGAACCAGTTTTGGTTTTTGGATCATAACTTGAGCCTCGGACCTACGAATGACGAACTGTCTGCGGCAACGCGATCCTTGGATCGAGACGGTCGTTTCGGTATAACGCACTCAAGGTTTCGGTTTACTTTGAGTTCGGCCGGGTTGGTTCGTTCTCGAAACCAACCGGGCCTTCGGAGCGGAAACGCTCATATCTTGAGCTACGGACGTCCATTTGACGTGCCGTCAGTCGCATAGTGTTCCTCTTAGTGAGACGGATCTTTTGGCATACTCCGCCCGAGGTTTGGACGCAGGTGGAGTACGGTCGGGTTGGTTTTGCCTTAAAAACCAACCGGGCCCCGGAGACGAAAATGCCAATAACTCTCAGACCGGGCGTCCGATCGACGCGCCGTCTGTTGCGTTGAGTTCCTATTGACGATACGGAACTTTTGGATACATCAACTCTGGTCTTTGTGACAGTTGATGTATCAGCCTCTCGGCTCGTGGAGCAGACCCTCCGTACGAGCTTGCTGTGTGCAGGAACCCTAGTGCTGGCTGCGACTGCTACTACTGCTACGACTGCTACTGTGACAGCGACGACGACAGTACAGAGATCCTGTGTGGATTCGATGACGACAGTACAGAGATCCCGTGTGGATTCGACGAGGATGACTACAGCACTCAGCGATCCTACGTGGATCAGTGCTACAGGTCCTATGTGGGCCCGATCCTGTGTGGGTCCTTGCGCTCAGCGGTTCTGTGTGAGCCAGCGCCTACAGGTTCTGTGTGAGCCCGATCCTGTGTGGGTCTTCTGCGGGGGTTAGTTACCTATCGATCCTTCGTGGGTCCGATGACTTAGATGGATCAGTGATCATCTTTATCGTCCTTGAAGAAGTATACCTGTGTGAGCTGAATCCTGTTGTTTTCCTGTGTGGATTGTGTTGTGCAATCCTGTGTGGATTATGTTTTGCTTTCCTATGTGGAATACGTATACTTTCCTGCGTGGACTGAGTTGTACTTGGGTTCGGAGGCTGGAGCGTATTTTAATTGATGACTTAGGTATATGTATGGGCATATACCTAAGCAGTGTCGGTTGTTACTTCGTGATTGTTACTTTTCTTCGTGGTTTATCCTTTGTGGATTTGAGAGACCTTCAGGGGTCTCGGGGTCCCTACTGAGTAGCTTATACTCACCCCTGCACGGGCTTCGCCCGCACTACGTTGTGTTGGTTGCAGACGACGGACAGCGTTGACTTAGCTGAGGCTTGTAGAGCGGGACGGTAACCGGAGGTGGACTACTAGGCGGGACGTGCACGGAGCGGACGGCGGGACCCGTGGAGCAGAGGAGCTATCTGTACCCACCCTTCAGGTGGGATTTCCGGTGGACAGCTCGGAGTAGCGGCTATTACTTTACAGTTGCTGTTTTTCCCTTTTCGAGTTGTACTTTACTTTCAGTTTGGGTTTGTATTCTGGCCCATTTACTTTTCCGCACTTTCAGTTGTACTCTGCTTGTTTAGTGTTTACTTTCCGCTTGCTTACTCTGTGGTGTTGGTTACTTTTCAAAGGCAATGCCTTCCCTTTTTACTGGGATTTACGCCTTGGTGCTAGTCGCCAGCCCCTGGCCTATGGAAGGCGGGCTTGGGGTAGTCACGGCACGGACCCCGAGGGTGGGTCGTGACAATTACAAGGGGTCCAATCTGGGCAAAAAACATCGGTCGGGTTAGTAGTCATTTTGGACATCGCTGGCGTGTCAGGACGCCGGATCACTAATGTGTCTGGGATTCTTCCCCTTATGATAGGGCTTCTCAAGGGTGTAGAAGCCCGAGGAGTCCCATGTCAAATGTAGGGAATTATATGTAATATGTATATCTATGAGATTTTCCTTAGCTTCATATGTTTAACATAGGGTATGCCATGAGTTTAATGTCTAGTGGAGATAGACCATACTGATCAGAACACTAACAGGAGTGGATTAGATGGGTGAAACCCCAGGAGTGATCCCTAATGCTGGAGGTAATGCGGGGTTAGTTACCCGATTTCTACTACGACTAGCAAGAAAGTGGTTGACATGAACTAACTATGATGTACAGACCATGTTATACTCAAGATATATATATATTGTTGAGAGTGGATGGATATTGAGATATTGTCGACGCGAGGGTGACAGTGATGTTGGTCTTGAGCCTCGAAGAGACTTCCTATATATCCTTATGGAGGGGAATAAAAGTACATGTAGATTGGTGGGTCGATGGGACACCTAAGGAGGAAACCCATAGGGATGGTACTTGGAGGAAGTGGAACCTTATAGTTGGGGCATGAGCATCCATAAGCACACAGGCTCGAGGGAAATACCATGAGGAGACACGAGTGATAGGTTTGAACCTCAGAGAGGCTTCCTACATATCCATGCGGTAGGGATTCAATGTACATGTACGTCATAAATGGGGGGTATTGAATCAGGGTGTACACATAGGACAATGAACTGATGAAATACTGGGTCTTATGCATGTTTAGTAGACCAGGTCGGTCTGATACCATAGGGGGAATACCAGATATGTGGTTCACAACAAAGTGGACTACAACGGCTTACTTTCGATTGCAGACTACAATGGCTTAATGCTGGATGAGGTTACAATGGATTACCACTGGTTGGGGTTGACTACATCTTACCTCCAATTGGGGTATAATATATTTCCACTGATTAGGGAACACAATGGAATACTTTTGATTGGAAGACACAACAGATTACCCTCAATAGGGGACTAAAATGGATTACCGTCAGTTGGGGGAACACAACAGCTTACCATTGGTTGGGGAACACAACGAATTACCATCGTTGGGGGGAACACAATGGCTTATCGTCAGTTGGGGAACATAGGGACTTGTCATCGGTTGGGGGAACAAGACATATTACCATCAATTGGGGAACACAATGACATGTTGTCGGTTGGCAGAACACAATGGCTTACCTTCGATCAGGGTTGGACCTCAGGGAGACTTCCTACATACATTGCGTTGGAAAGGATCAAAGTCCATGTAGTTCAGAATGGTGGATATAGTTTAATGTCAAGTGGGATGTAGGTGAACCGACATGAAGTGTTCGGAACAAATGGGTTATGGGATTGGACTTTAGGGAGGCGTCTTACGTACCATGCCTTGGCAAGGATCAATGCCCGCGTAGTTCGGAATGGTGGATTAGGGCTTACGATCTAGGTATTCCCATGAAGGATTTCATGTTCAAATCTTACTCTAAGCCCACGCGATTCATGCTCAGTCTGAGAAATATGATATATTAAAGACATGATGACCATTTTCTTAAAAGGTCCATCTTCGGGAAGTTGAATGGGGCTTACATGTGGTTAGTGGCCCATAAAAATTATTCGTGGCTAGCATCCCATCGATATGAAGATTGGTACTTACTCTAATATAGTTTCCAAATGGTGATAAAGCCTACAGAGAGTGGTATGGGGTGATGAAGTTCCCTGTGCCCCTATTGCCTCTAGTCTATGGCATCGAAGAAGAAAGGAGGAGCAGGGGTGCTACCTCCTACAAGAAAGGCTAGGGGATTACACCAAGATGGTTTCCCTTACCCATGGTCATGAACCACTCCATAAAAGAGGGCCTCAATCCATGAAAGGAAGATATAACTCCCATGGAGATGACCAGGTGTAGAGAATGTCCATGACGGTGCATGCCGCGTTAGATTCATGGGGTGAGGACATAGTTTAACGTCATGTACTGTGGATGATGGTTTTGGGCAGTTTAACGTCATGTAACTTGTACGAGGAAGGTTCACTCTACACCCCTATCACATACATAACCAGCATGATTTAACCCTTGGTGGAGGGAAGGCACCATAAATTCCATAGTGAACGGATGTTGTGGAGTGATCCACTGAGGGGCCCACGTTAGAATGGCTATGCGAAGAAGAAATATTCATTAGCGTGCCTATATGAAGAAGCATATGGAAATGAAACACAACGTAAGGCAATGTGCGAGGGACCATGAAATCACTTCGTACAAACGTAGAGTGTTCTACGAGAGAAGGGTGTGTACAAAAAAGGTGTCATGTAAAATAGGGGATCAGACATGTTGCCTTAGGGTGAGGATGGAACAAAGAGGTAAAAATTGATGTTTACACACAAAAGAGTAGGTTTGCGTGCAATTGGCACGCAAAAGGGAATAGGTGCGAGAAAAAAAGCCAAGATGTGTGGATAAATGAGGAATATGCACAATTCGAGGAGGTTTTTTTGCATACAGCTGAGGTTTGTGTGCTATTAAAAAACATTCACACAACTGGCCAAACAATAAAGGAACTAGGCCATGGTCAATCCCTAGGGGTTTCACCCAATGGAGGACCTCTAGGAGAGTTGTTGTGGAAAATATTGTAACTGAAATCCATCATTTATGCATAGAGGAGGTGTGTTGTGCACAAAGGATATGGTTATAATTATTCTTCTTGGAATTAAGGGGGTTTTACTTCTATTTATAGGGGATCTGGAGCCGCACCGGGAGTGCTGAATTTTTCCTTCGTGGAAAACTCGGTGCATCAGTCGGCTGCATGTAACAATCCTTGCGACACCCAAAAAATCTCTAGGGTGTGGAAACATGAACAATGTTGCGGATTAATTATGAGCACTCCTCTAATTTTCCACACGGCCTTTCATCCTGTCCCAGATCAGTTCCCTCATTTGAAATCAGCCTTCAGTTTTCCCCAAATTTTAATCTTAGGCCTTTGGTGGATTGTTGTGTGTACAAACATAAAGTTTCAAGAAGTTATATTAATTTATACATTGTGTGTTGTGTGCTACACATTATATCAAATTAAAATTTAACCTTTTATAATTTTTTGGGGTGTTACATTCTCACATCATTAAATAAATTGTGCCCATGCAATTTACACATGATCTAGCAAGTATAGGAGTTTATATTTTAAAATTATTTTTTTAGAAATACCACATCGTTAGAAGAGTTAATAAATTTTTTTTAAAATATGATAAAATGATATGCACAATGGTCACATGGAATAATATATAACTAGGTCATCAAGAAGTATTAAATTAGTGGATAGTGTAGAAACAAACATGTAGGAAAATCTTCAATAATTATATGTATTATTAAGGTCAATGATCAAAAACATTGAATGATAAATGTAATCTTGAGGGCCTCATAGTCATAAATCAGTGATGATTTAGAAGGCCATCATTTCAAAAACATTAATTTATTTGGATATAATTTTTGTTTTATTATAATTTTCCTAAATTTTAAGAATTATTTTATTGATAAAAAATATAAATAAATACTCTTATGTGATATGATTGAATTTCTTAAGAATAATTTGAAATTTTTGATCTACTTCGATCAAATTGTAATTCAACCATTACTATAATAAATAAATATAAAATAATTAACTTTGAAGCAGGAATCACTAAAATTTAATTTTTTTACAGATCGCAAGATCCATAAAACAAGTCTATATGTTTGTTTCTAACTATTTTCCAATACAAATATTGTTAATAAATTAATTTATAAGCCATGAAAGTGATACCAATGATTCATGAATAACATGTATTCATCAATTTTTTAGCTAAAAGGAATGATTCACTAACCAAGACATATTATATGTCCGTGGTAGGCACGAAACCCTTGTGTTCCTTCGGTCATGGGTCTAATCCTCATTGCCTTATAGGTTTTCCTTTTACTAAAAAGATATAATTAAAAAAATAACTATGATGGATGTCCTTGAAATTTAATAATTAAATACATTTTTCTCTATGGTTGTTTATACAAAATATTTTCCTTTTTAGAATCATAATAGTCAAGTTTTACTATTATTATAATTTCATTAATGTTCATAATATAAACAAAGAAAATCAATACATTTAAACTCATGTATCTAAAATGTAAGGTATTTATTCATCCAATATATTTCCCACTAAAACAAATTCAAATCTAATTAATTTTATTGCCCATAATTTCATCCAAAATATCCTTAATCATTGTAAACTCCATGACATAAAACCGAAAAACGGTTTTCTAGATGTAGAATATATGATCAAACATAATATCATAATTTTATTATGGTATCTATAAATCTTAAGTTAAACGTGTAATATTTTATTCTATGATAATTCTAAATGTTTATGTTAGGGTTACTTTCCCTAATCAATTTTTTCCTAAATCTAATTCCCAAGGATTCTACTAAACATCATTTGATACAAACTATTTTGACATAATCCTAGTAAGCCAAAATTTGGTGTCTTCTATTATTACATTGGTGTGATTATCAAAAATATAATACCAAAGGGATGATCAATTTAATATTCTTGGTAAACCAGATACATACATTATTCGTGTATTATAAATGAAAATTTTAATTACAACTTAATTTTTTTAGGTCAAATCTATTCCCACTTTGTATATCTAGGAATATCTTTCCTAGCATAGTTCTTTGATTCCATAGGAAATGAAAGGAAGTAATTTTGAGCTCAAGTGCTCTGTAAGGGTAATGTAAAATAAAATAACTAATTCTTCATTGAGAAAAATAAATATAGCAAGCTAATAACTGAACACACATGGAATATAATAAAATAACTGTGAAGGATGAGCATAAATAATATAGAAAGCTAAATAACCGAACACACATGCCATATAATAAATAAATTTAGTAGATGAACAATATTTTAAGCTAATAACTAAAAACAAATTCCATTTAAATAACTTGATAAAGAATAATCAATATAAAAATTCAAATAGAAAATGAGCATTCCATTTAATTACTGAAAAGTGAATGAAATGTATCCATTGATGATGTCAATGAAAAAATATCATAGATAATAAAAACTGAATCTAAATGAAGTAAATGGATAATTATTAGATTCCATGTTTCCTTGGTACATGGTAGCTTTACCATCAAGACATTTCACAATATGGTTTTTAATACCACTCTCAAGACCTTTCACAAGGTAGTTTCGAACATTGTTCGTCACAAAATCAAAGGGTTTGTTCCAAACTAATTTCATATCATGATACTACCAATTCATTGAGGAGATAACATTAAATAGTCCCTTCCCTGTGTCATACCCATCCAATTAATTCCTCATATATCGAGTAATCGATTTAATTAATGAACAATGTTCCTTATCAAGTATCTATATTAAGTAAAATATATTTATCTATCAATATTTCTCATGATATTAAATAAAAAACAATGTGATCAACATATGTAAATAATCTAATATGGTTTGGGAAATATTACTATCCATGAAAAATGATATATATATTTGAGGGTAATTTTAATGTAAAATTATCACTGGAAATTAAATATTTTATATGGAATAAAAAAATGAAACAAGGAAGTTAATTTCAATAATAACTTTTGAAAGATCAATAATAAACCATCTATATAATTAATAAGTATGGTATCAATAAAAAATAGTCCAATTGAAGTAAGTATAAGGGGTTTTTTCATTGATTAATATAAATACTATAAATAGATCTTTTGAAAACATAATTCTGGAAAAATATCCATTTCAATTTGAAAAAAAAATTATAATTCATTTTCAATTGATAATAAATTTAAAAGAGGAAATTTTATTTTAAAATTAAACTTTTAAAGGTGAAAACTAATCCTCAAATAAATTAATATGGTTAATTTTGTTCTATAAATACAAGGTTACAAGAAAATTTATTTTTGTGTGGTAAGAATGTTAGAAAAGTGACTTATCGGGAAAGATAAAAGATCATTACATGGAAAAAAAATATAAATTAAAAAATGCATAAAAAAATATCTAATAAATAATTTTGTAATTTTTAAAAACATTTTAATTTTTTTAGGAAGCAAGGTTTTAGAATAAAATAAGTTCTTATACTATGAGAGAAATGATTTCTAGTATTCTTTAAAAATATAATAAAAAATTTTAAGTACCAATAATTTGAAAAATGGTAATACAAATTTAAAATGGTAATTAATACGAAATTAAGATGAAATTTAATTGGTTTATTAAACTATTATAATCAAATTTATTCTGTAGTAAATTCATGTGCAAACAATCTAGACTAAAATGAGATTCTAAAGTAAGCCCTTGAAACGACCATAATGTTAAAGTGAAACTAAAATAATTAATTTATTATGTGTATAAACTGTAAATAAAATAATGTATGTGTGAATATAAAAATATATATTCAAAATAATTATACAAATAATCATAGAATATTAAAGACAATGAAGAATTAATATAACCTGATGAAAAAGAATTGGATTATGAAATTTATTATAATAAGGGAACTTTATGTGTAAAACACTTTTGATGAAATAATTCACAAATAAAACTAAATATATCATGGATAATTAATTAATATTGATATTAAAAGTTATTTTGGTAGTATTTAAACTATAAATATGAAATTAGGTGCTCTCCAATAATGTATACCTCAAAGAATGGAAATTGAGACGATGGTCTTTACCTTTTGTTTACTTTTGGGTGAATTCAATTTAACCTCAAGTATAATGGTTTTAAGAAAGTTATTAACTTATAAAATAACCATGATCATATTTATAACATCATATATTAACTTCTTACAATATCTTATTACTCTTTTATTAATAATCATTCATTATTTTCACCATATTGGGTGTTAATTTCATACTTCTTTGAGTATGTTTTGACTTGTTATTTATTTTTTATTTTTTTATCTATAATTCATCATATTCATGTTGTAAAAAATCATTTAAATATCATATATATTCAATATATATGTATTTATAATAATCCATAATATTTGGATATAAGAAATGAAATTCAAAATTCTTAGATACGATAGGTCGTACGTACACATCAATGTAACTTCCATTTCCTCAACTTATTTAAAAGAGTGAAATGTAAATGATATATATATATATATATATTATAGTATTATATTTTATTTCATATTTTTAAAATATTTTTATTAAAACTATGCCTTAATACATTCCATATAATGTGCGAACGAATCACATTGCATTAAGAATGTTGTAGTCCACACGTTTAGAAATGAAGTTATCATATTCCCACAAAAATTGAAAGAATAAAGGTATGTATTATATAAAAATTATAGAACCATAGAAATATAATAAATACCATATATATAATACATAAAAAATTAATACATTATCATTTTCATCCATGAAATGTTGTAGTGGATGGAGAAATGACCCTGGTTCGCAGGGCGGTAGTTCGCGGTACACACGAACGATGATTACGAATCCCATTTGATGGATTTTTGTGATAGTGTAAAAAAAATATTATCATAAAAACATCACATCATATTTAATATACGGATGTTAATATATAATCACTATTTAATTTTAATTGAAGTAGTGAAGGATGAAATAAAACAAAATTGATCATTGAAGAACATCACCTCTTATTTAGGTAACTAATTTTGGTTAATACACTAATACTTCCTTGGCTGTATTTATTACTAATGTGAGGATTATATGAGTAGGGTCTGGATATTGTAAAATTATTTTTTATTGTTTTAATGATAAAAATGGCATGAGATTTTTGAATGTGTGGAAGGGTTGAGTGCCATTTTATAGTGGTGGAGAAGTGACATTATTGTAAATATAAAATTTGAACTCTATTGAGAGGTATCCCATACATAATGCTTCACCAATAATTAACTAAATTAATTAAAATGGATTATAAAATTGATATATTTACATACAATCATATTTTTACATGTTTTATGTCATTTCGTCCTATAAGTTTAATGTTTAGTCCCTTATTAAGCGAATGTTTCTCTTAATCATTATAATTAATAATAATTAATTTTACTATAATATTTTTATCAAAAACTAATTTTTACATCATTGAAATTATAAATTATTATTATTATAAATATGGAGTCCATTTTTCCAAATTCTAATCATAGAATTTGCAGAATTTAATTTACAATTAATTTCATAATTGGGTGAAAAATCTGGTTTTCAAGGTAAAAATGTTCAAAAGTTTGAGACATGTTTATATCTAATTTTATTGTGAAAATTATTAAACCATATAAATTGATTTAAATGATATTAATTTTATCTAATTAATCATTCAAACCAAATAAATATATTATTTAATTATATAAATAAATTAGATGAAGATGCAAGTTTCAATTAAAAAACATTGTTTTTCAATATTCATCAATATATAAAACTTCTCAGAAAATTAAAAAAAATTACCCAAAGGTAATTTTTATTTTTAATATTTAAAAAATTTAGTTTATTTATTCAAATAATAATTATAAATATTTAAAAAATTACTTTTGATATATTTTCTTCATTAAAAGGTTAAAAAATAGCCTTTATTAAAATATAGAAATTATTTTATTAGACGAATATAAAAATTATTTTATTTAATATTTTATATATATTACATCAATACCACTTAATAATTTTGACTGATTTAATTGATTTCGATAAAACAACTCTCCGAGCATAAAAATTGTCTTTTTATAAAAACATTCACATTATATTCAATTGGTTATTATATTCACTTATAATTATTTAGTAACCAATGAATTAAACCATATTATTTAATTATTTATTTAATATTATTCATAAAATTCAATAAAATTGCTAGGTTATATATTTTTATATTAAATAAATATCTTTTAATAATATATTGTTGTTCGAAAAAACTCATTATTGTGTGTAACACATGTCATTGAAGAAAGTAGTTGTTGCATATGATATAGGATAACTAAATATTTCAAGCTATAGAATATATGAAATTTATTTAAAATATTATATATACCATAAATTCTGAGGAGGTTATATTTATTTCAATGTTTAGTTTTGCGTGTCATACACGCTATCAAATAAAAAGATACTCTTTTAGAGTTTTCAAGGGTTTTACTAGGCTACACCCCATGGGATAAAATTATAAATTATTATCATATTGTTTATTTGTAATTTAATTATTAATTATTATATTATTAAAATGATTAGTCAAACTATTATTTATTTATTACTAATATTCAAAAAAAAAATATTTTTATTATAAAATCCTATTAATTATTTCTTAATTGATAGTAATTAAATTATCAATTAGTGTTAATTTAATACATTTTTGTATTGTTGTTTACATGGCCAATATGTTTGTAGATTATTTTATCGTAATCATGGATTACATCTGAGGGTCATGGGTTTGGGCTTCCTAACATGCATAAGTATGCGGTGAGTGATTTTCCTTATCATTTACCCCAAACCATTAGTTTATTAAATTATTATTAACTAAATTATATATTATTATTATCAATTGGCATAGGAGTAAGTGAATTTCAGTGGGCTATCAATTTCAGCTGATCAGATGGGGGACTCAGCCGCAACTCTTTCTAGCATGGTTAATTTCTTGATGCTTCGATATTCACACAAGCGGGAGGCTAATAATGTTTACTTAATTGATAAGTTAAATTATATTTTTTTTCAGATTCAAGGAGAAAGACCTTTTACTATGTCCTAAAAAAGAGGACTTTAGAAATTGTTGAAGCTAATCAGAAAATAATTTTTGAATGGATTAAGTTTTTAAATAACTCGATTCTTACAAGATTTGCTTCACATGGTAATCAGTGGAAAATTGATGCTCTGAATAAGTGGATTATTTAAATTTGGGACATTGGTGGACGGAGAATCTCCTCGATTGTTAAGGAGTTGTTCATGTCATTTTCCCTTATGATGATATGAAATCCTATGCATGGGGCTAGTAGTTTTTTTCTCTTAAACCTAGAATTTTAAGGATCATATATTTGGATCCATTCTTCCATCCTTATGCAATGAAAAAATCCATCACTCAAAAATGTAAATGAATTAATGTCTTATTATGTCTTTTATGCCATTCACAGTTGTTGTGGGATAATACCTCTGTAGTAGGAGATCTAACAAAATTTGACATAGAAATAGAGATTGATCATTTTGGACATTTTTTGAGTGTACATGTAAAATTTAACCTTTTGTCGACTCTTACTAAATTGATTATACTACTATATATTAATAAACTTTGGGAAATCCCAATAGTGTTTGATAAGGAAACTTAATTTTAAAAGATAAGTTGTAATATAAGAAATTTGGACTTTGAATGATGAAAAAATCTCATTTTCATCATCTATAAGAAGAATGGTCACTCTTTGGTGAATTTAAAATTGAATCTACCCTTGGATGAGAATATAATGAATGGGGAAAGAGTGAATCCCATGATGGAGATGAATGATATTCGATCAGTGGATGGTGGAGTTAAACCACTAGAATTGCCTCTGAAATATAGAGCTACTATTGAACATTACACCCAAAAGAATGATGGGATGGATGAATTAATATGAATACAAGGTTAAAAATAAGGCAGTGTATATATGGATAGCACAATCCTCTAGAACGTATGTAATATGCATATTTGGGGTAAAAATATTATGTGAGACTTTGTTGCAATGGATTATTCATCACATCATGATGATGAGAAAAGTTCATTTAAAAATAGACTAAGGGAATCTCCACTAGATGGTGATGATGAAAATCGAATAGTTGAAAAATGGAAAAGAGCTGATGAAATCAGTCGTGTGGATATAGGTGAGAAAGACATTAGGATTATTGACCAAACTATGGATGATTAACTCATCATGGATGATCAAATGATCTCAAGTAAATTTGGGAGGGATGGAATATAAGTTACATGGTAGCTTCCCAAGTCTTGGAATTATGTTCATCATCTAAAATTTCATGGTTGAGGATGTGGTCATGATGATTGGGTTGTAGCGTGCAGGCATGGTCATTCAACTAGACAATTCACTATAGAGAAACAAAAGTTCATAGAGAAGTACAATGTGCTTCTCACTCTATAAGAATTCCCAGTCAGAGTGGGAATTTTCAAATGATATCTCTAACCACACTTATGGTGTTGGTTCTGATCCTCTTTATTTTGGATGAGGGCTTCTATCCTTGTTTGACCCCATCCTTTCTCTATGACTTTTCCGTTTATAATATTTTTTAAGGAGCGGGCGTTCCAAACTCTTAAACCTTTTAGATAATAATTTTTTATTACTCTAATAAAATATATATTAAATATAATAATTTTGAATAATTTTTTAATGTGTTTTTATCCATTCATGTTTTTGAATGATTGAATGCATATATGCGAAAAAAATAAAAAATTATTCATTATTAAAAAATCCTTAAAACACATCCAATATCAAAAAATATTTATAGCACATGACCATTTAAGAATGTTTTTATAAAATCCTATTTAAAATAAATATTATTTTAACTTTTATTAAAATCAATCAAAATATATTATAGTATTTTATGTAAACAGTAAGTCAATATTAAAATTAAACATCATTATTGTGCCCATGTGTTTCATTTGTTATCAATGAGACAAAAGGCCTTGGTGATGATTTTATAATTGTTAGAGATTCATTTAACGAAAATGAATATCCTGCTTTATAAATTATCCGTGTAAATGTGACGATTAATGTTATAATACTTATGTAAACTAAAGAAAAGTGTTTTTGGATATAGAGGAACTATCTAAAATATTTTACAGAAGATGTAAGGCCTTAGTATTGATTATTAAAAGATTGGGATGTGGTTTATTTAACTTTTATACCTATATAAATGTAAAATGAGAATTACACAGCCTATTTAAATGTAAATAATTCAAAACATTACATCATAACAGTAAATTGAGGCTATGTAAAGTTAGTGAGAAAATCATTGTGATTAATATGGGTATGTTGTCCTTGCATAATGTTAGGACATTCCTATGTAATGGAAATTATCATTTTCATTAGGCTACATTATGGTTGATCATTAAAAATGTATTGGTAAAATCAAATTTATGAGATGCATAAGGGTACATTACATCATGTGTAAAGGTAACTGTGACACAACATACGGGTATTGAGTTGATAACATGATGCTTAAGGGTGTTCAAATTGCTCACATAAAGGTACATGATGCTCACATTTGGGTACAAGTATAACTGGATAAAGGTAAACAAGTTATGTAAGGGTACTGCGTAAGTGTATTGGGATCAATGTAATGGTAAATAGGTTTCCTATATAATGGAAACTTAGAATACGTAAGGGTACTATACCTACAAACACAACAAAAAATTGTAATTTGGTTATGTTTGTTAGCACCATTTTCTAAAAACGTTGCTAATTTTAAAATTTAATGATGTTTTCAGGAAACATCAATAATTTAGCATCTTTTCTTAAAAATATCTCTAATTTAGAAACACTTTATAAAAATTTCAGTAATTTAGCGACGTTTCCTGAAAACGTCACTAATTTATTTACGTTTCTGGAAAGCACTATTAATTTAGCGAGGTTTTGTGAAAAACGTCACTATATTACAGACATTTTTTAAGAAATATCACTAACATATATATATATATATATATATTATTTTACCGCATTGATGTAAATATATATTCTAATATATATAGAAACAGACACATATATACAGATATATAAATACATATATATATATACAAACACAAACACTCATATAAATATATAAATAAATATATAAAATATATATATATATATATATATATATTATATTTATTTTAAATTTATTAAAATTTTAAAGAAATATTGGTAACTATAGTGACATTTTTAATATTTATTTAAATAAGGATTAATTTTATATTTACATATATATAATTATATTTATATTAATGTATACAAAGAAAATTATATTTATACACAAACACACACACAGACAGACACACACACACACATATGTATAATATAATGATATATATATATATATATTAATATAATCATATGATATATATAATATAAATATATAATATATATTAAATATAAATAAATATGTATAATAAACACATATATATACATAAAATATAAACATACAATATAACCATAAAATATAAACGAAAAATACATATAATATAAAATATAAAGATATATATATACATAAAATATTAATAGATATATATATATATATATTATCTAAAATATAAACATATATATATATATATATATATATAATAAAAACATACATAGACATATATGTAAAATATATATAAATATAACATAAATTATATATATAAATGTAAAACATAAAATATAAAATATAAACACATTTATATGTACATTAATATATAAAATTATACATATATAATCTTAATTTTTTAAATACTGACACATATTTATAAATATATATGAACACAAACTAATATATTTATATATATACAAACAAATACACACACACATACACACACATATAAACACAGACACACATGTTTATATAAATATATAAAAAAACATATCCATATATTTATATATATAATGAAATATATATATTATAAAATGTGTCACGTTTTTAAGAGAACATGCCTATTTTAGTGACACTTTTATCAGAGTTTTAAAATTTGTCTCATTATATGTATATACATATATAATTATATATATATATACATATATATTTAAACATACACACACACATATATATTAATATAAATATACTATATATATATATGTATAATATATACATATATATAAACATATATATAAAATATAATCTTATATATATTAAAGAAATGTATAAAAAAAAATATAAATAAGTAAATAAATGACAAGTATAACCACATATGTATATTATATAATATAAAACATAAACATATATATATATATATACTATAAACATATATATATATATAGGTATAATATAAAATATAATCATATATATATATGTAAAATGTAAAATATAAACATATATATATAATATAAGGAAAACATAAAACCTAAATTATGAAATACAAAATGTAATATATAAACTTATATATATACATATGTTAATATATGTATATTAATATATAAAAATATATACATGTTATATTAATGTTTTACAAACGAAAATGAATTTTTATATATAAATAAATTATAATACAATAAAATATAAAAAATATTTATTGGTGAGTTGGTTGGTTCTTCGAGTGTGTATTTGGACTTTTGACATTTGTATCAATGAGAAGGGGGAATTTTGGCTTGAAGATATCCATATATAGGGCCTGTTGTGTGGTTACATATCATCGTGAAAGGCGGTAGGGTGGGGATACGAGTCAGAGTGTGTGCGATGAGGTGGGTAGAGAGTGGAATGGGATAGGGGTAGGCATTGACGTGGGGTGGTGCACTGAAGGGGGGGGGGGGTTGTTTGGGAAGTGGAACATGGAAGTATGGGATGGGGTGTTGATACACAGATATATTTTTTTATATTAAATGTTAAAATAAGTATAAATTATAAAAAATACAATTACAATTTTTAGGAAAAGATACCAATGTTTTTGACATACATTAGTAAATGACACCTCAAATACTGATGATTGTAAAAAACACTGGTAAAGGAGGTGTCTCTAAATAGAAACATGTATAACTGTTTCTAGTTTAGAAATGTTTATTTTCTAATTTGTATTAAATAAATTTGTATTTGAGGTGTAATTAAATATAAAGGATTAATAACATTGATAATTTAGTGACATTTATTTACCCACATTTCTAAAAAAGGTCAATAAATGAGTTTTGATAAAAAGTGATGTTTATAAATTTATCTAATTTTATGATGTTTTTAAATTTCAGTAAATTATTGTCACCTCATTTAGAGATGTTTTTCAAAAACACTTGTAAATTGATTAAAAATATTTTCAAATGTCACTAATGAAATTTTTTTGTTAATTAGTATTTTTCTTGTAGTGATAAATGTAATCAGGCATTTCATAAAGGTAAAGTGTAACTTACATTTCCAAAATAATGGTAAGATGAGTGTTGTGTAATGGTTGATACCAGCTCACATAATGTTATAGTCGAGTTTCCATGACATGTGTAATTGCCTTCCAAAACCTCAATAAATGTACAACCAGCTCTCTAAAGCTTACGTAATAGTAAACTCTGTAAGGGTAAATTTCGACGTTCGTGAACATAAAACCTTATTTAACTATGTTCTAATGCTATTGATACCTCCATGTGCTACCACTTGTAAAACCTCCATGTTTTACTACCAGGTATAATACCACCATGTGATACTGCTAGTGTTACCTCTAGGTTACTGCCAGGTGTGCTACTATTTTGTGATACCACTAGGTGTGGTTGTTGGTATGCAACTATGAGATCATCTAAAGTAGAATGATGTTGTCTTCTTCACTCACTCGAGGATTATTATGTATTTAGTTATCCACCATTTATATCCCATAGAGATCATTCCAAGATGCATTCATTGAATTGCACCTCTTCTATGGTTAATGCCATTGACCTCTTCAGATAAAGGTAATTTTGAAGTATATATTTCATATGATATTCATGCATCTTCCTTGCATGAAAAGAAGAACCTAATCCATAAAACCTTATGTAATGTAGATGAAATTTTGAATAGAAAACCAATGATAAATACATGATTATTCCAAACATAAATGTGTTGGCATGAAATTACACATCCATCCATGTAAGACAAAATGAGATCGATCCATGGTATTATGTTGATAGTGGATAGATACAATATTCTTTTGGGTATTTAAGATAGTGAATTCATTTCTTTTCTGATATTATTATACAGAAACCTGATTCCATCAGGTGTTTTTAATGAAGTCCAAGCATGCTTGAAGACATAAAGAATACCCTACGATTATAGTATATTTAAATTGAAATGTTTCTCATATATTTAATAAGGAATTATTATGGGTTATTATTTTCAAATTAATAACCATAATAATTTGGCGAAAATTTTATGATAGGATAATTAATGAGTTATTACCAAATTAAGATGAGTAAAGAACATATTTTCAATCATCATGGTGTTTCCAAATTCATTTAAAATTACTATGACAATTATTAGGATCGTTTTGATGTTATTATTATAGTGCATAAAAATGAGATATTAAGGTGATGAAGATATTTTCATGAGTTGAGATTCCTGGAATCCATCCAAGAAAAATATTTGGGGAAGAGAATTCATAGAATTGAAGATCTATACACATTTTCAAGATAAATATGACTATTTTATATAGCTATTGACGTTCATGAATAATATTATATGAAAAACCATGATCTTATATACTCATGAAGAAATATTTTCATCTAGAGGATTGATGATTTTTCTTTTTTGAAGATCATCATTTAAAAAGTATCATGGATATGGAATGTCAAATGAGTTGTTGCAGGCACGTTATTGGGGTCTAAAAGCCATTATAGAAGCGGATCAGTGTTGATTTAAAATCAAATTTTGAGATATTTAAAGTAGGGAATTTAACCAGCTATATTAAAATTAAATTTTAGTGATGAATCATAGTTTTGGGGACTAACCAACATGTAAATAATTTGGCTTATCAACATAATAAAAAAATTAAGTCCTTCCGGCCATTCTGATCCAAGTTGGATATTATAGAAAACCCCATAAACCCCTATGTAATTCTCTCTATAATTGAACAACTACACACAATATGATATTTAAATATATTCATTAGTGGAGTGTGAACTGTAAAAATTTAAAGAGAATGAATTTATAAGGATACAAATTTTTAAAAGAAACCACATATTTCCCATATTGGTTCTTCTGGACTGTGTAAATTTATGTGATATTTTAGGGAGGGTCCTTATAAAGATCTAAAAATAATTCCCAGAGATAGAGAAATGTAATTTAGTAAATACTTGAGTTGTACCAATAATTTCATGAAAGAATTATCATAATAGGAGGAACTTGATTCTACCATATATCATATTACTTATCATAGAAGTAAGAGATATTGCAATATTATGTTTTCACTCATTTTTTAATGATATGAAATGAATCAATATATTAATGGAAATATGAAGTTAGACTATAAGGCTCAAAATTCTATCATAATGTGTTTATAAAGAAGGTTTTTATTATGATCATGGGCTTTAGAACTACATATGAAATATAAAAAAATTAAATAGTCGTTATGAAGGTAATATCAAAGTGAAAAAATCCAAGATAGAAGTACGGGGTAGTTAATTTGAAGATATAAATATATTTCATGATGGGACTACTGATGACTACTTTACAAGGGTAAATGAAATTTTATATAATATATTGGGTTTTGGTGAGAATCATAATGATTCGATCATTGTTAGAAAATGATTTGGATTTTTTTAGATCATTTGTATTAAAAAAATTTGAGCCATATAAGAGTGAGAGTAATTATATATTTTTTAATTACAAATCAGACTCATAGATTATGAGATGAGTAAAATTCATTTTTTCAAGATGAAATAAATATTTTGATGGCCTTTGAAGAAATAAGAAAAAGGAAAATAAAATTATAAGAAGTTGTTAATTCTAGTAAACTAATGATGAGGAAGGTGAATATGACTTAAATAAAATTGTTTCCATTCATCCAAAAAGGATTGGAAAATTAAAATAGAACCATAAAAACAAAAAAAACACCAATGTGATGGAATTTTAATAACTTTGGACACCTTTATTTTGATTTTCCAAGGATGAGGGTATATTAAAATGAATTAAATGAGGATTATAAGAGTCCATGGATATAGAAATGGTGTAAGAATAAGAATAAGATCTTCAGTAGGAAGAATACGAGTTTAGTGAAAAATAAAAAATCATGATGCTTCATCATGTTTTTCATTTCATGATGAAGTTGTATTATTTGATCATTTAAATAATGGATTTGATTTATCAAGTATTACCATTGATGGAGAGGAAATAATAGAACCAAACTAGAATATTAAATACTAATTATAATTTTGCATGATATACACACAATGCCTCCAGAAAAAATAGATGAAGACATAGAAAGAAAATTAAATGTTTTTTGGTAATAAAAAAGAGAAAAATGGTGGAACCACCCTATAATGATGATATTAATATGTTTAAATTAACTACTACTGATCTTGAAAATACGGTATGTTATTGTAGAAAGTAGATTAATGAAAAAGAAGAGGCTTTTTTTTAAAACACGGACCATATGTATCACATCTCAACATGAGTTGAAAAAATCGATAGAAGAATCCAATAAATAAGTATATGTATATGAAGAATATTTTCAAGTTGGTTTGGTGAAGGTTTCCAATAATCAAGTAAAAATTATTGTATTTAATATTCGTGATAGATCTGTTATAACTGACAGTTTAATTCACAAACACAAATATGTAAATTTTATTTTCAAATTAACATCTATGATGAAATCATTTATATCAATGATTGATAGAAATATACCAAGGATGGTACAACCCCAATAAATATTGATTGTTGGTTTTAAATATAAATAAATAAAAAATTTATTTATTTGTTTGTAACCAATGGGAAATAATTATTTTCAAGTATTTTCCTGATGTTTTTGAAAGAATAGTCATAAATATTATTCTTAATAGTTTAATATGTCATTATATGAAAATATTAAAAATTAACGTGATGTTTAAATGATATTCAAAGGAAAACATATTAGATAAAACAACCTATTTCAAGATATATAACATAAATATCTACTCACACAATATTATAATATTTAAATAGGTTTTTCATAATGCATTTTGGAGGTTCATAATGTTGAGTTATTCATGAAAAGGATGGAAGGGGAGGTTATATATGTTGTGAATTGAAAGAAATTTGAGAATAAACCCCATATAAAGTCATGTAATGATTTTTTAAATGACCATTTATGTTAAGAAACAATCAATATAAATTGGATAAATAATTCAAAGAGGCTGAAAAATCATGAGGCTAAAGGAATGAATTTTATTTTATAAGGAAAGGAAATAGTTTATGAAAATAGATCTATAACAAGAAACATAAAGTTTTAGAACATTGTGGTGGAAAAAATGATTCCAAATAAAGATGATGTTAGTGGGAAGAAAGAATATATCAATATGTAAGAGAGTAAAAATAGAAATAAGATTCCAAAAAATCATCCCATACAATGATTGGGTGAAAATAATGACCAAGATTGTGAGGAAGCTCTAATTATTAATGTATTTCAACAAAACCCTGAGGTCCCTCCTTATTCAATATAATTTTATGTGATTTTAACTAGCATATAAGGAATTAAATGGGAGGTATATTTCTATCACCTTAGGAAAGCATGATGTGATTTCCTTTCATGGACTCTTATAACTACCATGAAATTGAATAGGGAGAATACACCCCTTGAAGTGGATAAATTTTTATAAAGGAGGTTTTTAATGAATTTAATATGAATTAATAATTTTTTGGACATCCATGTAATAATGGAGTTTTTGGTATTCAAATCACACTTTTTTCCCTCATTTTCAATTATATTAATCATTTTTATTCATTTGGTTTTCCTAGTTGATGAAAATATGATACAAAGGGGGGATTTATATTTTCATTCAAAAAATCATTATAATTTGTGTGTTAATTTGTGTTTAAGATCATGTATTTCTCACCTTAACACCCCCATATTGAGAATTTTTAATTTATGAGCATGATATCACATGCGTCGTAGTTTATAGATAACATAAAAAAAAATTTGTTTCGTATCCCTTGATTTCTACAATGTGTTATCCCATTTTGACATAGATTTGCCTATGTAAAGGCTCTGTGATAAGATAGCCTTGTCGATTCATTATTACCTTAGAAAAAGAAGAAGAGAAGAGTAAATTCCTTCAAATATAGAATAATAATTGTTATGTCCCCTATAGTAACATCTTCATTTGATTGTCAACAAAAATGAGAAATTTCACATATATTTAAAATCAAAAAAGGTTTGAGATGACGAAAAAAGTAGAATATTGTTGTTCCCAAGTGTTGAATTTGTGTAAATTAGGTAATAAGTGTTTTATAGTCCAAGAAAATTTTTATAGATTAATTAAATATATTTTGATGTCATACATGACAATTTACTACATAATTTTTAATGAATTATACATTGATATTCAATAAAAATAAAGACACGTCTTGATTGATGTAGAGAAAAATATATAACATTTTACAATATGGAAGGCCTCACTATTGATTATGAAAGGTCTGAGATGTGTTT
The DNA here is from genome assembly GCA_963277665.1 of Viscum album. Taxonomy (NCBI): domain Eukaryota; kingdom Viridiplantae; phylum Streptophyta; class Magnoliopsida; order Santalales; family Viscaceae; genus Viscum; species Viscum album. The sequence continues at coordinate 1,856,301,101 of OY728119.1, read as the reverse complement.
TCGGAAAATTGGCTACATACATAATGGTAAATTGGGAAATACACTACATACATAAAGGCAACACTTGATTTATATTAATAACATAACATCACATTAATACTATATAAAGGTAGTAAGAAAATACTTTATTTTATTAATGTTATATTATCCCTATTTGAATGTAGGTCATTACTGACATAAGGGTTAGTAACACTTTCTACATGCTGCATAATGGTGGATTATTACCAATGTAAGAGACATGCCAAATTCGATAGATGCATAGGGGTATATTTAAGCTTGTGTAAAGGTAGTATCAAGTCTACATAAGGGTATTGTGTTGATAATATATTGATTAAGGTTATTAATCAAGCTAGTGTAAATGTATTTTTTTCTCAGTTAAGGGTATATATAAAACTATGTAAAGGTAAATTGGTTTCATAAGGGTATTTTATAAGGGTATAGGGTGTGGTGTAATGGAAATTAGGGGACCTGTGTTTGGTTAAATAAGTATGTGTATGGGTATCAGGATTTTATAAAGGTTACTAGTCATTATTTATGGGTGATTTGAAACTCAAACTAACTACATAGGGGTAATCCATTTTCTATATAAATATTAAAAATATATTTTAAAGGTATATGTGAGTTTACATTAACCTTTTATGGGCCTTAAAATATGTATGAAATGGTTTATCTGGGTTTTCCAAGATTTATTAGCAATATGAATAATGGTATTCTATGTAAGGGTAAATTTATAGGGTTTTGAACATGATGAATGCAACTATTGTGTTCTATAACTAGTGATACAATAGTATTCTACTTCAATGTGATGCAACTAGTTCTACTACAAGTGTTAATGTCATATTCTAACTCTTTTCATTATACCAGTAGCTGTTACCAAAGGTATATAATTGTTAGATCATCTCATGAGTATATTAGTCATCTTATTCCCTCGATTTAGGGTTCTTGTGTTTGTGGTTATCAATCATTTATGATATTAGGGGATCATGCCAAGCCATATACATTGAATCGATCTACATACATAATCAAATTCATTGTCCGCCTAAGATCATATAATATTTAATGAACACATCGCATACGATATTGATTAATTTTACAAGAATGAAAATGAACCTGATCCATAATGTATGATGAATCTTCAAATGAAAAAAATAAGGGTAAACTAGTGACTAAACATGAGAAAAAATGAATACATACAGTTACACTTGATTTTATAAAATATCAAATGATATCGAGTCATTTAATTATGTGGATGAAAAATACATACCATGTTATTTCTTGTATTTAATATAGTGAAGTCATCTGTTTTATGATATGGTAATATGGTAACCAAATTATTTTTGGAAATTTTTAAATGAGGCGAAGACATTATGAAGACATTGAAAATAACCATAATATTATAGGGTATCTAAAATTAAATATTTCACATAGATATAATAGTGAATTATAATGGTTTATTATTCATGAAATAAAACCCATAATAAGAAGAAATTTATGAAAATATAATTTTGTAGTTATTAACAAATTTAGATGGGTAAATAACCAATTATCAGTGATTATGGTTATCCCATATTCCTAAAAAATTACTATGATAATTTTGAGTATCATATTAGTTATATCTTAGATGTAAATATAATTGATACATTCATGTGATAAATATATTTTTGAGTATTGGGATACGATGCATCTACTCTGAAAGAATATTTGAAGAAGATAACAGATATTATTCATGTTCAAAAAAGAATTTAAAAGAAAACATTACATGGTAAATGTAGATATTGAAGTCCATGAAGAATTTTATATGAGAAAACAAAATCATGTATTCTTATAAAAGAATATTTTCATCTATAATATGGAATAAATTTCTATATATATATATCATTATTGAATAACATTCATGGATTGTGGGTTTTTAACCCATTGCTGATGGCTTGTGATTGGGTGTCTGACCAATCATAGAGGAGAAGAAGTTGGGTTATCTAACTAATTTCTTATAGATTGTAACTAGGGTGTTTAGCCTCTATTATTCAATTTAGGTTATAGTGAGTAATCTACATTTGAGAGAGTAACCCACATGTAATGGAGTGTGATTTTATTTCAAAACATATAAATCATTGTGTGAAGCTTAATTACTACCACTACACAATATTTGATATTGAGATATATTCTTATGTGGATATAGATCTATAACCAATTCAACATGATGAATTTAAAAAGATAAAAATTCATAAAAGAAACCATTTATTCACCCCTAGTGGTTCATTCGGCCTAAGGTGATTCAATCATATTATATGTTTGTATGAAAATGGAACGATACATTACATGTTTTTATATAAATTAATTTTTTGACTCAATTACACCTTATATTAATGACCAAGATATAAAAAAATTAACATAGGCTATATACATAGTTAATATTCCATTGATTTTATTCCCTTATATTTGGATATTTATTGAGTTTTGTAAGATTTAGAGTTAAAATTTATTCCAATTCGTTTTGGAAATATCATTTTAGTATCCAAAATTATAAAATTAATTATTTTATTTATTTTTTAGAATAAAATGGATAGATTAAAAAAAATTATGTGAATGTGAATTGAAAATATTATATTTTATTAAAAATTTCAAAAAAATTATCTCTGTGTGTATTTCATGAAAAGGTGATCAATTATTTCAAATTGGAAATGAATGTTGATATTAGTTATCATATGTAATATTTCATTAATACATGGATAATATATTTCAAATTTCATTATTTAATGATGAAGATGAAACATTACACTCATGTAATATAAATTTATCGAAAGATATTACTTAGTAACGTAAAATGAAAATTATTTTTCAACTATATTCCTAGAAGTTTGATTAGAATATTAAAAGAGAACACTATTATGTATTTACTGAAACTTACTTATTATTTTTTAATATAAATAAACCTTTAGGGATAATACTATTTCCACACACATTAATTAATTCTTCCAATAGGATATGGGAGAAATATATTAAAAATAATATAGAGATAAATTAATATTCATCCTCAAATTCATTTAAGAGATTATAAGAATGTAATTTAGATGAAATGAATTAATTTGGTAAAAGATATAAGATATTTTTAGTGGGTTAGTAGATGAAAATTTTCAATAACCATTCATCAATAACTTATGTATGGAGTTGATCTATTCATAAACGTTCATTTCTGTATACACAATAGAGTGATGATGGTAGTGAAGGGAAAATCATTGTTGAGTCTTATAAATATTTAAAGTATTCCATAATTTCCTTCAAGAGATGATTATGAAATAGTGGCATTAACATAGTTTCTTTTTCCATATATATTGAATAATGGATATCATACTAGTTACAATATTATTTAAATCTATTATGTCACAACATAATATCTTTTTTTGGGAAATGATTATTAAAGTCAACAAACATGTATCAAGAAAAAACATAGTGCATCCCAGTAAATTTTCATAAAATATACTTTGAATATAAACATACTTATTTTAAAAAGATATTATTCAAGTTATTGAATATACTCTATAATATGGAAGAGCTAATCCTTTCAGATAGGGGGAGAAATTATGATCTCAATGATGTCGAGGTACTATATGCATATGAGTTGGTATAAGAACACTAAAAATCACATGATTCGGTCGGAGGAGTTGTTATAGAGATACATAATATGTATGAAGGTCAAACCAAATATATGGTATTATATTTATCATGTTAAGTGATATATTATTTGTTAACAATAATTAATCCTACGAGGAATTAGTAAATTACTACATTTTATGATTTCAAATTTCATATTAATTTAGAAACGTGTCCATATACCTAATTCCAATTATGTATTTTTCAAGTTTTCTATAGTTGATGTAAATATTATAGAGGGTATTCAAGAAGAAACTATACATGATTGGTATAAATTATTAGGGAAATTTATTTACTTTTTAATAATGGTTTCATGTAATTTATAGTCATAATCTAAAAAACATTTTCACAAATGATCATTGAAAAATAAATTATAATTATACATTGCATAAAAGCCACTTATGATCATGTAATTTTGAAATTTTGTTTCAAGAACATCTTTATAAATGAAAACTTCAAAGAATATGTCTATATGACATTGATAGAAGTTTATGGAACACTATATAATTCTAATAAATAATGAATGTCCTAGAAATACATTTTTATATTGAAGGTAGAATCATGATCATGGAGTATTAATTTTGATGAATCAATAATATAATTTGGTTTTATTAGAAATGAACGTATATATTTTTTCTATAGGTTGTTAGTGGGATATATATAGTTTTCGAAGTCAAAAATAAAATGATGACATATGGAAACATATATTAATCATTCAAGATAGTTCAAAATATGTTAAAATATACTTATCCTACGATGAATTAATGTAGGTACATAAGGTCTATGAGAAAATGACTAAAAAGATATATCTATGGGGTTTCTTAGATCATGGTAAAATATATAAATTGATAAGGTATTTATAAATACAATATGGAACAAATCAAGATTTAATTTTTGTATATGTCCCAAGGAATGAAATCTCTCCATGCTGATGGATTAGATCATAGGAAGATATTAATGTGATGAGTAGTATTACCTATTCTAAAAAGGATAAAATATATCACATCTGTTACAATAGGAATAAAATGACACATTATTAAGTTTTTCTAATATATCACATATCTTATGATATGTAATGAGGTTTTATAATGTGTATACATAATGTAAATAGGGAAAATATCATGTAGGAATAATAGAAATGATTAAGGTAGTAATAAAAATTATTCAACAACAATTAATAATGTAAAGTATTATCATATGAGATATTTGTTATAGTTTTAAGTGGTTTAGGATTTATTTATTCTAGATATTGGAATGGTTTCATGTTATTAAAGTATTATCATATTTGGATAAAAATATCATTACTTTATTTATAGATACCCATTCATTTTGAACATATTATTCCATTATTAGAAACCTAAATACCCATTATTTAAAAACCCATGATCGCGAGGTTTAGTGTCTTTGGAATACTGGGTTCATAATATATCAACTTGAGGCAAAAATAAAACATTATTATTTTATTCTCCATAATGATCTCATATATCCTTTTGAGGTCCTAAAACTATATGGGATAACCCAGGGTATATATATATAATAGGGAAGAGAAAAAAAATACAAAATAAGGGAATGAACAAGATAAGGTAACATTATGTGTGAGCTAATGGTATAAAATGATATCATAAAAGAGAATGAACATGAGTAATGACCTGGGAGAATGACATAAAGAACATGGTATCATAAGTTCATGGAATCATACGAAATATGGTAGAAATATATATCATGACATAAAAATGATTCATGGCTAACGTTATAAACAATATCACATGGTAGGAAAAGTCACAAAATGGATTAGATTTTCTCCCTAATCTCATACTTGAATCCCCATATTGACTAATGATCTTCCCAATGAATATGATCAGTATCTAGGAATACCCATCATAACATGCTTATAATTATATGTTTCAAAAAATTGAAATCAATCATAATGAATAAACATATGAATTACCCATGGAAATAAATCCGGTTTCATAATATTGTCTTACATCATAATCAAAGAAAATTTCATAATAAAATAATTAGAGAGATGAACATAAAAAAATAAATAAACCATAAATGTAATGTATAATAATCTAGGTATATATGTAAGATACATATATAAATAATTTTCTAGTAAACGATATCATTAATGGTTTTCTTTGTTGATGAAAATTTTAAATAATTAAATGGAATATTTCTTTAGAGAAATACTCTTTTTACTTGGAAATAAATCCTTTAGAATCAAAAAATTTAGAAAATATTATAGAAATTATCTTTATGTATAATCATTGAAAGATATAAATAAAACATAAAATAATATATTATTTATGATGATTTTTAATTTCACACATGCCACCAATGTTAAAAAAACATTCCTTTCACAGTATTGTAAAATGGTTATCAAGTTCCTCATTAGGAAAATGATAAAAATATTCCTTTCCAAAAATTCCATAAAAATTTTATAAATGGAAAAAATTAATTAAATAAATAATTTATATAATTTTTAAAACATTCTATATAATATTTTTAAAAACATGGATATGGTTGAAAAGATATTTTTGACTATATGAGAAATAAAGTTGTCCTTTCTTATTAAACTTTTTTCAATAATTTTAAGTTCCAAAGAAAGGGAAATTGTACAATTATATAAAATATTCGGGAATAACCATAGGATAAGAAATTATATTGGTTTTAAGGGAGAAATATCAAGCAATTTCTCTAAGGGATGATTAAATGTAAATATTCTATGATAATGATGAGATACTGAAATAAAACCATACCACATTGGTAAATTTTGAATCATGACCCCCAAGAGAGAAGTAACATGAAATGAAACATTAAATGCCATAACTATAAATATATTCATGGTATAATTTTAAAAGTGTTAGTATATTCACCACAAAAAATAAATTAGTTCTGAATATGACTTATGTCTCACATAAGTAAAAGTGAGCTGAGAAATCCCTTAAAAATTATGAAACGTCTTAATAAAATACACATGACTAATAGGGAGATAGAATATTATGTTCAAAAACTATAAATAATAATAATAAATGATGTAAAATATTACATTTTCACTATATAAACCTTTAAAATTAATTATGTACATAAAATAACATGTGTCTTAAAGGAGGATGTTTTAAGATGAAAAGCCTCACCTCGAGTCCATACTTGTCATGTATGTCTTGAATTTCCTATATAATAAACATAAAAAAATTATTTTTATCCTTAATAATAATTTCCAATTTTAACACCCTATACATATACCATGTACTTCATTTATTTTAACGACATTTTTATTTATGTATTCAGTTATGTCCACGTTAGGTGTTTTTTAGGATGATTGGTAAATAATTTTAAAATGACATTTGTGTGTTAACCATGGTCAAAGGAGTAACTTTTAAATCATAACCTTAATAATAATAATGACATAATTACTATTTTTATAAATGAATGATACTCTTAAAATCAACCATGATAAATGTTTATGAAAAATGAAGTAAGTTATAATTAGGGAGATGGTAGGTCATACGTACGAAAGAGTAACATTCTGATTTTTCAATGATCTGGATGGAAAGAAATTATTTCATGACCCGTCCCCCAGGGATTGTGCCATTACAACCCCAATCCCGCCTTCCATAGGCCAGGGGCTGGTGACTTGCACCAAAAGAGTAATTCCCAAAAACTGGCAAGGCATTGCCTTTATAACCTGTAAACACACACAAGAAGATACAAAAACGAGTAAACTATATAACCAACTAGTGTGTATATTAATTAAAAAGGGATAGAATACATGCCAAACTAGAAATTACAAGGAAGTGGAAGAACAAGTACAACTAAAGAAAGTAAAAACAGTTGATGGGTCATTTTCTAGGATTACTACCTGAAGGTTAGGTACAGATAGCTTCCTCATCACTCGACATCCATCAGTCTCATCTGTGTACCAACTCGTCATAAGGTCCACCTCCGAGTACCATCTAGTCCTAGCACTCTCAGCCTTAGTCAGCGATTTCTGTCATCCGAATCCAACACAAGAAGTTGTGGGAACAGCCCATGCATGGGTGAATATAATGTTACTCAGTAGGGAAACTAAGACCCTCAAGGTCTCAGAAAATTTACCAAGGATAAACAAAATTGTATGAAATTAACAGACAACCTTACATAGGTATAGGCCCATAACTATACCTTTGTTATAATGTTATCCATCTCAACCATGAGAAAAACATAGAAAAACTCACTCAACTCAAACAAAGATTTATTCTTGGGGTAAAAATTTTTAAACCCTCGGCTGCTGGAGAACTCCCACTATTGAGTAGAGTGGGATGGTCACCACAACCAGGCGCTTCCCACTAACCTTGGACAACTGAGGTACTCCTCTTTCTGAGCACCGTTAGTCTTCTACGTCATAAAAAGGTGCTCCCCACCATGGGTCTTCCACCACAATCGGGCGATCCCCCTTAGAGAATTCGGAGGTACTACTCTTGTTGAGTACCGCGGGTTTTCCACCAAAACCAGGCGCTCCTCCACTATGGGACTGCCACCACCACCAGGTTCTCCCCACTGGGCTAGTCGAGTCACTCTGAGTCAATGGTTCAGTAGTCGTCAAGTCTCAGCCAGCTACATAGTTCCCACTAAAATGTTCCATTGTCTCTGGAAGATCCTCTCGATAAGATGTTGGTTGATTCTCCAACTTACACAATGTCCCACGAAGAAGTATCCTAATGGCCCCCCATGTCATAGGGGTCTCAACATAACTGACGGTGTGTCAATCGGATGCCTGGTCTATGAGTTATTAGTATTCTAGTCCTGGGGGCCCGGTTGGATTGGTGCCAGATCCAACCTGACCATATCTAAACTATACCCCAAACTCCAATGGGTTATACTCAAAGGGACCATCACGCTCCAAGAATTCCAGGACCACTGACAGTTCTTCAAGAAGACGTCTGGTGCCAATGATATGGCCAAAAGAAGCGCAAATGGGTTGTAGTGGGCCCGGGTATGGTCCGACCCAGTCTGGGCCATCTCGGTTCCGGTTGACCCAGCCAAACCCATTGGGTATGGCCCAGCCCGTCGTACGGGCCAACACGTTGGATTCTTCCCGGCCCACTAGGCCCAGTCCAGTAGGTCGCTAGGGCTATTTGGCCCGAAGGGCGTCGCGTAGGCGGCTCGGCCCGGGGGCACGGAGCTGGTTTGGCTCGAAGTGCCATGAGGGCGTGGTCGGGGCACGACGGCACGACCAACATAGCTGCGTGACCGGGTTCCTCGTGGTGAGGGCGTGGGGCATGGTTCAGCCAGCAGTCGGAATGCCGCAGGGGGGGGGGGTCAGGTCGCGAAGGCCGCAGGTGGCACGACCGTTGCCTTTTTCACCTTCGTCGACGACATCACCCTTCCGAAGAACACCAAAAAAGTGAACGACGGAGGGGTCGGACCATGTTGGTTTGTTCCGCACCCTCCATTTTTAGGGTGTTAGAATTTAGCTCACAAGAACAAAGCACAACAAACCCTCCCGCAATGATCAATCCTAAAACCGCAAAAGGAAACATATTCAGATCAACTAGTTATAAGTTGATCCGCGTTTTTTGTTCTTGAAGGAAAGAATCAGAGGATTATAAAATCATTCACAAAAAATTCCCTACCTTGTTCGTTTTTCGTCAACTTTGGCGTGAGAAGGAGGATGCAGTTTCATTTTAGACGAACACGTCCTATGTCTAAGGAGGTACCAAGGAAGAAAGTTGAAGTCGAGGAAGTTCTTCATCGGTGGATTGTTCTTCATTGGGAAATGAAGTTCATTATTAGAGAACATTATTTCTCCCGATCTTTCTCCTCTCCCACGTTCCACCCAAAAAAAATCCAAGACAAGATAATAGATTATGTTATCTATTATTTAATTGTTGACACAAATTTCACAATGGTTATGTTGGCTCAATTAAATGTTAGAGGAGTTGGAACATTTATTTGGCATGTGCGTTGGCACAATAAAGGTGGAGGAGGTCAAAAGGCTCTCCCTCATTTATGAGGGAGTTGATAGGTTTTCTCCTCCCACCATTATTAGGGGGGTTTAGTCCTGGGTGGTCCCTATACTGTAACCTCTCATGGTAGGTTAGGTTCAGGTGGGCCCCACCACCATAACCTCTCATGGAAGGTTAAGGTGTGGTGGTCCCCACCTCCAACATCCACTTGTGTGGTTATAATAGATAAAATAAAATAAAACATGCATTTATTTTATTTTATTTTCTCCATTAAAGACCCAAAAACATACTTTCACCCTCGACCAACTGTTGTTGAGGTGAAAGTATTCTTAAGCGAAAATTGGCACTACGAGTTCAACGGTGCCCTCAGAATTCAATTCTGAGAACCATTTCAAAAGTTAGAAATACACGCACGTACATTTATTGAATGTACCCAAACTAAACTTTGGAAATTGATTCTGGGCACACCGGGCCTCGGAATCACGCACCTTCAATTTTCACGGACTTGTAAAATTCCCATTTAATTAAAAAACATTTACATATAAATTACAGATCATTACATTCTCCACACCTTAGGTATTTATGTCTCCGTATGCTACAACTCAAACTAAGAGAACAAGTGGGGGTAATAAACACACATCGGTGCCTCCTACTCCCATGTACTCTCTAGGAGGTTCTCGTGCTGCCAAAAAACACGCAACAAAGGTATCGACTGTCTAAGAAGGATCCACTATTTTCAATCCTCAATCTCTACTGGAACCTCCGTAAATGTCTCCCCATCGTCGACATCCAACTCACCATGGTCAATGATGTGAGAAGGTTCATGCACGTATATCCTCAGCTGGGATACATGGAAGACGTTGTGAACCCAGTGAAACTGAGTTGGAAGAGCTAAGCGGTATGCCACATCGCCAAATCTGATGAGGACCTGAAAAAGTCTGATGAACCTCTGAGATAACTTGTCACCACATCCAAATATCCATAGACCTCATCGAGGTGGGACCCGTAGAATAACGTGGTCTCCATCCTTGAACTCCATAGGTCTTCATCTACTGTCGGATTGAGACTTATGCCTGCTCTATGAAGTCTTCATCCACTCCTGGATGATCTTCACCTTCTCTGTGGTAGCCCGAACCATCTCTGGTCCCACTAGTGCTGACTCCCTAGGGTCATTCCAGCGCAAAGGTGATATCCAAGGTCTCCCATATAACTCCAAAAAAGGTGTCATCCTAATTGTGGAGTGATAGATATTGTTGTATGTAAACTACCCAAAAGTTAAGTGATCCTCCTAACTACAACCGAAGTCGAGGAAACATGCACGAAGCATATCCTAGGGTGTCTGAATTGTCTACTCAGTCTGGCCATCCATATGAGGATGGAAGGCGGTGCTCAAACGAAGTTGTGTCTCGAAAGCCTCCTACAACCCCTTCCATAGTCGGGAAGTAAAACATGCATCACGATCAGAGTCAATTGTTGAAGGTACTCCATGTATCCACACAATATCCTGCACATAGAGGTGTCCTAATCTCTCAACTGAACCCTGCTCTCTGATCTGTAGGAAGTGGGCCGACTTGTTGAGTCGATCTAGGATCACCCAAATTGAGTCATGTCCCCTGGATGTACGTGGAAGTCCTATAATAAAATCCATGGATATCCAATACCACTTCAAATATGGGACATCGAAAGGATGAACCAAGCCTGTTGGTACCTGGTGTTCCACCTTCACCTGCTGACAAGTGAGGAACCGAGAGACAAACTCTGCTACTACCTTCTCCATTCCCGGCCACCAGTGTTGTCGTTGGACGTCCTGATACATCTTTTCCACTCCTGGATGATCCGCTAGAGGGGATGTGTGGAACTCCCTCAACACATCCTCCTAAATTGACACTGGTACCAAGGTACGTCCTCTAAAGAGGATGACGTGCTCCACACCTTCAGAAAATTCATCAGGTTCTTATCCTGTAGATATTTGAGCACGTCATGTCTCACAGTCAGTGTTTCCATGTTGTGCCTCCCTAAATCACTGAATAAGTGAAGGAGAGACTGTAAGCGATTGAAGGAAGTTTGCTCCATCTCTATCCCCAAAGGATATCTGCAAAGCAGCTAGCTACTTTGTTGCCTCATCTAAGATCTTTATACCAGATCTCCTAATGAGTGTATCAGAAACAACGTTCCCCTTCCAAGGAGTATAGACTATTTCGAAGTCATAGTCATGGAGGAAACCAAGCCAATGTCGATGTCTCAGGTTCAAGTCCTTCTGGGAAAAGATATACCTGAAACTCTTGTGATTAGAGTACATGAAAAAATGTTCACCCATCATATAGTTCCACCACATCTTCAAGGTGAATACCACCGTTGCTAACTCCAATTCATGGGTAGCATAGTTTTTTTCATGTTGTTTCAGTTGTGGAGAGCCATAAGCGATCACTATTAACTCCTACATCAAGACACATCCAATTCATGTCCTTGATGCGTCGCAGAAGACTATGTACCATATGCCTCCTATGTAAGCCTCAAGATGGGGGAACTAGTCAGCCTCTGCCTCAGCTCTTGAAACCTCTGCCGACATCTCTCAAACCACAAAAAGTGTTTCCCCTTCTTCATCAGGGCTGATAGTGGTGTTGAATCTCTGGATAAATATTGCACAAATATCTAGTAGTAACCATCCAAATCCAAGAAACTCCACTGTTATGTCACACACTTGGGTAGCTCCCAAGAAAGAACCGCCTCATTATATGATGTATCCACTGCAACATGAGCCTCCGAGATGTCATGTCCCAGAAAGTGAACCTCAAAGATCCAGAACTGGCATTTTGAGAGATTACACCAAAGCTGGTGCTCTTGGAGTGTGTCCAGTACTACCCGTAAATGATAGGCATGCTCCTCCTCAGTATATGAGTAGATAATAATTTCGTCGATGAATAAGACTACAAAGCGATCAAGGTATGGATGAAAACCCATTTTCATGAGTCCCATGAACACTGCTAGAGCATTGGTAATGCCGAAATGCATAACAAAGAACTTGTAGTGGTCGTACCGACATCTGAAAGCCATCCTCTGCACATCTTCATCTTGATATCTGTGCTGGTGATAGCCTGATCTTAGGTCTATCTTTGAGAACACCCGCACTCCCATTAGGTGATCAAATATGTCATCAATCCTCAATAGTGGGTACTTGTTCTTCACGGTCACCTGGTTCAGGCGCTAATAGTCCACACAAAGACTCAATCTCCCATCCGACTTCTTGTTGAATAGAATCGTGGCTGCCTATGGAGAAACACTGGGCCTGATGAATCCCTTCTCCTGCAAGTCCTCTAGCTATACCCGCAGCTCGCGAAGCTCCGTGGGAGCCATACGATATACTGGTGTAGATATCGGTGTCATCCAGGGGAACAAGTCTATGTAAATTTCTACCTCTTGGTGAGGGTTTGACCTGGGAAATCATCAGGGAAAGCATCTGCGTACTGGTCCACCACTACAGGATAAGTTAGAATCTCCACATAAACCACTCCGAGGTTATGGATAGCCAAATGATTATTAATCAGCTATAATCTCTTCCGATCAAGTCCATTTTATGTTGTAGAGGCCCCCTTCACTTCGATGAAGGTAAACTAGGTCCCATTTGTGTGGAAAGACAACACATTGCGCCTAATATAGTCAATCTGAGCGTGGAATATAGATAAGGATTCCATACCCAAGATGTCATCCTCAGGCCTCTATGCCGCTACTAGGAGATCCCAGTCGAAGCCCTCCCCTCCTAGAGTAAGATATCACTTCCAGCACCAGTGTTTAATCATCAAATATGCTCCCCTAGGAGTCTCTTTCCATAAGGATCGAGCCAATGGCTCCTTCAGAATCTCTGAGCTCCAAACGAGGGATGTTCAAATGAAAGAGTGACTAAAACCTATGTCTATATCTACCGTAGCTATGTTGGAGTAGACACAGGTTGTACCTAAAATCATCTAGAGAGATCCATGATCGTATGCATCAACTGTCTGGATCTGAGCTCTCCCATGTCCACCTTCTCCCTGTGGTCGGGGTGGACCTCCTGGTCATGGTGGCGGTAACACCTTGAAATGTCGACTACAACCAACTACATGACCAACTCCTCTGCCATGTCCGTATGCACCCTGCGGACCGCCTCTGTCGAATATCTTTCTTTTCCTGGGCGGTCATTCGACCGTTTGCTGATCATCCGAACAGCAGGTCGGGCAGTCACAAGCCATGTGACCATACCCACCGCATGCGTAACATGGCCCACTCCTAGCATGTCTGGCTCTGTCTTCTGTTCCACATAAAACTGACCCTGAGTAATGAGGTTTTCCACCCATGGTTCTGGTCCCCTTGGACCTCTGTGTCGATTTTCTGCTTCCAATTGCAAAAGACTCTGCTACGTGATGACTAGTAGTGGATATCGATGCAGGTGACTACTCAATAAGGAAACTCTGCACCAAGAGGGATCTCTCTAACACCCCTCTACGTTGGGATGCTGAGTGATATCACTGAAGACCTTATCCCCCGCCCGAGTCCCTGCTCGAAGATTCAGGCCCGGAAAAATGGGTCCCATACCATATTGGTGGAGTAGCATGAGAGGTCTGTGAAAGTCACTGAGTACTGATATACAGTCATGCTACCCTGTTGTAGATGAAGTAGCTCCTGTATTCTCACTACGTGAAGAGTCACTGGAACAAACTCTGCCCAAATTAAGCACTCGAAGTCTGCCCAGAGAAGAGTCATCTCATCGTGGACCTGGAGCATCAAGTTCCACTATCTTCCCGCTGTTGCCTATTGAAGGCTGGCAGTAAGAATCACCATGAGGTCTGCTGGTGTCCCTACCAGTCGGAAAACTCCCACTAAAGCCTCCAGCCAATCCTCAGTTGCATGTGGGTCCATCTATCCCATGAACCTAGGTGGCCTCTGGTGCTGGAACTCGTGTAACGTGCTTAAGTGGTATGTCTTGTCTCCTTCTGGGGCTGGTGGCATCAGTGGACCAACGGGTAAAGGTCCCGTTGGTGCCTCCGCCGGAATAGGACCCTGAACCGAGGCCTCATCGCTCAATGGTCTATGTGTGCATACAACTATTGTGACTCTAATTGGTCATCCACGTGGAGGCATCTTGAAATAAATAGATGAGACACTATCAAAAGGTATACATGGTGAGTTGACCTGGTTGGGCCGACATAAAGAAAACTTTTGAAAATACACACGCAATCAGTGTTTTCATACACTGAGTTAGAAATTAGATGTCAGTGTCATGGTGTATGGATATGTCGGCCGCCACACCAACACTGGATTCCCAGATCTGAAAACCACACTCATTACCCTTAACACTATTACTTTAAAGAAAAGATCAGAGTCCTATGTTCTATGGTAGAACCTACTCCTATGATAGCAATTTGTCATGACCCATCCCCCAGGGCCCGTGTCGTGACTACCCCAAGCCCGCCTTCCATAGGACAGGGGCTGGTGACTAGCACCAAAGGTGTAATTTCCTATAACTGGGAAGGAATTTCCTTTATAACCTGTAAACACACACAACAAGATACGAAAACTAGTAAAATGTATAACCAACAATTTAGTACAGTAAGTAGAAAGGGACATAATACAATACCAACTGGAAAGTACAAAGAACTGAATAAACAAGTACAACTGAAGAAATGAAAAATAGTTGTTGGTTCGTCCTCCAGGATTCCAACCGGGAGGGTAGGTATAGATAGTTTCCTCATCACTCCACGCCTGTCAATATCCTCTGTGTACTGACTCGTCATATGGTCTACCTTCGGGTACCATCTAGTCTTGGCACTCTCAGCCTCAGTCAGCACTCTCCATCATCTTCATCCTACACAACAACATGCGTGCATAACCTGTGTAGGGGTGAGTATAATGATACTCTGTAGGGACCCCGAGACCCTCAAGGTCTCACAAAATCCCGCAAGGATAAGCCAAAAAGTATGAAATCAACAGATAACCTTTCTTAGGTATATTCTTATACATATACCTAAGTTATCAAGTGATCAATCTCAATCATGATAAAAACAAAGAAAAACTGACTCAGCTCAAACCAGGATTTATTCTAGGAGTAAAACAATTCGAACCCTCAGCTACTGGAGAACTCCTCCTCAATCGAGTACAGTGGGCCTTCAGCCACAACAAGGCTCTTTCCACTAACCAAGGACTATTGAGGTACTACTCCTGTCGAGTACCATGGTTCTGTTATATCACACATAGGTACTCCCCACCATGGGTCTGCTGCCACAACCAGGAACTCCCCCTCAGAGCTTAAAGAGGTACTCCTCCTGTCGAGTACCATGGGTCTGCCGCAACAACTAAGTGCTCCCCCTCAGTGGGTCTGCTGCCAAAACCAGGGGATCCCCACTGGGCTAGTCGAGTCAGTCTAAGTCAATCGGTCAACAGTCATCAAGTCTCATCCAGCTACAAGCTTCTCGCACCAATGCTCGCTTGTCTCAAGAATATCCTCTCCAAAAGATACTGTTCAATGTTCCAACATCAAATCAGTCCCATGAAGAAGAATCCCAATGGTCTGCCACGTCATAGGGTTCTCAAAGCAACTGATGGCATGTCAACCAGACACCTGGTCTGTGAGTTATTAGTCTTCTAGTCCCGGGGTCCCGGTTGGATTCGTGCACGATGCAACTTGATCATATCTCAACTATATCCCAAAATCTAGTGGGGTATACTCAAAGGGACCACCACACACCGATAATTCTTGCGCCACTGACAGGTCGTCAAATGGACGTCTGGTGCCAAAGATATGGCAAAAAGAAGCGCGAATGGGTCGTAGTGGGCCCAGGTACGGCTCGACCCGGTCAGACCGACTTAGCCCGACAGAGTCTGGTCTGACCCAGTTCGGGTCGACCCGACCCATTGGGATCAGCACGGCCCACTAGGCCCAACCCAACCTGCCGTGAGGGCAGTTCATCCTAGAGGGCGCCGTGTTGGCGGTTCGGCTCTGAGGGCGCCGCATACACGGCTTGGCCTGGTGGCATGGAGCCGGTTTGGCTCGGAGCGCCTCGAGGGCGCGGATGGTTCGGTTGGTTGCAGCGCGGCCGAGGCACGGGGGAATAGCAGGCGGGGTGGCACGACTGGTGTAGCGGCGTGGCCGACGGGGCGTTACAGCCGGGGTGCCCGTGGCCGGGGCGCGCCGAGCGGTTCAGCCAGCGGTTAGAACACTGCAAGGGTGGCGCAGGTCGCGGAGGCCGCGGGGGGGGGGGGGTGTGGTTGTTTCCTTCTTCGCTTTCGTTTCCTTCAATACCATTTCAAATAACACTGTGAAAGAGAACAGCGGAGGGGTCAGGTCATGTTGGTTTGGTATGAACCCTCCGTGTTTAGGGTGGTAACATTTGGCTGATAGGAACGATGCACAACAAACCCTCCCGCAATGATCAATCCCA
Source organism: Viscum album (assembly GCA_963277665.1). NCBI lineage: Eukaryota > Viridiplantae > Streptophyta > Magnoliopsida > Santalales > Viscaceae > Viscum > Viscum album. The sequence continues at coordinate 1,856,284,090 of OY728119.1, read as the reverse complement.
AATCCCGTATAAGGAAAACATATGTGGATCAACTAGTTAGAAGTTGATCCACATTCTTTGTTTTTGAAGGAAAGAATCATTGGATAATAAAATCATTCATAAAAAATTCCCTACCTTGTTTGTTGTTCGTTGACATTGGCACGATAAGGCAAACATCATTTTGTTGAGGACGGACGCATCCTACGTCGAAAGAGGTTGCGAGAAAGAAAGTTTAAGTCGAGGACATTCTTTTTCGGAGGAGCGTTCTTTGTTGGGAAATGAAGTTCTTTATTGGAGAACTTTATATCTCCCAAGCCTTCTCCTCTCCCAATTTCCACCAAAATGAAAATTCCAAGCCAAGATAATAGATTAATTTATCTATTATTTAATTGCGGACACAAATTTCAAAATGGTTATGTTGGCATAATTAAATGTCAGAGGAGTTGGCACAATATCGGTGGAGGATGTTAAGAGGATATCCCTCATTTATGACAGAGTTGAGAGGTTTTCATCTCCAACCATTATTAGAATGGTTTAGTCATGGGTGGTCCCCACACCGTAACCTCTCGTGGGAGGTTAGGTTCAGGTGGGCCCCACCACCATAACCTCTCATGGGAGGATAATGTGTGGTGGTGCCAACATCCAATTTCCACACAAGTAGTTATAATAGATAATATAAAATAAAACATGCATTTATTTTGTTTTATTATTTCCATTAAAAACCCAAAAACTAACTTTCACCCTCGACCAACTGCAGTGTAGGTGAAAGTCTTCTTAAGTGAAAACTGGCACGGTATGTTCAACGGTGCCCTCAGATTTCAATTCCAAGAACCAGTTAAAATGTTATAAAAACCCACTCATATTTTTATTAAACATACCCAAACAAAACTTCAGAAATTGATTCCGAGCACACTGGGTCTCGGAATCATGCACTGTCAATTTTTGCATACTCATAAAATTCCCATTTAATTAAAAAAATTACATTGAAATTCCAGGTATTTACAAATTTTATGCTATATTAAATTTATATAATAATAATTATATCATAAATATAATATTAATTAATTAAATATAAAAAAAATACCATCTGTATGATGAGGTAATAAAAAATCACATCACTTCGTGAGGTAGTAGTCCGTTATAAAAAAGAATGATGTTATCATTTTCTAATGGACGGTTAGGTAAGGATGTATATTATATTTTAATTTTATAAAATTATTAATATTAATTTAATATAGTATATATAAATTAAATAAATTATCCACAACATTGACAATAGTCGACGAAGGAAAATGAATTCCATTTTTTTGTGATAATGTTTTCTATCATGCACACAAAAAATGGTTTAACATTCCATTTAATGGAATAGGAAATGGGTATAGATTATTATATTAATATAATAAAATATTAATATATATAATACATAGATGAAATTATATCCACATTATTTGGAAATATTGGAAGGATGTGGTAGAAGAGAAAAAAAAATATGCATAGTTAATAATGACACCACTTTTTTAGACTATCTCTATAGTATTATGCATAAAGCCTCACTATAATATATTTATGATAAAAAAATTATTCTAATAAATGGGGAGGTATGTAATGAAATTATTTGGTATGATATTTTTTGAATAAAAATTCTTTTTATGTGTGTAAAAGAGAGGAGAGTATTCACCATTTTATAAGTTATAGATTGGGACATTTTTATAAATTGTAAATCTATTCAACAATGGGAAGTCCCAATCAAGTAATGTGTCTCAAACATTGATAAAAACATAATTTTAGGGGTCATATGGTTTATAAAAATTTCATCCACTCAAAAATATGTTTTTAAAATAAATGTAATTTGATTTATTTCTATAGTTACTTGCTTTTACCATTTTAGTTTTTCAACACAATAAGTAGCTTTTTCCATTTTTAATATACATTATGACCTAATTTAAGTTGAAAATATTTCATATTATTAATTATTATGATTAAAATTATGAATAAAATTGAATAAAATTAACATTATATATGTTTTATATTTTAATTTAAAATTGATCCCCCAAAATGTTTCGAAAAATAGTTTATTAAGAAATGCATTCTTCAAGAAATAGATGATCTTATATTAACATTATCAATAGAAATCACCATTATAAGAATTTATATTCTAATAAATGGATATATAACGTGTCAATTTCATTTAAATATTTTCTTAAGAGATTTTATTTTAATTAATTAAAATGCATATACTTTATGAATTCAAAAATAGTATGTAGAAAACCTCATTTACAATCATAAAAATTAACTTATATGAAAATAATTGAAATTATTGATTCAGATGAAATTAATTATAATATTTTAATTAAAATTGTTCTTCTTTCACCTTATTACAAAATAAAAACATGAAAGTCATAAATTAGTTGATTTAATGAAAATAAATGATAGTTTAGAACAATTGGTAATTATCTCTATTCATTGGAAAATATATTTTTAGAAAAATCTCAAAAAATCACTCAATATATGTTTTTATATGATGATTTAAAAATAGTTTTAATTTTATAAAATTAATTTTTAAAATGTTATATAAATTAATTATAATATTTTATTATAAAAATAAATAAAAATTATTTTTGGTGGAAACATAATTTGTTTAAAACTAAAATATCTTTTATGAAATTAGGGTTCTTATTTATTAATTTTTTTATTAATGAATTTATATATAGTATGATATATATGTATATATATCATAAATTTTTTAACACTATCATTACCTTGTCATTTGACTGATAGGTTACAATGGTAATACATTTCACGGGTCATTTAAGCTTCGTATTGTGTGTTATGTATGCTATAAAAATAATTTCATATTTTAAAATATATTTGTGCAACATTCTTCCCGACTTTAAAAAATTAAATCCTCACTATTTGAATTTGAAATCAATAATCAAAGCATTAACATTGGAAAATATCTTTGTTGAAATCCCACATCATAAAAAGGGTTAATAAAACTTCACCTTGATAAAGAATAAATAGAAGTATGAAGGTAATCACATACCATTATTTCTATGTAGGATAACATTGAAAGGAAGTAATGAAATGGATTTTAAAAATTAGAGCCATTTTGGAGACAACTGTATACATTTTTAAAATATAAGAGGATATTTATTTATAAACAATGAATAACATTTTTCTTCCAAGATACTTTTCCTTAAGCCGAGTGGTATTTTTTACATATAGACTAAGGAAATAATGAAATATTATTATATTATTGTCATAATTTAAACCTATAAAAATATTCACCATAATGTTATCTTTTTTTCCCAAATGATAAGTATTCATACTGATTTTTTCCTGTATGAAACATTATAGTTAACATATAATGGATCACTTGATTCCTAAAAATGATATCAAAGAATAATTATTTTCCTTAAATATTAACCAAAACCATAATGATTTATAAAAATATAATAAAAATCAAAATAGGGATACACCTTCATACTAATCTCCAAATTCAATGTTCAGTATAAATCATTTCACAACATTATTTCCCATATACCATCAAAATTCAAAAAAATTAATTATTTACTTTCCAATTTGACATTCATGTTATGAGACATGTTATACTTAATGGTCACGTAGACACGGACTCAATGAATCATTTACGAAAAAATCATAAATCACCTCAAAAGCCTGATAATTCAAAAAGACAATATCCTAAAACTATGCTTCTAAATATTAATATATTATTTATCCATGAAATAATTTATGTAAAAACAATTTAATACTAAACAATGAATTATATAGGACAGTGGTAGGATTTCACCATTATTTTTCCACTGTTATTGGTTCATGTCTTGCTACCTTTCAAGAAGATATGGGTTATTAATAGACATAGAAGTTTCCTTTTTTCTAAAACTATGGGAAATAAATGTGATAATAATATTCAAAATTCATGTTGATATTTTATAATTCTAAAAAATATGATGAGTATATTAGAAAATACCATTATTCTCAAAATAAATTTTTTAACCTCTGTAGTTTGATATCAAACTTGTTCTTTTATTCAAAATAAAATAATTTTATTTGACTATAATTAATGCAACATGAAGCACATATTAAATAATATATTTCACTTAAACATTTTTTTCCATAAAATATCACTACAAAATTAATTAACAATTTTAGGTCATTAATAATATTCAATAATATTTTTAAAAATCTATGAAAACTATGATATAATAATCCTTAGTAGTTTCATAATACCTAAAACCAAAACACAATTGATAAAAACACAACAAAAAAAATTATTTTCAAGTTCCAACACCTATGCACTTCAATCATTAAACATCAATGATTTTCATAACATAGGAACTCAATAATTAATATATAGACTAGGTAATTGACTCAGAAAATGTAATTGTTACCCACATCTGAGACATTGGATTATTATTGGTGACTTGGGTCTATCTTTATATCCTTGGGTCTTGTTAACTGGACTCTTTATTTTTCTTCAAATATTATCTACATTAGAACCTTTTTTCTCTACAAATAATGCACCATCAAATTCAATTAATTCATTTTCCATGGTGTATCTTCACACATTTTTTACATGTATTTAATTTTTCCTTCATTTATTTAGCATATTTAACACATGAACATCTATTAGATTCCATTCTTATCTACTTTTTATGTGTTTGGAAATTCAACCATATGTTATTAATTAATTACAATTCGAGATAATTTATTATTAATGATCACAAGATATATAAATTTTGATCCCTTTATTTTAGGAATCTTGTTATGGAAGTTTTTAAATTACCAATGATATACATTTTTGGAATTATTTCTTCTATTATCCTATATTAAATAAAAATATATAAAACAAGATAATGATTCATTAAAATAATAAACAGAAACATATAAACCTAAAAAGAATAACTTATAAATTATATGTATATCATGAATTATGAGTCTATAGGTTTCAATAAATGTTATCTAATTTAATATTTCCTATAATATCTAGAGATTTTAAAAATAAATACTATGTTCAATAGTATACAATATACGCACCACCGAGTATAAATGAACAATGAATTATTATTATTATTATTAAAATATGAATATTATAACCCTGTAATTAAATAGGATGAAATTAATAGTATTAACAACATTATAAACAATATAATGTTACTAATAATTTATAAGTATTGAATAATTCATTCTAAATAATCACATAGTTTTCTATTAAGTTGTTTAAATTTTTTTTCTTTAGAAATGAGAATTTTTTATGAGCGAATATAAAAATTATTTTTTGGAATTTATAGATACTTTATTAAAAAAATTATTTTAATTGTTTAATTCAACATGTCAAAATTATCTAAGGATTTTTTTTAAGAATTCTTTTAAAATTTTTATTTTTAAATGAATTGTTAAAAATAATAATTTTAATTGATAAACTTATGTTGTTTACAAGTATTTATGAAGAGAAATAATATTTTGGATTAGTTTTAAAATTTAATTTGTTCATTATTATTTAATATTATCTAATTTTGGTTTTGGAAATTAATTTTATACTTCAATTCAGTGTAAAAACATTTTATAGTTAAAATGACATTTTTCTCAAAAATGTTTTCCATTGCGTTTTCTTGTTTAATTTTAAAATAAATTCCACTACTTAACTAATTTAAATATTGAGAAATGGAATCCAAATTTTAAAATATTTGGATACAAAATTTTTTAAATAGGTTTCGTTAATTTTTGTTCAATATAAATTGTAACCTCAGTATTATTTATTATAAGGATAAAGGTAAAATGGGTAATTAAAGATAAAAATTAAATGATAAAAACTAAAAAAAAGATTTTGACACATGATTTAATTTAATTTTTTGCATCCTTGTTGTCCATAAACATCATATATTAGTTTATATGTAATTTTTTCTATTTTATTAGATTGTTAATTTTAAGATATTTTATTTAATGAAATACAAAAAATGTCACACTCTTAATTTTAGTAACTATATTTTTATCATGAATATTACTAGAGGAAATTTTCAATTATAAATATTCTTCTAAAGAATAATATACATTTATTCATCAATGAAATCTATTTTTAATAATTTAGGACGAAATAAAAAACATAATAATTTACAAACCATTGATGCAGTAATTATACAATTAATTTGGAAATAAAATAAATAATGTTAAAAATGTAAAAATAAATAGAATTTTACATAAAAAATATGATCCATTAAATCTATATATTAGAATGATTTTTTGGTTATAATTACATATAAATTTATAATTTTTCTTATTTAAATTTTTTTATTATAATAAACATAACAAATAGTTCTAAAAATTGACATTAATGATGTATTATAATTAATTATATTTTATTAAATGTTATAAAATTCATAAAAACATAAATTCAGCCAATTTATTATGATATGGTTGAAAAAATCTACTATGGTCCATTTATTAGACTTATTTACCTTTATATTAACTATATATACCCTTATAGAGTAGAAATCGTTATGGTAATGGTATGTCTGATAGGGGTTAATATGGGGTTAAAACCATAAGATAAGGGTAATAATTATGATCAAAACATGCCTAATTTTTATTTTATTTAGACATTTAGACCCATATTAATCACATATTTTTAATAAATTTTTTTTAAACCATTATTAATTTGAAATTAATTTATATTAATTTAATTTTTTGAATTCCATGACTTCCCCCTCCCCTCTCTTATAAAAGATAATATCTTTTTTCCTTTACCGGAACCCTAAAACCCCATTTTTTCAAATATTATCATACAAAATCTATTAATAACAACCATATTTATTGTATATATACTTTATTTAGAAAATAATATTAAATTTAGTGGTCTTATGGTGTAAATAATATGGGGTTGTCTAAAAAGGATGTATCATTTTTAATCAATTGTTTCTACTTTATTTCTTCTTCCCCCATGATAAAATATTATTATATCATAATAAAAAAATAAAAATTTATAATAAATATACTTAAATTTTTTTACATTAATATCATAAACTAGATCAATATCTTCTTCCACGAAATTTGAAAAGAATGTATTTTTCCTCTGCATGGAGGATTATCGCCTCTCAAATAATTGTAATTCGTTTTCGTGAAACACAGCTCATGGGTGGATTAAAATGATGGAATTAATATTTATAAATTATATTAATTATATATATTTTTTTTACTCAAATCTAATATATCTTTAACTTATTACCTTTCCATTCACTAATAACGATAATGGTGTTGGTGCGTGTATATAAAGACTATCACCTCCAGGAAGCAACATGATTTGTTTTTCATCACCACATCATATTTGTTATATATATATAATTAATGGTCACGTATTATATTTATAATAATATTATAATTATGGGAATCTAAAATAAAACTTCCCTTCTTTCAATATTGGTCATTGAAAAATAGAAACTTTACTAATTCATACATATGACCTATCACTTTCATTATTGTAATGTGGAAAATTATTCATAACCATATTTATTGGGTTTCTTTACATTTTTTGTTGATTTACAAAATAGATAAATATTTTGGGATTGTTATTTTAGATGCGATGAAATATTTAAATCTTTGACCACATTCAACTTACTAAATCCATTTTGGACTTATGAAGCAAATAGCATTTAAAAATCTAATGAATTTTTGTCTAAAAAAATTAAATTTATATTGGATAGAGATAAAAAAAATTATAAACAATAAAAAGGATCTTATGAATCTAAATAATTATCATATATTTAATATTCATTAATATAAATAATGTATGTGATGATTCAAACTCAATGTAAGGGACATGGTCTCAATTTCCATTTGTTGAGGAATATTTTGATTTTATAGAACAATACAATTTTATGTAGTGTACATACATCCCATTTTACATGTTATATAATTAATTTTTCTATTATCGTGATTTGTAAGTTTTTTTATATTGATTTTAATTCATGGGTATTACGTTTCAAATGATTCCTATTTAGTTTGGGGAATTATATAAAAATCCCCCTTTGATGTTCTACTTTAAACTCTTTTTAAAAAATTAAAATGGGATCTATTTTTTTCATATGGCCTGAACATAATTTTACACCTCAATTAGACATCAATTATATTATATTTCTTTTATATGTCTCCATGTATCTTTTCAAATAAAATGGTTTCTTATTATTTTCACAATTTTTATATTTTAATAAATGATTTTCATTAACATTATTTTAATGGTTTTCAAAAAGGACTTCTTCTATGGACCGTTTGACTGTAAATAGAAATGAAGAAAGGAATGTATAATTTTTACATATACACTAAAAATAATTCTTTTATAATAGTTATTTTATTTTCGGATTTTTTTTAAAGCATTAATTGTTTATTAAAAAACCCATATCAATTTTATTTGTATTTTCTTATTGAAAATAGTTTTTTTAATTGTTTTTAGATATCTAAATGAAATTTTTATATGGGTTCAATGGTGGTTATAAAATGGTTTTATGAGGAAATGGTGGAAGATTAAATTTTTTATTCATGATAAGGTTCTTGAGAATTATATGAAAATTGTGTGAGAATAATAAAAATAATACCATAGGTTTAGCCACATTATTGCGCACGGGTGAGACCAATATAGATTATACAAAGGGTTGATCAAAATTATAGCTCATGAAATACAGATGACCCCAACATTGATTGTACAATGTGTAATCTACACTATAAGTCTCAAAAACATTGGGTAATGATTATGTGATCTGGAGAATTATACTGGAAGTCAGCCATATGGCAATTCCAGTTACAATGGTTTCTAAAGGGTTTTATGAAAATGATGATCAATGTTTCCAAAAATGGGTTTTATTTCCTATATATGGATTTTAAAGGTTTTATATATGAATAAAAGTTATGTGTTTTTATATGGAAGTTTATTTATTTCATACACTCAAATAACATTAAAGATAAAGGAAAATATTACACGGGTTTTCATGATTGTCACTGGACTAATAGATTTCATATATATTATTTCCCATACAAATATTTTTGTACTCATTTAAGGGAATGGAATATTTCATGTTGAAATTCATGAATATTTATCATGAAAATAAGTCATGTATTACATTAAACGTTTTATATTTTGAAAAAATGTATACTAAGTATATGTATCTTCATTGTAATTTATGGGGTTATTATGTAAGAGTTATTAAATATCTCTCTAAAATAATAAACCTAAAATATATGTGGGAATGAATGAAAATCAAATTTAGTCAAAATAAACAATATTAATTAATGTTTAAGGAATGGTACTTATAATTTGTATCAAATCAAGGTTTATAAAACTTTGGATATTTTGATGTCTTCAATAGAATTTATCTTAAGAGTTATAGATAAAATCATGTATTTGTAATTTTATGGTTGAATATATATTCAAATGTATATAAAAATCCATTTTTTGTTTTATGTGGAAAAGGTTTTATGTTATTAATGAGACTTTGGGAGTATTTTATTATGTTTTAATAGATGTTTGAGGAATAAGTGACCCTTATTTTTTTATAAAAAATATTTATTTTAGGAAAAATGACATTTCATTTTGTGAATTTTGTTAATGGTATGGATAACCTTTAGGGTTTATATGATCCTTTATTTTGTGATAATTATGTGTTATTATATTTTTGGAATCTAAAATGAATTTTTTGAGATAACCTTTGAGGTTAAAATATTCTTTACTGTTGAATATATTAAGGTAATTTTTTTTATTTTATCTCATTACAATGAATTTTATAGGAAATATATCCACATCATTTTATAAAAGGGACAAACCAAAATCTGGGTAGAAACTTTTTACATCTAGGAAGGTTGTGAGGCTTAAACCCATAACTGAATGGTGACAATGGTGCATTGCATACACATGGGCTACATGTTTTCATGGTTAGTATGAAATTTTATTCCATCATTTAAATGATCATACATAAAAAAGTCATATTCATTTTTGGAATGTATTTTTTATCATATAGATAACCATGGATGCTGACTTGGTGATTAAGTTATTACTGATATTTTAGAAGAATAAAACTCTAATTTTGGGAATGTTTTATCATTTAGTTAAACTTCACATTATGGTATTTTAATTGTGGATTAAATGTTAAATTATATTTTGGAGGTACATATGATTTTAATGTTGATTTTTGGTGATTTAGTTTATTTATGAAAATGATATGTAAATCTTAGAGATTTTATTATTAGGATATATTTATTTATTTTCTGATTCATTAATTGTAATTAATGTTATCCTAGAAGATTATGTCATCAAATTCTTTTATCTTTGGGTTTCAATATTTTTATAACTTTTTTGGATGGATTTTAAGGAAGTTAATTATTGAATACTCTATGTTGAATGATTAGTATAACAATTTAATTTTCAAAATAAATGTAGTTTTTATTCCTATGTGTTTTTTTGAAATTATCTTATCTATTACTAAATATATGGTTTTGGATAATGTATAAAGGCATGAGTAATATATTTTTAAACTTTTTACATTATTTTATACATTAAAATTTGATTATTATTCCTATGGAGTAAAAATTCATCTTGAATTCACCTCATTTGAAGCAAAAAAGATGATATTGTGGGGATACTTTTTTAAAGGATGATACTATACTTTTCAAGTATGTATTCTGCATTATGTTCTTACGGTATGTAGTAAATTATTTCCACAACTTTAGGAAATTTATTTTAAAAAATACATTATCCATTTAATTTTTATAATGATATATAAATTCCATTTTAACTTGTAATATAATTAATATCTTGTGATGGTTAACTTTCCCATGACCATGTTCTCTATCACTCTATCAGTAAGAGGAATATATTTTTTTATTCAATATATAGGATTTCAGTTCCCAATTAGGTTCTTATACATGGAAATCTAGTTATTTGTTATTCCAGGTGACTATCATACCTCAATTTTCTCTCTCATTAAGTGGGTCTTTTATAAACCCTATTTACTTTGTCGTATTTCAACTAGGGTATTTTTAAAAGTAAGACCCTTTGAATTTGATCCAAAGATCAAATTTAGATGATGATATTTATTAAATGGGGTTGGATAATGTAATATCCCATGATTTTAAATTGAAATACTTTATTCAACATTTTAGAAGATACAAAATAATAGGCATAGACGACAAAATATATTATTATTTTTCAAATGTTACTGTTATAACCAAGTTGTAAAATTAGCGAGAATAAATAATATTAACTGAATTATGAAATAGACAGTGTTCCTACTTATTGATAATGTGTTGATTAATTCTTTATAAATATGTTATCACTTTTTAGTAAAGAAAATTTAAAAATGTTTTCTTCAAAAATGAATGTTTTTTATGAGTGCATTGTATAATTATTTTTTTGGAAATTTAATAAAATTTATCTAAAAAAAATTATTTAATATTTTAATATATAATGAAAAAATTATTTTATGATGAGTATTTTAGAACATTATGAAAGGTTTTATTTTTCTATGGATAGTGAAAAATATTAATTTTTATTGAATACTATAATTTATTTTAATGAATTTATATACTAAAATAGTATTTTAAATTATTTTTTGATTTTATTTTGTCAAATTTTATTTAATATTATCTATTTATGGTTTTATAAATGACTATTATACATTTATTAACTATAAAAACTTTTTATATTTATAAAGGACAATTTTCTTAAAACTTATTTTCGTTGTATTTTTTATGTTTTAATTTTTAAATATATTATACAAATTATGTGTTTTTAGTTTTGAAAAATGGATTATATATTTGTAATAAGTGGGAGCACATTTGGATAATAGTTCCCTTTTTTGTCAATAAGAAGAATAACTTTAGTAATTTTTTTTACCATAGTTAACGGTAAAATGGGTAATTAGTGTTAAAAATAAAATAAAAAGGAAACAAAAATGATTAAAACATTTGTATAAATTTTACTCGATGAATCTATTTCATTGATAAACATCATAAATTTGGTTACATGTCTTGTTTCCTTCATATTGATAATATTATTACCATTATAATATTTTATTTAAATAAAAGTAATAAATCTCACATTCTTATTTTTATTTAATACATTGATATAACCTAGATATTTTTCTACGATATGTTCATTTATTAATATTATTTTTAAATATGAAATATTTATTTTTATCATGATTATTTATTTTGAATAATCTGTTAAAAAATAATTACCTAAAAAAGTTTCACAACGCTAGTGGCGTAATTATTCAAATAAATGGAAAAACTAATAAATGATATTAAAATATTAAATGGAATAGAACTCGAGATAATTAATAGGATCGAGGAGTTTTATTTATGAACCTGCCATGTTATTGATATAATAAAATATTTGGTTATAATTTTACTTATTTTAAATATTTTATTATAATAAAAGTAGTTAATTGTTATAAAAATTATCAATAATGATATTTTATAATAAATAATATTTTATTAAATTAACAAAAATTAAAAAAAATCATATATTTCCCCATTTTATTTTGATATGGTTTATAATATAAAATATGGTTCATTTATGAAGCATTTATCAACTTATATTAAATATATTGACCCTCAAAAAGTAAATAATCATATTGTTAATGTATGTTTGAAAGGGGTTAAGGAGAGGTTAAAACCGAATGATAAGGGTAAAAATTTAAACAATTTGTCAAATTTTTATTGTATGAGTGAATTTAGTCTCATTAAAATAGTATATACATAATAAACTAGTTTTTATCGATTTATAATTTAATTTTAATTCATATTAATTTAATTTTTTGAAAAATCCCAACAGCACCTGTTCCCATATATTATAAAGGGAGACCTGATCATCCATTTATGTAACACTTAAAAACACATTTATTCAAAATAATTTCCAAAATAACTTCCAGAAATACCTACCCATATTGTATATCCTTTGTTATGGAATAATATCAACCATAGTGGAATTATGGTCTCAAGAAAACGGGGTTTTCCAAAGAAAGAGTATCATTTTTAATCAAGGGTTTCTATGTTATATCTTCTTCCACCTCCATAAAATAATTTCAACCATATCAGTTAAATACATAGATTTTATTATTCTAATTTTATAACCAATATCTATCTCCACTTACATCCAATGGGAAACGAAACCATCATGTGTTTGTACGACATACTACCGTCTCGTGAATTGATGTAATTCATTTTCTATCAATATCTCACATGGATTTATTATAATTATGGAATTAATTTTCAGATATTATATACATGATATATTTACAATTATAAAATTATAACATATCATTTACCTTCTAATATTTCTAATTAATAAAAAAATTATATCATCGATCATGCATATGTGTGGACTACCACCTTCAGAATGGGATGTGATCCATTTTTCATCAACACCTCATATAGATGATATATAATTCTAACTATGGATGTAATATGATATTTATGATATTATTAAAATTGTGGGAATATAATTAAATATAAACCTTTTTTCAATCACCATCATTGAGATGATGTAATGTTACTCATGTGTATATATGACCTATCATCTACATGATTGTAATATAATTCATTTTTCATAACCATATCTAACTGTTGGATTTAAAAGTATAATTTATTTATAAAAATTATCATTATGTAATTATTATTATTATATAGGTGATAGAATAATGAATTGTTTAACCATGTCAGTCATTCCAAAACTATTTTTGAGAAATGAAATGAATATCATCAAAACATCTAAAAATATGTTAATTAAATATAGTATGTTATGTGATAAAATAAAAGGAATAATACAAATGAAAAAGGTTCATAAGAAATTAAATCATTAACATAAGTTTTTTATTCATTATTATAAATAATGTAAATATGGATTACAACTCAAGGTAAGGAACTTCATCTCAATTTTTTTTCAGAGGTATATTTTGATATTATGAAGCTATATTATTTTATGAGGTGTATATATGGCCCATTTGACATGTAATGTCCTGCATTTCACTACTATCATGGTATTTAATTCTTTTTAATGTTATTATTTCCAAGAAAATATGAATCAAATGACTCCAATATTTTAAGGTGCATTATTTTCAAAATATTCTTTTATAGTCCCCCTTTTGATTATTTTTACAAAAGTCAAATGGAATATATTTTTTTAAACATACAATAAGAAAAGAAATTTCCTCCATCATAATAATTTAATTATTTGATATGTCCATTATAATATTACTAGTTTATACTCTAACAAAATGGTTTCCAAATTATGTTCACAGTTTTTATATTTTAATAAATGATTTATTTGACTTTATTTCGAAGTTTTAATGAAAAGTAAATTTTCTATGGATTTTTATTCTTTAAAAAGGGGAAGAGGAATATTATATTTTATCACATTTAGGGACAATGAATTTTATCACCTCCAAAACCATGATATGAAATAAGTATTCTTCTATATGTTTTCATGTTTTATTCAATGATAATTATTATTTATCATTTTTGTGAATTTTATTGTTGAAAAATAATTTTTAAAATAAAATAGTATTTCAATATTCGAAATATATGTTCATATAGATTAATATGTGTTTTTTAAACGTTATTATGATGAAAAGTTTCAATCATGATTTTATTGTTAAATATCTAGTTCATGATCATTATAGGAAAACTGGGTGAGACTAATACAACTTATAAAATTGGTTGATCCCCATTATAGCTCACGGGCGAGCCCAAAATAGAATATAAAAAGTGTTGATCCACATTATATTTCATGAAAAATAGGTTAACCAAATATAGATTATAATAACTATGAACCCCATTATAACATTTCAATTAATTGGGTAATGATTATATTCTCCATATAATTACATTATATTTTTACCCTACAGTTATTGAAATTGAAGGGTTTATAAAATAATTTTAAGAATATGATACAATATATTGCCCAAAATTTGTTTTATTTTTCAAATATGGGTTTATAAGATTTTTTTTTGTTAAATATGAGTGTTTATTTTCATGAATAAATTAATTAGTTCCTATGCTCAATGAACTTTAATGATAAAGGTAAACATTACATGGGATCTAATGTTTTCCACTAGACTATCGTATTTCTTATTTTATGCCCCTTATAGAGATTTTTGTGATTAACAAGAATTTTAATATTATTTTAATAAGGATTATGGATGGTTTAGGGAATGGAATATGTCATGTTTAAATTCATGATGATTAATTAAGAAATGAAATAATGTTTTACATTAAAGGATTAACATTTTGAGAAAATTGATAGAGTAAAATTATCCTCTTTATAATGTATGGGTTTATTATGTATGAGTTATGACTTAACTGCTTAGAACTAAAATCCTAAAATATACATGGGAATTAATTAAAATGAAATATAGTATAAATAAATTAGAATAAATAGTGTTTATTATTGATTCATTACATTTACAATTAGGGTTTCTAACCTAAAAATTCCTTAAATTCATTCATAAAGGTTCATAGAGTTTTTAGAATTTCCCAAACATACCGATTATAGTGTCATGCTAAGTGTGTAGTAAGGTCCATTTTCATGAACTATGTGAAGATTGAGTCACACCAAATACTCCATTTTTGGATTTATTAACCCTTGGTGTAACTATGCCAAAGACATATCAACTTGTAGTATCTTAACATGGATATAATTTCATCGAACCCACTCTCACTATACTTCACATATATTAAACTTTATTTATTTTAGTTAGTATTTTCCATATAGTTATACATAGAGTTTTCAATATATTTTTCGTGTTATAATACCAATGAATAAATAAATCATGCCTTTATACCAACTATAACAGTCTAGTATTATCACCAAGGGATGTAATTTATACCCATTATAACACTCCATGGACTACAAATCCATATAGTAATTTCTCTTACCACCATACCTAGTGGAAAATCTTTCCTCCTAATGCCCTTGGATGGAGAGATATTCTTCGCCCAACACTCACATGTTGTATTTCCTATGGATCGAGTTCAATTATTTTCTCTGACACCAACTATAGCTGCCTGTTATTTTTTTACATGTAATTATATGAATATTAAAATAAAAATATATTTATTTCAACCAAGAAATCGTGATGCTATTTTTCATTGAAAGTGTAGGTTAATAATTAAACAAAGTTAGACTAAAATAAAATTTCAATATTTTATTCTCCATAATGACCTCTTAAATCCGTTAGTGATCTTAAAATGGCACGGGATGTCATAAATAGATAAAAGGGGTGAGCTAAAAATCCCAGTAGGGGAATAAATATGAAAAGGAAATATAATGTGTAAGTCCAAGGTATAACATTATATCATAAACCTGAAGGAACATGAGTAATCACATGGGAGAATAACATAAAAATATGGTATCATGACAGAATTACATCATAAGAAATGTTGTGAAAACCTATATCATGAGATAAAAATGGGTAAAGGCTAACTACCTAGAGAATATCACTTGGTGGAAAAAATCTCATAATGGATGAGGTTTACTCCGTAATCCTATACATGATTCCTATTGAGACTAAATATTTACCCAATACATTGGTGCATAATCTGGGCACACACATCATAACATAATTAGGAATATTTATTCAATAAAATGGAAATAAATCATATGTCTTAAACATAATAATTAACCTGGGAATGAATATGGGTTCCATAATCTTGTCTCACATCATAATCAACAGAAATTTCATAATGAAATAATTTAAAAGATAAACATAAGGAATCTATTTCCCTATCAATGTAAGGTATAATTATCTTGGCTTATATTTTGGAAATAAATATACATAATTTATAAAAAAATCAATTTTATCAATTTTTATCATCTTTGACGAAAATGTATTTAAATGATTAAATGGAATATTTATGGAGAAAAATACACATTCCAATTTGTAATAACTCATACCTAATATAAAAATTTACAAAATGTGATACATTTTTTTTAATAAAAAAATGTGAATTGATAATGTAATCATTAAAGAATTTATATTTCATGATGAAGGGTAATTCTATACATAATGTATAAGTAAAAATAAATTTTCTTCACATTATTGAAAAAATCTTTAAAAAGTCATCACACGGGAAATAATTAAACCCTTCAATACAATTTTGAGGTTATTTAAACATGGTTAGAAATTTATTTAACAAGTCATTTTGATTATTTGAATTTTTTTAAACATAGATATAGAAGAAGTGTTATTTTTTCTGATGAGAGAAAGAGAGTAATATTTTCTTAAAAAACATTCTCAACATTTATAAGAACCAATGAGAGGGAAATGGTATTGTTAATTTAAAATTTAATGAATAACCATATTTGAATAAAATATTTTGTGTTTAATAAATAAATACCAATCAATTCATCCAAGTGTGGAATAAATGTAAACACTCTTGAATAATGATGAGATTATGAAATAATCCCTTACCACAATGCTATATTGTGAATCATAACCCCCATGAAATAGGTAACATAAAATTAAATTTAAATACTACAAATAAAATTATATTATATATATATAATTAAATGGGACAGTAAATAAACCATACAAAATAAATCATATTTTGATATGGAATATGTCAAATGGAAGTAAAAGTGATATGGGAAATCCCTTTATAATTAAGAAACATCGTAATAAAAAACATATTAAAAAGAATATATCATTAGGTTTATAGTTAAATACAATGAATAAAAATAATAAATGATGTTAAATATTAAATTTGTAGTATATATACGTTTTAAAAGAAATTAGGTCCACAATATAATATGTGTCTCAAATAATGATGTGTTGAGGCAAAACCCTTACCTTGAGTCCATAATTTCTAAGAATGTTTTTTATATCCGATATAATAAACCTATATAATTTTTTTTTATAAATAAACGTTTCTAGGTTAAATCCCTCATATATAAACCATTTACTTAATTTATTTTAATGACATATTACATTACTTATTCTGTTATTACATATCAGGTGTTTTAAGGATGCTCAGTTTTTAATTTCCAAACGATGTTGGTTTTTTGACCATGGTCAAATGGGACATTGTTTAATCATATAATAAATAATAACAATGAAATATTTATAATTTTTATACAGAAAATATACTTTTAAACCCATCCAAGAAATATGGTTATGAAAAATGACCTATGTTATAGTCTTGAAGACATCAAACCGTTCGTAGACAATAATAACCTTTCCATTTTTTAATTATCAAGATGAAAAGGAATTAAGTGTTATTTTATCTTTATATATTATAACTAAATCATTAAAATTTTATTATTTTTTATAATTATATTACATATACCATCCATATGATGTGGTAATAAAAATGAACCTATAGCTAGGTAAGGTGGTAGTACAGTATAAACATGAACAATGTTATCATTTTTCAGTGGATGGTAAGGTAAGATGGTATATGATATATTTTTTACATAATTATTAATATTTAATTAATTTAATATATAAAAATTAAATTCATCAACATGAATTTCTGTTGGAGGTGATGATGGAAAACAAATTACATCGGTTTGCGAGGTGGTAGTCTGCCATACATAAGAACGCTGGTTTTGTTTCCCATTTGATGAAATATGAGATGAATATAGATTATTACATTAAAATAATACCATATAATATTATTTTAGATAAATATTTTATTATAGAATAATGACTTATAATGTTTTAATAGAGGTGGAATAAGAAATAAAATAATGATACTCAGCTAACAATGATACTTCTTCTTTAGACCACCTCTTAAGGATTATACCTAAAGCCTACCTAGATTGGATTTATGATCAAAACCAGGAAACTAATACATGGTAAGGGAATTAATTAATTAATTTTTTAGGTATTATTTTATCCAATAGTTTTTTGATCTATGGAATGGATAGTAGAAGAGGTCCTCTTTTATAACATAGAGGGAGTGGCGTTTTTATAAATACCCCAAAAATTCAACAATGGGAAGTCATTGTAAATAAAAGTGCCCCAAAAATTTATACAAAATGGATTTTAAGGGTGAAATTGTTGATACAGACCTCAATAATTTAAAAATAATCAGGTTTAAAATTTTTATTCTTTTTAACACTAAGGTTACTCACTTTAACCATTTTAGTTTTTCAATACAGTAAGAAATTTTAATTCCTCTTTGTTAATATTAATTATTTAAAAAACATTATTTAAAAACATTATTTAATATTAATTTTTCTAATTCCAAATATGGATTCCATTTAATCAAATTCAAATAAATGATGTTTTATAATACAATTTAAAAGTCGTCTCTCCTAATATGTCGAACAATAATTTTTCATGATTGGCATTTTTCAAGTAATAGATGATCTTATATACAGTTTATGACTAGAAATCATGATTTTATGAATTTAAATTAATAAAAATACCTATATAATACATTAATTTTATTTAAATAATTCATAATTATTGGTTATTTTAATTCATTTTAATGGATAATATTTTTGAATTAAAACAAAACTCAAAAAATCATGTTTTATGCACAAAAATATACTTATATAAAAATCCTGATTTTTTTATTTAAATGAAAATAATTAAAAAAATATTAATAAAATGGTTCATATTTTATTTTAATACAGAACCTAAAATATAATTTAACTTTAAATTACTTTATTTAATCAAAACAAATTACAGTATTGGAAAAAACTGAAAATTTCACTATCACTAAGAAATCAAACATCTCATAAAAATCCCAAAATTCACCCTAAGATAATTTTGATATGATGATTTTAAAAATTATTTAAATTTTGATAAATTAAATTTTTATAATTTCAATAATGTAATTATAATATTTTCTCATAAAAATAAGTAATTTGTTTGCAATGAAATATATATTTTGTAGACTAAAATATCCTTATTAAAAGTTGAGTTCTTTTTTATTTATAATTGTATAGATAAACTAATATTTCATAGGACATATATAAATTTATAATAATTTATATAATAATACTCATACCATCCAATATAATGGTTAGTTTATAAAGGTAATATATTTTTGTGGGACCTTTTAGCTTGGTGTTTCATGTCATGTACACAATCGAACATAATGTCATTATTTTAAAATCTAATGGTGTTAAAGTATTAAAAAAAATTAAAAATTTATGATTGAGGCTAAAATATAATGCTTAGTGATATCACTTATTGAGGGATTTTATCAAAGGAGAAAATTTGTGGTAAGTATAATAGCCATAAGAGTAAATACAATGCCTAATAACAATAATCACATATCAATTGAAGCGTGATTATCATGTAAGAGATAACAAATTGTGAATTAGAATCTATATCTATAGAAATTGGAAGTCTTTTGGAGATATATTTCAATAAAAAAGTAAATTTATATTTTAAATTGATATGATATTAATGAATACCCAATCAAATAATGATTTTTCTTCTCTATAACATTAATATGATAATGTTTTAGAGTATATGTCACACTGAATGGTTATATCATGTCACCGTTATAAATAGAACCTATAGATGTTTTGAAAATATTATTAAATATATGATTGGTGTTATATATGACATATTTCTAATGGTACATTGATGATGTTGGACTATCCGGTATTAGAGGATCATATGGCATTGACACTTCTTCTAATAATGATTTCAATTAGTGTTCTCCATGATTGGAGGTTATGGGGACAAACCTTCCAATATGAATTCTATATGTTTTTATATCATCACATATTTTTGTTTTCAGATGACTGTATTATTCATTAAACATGATAGTATTTTTAATTTATATCATATTTTTTTTACGTATGGAAGAAAAAAGTGATGAAATATACTTGTGATGATATAGAAAACATTGGGTGCGTTATAAGGTATATGGTATTAATTCAAGAAGTTAAGAAGTACTGTTTTTATTCTCAGTTAATGGAATAAGACATATCTTGCTCTTTGATTGAAATAGAAAAATATAATTAAATTTATGGACAAAGTTGTTTAGTAATGAGTTTAAATTATATTTCCAAAGAAAGATCAATCAAGCATCTAATATTATGAGTCAATTATGCATCATGCCTGATGAGATATCATAAAAAATTGATTTTTTGAAATATTATTATTTATATTATGGTATTTGGTGTTGAAAAATTAATTTTTATCATTTATGGGTTCCTTGACATTTCATTAGATAATTATCTTGGACTTTAGGTATATTCAACTAATTCTATTGAAAAAAAGGATTAGGGGTTAAAAATTGAAGTATATACATCATATTATTAAATAAAACATATTTTAATATCCTGAATATATATTATTCTCATCATATAGATTAATAATTATTAATGTTGAGTTTATCATATAAATTCAGTCATCAGATAGATGATATTAGAATAAGTGATTTGAATTACTTATTTTTTATATTATGTTCAAGGTGAAAATAAATATTTATTTATTCACCATTTAGATGAATATATTAATATATAAATATTTATTTACATATATTTCATAGTAAAAAAAATATTCATGAGATTAGCGAATATAATATGTATTTATTGAATGAATAATGTTTATTTCAATAAATATTTCATTAATAGAGGTTTGAAAAATACTGAAAAGGTTCTGTATTCCTT
Source organism: Viscum album (assembly GCA_963277665.1). Classification (NCBI taxonomy): domain Eukaryota; kingdom Viridiplantae; phylum Streptophyta; class Magnoliopsida; order Santalales; family Viscaceae; genus Viscum; species Viscum album. The sequence goes on along the minus strand of OY728119.1, from coordinate 1,856,262,468 downwards.
GTTAAGGCCCTAATGAAAATGATACATTATATTTAAAATCATTTAAATAAATATTAAACAGTTTATTTTGATATTTAAATATTCACATAAAATAAATAAATATATTATTATTATTGTTTCTATTGTTATATATAAAAAATATATTAGAGTCGATATTTGATAAAGAGTCTTATCTCAATTATCATGTAATTATCCTGAAAATATATTCCTTTTAATATCATTTTTAGAGTATTAAAATGGCTGTGAACAACAGTGAAAAAATTTAATTTTTTCAAACTCTATAGATAAATCCTCCCCCTCTCAAGAATATTAGAGAATAATATATAAAAATATCATTGAAATCATATTTGAACAACATGAATCACTAGGTTCATCTATTATAGTGCGTGAAATACAAATATTTATTTCTGGACATTTATGGAAGACATGTAGATACAACTAGAGAAAATATTGTTTGAATTCTCCATCACAACAATAATATGTCTATAGTAGAATAAAAATTGATCATAATTATTTTTTATATTTTAGTTAATTCATGTTTAAGATTATTTATAAATTAAATGGTAAAAACAATTTCTTAGAATATGATGGGGTTTATTTAATTAAGTTTTTCAGAAATTATCCATTGAAACTCATGAAAATACATTACTATGAAAAGGATCAATGCTTCCATGTAACCTAAAAACCATTATATTTGTAGGTCACATACCATGTCCCATTGATCTTATCTACTTTATAATCTCATTTACAATAACAATGATCATTAATTTTAGGCCTAGATACAATATTTTAATGTCCATGACAAAAATACAAGAACTATACTATGATCCCACCATCAAAACACATCAGAAGAACCTTATAATCATTTTAGAATAGCATAAAATCCATGGGATGAATAAAAACATATGTGAGATGGTATTCCCTATATAAAATTATGTGATTATTAATCAAGGTTCAAACTATATATGGGGTGGCCTATATAGACATGGGATACACCAAAGATATAATATGACATTGAACATAAGATGGTGAATAATACACCATACTAAATTAATAAAATAAAAGTAGTCTTATAATAATATTGAAACAATTCCAAAGACACAAATATTTTCTAAAAATGGAGTGATACTATTCAAATCCACATATACACATATAAGGTAAGCTAAACAAAGCTTAAGAACCAGAAATGGAATGTCCAAATGTGAGGTATCCTATTATGATAGGTGTAGAAAATCCCTCACATAAACTCCCATTCCACCCATCCAAAGGTCCAAGAGAATTATCCCAAGATAAAATATCTAGTAGGAAATAGATCCCATTATCCAACTCTTTACCCTTACTTAATTATTTTACATTAAAGTATAAATGTGTCCCATAGGGGCACATACATGTTGTTGTCATTTCATACTGAGTTAGTTGTCATCTACTCCAAAATACCAGTCATAAACCAAAGTGTATCCAACAATTATACAAATATAGAAAAATATGATGAAAACATATCCAAAATTATTAATTTAATTCAGTTTACATTGTTATAAATGGAAATAAGAAATATCTTATGCTGGTAGGATCTATTCATTTTATTCTTGCTTTAGGCCTAGCCCGTAATATGAGATCAAATATTGAAAATATTATTTTACAAGTGGAGGTAATGAAAGATGTATGTATATTGAATGTACATATATAAATGTGGTTATAATGGGTTATGAATTTATCACTGAACTTATGGAAAATGGAATATTTAAGAATAAGTAGGGAAAACCTATATCCATTTCTTGGGGAATGGTGGAAGGGGTTAAAATGGATCAGAGAATCACACCCTCCCCACTCCAATGGATTTGTTCATAAGATATATAGTGCATACTCATTATATACACAATACGATATACCAATACATAATCCCACACACACATTCAATGAATACCATATCAAATAAAAATTTGTTTAAGTGTTACGATTCCAGTATAACAAAATTATTAAAATAACTATTCCAACACATTTCAAAGTGATATGTAATCATGTATAATCAAATGAGAATCGAAGTATGAGACTGTCTAAGGCAGTACATTGAGTTTTCTATATTCACTACTCTTAAAAATTAATAACAATATGAAAACGTGGCTTCAAAATCATATATTTTATTTACCCAACATATATAAAAAATTAGGAATACTAAGTATACAACCAAGAAGGGTATTTGTAGTATTAAATGGTAAGAACATTCCACATTGAAAGATGAATATCAACTATGTCAAAAAATTTGGAATTTTTAATATAAAAATTTCATAAAAGTGTTTATTATTTTAAAACATCCCATTTAAATTTAATTAATAGAACCCCAAATTATTTATAAATCAAAAATTTACATGTATTATGGGATGATTGGTTTCATTTTCATAAGATATTTTATAATTATTCTTAACGTCAAATGGGGTGTAGGTGTGATGACATAAAAGAACTAAATAAAACCTAACATGAAGGGTTTTGGGGATTTAACCACTACCAAAAATAGAAGAAAAGTTTCATTGTAAAACGGAAAACTCACAATTCATCCACCTAAGCTAAACCTCCAAAACATATAGAAAGAAGTAAATTAAATAAGTTCTATTATAATTACATAACTTAAAACAAGAAAATGTAGATTGAGTCACTACAATGAATACGAAGTTGAAAGGAGTGGATTTGAGGATTCCCAAAATGATGTATCACCTAAAAATAATTTCACATCAACTCTTAGAAAACAATTATAATATATTAATGTTTTACTTCTATGATGATGAATAATAGGGAATGACATCACCCAAGGTTCATAGGATCAACTAGAATGAAAGGAAATATAATGAAAAGTGTGGTATAAGGGGTATAACATAATGTCTAAGAATAATGAAATACCCCTATTTTAAGGGATTTCACTTAGGATCCAAATATATACATGATTCAAGGTCACCCAGTTCCAAACGTAACCCCTTGTAGCACAATATCCCCACTGGATTCTCATTACAAGATCATCATATTCTTATAGCCTTCTACACCTCTCTTATGCTATCTCTATTTCCAACTATCCTCCAATCCCTCTAAATCCTCCCAATAATAGTGTTACACATATAATTGAATATATATCATACATTCTTATGGTATCTAATATGATTTTATGAGGGAAAATACAACAAAAAACATCCCATCATTTATTCCCTTAGGACTCGATTAGTTCAAAACCTATATGAGTTGTCACAAAAGGGAAATTAATGACCCACAAAATGTGGGTCATTACATTAATACATGGGTAGTGAGAAACTAATATATTTAGATTAAATACTCATTCACATGATATGATAAACCATTATTATGATAATTTTGTGAAAACCTTCAATGTGTGAAAACCTTTTTTTATCCCTCACCCACACTGATCCCCGTTTAAAGATCTATCATTGATCATTGATCCCCTTTTTGTGGTCCCTTACTAATCACCTTAGTTAAACAATTTTCAATACCTATCCAACACTAATAACATTCCAAAATCCATCATGAACCCTTTCTAAAATCCATATTCAATTATAACCACCCTATGTTTTTATAAATTGTAATTCATTTGAACATGGATTTTTATAATGTACCAATAAGTTATACACATTTTTTAAAAAATTGTTCAAAAACAACAACCATGTTCTATAGATGTGTGACTAAGATAACATCAACATTATTTTTTTTTGGGTTTGGATGAATGTAATGATTTATTTTTTATTCACTAGTAAATTATATTTATTAAATTATAAGATAGTTTGGAAAATAAACTGTACTGGTGATAAATTAAAATTCTCCATGTGTACAATAAATAATGATATATTTGAGTTAAATGTTTCAAATATGATATTATTTACTCTTGTTATTGTCTTGATTTATTGAGATGGGTTTTCATTAAAAATATATTTAAATATACCTCAGTTATAAATATTTAGGAGCCATGGAATCTAATTATGATATGAATGTAAATTCACAACTTTAAAATAATGAAAAAATATCAATTTAGCTATTTTTTAAAATGTGTTAGTGTGTGTGTTTATATATATGTAATAATATTTTAAATAATTTTTAACTATTACTTTATTTTAAATTAATTTAATTAATATAATCAAACGATACTAGTTAAAATACCAATGAAATTGTTACTTTTAAAAGAATGATTTCCTAGCTAATAATAGAGGATGCTTGATGTGAGATTCAAGTTCCAACTTCCCACTATTTGAATATTAATGATAATTATTTATTAATACTATAAATAATAATTAGTAAATTAATAATTTTATAACTATAATTAATTATTTAATTAGTTATTTATTAAATAATAATTAATAAAAAATAATAATGTAATATGTAATGTTATCAATAGTGTAAAAATAATAATGAATAATTAATTATAAACTAATTATATATTTAATGAATAATATAAATTATAGTTTCAATGAAATCTACCTCCATGGAACAAAATGAATGTAATGAAATAGTAGTAAGCACACATGTCTGAAGACTTGACCCTAGGACCCCTAAACCAAAACCATCGCACTGCCAATAGTGGGACTAATAATAATGAAATATATAAAGATTAGTAATGAAAAATTTATTATTTAACTAATAATGTATTGAAAATTAATTAATAAAAATTAATAATAAAACATAATTGAATTATTATTAATCTAATTATTATAATTAATAATTAATAATATAATTATTATTAAAAAATAATTATGATGAGAAAGTTTTTTAATATAATGTAAATCAATTCAAATATTTTGTATTACTTATTACTCCTTAATTTTTAATTACTATTAGTTACATTATTAATTAATATTATTTTCATTATTTTTTATTTTCAATTAATAATTATAATCTTTAATTGAATTGGTGTTTTTTATTAACTAAAATATTAATTACTGTTAGAAACGTTATTAATTATTTTTAATAATATTAATTGAGTTATCAATTATTTATTTTTATTAATTACTAGTTTTTAATAATATATATTACTTAAAACAATTATTTAGTAAAATAATTATTTATTACTAAAATTTTAATCATTATTAATTAAAGTATTATTATCAATGTTTTTATGGTCAATGAAGTCGTAGACCAATCAGTCATGAACATGGTTGACATATAGGGGTTTGTGTGTTTGATAATACTTGTGTTCATGAGTACATGGTGAGTGATTTTTCTTATCATTCCCCAATCCATAAATTCCTTTAATTATTATTAATAGCGTTATTGTTAATAATTATTAGTGTTATCCCCCATAGGTGGCATGTGTGGAAGGGGTCAGTGGGGTGTGGGGAAGAGGTCACAGGATTAAGATATAACTTTGGTGAATTGTGTTTTAATTAAAAATAAAAAAATTAATATATAGTAAATAATTAATATTGTTTAAAATGATATTATGAAATACTATATTAAATTATATATTGTTCTTATTGACTTCTTTGATGTTTGTATTAGTTATTATAGAAAATTATCATGAATTAACTTTTTTATTACATTATTAATTGTTATTAAATACACCCCAACCACCACCCCCAATATTTATAATATTTTTTATTAATAATATTATTATTTTATTAATAATTAGATTATTTTAATTTAGTATGAATATCATTTTCAGATGTATTTACGATAGATGAAGTAGTAGATAAAAGAGAAAGGGGTTCAAACTTAGGTGCACACTGGAAAAATACAGTACGCATGTAAGGTGCCTTCAGTCCAAGGAAAAGAATTTTCCTACCACAATGCAATCATGACACCAAATTGTAATATGATAGATTGATTTTGGGTTTATCCTTTTGTGGATGAGGTTTGTGTCATGCTGAAATGACCCATATTTTCCACTAGACCTTCCTCTGAGAATGTCTAGTTTTGAGGGCTCCTAAGGGCTCATGGTGGCTCATTTCAAGAGTTTTACAACATTCTAGTTTTTCCATCGGTACGTCAGTGTGTCGGCATTTCAGTGTGTTAGTGAGTCATGGGGTGTCAGTATTAGTGATTCAATGGTGAATCTATATAAGTGAGTCAACGAGAATTGACATCAGTGTGTTGAGGGAATCGGTGTCGGTAGGTCAAGGCATCGGTGAGTCCAGGGTGTTGGTGTCAGTAGGACAAGGTGTCAGTAGGTTATTGTATCAGTGAGTCTAGGGTATAAGTGTTGATAGGAAAGGGAATGGGTAGGTCAGGGTCTTGGTGACTCGAGGGCATCGATGTATGTAAGTCGAGTTTTTGGTAGGTCGAGGCATCAGTAGGTCACGTCAGTAGTTCACATGTAGGTGGCTCAACGTCGGGGACTCACCCATCAGTGACTCATTTCCAGTTTTTCCAGTTTTTCTTAGTTTTTCTAGTTTCACCCCTATTATGTGTTTTTATTTGTTTAATGTTAATCCATCAAGACACCACTATCCTCTTCTCTATATCCTCTGTTTCTGAGATAAATTATTAAATCTCAATTAATTCCAATAGGTTAAATCCCCCAACTGCGTGGCCTAACTACGATCCAATATTTATGTACCTCAAAATGGCCTCCCTGATTTTAGGATCTGGCCTCTTCTTAAGAAGAGATCCTTTCTTCCTTCTTCTCTCCATTTTCCCTAGGTATTCCTGGAGACTTATTCTGAAGACGATTCATGCACCCATGCTGGATTCCTACCCACACAACCTTGGAGTTCTCATACAAGTTGTGGCATCCCTTATTATTGGCGCAAGATGGAACATCGATCATTGATCATCCAATATGGGATTTCCTTTTGATTCTCTTTAATTGTGCATTATACAGGGGGTATATTGTTGTTTTTATAAAAGGAGTTGCCTGATACACTTCTTGATATTAGAATTAAACAATAATTTAACTTGATGAAAAGATAAATTGCATAGCTAAACTAATGGGTAGGGAGTGTCTTGATGTTTTATCAACTGTTTATTTGTTATCTTTGATTGTTATATAGTTTTTATTACTGTATGACATCGGAAAATCATGACTATTAGTGTCATTTTCTTTTGAAACAATGATACTCAATATTTCATGTGGTAATTTGAAAAATGGAAGTTACATGAAAACTATTTGATCACGTACACACAGTTGAATAAAAATATTTCCTCGGATCAAACCTATTTTCTCACCACCCTAGTTATATTAAATTAGAAATTAATGAACCCATATCGTTTGAATTTTAATATGCTTGGTTTGATGGTTGTGGTTATGTTATGTGTTTTTTGGTCAAGATTATGTGGGCTTGGAATGTGAGTTTTTATAGGGGTATGTGTTGGTATCTAAATAAGAGAGATTAATTTATTGTTCAGTGGATGACCTTTAAGGTAGTTGAACTGCCTTTATGTTGTGTTGTGTTCATGAAGCGATGTTGAGTAGTAGGACTACGGTGTCTTCATGGAATCATTGTGCAGTGGGACTACATTGGGGATTTGTTTGAGCAGCGGGGCTGCAAGGCTATATTGTGAGATACAAATTGGGTCTTATCACTATAATGACTGATAGTGGAAGATGTTGAAAATGGATATGCAGTGGGACTTTCAATCTAGTTTTGTGTTTTTGTGCAGTGGGATTATAGTTTGGTTTAATTATTTGCATGGTGTGGTTGATGTTGTTAGTTACATGGTAGTGACATAATAATTTAAAGTGAATCCCCTAAAATAAATGAATGTCCTTTGAATGTAAAGTGAGGTTGTTTTTATTCTTGGAAGTGGTAGTTTTATGGTTGGGAATATTGGATTAGTAGCAAAAGCAGTGATGGTGTCGTCTTGTTGTCTATTGTATGAAACATGTAGGTTGGGGATGATTTTTTTTACCTACATATATGTATATATATTTTAATTCCTATTAATTTCTACATGCACCCCACCCCTTGTTATGAAATATGTGCTGATAACCTCCATTCCATGGGGGAGAGTGTCATTCCCAACATCCTGGTGGGAAGATGGACGGATGGTTACTGATTTTATTCCTCACACCCTCTTCTAGAACTTGCTACTTTGGCTTCTCCAGGTAGGCTTTAATGGCTCTAGGATTATCAAAGTATAATATCCTTTGACAAAAGGTTAATTTAGGATGAGGAAATGTGGTTTTTGTAGGCCACATATATTTTCCCAAGTATCATTAGGTTGAGTCCCATGTATCATCGAGTGTGGTGGTGGTTGTTCAAGACAAGGTTTCTTCGGGCGTGGCTGTGGTTTTTCTATCTCAAGTTTCGTTCGGCATATCCATGGTTATTGTGGCTCAGATGTCTTCTGGTGTGGTGGTGGATCTTTTGGCTCAGGTGTCTATGGGCATGGTTATGTGTGGTGTTTGGACCAACTGTGTGTAGGATGGTTTCAGCCATGGTAATGCATGTCGGAAGAGTGGTAGCATCAAGACGTCAAATCGTTAATAATGGGAAACGAACCTGTGGGTAAGTGCTGTGTGGGTTACCTAAAAGTCTATGTGCATATATCATTACTTCACATTACTTGTGTTACATGGGTGAGTGTGCCTTGGTGAGGTTGAGTGGGATTGTATTTCCTTGGTAAGTGATTGGGGTTATATTGTTCTCTCACAAGGTCTTTAGTATGTTATGTCACTTATACATGAGTATCTTTAGTTTCCCAACTGAGTATACTTGTATTCTCAACCAGTATGTGTAAAATTGTTTTCATGTTTATAATAGTACCTTGAGTACAATGTCGGAGCATACTTGCTTTGGCATCAGGATAGTTTCTATTTCTATTTAGCATCTTTTCATTGGTACTTTAGTTAGGAGTTTTTCTTTCTTGTATCAGTTTTACTATACAACATGCATATAGTAATAGATTATTGACATTGAATTTATGTTTAGTCTCTATTTTTGATGGGATCTATCATCTTATCTACTGATATAGTTCTAAAAAAGGGTAATTATTTCCATTTATGAGAAATTTTTTACCCTTGGTGCTAGTCTCTACATCGGGTCCTACTGAATGTGGGAATTGGGGGTTATTATCTCTCCTTCACCTTGAGGAGGGAAGAGAATGACACTTTTTCATACCTTCTCTCATCTTGGAGAAGGTGGGTCAAGAAAAAATGGTATTATAGGATGATGGTTGAGTGATATGATGGAGTTCAAGGTTAGGAATAGTGATGATTGCTTGTGATGGTAGGGAAGGAGTGTTAGGAAACCTTGATACATGAAATACGACAGGGATGACCTGCTAGGAAACGGTATTTTAAGGTGCCCCATGATCCGATGTAAGGACTGTAGACCTACTAAACGCCATAGTGAGGCTACAGTGTTTGCAGGGTAGAGCTCCTAGGAAATATACATGCATCATGATGACTTTTTTTCTTGTGTATCTTGGGGGTTTTTTGAATTTAAAATAATAAATACGTTCAAAATAATTAAAAGGAAATTTACATACTACTCAAGATTAGGAAATTTTTGTTTTAATTTTTAGTTATTGAACCAACACATCATCCTCAAGTGGTACGAGAAGTCAAGGCCTAGAAAGTTGATCTGATTGATTAACAGAGGGCCAATTGGAAGGAGGAGGACGACCAGTGGTAGAAGATTATTCATTCCTTCCAGCGGAAGACATAAGGAAATTATGAGGGAAGTATCTTAGATATGGAGATGGAGAGATGGCTTGAGGAGCTGGTGATCACATTCAGCTTGATCTGGGCTCCAACAGAGTATTTGGTAACACGGTAAGTGGTCTATATGTGAGGAGTGACATGTAAGTGGTGGACAATTTACCTCAATGAGAAGAAAGAAACTGACATTTTTAGACTGACAATGAGAATGTGTTCTTGGAAGACATTTTTTCATCCATGATGAAGGATGAGAAGAGGCAGGAGCTTTTCTCCTTCCATTAAGGGAGTATGTTAGTGAGGGAGTTGGGTATCATGTTCAAGGATCACATGGGTCTCTACACATACCTCTTTCTGAATGAAGATTCACGGGAAAGACACATGGAGGAGGCACTCCAACATTCTCTTCAGTATGTTGTTACTCCCTTTAATCTAATGATGTAATTCGAAGTTAAGAAAAAGGTTGAAGTAGTGTATAGGAAGCACACACTAGGATGAGTGCCACAAGAGGGGAGACATCCGAGTTCCTCAAAGGGAAAGGATGTCAGAAACATGTCGACAACATTAGGGCCTTTCTTGTTTTAGCCAATGGGGGGTACACCTCAACCACTATAGTTCTGATCTCTTGGTCCTCACCCTTTCACAATGGGACTAGGAACAAGGTGCATTATCTATGTCAGCCATGGGTATCTTCTGAATTAGTTCCATTTATGAGTGTTATACAGTGGGGGTGGGTTGGTTTAGCACCCACCTTAGTTGTAACATTTTCCAATAAAGGCCTTCCAGTAGTAGGGGCAGTGGGATCCCACTCCACTGAGGGTGTACAATACTAGATGATGTCGAACTCAAGAAGCTCCATAGAGACCTCATCCAGGGAGAGATTTGGGTGGTGTTCGATATACGAGGTTTAGAGACTACATGGCCAGCTGAGCAACACAGAGCTAGTAGTTCCAGCTGGGCCAAATGTAGTTCGTGGCATGACCAGTCTGTTTGGTACTATTAAAATTTCCTTGTTTGATTCAAAATCATCACACTTCTTTGTTGAAACCATTCTTTTTCCATTCCTTAGGTATATATGTCTAGAGACATTCCATGAACATAGTGTTGAGTATTCCTGAAGGAGGTCAAACTATCATGTTTGATGTTTGTTGAGGATGTAGACTGGTGTTGGGGTTGCATCAGTCAAGTGGGGGACTTCTTATCCTAAAAATGAATCCATACAAATTCCATCATAGGAATTAGCTGGTTGTTTTCTGTGCATGATGTTATTAATTAATTATGTAGAAGATTTTTGTTCTCAGATATGGGAAGGCATCATGTATATTTTTTTGGAAAGCAGAGTTGCTAGGAGGGTAGTCGGCGTGTAGAGCCCCTTATTTCTGAATTAATCCAGCTATCAGTGGAATCAGTAGACATAGAGATGGTGGATGTTCTATGGATTATTACTGAGTCCCTGGATGTCTTCCTTGAAATGGTTGTGACTCTACCCCCTTGGCATGATGATGAGTTCAATATAGACTTACAACCCGGTGCCCTTACTATTTCGGTTTCTCCCTATCATATGGTTCCTTTTATGTTGCGAGAGTTGCATATTCAGTTTGATGACCTAAGGAAGAAGGTTTATATCTAACCAAGCATGTCCCCAGGGGGTGCTCCTGTCTTATTTGCAAAGAAGACAGAGGGTGGTATCTGTATTGGCATAGACTACTGGAGACTAAATCCAGTGATGGACAAGAACTGATACCCCCTCCAGAGGATAGATGACCTTTTTCACTAGTTAATGGGATCAGTTTGGTTCTCTAAGATTGACCCGGAGTATGGATATCACCAGTAGAGGGTGAAGGAGGGTGACATTATTAAGATTTCTTCCAGGTGCAGGTATGGGAACTTTGAGTTTTTGGTCATGTCATTCAGCATTACAAATGCACCAGAAATTTTCTTGGGGATCATAAACTCTATTTTATATGAGTATCTGGACTAGTTCATGGTCATGTTCATCAATGAAATTCAGATCTAATGAAGGACATATGAGGATCACGCCGAGAAACTAAGGAAAATTTTGGAGGTCCTATGACACCACAATCTCTATGAAGAGTTGTACAAGTTCAAGTTATTGACATGAGGGGCACACTTACATGGAAATGTGGTGTCCCAACAGGGAATAGTAGTGGAGCCGTTGAAGGTCAATGCAGTTGTTTCTTGGGAATCACCCAAGAATGTGGTAGTGCTTCATAGTTTCATTTCTCTGAAGGATACTACCATAGGTTTGTACCCAGATTCTATCGAGTTGAGGCTCCATTTATGCCTTTGAAAAAGAACTATTAGGCTTTCATATGGGGTCAGAAGTTTGAGGAAGCTTTCAGTTATCTAAATGGGAAGCTGGTCAGTGCTATGGTGATAAGGTTTCTAGAGGAAGGGGTAATGATCGATGTGTTCTGTGATGCATGTGGTGTCGACTTGGGGTGTGCACTGAGAAAGTTATGTACTTATGAACGTAAATATCCCACCAAAGACTAGGAACATACCATGGTTGTGTTCCAACTAAATTTTTAGCAGCATTACCTCATTGGGGAAATCTTTATGGTCTTCAAGGATCACAAAATCTTGAGGTATTTCATCTCCCAGTGAGAACTAAACTTGTGATAGTAGAGGTGGATGGAGTTTAATCCAGGCTAAGAAATCAAGATATCATACACATCAAGAAAGAAGAATATGGTGGAAGATGCCTTGATCAGTATGTCACAAAATCATGTAGTTCGAGAGTTCGTAGATTCTTAGAAGCCGATGGAGGAGTTGTCTTATTTTCATCTAGGATTGACAGTGGAGGAAGGTAGAGGCTATCTATTATTGATGATAGTGCACTCTTATTCAGTACGACAGGTAGAGGAGTCTCAGTGGGGAGACCCAGAGGCAAAAGTGAAATGTGATTTTGTTATCCAAGGTGATGCACCTGAGGAATGGTCGGAGGATAGTCAGAATCAGATGTTGCTCTATGGGAAGTTGTTTTTCCTGATGGCTATGTGCAATGGTGTTCTTAGTGAGTCCTATAACTCACCTCTGGCGGTACATCCAGTAGTCTCCAAGATGTATCGGGTCATGATAGGTCAGTTTTGGTGGCCCATATTGAAGCAGGAAGTGGCAGAGTTTGTGGAAAGGTGCCTCATGTGTCAGTAGGTGAAGGATGAACTTCATGTTCTCAGTGGTCTGTTACAGCCCTTATAAATCCCCGAGTGGAATTGGGGTGATGTATCGATGGATTTCATCAAGGGACTACCCAGGTCTAAGGAAGAATCTGTTTCTATTTGGGTGGTGGTTGATCGAATGATGAAATCTTCTCAATTCTTAGTGGTTAAAGAGTCATGAAAATTAGATGCCTTAACATAGAGGTACGTGGGTGATGTGGAAAAACATCATAGAGTTCCAAGATCAGTATTTTTGGATCGTGATACAAACTTTATCTCAAGAGTCTGGAAGGGATTAAAACATTATATTCCACCCATCTATGCCTTAGCCTTGCTTTTCACCCTCATATGTATGGGAATATGTAGAGGAATATCCAAACATTGGAGTATATTATGTGGGCAAGTGTTTTGGAATTTGGAGGATCTTGTGTATGACAATTGACCCTAGTAATGTTTTCCTACAATAATAGATATCACTCTTCCATTAGCATGTCACCATTCGAATCCTTGTATGGAATATTGTGTCGGTCACCTATGTTCTGGAAAGAGGTTCTGGAGGTAGGTATTCTTGGTTCATAAGTGGTGCAGAGCACAACAGAGGAGGTTCATCATGTGCATGAAAGGATGAAGGAAACTCAGGACTTGTAGAAGTCGTATGCCAATCAAAGGAGGAGACCCTAGGATTTTGATGTTGGGGAACACATGTTCTTGAATGTATCCCCTTGACATAAACATTTGAGGTTTGGTAGGGGGAGTAAGATTTCTCCTAGGTTAATCGGACCTTTCGAAGTGTTGGGATGAGTTGGTGAGGTTGTGTATCATCTGGAATTACCCCTGCGGTAGGAAAGAATTAACAAAGTTTTTCATATCTCTCAGTTCATATATTATCCACATGACGAATCCCATGTCTTAGACATGGGAGTGTTTGATATCGAGGATGATGTGACATTCATGGAATTACTGTTGAGAATTGAGGATCGTAAGGGTAAGGTGCTTCGTGGATGGACCATTCCCCTATATTGTGTCCTATGGTGGCATGGTGGCATCAAGGAGAGTACCTGGGAATGGGAAACACATATGCATTCCTAGTACCCAGAGCTATTTTGAGTTTTGATGTTGTGTTTGATTTGTGCCTATCTTATAATGAAGCATTTGACCTTTCTTACTGTATGATAAGTTGTTTCGTAGTTCTTTTTTTTGTGAAAAGTCCTGGCTATGGGGATAGGAGGACCAGATCCCCAATCAAGATGCATTAATGTTGTTGTGATTAAACCCTTTCAGTAAGCCAGTTCCCCTCAAAGTGGATAGTATCTTGATATGGAGGAAGGAACTCCTTAATCCAATGTGACTAGATGGTGTGACTTTTGGTGTTTTTGTGGTTACTCAAATTTTTCTATAGTTATTCTAGAGATAGATGAGAGAAGTGTTCCTAGATGTTCATTTTCCCCTCTAGTTTTCAACACAGGGTGGTTTTTTGATCAGAGGTATCTTAAGGGGTGGTAGTTCGGACCTCTTTTCTTTATGTTTAGTTTTAAATTCTAGAGAATTAGAATAGTTTGAGAGGTATCTACTATAATATCCTAGATTTTCCCCAGGACCATCCTCTATGAAAGTCCACTGTGGATGTGTTCCAGGGGCTCTTGTTGGATAATTTCAAGAGATTATCAAAATTCCAATTTTTTCTAGTAGCATGTCAGTGTGATGGAATGTCAGTTCATCAACGAGTCATTTGGAATCATTATCGGTGAGTCAAGGGGGAATAAGTATCAGTGATTCAAGGGGCATCGACATCAGTGGGGTGAGTTCGTTAGTGTAGATAGTTTAGGGTGTCAGTAAGTCAAGGGCATTGGTGTCAGTAGGACATGGCATCTATAGGTCAGGGTGTCAGGGAGTCGAGGGCGTCAGTTTCGGTTGGACATGGCATCGCTAGTTTGGTGCATCTGTGTGTCGAGGGTGACATTGTCGATAGGACATGGCATCAGTTGATTAGGGCATCAGTGAGTCGAGGTCATCGGTGTTAGTAGGATAGGGCATCAGTAGGTCTGGGAGTTTGTTTGTTGAGTCCATCTATGTGGGTAGGTCATGGAATCAGTAAGTCATGTTAGTAGCTCACCCTTTAGTGGCTTAGCATCAGTGACCCATCACTAACACATTTCGAGTATTTCTAGTTTTACCCAATATTTCCAGTTTTTCCCATGTAATGTGTTTTCTCCATTTAAAGTTAATCTATCAACTCACAGTCATCCACTGGTCTATCTCCACAATTTCTGAGGGAAATTATTAAATATCAATAAATTCGAACAAGTGAAACCACAAATCCACATGGTCTAATCATGATCTGAATTTTAATGACATAGAAATTGTCTCCCAAATTTTAGGATCAGGCCCCTTTTTAAGCTAAGATCCTCTCTTCTATCTTATTCTTGTTTTCTCTGAGTTCACATAGAAAATTCCTTTGGAGAAGAGTCATGTGCCCATGATGAAGCCCTTCCCGCTCAACCTTGGAGTTCTTCCTGAATGTCACATCATCCCCTATTCATGGTTCAAGAAGGATCTTTGATCATTGATCATCCACGTAGGGATTTACATTTGCTTATATTTAATTGGGCATCATGTTTAGTGGTTATATTAATTTTTTTTGAAAGGAACTATAGGATACTCTTCTTGAAACTATAATTAAACAATAATTTAATATTATCAATAGATAACTCATGCTACTAAATAAGGGGGAGGGTGTATCTTGATGTTTGATCACATTTTTATTTGATATCATTGATTATTATATGGTTTTTGTGACTATATGAATTCTGAAAATCATGATTGTTGGTGTTCTTTTCTTACTCACCGGTGATACTCTATCTTTCTTATTGTAATTTGAAAAATGAGAGTAACATGAACACCGATTGATCACATATTCTTGGTTAAATTAAGAGATTCCCTATAGTCAAACCTATTTTCTTACTACCTAAACTATATTATAGTGTCAATTAAATAAAAATTATCAGTTACATTTGAATACGCTTGGTTTGATGGTTGTGCTTATATGTTGTGAGTTCTAGTATGGATTTTATGGGTTTCTTATGTGGGGTGGTATAGGGTGATGTGTTGGTATCTTAGTCTGAGAGACTGATTGACAGTAGAATGGATGAACATATAGCTTGCTGAACTAACATTATGTTGTGTTACGGTGATGAAACAGCATCGAGTAGTGGGACTATGGTGTGGTCATAGACTTGTTGTGTAGTGGGACCACATTAGGGATTTTTTTGAGTAGTTGGGATACTAGGAGAGATTGTGATATAAGTAATGGGTGGTATCACATTGAAGATTGATAATGGAAGGGGTTGAACGGGGACATGTAGTGGGAACGAAAATCTAGTTTTTTGTTTTTGTGTAGTGGGATAGTAGTTTGGTTCTGTTCATTGTTTGGTGTGGTTACTATTGTTTATTTCTAGATAATGATTGATTAATTTAAATTGAATCCTCATAAATAAATGAATGGAATTTTAATGAAAACGAGGGTTGGTTTACGTTTGGAAGTTGTTGTTTTATGGTTGTGCATGTTAGTGTATCCAAAAAAGCGGTTCTGGTGATGGATTATTGTATGTTGTGTGAAACTCGTAGGTTGGGGCTGAGTGTTTGTTTGCCTATGTGTATATATATTTATATTGTAATTCCTTTTGATTTCAACATGCACCCTACTTTTGTTGAGCACAATGTTCTGAACACCTCAATATCATTGGGGAGAGTGTGTTCCCTAACAACCCAATGGGAAGATGGTTGGCTGGTTACTAAATTTATCCTTTTATCCCTCTTTCAGATATTCCCATCCAGGATTATCTAGGAAGTCTATAAAGTCTTTAGGATTACCAAAGTCTATGATCCTTATAGAAAAGGATTGTTTCGGACGAGGGGATCAAGTGTTTGGGGGCAAGGTATGTTTTCCAAAGTATAATTGGGTTTAGACCTGGTATCTTCAGGCATGGTAATGGTTCTTCTGTCCCATGTGTCTTTTGGTGTGGCAGTGGTTGTTCTGGCCTAAGTGTCTTTGGGCATAGCGGTGGTTGTTCTAGTCCTGGTGTATTAAGGCATTATGAATTTTGTTTTGGCCCAAGGGTCCATGGGCATGGTTGTGTGTGGTTTCAGAACCAGGTGTGTGTGGGAAGGTTGTGATAGTGGGAATATGTGTGGGAATAGTGGCCATGTCAAGATGTAATATCATTAGGAATGATCTACTAACTAGTTGTAATGTTGTGTATGGGGTTCCAAAAATATGGTGTGCTTATCTTATTACTTAACTTGACTTGTGTTACATGGGTGAGGGTGCCATACTAAGGATGGGATGGTTAGTATTTCTTTGGTTGGAGCTTCTAGTTAAACTATTTTCTCACAAAGGACTTAGAATGATCACTCACTGGAGCATGAGTAGCTTTAGTTTCCCTAATGTGTATACTTGTATTCTCACCCTACTTATGTAAAACTAATTATAGGTTTCTAGGAGGACTTTGGGGACCATGTAAAACCTTAATAGCTCGGGCTTCTAGATTATTTCTGTTGCTATTCAGTTTCTTTTCGTTGGTACTTTACATGGGAGTATTGTCTTGCTTGTATCAGTTTTACTTTTGAACATGCATGTGGGAATGGATTCTTGGAACTAATTTTACTTTTAGTGTTTGGTGTTGCTGGGATTTACCATCTTTTCTCCTGATATTTTTCAATAAAATGTTTAATGCCTTACATTTATGTGAGATTCTATACACTTGGTTCTAGTTGCTACTCGGAGGCCTAATGAATACGGGACTTAGAGGTAATTATCTCTCATTTACCATGAGGAATGATGGGTAGGTCACATTTTTTCCTTGCCTCATCTTAGAGGAGGGTCGTGATACTTGCTAACCCAATCTCTGTGTGGGTTTTTATGTACTATATCCTATTAAGAACTAATATATATATATATATAACATTATTATTTTCCATTTTAATAAAATATTATCTTTAACTATGCATTAATAATGATTTATCATCATCGTCGTCATTATTATATTATCTATATATTAAAAAAAGGCCAGAAATCATTCCAAAAAGAACATTAATGGATGTTAACAACATTCTAAAGTAAAATTATGGTTCCAATTAGATTTTAAATAATAATTTCTAATTACTTTATTTAATGACACTACAAAAATTAAGGTATTATTGTTGCTAAAAAAGTGTTGATAATCGAGGTGAAATTAAAAGGGGTTCCCTTTTATCAATGCGAAAAAATAACAGATAATCAAGTTGTTATTAAAAGGTGTCCCTTTTATCAATGCTAAAAAGTGCTAATAAAGACCGATCTTATTAATGTTTTTAAATAAGTGCTAATAAACTTTTAAAAATTTAAAAAATTTAAAAAATTTCATCAAATAGAAGGGGAGGGGTGTCTAAATAAAGCTTATCCCCCTTATAAAATGATATTGAAGCACTCCACCCACATGCCCTAACCCCCCCTCAATGCACCAGCCTCAGCCTCTACCCTTTACTAACTCTAGAACCACTTTCACAAACCTTTGTGCGTGCCCCTACCTCCCCTAGATTCGAACTTGAGACATCTCCCTTGTGCGCTTGGACACTTTACCACTCCTCCATGTTGATTTTATCTCCACTTAATGAAATATCATTTTTTATAATTAAATATATAACGTTATATTTATTCAGATATAAATATATATTTATATTAACAGATATATACTTATATTAATATATATATATATATATAGTTATAGTAACACATGTATATATTTATTCGTACATTAATATATATATATATATAGTTATATTGTTTATATGTATATTAATTCAAATTTTAATATATATTTATAAGAGCAGTTTTAAATACAAATATAAAATATGTTTTTGTGTGTGTATCTAAAAATTAATAAATATATACATACATATATACAAGACACAGACAAACACACACACACAGAGAGATATATATATTGTAAATGTGTTATTGTAAGTATAACTATACATATTTATATATATTTACAAATATTATATATTAATATTTATATAAATATGTATAGAGAATATAGAATATACATATCAGTTTGTTAATACAGACACACACAAATACACACACACACACATTATATAGGTATATTAATATTCATATATTTGTATTTTAAATAAAACTAATAGAAATTTTTTTAGATAAGGATTATATATTGAGAAATATATTTGATATGTAAATATGTTTAATTATTTATTTATAAAATTCATTTTTTATGTTGGAATATATAAGAAATGTGTATATATTGTTATATATTTGATTATAAATAATAGTACATTGTGAAAAATGATATAATCTCAAATGTATAATTTCAATATGAATGTAAGCCCTTAAAATAACTTCATTCCGAATTGAAAAAGGAAAAAATACCCTTGAAAGGATGATGAAATGACATCGATTGCTAAAAAATTTGGGTATCTCAACTAAATACTATATTTTGGAGGACTTCAGGGCCATTTTTGACCTCAAAAAGTGTTGTAAAAGGTTTCCTGGCATCTCTATCCTGTAGAGCTCATCGTAGGATTTTATTTTATATGTGATAGTGCTCAAAAAGGCACCCATATAAAAAGTTAGGGCTGTTTGATATATTAGTTATGTTTTCAACTTATTTTTGATCATCTACTATTATTTTGATTACTTTCTTCTTCAAATTGTAATTAAATTATTAATACTCGATGATAATTAAAAAATCATTAATTAATAATATTTTTTGAAATATTTTATATGGAATTTTCTCTACGTATCTTAATTATTATGTGAAAATATCTTTTCTATACTTATTTAAAACATATTTAAAAAATATATATTACATTTATATCTATATAAATATATTTATAGGTAAATATATCAATTTAAATGAAATATTTTTTTTTTTGAAATATACCATTTATCAGCGCTAGTAAAAAATGATGATAAAGTACCCCCTTTATCAGTGCTACTAAAAACACTCATAAAGGGGGCCCCTTTAACAGTAATAAAAAAGTGTGCATAAAGGGGAAGCACTGCTAAATGTACCTTTTATTAGCATTTTTTTGTACTCATAAAGGTACCGACTTTATGATTTCTTTTTTTAGCACTGTTAAAGGGTGGGACTATGAAAAAATATTTTTTATACTGAGAATACATGAATTTAATAACAGTTAAGGATTGTTTATAGTTTTTTTCTTGCATGTAATAGCATTCTTCTATAAAAATATAATAAAACTAAAAATTAAAACATACTTAAAACATGTCCAACATTCACAAATACATATATCCTAGAAATTTTTTAATATATTTTTATGTAAACCCATAATTGTCACTTTTATTCAGATCCAATAAAATATATAACAGGCATTTTTTTAAACAATAAGTAAGTACACTTGAGTGAACATCTAATTATATGTTTTAATTCAAAAGGAAAGATACTTTATTTTATTATATGAAAAATTAAAACTATGATTCAATTACACAACCATTTCATTGAAATATATATTTTATTTTGAGATTTAAAATTTTTATTATTGAAACATAATTAACTTAATCAAATCATTCAGAAATTTACAATTATATTCATATTGATGATACATAACTACTATATATATATATATATTATTTTTAATAAAATCATAGCTATCATATTTCTAGAGTAGTAATTTTAAAATTATCTCAATCAATGTGACTTATAATATAACCATAAAATAGTTACTCGAAACATAATTTTAATAGAATGAATAAACATTATTAAATGAACGAATAAAATTATATTCTAATCAACTTATAGGCTGACTTCAAAAATATGACTAAATTTTGTGTCTTAACATGAATTTGTAAAATCTATGAATTTTATTTGTTTTTCATGATGTTTATTTTAAATTTTATATTAATTTTATTTGAAAAATCATATAATATTATTAAAATATAATTTTTTGATGAAATTTGAATTCCTCATCAAATTACAAAAAATAAATAACTATTTATTATTTTTTGGTTAAAAATTGTCAGACTAGTCCAACATGAAATCTGAAGAAATATATTCTTGAGGATGATAGTGGAGTCTATGAACCTCTCAATCCCAACAGTTAATTTAACATTATATTTTCTATCGGATCAAACATTCATTTTTGATATAATTATAGATTAATGTCTAAATCCTAGTTTATTGACTCAATACTCTATGATTAGAGAATGAGTACTAGTTGTAGTTACCTCAGTGTAAGATATTAGTAGTGGAGGATTGTTCATAGTTTTTCCAAAAATACTAGAAAGGTGGTATTTGGGTTTCCTGATAGGTATTCAATTTCTTCAATTTTTAATTTTCTTATTCTTACTTATGAATCGCAGGGTGGTACAGTTCATGGGAGGGGATATCCAAGGTAATCCCAGTTTAGCTACATTCCATTTTCTATTTTTTTATTCTAGATTCTTGCTAACAACTTCTATAATGGAAACCCATTCATTTTTTTCACGAAATAGGCATGGGGAAAATCTTGCATCTACAAATATTATTTACACAATTTATTGAATTTTTGATCTTTCTAACATGTATTTTCATATATGATATTCCAAGTTTTCCTGGTGAAAATTTCTAAATTTATCAAGAGACTAAAAATTAAAAAATTTGTGACATGAAATTTTACTATAATGTAATTATATTATATGATTAATTTTGGAATATAATCTATTTATTTGTATTTGGGGACACACAGCAGTAAGTAATGCCTTCCAAATTTTATATCCACAGTCATTTGGTGGTTCTTGAAACTTGTTCATGGAATTTTTAATAAGAGTAGTAATCATTTTTTATAATGGGGTTTGATGTTTGAAACCATTATTAATTATACAAATTTTTTATTTTACTATCTGACTATCACGTGTCATAAAAAAATTTCCATTCATATTAATCACCCTACATGGAATAATGTTTGAGATTATAAATGATCAACTATTAAGGGTATTAATTTTTTAGTGATAGTGATGAAATTGACGTGGGGAAATAAAAAAACATGGATTCCCTACCCTACCCCACATGAAATGGTAGTTGTATTGAATCCCTTTTGATTTAACTTTTGGGCCATTTTACCATTTATTTTTATATTATATTTTCCAATTATTCCTAGTAAAAAATGAATAAATTTACTTAGTGATCCCAAATTTATAGTTAGGTGAAAGTAATTCTTATTTAAAGAATTTTATATTTTCTGATTTATTTAATAGTATCATCTATTTATGAAAATTTAGGGATTCCATGAAATAACTTCATTCCAAGATTTACACTTATCGATCATTTTGGTGATTCTAAAAAATTGATCATTGAATTTGTAAGAAGTGTGGCCCACATTTTTTAAGACGATATTTGATATTTTAGTTTGATGTTAGTCATATAAATTCCTTATTTTATTATTATAGTGTTACCCTACTTTGAATAATGTTTAACACTATTAATAATAATTTACTAAGGGGTTCTTGTATTTAATTATAGAGAAGTAAATGGGGTGGGACAAGGATGGGTCATGGCTACCCCGACCTGCCACGCAAGCAATGTGCCTCACCTTTTCCTATACATTTCCCTACGTCTGGGGTAGATTTTTCATTCCCCTTGTTTTAGGATGATTTATGCCTTACCTTAGGGTCATCATTGTTTAAGATGAGGTCTATTGTTTTACTTTGCTTCAAGTCACATAAATTACTAATTTTATTATCCTAATATCACTTGAAAGATGAATCGTCTCCCTTCATGATCATCATTCTATGTGGAATAATGTTTGATATTGTGATGAATTACAAATAAGGTATTAGTATATTTTATGGTATAGAAGTGAATGATGTTGGGAAGGGACAAATCATGGTTGGCCCGCCCAACCCCTTGGGAAACACACCTTTCATTTTCGGATGCATTTCCCACCATTTGGAGAAGATTTGTGCCTTTCCTTGTGCCTTGTTTATCATTTTTGGGGCATCGTGGAGTGTGAGGAATTCTAAAAAATATCTAAAAATGTAAAATTGTATGTATTAAAATTTATTTCTTAAATAATTTTATAGAAAAAAGTAAATAATTATATATATATATATATTTTAATATTTGTAGGTTGAGAAAACTATGGATTTAAAAAAATAAAAATTTAAAAAAAATATATTAGATATTAAAAAATTGTTTGATTACGTTATTGTTATTTTTTTAAAATTTTACATTATAATTTTATTATCAAATAACATCAATGATCATTAATAAATTATGAATTATAAATAAATAATAAACACATAAATATAATTTTATCTTTTCGGTCCTCTAATAAAAACATTTCCAATATTGTCTCACCTGGTAATTTTTTTTGTATATTGAACATAACCCATTCCTCACCCCATGTGGAAAAAATTTATATTATTCCCCCAAGGAAACATCTATATGCTCTAGGATTTCTCTTCACTATTTCCATCCCTATTTTGCTGATAATAACCATTCATAATTTATGTTCTACCATTATCATGGTATATTATAATACTATCTCAACAACAAAATATATGGAAAAAAGTTTCATAGGACTGTTATTGGTTAAAATAAGTTTGAAAGGTTATATTCCTCACATATCATAACACAATCTATAATAACCCAATTATTAAATATTTATGTATCATATTCTCCTTATAAGAAAATTGTGAAAATATAAAGTAAAATAATTATAATTTCCTTATAATTTTAGTAAAAAATACCACACCCAAAACAAAGATAGATAATATATTATTTCCCTTCCCACACTAAAGGATATTATGTTTTTCAAATCACTTTTGTAATTTAATATGGTTTATGCATTTCTAGATCACTTGATTCACACAAGGTTTGCAAAAAGTAAATTTTATTTCCATGAATGTTCAATGGAATTAATATGTCCTAATATAGAAATTCTATAAATATCAAGGGAAATATATTATTGTCTTAGAATATACATTTTACTTTATAATTAATTAAATGTCATTAAATTTTATAAATGAAATCCTCCCCCCACTGTTGATTATACAACACAAGTGGGTCTAGTATTTTACAACGACAAAATAGAACAATTTGAGATTATAGTGGGTAATTTTCAGATATATTTTTTCATCTTACTCTAGGAATAATATTAGTAAGTCTTTTATTCATAAATCATTTTGTTCCTTTAAAATTTGTATATTATGTTGTATTCCTTTGGATAAATGTTTCATTATTTGTTATTTATGTTTTAATGGGTAAGCTTTGTTGTTAGATAGGTTTAATTACTTTTCATCAAATACTCCCTCACTACCCTATTGATGCTATTATTTTATGTGACCTATTTTTAGAAGTTTATTTGGATAAGCCACTGCTTGCTAATTTTTGTTTTTGATTGTTAGTAACTAGCACAAACAAGGAGAGTGGGAGAGACGAATCACGAGAACCATATGTCATGTTCTTAAAATGATGTAATGTTATTGTTTTTATTTTATTTTCAATACCCTATGAACAAAATCTTGTCAGTGTGTTAAAATTTAAACTGCTATGATGGCCTTCAATTCATGTTAGAAGGATTGCCTCACATCCAATGTATAAGTGGGATGTCTTGGAGGAGAATAAATTTACCTTTAATTAAGTAGTTCAAATATGTTGATATAACATCTTGATATCTTTTTAATCTTTTAAATGTAGATTATCCTTATAATGGACTCTTGTCATACTTGAAGCATCACTATGGGACAAAATGATATTTATGTTTATACCTTTATATCTTAACATGAATATATTTATTGTGTTTTTCTTCATTATTATTATTTATACTATATATAATTAAATATAATGGATTCCTTAATTATCATCAACAAAAAAGTCTCTATAATGTTTATCATGAATCACATTCAATTGGAAATTTTGTGCCACATAAGATAATTTAGTTTGTAAATATATTGCGGTATGATTGAATCATAATTTGAAACATATGAAATAATTAAGAACAAAACTATGTTTACCACAAGAGTATCATCCTAACATTATTCACAATATAATAATTGGATGGAGTTTATAATTTTAGTGATGTTTTTGTTGTAATTTATAAATTTGTTTCAGTATATATCATATAATGTTTTTAGTATTTTGATTAATGAATGAAACACACAGTCCTTCATAAATATTTGGTGGCACGGTAGATGACATTGAAATTTTTTCATATATCATGATATGTTTTAAAATATATATATTATTATAAATATTCCTATATATTATACTCTATAATTTATTAAAAAAAATTAGTATTTTTTGTGGTTGATAGTTTATTTTAGTTTTAAATAATTATTAATATTTCTTTGTAATTTCATTGTATTTATCCCTATGTTCCTATTAGGAAATCGATGTTTTTATTATATATTTCCATTTACCTATAAAATAATTATAGATATTTAATAAATCATTGAGATTTTTTAATTTCAAATATATCTATCATTTTTATAAGGTTTTAGGATGTTATAGACTTCTACATTTGTCTAAAATGTATTTTGATGGTCATGGGGACCTAAAATTTTTATATCAATAATTATTTTCATAAATAAGTTCCCTTCATTGTGTGGGGGGTGGGGAAAAAATAAGTGATGTACTCATTAATGTATAAAACTAGCGTAGAATTAATAAGTTATGGATTGTATTAAACATCTATTTGTGGAATTGAGTATTACCAAATGATAGAAACAACTTAAAAAAATTAAAAATCATCTAAAAAACAACTTCATCGATGGAAATAGTTATGAAATTATTTTAAAATATTTACATAACATTTATTTATGAAATTGATCTAAATATGTTTTCTAATTATTATTAATAATGATATTTTAAAACTAATAAATGATTATTATCAAAGTTGGAATCAATTTTTAAAGTGAAAAATAATTTTTTATTAGATAATTAAAATATAAAGATCAATAAGATAATATACTATGGATTTAAATGATGATTTCATGTCTATACTTGAAGATATTATAATTTTCAAAAAATAACAATGATTAAAATTCATGATATGTTTTTTTGATTAGAAACATTATTTTTGTGTTAGCGCATGAACACACAAAAATATAATACAAAAAACTTTTATCATATGTCCCCAAGTTCCCCATGAAAACATCTTGAAAAAAATGTGATATAAATGAATATGAATAAAAGTAAAATCTATTTTTTCAATATACCTAGTTAATATAAATATTTACCATAAAAGATTTAAAAAAACATGAAAAATATAAAGTTTCGATAAAAAATAGTTTAAAATGACTTTTGAGAATAAACAATTGAGAGAACCCAACTGATGGGGTGGTTAGGGTTGAGACTCATCCACATAAGACATATTTTCAGAGGAAGAAACTATGACTGTATAAGAAGGTGTTTTCTAATAATTTCTATATCCTAGGTTGTTAAAATATTTTATGATTTTAATGATTTGGACCACATATTATTAATCAAGGTTAAATCTATGTTGCTGAGACACAGCCATAGAAGTCTTATTTTATAAGTAAGTGGCAAGGATTTGACAATTTGGGGATTTCTAGTAATTTACACAACATTGGATATTAAGAGGGATTATTGTATTGAATTTCAATCTCATTGAGGATTAATAAATGATAGATATTTAAGGATGTAATATGTTATAGCTTTTTCTCTTGGTGGTTATACCATGAGAGTTCTCTAGTTCTTTAATTCAAGTGGCCAACTCAAACTAGTTTTATCTTTCCTTTCTGGATGTATCTTACCAATAAATTTTTTTAATACATTAATCTATGAATATTTCATGATTTCAACATAACCTTCAATAACCAACATTCATTTATTTTTCAATGATATTAAATCATGATACAAATAAAATATTAAAAAAATTGAAAATAAAATTCATGTCTCAAAGTAGAGTATAATTTGATACTTAAGCTGAGTAAAAATAAAACCAAATCTAAAATTGAATTTTATAGATTTTGTTGAGTTAAACATAACGCTTAAAGAATCCTAAGAAAATGAAAATGAGAGCCTTGAAATTCATATTTTTTAATATTAAATAACTATACCATTGTACAATATTAAATATAAATTATTTAAAAGGAAAATTAAAATGTATAAATCATAATTAATAAATACTTCAAAAAATTAGATATTCCAACTTTTGTAGATCTAATTTTCATTAAATCTAATAATTATTTAAAACAAAACACAAGTGTTAACATTAAAAACAAAAGATAAAAAGGATATATTGTAAAGGATTATAAATGATAAAGAAGATACAAAGAAATGAAAAATATACCATAACATATTCAAAGAAATAATTTTTTATGGATACCTATTTCACAACATGTTAGGTAGTTTCTAGATGGGGAAAATAATACTTTCTATAGGGGCTGAATAATTGTGGGCCATGAGAAGTTGCTAAGTGGTCATAGGGGAACCTATTGTGGGGACTAAGTGGAAAATAATATTAGTTATAGGGTAAAAAATGGTTACCAAAATCATTATTAAAGAATTATGTCTTGTTTAGGTTTGATTATGGTTGGGGGGACTTAAGGATATATTGAGTGATTCTCTCAACTTATTCTTTCTCTATAATACATATTATTTTCTATATAAAATAAATATGATGTATTTTACATTAAATATAAATAAAGAAGCCTAGTTATAGTGGACCATTAAATCAAGGTCTTCATAAATTGGTATAATTTTTAGAACCATAAATATGGAAGATATTTTTTAGATAATTACTTTCGTGGGAGGGGAGTGTTGTTGGATTCACTAACATTGGAGGAGACAAACTATTTGATAACACACACAGGTGGAGGATATTGCCAGAATTCTCTCACAGTGGAGGGAAATTCTACTATATTCCATTATTGTAAATACAAGAAATGTAATACCTTATATTTATGTATGAGTTTTTATTTTAGAGTAAATTATAATTTTTTTAGTGGATGAGATAGATTTTTGAAAAGGGAGTATGAATGTAATTATTAAAATTTTACATCATAAGGTGATGTTTTGTGTTATGATTTAAGACCCTAGAGGGTTTTTAGTTTAATAAATAAATATCATTCTCTTTGGGGTGAGTTTTTAATGTTTTTTAATTTTTTTTCCAATGTTCATTGATAAGTGTGAAATATTTTAGAGAAACTATGTGATACCACAATCATGGGGTACTTTTCAGTTCAATTTATGTTGTCAATATTTTATTTTTATAATTAAAACATGGTTTATCATAAAAAATAACTCTTAAAAAGATTTCTTTTCAGGTGGTATGGGTCTGGGACTTGGTCTACGACTTATTCATGGTTAAAGAAAAACAATCCCATTATGCAGTGGGATCTGGTGTTGAATTGCATGGTTGGTACATAGTTTGTAAACCATGTAGTGTAACCATGTTTGGTGAGGAGTTTTGGTTTCATTATACATGTCAAACCCCCATTTACCCATTAAAAATTAGTCATTTACCAATTTTACTTTATGAATTTGCATCTCAAACCCTCTTCTTTCTCTCCCATTTCCACATAATATCCTCCCATGTTCCATTATGTCCTCCCTCTATTCCTATAAGGGATATCACATAATTATTATAGTCAAGAGACCATGGAATGACTATGACTCTTTCTAACACTTATTTAATTTTTCTATAACATCGGTTCTCATTGTAAAGACATGGGTGGAGATTCCACTGGATTATAATGAAAGATTCCAAATATGATGGGGCTCTTATGCTTCTTAGATTGGAGATGTCTCGAGAAAATGTTTTCATCTTGTTTTCAAAATTTCCACTAGTGGTACATGGATTTTTGAGGTTTGAAATCGTTAATGGGAAAAATTAAATTCATAATGTTATGGTTTTAGTTCTATATGATAGGGATTTATCTCTTATTAGAGCTAGGGGCATGCTAGATACATTCAAAGGATTGTTGATGTAACACCCAAGTGGTTTTACGAAATATTTTCTTTAAATAATTTTAATTATTCAACAGATTTCATTAAAAAAATCTCATGTTTAAATAAACCATGTGATTCCATTAGTATAAAATGGTCATTATAACATAGTAGTTAGGTTGGTGGAAATAAGTATAACTAACTTATGAAAATGTATTGGGAATGAAAAAATATAAATCAATTATATTTTTGTATTTTTGTTAAGTTATTTAATAATTATGAATGAAATTAATTTAATATGTTAGTTATATATCTCATTTAATATTTCTTATTCATCTAATTGATATTTTGGTCATAGTGTATGAATAAACACTATTTCAGGTATAAAAACCTATATTTTACAAAAAGGTAATTTTTGACATTTTAATAGAGAACCCATTTTAAATTTCTATTTTAACACATTAATAAGTTTTATATGAAAAAATAAAAAAGTTCATTGGAATAAAGATATAAAAATTTACTTTGTATGGTTTTTTGATATTTTCTGATAAATTTCATTTTGATGACTTATAAGAGTACATTAAGTTACATTTGGAAAAAAATAAATCAAAATAATTTATATGGCTAAATCATGTAATTTGATTTTTTTAAGTATAAATATAATATATTTTTATCATTCAACATAATTTATATCTTTAGAATTAAAATTACATTGAACTTATATGGAAAAAAATTTAATTTTTTTTCAAAATTTAAACTTTTAAAATTTTCTCTCTTTCCAAAAATATGATTAATTTCAAATGAATTACTATTAATTATGTAATTTGAATTTTGAAAAATATATTCTATATTTGGAAGTAGTAATTCCAAATTTTTTAAATAGAAAAATATTATTTTTTAGCATAATTAATAGTAGTTTCAGAAATTTTTACTAATACGGTATAAGGTTTAATTGGGTGAGTAAGGGTTAAAATAAAATTATTTAATTACCCTAAAAATTTCACTAATATAATTGGATGAGTGTTTTTGAACCTAAATAATCCGTGGGTCAAAATTATGTCTTTTTTATGCCACTTGGATGATATTTGGACATATAGTTTATTTTATTTAATGAAAACTTTAATGTGCCTATCTCAAAATGGAATAACTATATAATTTTTAATAAAAGGTTATACAAAAGATAAATTAGACTTTAAATAATAGTATTAAAGATAAAATATTTTTCTTAATAATTATAATTTAATATCATTTTTTTGGAAATAAATAATTCCCTTAAAGACTTATAATTTAATGATGAAAAAATTATGTAATTTTTGACAAATCAATTAAATAATTATTTTTAAAGAGATAATAACCATTAAAAGACGCAAAAACCTACAAAAAACTCATTGGTCAAATGTATATCAACCATAACTATCCAAGGGTCTAGTTATTGATCATTTATAACCTTATAGAAGATATTTTGATAGTTATATTATTTAATGTAAAGTGATGATAAACATATCACATACATGTTATAATAAATATAATATTTTTAATGATTGATGATGAAAATGTTATATTCAAGTACAAGTATTATTTTAAAATATATAGAATTTATCTTTGTCATTGTATTTTAGTTTTTATCATTTTTTTAAAAAATAATCATGTTATATAATTACACAATCATATTGTAGTAATTATTTTATTACAGAAAATATCAAATAAATATTATTAAAAATGATATAATAAATATAAACTAGGATATTTAATATTTCCAATTAATTTTATAGATTAACTTTTCCATTTATTAATATACTATTTTTTAATTTACCATGATATCATAATATTTTAAATAACTAAGTGTCAATTAAAATGATAATGTTTAAATTTTAAGAAACACTTGTCAAAAATTTATTTATTAATGAGATTAAAATCTTACACTTTATAATCTTTGAAATTGGGAAATTATTGCAGTTTTTGGATGGGGTTTTATTTTATTATAAATTAATTTTTTTTGTTGATCCCAAAAGTTCCCCTCAACCAAATTATAAAAGGGAACCTCCTACCTCAACTCTTCCCATCATATTGAGTCTTCATTCTCTACCATAAATTGACCATTTCCTTTCTCAACTTACCTATTTACATTCCAGTTGTTATTTTATTCTTCAAATACAAAATATAAAGATTTAATATAATATTTCGAGGGAGTACATCGACGAAGATGTAATATTTTCTACAGATTCTTTCAAACGTATATCTTTATACTTTGTATACAATTTTTGTTTGATTATAATATCATAACACTAGTATCACATATATATTGATATTTTATTATGATTATGAAACAACCATATTCCATAATTTATAAATCTTATGAAAAATGAAATCACCACATGTGCGTACATATTGGTTATTGTCTCCATGTCGTTGTGTAATAATTTTTCACCACCACCCTACATGGGTGGGTACAATGATTGAAATAATGACTATATATAATTAATATAACATTATATTTATTCTAAAATATTATACATCATCCACTTTTATACCATTCAACAAATATGGGAGTGATATTGTCGCTCGTGCGTACATACGGTCTACCGTCTCTATAATTTGATGTGATTCATTCTATATGATCATTGTTTAAAAATGATTATATAATTTATTGGAATGAATAAATATGATATATATTATACTAATATCACTATTAAACTAATATAACTATATCCTATGAATAGGAACACTAACTTATCTGACAAAATATGCATAAGAAAATAAATAAGTTAATGCCTGATAGATGAGTAATATATTACTAACAAACATGTGGTGATAAAATCATATATGAAATTAGAAAAATGACTATGATTCAGAAATAATCTAATTGAATTATTTAAATCATTATATATATGGTTCAGATACATACCTAGGAAATAGAACCTAAGGTAAGGGATAATTTATCAATATCATTATTATTCAAGATTGTTTATACATAACTAGTTAATGGATTATATTAATGATCCACATCAATGATTCCTAAATATGTAATATTTTTCCTATTATTCTAAAAAAAATCAAAGTTCATTTTAATCATTGAATGGTTTTTATTAAATTGTACAAAAGGAATCTTTTTTCATTTTTCAATACGAGGTAATTTTTGACTTATCTGACAAAAGTATGAGAAGAATGTTTTCCTTTAACTTATAACATTTCATGTGTTATTAAGTTTTAATAAGATCGTAATTCAATTAATTTTCCATTACAATATTTCAAGGTTATTTTCAAATAAATTATTTTTCTTTTAAAATTATCTATTATTTTGAGAAAATAAAACGTTTTTGAAGAATAAATTTTATTTTCCTCAAGATTTAATTTCAAGTGTTCTATAAAAATTATTTTTCATATATGAAAAGTTATTTAATATGGTTGTGTTTCACGTATACTATCCATATTATTCCTATGGTTTGATTATTTTTATTGTGGAATTTTATTTATAAAATAAATTTTTTACATGAATTATATTTGGATTTATTGATGTTTAAGAAACCCATTTTATTCCTTGGGTTAGGCTATGTTGAAAGATTTATGTTTTTGTGGAACAAATAAGAATGGTTTAGTTTTGATATGATCGGAACCTATATCTCCTTCTAATTCATTAAGTAACGATTTATATTTCATGAGATAGACATTTCTATAACCGGAAATGATCTCATTTCAGTAGTACAGGGCTGAACGAGGATTGAACTCGGTTTAGTAGTGGAATTTTTCCACTATGATGGTCTTAGAAATGAGCCTTGAATAATATGAATGTATTTTATATTCTTATGTGTATGAAAAAAATTCATGTCTAATTTTAGGACTTTTGGGATTACATTAAATGATTTCAATGAACATGTTTTTAATCCCAAGGCCTGATATCACGATCATTCATATGCATGATATGATTTTAAAATGTCATGTTCCTATTCATTATGATTAATATATGATTTATATCTATTTTTTTACCATTACTGTGCATCTGAGCTCAACCATTCATATGATTTTCCATGGGTCCTAAATAATTGTATTAATTAAGAGATATCCAAAAGGGGTCTAGTTATGACTAAATAAGTAGGAGACAATTAAGATGTCCTATAAACTAGTTTTTTTTGTTTCCCAGTTTCTAAATAAACGATTCTTATACTATTATGTCATAGAATTATTATATTTTATAATTAATATTATTCAATTTTGAATTAAAATCTATTTATGTAATGTATGGGTCATTATAGTCACTATTATATGTAAGGTATAGTTAAGCTTTGGAAATAAAGATGAGAAATCCATAATAAAGAACCCTAAGGGTATGTCGATGTATATGTTACAATCCTAGTGTTTTAGAAATGATCTTAAATAACCCATGATAAAACCTTCAGTGTCCTAAACTATAATTGTATTCTTAATTATGTGGTTTTCCATTATTATTAGTGTTTCTCAAACTATGATTCTTGGTTTTAGTTAATGGAAGGAACCCGAAGGAAACACCTTAATGAAGAATGAAATGAGAAATGAAATGATTATACTCAAAATACACAAAATATTATGGGAGATAGAGTGTGAAATATTCTAGCTATGCTCATATAACATTCTAAAGCTATGAATAATGCTTTACTTACAAAGAATAAAGGGAGTAAACAATATTCTGTTGAGTCCTTCATAACTAAGCGTACAAATTCTTTCTTTGGGTTTTTTGATCTATTAGTGGTTGAGAAATTGATCAGTACCACAGAAAATATATTTTTAGTTATCCAATATTCACAACATGATAAATTCAACTTAGTAGTCTACTATTTGGAAGGTTATTCTGATTAATGGTATAACCTTACTAATAATATGATACAAATAAAATAAATTGAATCCATGGAATGGGATGAGTTCAAGAACTTATTTTTCCATATGTACTTTCCTCATATTTATTGATCAAAGATAGAGAATGGGTTATTTTAACTTAATCTAAAGGATGACAAATCTATTGGTACCTATGAATAAAATTTCACAATATTCTCAAGGTACACTTCTGGAATTATTTTCCAACATAAGATTATAATTGATCGATTATTTAGTGGCTTAAACTGAAGTATCTATAGGTCATTATCCAAAAGGGACTTCAATATATATAAAGAAATTGTTGGAAGTTCTATCAAGGTAGAGATGGATATTGTATTAAACCATCTTTCCTATGGTTTTTATATGAAGAAAAAAATAGAATTGAAGGGAAAATATAAAGACCACAATGAAAAGAATATTAGTTTTCACATATGCTCAATGTTTGGAATCAATTGGGGATTAAATATTATTATAGGGACTAGAAAATGTTTTAGGTGTGGATGGGAAGGTCATCGGGTAGTTTAATGCAGATAAGATGGAAAAAAGATGTCTAATGATATGAGTACAGAAAAGGCTACACTGAATGAACCTTCTCCTCTTAAATGATACAAGTGCGAGGAAATGGGGAAATATGCCAATCATTTCCCTTCCCCAAGGATTATTGATGATGACTGATGTCATCAAACAATTAATGATAAATAAAAAGGTATTCACATGAAATCACTATCATCAATGTGGAGTATGATAATTAAGTGGAGAAGGTACACATACCATCCACTCCGCAGTAGAAAATCTTTTATTTGATTTTTGACTCACACACTCTTTTGTTTCTGAGGAATTTTCTAAGGGTATATATATATATATTACATCACAATTAGATATTTAGTTTTATGTGACCACTCCTAATGTTAGGACGGTTGCATAATAACTTTATAATCATGTCCTGGTTGAGGATTATGGGAAAGTGATTCATGTCAATCTTGTGATCCTTCCTATAGAGAAATTTGATGTGATTTTTGGAATCAATTTGATTTTTTTATATAGAACCCATATTAATTTTTAATTCAGGGAAGTCTTATTTCTTATTCCAGATCAATCAATGATCATATATCGATGCAAGGATGAATATAACCTTATAGTATAAAATTATTCCATCTTGTAGGTCATTACCCCTATAATTGAAGTTTAAATATCACAAATGGATGGGAAGAAACAAAAAATAAAGAATACACACATATTATAAGAGTTTTATTATGTATTTATGGAATAATTACCAGGTTATCCACTGAATCATGAGGTTCAATTTTCAATAGAACTCATACAGGGTGATTTGCCTATTTCAAACACACCTTATATAATGTTCCCAATTGAGTTGCAGGAATTGAAGGAGAAAATCCATAAGAATCATGAAAAGTTATTCATACTCCGTAGTGCATCACCTTGGTAAGAACCTATTCTATTTTTTATGATGAAAGATATATCAATGAGAATATTCATTGATTAATGAGAACATAAAAAGATCACAATCAAGAGAAAATATCCCCTTCCCTCATTGATAACTTATTTGACTAACTATGTGTAGTTCAATAATTTTCCTAAATTGATATTTAATAAATATTTCATCATCTAAGGGATGGAAGGATGATATATGAAATATGGAATTCCATACAAGAAATGAACACTATGAATTTATAGTGATGCCTTTTAGTCTTAATAATGCCTCTGTTATCTTCATGGATCTTATGAATAGAGTCTTCAAAGACTATCATGATCAGTTTTTGATAGCATTTATAAATGATATTCTTGTCTATAAGACAAGAAAGGAAGAGCATGAAGATTACATGACAATTGTACATAAGATCATAAGAAATGAAAATATTTATGAAAATTTGAACAAGTGTGAATTTTGGATTCATAAAGATTCATTTTTGGGTTACATAATCTCAAGAGTGGGGATATTTGTGGATCTAAAAACCGAATTTATTGAAAGTTGACTGAAACCAACAACAGTAACAAATATCTTAACTTTTATTAGTTTGTATTGGTATTATCGATGTTTTTTTAAAATATTTTTTATGATTATCTAATCTACTCATCATATTGACACGGGGAGGAGTTAATTTCATGTGGACAAAAATATGGGAAGAGAATTTCAAAGAGCTAAAAAGAATGCTAGACAATGCACTTGTGCTCACACTACCTTGTAGTGGATAAAGGTATGTTATATACTACGATTCATCTAAGAAGGAGATGGGTTGTGTTCCCATGAAAAATGATATGTTGATATAAAATGCCTCGCAACAATTGATAATCCATGAGAAAACTTACACAACTCGTGATTTGAATTGTGTTGCAATAATCACTACACTGTAGATATTAAGTTGTATATATTCATGGTGAAAGGTTTGATATTTATATTGATCATAAAATTTTAAAGTATATTTTTTCCAAAACGGAGCTGAATAATTTTCAATGAAGATTGTTAATGATTGAAAATGTTAAATACATTACCACCTTAGGAAAGTGAAAAAGGTGGAAGATGCTTTGATTTTGAAAGACCATGCCAGCATATCGATGATAAGGATCACAAAATATCCACAATTTATGGACTTTCATTGGTTGGATCATGACATTTTAATGGAAGGGGAAAAATGCTATCTTTATAAAATGAATGTTAAACCATCTATAGAAGTGATGATTTAGGAGGAGCAGATAGAAGATTAGATATAAAAAATATGGTGTTCAATTTTCTTGAATTCAACCTTGATTATGATGGAATAATTAAGTTCAATAACTGGGTTTTTATTCCTTCGATGCCTGAATTAAATAATAAGTTTTTTGATAAGGTTAATAGTTCTTCATTCTCAATTCATCCTATAAGTACACATATGTATAGGGTCCTAAAATTGTATTTCATGTGCGATGGAAAGAAATGTGATGTTGCCAAATATGTCTCTTAGGGGTTGGTTTTTCAGCCAGTTAAGAATGAGATATAGAAGTTTGAGGGGGTGATACAACCATTACCCATACAAGAATAGAAATGGGAAAACATCACTATAGAATTTTTCATTAATCATCCCAATACATCAAAAATATATAATTCTATATAGGCTATAGTTTATCACCTTATGTAGGTGGATCGCTTCCCTTCTATTTGAAAGGATTTATCACTTAATTGGCTTTCCATGATATATAGAAAGGATGTTTCAAGATTTCATGGTGTACCATTTTCCATTATATCATATTGGGATCTGATGTGTACCTCAATGTTATGGTGAAGTCCTCTATAGGATCTAGATATAGAGTTTTGTTTTAGCACTTCTTATCATCCTTATAAAGATGGTCAGTTTGAATGGATAATTAATACACTTGGAGACATGTTTAGATCTTGCATTATGAATTTAAAATGTGGTTGGGATAAACACCAATCTTTGGTATGATTTTCAAACAAAAATATTTTACACTATAGTATTTAGATGTCTTTTTATGAAGCCCTATATGGAATTAAGTGGAAAACACCAAATTTATGGGATGATTTTGGGAAATAAAAGCTATTATGACCTGATCATGTTGATGAAATGGAATAAAAGGTCAAATCAATTCAACAAAACATAAGAGCAAATTAGAGTTGAAAAAACAGTTATGATTAAAACCAATTAAAATTCCTATATTTTGAAATGGGTGACATGGTGTTTCTATGAATTCCTCCATAGAGGTGATTAATGAGATTTGGAAAGAAATTCAAGATGATCCCTATGTACATCGGTCTTTTTAAAATTTTGGATCATCATGGGAAGATAACATACTGATTGGAACATCCACTGAATATCAATCAAGTTCATGATGTGTTCTATGTATCTATCCTAACAAAGTACATACCTAATCTATTACTTGTAGTAAACCTATAAGTTTTACCTTTAGATCCAGATCATTCTTATGCATAAAAATCGATACCGATTCTGGATCGTAGTGAAAAAGTTATTTGAAATAAGACCACTTTATTGGTTATAGTTTTAAGGAATATGCAAGTATTTGAGGATGATACATGGGAAAATGATGACGTGATGAGGCATAGGTATCCAAATATTCTTGTATCCAAGTAATGAATTTTGATGGAAAAATTATTTTAAGGGGGGTAGAATATAACACACGGATGTTTTCATTAAATATTTTATTTAAATAATTTTGATTCTTAAATAGATTTCATTACATGAAATCTTGAGTTTAAACGAACCATGATACACCCTTAGTATAAAAATATCATTATAACCTAACTATTTTGTTAGTGGTAATAATTATAATTAACTTATTAAAGTGTATTTTGAATGAAAAATATCTATCAATTCTATATTTTTATTTTTTATGTGATTTAAAATTAGTAAATAAAATTAATGAAATACATTTTTTATATATTTAGTAAAATATTTTTCATATTCATCCAATATATATTTTTTGTCATAGGGTATGAATAAACCTTATTTGATATATAAAAACCTATATCTTTCTAAAGAGAAATTTCACACCTTTTAATTTAGATCCCTTTTTAAAATAATATTTTATCTCATTAATAATTTATATGTGAAAACAGAAAATTGATATTAGGAATATGGATAAAAATTTACTTTGGAAGAGTTTTTTATATTTTTCTGATAACATTAAACTGTTAATAAAATGAAAAAATAGACTAAATTATAATTGAAAACAAGTTTGTTCAAAAATGTAATTTATATGGTTGAATTATAATATTTAATTATTTTACAGTATAAAAAGATTATATTGTTATCATTAAATTTTATGTATGTCATTATCATTAATTTTACATTAAATTTAGATTTAAAAACAATTCAATATTTTGTACTATTTTAACATTTAAAACCCATTACCTCTTTTTGAAAATGAGGTTAACATTCAATTAATTAGTTAAAATTATTAACATTGAATATTTTAATATGGATTCCATGTTTCTAATAATTATGTAAAAATTATGTAAATATATTACTTTAATTAATGAGAATTATGAATAGTAACTTTGGTAATTCTTATTAGTACGTTAAAAGCGAAAATAAAGTAATTAAGGGTAAAAATAATATTATGAAATTACCCTAAAACTTTTCCTAATATCATTGGATAAGTGTTCCTAGACCCAAATCATCATTCAATCGATACAGTGTCCTTTGGATGCCATTTGGATCAGATTAAGACATTGAATTTATTTCATTTAAAGAAATGTTTAATATGTATTAATAAAATTTTAATAATTATATCATTTTTAATATAAGGTGATAAATAAGATAAATTTTACAATAAATAATCATTTTAAATAAAAAACATTTTTATTTGTCATGATGATTTATTTTTTAATTTTTTGGAAATAAACAATTACTTTAAAGACGTATACTTTAGTAGTTCATAAATTATTAAATTGATAAGAAATAAATAAAATAATTATTAGTAATGTGAAAATAACCATTAAAATAACCAAACACTTGACCAAATGTTAATGCTCGTGTATATCTTGATCATAACCATCCAAGGGTCGAGTTATTGACTATTTGGATCCTTATAAAAGAGATTATGACACATAAATTACTTTATGTAAAGTGATGATAAAATTGTCACATTCATATTTGAATAAATTTAATTTTTTTATTCATAGATGATACATAAGAAAACATTTATGATAAGTATTATTCTTAAATATATAGGATTTATATTTTTTAATGTTTTTTATTTTTAAATTTTATTAAAGAAATAAACATATTAAATAATTACACAAAAACTGTTGTTTAAATTATTTTATTAAGGGAAATATCAAATAAATATTATTAAAAATATTAAAGTAAATATAATTTTGGATAATTAATATTTCCAATTAATTTTCTAGGTGATCTAGAACTCTTATTAATATAATAAATTAATTGGTTCGAATTTAACTTGTTAACTTAATATTTTTTTTAAAATCAATGAATGAATCGTGTCAAAATTAACTCTATTTATTTTTTACTAAAATATTGTTTTATTTAATTATTTATAAATCATAAAACATTTATAAAAAATATATAATAATAATTATATTATTTTAAAATCTCTTAGTTATTTATTTATGTTCTAATTTTCATCAATTTAGTAAATAATGTATCCTTTTAATATTGAAATATTTGTTACCCTATTAAAAAGTTAAATAGAATAACTAAATGTTAAATAAAATGATATGGTTTAAATTGAAAAAAAATTACAAAATTTATTTTTTGATGATATTACAACCCTATCTCATCTCATATTCTAAATTGGGACATTTTTTGGTTTTGAGATGGGGTTTGATTTTATTATAAATTTATATTTTTGGAGATCCCAAAAGTATCTCTCACCTCAATTATAAAAGGGAAAATCCACTATCACCTAGTCAATTCACATTGAGCCTTAATTCTCATCCACCCCCATACCTTTTTTATAAACATCCCAAGTAACATTATAGGGTTATTTATTCTTCTTCAAATACAATATCTAGTACCATTTTTGGGGTAATATTTTTTTCACCACCTCCTTAAATGGATATGTATAATTAATAAATAATATATATATATGATTATTATAACATGATATTGATTCTGAAATATTATAAATCATCCACTTCAATACAATTCAATAAATATGTGAATGATATCATCACTCATGCATATGTACGACTTACATTCTCCACGATATAGTCTGATTCATTCTACATGGAAGTCATTAAAAAACTATTATATAAATGAGTTGGATGAATAAATGTGATATATATTAAATTAATATCATTATATAAATGATAAAACTATAACCTTATAAGAGTAATAATAACTTATCTAACAAAACATGTGTAAGAACATAAAGAAGTTAACGCTCGATAGATGAGTAATAATGTTTATAACAATTGAATGATAATATGGTAATATAATATATAATAGAAATTAGTATGATTCATAAATAAGTCAACAAAATTATTTAAATGATTATACATGATTTTCAGTTATAAACACAGAAAAACATACCTGAGGTAAGGGATAATTTCACAATCTCATTATTATCAAATATTTTAATAAGTAACTATTCACAAGAATATATTTATCATCCACATAGATGTTTCCTAAATATGTTGTATTATTTATATTCTTATAAAAGTATTTAAAGTCAATTTTACCTATTGATAATTTTTTATTAAATGGCTTGAATGAAATCCTTTGTCATTTTTTTATACATGGTACTTTTTGAAATATCCGACAAAGGTATGAGAAGAAAATATTATTTTAACTTATATATCATGATGGGCTTTTAAATTTTCATGAAACCATATTTCCATGAATCTTACATTATATTATTTCATGTTTATTTTCAATGAAATTAATTTATTTTGAAATTGGGTGGCATTTTGAGTGAACAAAACGTTTTTAAAGAAGAAATGATATTTTCATAAAGAATTATTTAATTATACGATAATAATTATTTTCCATCAAAGATGGAATTATGTAATATGGTTATGTTCCTAGTATACTATCCCTATTATTCCAATTGTTTGATTATTTTTATTAGGTAATCATATTTATGAAATACATTTCTTTTACATTGATTATATTATGATGGAATGTTGTTTAAGAAACCAGACTCATTCATTGGGTTATGCTTTGATGAATAATTTTTTTTATAGAACACATAAGAATGATTTAAATATGAGATGGTGGGTCCTATATCTCCCTTAAATTCATTGGGTGAAGATTTACATCTCATGAGATAGACATGGATGGAAGGGGAAATGATCTTGGTTCAGTAGTACAGGTTTATAACAAGGAGTGAAGTCGGTTCAGTAATGGACATTGTACACTATGATAGTCTTTGAAATGAGGTTTGACTAATATAAAATGATTTTCTATTCTTATCTGTATAACAAAAAAATTTATATAAGATTTTATGACTTTTGGGATTATGTGTATTGATTTTTATGAACATTTATGAGTTATCACAAGACTGGGTATCACAATATTTCAAACCAAGGATAGGATTTTCAAATGTTTTGTTCTTTTGTAGTATAATTATCATATGTTCAATATCAATTTTTTTAAACTTATTGATAATTTTTTCTCACCCATTCATTGTTTTCTTTTTCCCAAGGTCATGAATAAGTGTATTATATAATATATGTCAAAAATGGGTCTAGTTATGAAAAATTAAGTGGGATATGTCGTATGAACCAGTTTTTTATGTTTTCTAGTTTCTAAATACGCTATACCAATATTCTATTATCTTGTATTTATTATATTTTTAATAAATATTCTTCAATTTTTATGTACTATATATGTATTTAAAGTGTGGTTGTTTATAGTTGATCTCAATTTGGGTGTCGCAGAACTATTTGATGCATATATTTTCACTTCTTCCTATGTGGTTTGTTTGGTAAATTAGATTTATGTTGTTAACTAATTATAAATTTATTATATTTAATTTTTTTCTATTATTAGTATATGATATAGGATTTTGGGGGGTTTTACCCTTCATCAGTAGTCTTATAAAAGCTCGGGAAATGAGTTTTCAGTCTATTCTCATATACATGATTAGTGCTCGCTAATTTCCCCATAGCCTCATAGTGCTTTTAAGTTCATGTAGTTTTTATCTCATTTTTTCTGAGCGTTGAATTTAGAAAATTAATGATGTGATTTAAATTGGTTTTCCATTATTGGAAACCATTTGACATTCCTTGAGTCTTATGGAGATAATGTTCAAGGAGTTTCTCTTTAAAAGTAATGTGACCTTGGTTATTGGTTAATTAAATGGGGTTTAATGAAAATTTTATTTTTGAAAATGGATTATGAAATTAATTTGATAACAAATATTTGGTATTTCAGTTGGGTAT
The DNA here is from genome assembly GCA_963277665.1 of Viscum album. NCBI lineage: Eukaryota > Viridiplantae > Streptophyta > Magnoliopsida > Santalales > Viscaceae > Viscum > Viscum album. The sequence goes on along the minus strand of OY728119.1, from coordinate 1,856,220,066 downwards.
TTGTAAAAGTATGTTTGGGAATGGTAATAGAAATGGTGAAAGGAATTTAACAATGCAATGAATTTCTAAATGGCGGAGTTGGTTAGACAGGGCTCCAGTAATAAACATATAAAGTGTTTCCCATTATATATTTGGAAACAAATCCTATTTAATAAATTCAGGATATAACTGATAAGGATTATATTCAAATTAATGTGAGATTACATAATATCATTGGATCTAACAATAATTAGCAAGGATGGAATTCCTTTGGTTTCACCTCTTATATCCATTTTTTAACATGAATTTTGATAGTGTAATCAATAAAATAAAATTGGGGGATGCCTCATTAGATTCTTAAATGTCCATAACTAAGGAAATATACGATCTTCCTTGGACTCCTCACTAATATATCACTATGAATTCCTTGGGGTGGAACCCCTTAGATTTCAGTGATATATTATGTTTTGAATTCAACATTTTAATTATATGGATTATCAATGGGTAACCTTTTGAATGCAATATGATGATATCCTTATATTCATATTTATTATACTAAATGTAATTCCATGGGTGTTGATGTAGATTCTCATCAATCATGATTCTATGAATGCCTTAGACTAGAGGTCCCTTGGATTCAGTTTAGAGAATCCCATGTTTATATTCATTGGGTTATCCTTATTTTGACCAAGAGGATTATCATGGATGAATTCCATGGACTCTGGGTTGACATAGTATGAGAGGAATTCATAGTGGATCTCCTAGAGATTCCCACATGTTTTTAGGCATGTGGTAGAGTTCATTGTGCACCATTGAATTCAGAGTCATTAGGCCTGTCACCATATTCAGAGATACATCAGTGCTGGTTGAAGAGGTTTGGTTTGACCCCAAGTGTCGCCATAGTGCTTGGGATCTAAGACCATGTTTTATTTATTTATTATTATTTTTTATGCGGTAAAATGATATTTTTATTGTTGCTACATGCAATATATTATTGACTAGTTAATTGAGTGATGTCATTGGTGGAAACCCACTTTGTTATAATCACATGATTAATAGGCTACCATGAATCTTAGGTAAATTTGTAGATATCACTATTGAATTATAGGTACATATATGGTAAATCAACTAATCCCATGATTTTTTGGTTTCTAGGAAAAATCATTGGAGTTGGTAGCAAGTTAGTAAGTAGGTGTGTTTTCATGGATCATTAGCCTTTTATAGTTTTTCCTTTGAGATATTGTATTCCTCTTCTATTGGTGTATGCCTTTCTTGAAATATTATATTTAACCTTTTTCTTATTTCATCTTCATTATTTATTTATGAGAACATTCATGGACTACAATTTACTAACTTATTTATCTATATATATATATATGGTTACATTGCTATTTTTTAAATTGGATTTACTATAATATTTGGATATATTCTTCCCATTGTACCACTATAGTCATTCATTGCTAGATGGTATCATTCAATGTATATGGAAATCTACCTGAGGATTAATAATGACCAATGGACCGAGCACCAATTATTGGTCCAAGGAAGTGGGGTGTTAAAAAATTATACTAAGTTTTTTTGTAAATATTTAGGAATGGTATTGAGGAGAATTATAATGGTTCAAAACATGGCATTAAGATTATTCCTAGGAGTTTCCACCCTATTTTGTAGAAATATCATGTTAGTCATGATGGGATTATTGTTCACATTGTTTGTTTGTATAATTGATATGATTTTACATCAAGTTGTGAAATTGATATATGAGGTGATGGTTTATGGTATTTTATTCCTAACCTAATATAAAATGAGATGTATTACAGAAGCATCACATCAGACACATAGAATTCACATTTCATTTACATGATTTCCTATGATTTGTTACTTTTTTAACTATATTGTGACATGGATTGGTTATTTAAACTGTATGAAGACATTTATATGGTTTTTCCAAAATGTGTATAATGAAATCTTACTAAAATGATCAAATATTGATTAAAATAAAGGTTGTGTGATTTTATTTATTTTAATGAGGCATCAATTAATTTATATGACAATTAAAACTTAAAGTTAATTTTCCTCTATAACTTATAATTGAAATATTCTTTGAATAAATTTCAATAATGAAGAATTATGTTCAACTATGATGTTTAAAATGAAATTATATAATAATTTTTATAGTTTATATATGGTTTCAGATAAATAAAATACTAGGTACAACTTATAAATTGTTTTACTCTATAATTTTACATGGAGTTTCAATCATCAAAGAATTTCTATGGATGTATAGGCTAATGTAAAATGGTAATTAATAAGTTTTTAACAACTATATGTGCATGAGATGTGGAACTAGAGGGTAATAAATGTTGACCATGTGTATGGGTGGTTAGGACTATTGGGGTATCCATAGTTTTGTGATTTCCTTAAACTGTGGATTTTCATAGGTTTTTATGAGAAGATGGTCCTATATTGTTTGATTACTTATGAGTTTACTACTAAATCAATAAATAATTTATTTCAGTTTTTGTATGAGGCCCCATTGTGGGTGTTCGGCATGTTAGGTATTGTGTGAACATGGAATGAGGTTTAATTTCATCCTAGGATATATGACTTATGTGTGGGTTGATGTATTAGAATGGTCGGAAGACCAATTGACCGTCTTTAGATGTGACCCCAGTTTTGGGTGTTGGTTCTCGGAAGCCTTTAAGGGTGATCTGTGGTAAGGTTCAGGTGAGTTTGTGATTGAAATTAGTTGTGTCAGGCACTGGTGGATGCTTCCAAATGTGAAGGTTGTGTTATAAGGCTATTTTTAGGAGTGTTGTATATGTGCATTAGATTCCTTATGAAACTATAATATAATAACTTATGTGATTATTATTTTACCCTTAGGGATAATTTGTGTGAGATCAATCTAGTTTGGATAACAATCCTCTGTGATGTTGGTGGAGGTAGGAGAAACATGGTTGTTATAGGATAGATTGTCCTTGTAGTTCCTATTAAAATAAACACCATTGATGGAATTTTTCTTATAGGAACAAAATATTGTTAGTGCTCTTAAGATAAAGATAACCCAAATAATTAATGCTTTAGTAACACATTTTGTTTTAGAGGGTAGGGATGGTTAGTTTCCTAATCCTATAGACTCCAGATTTATCATCAAGAGAACAATTTGATCATAAGTGATTTCTATTGGCAGTCTAGAATGATTCTCATGAATTGAGTGGTTGTGTTAATGGTTTAAGATTAGTGATATTCTCCAGTTTGTAATAACATTAAAGGGGTATTTCTCATAGTAATAATAGCATGCATGATATGGTTGGCTAGTTGATTTGGCGAATGAGTTGATTATTGATGAGATTCAACTATACAAATATTATTTAGGTCCTTGTCATTGGATTTATGTTTCATAAAAAAATTTAATGGAATTTCCAAGTCCATCACCCAATAGAGATATGTATTGTAATTTTCATTATGGTTTGGTTGTATGGGAGTATACACTTGTGATTATTAATAAATATGTATCCATTTTTATGCTATAATGGTTTATTTGGGTGTGATCAGTGGATTAAAGGTTTGGGGAATCATGGAACTCATTGAAAAATCATGATATTTTGATGGTGGGAAAGATAGTGCAGATAGATATGGTGTGGTTACATTGAAGATCCATGTAGAACCTCAATTGAAGCATTGGATTTTTCATCATCAATTTTCAATCATGGATATAGAGGAGAGACACATATTTGGATTCGATGATTCCAATTATTTAATCTTTATAGGGAATTAAAGGATGATATTGATGGTTTGGGGTACACCAATGCTCCTTCAAAATGTTTTCCCCGTAGTATCGTTAGGTTTCAATGTTAAATCCTTGGGTTAATAATCCTTAAGCTAGGAATGGGTGATGAATACAATTTTAAAGTGGGGCCTAGTCGAAAGCAGTCTTAAGTTCACCGAACTATCATGTTCAATGACTGATGAATCATATACCATGGATATTGGTAGTAGTTTAGTGGCACGATGACATGGATTATCCTATGGTGGGTAGCATAATGTTATCCTGGGTGATTTGAACCTCCTGTTAGGGGGTTATAAATTCATGATGTCAATCGATATATATATTTTATGATTCTCTAGTTTCAGTCAATAAATGAGAAAAAATTCAATTGGTTCTTTGGATGATGCCATGGTTTGACGCACTTGTGGTATTGAAAGGGATCAAACATTAATCTCAATGATGATATTGTTTTATCTTATCTAAATTTGATTGGGTCTAGGTGAAAATATTTTTAGGGTATAGAATGATGATAGGGATGAAGGGTTTATGTTTTGACCATTTAATGTCACTAAATGTTTGGTACATACATTGTTGGGTTTTTTTTGATGATCACAAGTAACATTACCGGTTTATGAAATTATTGATAGGTGGGTTAATGGGGAATCAGTGATGGAGGGTAATAATTTTTTGGAAAACTGGAAAAAAATATTGAAATTTATTTCTTGTGTTTAATTGAAATCAGTGGGTTAGAAAAAAATATTTCTTACAACATTTTGGTGTGTGTGTGAAAATCTCAGAAGTTGTTCAAGGAATTTTGAGAAAAAGGGTGGTGTTTCTTGTGCTATTTGGATGACAGAGGTCCATCCAATTGATATGGAATTTTTAAGTGATAATGATTTCCATTTTGGACCATGGTTTTCATAAATATATTGGAACGATGGACATGAATCTTAATTAATTGGAGTCAATAAAACATCCTGATCATGTTCATATTGTAAAAATTGATGATAGAGGAGTTTTGGCCCAAATTAACTACTTCTATATATTTTTTGAGGTGGGTAGCACCATAGACTGGCTGATCTGTTAGATGAGATACCTTGGGTTTCTTGATAGAGAGGTTTGAGGGAGCTCTATCACCGTGTTTTAACAATGTGATAAAGTGGTTTCTTATGTTCATTAATTTATTCCCCTTAAATTCATGTTGTATTCATAGAGAGTTTTGACTGTTAATGATTGGAACACAATCATTAAGATGGAGTTTTTTACCAACATAGATAATAAGATCAATTTGGACTACTATTAGGACTTCTTGGGGAAGAAAATTGATGTGGTTTGGATTTCTTAATACCTCATTTGTACGGGTGAGGTGGAATTTTTGACGAAATTTAAATTTTTGATTTATGGGTGGGTTGGATTTTGAATTGTGGTTTAGAATTTAATTTTTAATGTTTGGATGTTTTAAAATGATTTTTTATTGTGTTTTGGGGATCAAGAGGTGTGTTGGTTGTATGGATTAGCCTTTTGGACATAAGGATGGATTTTGTAAGATAAAGCAGTTTATTTCCAAGGTGCTTGGTTTTTTATGCATGCTTTAGGAGAAAGCATGAGGCATCTTAAGAATGAAGGAAATTTCTATTCGTGTTATATAGAATATGATAGAATTTCATGGTTATTTCATGGTTTAGGAAAAACTATGAGAGATAATGGGGAAATTGTGTGTGGTGGAAGAGGTTTGGGACATGGGTTATAGTTTTCAAGTTGTTTTTAAAAAAATGCCTATCGTTGCATAGGGTTATAGAGACAAATATCATGGTTAGAGTACGGATTATAAATCGTGTTGTCCAATAATTAAATTTGGGGGGGGGGGGTTAGGATAGTGATGACCACATGGTTGGTTCATTGTTTTGAAAACTCTGTGAGAAAACCATCATCCACATAAAAAGTGTGATTTTATACCTTTAACTTTATGTGTTTTTATCTAAACCCTTCCATTTTACCCCATTTCAATATAAAATCCTCATGTTCACCTTATTTTCACCCCTCTCATCCTATGGTGAATCTATCCAATCAGTCATCTATTTCAACCATCTATATTTATGATCAGGAGCATATAGTAAGGCTACAACTCCATCCTCTCCTATAAGCCTTTTTCTATAACCCTCATTCTCTTACTGAGGTACTTGGGTGAAAATTCCATCAGAAAATGGAAGAATCATTCATGGAGGATGGTACTTCATACATCATATGTTTTGGACATCCCAATATAATATAATTTTTTCATCTCCTATTATTTCACTGGAGGTACCTGGTTAAGTAGGTTCTTAAATTATTTCTTGGATAAATTAAATATATTTTCTTATGGATTCATTTATGTATGATATGGATTTGGCCCATGTTACATCAACCATCATCACCCAAACTATTAGAGGATTGTTTATCATATATTTTGTGGGGTGGAAGTAATCTGTGAGTGAATTTCCACTTATTCATAGGTTTTTTTACATAGATTATGTATTCAAATAATTATAATACAGTCATAATTTTTAAAATATTATTTTTTGTATTCATGAGTGGAATATAGGTGGATTAATAATTGGTCGTTGGTTATGGATGAGCATGGGTAGTGGGTTATCAGGATAGAGATAGATGTAAAAGCGTTGTAGAGGAGGAATGTGTTCCGAAAATTATCAAATATTTTCAATATGATTATGATTTCATGTTGTGTATCTCTCACTATATTTTTGATTAATCATTTTTAAAAATGTATTATTTTATATAAATTAGTATTAATTTAGTGAACACTATTTACAATTCCTCAAGTCTTCAATAGAGGTGGTTTTTATAGGGTTAACATAGTAGTAATGTGACCCTGGTAATCAGATGATTAAATGGGTTTTTAATAGAAATTGTATTTTAGAAAACGTTTTATGAAATGGTTTTAACAACACATAATGGGAGACTAGAATTTGTATTGGGAAAAGAGAGTTTAATTTTTTTGATTTAAATGGTGACACAAATTAATCATTGAAATGAATTTATAAATGGTGGTGTTTGAAAAATATGTTACCAGTAAGAAACTAATAAAGAATTTTCATTTATATCCCATGAATGATATGTTGGTTAATAATTTTAGGGGAAAAGGATAAAGATTATTTGAAATGTAATGCAAGATAATATAATTTAATGGGATATGATAATGATTATTATGGGTGTAATTCTTTGGGATTCAAACTAAACGTTCAATTTTGGACATGGAATGGGTTAAATTCCATGAGTGAGCATGGATTCCATTATGGATCTCAATTTATTATCATGGTAGGAAACATCATTATATTGATGGATTTTAAAACTATGTATTTTCATGAGATTCATTGGAATACACACTAATTCATCACTACAAATACCTCAGGGATGCTTCCCCTACTATTTGGGTGAGGTATTATGTAATAAATTCCACATATTATGTTTATAGATTCCATCTAGGTACCCTTATTAATGAAACTGTATGAGTTTCATCGATTCATGTTGATTATATGAGAAAGAAATCTTCAGTTGTAGACATTGATTTTGATCAAGCCACATACTCTGAATTCCATGGACTAGTGGTTCCTTGGATTCAATTTGGATATTTCCATTTTTTGATTCCTTGCATTCACCTGGATAGAAATGAGAAAAACACCATGGATGACTTCCTCGGATTCTGGTTTGACATGGTATGAGAGGAATACCTTATAGAAACCTTTTGGAGTCAAAATTTTTCTAATGAAGTGACATCCTTAATTATACCCATTATAACTTACAAAAGTTATGAGATCCATCCCGCTAATTAGATATACACTAGTTATAGATGAAGTGGGAAAATCTAAATTTTAGTGTCATCACATAGCCAATGAGGTGATATTTCGTTTTAATTCTAAATTTTTATACAATCTTGGGGACATGTATTATTTATAGCACACTGATATTAAATTTATTATCAAATGGGTTTTTAGGGATGTCATGTGTGGGGCCATACTGAGTTATATTCAAACCCATATTGGGACTTCATTGCCCTAGAATACCTAAAAATGTATTAGTATTCCATTGCCAGTTTAGGAATGTGATGTAGGCTGATCATTTGATTATGTGGTTTCTTATGATGAGGCATGGGTTTTGAGACTATGTTAAGGGTCGGGGATATTTTGGTGGATTAACATTGTATTTTATTTTAGTCCTTGATAATTTTTATTTTTTATTGTTGACTTATTCCTTGTTATGCATTTATTTTTTTAGCCCATTTATTATTTCACTATTATTGTTTATTTACAGAAAAGTTCTTAGATTACAAATTACTATCATATTTATATTGATATATATAATTAATTTATTGTTTTATCTTTTTTTACACTAATACATAGGTATAGTCTCACTATTGAAGCAATTTAGACTAGAACTACTAGTTGGTAGCCTCTAGAATAAAGGGAGCTATGTCTACCGTATACTAGATATCACTAGTCTGGGTATCAGTTAGTGGTCTAAGGAGGGAGAATTATAAGAAATATAAAAACATTACCAAATAGAAGAGGTATAATAAAGGAAGATTCATTAGACACAATAGATGCAGTTGATGAAAAAACCTTGTTTTGGTATGAAGAATTTTTGTATACACTACAACTACAAGTAAAAGTGAATGGAGTTTCTGCTGAATGATATTTCAATTTCTTTGGCCATGATTTAATTACTCAAGTAGGTGTCATTTCAGAGGGAGAAAATGTCATTTTTTTTACATAATCTTGATTTCTGGATAAGAAAATCTATGGGTTATTTTTAAGTCATTCAAACTTTACAAAAGATTAGGGAACCCTTGACATGATTGTGTATTCCAAGTTTTCACGAACATTGGTTTTTATAAGAAGATACAATTAGAGAAATTTTCACTTGAATATGGATCAAATAAAATTTTATTGAGTATTTTTTAAGTGTATAAGAAGAATATCCTATGACATTTAATTGAATAGAGGAAGAGGTAGAATGTTTGAAAATATTCTTGTTCGAAGATGATAAATACAAACCTATTCAAATAAAAGAGGTTATTTCATATCCTAGTTGTTGTGATTTACACTAGGAGTCAATATCCGATCCTTCTGAATAACCAAATATTCTAGGAGAATATAATACAAGTCATAATGATATCAAAATTCTCCAAATGGGTTAGTGTTTTAAGTGGATACATACATTGAAATGTTTGTGTAGAAATAATTCTCAAATTTTTTAATGAGCCAGAGAATATGGTTTCAAATGTGTACATAGATTATACCAATATAGAAAGAATGATTATTATGCCACTCAAGATGTGAACTAATGATGTTGTGGAAGAAATAAATTTAAAATTAGACTAATTATGCCTGTCAAGATGAGAACTACTAATGTTGTGGAAGAAAGAAATTTAAAATTATAATAAGTTAAGGTTTCAAATAAACATAGACATCATAACCTAATGAGAGCACAAGAGTAGTTTACTATTCCATGAAAAGGGGAATATGATGTTTTTTAAGAATTCCATGATCAATATGAACTATTTAAAAAAAATTATAATCCAGCACTGGGGGAATTCCTTTTGTGAAGTATTTATAGGAGCTGTACATCCTGGTAGAAACCACATTATTTTAATGTATTGTGATGAGAATAAACATTAAAAGTTTTTTCCAGAGAATTAAAAATACATTTGGAAATATGAAGAGAGATATTCGAGATAAATGAGGGGTTATTGGAAATATGTGTCCTTTGGTATAATCCAAAATCCCTAATGAAATAGGTACATTTTTCATGTATCTTGAGATATATGAATCCATAGGAGTGGAGGCTAATGAATAAGCTGATATTGAAATATAAATATTTTCAGTGTTTTTAGGGTGTTACAAGGGGATAGATTAACAGAAATTATAAAAAATACATTATCCTTTTAATTTCATTAAAATAAATTAGTGTAATTTAAGGGTATTAAAGTTTTAGATCAAACTATAATGAAGTGAAATATAGAAAGAAGGGATGGATCCATCTCTATGTATTTGATTCTTAAGAAAGCTCAAACCAGTGGATTTTTTTGATCAAAAATTTTCCAAGGTAAATACTTATTGACTAGATGTTATAGGATATGGATGATTTAAAAGATCTACACCTTCTAATGGAATAAGTTTATAAGTTACAATAATTTAGATAGAATAACTCAATAATAACATCCAGGCTAACCAATTTGAAGGGATTCCACATAGAAGAGGCTAAATTGGAAGAGTTCATTACCAACCTAGATCAATTTACTTTATACGATCATAAGTAAAATGCTAATCTCTTGTGGCGTCTAATTATAGATACATTCTAGATAATCTAGAAGGTAATTTCCTGAAGGTGTAAAGGAGGATTTGTAAAGGAGGATGTGGTTTTGGTAAATGAGAAGTGGGAAGTGGTTATTGGGGAATATATTGTGGGACTAACCAAGATCTATCAAGTGGTCATAGGAGAGTGAAAGGGGTACAATAATGGGTTTGGAGGAATTTTTTATTCTTTTTTAGCTTTTTTGCTTAGATGAGGGATTCTGGGGGTCTTTATGTGTTCCTTTCATCTCTTTTCTTAACATTTATTATTATTTATCCTATTAATGATACTCTAGTTTATTTTTACATAAATAAAAATCATGTATTTCACTCAAGGTTTACTTTTGGGTGATGTTATTAATTAGTTTCTATATTCATAATATAAGGGAAAATGAAATTAGTAGATGGTGATTGTGTAAAACAAAAAAATTAACACAAGATGTTGGAAAAAAGATTCCAAATTTTATTTCAATGCCTTATAAAATAATTTTTTCAATGGTCATAGATGAGTCCCCAATTTCTCTCAGTTTCTCAAAAACATATAATTCATTGGAAACATCCATATGTTCCTAGAAACTCTTAAAATGTACATTTTGATCCAATTATTGGTATAAACTTTTTATTGTATCAATAATTGCATGTACTATTTTATAGATATTATCATCATCTATTTTTTCAATCAAGAAGTGTATTATAATTTCATCAAACATAGATTTTAGATTCTTAAACATGTCATTATCAACTTTAGAAGTCATTTTATACCATAAATTCTATTAAAAACAAATTCATGTGATTGGAAAAAAAATAGTTTCTATAAATTTATCTATAATAAAATATTTTAGTTCAATTTTATGAAATTAAATATATGGAGAATCATCAAAAGATCTATTTCCAACCTTTTTAAGTAATTTTTCAATGAATATATGAAACTATCCATCCTTAATTTCATAATATCAAGTTAATGATTCATCCGATGAAGTATCTAGGATTTCATAACATGATATTCATTACTTAATGTGATTTCTCTATCTCCAATACATATGTTAAAAAATTATTCCAATTTTACATGAAATATTCCACAATTTTTTGAAAATAAATTTATAAAATATTCTTTTGTAACTAGGATTTAAAGAAAGAATAAAAAGATAATAAATGGGTATATTTTCCTATAAACATTTATATATTATGACATTTATTTTGAATAAAATACCACTGATACATCCATACTAATCGGAGATCTATCTTTACCACTAGATTATCATGATATTTCAATGTTAGAATGACTCTCTAAAATTCCTCCAAATACATAAATAAAATGATAGGTATTTCATGATGAACATTAATTTAATTCTATGGAAATATTTTTTGATATCACCCTCAATTCCTGGCTTATATTCTTGATGATGTTATTGAATATGAAAAAATATTACTTCTTCTAGAACGGTTATTGTAGGCTAATTTATGTCTTATTAATTAAAAACAATAAATTCTATGTGATCACCCTAAAAATGGGAACCCTATAATGAAAGAAACAATTGTTCATAATAATGAAAATATTACCTTAGAAAGCAGTAAAATTGACTTTTTATGTATATGAAATTTTTTATCAACAATAGATTCTACACAAATTTCTAGGATATCGTATTCAAAATTAGAACCATATTTAGTAAGGCCCTCAATAGGTTTGGTATATACACTATGAACACCATCTTTTTGTACAAAATTCTCCATTAATAGTCATAAATTTTCTTATTAATGTTTTGATAATTTGGATAATAATCTAATAAATTTTTCCATCCATGCTATGGAAGGAGTGAATTTTATTTCCTTTCATGGTTTATGGAATTCATCGAAACTATTTAAAGAATTCCGTATAATTAATAGGGAATGAAATCCTAACATGGAAGTGTAATTTTTCTTATTAAATGAAATATTTCTATATTTTCCTAATGGATTATTCCGATTACTATCAGAATAAACCACATATGGTGTGTAACACTTTATGGTGTGGAATTATAGTAGTTTTTGATCATACATGGTGACCCTCTGACCTATATTTTAATTTTTCAAGATATATGTTTTATTTATTCTAGATTCTAAATCTTTTTTACAACATTATTTCCATTAATAGGACATGTATATTAAATTATGGATTTAAAGTATTCTGATATAACTACAATATGAAATGTAATATAGAATCAAAAATGTACTGGTTTTAATTTATAAGTATTGATTTTCTATGTTCATGATTAATTTCCTTTAAAAGTAATGAGAATTTTCTGAGTGGTGAAAATTTAACTTCTTGAGATGCTTTTAAAGTGTTGAAAGTGTTTTATTTATTTTTTGGTCTCAAAGAAAATCTTATTATACTAGAAATATATCAATTTTATATTCTTAGAATTAAATAATTATAATAACCCATATATCATGGAAATGAAGAAAACATATTCTTGACTATATAAAAGAGAATTTTTGGACTGTTTTAATTAGAATGAACTAAAATCAGTTTAAAATGTAATTCATACCTCTTTGTTGTAGCATTACATTCATTCCAACCATTTTAATTTTCAAAATGAAAATATACTTGGAAAAAATATGAAATGATAAAGTATTTACTAATATGATATTTTATTAATTAAACATGATATCCATTATATAATAAAAACTACAAATAATTAAAATATCATGAAACATAGTTCACCCCGATAAATATTTTATATAGAGGAATCTTATTCAACTCTCCAATCACAGAAGATGATTGGATTCATTAGCTAAAAAAAGAAGAATGTGAATGTTTTAGTGTCATGTCCTCTTATTGTTCTTATAATTATTCTTATTCTTTGGTCTCAACTTATTATTCATTTGATAATTATTTATCATGACATTAATTTTTATCTTTTCCTAGAAATATTTTGTAATAATCACTCTTTTTTGTAACTATTACCATCATTAGGTTTATAATGAAGTTGTTTGTCAGAATGAGAGACTATTCATGGAGAATTAAAGGGAATTTCATGTGAGTTATTGGTGTTATTTTTTATTGGAACACATCGACATAATTGTCAAAACATGAATCACGTTAAAACTTAGATGAATTCAATTGATTTAAATAATGTGAATTGTATGAAATAATGTGATGTAGTCACACTTTAATGCTACTGGATGAAGATACTATTTTATGAAGGTAATAATTTTGCATCATGAGAGTGGTTGGTTGGATCATGGATTCCCAAATCACATCATATTGGTGAATCTATGATTTTTACATGTTCCTATGGATTAAAACATGGATGAATTCAAATGATTCAAATAATTTGAATTTTATGCAATAATGTGATGTAGTCACACTTTAATGCTAATGGATGAAGATACTATTTTATGAAGGTAATAATTTTGCATCATGAGGGTGGTTGGTTGCATCATGGATTCACAAATTACATCATATTGGTGAATCTATGGTATTTACATGTTCCTCTAGATTATAAATAGTTTAATACATTACACTACAATGGTATAGTTCACACCATAATGATTCTCGATGATATAAGAATTTAGAAGTTATTCACTTTGGTAACTATATGGGTTCACCACAATGTACCTTATTGTGTCATGATCATCATGTTCATGTTGTAATTGGTGTTAAAATATTCTTTTAAAATTTATTAAGAATATAACTACCTATATGAATTAGAGTATTCTAAAATTCAATTCTTTGATTCTATATAACATATCAATTGTGTAGAAAATAAATTCATTGATCCAACATATGAAATTGAATCGTAAGATGTTAAAGTATAAGTTTGCATTTAATTTAAAATTTGAAATAAAAATTCCAATGGATAAGTTTACATTTTTTGAAATAATAGAGAAGAGGGAGTGTGAAAAATGGTGTGCATGAATTTACAAAAGGATAAATTAGAGAAAATTAGATACATACAAGATTATCTATATACACCAATCATCATAAGTATTTGAATAGAAATCATTACAGAGTAAATTATTAAAGCGTGATTTTGATGAAGATGCACTAAAGAGATTTTACGTTGTGTTCATGAGTTTTTTCCTAGATGTGTGATTCTCATAATTTGTCTATACCTTAAGATATGTCTATAAATGAAGGTAGAATATCTTCGGTGTTATATATGAACTTCTTGATTATTAAATTTCAATGTTTCAGTGATCGATGAGAATATAATTAAATACTCTATTGACATCAAATTTGGAAACCCTTGTTTATTTCAGAAGACTATTGTAAATTTTACTTTTAATAATATCTCATAAGCTATTTAGGATCTCACTATACTAGTTGGGAAACATTTTTATAGACATGAGTTCAGGGATAGATCATCATCATTGTAAATCAATTTTTGTGATTATAATGGATAATATAGAAATTTTTAATCACACATTACACTCATGATGTAGTTATCCATTTTGATTTGAAAACATTATTCATCATTGTATTCATAATGGGTTTTGTGGATCAGTAGATGAAATAAATGAACAAAACCTTGAAACATAAAAAGTGTTTGGTGGTGAAAAATAATGTTTGGTTTATAAATTTTTTGTTTTATCAAAACCAATGATAAAGGTTCATTAGTTGATAAAAAATAACATATTTTATATCATTGATTTATCATGAATCCCTCTAAATGAATTCTCATTGTGGAACTACATAAAATTTTAGTAGGGACCTCCATAATTTCTATCAGTGTAGTATGTTACCTTATAATATAAAAATGGGTTTAATTCCTATTGAGAATTAATCATTTTTTTATTGATTCTTAATTCAGGTAGATATTAATATATTTGAAAATATAATTCAATAGTGAAGGAGTTCCCACATTTTATAGAGAAAATTATAATGTTTGAAAATAATTTTTTTGGATAAACTTGCTCTCACTTGGTATGGAAGCTATCGACATAGTATCTAAATGTATTACTCAAGTCATGGAGGGTTTAATGGATGATCTTGATGATAAGAAGAAAATTGATATTGATGTTCATACAAATAATATTATACTATCCTCAATGTTAGAGAAAGAGTTCATAAATGTTATTGGTGTTAAGATGGTATGGATCCTCAATCACACTGACCACTCTCTTTCATGAATCCTCATACTACTATGGTATTTTCCTAAAAACCCTCAGGGTAGCGATGATGTGGGGTACAAGAATCACCTTTAATTTTATCCCCTTTTATCATATTTTTCGTTTTTACCTTTATTTATTGTTGATCTAAACACACTGAGATTTTTCTCCTTATGCTATAATTGAAGGAAAACATCTTCAAACCTCATCATAGTGAAAACCCACTAGTAAATGTTCAAATATCACCCCAAATAAGATAAATTGTAAAACAAAACCTAGAGATTTTAGTGAACATTGAATGAAGAGGAGGAGAATAGAGTACATCAAATCAATAAACATTTACCACTATGATCTAAGAGGTTTAAACACTCAATGAGAAGAAGTTGTAGGACACTGAGAGAACCAAGGGATGAATAGGGTTTTAAGAGAGAGATAAAAAGTTGAAATAAGGGGGACTAGACCCCGTATTATTGATAAGTATCTACTTACATTCTATAAATCATAGAGGAATGGAAAAACGATATAATGGCCTCAGTGAAACAAGATATAAAAATCAATTGATTAAAATGGTCATATCCCCCCATGCCTTTTTATTTTGTTACAAAACTATTTTAAATTTCTTTGAGTAGTACCATTGATTTTACTAGAGTGTGTGGGATAACATTTCACACCCTTGTCGGTCACTAATCCTCTCACAATGGAACAAAGGAAAATTTTTTATTGATCCAACTCAACAGGCACAAGACTAAAATGTAGTAAGGTCATGATTGTTTTTTTGTTCCTCTTCCCTTTTCTTGTCCTTTCTATGATTCACTACCACACCAACCAACCTATGAATTTTAGTGATCCTCATTTTCCATAATGAAAAATTCCCAAGAAACATACATCTAAAATGGTTACCCTAGTTTTTCCATTCCCCATGGTGCACCACGAACCAACATGACCACCACAACATAAAAAACACTAAAATACACATTAGAATGATACTAATATTGTAAAAATGGCATGATATAAGGACAATACACCAAAACAGGCATCACCATGACCCCTATATATTCTACCTCATTGATGTTGTGACCCTTTAAATAGAAAAAAACACAACACCCTCATCAAAAACAACTATAAGCTCTCTCTCAGCACCTCAAAACCCCATGAAAATGAAAAAAAATATGTATTCAAAAAAATATTCACTTATAGTTTTTATTATGTGTCTTATTGGATGTCTTAAAAGTTACCCATACAAGATCAGTCAATTCCCTAATGTCAGATATGAACTAAAACAACCAAAACCATAGAATGGGGGTGCATGTGATATAATTGTTGAAATCCATTCTTAGTAGCATACATATAATTATTTTTGGCGCCACATCCTTACCCCATACAATTTCATTAATTATTAAACAATAATTTTGTTCACTTATGGGAGAAATACCTCATTAATTGATGTATTAGATGAATGAACTCACCAACTTGTGTGAAATTTGAGTGTCATGTGATGATACTAAAATAATTTCATATGGTTGACACTCCGCATTCCATGAATTTTGTCTGTAATGAATATATATGAAAATATCATATTATCATATGGTTTTGGTTGATTATAATCAATCATTAATAGTCTTACCAAAATATCTCTTTTATTCCGGATGCTGATCCGTCACTTGGTGAAAATGTCAGAAACCCTTCGAGCATTCAGTATCCCCCAAGAAGAACTCATTGATACATTAATCGGTGTTTCCACCTTATTTTAAGGATATATTTATAAACTACTCCTCTTGATCATCATCGTGATAGCTACATAAAAAATGATGTAAGATGTAGCTAATGTTCAAGCATTTCAAGTATGAGGTTTTTATGACTAATTTTTTAATACATTGTCGGTCATTTTATTAGATACATTGTATTCTATGTTTTTGGCATGAATCTACTCCCAATGGTCAATATATAATCATATTAATAAAAATACTAGAATATGAGAATTTGTTATTTAAGACTAAAAAAGTTTAATCCATGTTTTCGAAATGAATCATTATTTTTAGGACACTCGAGTGCCATTAGTGTTGATGTAGAGAAATAGAAATACCTAGATAACCATCAACATGATGTAGTGTTTCTTATAGTGGATCTTCACTGGGATACTTTAGGTTCCACATCCTAATATAAGATGAATATTTTCATCTTGGGTATCTTCAATATTTGTCTCTATGAACCACAGGTGATACTATGAGTTAGATCCCCCATTTCATGTTGTGTTTTGTATACCCTAATTGTTTTATTAAAAATGGACAGAACCTAAACACCAAGGTGTTTCAAATGTCATTATAAATCCTTGACATGGTCAAAAATAAATTTTTTTCATTTTGATTTAAATGGTTTATAAATTGTTTGTAGATCATTATGAAAGGTATTTCAAAATATTTTAATTAGTAAATGTTTCTAAATTCATTAATTATAAAATGATTAAAATTACTTAACTATTTTTTAAACATTTAGAATATTCATAAAATATTTAATGTTAATATTGAATATAACTTTTTCAAATTATATATCATATCTTTTTATCCAGAAATATAATTTTATTTTAGAAATCTTGAAAAATAATTTATATAAAAGATAAATTATAAAGAATAAATATACATTTTTATATTTATAATTATTATTTGTCCATACTAAATTAATTTTAATGTGTAGAAATTAAAATTACACCCTTTTAATGATATTATTTAGATAATATCATAATAGTTTTGATGATTTATATGATTAATTGTTTAAATAATAATTAAAGCACCTTAAAATGATAATATGAAATATTTCTTATTTTTTTCTAATGAATCTTTTTTATATTCATGTTATAGAAAATTTATAAATTTTTTATAATAGGATTGTTTTTGTGAATTTCTCAAAAAAGTATTTTGTTTGGAAAATTATATAAAATATTTAATCCTTTGTTAACATCATTTGATATTAAGGTTTAATAAATAGTTTATAAATGTGATAAATTTTGATGTTATATTTTATCTATAAAAATAATTCTAAGATAGATCCTTACATGTCATACATAGTTTAATATAATAAAATTTAATTATCTTTTAACATGACCTAAATTTGTAATTACAGTAATGAGATTGAGAATAGTTATTGAATATAGTTTTTGCATATTATGTGTTATAGATATTATGGATTGAGTTATATCGTGAATAAAGATAATATATATAGAGGTACATGGGGTTAGAAGACCTATTATCCTGGAGTTTTATTCCTTGTCATAAAAGTGAATGGGGATGGTTGTTTTTCACTATAAGCTTACACATATGGTGTTTGTTAGTAACATACAATTATTTCCATTACATGAATTATTAATGTACCATATGCATGAGTTGTAATTGGATTTATATGATTAAAATTGGATTCTATTCATGGGTGAGTAAGATTAACTAATGGGTTTTTTTAAAGAGTTAAACTATAATGTTGTGTAAACATATTAACTTGGTGATTGAAATAAGGATTCCAAAAATTAATCTTTAAAATAATTTTTACACTAAAAAGAATAAACCATGAGAATATAATGCATAAATAAAATTAAATAGTTATGAATTTAATATTAATTTTATGTATATAAATTTAGTGACATGTTAAATGAAAACGACTCAATTTCAATGTGTGAGATTCCTTCCAAAGATACACCTTTAAAGATGTTGATCATTTATATGGGTATTGTCGAGATCAACATAAGTCCTCTTGAATTATCATGTGTCATGTAAGAATGTTATAAGTGAATATAATTTATCTTGTGGGTAGATTGAGTTTCCTATGGGTATTCCTTGAATTTCCATTTATATCTTATTCTAAGTGTCTAAGTTAGCTTAAACTAGTTGGGAATCTCTAATTATTAGGATAAAAGTGGAATAGTGTTTATTTAATCCATATGATAGATTTTATATGTGGTTATCTACTCAAAAAACACAGAATCGTAATGGTTATGACTAGGATGATACAATAGAAAACTAAACAGGGCTTACTTACTTGATAACTTGTGTAAGACATAATGAAGTATAAATCTTCGATGACTAAATGAATATGATTTTCATTGTCACCATTTTAAGTGGGAGGATATTTTTGGAAATTACATGATAAAAATATATTAACATTTCATAAAACATCTGGACCCAAACTATTATCTTTGAAAGATCTAGGGTTCCAATAAACTTAGGTGACATCACCTACACTCTAAAGGATAGAAATAAATATCCATGTATTTTTAAATCAATGGTGGCAGATTTACCCTTTTTTAAACAGACACAACCTATCAAGAAAAAAACTAAAACAATAAAAAAAAATATGATTCTAGAAATTTAATCCTTATAAATCCAAAATCCCAATAAAAATAAATATGAAGGTAAAAATATAAAAATTAAACTTGAGAAAAAAGACACCAATTTAAAATATTACTCATTCATTGAGGTGGAATCATTCCAGATTCCAAATCCATGAACAAATATAATGCTCTGACCCTAGATAACTACACCAGGAAGAATAAATAGTATATAAACACTGAATTTTCATACATAGATATTATATATTAATAAATTAATATTAATTACATAACATAAATGTCCAATATAAAATTGTTTATTTCTAGTATCATTAAAATCATGGAAACGGAAACAAACAGTAAAAAAATATGTACAATGTCTCCCACTTATTTCTTCATAAATAGAACTATTTTGAAAGATATAATGATTAATACCTTTCTTATAACTTGGGGAAAGGAAAAATAATTGGGGTGATATTTGATTCATAGTAATGGTATGATAAGAAGATATCAATGACCTTATGAGTATAACATGAACATAAGATATGATAATATGAGATTAATATTTTAAAACAAAAACTGCCATATCATAGTTCATAATCTTGAATCAAGGAATAAATCATAATATTTCATAAGATATGAATCATAATTAACCCAAAAAACCTGATTCATGAGTGTATAACATTGCAATCAGGCATTATTTTATCCCATACACATAATAGTATAAAAGAATTTACTTAGTAGGAAAGGATCATTTCCGTATATATCATTTTGGAATGGGTTCACTCCAAAACAATCATTGTCATAATGGTTCACTCCAAATACTATCATAGTGGACATATTACCTTACTGAATTGGGAATACTCCCTATTCTAGTCCTATTTATCTCCTGATATATAATTCCATACATAATGCCTTCGAGGGATATATAGGTCACACCGATCATATAATCAAAATCATACATATGTGTCCCATAATATCATAAATGATTCATCATTTCTGAACCCATGAAAATAAAGTGGTTTCATAAACATATCATCATACCATAAACCATGGAAGAAATGGGGTTCATAACCATTTAATCATTACATAAATATATAACCCAAGGAAAGAAATTTCTTTTATACAAATAATTTAATAATATTCATAATCCATCAAAAGAAATAAAAATGATGGTATCCATAGAATTTATCACTAGTAAATCATATGTGAATTATTCGTTTTTTGTCTAATAAATTGAAATACTAATAAAATATCATTAAAAAATTCATAAAGAAATTATTTTACATTTTGAAATATCTTATTTAAAAAAAATGAAAAATTATAAATGATTTTTTAAAGAAACATTTAAACATTTAAATAAATATTAAAGGACATTATTAATTATGATTGTGGTATAATTTTTTCATGCTATATAAATTAAAAACTTTCATTTCATATATTTTAGAGAAGTAAAAACGTAAATCATTTAAAAAAATGAAAAGAATATTCATTTTTATTATTTATATAAAATTTAAATTATATGTTTATATGAAATTAAATAATCAAACAATAATTTTAGAATACTACATTAAAACATTTTTATATGAAATGGATATAGAAGAAAATGTTTTTCGACATAATTGTGAAATTAAAGAGATTATACTTAAAATTATTATTGATTTTGTGAGTACATATGGTGAGGAAATAAAATAGAAACATGTATTTTTAAAGAAAAATTAATAGTATAATAACATTCATGGGTATATTTAGAGTTATGTTATTATATTTACTCTTTCTAAACATTATCATTAACAATCTCAATAAGAGATTGTAACCTAAAAACGGTTACCTTGAGTTCACCTTGTTTCAAATTCACTCTAACCTCCTATATAATAAATATTAATTAAATAAAATTATAAATTAGTGTCATTTTAATTCTAATAATATCATATATTATCCTTTCATACAATTTAAACACCCCCTTTTATCAATAATTCTTTAAAAAAATTATTATTTCTGGGTGTTAACTATTTTGTTAGTCATTAGTCTTTATATTTAGAAGTTCTTTTCATTGTAAATTTATCCTAGTTAAATAATATATAGATTATTAATTATGATATAACTTTTATTTATATTAATTTTATAATTGTTTATAGTCATCCATAAAATTTATAGTTTAAAAAATGCGTTACACCATTCTTGGAGAAGGTAACCAGCGCATACACATGAACAATGTTTTCATTTTTCAAATGATAGAATAAAGGAAAGGTAACCATTAATTAAAAATTAATAAATCCTTAATATATCATTAATATCATGTATTTTCATAAAATTCGTCCTCATTACCATTTAATAAAAATTAATGAAAACAAATCACATCTCTTTTTAGAGGTGGCAGTCCACACAAACGAACGAATGACGTTATCATTCAAAAAAGGATTGTTTAGTAAGTAGGTAGATATCATATTATAATTAAATAATTATAATTATTTCATTAATATCATATATAAATATTTATCCAAACATAATAACCTGCCATAGAATATGGTGATTAAAAATGATTTGTATCTAAACGTGGAGATGGTAAGTCATATATACACATGAGTGATGCTTCCATCACTTGTTTGATGGGAAAGAGTGTGTATAATAATGTAATAATGATGAAAATATTATTTATAATACTAATGTTATTATTTTATTTTAAATACTATTAATTTAGTGGAGTAAAATAAGAGTATAAATGAAAGTTATAAACTAAAGATATTATATCTTCTTTTAAATGAACATTTTAGATCTCATTAAAAAAGATATAGGGATTATAATTTGGGAAAACCATAACCAAATTATTGTTTATATGTAATTTTATAACTGAAATTGGTAGATTTTGGTCGATCTAGAAGTGTCATTGTTTTAAATTGAAGTGAGGGAGGTGGTGCCCTTTTTATAATTGAGGTGAGTGTAACTTTTTGAATTTCTCAAAAGATTAAAAAATAATAAATATATTCCCCATAAAAATAACTCAAAATGAAAAATTATTAATATATAATGTGTTATATGGTATTTATTCCATAAATAAACAATATTAATAAATTTTTTCGTGTCATATAGAACCTTATCATTTCGAATAACCTTTAGTTAACCAATTTAAACTTTATCTATGGTATCAACTATTTCATTATTAATGGGTTAAAATTTCTATTTATAAGTTGAAATTTTTCCTATAAATTGAGAATTTATCAATTTTTAGACCATATAATTTAAAAATTATTTTATTTAATTGTTTTATTTTTAAATAATTTAATAAAATATTTTTTTTCATAAAATAACAGTATTGTAAATTTTTAAATTATTAGTTTAATTTAACATAAAAGGTATAAGGACAATTTTTTAATAAAAATATAACATTCTAACACTAAAAAAATACGAAATTCACAAATATTAAATTCTTGTAAACCGATAACATAATAAAATTATATAAATTTTTATATTTTTAAAATCATTTATACTATTTTTCCATTAATTGAATAAATATTTCAATGGCATTGTGTAAGAATTTAGGGTAATTATATAATACCAAAAATTAGAAATAAATTTAAATCATGAATGTAATTTATCCTTGAAAAAATCAATATTAATATAAATTCATGACTATTTTTTGTTCTTAAGTATACACATAAAAGATATTAAAAACAAAGATAGTGACATTTTGTAACATTAATTTATTTAAATAATGAAATAGTCATTATAAATAAAAAATTTCCATTAAACAAACGAATATAATGTTTATTTTTATAATAATCTTATTATATTTATCCAATAATTATTCTTTTTGAAAAATTATGCTCTTATTAGTTATTTGTAATCTAGATTAACTTGATTTACCCTTTAATGAGGTGATAAATTTTACCAATGTTACTATTTATAATATCAAAATAGGGGGACTATTTACCAAATTTCTTATCCCTAATTATAAATATGTAATAAATTTTATCTAATTAATGAATTATAATTGAAATAATTTAAATTTAATTTATGTGGGTAAAATGTGGCAAAAAAAACTTTTATAAAAAATAATGTTTTAAGCGTAAAAATGGATTTATTCTAATCCTATTCCCAGAAAAAATAGTTTTTTATTGCTTAGAAAATTTGATGAATTAAATAAAATATAATTTTATTCAAATTATTCATCAATAGGTTTTTATTTAATTTATTAATATAATAATGCATTGCCTGTATAGAAACAATTTTCTAGAAAAAAACATCACTTTTGTTTCCAAATATTGTTTGTTTTTAATTATAATTATTTGATAACTAATTAATTATTTTTAGAAACATAATACCATATATTTTTCATCATTTAGTTAGTACTCTTCATACCCCCTAATCCAATGGATATTAAATAGTAGAAATATAACATTTTAATAATGTTACAATGTTCATTGAAACATGTCATTTCCAGTACCACAAGCTATAAAATAATTCAAATTATTTGAAGAGAAATATTTCATAAAAATATTAATGTGTTACATTCCAGCCCCTTAAAATTATTTTCCAAAAAAAATTTCATTTTGATAGAATGTTATAAATATTCTTCTTTCTCATCACATACATAGGTTCTCACATAACTTCCACAATTGATGGTTTTACCATAAAAATTAACCAGGTGAGTGGTCTTCTTTTGAGAACTTTTTTACAATGATCTAGAATCTCTAATATTGGTTATTTATAATAAATATTTTACCCCAGTTAAATGACCTTGTATTTTAGTACTATTGAAGTATTAGGATATACTTTTTTAGGAGAGATACAAGGAACAAAACATGAACATGGCATATATTTAGTGGAAGAACCAATCAAAGAGATACCATCTTGATAAGATCAATAATTTCTTTAGGGTTGATATATATAGGGATTAATTTTCAATTGTTTACAAATCTCATAAACCTTTTCTAGGGCTATAAAAAAATAATACCTTCTCACTAACCTTAAACTCTATTTATTTCTAACTATTGTGAACTTATCAATTTTTTCAAATTTGAGTTGGTATTAGGTGTTGTTAAATGGATCCCTCATTCTCTACCATATCCTCATCTAGATCCCGTACCAATAGCTTTATTTCTCCAAAATTAATCTAATATGTTGTTGTTCTAAAATTCTTAGCATATAGGGATTCATAATGATCCATATAAATGATCGTTTAAAATATATTATTGTATGAAAATTCCATAATATATAACTGAGTAATGTGGGGCGAATCCCTATATGCTATAATGTGGGATGAATTCATAAGTGGATGAACTATAACCTGTATAGTAATATTTACATTAAATTTTTTGGGGAGTCAGATGAGAAAATCAATGGTGATGTTTTCCTATCTCCATTTTCGTATGGGTACTGATTGTAACAGCCACATAGATTTATGTCTCTCAGCCTTAAATTACAGAAATACCATGAACTGGGAAACAAAATCTATAATATATTTATTTATTCTATCCCACCAAAAACATTATTTCAAATCTTTATATATCTTGGTACATCCATGATGAATAGAGAATGAAGAATTGTGACCTTCATCTATCAACTACTTCCTCAAATATTGTACATAATGGAAACATACATGGTCGTTGAATATTATTATACCCACAAAATCATGGTTTAAATCTATAAAATTTCTCACCTTCTCTTTCAGCTCTACATCATCCTTTTATACCTCTGTAATCTTCATAGGAATAAGGGTGAAAACGTTTTTGATAAAGAAAATATGTCTCCCATTATTTCATGATTCTCATATCCATCCAAAACAAGTAAAGATTTATTCGATCTTTTGTGATCCTGATCATATATAAGATATCATGATCCTTTCTACTGATATCATCAACCACCTTGTTCTCTATCTCTGGTTAGTAATGTATTTACTAACCCAAATTGTTACTTATCTCTAACTTTCTTCTTTGAGCTTGTTCATCTCTTCTTGATTGAATAATTACTTTAAACCTTTGTGATCATTATATATGTCACGCCTTTATACATAAATATAATTTATTCATATAATTAATTTCAAATTTACCACAGGTAACTATAAATTATGTGTTCGCTAATTTTTCTCTTGTACCTTCAATTTTTATGACAAATAAACTGTAACTGTTTCGTCTTGCATGAGGATGTATCCTAGTACCTTATTTGATGCATCATTATAGATTACAAAAAATACTATACTATATGTTAGTGTAATAATAGGTAAACTGACCACCCTTCTCATCATTTCCTTAACATAATCCTCATATTCATCTATCCAAAAAAACGTTTCTCCCTTCCATGTTAACTTTGTAACATGATTTGATAGTCAATAAACATTCTGTATAGAGCACTGATAATATCTATAAAAATCAAGGAAACTATGAATCTTAGTTATAGTTCTCGGTCTGGGAAAATGTTTAATAACATCAATCGTTAAAGGATCTTCTGATATATACTCACTTGAGATTATATTTCCCAAGAGTAAAAATTTTTGAATCCACAATTAGCCCTTTTTAAATTTTTCGTGAAGCTTATTCTTCTGTATGGTCATTAGAATATTTCTCATTTAATGGTTATAATCATAACCTATCATTTAACAATTAATAATATAATCTATATATAATACGACAAATATAAAAATGAAATATATAAATATTATATTCATTAAATCCCTGAAGATAATATGGATATTATTATGACCAGATGACAACACTATAAATTAATAATGTCCGTAACTTGTGTGGAATGCTATCTTGGGTATATAATTATTTATGTCCATCAATGGTATATAGAATTATGTTAAATCCTATATAAGTATTAATATCCACATAGTTGGTCAAACATGTCATCAATATGGGGTATATGATACTTTTTCCCGATAGTGATATTTTTATGTGATCAGTAGTCAATGAAAATTCACACTGGCCAATATTTATTCTGAATAATCAAAATAGGTGCATCACAAGGTGTTTAACATGGTCGAATGGATATTTTTTCTTTATTATAAGGGAGTTTATTTTTCATTTCATAGAAATTAATTAGGGTCATTCTATATAGAGTCTTAAAAATAGGTGTAGCAATAAGAATGAGCTATATTGAAAACTCAACATCATGATTTAGTGGAGGACAAGACAACTCTTCCAGAAATACACCAATAAACACCCAAAAATGGATTCTCTTCTATGTTGAGTTTCTCTACATCTATCAAAGATATAACCCACTTTTTAATTGGATTCACTACCCACAAAATGGATGGAATTTCAATACGAGTTTATTTCCCATCACTATGATAAAAGATCATTGTTTAGTTCTTAATATAATACACAACTACCCTTCCACATAATTTTATGTGGTATTTATGTAATAAAATCAAATCCATATTCAAAATAGAATCAAATTCTACTATAGGAAGAATACAATGATTCTAAGGAAAAAAACAATGCCATAAACATTATTTTGGTAAGAATCGTAGACTTATAATGAAATAATTGTACCATTATGGGTTTTACTACTTTATCAATATTTGATTTCTTAAGTGATATTATCATACCAATAGAAAATTATTTAGATATAAAAGAGTCGGTATATCAACAATCAAATAATACATTTGTAGTTCTAGAGCTAATGGTAAGTGTTCTATTTACAACTTCGTTATCATATCCCTCATTAAAAATATTGACCTCAAGATATTTAACCTTTTCTAAGGGATTAAGAGGTTGTTAAAATTAATCATTGTCATTGAACTTCAAATTTGGAAATTTTATATCATAATTCCAAACATCCTTTCATTTATAAAATTTTAGTGTGGGTGGTGCATTCTGGGGATCGTTATCTCTTCTCAAATCATTATTTTACTTATTTGTATCACTCTGATCTTCAATTTCCTAAAGCCCTCCCTTCACACATTTGAAACATTTTTTAGCTCCCATAAGACAATTTTCCCCATGTTTCCTTATATAATTAAAAAACAATTGAAATATCATATTTTTATCTCTATGGGTTTTATAATTAAATTTGAATTCCATTTTAATTTTTTAAAAAAACCATGATATTTTTGGGTAACTCCAAACTCCATCTCCAATATGAGAGCACATTGAGACATTTCTTCAAATATATTGAATTATTTTATAGATAATGGCCTTTGGTGAATTGGTTTTATCCATTGAATAATCAATCAACCTTATATTCATTTGGGGTTATAAAACTATAAGCATACATCACATGTATTGTGAAATTTTCTGTATATGTACCGATATATTAATCATTCTCTACCTTCAGCTCATTTAATTACTTATCCCTTTTTTACTTATAATTTGAGGAGGGTAATTATTGATATGTATATGTTCAAAAATGCATCCCACTATATACAGTCAATTTCATCATATCCCCTAGTTTTCTTGATAAGATCCGACCATTGATCTCCAAATGATAAACAACCAAAATAAAATTTTCAAGTTATGAACTCTAGAAATAGGCCATCTTTTTTTCAGTGGTATAAATACATTAACTTGTGACTAGGGGATTTGTGAAGCCATTAAAATAAGGTGGAATTTTTTTCATGAAGGAATCACTAGAGACATATTCTGTATTTTCTAATTTGGAAGGTCAAAATGATTTATATCTTGTAAAATTTAAATGTGAATGGAAAAAATATTTTTATTTCCAACTCCTATAAAATTAAGTTTCTCAAGAGGACCATCATTTCTTGGTCCCTCACATTAATCATCAACCATATTTCTTTCAGTTCCATCCATTCACTAAAACAAAAATTAATAGTGCGAGAAACAATAAACAAAGTAGGAAACTACATTATCAAGAAAAAAAATTTATAGAGGTTCAAAATCATGACATATTATTATTTATAGTTCAGTCATGATCGTTACCAAAACATAATGATTTTATAATATATATAGATTCATCACTAATGTCATTAATAGAAACTTATAATTATAGGTTACAAAGGTTTTCTAAACCTTGATCTGATACCAATAAAAAACACCCAGACCTTCATATATAAACATCAATTCTGACAAGATAAATATTCATTATATAACATAACTATTCACACTAGATTCATTTAGGTCTATTTTCTTTGGAAACATTGAAATATAAAATAATAATTCATAAAATATCTACATCATCACCAACTTATTTCATTGTAACGATAAATTTTCTTAGGCATATCATTCTTAATACATCTCTTCGTAACATAGGGAAGGGAAAAAAAGAAAGGGTGGTCTTTGATTCTCAGTAAGGGTATATAAGGTAAATATCTATGACCATATAGGAATAAAATGGGAAGATGTTTATGAAAACATGAGATTAAAATTTGAAACCATAACCTATATATTAAAGATCATAATCATTTTTCAGGGGATAGTTATTGGGTGTTTATAATGCAGTAATCAAAAAGCATTCAATGGACACTAACCATTATGCTGAAACATTGGCATAAGGAATGGAATTGTAGCATACACAAAAGAGTAAAACATTATTTACATTGTATTAATTTATTATTTTCATGTATATCACTGTGCTATGTTTTTATTCCACATTCCACCATTTTCTTCAATGTTCACTCAAAAATCTATCAAAGTGGACATAGTCTCCTATTAAACTGGGTTCACTCCTCATTCTAGTCCAATTTATCAAATGGGTAATCAATATTTACCCAATACATTGGTGGGAGATATAGGTCTCACCCCTAAAATAATGAAAATCATCCATATGTGTTCCAAAAGAATATAAATTTTTCATCATATTAAGATCCATTAAAATAACGGGATTTTATAAACATTTCGTCACATAATAACCCATTAAAATAAAATGGGATTTATAAATATTTCAATATTTCATAATTGAATAACTCGATGAAAATAAATAGGTTTTATAAACATTGTTTCTTCTTATTCATAAAACTTATAAGGAAATGATAATGATGGTATATTTGGATCATTTACCAAGAAAAAAAAGTGAAATCATGGTTTTTTTATTTTGTGAATATAAATACCATTATAATATCAATAAAACATTTTGTAGGAATAAAATCGTTTTTGAAATCACTAATTTAAAAAAATACAAAATAATAAATGAAAAACATTTATTTTAAAACAAACTTATCATAAATTTAAAATATATTCAAAGAAAATATTATTCATTATAGTATGAAAAGATATTACTTTCCTATAATTTAAAAAAACATTCCAACTATATTACTCTTTGAAATAACCTAAAGTAACTCAATTGAAAAATTAAAATATTATTTCTTTAAGCTATTTTTTTAAAGTAAAATATGTGTACAAATTAATTTAATCAATTATAAGATAATATTATAACATTATTTCAAAAAATTCTAGAAAACATAGATATTGAAGTGAATTTTTTGTTCAACTGAATAGATAAATGAAGAAAATATTCCTTAAAAAATATTCACTGCTTCATGAGTACATAACAAGAGGAATTTTATATTAAAATTTTTATATTTAACAAATAATCATATGAGAATAATGTTCATGAGTTTCTTGGGAGTTACATCATAATAATTCACATTAGAAACTTTACAATAATGAATCCTGATAAACAATTAGATTGTAACAGAAAACCCCATACTTAAAGTTCACATTTCGTCAAAAGAACTCTAACCTCATGTATATTAATTTAAAATTAATTATAACTATATTTAATAATAGTTATGGTTCTTATAATATCATATATTATTCATTAATAACATATCAATACCCGGTTTTATTAATAATTCCCTATTAAAATAATCATTTCTAGGTGTTAACAATTTTTTGTCCTGAGTATTCATGTTCAGTATTTCCATTCCTAGTAAATTTATATTTCATAAATCATCTACAGATTATTATCAGGATATAAATATAATTTATATTAATTATATTCAAACTTAGAGTCATCCATAAAAGGTAGATATAAAAAAATAAACTACATTATTCATACAGACGATAAGTTGTATGAACGCATGAATGATGTTTCAATTTTTCAACAGAAAGAAGGAAGTAATGTTTATTATTAATTAGAATTCATAAGATCATTATTATATAATTTATATAATATATATTCCTAAAACTCCTCGTCATTATCATAAAAACAATATAAATGAATGAAAAATGAAATTTCCGAATGGTGATAACTGTCCAAACATATGCAAGAACCTGCATTTCATTTTTTCCCCATTTCTAGATGCCGGTTTATGGGTTCCCGATACCCAAACATACAACCAAAGACAATTTAGACAGCATAAACCAACGTAGAACTTACACATCCTAATAACAGGTTTCATCTCCGCATCCCAAGCAGGAGTCCTCTTCACCAGTAGCTGATTCCTATTCTGGATGCCTCCAAAACCTTCCACTTCGGACCCGGCTGCAAAGTTGTTCCAGAACAGATTGATCTGAGGGATCCTTCTTGGTATTGATACCCTTTTTAAAAGCCAAAGTGACCTCATTATTCTACTTTGATGAAGATCTAGTCTGCATCAGCCTCATAAGAAATGATTATTCCTTTCTTGGTCTTCTTATTGGAGTAGCAGACAGGGGTCTATCAGTTGTGGCTATCATCTGAATCCCACCTTTAATAAAATCACTAAAGGATTGTCCAACTGGGCCACTCATGTTCTATTTCCCTCCCCCTGGATCCTCCCTTCCAAATCCAGCTCTCTACCGTAATGCAGCAGTAGCAAACTCTACATTGATTCCCAGATTCTGGACTAGAGTATTACACTCCATCAAGGGGGGCCACCGATCTTCAATATGAGCATTTTCCACAGGTGGTTTGACATTGTCTCCCCGCCTCTGGTACGTTCTCTCAACTGAAGTACCTCGCTTTTCCCCATTAAAATTGTTATCCTCATCCAAGACACATGCTTCCTGTCCCAGACATTCGGCATGCTGATCCTTCATGGCTTCTTCACCAACCGAATCAGGATCATAAACCCTACGTTCAACCTGCTGGTCATCTAAGATCTCCGGACTAACCTCACCTCCCATCATAACAGCCTCCTCCAAACCCACATCCAAAAAGACTTCAGAAAGCCCCTTAAATCTGTTATTCAAGCTAAAAAAGGTTTGGTCAACGGATTAAGGCCTTTAGCAGCCTTAGCATTCGTGGAGACAACTTCTGCAGGACTGACCACTATACATTCCTCACTTTGAAATGAACCCAGATCACCTATGGGAGCAACAAGTACTCCCAAGTACCTCCTTATCCTTTGGAAAACCTCAGACACCAACGGATTAGCATGTGTCGCCTTAGCACTGGAAGCTTCAGACACCTAAAGAGGACTCACAGGATTGAAAGCCCCTTCTCATCAGAACAACCTGGACCCCGTCCTTTGTCAACCTGTTCTGTAGCTCTCGAAACCAGACCCTCTTGAATGCCATTACAAGCACCAAACTCAAATCTCACCGAAGCAGAATTCCCATTACCACGAGCCTGCAGTAACCGAGACTCACGCTCCCTTCGGCAAACATCAACCAAATGACCCAATATCTAGTAATATCCAAAAAAATCGGTCCAATTCTCATAAACGACCTTCTGTTTCCATCGATATTCCTCGCTGATAGTGATCCAAACAGAATCAAAAGGGATGCAGGACGCATCCATCTCGACACACACCCGGGGATTCACCGCATGGAAAACTGCCTCGGTACGTCTATCCTAGCAGAGGTATCTACCAAGCATATTGCCTAACATGCATATAATCAAAGGGTTTTGGAATGGTAAAGGAACATATGGAAAACTTACCCAGAACGCAATTGAAGGCGCGTCGCGGTTCGTATAGAGATCGAAGGTCCAATGCAAAAGTAAGAAATGAGATCCATTGAAGCTACGCGGAGCCCTCGCCCAAGCTCAGATGAGGTCCTCCTCTGAATCTAACCTAATAATAATTTGTTTGTCGTCCAGTAAGACAACCACCACTCTATCTAGAAGATCACAAGCTCCGAAGACAAATCGGTCGAAATCATCAACATACGGACTCTTGTGCTTGAACCGGGCCACCGGGGTGAGATTCAACAGGGTTGAAGCTTCCGATAAATTAGAAGAAGAAAGTGGTAGATTCATCAATCCTTCAATTAAATCCAGGAATTTAGGGTTTAAATAATATTTTGGTAACTGAGGAAGAAACTCAGTGTTTGATAAGGGACGAAAAGGCCTAGGTTTCCCATGATACAACGAATCCCCCTCCCCCACCAATGGGGGAGGAACCGGCGCAGGGGCCGCCGTCTTCACCGGTCGTGAAGCAACCCTACGTAGAGCCGGCACCAATAACGTGGATCATATGCAAGAACAATGTCATCATTTCCCAAAGGATTAGATACTAAGTTATTATATTTTATATTATATATAAATAGTTATAATAATTTCATAAATATAATATATAATCATTAAACCCATTATAATCCATATCCATACAACATGGTGATGAAAAATGAAATGCATCTCTATGGGGTGACAGTAAGTTGTACGTACACCTGAGCAGTGCATTCACTTACCGTTTGGTGGGAAATTGGGTTTATAATTGTATATCAATAATCATAATAACATTTTATAATACTTATTATATTCAATTTATTATTTTATGATAAATATAACAAATTTTTAAAATGTAAATGAGAGTAGACACGAAAGAGATTATGTAATATAATTACCTCTTCTTCGAAACAACTCCATTAGATATCCTCGAAAGGGATCAATGGTTTTTATTTTGGGAATTAAATAACCAATATAAGTTTTATAGTGTAGATAATAAGAGAAATTATAATAGTTTTTCCATGGTATAAGTCTCAATGTGATTTAAATATCATAGGGAGGAGGTGCCCTTTTATAATTAAGGTGAGAGTCACTTTTGGAATTTCAAATAAAATTAAATTATAATAAATAAATTCTCATAGAAAATTACTCCAAATTCCTAAAAATTATAATATAATGTTGTATGGGGTTTAAATAACATACACCAATATAATTTAGAATACATTTGGTTTCATTTTATACCATATCATTTTGATTGACCCATGGATAAATAATTTCAATTTAAATTATGGTAAAAATTATTTCAATATTAAAATATGGTAATTCTTGATAATAAGGTAGAAATTGGACTATAAATAGACATTTTATGAAATTTTAGAGCTATCATATCCTAATTTCTTTATTTAATGAATTAAATTATTTTTAAATTACATAATAAAAGGTTATTTTGATAAAATATAATTATTGTCAATTTTGACACTATTATTTCAATTGTAATTAAAATATATAACTAAAAAGATTGAATTTGAATATAATATTTTAAATTTACAATAATATTATTTATCTAGCTATAAAAGCTTTATAAAACCATAACATATTCATACCATATCATTTTTACTACTTTCAAACCCATTTTATTATTTTTCCATTAATTGAATAAATACTGATTTTGTATAGTGTAATAATTTCAGGTAATTATATAATACCTAAAAAATAATATAAATTTCCATTATGAAACATTTTTTCTATAAATAACAGGGATAATAATTTTCATTCAAATTTTATTTTTTCCATATGTGAATACATAATTTATATTAAAACTAGAGAGAGTGATATTTTGTAACTTTCTTATGTTTAAATAATATATATGTCATTTTCATATATATGTGTCCATTAAAAATATTAATTTCGAGCATAATTTAATAAGGGTAAAATTTAATTGATACAAAAAATAATTAAGATAAATTATTATGGTCTGATAAATTATTTATATTCTATATTAGCCTGATTTACCCTCTACTAGGGTGATAAATCATACCACAGTTACTACTCGTATTAACCATAAATATAATGGGGATATTTAAAATAAATTAACATCCAGATTGAAAATATGTTATTCATTTTATCTAATTCAACACCTATAAATTTTATTAATTTATTTTAATGTAAGTCCAAAAATATGTCAAAAACGTTTTATTGGAAGAAAAATATAATTTTAAGTGTAAAACATGATAAATTCATATCATATTCCTATAAAAATATTATTTGAATGATTAAAAAATTAAAAAAAATTAAATACTATAAACATTTCATTAAAATCATTGACCAATAAAAATTAATTTTCTTTTTATATTAAAATACAATTTGATCTTTACAATTATTTTTTAGAAAAAAACAATTTTATTTCAAAATATTTTTTATTTTTAAATATATTCAATTGATAACTAATCAATTCATTTTATAAATGTGAAGAACATATATTTTTTAATAATTTATTTGTTACTATTTATACCCCCAATGTAATTTATATGAGATGAAAGAAATATAATATTTTAATAATGTTATGTTGTTCACCTAAACTAGATGTTGCCTGAAAAGAAAACTATAGAAGAAATAAAATTAGTTTAAGTGAAATATTTGATAAATTTAACTTGGTGATACAACTAGAGAA
The DNA here is from genome assembly GCA_963277665.1 of Viscum album. Taxonomy (NCBI): domain Eukaryota; kingdom Viridiplantae; phylum Streptophyta; class Magnoliopsida; order Santalales; family Viscaceae; genus Viscum; species Viscum album. Next base: position 1,856,185,120 of record OY728119.1, on the reverse strand, counting down.
ATAAACAATATACCTATTTTTTATAGAATGTTAAACTTTGTCTTTATATTCAACAAATTTTATATTTCTAGTGAGTAATAGTACCTATTAGAAAATACACAAAAAGCTTCTAACACACACCACATGGACAGGAACAAGAAAACACATTTTTCACAATATAAATCAATTAACTATGAAAAAATCCTAAGTGTTTTAATAGTTTAAATGTATTATAATTAAAATGGAGAATCAATTTTTCCATTCCATCCACTGGGCACACGCATTCCATGTTCACAGAGACACACATGCATCCAACTAGGATAAGTATAAACCTATTAGAAGAATCACATCCAACCCATAAATTCATCACTTCGTCATTAATTTAAGGTTATTTTATCGAGAACTGGATCGTTGATAAACCAACTAAAGTTTGTACCAATGAATTATGAACTCACTGATTTTAAATTTATTCAAAGCTCCAAAACCCATTAATTTATTAAAAATAAATTAATCTTTTTGAATAATTTTATCAAACCATCTTCCAGACATTAAACCAAATACCATAATGTAAACCCAAAAATCAAAAGAATATTTCCAAAAACATTCAAAATCTAACACATCCAATTCATAAATAAGAAGGTTTTTTTCACAAAATATATCATCAGAACATTCCCTTTCAATGAAAATCCAGTCATTTAAAAAATCAAGGACTTCATGTTATAGAAATATGGGGAGTGAGTTAGAATATACCTACCTCACACGAGTTCTAATATCGAAGAATATGATAATGATCTATAAATATTTGATTTAATCCTCCTTTCTCATTAAATATCTTGTTAAATCATACTATGTATTGATTACAAGATAGAATAATTATTAGATATATCCATGGGATCCAGAAGAATGGAATGGGAAAAAATAAGGATTTTCATTCAATTGAATGATTAAGATAGGATGAAAAAAACTTGATTCATGGAATTTCTGAGAGATTCACATAAAGAATCTTGGACATGTCACATTCATAAAAATTCACATCACCTCATCATTAAATTCCAAAAACCCAATCACAATATGAATAAAATTTCACATGAAGAACAACCTTATACATATAACCATTCACACGGTGAATAAGATTTATGGAAACATCCAAAAAATCACACTATGAATAACTATTAATTGATTTAAAAAACTCTTACAATCAGATTCCATATTTCAACAAACATTACCCTCTTAAAAATTCTTTAAATTCAACCCAAATACTATATAAATTAAAAAAAATACATTTAAAGTGTGAAGTACCACAAACCAGGGGTTTCACATGATACCCACTCATTGATATGTCTTTATTGTAGATAATGATATACTCAGTAATAATATTTTTTTGATCACTAATAAATATGACTTATAAAAAAATTAACTATTGGTATATATGATTAAAGAGTGTTCCTATAGAGAAACATTTGGAGTACCCAAATGTAAATGTTGAAAATAATAAATTTTCAAACTCTAACTGATGAACATTTTTTTCTTAGTGTGCATTAAACATTTTTCTCAAAAAGAAACTCAAATATATAATGTAATTTTAGAAGGGTAAAGTAGATCATCATGTTGGCAATGTATGAATACTTTTTTCAATTGAGGTAAAAAATTATGAACTTACTCTACAATGTGGACTAATACCTAATTTTTAAAACTATTATTATTTTCAAACCATAAAAATAAGAAAAATTTGAATATGTTTTTGGAAAAGATGATATTTTTATTCATTATTACGTTAAATAGTAGTTGAATATATAAAGATATAATGATTTATAGTTTTAAGATTGTAATAAATGGTGTATATATTATTAACATGGATAATCCTTTTTATAAGATTAAAATTAATATGGGAAGAGCTGATTCTAGACATACATACTTTTTTCATTGTCAAATTGTAAATATAATGAGAAACACATTCCAAGACTCAATATAGATGTATTTTTTGACTCATTTTATGACGATTTTTTGATAAGTTAAAATTTTTTATCATGGAAAATGATGAAGTCCCCTTTTGGTAGAAAATGTGAGAGTGATTGTTGACTATTAGATCCAATACATAGTGTTGTATATAGACCAATGATTTTAAAAAGAAAATGGATATTTAGGTACCTCATTAAATTGACCAATTATTTTAAATGATATATATATATATATATGTATAAATGTCGGTATTTAATGAAACAAAATTATGAAACATTTGAAATTTTGAAATTATTTCATAACAATGTACAAAAATGAATTGTAAAAAATTAAAAAATTATTCTAAAAACATTTGGTTAGTGAATACTTGAACCATGAATTTACATATCATCAAATAGATTATGGAATTGTTTTCAAATTCACTCCTTTTTGAATACTACAATGGAATAATATGTTTATGTGGATGAATTATATTCTTTTTGACATAGATCCATCGAGGGTGAGTTTTTATGACCTTCCAATTTTATTTTAAAGTTATTCTCATGAGGTTTATACATTATTAGTAAATTGAATTTTATCTAAAATAGTAACAAATACACTATATGAGATATTCTATGTTAAACATCCATGTTTTTCTAATGTGACCATTTAAGGATGTGAATAATTTTTATGGTGAATGGATTCTGATATGCTTTACTCCAAATATGATAAGGGATAATTTATTATTTATATCAATGAATCTGTGGTGAATTAATTTAATAATATATTTAAAAACCATGTTTTGTGGAAGAGAGAGTTATTTTAGGTCATAAGGAAAACTTGATTTAAGGTATTATTGGGAGAAAATATGAACTTATAAAAGATGAATACCACGTAATAGGAAGTGTTTCTGAGATGGAGGTTAATCCAGTTCAACAAAGTGTTGTCGAATAAGATCTAATAGATGTTACAAAAGAACCTAAAAGGTATATTAGATTTTTTAAAATATAAAGAGATAATTTTATATAGAAAATTTTGATGATATATTGTTTGTATGTGATGAAGCTACGTATTTTCTGAAATAATTTGAGACTTTCTATTTTGAGAAATGGTTAGAATCATTGAAATCTGATATGTAATCCATATACACTGACCACATTTTAAATTTCATGGATACATATAAAGATGTAATACCTAGATGGTGTAAGTAGTTATTCCATAGGAAAATTGAAATATATGGTATAATATATACATATAAACATGCCTTGTAGAAAAGGGTTATAGATAAATTCATGGTATTAACTACAAAGTATCCTTTTCACCTACAAGGATGATAATGTCCATTTCTATTTCACTATCCATAGTAGCTCGTTATTATTTTGTGATATATCACATGGATTCCTAAACAACATTCCATAATTTAAATTTTTGACTAAGATGTATATATGATACAACCTAACAGGTTTTTTGTTCTAAATGAGTCTTCAAACGTTTTTAAGTTGTAATGGTCCATTTATAGACTGATGGAAGATTATCGTATTTATATTATCTTATTTAATGATGTAATCAAATAGTTTTTTATAAATAATGTAAATTATTTTGGTATATAAAATCATTTTAGTTTGAGTATAGTAGTATTTATGATATTTTATGAACATGAAATACTGGTTATTTTAAATAACCTCTTGAAACATAATTTTATAAATATGTGTCTTGGTAAATTTTTCTTAATTAAATGAATGGGTGAAACTACATTTATACTCAATATAAAAATTTATAGAGATAGACTATAGATGTTTCTTGAACTGAGTCTACATAAATATATCAATAAGGATCTAAAGTGGTTTATCACTAATAACTCCCTGAATGGGTATTTATAAATGTTACAAGGATTGAATCTTAGGAAGACTGGATACCCTTTTAATGAGTTCTAATGATTGGGTAGAATTTCCTATGTGCCTTCCATAAGATCAATCATTTTTACCATGTGTTTAACTCAACCAAATGTATATTTTTACTTGAAAAACCATAGATACCTAAAAAATCATTTTAAGAATCCCCAAATTGTTTCTAAGATCATTCTTAATTACCTACAAAAAGATAAGTAAATATTTTTGATCTTTAGAGGATTAGATGGACTTTGTGAAATTATTAATGAATTGATAGTTTCCAATATGAAAAATATGATATGAAGTCTCAATATGGATTTTGTTTCTTCCTAAATTGTATAGTTATTAGTTGTAAGTCTTAAAAATAATCCACTATAGAGTTCTTGACCCTAAGAACTGAGTATATTACTATAACAGATTCTATGAAGTATGATTCTTATGTCAAGAAGATCATCACTGAACTAAGTGTAGTTATTAGAATTGATGGATAAATTGAGATATAATGTGACAATAATGGTGTTGTTTATTCATAAAAGGATCCTCAGTCTCAATAAATAACCAAGAAAATCCTTCAAACATACAATATCATACATGATATTATTGATTGGTGTGATGTAATTATCATGTGTATTGATACTAAAAATAATATAGAAGATCTATTGAAAAAAACATTGTCATTGTTGAATCATGTGGGTCATATTTAATCTCTTTGTATACAATACATGATATGTTAATGTATTCATTGTAAATATATAATATTATTATAAAAAATTAAATTAAAATTATCATTCATTAATGTTTGATGAAAATAATTTTACATGAATTTTCAAATCAGAATATCCTTTCAATGAATGAATTTGAGTTGATTATAGTTGATGATCATCACATAGTAATATGGGATATGATTAAATAAATAGATTACCATTGATAGAATCTATTACTCAATAATAGTGGTGTTATGTATTTTAATAAGGCTAGATTCATTGGATAATAACACAATACTTATTACTTAGATTTATTAGCTAACGTATATCTCATAAAATTTTCTATAGTCATCAATATACTTATGGGTATTGGCTTGTTACTAATCATTTTTACATAAGGATTGAGATATACCTAGCTTGTAATACATTAAACATTGAAATTCACTTTATGAAATTCATTATATTAAAATATATAATTAGGGGTTTTTAGGTATGTTACTGAACATGTCGTCCATTAGAGCACCATCATGATGGATTTCTTCCACTTAAATGGAAAGAAAAAAATATTTCTCTTGATTTAACTAAACTAATAATATGTATGTACATGTATAATTACATTAGATATTCTATGATAAACTAGTTATATTTTTTACATGATATCTGATTATCAAATATATGAATGGAATATGTTATATTCTTTGAGTTGGTTAATATTTTTTAGTGGGATAGGAAATGATGAGAGGCCCATTCTAGATTGACATGTTCTGTGCCTAGTGGTTGCTCGATATCATAGATAAAATGAATTATGTATGAATAAATATGATGTATATGATACATATTGTAGTTGACATGTTCATATAAGGATAAGATATTGTTTGATGAAGATCACTCTGGCCACCTTATGATCTTGAATAACAATTATATTTTTCTAGAGGTATCTTTTTTCTAACAACTTTGAAATAAATATTTCATACTTTTTGTCATTTATTCAAAGTCTTGTAGGGTTAAATTATTGTGCCAATATATAATGATTACATTTTTTAAAAAGTATTTCTTACACTGTTAAGACAAATTTGATGAAGCTATATTCAAAAAGATTTCTTTTGGATTCACATAATGTTTTGTAGTATTTCATAATGTCATTATGATATTATAGTATAAGAGAATTATTATTTAATAAGAATTAAAATAGTCTCCACCACACGTTATAGTTCATGTGATGTTTTTGCTGACAGCAATACTAGTTTACAATGCATGGGATTCATGATTTGTGTGACATCATTCTCTCATATTTTTTCATCATTTTCAAACCAAAGAGTTAGTTTTTTTATAGATGTAATACATCATTATTCTAAGTGTTTAGTGATCGAACAATACAACATGAATGACATTATTGTGTCAAGCAATGAAACTCAAATTGTTTTATATGTCTAATACTCTTCATTCATTAATGAAAATTGATGATGGATATATAAGGGGATTTTATCATCTTCTATGGGTGTAGTTTATTCCTATTAATTTTTTACAAGATATTTAAAGGTATCTTTTATTCTTGAAGCTCAGTCTCTTCTTATTGATCATACTATAACCAAATCAATATTTTGGAGCTCCTCACAAATATTTCATGTATATATTTTTCAATTTATACCCCAAAATGGTAAGAGGAATTTTTATAATTTTCATAATGATAATTATCATGATAACTCCATAGAAAAACAAGGATGAATAGATTTGATGTTTTGAAATATCATGCATTAGATTTTTATGATACTTTTTTAATACTGTTTACATTTGATTGTTAGATTTAGATTAATCTATGTTTTGGGTTCAATTCATTTTCCAATGATCATTAGATTTTAAAATGAATCTCATACCCCAAAATATGTTAAGGGGGTTATAATTAGTGTATTGATCCAATTATTTCAATTCGAGTGAGAATTTGGAAAAGAAGTAGGAATTTTAATTTGAACTACAAATTTAAATTTTAATGACGAATGTTATTTTTTTCAAAAAGAGAGTGGATAGGTTGTGTGTAATAGTCTTCAAAATTTTGAGAAGTATATGTGAGAGAAAATTAGATACACCTAAATGGAAGCGAAGAAAATTATTATAAAAATTATTTGAAGAGTAATCAATGGATTGTGAATTCCAAAGGCTTGTTTTTTAAGAATATGCACTGTAGATATTCAATAGTGAGTTCATGAGTATGTTTATTAATGTTTAATGATAGGATTTTTTTCTATCCTTTGTGATATCTTAGTTGAAGAATAAATAAGATGATTAGTTTTGTATAGGAAGTGTTAGATTGTTTACTTTTATAGTTTTAGTGACCAAATAGAAAAATGGAGATATTTATTGATACAATATTTGGAGTCTCTAGTGGATTCTAGAAGACACTTATTGTCATTACTTTTGAAGGGATATAACAGTGTGCGATAGAACATTTTACATGTTGGGATAAATTTGTAAAATCATAAGTACAATGATGGACCATTATAATTGTAAATAGACATTATGATTCTAGTATACTATATGGGGAGGTGTAATTATTCTTTAGGGCAAGGATATAGTAATCTATTTTGATCAGTGAACCTTTTACATCACTATCGTAATATTTGATTGTGTATAAATAGATGAATTATTTGTTGATAACTGGTTTCTTTCTTCCTAACTAGTGATGGTGGATGATGACTAAAATATTTATAAAATATTTTTATTCAATTATTCACCCCGCTTAGTGAATACTCATTATATTACCACACTATGTTGGTAGTAGTGTTCTCAATAGGAATAATCAACATTTGTTATATTATATTTGTTTTTGTAAACTCATTTGTTTATTATAGTTTTCTTTTACTAATACATATACCATTTTATCATTTGATAAGATGATTGTATTTTTTTATTCAATTTAATATCCACCTTAGTGTATAACTAATCACAATAAATTCTATGAGTTAAACTGGGGAAGATAATTTATGATATAAAGGTATTATAACATGTTTAACACAATGAACAATACAACTAGATTCTCTAAAAAATTATTATTCCAAAATTAATCACATTATATATTCAAACAATTTTCAATGTTAATGATGTGATTTAATATTTGAGAAATTTTTATTTTAATGTCATATAGACTTTTTATAATTTTTATTGAAGTATGAAACACTATATTTGGTGACTCATTAGGTAAATGGTGGGTTAACATGAACATTTTTCATATATAATTAACAATTTTACAAGAATATATTTCATTGTTGATATTTCTACCTATCATTTACAATAAAGTGTTCACGATCTTACCAATTTATTGGTGATTGATAGTTTTTTAGTATTTTTGTTTTTGAAAATTTGTAATTTTATCATATTTTATATCATCGATCCAATTAGGAAAACAATTATTTTTCTTTATATATTCCTAATTATCTCTAAATTAATTATAGTAAGATCAATTAAATTATGGATTTCAATTTTGGTTAAGTCCATCTATAATTACAATAAATATTTATGATGTTATAGTTTTTCAATGGGATGTTTAATGTGTTTTAATTTTTTTGATGATATTACACAATGATAACATATTCTACTCTCTCTATTAGACCACAATATCATACAAAAATAATCTATATTTTTATCATATTTTCATATCAATAATGTTTTCAAATGACTGTATATTCACCATTAAATCCACAATCTCCCAACCATGAAAAAGACACATCATAAAGTAAATAAACTCCATGCCTCCTCGTCATGAAAATATAGTTGTTCTCAATTTTTTCTAGAATAATTTATCAAATGTTAATTAGATATTGAAAAGGAGATGTGGGTGTGTTATGAAATATCCTAGAATGAACATTCCCCCACACTTCCTATGCCCACACCCATGTCCAGTGACATAGTTTATATTAATCACCCACATCATGCACATTGATTATGTTTCACATTATTGTATCCATATCTAGGTTACTGAGTAGTTACATAAACTTATTCCAAAAAGTTGGGTGGCTAGGTCCTTTTCCTATAATAACTCTATTACAGACTCTATCTTCAACACAGGTTGACACCATGTATCGATAGAGATCTATCTTAAAAAACAATGTGAATACCTATATTATCATTATTTTTCAAATACTACACTCTTGTGATTATTTGGATAAAACCCGATGGGAGGGTAAGGTAAAAGTGATGTATTTGAGTGAACTTATGGTTATATACTTAGGACCTAAATGATAAAACATTTCACCTAGGCCTCCCCTTGGGCCATGGTGAAGGGATCCTTCCAAAAGGTCCCTCATAAAATAAGATAGAAGCCACTTTTACCCCAGTCTCTCACTTTATGGAGCAATACTCTACTCTTCAAGGTGTCTCTAGAGAACCTATTCACTCAGTTTCACCTCTTAGAGTCATTCCGAACCTTTAAAGGTAGTAAAATATAGTTCCTAATATACTTCTATAAGGGGGTTTTACCAAGACATCCATTTGTCCACATAGTAGCTCCATCTAACCTAGTCACTCATTCAGGCTAAGATAAATAATTTCACCCTCATGGATTCCAAGAACTCATTAGCACCCTTTTTCCTAGGTGTACCCTTAAAAGAACAAATATTACCCAAGAATGTACCATGTCTCCCTACCATACATGAATGATTCATTTTTCATAACTATGTGGTTCTTAAAATAATATATTCCTTTGATATTTAAAATGTCTCGTCTTATTAGGGATCTCCCCTAATTTTTATCTATAACTAGTTGGATTCTTTGAGTACTATCAATCATGTATTTCCTTGATAAAAAGGATCCTTACATTTAGAGAACCAATTGGATTTTTCCTCGGCTTGATTTCCAAACCTGACCCTATTTGATGTTTCAAATTGGCCCCATATCAACAAAGCACCCAATTATATTTCCTTTCCCAAATCAATGAGGAAGAAGTAAAAATTTTCAATTTTCGCTATGTAAGCCTCACACTTCCTTATCTGACCTCATCAGTCATGTTAAAATAAATGGATCACTCATGGGTAAGTCCCATAACAAATCATTTGTAGGTTCTTCTATATAGTATTCCATTTGGTATGAATTTAAACATCTCAAAATAGGACCTTCTCATATGAACTTAAACTAAATGACATAATGGTACAAACTACACAATAATAAAAGACACATAACCACGTGATATTAAAATTCACATAAAAAAATATTACCTCCATGACCATTAAAGTGACACCGTTATACTTGAATGGATTAACATTATAAGAGATGATATAATTATTAATAAAATTCTTTATATGGATTGACGTGCATCATTAAATGATACCAAACTATGTGATTTCTAATTCCATTCATAGGGATATGTAAGAATCTCCTATCATGACCCTATCTATTGTCTCAAATATTTTTTCACCTCCTTGGATGATGATAAATTCTACAGTTCCTAGATATTTTAATTTAAACTACAACTTAACTAATTAATTATGGATGACTGAGAACGCATCTTACAGTACTCTAAAAAATGCATGACCACATTTAATTGTTCTCATAGTAATGGTAAAAAGTATTCTTATGTGTGATTATTTTCAGAATATTTTTTTAAATATTAAAATGTTTCCCAAACTTGAAAATAAGATCTTTCATGAGATTATTTAACCTCTCATTCTCAAAATTATGACACACTTAAACTCAGGGAATCTTATAAATGGGAAAATAGGAATAAAAATTTACTAGAAAGAAATAGTGAACATCTTGTTAAACCATTTACATATAAAAGGTATTTCAAAATCCCACATATCTGCATTTTAGTTTTTTTATATTTTCTTGTTTTTTCAAAAATTTCAAATGAAAAAGTTACATTTGTATCTTAAAAGAGGGTTTCAATGGGGGTGATATTTCTGACTATGTGATAATTTTTTTATAATAAATATTTGAAAAATGGTGGTTTTTACATAAGTAATAAATGTACCATTTATGGTTTCAGAAGACCATATAATAGAATAATGAAAACCATATAAAAATTTAATTTCTTGTTATTGGAAAAAGGATGTTTTTTTGGAAAATGAAGAGAATCACATTATTCCTTGTGAGGAATTAATATCTTTGGGTTGGAAATAATAGAGTTTTTTGAGTATTGGTCTTCTTTTTAATGAGTGAAAAATAATTTATTATCAGTATATTTTTAGGTCCCTTTACAATAGAATGTCCTAAAAATCACATCATTAACACCAAACATGAATTATAAGAGTATTTCATTTGTAGATAATTTCACTAACTTGAAAAGTGTTATGTATTGAACATCCACTACATAAGGTTTTATGTGGTGAAAAAATGACCACATAAGGGAGTTCGTGAAATTATGAGTATATAATATAACACTCTTAAGTCGTCATTGGGTCTTCATCGCATGAAGGTATAATGAAGAGGGTATTATATGGAATCATAACTTGGTTAATAGTAAACATTTTAAATAAAATATCATTCTTTGATGGAGTTTTCTTTGAATCAACTCTTACACTGAATGAATAATTTCACTTGTTGGGGGGAAATTGTTCTACCAAAAACAGTCACATATTTGTTAACCTAATATAAAATAATTTATGTTAATAGAATAAAATTGAAGAGGGGTTGTTGATTCACTTTTGTAGATCAATCAGTGACATTTCAATGTTTGATTGGTTCTAAACCATGGGGGATAGAGAGTCCACTCTGAAACATGTAGCAATAGTAAACTATAGTGTATTATGTTACCTTATAACATTGAATTTTTATTCCCCATAAAATATCCTAGTTAGGGAGAACTAAGTAATTTTTTTTCACCTAAATTTTTTGATTTCATAATTCATATTTTACAATGAAATTAATATAGAATAATTTTCTGTTGAATAATAAATAAGATCAAAGTGAATGCCATTTTAATCCACCATACCTTGATTCACTTTCCACATCTTAATTCATTTAATATAGTGGGTCCAATAATTAGAATTATATACAAATGATAAAATCATTTTTCTCCTCTCTCAATTTAATAGGTTAATCATACATGGGGTACAATCATAGATGGAAATAATTTTGAACTATAGATTAATATTTGGCAACACTAATTTCAATTCATAGGATTTGATGATTTTATAGATATGATGCATAGTATTTTTTCAAGTAGGGAAAATTGAGAATTTTCAGAAGAAGAAGATAAATAATTTGGTGCTAAGGTCATAGTAATTAATTTTTTCTCGAAAGCCTTATTCCGCACATTCTACACAATAGTGATGTCTTAAAAATCCTTGCAAGCCATGTTTGAAAAAATAATAGGTATATACAATGATGACTCAATTGTTTGAGAAACTAAATTAAAGGTATTTCAGAACAAGTATGGGTTCTTAAACATTATCCCTAATTTTTTTATATTCTTTTATTGGGTTAATGTGGTTTTGGAGGATGTTCATGGTCTTCATGAAAACCTCAATGATATAAGAAATGTGAATCTCATCTTGATTGACTTCCACCTTGGTTGAATGTGAATTTCATTATATATAATGATAATAAACCAAATGATATAATATAATTTTTATTACATAATAATATTTTGACATATGTGATGGGAAAATTTGATATTGAGTATGTGTAAAAAAGTTAAATTTATATAGGAAATTTTCAAGGACATGAATAATCTAACCAAGCAGGATGTAATTGAAGAATAAGATTTGGATGAATAAATATCATTCCTTTCCTAAAAATATTAAAGGGTAAAATAATAGTTTAAACGTAAAATTACAATATCGTTATTTCTTTATTTAATTTTTATTACCATACAAAAATGTGTCTAATTAATCCTAAATAGGATGATAAATATAGTGATATTACAGTTAATAGGTCATTAAATAGTGTGAAATATTGGAGATTAATTATTTATATCATCATAAATAAGAGTATTCTATTTTCATAAGAATATAATTTTCTAGAAAAATAAAAGGAAAAAGAGATTTAATGTTGCAATGACCATAGAGAAAATGATTTGGTTATATTGTGGGAAATTCATAGACATGTGAAAAGGTAATCAATGAAAGAGGATAAATTCTTGAAAGAGTTGTTCTCTATGTGGAATTGGAAGAAATTATTTAATATATAGATGGTTAGATAAATAATAATAGAAATTAAAAAATTATTCATGATTCTATACACTATATGTAGTATCAAGAAGAATGGAATTCATAACTAAAGGACAAAATTGAAAAGAACAAATATGAAAATCCAAAAAACTCAGAGAAGATCATTGAGTAGAAGCTCAAAATTGTAGAAAATGGTAGGGATAGAGATAGATTGACTATGATGAGGACAGATCAGGTAAAAAATATTGAACTGCATTAGGAGGAAGTTATTGACCCATGATGAAAATATAATGATCTATATATTTTTTTGTCTCCTTGTAATTTATTAGAAAAGAAAATTACATATCTTATAAGAAAATTGAATTTAAATAATTGAGTTATTGAAAAATCAAAAAATGACATTAAAAAATGAAAAATGATATGATTGAATGAAAAAGTAGGTTATGGATTGATTAAATAAAGATAAAAAATATTTGATTCTAGACAATAATAACTCACTTTAATGATGATTGTTGATTTGGTTGTGAATCAATTTCAAAATATTCAATGTACCAAAGGGAACATATTATTGCAGCAATGATAAACAAAAGTGCAGATAGAATTTGGTTATATTATTATAGAAATATGGGGAATTTAAAAAATTCATATTCCTTATCCAAGTTCCATTATGTTTTAAAATAGAAATAAAGGTAGTCTATTAGGGTTCAGTATTCCAGGAATGCTTTTAGTGGTCACTATTTCTAGATTGGATAATTATGATATATAGAGAAATTCAACCCATCAACAATGGGTATCAATGTGCCAATAAAGGCTAAAATTTATCATATGCAATGGCACTATGAATCATCAAATTATATGAAAATGAAAATTCAGTATTCATATTTTCAATATGATATAGTTCTATATTTTATGAAGATGATCACAATTTTCAATCGACACTATGTGTAGATAAAAATTCATAGATCCAAAAGGAAAATGTTTTAGAGATTTACCTCAAATAAATAGTCAAGTCTTGTGTATTTATAATTGATAATTGATAAAAAATTTCCCAATATTGGAATAATGTATTTTTTCATAGGCATTAAGAATGAAAAGCAAGGTTCCATCCTATTCAACAATAATAAAGTCCAAAATATTAATGGATTCGAGAAGTCCAATTTTTGGGAAAATATATGAGATGTATATATTTATTGCTAATTTAATTTCTCTATCACATAATTCTTAGTTTATATCAGCTATGATAATCAAGTCATGAAATAAGTTTTGCAGATAAGTTATTATCGCTAAGAGAAAATATGGAGTAGTCAAGATCTCACTAAAACATATAATGCGAAATATATAACTTATGAGTGGAGAAGAATATATGTGTTTTCTATCAATGGATGATGAAAATACTTTGGGGAAACATGACTTCTCCACTTAATCAATCCAATTTTGGATGGTTTGGATATTTCTGATAAAGATCAAGATCTACTAATATTATCATGTGATTATAACCACATATGTGATACTTGCTAATAATGAAAGATTATTAAAAATATATTAAAGTAAAAAGAATAGTGGTCAACATTATGGCAAAAATGGTTTATATTAATATGTGTGAACCTATCTCACCTAGATTTATTCATGGAATGTGATACTAAGTTCATTTCATTAATGATTATAGTAGGATAGAATGAATTGTGATCATCACCCAAAAGTCTGAGGTGTTCAGATTCATAACAACATATCTGACGGAATTTTAAAATATACTTGGATAGAAAATACAAAAAATTTGAATACATAATGAAATAGAGATTACAAATAACTAGGTAATTGATAACATAGAAAACATGCGATTAAGCAACATGTTTCAAAACTAAGAACTACTAAAAATGGTGTGGTAGATAGGAGAAATCATATCTTCGAAATCATGTCCAGAATGATTATCATTGCAAAAATGTTTCTAATAATATTCTAGAATTAATTAGTCTTGATATCACTATAATTTTCTAATGTATCATAATTATGTTTGAAATAATAAAATACCTCATACAAGTTGTCGTAGGAATCATTAGGGTTGAGTATTTCATTACCAATAAAGAGAACCATATAAATTTTGAATGACATAGAGATTAAGGTATTTTTATTGGATAATAAAGAAAAAGGATATAAATTACTTAATAAGTGTCTAGTAAATATTAATTAGATAAATGATGTTGTTATGGGTGAGAATGTGTGGAAAATTAAAAAAATCAGCAAGCAGTTTTAGGAGGATTGCGATGAGGAATTGAGTATCTTAGTGTGTGATAAATTAATTGAGGATGATTTAGAAAAGGATATTGAGGATGAGAAGGATGATTTTATGAGTTCCATTTTGATGTTTTGGATTAAATACGAAATTTATAAGAATAATATAAATGGTAACCATATTGCGTAAGTGAATATGTGATGAATGAATCCACTAAAAAATTATTCTCAAGGGTATGTCAAAATATTTTCATGAAGCTGTAAAAGATGAGAATTGAGATCGAGTAATGAATATATAAATGACCAAATTAATTATAATCTGACTTAGAAGAATATTCTAAATATGATAAAATATAATTTCATTGGGAACAAATGGGTATTCTCTATCAAGATGAATGAATATGTATCAGTGATTCAAAACAAAGAATGATTTGTGTGTAAGATGAACTCCTAGAAAAAGGTAACTGAAGTTGATGAGACATTGGAACCCATTGGACAACTAGTTACAATTTTATTATTCATATCCATAATAGTGATACAGAAATTTAATTTTTTCCCTGATGGATGTCAAGTCATCATTTATGAATGGGGTTCTAGAAGAGTTGGTGTATATAAAACAACAAGATGGTTTTCACATCCATTAAGATGAGAAAAAGGTTTTCCAATTAAAGAATATGTTATATTTATTTAATAATACACTAAGATATTAATACATACATCATGTTCGTAATTTACAGAACACATGTATTTATCATAGTGTATTTTATTATAATACCTATTTCAATAATGAGAGTGATCATAGGACGATGGTTATCATAAATATGAATGACCCAATATTTGGTGCCTCAAATGAACTATAGTGAAAAAAATCATTGATTACACATATTCATTGTTTGAAATGTCAATTATTGGATAACTAACATTGTTCAATGGTATGCAGGTAATACAAAGAAATAATAGAAAATATATTTATAAAAATAATATTAATGAGTTTCTAATAATTTTTGTAATAGTGGATTCAATGGAGATAAAAAAATATGGTTTTCGTATAGTTGAATATTTTTGGGGATAACGATTGAAAAATAGTGAATTAATAGAATATAGGATGAACATTAGAAGATTATTATACTTAAAAAAATACAACCTAACATCATGTTTTAGAAATTTTAGGAATCATGATATCAATGTAATCTTAAATAAATTCATATTCTTGTTTTGAAGAAAATATAATGACTAATCAAAGAAATAATGTATTTTGAATTTATTTACAGAAAAATATTACATCCGGAGTTATTGGGATAAAAAAATTATATTTTTTCAATTTTAACAGATGAGATAATTTCAAAATCATTTAGTTCAATTTGTATTAAAAAATGATTTCTTTATTTTTTGATAAATTTGAAAATTTTAGATTCACTAATAACCACATATGATGAATATATTGTGATCACTCAAGCTTGAACATAATTATTTTGGATGAGGTAGCAGTCTGAATTCTTGAATATTAACGTGAAGTCTCTCATGAAGAATTAAGTTTGATAATTAAATTGAAATAAAACATAGAATTTTTTCCACCACTCTAGGATGAAGCTCAATAAAATAAAATAGAATTTTATGAAGGATGAAGTGGAATACATGTTGTTGATATTATATTATGTGTTACCTGATCCTTAAATTTACATAAAATTTGAGAAAGGACATATGCATTGAAGCTTTTGGAAGGTATATAATTACTCTTGGTGTCTAGTCAACTCTTCACACTTGAAAAGGGTAGTTGTAGTTTCCGAACTCTATGAAATATGTTGGAATTTTCCCTATATATTGATCTTGGTTATTTTCCGTACTGGTGACTACAAAAGAGTGACCTTGGTTTTAATTTAAAAATAGGGATAAATAATTAAAATTTGGATATGTGATTTAAAAATCCTGTTATATATGGGTGTAAGATGATAAATGAAAAGAGTTTCAGTATTTCCTAAATTAGGGGGAGTTACAATTTTCTAGATGTTTTTAACCCGACGATGCTAAATTTGTTCACTCATTAACTGTATCTCATTAATGGATGAATATATTTTTGTGATGAATGGATTTTACTAGGTATTGTTGTATTACTGATCTTTTTAGGAGCTACACTCTAGGAAATAATGTGAAAAACATTGGTGTTGATTGGAAACAATTATGAGCATTGTCTTACAAGATTAATTTAACTAATTCAACAGCTATTATTGAGAAAGGTTCAACATGTGGTTTTGAGAATGAAGTGATTAATTATTAAATAATAAATTCTACTATTTTTTTCTCATTATATACATGGATAAATGGTATTTGTGTATGAGTTAAGAAAATATTTGGTCTCTATCTGATATTACAATATATAAATGGTGGATGAAGATGTAGGTGCATGACTTTTTTCAATTATCTAATAAAGTAAGGGTTAAATTTGTATTAATTTTTTATGAATATTCAATAAAACAAATGGTGGAGATTTTTGGTTAAAATACAACATATATTAATTTCTTAGTTTGTTGGTATATTTTTTATTGTGAACTTCTAATTGAAATGTCTGTAGAGGTATCCTATAATATGGATTTAAAAGTGGAATATTACACCTTTTTTAAATTTTTTAGTAATGGAAAATCATTAGAAAAGAGGGGTTTGTGGATAAGTATTTTTTAGAAAGTATATGACTTCAGAAAACTCTATAATATTATCATAGAAACTACATAAGAATTCTATTTCTTGTAGTTTTAAGGTATTTAGTTTTTTAGACTATGAAGAGTATCACATAGTACCACATGAGGAAGTCTTCATCAATAATCATAAAGTGGAGAGTTTTATACATATGGGTTTTTTGGAGTAAATAATATGTTTTTAGTTGATTTTTAGAACCCTTTAATATATTAGGATGTCCTAATAACATTATTAGCAGTGATCAAAAATTAAAATAGGGATTATTCTCCTAGTAATTCAACTATTTTATAATGTTTTATGCAGTGAACATCAACCATGTAAGGGTGTACATAGAATTAGTTAGCATAAGGAATGACATGGTGAATAGTACCTATGTAATGGTGTTTGTGAAAGACGTAGTACATGGGAAATGTTCGGTAATGCATTATTTCGTAGACCTCATGTCAAGGCATCATGAATAGGGTATTACGTTGTAACATCACATAATAAACAGTAAACCACATCGGGAGAAGATATTTTATGAAGGAGTTTTCTATGAATAAAATCTTATGTTGAAAAGAGAATGTTATATATTGGTTGAAAATGGTGTCTCATTACACCACTATGTATGTTTGAAACAAATATAAACTAATTTAGATCAATAGAAGAATATTCTAGAGGATTTTTGTGTTCAAATCCATACAGAGAGTAGTGAGCTTTCAAAATGTAATTGTTTGTAAACCATGGTAACAATGAGCCTTATTTAAACATGATAGTAGTGGTGAACTATATTATATTATCATACATTTTCATATTGAATTTTTATTCCCTTTATACTAGACTATTTTGGGAGAATGAAGTAAAATTGTTCTTTCTCATTTAGGCTTTTATTTCATTATTCGTATACTCAATAGAGAATAGAAGAGTATATAGTTTAATTTTATAATTAATTGAGATAATTTTTTTAGTTTTTATTATCCATTATAACATGATTAACCCCACACTCATTATATTTAACCTTGTATAGAAAAAATAAGAAGATTAAATAACCATGTATTATAATTTTTTCTTCTTCACTAATGAGTGACATTTTTTTAATTCTCTTCATCTGTATCTAAATGGTGTCTTCAATCAATTTTCCATATGTAATTTGGTACCTAGTTAGGTTGGAAGATTCTATTGGATTCTAATTGTTATGTTGAGCCACCCAATAATGGTACCCTGGATGTATGCTAATTTTTTTATGGTCATCTCAGCTTCAAACCCCCAATAAACACAACCACATATTAAAAGCCGTCAATTATAGATGATGAAAATCATGGTATGAGATTACTACCATAATGGAATAATGATTTACATCAAGATGTATCATATAAACCAAGATCACCTAAGGCTAAAATTATTATAATGTTGACAATAATCTACCATGGGGAAGAAGGCCCCCATCACCACTTCAAACCTCTTTGAGAGCCTCTCCCAGGAGTAGGAAAATGATTCCATTCCCTAATTTTAAGAGTTTCAAGAGGATAAATCTTATGTACAAACAAATTCCTTGAATCCACCCACAAGGGATCCTATAAAGGATCGTTTTCATCTGAAACATTTGACAATAAACTCATTAAAATATTTGTCTCATGCACCAATCTGAATTACTAACACATGGGAAACCAGAAGAAGAATAGTAAATGGGAAATTAATGATCAAATTCCAAAAAGAAGTTACTTTCTCATTCCACCACTAATGTCCCAAATATAAATTTAAAATTATCATCAAAACCTTGAGGGATCTTATGGATCAAAATTTTAAAAAAAACATTGATTTCATCATTATGATAATGGGTGATTATCTCAACTGACATCTTACTAGTGAGGGAAGTCAACCACAACTATGGAGGTCCTTCATATAGTGACACATTTGTTTGAATTGGTATCATAGAACAAAATGAATTTATACTTTTTATTACTATAATATTAATAAAAACAAACATGATGAGTGTTCTTCTACGAGATATTATTGTTATATTGTTAATAGATTATTTTCCACATCAAAAGGTTATAGCAGTTACTCTCTATAATGAAAAATGTAAATTCCATGAAAATAATCTTAATCATTTGTCGCATGATTTAAATGACATGTGACTAGAAGGACAAAAATGATATTAAGATAGTAGGTACATGATAACCACATGTAAATGGGTATTATTCTCCAGAAGTTCACAGTTATTAATATTCATGAAGGGAGGTTAGAATGATAGAACATCTAATAGGAAATACCTAACATATATGTATCATTTTATATTCCAATCCATGAACATGTGTATTTCTCATTATACTTGCGATTACTATAAACACATTTCAAAATTCATGTTCTTTTTTGAATCATCGAAAAACAAGATGATATGTGCTTATGGGTAAGTGATATACACTAGCTCTACAATAATCTATATGAATTTAATTGAATAATATGAGAATGTATTTTACCCTTATGAATTAATGGAACAAGACATCATAGGCCTATTTATTGAAATGGAACTCACTGATTATGTTTATGGAACCCCCATAATGATATATTGAGAAAAATGAATTATATTACACATTATGTATTTCTATGGGGTTATTATTGTTTTTATGACATTAACTTCTTTCTATATGGGAAACTTTATATGTTTCTATATTCCCAAACCTATAATTTAGATAGGTCCCCTAATTCAACCATGAAAGTGGACTAAAATTCCAAAAAAATTGTGTATCAGAAATATTAGCTAAATTCTATTTATTTATTACTTTATGAATATAATTTATGATTTTTATATTGAATAATAATTATGCATGTTAAGTTAATTAAATAAATTCAATAACCAATTATTTGAGTCTTGAATATATATATATATATATATTTGTGTGTGTGTGTGTTTAATATTAAATAAATATTTACTCACATGTCAATGAATATAATATTTTTTATATTTATTCATAATTAATATATGAATATTTATTTACCTAAGAAATATTTTTTATTAAGTGTTATAAATAAATCCAGAAGTATTGGAACGCTAAGTTAAGGGATTGAAAAAAATGAAAAATTATATTTAATATCATTTAAATAAATATTTATTTATTTATATTAAAATTTTTATTTTAATATTTATGAGTTACGAATTTTATGTAGTATGATAATAATAATTTAATTTTTCATTGATTTTATAACAACACTGCTCTATTATTACACAATTAAACATAATTTGTTACATAAACATCACTTTACACAACATAAAATATTGAGAGGTTCAGTGTCTTTGGGTCTTAGGATCATTACATAACAACTTAAAACATTAAAAAAACATATTTATTGAAAACATCCTTGACATGACCACTACATTCCCTCGTACTTAGCATTACATGGGATATCCTAAGGACATGAAAAAAGGGTGAGCTATAAAGCCCACTAAGAGAATAATCATGGAATAATATGAGGAATACAATACATGTTAGAAAATAGGCATATTAATAGATGAAAAGATAAGCATAAGAATAAAGGCCTGATAAAGCATGATAATCATAACATGGAAATGTGGCGACAACACTTAACATGAAATTAGCATGTGAGAAGGCTCATTGAACATGGAGCATGAATAAACCCTCATTACACATGAAGCATGAGTAAAAACTCGCTGAAATTGAATTAGCATGAGTAAAAACCCATTTCAAATGATGAATCATGATAATATACTTTACTCAATGCATTGGAGCGCAATCAGGGAACACCCTTCTTAAACAATTCATTTCATGCATAAGTGGTCCACATGGATCATAAAACATTGAATCATTCAACATAATATTTTATTCCATGATAAAAAAATGTGGAAAACATACATGAAACTCTTTAAAAAATAATTAAATGTCCGTAAAGGTGAATATCTTTTATAGATAAATGGGAATGGTATTCACTACACAATGACATTGGCTTGGAAAAGAGCAGTGCAATTTTGGCAGCATAACGGTGTGACATAAGAGCTCATAAAAATGGTTGATGAGAGAGAAAGGAGTGTATCATCATATTTACTTGAAATGGATAGTAAGGGGGTCATATATACCCATGTCCCAACAAATGTAATGGAATTTAGATTCATGATATAAAATAATTGCTTGAATAAAAATGAGGAGAGAGAAATTCCTTTCGGAATTTTAGCATAGGAACGAGTGTACGTGGGAGGTATTTAATGAGAGAGAAATGGGTCTTCCATAATTCAAACATAAAGAGGCCACTATGGGGGAGGTTTGAAACCATACCCCAACATTTATAATTGAAATTAAAAAGGAATAAAAATTTAAATAATATTGGACAAAAATGAGAAAGGAAGAAAAACCCTTACTTGGAAGTGTGGTTCCAAAGGCTTGAGAGAGGCTTCAGAAAGGCTTCTTGGGAGCTTGGGGAACCCTAGGATGATTCTAGAGAGATTAGGGAAGAGGTTGGACGAACTAAAATGTCTTTTAGTAATGATGAAGTGGGATCTTGGGTGGGTTTATATAGGAAATGTGAGGGAATTCCTTATTATTTATGTTTGGGACCCTCACATTAAACTAATCCAAACCAAAAACAATCCCATGGTTTTTGACCATGGTTTTTGGAAAATGGTAGTGGAAAAAAATGTTTTATAAGGCCAATGTTTGAAATTTTTAAAATAAGGGGGTTTCTTTTGTGGAGGTGAGTCACACTACCAAGGAAAACAATATAAAAAGATAAAATGTAAAATAAGTTTTTTAGGGTCCACTAAAGCTTCGTAAAATAAATCAAACAAACCCAAAATCACATTATTTTAATGGTAAATTATATATTTTATGAAGATAAGTTTTATAGTATTTTATTACATGACTATTGGGACACTATAATGTCATAAAACACATTATATATTTAAACGCTATTTAATTTTACCCAAAAATTTGATTGTCTCCAAAAATAATGAAACATTCCCCATTGGATTATTTTGACATCCTGATTCTATAAATAATATTAATATTATCTAAATAATTTTCTAAATATGTAAATTTTCACTATTAAAATAAAAACATAAATTTAGCAAAAATTCATGGGTTTTGACAAAAATGGCTTTCAACCCTTAATATAAATTAAAATTGCATTCATAAAATTAGAAGATCATTTATATTTAATAAAAATTAATTTAATAATAATAATATTTTATTAACATATTATTTATTTTAAAAATCTATTAATTCATCAAAATAGATTTCCTAGTTGAACATTAACTAAAAATACTATTTGAGCATTAAAAACTATTTACAAGGTAACAATAATAAAATGAAATTATATTCATTATTAAATACTAAAATAATGTATATAACCATAGTTCTTTGGTATTTTTACGTAACCCCTTATAACACCGTCATAAGACCGAAGAGTAAGGTGTGCGATGGTGACACACTCTTGGGGGTGTCTCGGATAACATTTCTCAGGTAGTAATCTCTATCAACAACCACTTCTATTGTAGGTTGTCTCGCTCAAGCTTAACATATTCAATCTCGGCTTGGGCTTGGTCAAGAGAGAAGACCAAAGCTACAACCTCCTTTCCGAGCATTGACGAATGGTATTCGTATGGGGCATGTCTAATGTATGAGGCCATCCCTTCCATTGTCTGTTTAATTAGGATTTGTTAAAAACCTATATTTATACTAATCATGTGATCACTATCCAATGGAAATATTTGAAACAATCAAAATTCATAAAATATAACAAAATAATTTTACATTTTATATAAACATTATATATAAAGGGTCATTTGATTAGATCAAGAGGGATTTCCACTAATGAATGTTTGGGTCATAACAATTTCCCCTCCTTATGAAATTTCACCTACAAAATATTCTTTTTCCCACATTAAAATAGATGTGTGTAACTCTACTTCATCATTTTCTCTAATTCCCATGTAACTTCTTCAAACTTGTGGTTTTTCCACAACACCTTGATGAGGTGCATTGTATTATTTCATAATACTTTTTCCTTATGATCTAAGATCTTCACTGGTTGCTCCTCACATGAAATATCATCATCTAACTTTACCACCTCTAAAGAGAGTACATGTGAGGGGTATGGTATGTACTTCCTTAATAGGGATGCATAAAAGACATCACATACATTGGACATGGTAGGTGGAAGTGCTAGTCGATAGGGCACTGCCCCGACATGATCAAGAATCTTAAAGGGGCCAATGTACCTTGGACTTAACATCCCTTATATTCCAAACTTCATGACCTTCTTCCACGAAGATATGTGTAGAAATACCATGTCTCCAACTTTAAACTCAATGTCTCGTCGATGGTTATCTTTATAACTCTTCTATCGATTCTGAGATTCCTATATATGTTGTTGAATGGTTTCCACCTTATCCACCATTTCTTCAACCATTTCGGGTCCAACCATCTTACGCTCACTGACCTAATCCCAACACACCGGTGTTCTGCACCTTTTCCCATAAAGGGCTTCATATAGTACCATTTGTATGATCAAGTGAAAACTATTATTATAAGAGAAATAAACAAGAGGAATATGTTGACCCCATCCTCCTTTAATGTCCATTGAGCACTCTCTCAACATTTCCTCAAGTGTTTGGATATTCCTCTTAGATTAGCCATCAGTTTGAGGATGATAGGCTATACTGATGTTCAGTTCAGTATTCAGATCAAGTTGAATACTCTTCCTAAACATGGAGGTGAATCTTGGATCTCGATCGGACATAATAGATAGTGGTAATCCATGCAGCCTTACCACATCCCTGATATATATTCATTCCATTTGATCCAATGAGAAATCCTCACGAATAAAAATGAAGTGTGCAGCCTTTGTAAGACGGTCCACAAAAACCCAGATTGCATTATTTCATTTAGATGTCTTCAGATATCTGGTGATAAAGTCCATGGTGATGTTCTCCCATATCCATTCTAGTATGGGAAATGGTTGGATCAACCCTTTATAATTCTACCTCTCTGCCTTTACTTGCTGACACAAGAGGCTCTTTTATGTATATTCATCGATCTCCTTCTTCATATTATCCCACCAATAATGCACTCGAAGATCTCGATACATCTTTGTGTTTGCTGGGTGAATAGAGAAATTTGAACTATGTGCATTATCCAAAAGTTCCTTCTTCAGATCTGGACATGATGGAACACATATTCTTTTCCCAAATCTCACAATCCCTTCTTCAATAAAATTAAATTCCAATCATTTCCCTTTTCTGATAGCTTCCACTTTTTCCTGAATTCTCACATCATCCATTTGATCATCCATTAACCTTTCCAAAAGTGATGGTTGAGCAATCATTTGTGAAAGGATCGATGATGTTCCCTTATTTATGATTCCCATGTCCATCTTCATCTAATATAAGAAAATTGGATCCATTTCAATTATCATCAATCATATAATCATTGGGTCCTTTCTATTTAGGGCATCCACAACCATGTTCACTTTCCTAGGGTGGTATTGGATTGAGAAGTCGTAGTCTTTTTTAGCTCTAACCATCTTTGTTGGAGCATGTTCAACTCTTTTTGTGTGAATATATACTTGAGAATGTTGTGGTCCATATATATTTCACACATCTCCCCAAAGCGATAATGCCGCCAAATTTTCAAAGATAAGATCACTAAAGCCAAAAATAGGTCACGTGTTGGATAGTTCTGTTCATGATATTTCAGTTGACATGAATTAAAGGCAATGACTTTGTCATTTTGCATCAACAAACATCCTAGGCCCTTCTTCGAAACATTACTAAATACCAAAAAATGTGCTCTACCTTGTAGAATTATTGTGCTCCATGTAGCTGATCGAAGAAGCAATTAATTCATCGGAGATGATACTTGTTCCTTATCGTGATTTTGTTATGCTCATGAAAATTGATGCAAAGGCGCATTAAACCATCCTTATTCTTGATGAAGAGGATTGTTGCACCCCATGGTGAAGCAGTTGGGCATATAAACCCTTTATCCAAATTCTCCTGTAGTTGTTTCTTCAGCACCTGAAGCTCCACAATGGATATTCTACACAGAGTCTTGGATATTGGCTATTCCCTAGGTATAAGATCAATTGAGAATAGAACATCTCTTCTATGAGGAAGACCAGGAAATTCCTCAGGAAACACATCAGAAAATTCACTCACAATAGGCATGTATTCTCAGATGGTTGCCTCCTTAGACTCAATCATCTTATCTAAATACGCATTCTCATAGCACAGTAATATCCATGCTTGAGATGATGGAGCTAAAGAATGTTCTTCTTCCACCTTGTACTTGTAAAGAATTAGGGGTCGATTCTCCACAAAGAGAGTGATTTACCTCTCATGGGAATTTATGTAGTCTCTATATAAGGAAAGACAATCCATGACAAGAATTGCATCAAATTCCACTAGAGGGAGTATTAAGAGGTTCTCCGGAAAGTTCAATCCACAGATTATGACATTGGAGGAGTTATATTCCTGGGATACAATGATTTCCCCATTTTTTGTACTCACCGACATCTTCACTTCCATGATTCGTGGTGGTGGTGGTATTGTTCAACTAAACTTTCGAGATATAAAAGAATTCATAAAACCTAAATCAAAAATTATGTTCGCTATTATTGAATGAATAACTATTGTACCTATCACCACTTCGTTTTCGGGGTTCACTATTGTAGTAGTGATAGAAAAAAATTTCCCTTGCGTCCTTGGAAGTTGTTGGTTGCCTTTGAAACCCCTTGGTTTAGGGAACAGATTTGCTAGATGACCTGGTTCTTTGCAGTTGTAGCAATGAACCACGCGTTGAGTTTCAAACGGAGCATTCCACTACTCGGTCGCATCCTTGGGTCTTTCTTGCCGACAGTTAATAGCTAGGTTCACTTCTCTTCCACACCTAAAGAAATTCCTCATCCCCGTCAGGTTGTTTCCATGGTGCTTATTTCGGCACCATTGGCATGTGGGGTGTTGGATCTTCTTAGCACCATTGGATTTATCCATCAGACCACAAATATTGAAGTCAACAGTACGCTTCTTATCCCCAATATACCCCTGAGATTCTCTGATCTCCATTTCAGCCTTGATGGCACATCAGACAATTTCCTCATAGTTGTGGAAGCCACGGATCGCCAACACTTTCCGAAGGTCAGGTTTCATCCAAATAAAGAAGCGGTCAAAAATGCATTTGAGGGTAAGGACAAAGCCAGAAGCATATCGTTCAAGCCTTGTGAAGTTTGCCTCATATGATCCAACAGATTCATCATCTTTTTTCTTGTGGGAAAGGAAGTCCCTTTTCATCTTAATCCAGAGGGTGAGCAGAAAATATCTATCGAAAACCATCTTCCGGAAAACCTTCCATTCCAATGCCTCGATCTCCTCATCAGGTTTCATATTTTTGAATAATTTCCACCATTTATTAGCTTCCCCCTCCATACAATAAGTAGTCAGGAGAACATTCTCTTATTCAGAACATTGAAGGATGCAGAATATATTTTCAATGGAGTTGATCCATTGTTCAGCGATTGAGGGATTGGATTATCCATTAAAAGTTGGAGGCCTTTGTCTCATGAAGCTCTCAATTGAGACTTGTTCTTTCTTAGGCGAGGGGGGGGGGGTGAACGTTCCTCTTGAACCATATTTCTATTCAAATCTTGAGTTAGATGAGAGAGAATCATGAGAACGTTCATGATTCCCACTCCCATTTGATTGGGAATCTCATTAGTATAATCATTATATTGATCTTCATATTAGTTGTTAGCTATAGTCCTCCTATTACCATCCATTGGATGGAATAAAAGGAAAGTTAGGGGTAACAAAAAATGGGTAATACAAGGACAAAACTGTTGACTTATAAATAACTTTTATTTCCATAACATATGAATCTATTGGATTCAGTGTATGTTATCCATGATCTACTTTCTAGCATATATTCTTACGGAATTTTTTTTGTCCCTTAGTAATGTTTGATACTAAACTTCTGAATTTATCAAATCATATCCCCCAAGAGAGTCATAACCAAGAGTGCAGCAAGGCCCATTTTCATCCACCAGTTCCCGTTCGAGTCTAGCTCAATGCTGTATTTTCGAGTTTTACCCCTAAGATACATATGTTCCAGAACCGCCTCTACCTACTCATATCCAGACAGGGATGTATTTTCTTTATAAAACACTTACTCATTACTCACCAAAACTTATGGATGTCTTTATTATACTCAGTATTGTCTATAAGTCTTTACTGGGTTTTTCTAATCCTAATCCCAAAAATATCTAAACATATCCTTTGATACCAACTATAACAACCGAGCTCTTTTA
Source organism: Viscum album (assembly GCA_963277665.1). Classification (NCBI taxonomy): domain Eukaryota; kingdom Viridiplantae; phylum Streptophyta; class Magnoliopsida; order Santalales; family Viscaceae; genus Viscum; species Viscum album. Next base: position 1,856,157,301 of record OY728119.1, on the reverse strand, counting down.
TTAACAAATTAAACATAATTTATTACAAAAACATCAATTGATACAAAATAAATTATCGAAATGTCTAGTGTATTTTGGGATTAGGATCATTACATAACCACATTAAACATGAAAAAACAAAATACTTTTTGAAAACTACATTTAAATGACCACTACATTCCCTCGTACAGAGCATTTCATGGGATAACCTGAGGTTATGCATAAAAAAGGGTGAGTCATAAAGCCCAGTAATGGAATAATGATGGAATAACATGAATAATACAACACATGTTAGAAAATAGGCATATCAATAGAGCACAAGGGAAGAATAAAAATAAAGTCATGATAAATCATGATAATCATAACATGGAAATGTGGCAATAACACTTAACATGGAATTATCATGAGGTAATGCTCATTTCACATGGAGCATGAGTAAACCCTAATTGCACATAAATCATGAGTAAAACCTCATTTAACTTGAATTAGAATGATTCAAAACCCATTTCACATGATGTATCATGATACTATACTTTACCCAATGCATTGGAGCACTATCAAGGCACACCCTTCTTAAACAATTCATTTCATGCATAAGTGTTCCACATGGATCATAAAACATTGAATCATTTAACGTAATATTTTATTCCACGATAAAAGAATCTGAAATAAATACATGAAACTCTTTAGGCAATAAGTAAATGTGCATAAATATGAATACCCTTGATAGATAAATGGGCTTGGTATTCACTACACAATGACTTTGACTTGGAAAAGAATGGTGTAATTTCAGCAGCATAACGACATGACAAAATAACCCCTAAAATGATTAATGAGAGAGAAAGGAATTTATCATCAAATTTACATGACATGGATAGAAATGGGGTTATATATATACATGTCCCAAAAAATTTAATGGAATTTATATTCCTGATACAAAATAATTGCTTGAATGTAAATGAGGAGAGACAAATTTCATTCGGAATTTCGGCATAGTAACGGTTGTATGTGGGAGGAATTTAATGAGAGAGAAAGGGGGCTCCAATCATTCAAACATAAAGAGGAATGTATGGGGGAGTATCAAAACCTTTCGCCAATATTTATAATTGAAATTAAAATGGAATAACAATTTAATGAATATTGGAAAAAAAATGAGAAAGGAAGAAAAACCCTTACTCGGAAGTATGCTTCCAATGCCTTGAAAGAGGCTTGAGAGGGGCTTCTTGGGATCTTGGGGAACCATCTATGGATTCTAGAGAGACGAGGGAAGAGGATGGATGAACTCCAAAATCTTTGAGTGAGGATGAAGTGGGAGCTTTGGGGGGTTTATATTTCAAGGGTGAGGGAATTCTTTATTATTTAGGTTTCGAACCCTCACATTAAACAAATCCAAACCACAAACCAGCCCATGGTTTTTCCCATGGTTTTTAAAAAAGGGAAGTGGAAAAAAATATTTTATATGACCATTGTATGAAATTCTTAAAATAATGGGGTTGCTTATATGAAGGTGAGTCACACTCTCAAGGAAAACAATTTAAAAAGACAAAATGTTTAATAACTCTTGAAGGGTCCACTAAAGCATTGTAAAATAAATCAAAAAAACCCAAAATAAAATTATTTTAATGGTAAACAATATGTTGTCTGAACATAAAGTTTATAGTATTTTATTACATCACTATTGGGTCATTATGATGTCATAAAACACATTATATATTTTAATGGTATTTAATTTTTACCTAGAAATATGACTGCGTCGAAAAATTATGAAAAATTCACTGTTGGGTAATTTAAATGTCCTGATTCCAGAAATAAAATTCATTTTATCAAAATTATTTTCTAAATATGTTAATTTTCAATTTTAAAATAAAACCCGATATTTATCAAAAATTCATGGGTTTTGACAAAAATGGATTTCAAACCTTAATAAAAATATCAATTGCATTCATAAAATTATACAATCATTTATATTTAATAATAATTAATTTAATAAAACTATTATTATTTTATTTAAATATTATTTAATTCAGATATACATTAAATCATCAAAATAGATTTATTAGTTGAACATTAACTAAAAATACTATTTCTGCTTTAAAAACTGTTTACAGGGTAACAATAATAAGATGAAAGTATATTCAATATTATATACAAAAATAATGTATATAACAATAATACTAAGGTCTTGTTACATAACCCCTTATAACACCCACATAAGACTGAAGATTAAGGTGTGTGATGGTGATATACTCTTGGGTTTGCTCAGATAAAATTGCTCGGGTGGTAATCTCTATCAACATCCACTTCTCTCGTAGGTTGTCCCGCTAGTGCTTAACATATTTAAGCCCGGATAGGTCTTGGTCAATAGTGAAGCCCAAAGACGCAACCTCCTTTCCAATATCTGAAAAATGGGCTTTGTATGGGGCATGTCTACTAGATGAGGCCATCGCTTCCTTTTCTGAGAAAATTTGGATTTGTTAAAACCCTATATTTATATTAATAATGTTATCACTATCCAACGTCTATATTAGCAATAGTCAAAATTCATAAAATAAAACCAAAGAAGTCGAAATTTTATATAAAAATTTTACGTAAAGATAAATTTGATTAGATCAAGAGGGATTTCTATTAATGAAATTTTGGGTTGTTACAGTTTTTACATGGAATAAATAATTATTTTTGGGTTTTTGTTTAATTATCGGTTCTTTTAACCCCATCTGGATAATCAGATTATTATTATTATTATTTTGATAATGATAGTTGTGCAAAATGGATTCTCTTAAGGATAATTATCTACAGATAAAGAGAACATATTATGTAATCTGTTACTAATGATGAGATAAAATACACCTACTACCTCTTAAGAATGAGAGAAATGAAAATTATTAGTATAAGACCAGACAAATTATTGTTATAATAAATTATGAACAATCTAGGTTTTTTCCCCCATGATAGCACCCAAAAAAACAAATTTGAAATTGTGTGATCTGTTGAGTTAATTATTTTTCTCAAAGTATGAACAAATAATATTTATTTTCTTATTGCAACATAGTTACTAACCTGTTTTATCATTAAATAGGGGAAATTTGAACTTTACAAAATTAGTAAAATTATATTTGAGATAACTGAGAACAATTTAATGCAAAATAGAATTGGTTGAATTAGTTTATGAAACATGTGATTTGTTCAAGTATTAGAGTAACAATTTATATGTTTTCTCAGTATTAAATTGATAAATCCTTTTACAAAAATTTTATTAATGAGAGAATAAAGTTTACATTATTTATCGTCATGGGGTGGTAATGAGTGTGAGTTTAAAATCATGAGTGATCACTATCAATAAATCATTATTCATGTGACTGTGAATGATAAATAATGAGGTCAGTCAAAACTATACATGAAACACCCAATTAAGTGAAGGTACTATTGAGAAATTTTGAATGATCTACTACCTTCAACAATCATATCAGCGATTTTTCAATACTTTACCACAAAACCCTACTCATTTCATCATATATGATCAAGATAAAATGTAGAGAGAAAATATATTATCAATCCAAGTAGTTACCAATGTATGAAATACTTACTAAACACATTTGTATTTAATTAAATATATTAACACTGAAAATAATGATCAAATAACAATAAAATAATTTTTTATTTGTATTCAGACTCAAGCATAACAAATGGTTCTCCTTCAACTACCCCAATCACTAAAATTGGTTTATCCCTCTATGTGTAGGGTTATAACTAATAATGATTAAATTAAATACAGTATATTAAATATAGAACATATAAATTGTTTATTACCCCATGAACAAAATATAATTCATTTTGTCTGCTCGCCTCTTCTTAAATAACTCATCCCATTAGCACCATTAGGATCCTAAAGTTCATAAGGAATCATATTCATGTGCATTATTCTTCTACAAAATCATCCACAATTTGGAAGTAGCATATCCCCCAGCATTGAAGTCCTACCATGATGTTTAATTCTTACAATTTGATCTTATTTAAAGCATGCATATTATTGAAATTTTGTTTCATTTATATTGAAAAAATTGTTTGATAGGTTCCATGTGGGTTTGATACTTTAAAATATCTCAAATATTGAATTGGGATAGACCAAAATGAGGTAAAATGTAAACTAGGTTTGTGATTCTCAAAATATAAAACAAAAATCCCAATGGAAAAATCATTTAGTGATTAATAAAAAATTTCACTCTACATATTTGTGTAGAACCATCTTTAAGGACACAATGTGACCTTCATTGAGATTCACATGGAATCATCTTATAAAAATATTTTCTTTCCCAGGACATAATGGAACCTATTTCAAACTCTATCATGGAAGGGATAATCATCTATGTTGTGGTCACCACTAATTTAGTAGTTTCATAATAATGAACCTAAGACACTTCACGATGTGGATAAAAATCCCACATCGTGCTCTTATTTTCTTATAATTTGGTAATGTATAATTAATTACATGAATAACCTTCTAAAAATGTTCACCAATACATTGACCTTTATAGACGGTTTTTTTAATTTAAAATGTCCTTGAAGTGTTCTCTATATTAATTTCCCATATTGGGGTTTCATAATGAAGAGACAATGGAAATATTGTTTACATATACAAAGTATCCACATTAATTAAATTTACATATATTTAAACTCTCTTTCATGTAAACCTAATGTTAAAAAAAATTGAGGGTGAGTAAGAATGAATCTTATATTGAGACATGTTAGATGTGTAAATCTAGATCTGGTGGTAAAAATGCATTCTTTACATACTGGATTTGACACCATCTCATGTGGCCTAATTTTAACCATACATAATTAAAACATCAAAAAATTTATTAATACAAATTCATACAAAATCCCTTTATTTGTTTATATGTCATGAAAATTTGGAAAAACATTTACATAGAAAAAATCAAGTTTTTCTAATCCATTGGAAAATTTTCCCTTTATACCAAAATTTTATTATTCGATGATAAATCCTGAAAATATCCCATAATATTCTAAAAACATGATAAAATTATTATTATATCATACATATTAATCTTCTTCATATCCTAGAGAAATGGAAACAAAATAATGGTGATCACAAATGATCAGTAAGCGTATGTATCAATGAAAGAAAACATTAGGAATCAAAACATGCTCAAATTTGATATATTATATAATAAATAAAAGTTCCATAAAACTAATAACATGATCATGAAATATATACATTGATAAAATACTAATTTAAATAATCACATGCAAAACAATAACATATTAAAATGTTATAGAATTTATAATTCTAAATAAATTTATCTTACCATCAAGGCTTCATCCAAGAAATATTTAATTTCACCAAGGCCTCTAAACCAATATATTTTACATATCATCAAGGACTCTCAAACAATATATATTTTATACCATCAAAACCTTAGTAAATACATATTATATACCTTCAATTACTCTCAACCAAAACATATTTCATATCACAAGTTCCTTACCCAAGACATCCTTTATTATATAGGCTGACATACACAAACAAATACTCATTATTGTTTGCCTCATGAGGAATTTTACAATGAATAGATGGTAAATAACAGTCCTCACCTATCACATATACATTTATATTATATTCCTTATATATTTAATTAAGAATATAGATCATCATCAACATTAGTTAATAATCAATAAATATACATATTGAATTAAGTTATAAATAATGTCAATATTTCCCATGAACATAATAAAATTTTCATAGAAAAAAATAATTATCCACATAGAACTAGATATTTTATGTATTTTCAAAATTTTATTTAATAAATTAATGAGCTATCTATCTTGATAAACACCCCTATCTGATTTTTTTAAAAAAATCTGGTGTTTACATTGTATAGAGTAATGTCCATGAAACTAAGTGAATAATTTAAATGATATAGAATAAATCCATGAAAATAAGGAAAACATACATGTAGGTGGATATAAATTGATTAAAAATAAGTCACAATAATAAAGGATTGAATTTGGTAAATATAGAGGAAAATATAAGTGAAACATTTAAAAATCATTCCATTAAATATTATTTAACATTGTTTCAATAAATAATGTTACAATTCACTTTCAAAACACCTTTCATGATAATCCAACAATTACATCAATTTAATTATTTTTAAAAAAATTATAGTAATATAATCTTTAAAATGAATTATACTTATATGAGAAAATGTAAAGTGTAATATGAGAACATATATAAGTGGAATGAAATCCCTTTTTAAAATCAAACTAAAATAATATATTATTCCTATTAGAAATCATATTATTATTGAAATATATTTTAATTTAGAAAACCCACAAATCATGAAAAGGAATATTGATAGTGAAGAATGGTAGTGAAGGTGTGAAATTTTATTCGTATACAAAATTTATACATAGATATTATTTTCATAGTATTTTAAAAAATTTCAAAAATGAATGAGGTAGAAAATATTAAAAATTATCATTTTAATCTATTTAATATAAAGTATAATTTAATGTAATTTGATATTATAAAATAATTTAATTAAAGAAAACAATTTTCTCAAAAAATAAAATAAAAATATGGATATATAATATAATTATTAGTTGTAAAAAAAGTTGCAGTATGGTCAGACTTAGATAAAAACATTATTTTTGTGGATAAGAAACCTAGAAAATAAGTTTAGTTTAAGCGGGAAATTACATAAAAATAACACAATGGAAATTGAAACATAAACAATTCAGATAAAAAGTGAGATTAAAACATAATATTTTTAAATATTATAATAGTTAAATCAAATTATATTGAAGGAGGGAACATGAAATGGAACAAATATTGCAATGAATAAAAATAGAATCATGATAAAATCTTCTAAATATGCAGTAAATTAACTATATACATAAAAATATAAGCATAATACAAAAACATGCCTCAAATTATGATATTTGATATAATAGTCTCTTACCTAGGATTCATACTTAGTGGGATGTGCCATAACAACCATGAATAAAACATTTAAATCTATTATAAATTTATATCATAAAATTAAATAAATTTGTCTTAATAGATATGATTCACTTATAATTTCTTATTACCAACATAATAATAATTATTTGTTAAAATCAATATAGTTTTGTTAACCATTCTTTTTTTAGCACATGTTTTCCTTGATGGTTCAGGTCCTAACTCTTTTTTCCCGGTTTCATCACATACACTATTTTAATACTAAAATCAATATATTATTTAGAACGGAAATATATTTTTAAAGCCATAAATTAAAGACATTAATGAAAATATTATTATTCAATTCATGGAGGTGGTAATCCACAAGTACACACTATCATAATTTTACATTTTCAAATAATGAAATGAACAGATGATATATAATTATTTATATTTATTGAATATTAATTATATCAAATATAAAATATGTATTCTTTAAATTTTTCTTTATATCAAAATATGAGAGTCAGTGATGAAAAGGGAAATAAATCATTCATGAAGGCAATAGTCTGAAAATACAAAAAAAGCATTATTTTCATTTCCCAATGGATGAAAACTAAGTAGATGATTGTTTTTTTCATAAATATGATAAAAAGTTAATAAAATATTATTCTTGATTTTATTATTTTAAAATTATTATGTAATATTTGGACGATGTGGTAGAATATTGAATGTTGACTGTACTCGGTAAATTCGATTACCTCTCTTATGGGAATCCCCCTTAGATTGAAATTATGTCATTTTGAGGAGAGATTTATATTCACAATAAGGGACTAGAGGCCAATAATTGGATGTTTATAGAGTTAATTGGATATAATTTTCAATGAAAACAGAATTAATATGTGTCATTTAATGGATTAGATTATGTCATCTTTTGTAGGAAAAAATCAATTCCATTTTCGCAAATATTATGTCTATCATGGTAAAGAATTATTTTTTAAAAAGACAAGAGAATATTACATGGTTAAATTATCATATTATTGATAATTTACTTCCAATTTACTAATGATAATTTTTTTATATTTAAATCAATTAATATGTATTGTTTATAATTAAATATCTTAAATATCATTTTTTATACTATTCCAATTATTTGACTTTAAAAAATTTCATGATAACAATGTATCATGAATATAAACACTTAAATAATAAAATATAATTTATAATTATATATGAAACTCTAGTAACATCTTATTTCATCTAAACTTATAAATTTTAGTGTTTTTTAAATCATTTACTTGATTTTTCTACTACTTGCACAAGCCTTGTGTGAACGTTGCATAATATTTTTCTGATAATTATACTATTATTTAAAATTGAAAAAAAAAATTCATAAAATTAAAATATACTATTTATAAAAAATATATAATATTTAAATGTTATTTTTGTATTTTTATACATAAAATTATCCTAATAACATATTTAAAATATTTTGTGAGAGTGGGTGATTATTTTTGAAAATACTCTTAACTCAAAATAAAAAAAATGTTTTTTATCAAATGATTGTCACACAAAATGACCTATTTTTTATATCTACATTAATAGAGGGTATAAAAACACCGATAAAATCAAATATAATCAATTTTTAGTGGTATTTGATTCTTTATGCCTTAGTTTAACCCCCATTATAACCCATTTAACCTTTACCATGATGGCTAACTTTTTTTACAGTAACTTAATTATATGAATAAATATTAAATATAACTTATTATATTATTTCAATATGATTATTAAAAATGTGAAATACCTATTTTATTGTTCAATTTTTATAGGTAGTAAAAATTAATTTTAATATATTTATGTAAAAGATAATAATTTTTTAAGAAAAAAACATTTTTTAGAATAAAAACGATATTATACTATATTCTTGTTTAAAATTGATCATCCAGACATTTATTGGTTTTTTACTAAAAATATGTGTTATTGGACATCAAAACTAACCCAAAACTTTAGATAACCTTGTTAATACTTAAGTAATGTAAAGCATCAAAAATAATTCTTTTATTAGAAAAAATCACCACCATGGTTTTAATATGTCAAGCATAGGTTACTAAATTAAACATGAAAAGTTTAAATGTTTTATTTTTATCTATAAAACATTATTTTAATTATAAAAAAATTTCTATAACTTTTATGTAATTATTATATCATGGTGATGTCATAAAAATGTCATTATTTCTATAAATGATAATTTTCTATATTCACCTAAAATTCAACCATTTTAGAAAAAAATTAAAAAATTTCCCAAATATAATATTTAAATATTTAATTATAAAATTATGTTTATTTCATTAAATTAAAATTATTATATTTATATTTTTTTATTATGAATTGTGATGAAAAAATATAAATAAAAACATCTTTATTAGAAAAATAACCCTATTTAACTTTAATAGATCATAACTGTATTTCATATTAATTATCAATTTATGTTAATTTATTCAATTTTAAATTATATATTAATAATTTCCTAATTTTTAAATTTACTTTTAAAAAATTATTATTCATTTTCATATATTATTGTTCATCTCATAGAATATTTAACATATTTCTTAATTAAATAATAATTACACAATGAAATCTCATGGTGTTACATTCTCCCCTATTTAAAAATTACATTCCCAAATTTTCAACTTATTATTACCAAAATTATTTTATCTTGAAATAATTGTATCCCAGATGTATATTGTATTTTAAAAAATATATATGTTACCAAAATTAATCTGAAAATTTTTATCTAAATATTTCTGCCATCGTGTATGTACCATTATAAGATTCATACTAGTGAATAAGTTTATAAAAATATAACTTGATAGTTGAGAAAAGATTGACACATAAAAATCAATAAGTTTAACATGTACTTTCTAGATTTTGAGGAATTATTTTACCATCAACATATGGAATATGGTAAAAATAACCTACCTGATTTATTTTCATTGTAGAAGCATAATTTCATCATTCAATTATGTTTTGATCAATTTTCCTCCTTAGTTTCCTCCCATAATCTAAATAATGAATAACCATGATAAATTTTTCATGAAAGAAGATTGAAAATAATTATTTAATATATCATAAATCCATTAGATAAATAACTATTGTTTTAGTGACATAGAATTAATATACATAGATAATACATAATTTTAGATGAATTTTCAGCACATTAAAAACATACATTCCCAAGAACCATAATAGTTTATTGTCTTTTGAAATATAGAAAAAATCATCTAAAATGGTTAAATATCTTCAATGTTATAAAAATGTGACTACCATTTTTTACTTCTACTCAAAACCATTCTTCATAACTTGTGGAAATAAAAAATAAGAAAGGGGTGAGCTCAGATGATCAGTAACGGTAAACAAATGAGAAACATAATAATAACTCGATCATAAGGGTATGAGAGAATGATAATGAAATTTGAAGATTACACCTTTTATATAAATGATAATATATTTGATTAATAGAGTTAATATTCATAGTTTATAAGTCATTAAAAATAAGGGAATCAAGAGAATAATCCCTGAGACAATAGCATATTAACAAGACATATAATTTGTGGCAGACACATAAATATGTAACGTCATTCCCTATAAGTCAATGAGAACTTAGAAAACTAGATAAGAAACTTCATGGGGATGAAACCAACTGGGTGGGACACACCACCATCCCCAGTTGCAGTCATTTCCTTGTTAGGTATCACATTTACACATCTTCCCATAGTGGATCAAATTTATCTATCATCCCATAGTAGACCAAGACACACCTCTTTTCCATTTTAGATGAGGATACACATGTTTCCCATTTTGGATCCAGCTTGTTGACTTGTTTACTCTCATTATATAATGATATATAAATTTTTATCTAATTAATTAGATATAGATATAGTTCCCACCCATATCATAATAAAATCATACATATGTGTGAAAAAAACATTCAAATTATCATGACTTACAAAAAGAGATGGGTTTCATAAACATTATATCATATCCCATTAAATGAAATGGGTATCATAAAAAATCTATAATATATTAACCTATTTAAAATATATTGGTTTCATAGTCATTTCATCCTAGAATATTCATTAAAGTAAGTGGATTTCATAAGCTTTTATCATCGTATTACCCATTGTAGAGAAATAGTTTTCACAAAAATCATTCCATAAATACCTAAAATATTTAAATAAATAATATGAATTTTATCAGTGGATCATATGCCAATTAAATAATAAACATTAACTATGGATTTCATCTTATATGGATAAGGATTTTGAAATATTACTTGGAACCTAAATTCACTTCGAAAATCACTTTTTAAAATATAAAATATTTTTAAAATTAATTTCCTTGAATCAACATTGAATAAATTTAAAAGAATCATGAAAAATCAAATGAAACATTTCATGGGGAAATTATCCATTCTTATTTGAAAAACATTATTTAAAAGAAAATCAAATTTAGAATCATTTTACTTGGAAATAACCTTGAAAACAAATAAAGATTCTTCAAAAAATTTTGAAAAACAAATACATGAAAATATATAAAATATGCTTGAAAACATTTTGAAAACATTTTTCTATGAAAATAATAATAAAACTTATTAAATATCCCTTGATGTCATATATTTTTTTTCTTTGAAAACAATCTTTTGAAAACATATAAAGGATGCCCAAAAATTATTTAAAATAATTATTAAATATAAAATTGTTTTTGAAAACCATTTTCCCTTAAAATTAATTTTAAAATAATTTTTTTTAGATTTTGTAGGTAAATAGTTTCATTAAGAAAATATCCTTATAAACATATAACAGAATCATCAAGGGTATAACAGCCCGAATGGTGGGTATGTCCTTACATGTTGAACAATCCATTTTCACCTTAAAATTTATAAAAGTTCCTTATTCTATAAATGATTTGAGGGTTAATTTTTAAACTATTTTTTAAAAATATAATACAAGTGTAAAAATTTCCATTAAAAAAAATATTATAATAGTTAACCAATTTTTAAAACAGATTCAAAAATCATAGTTATGAAATTACATAGATTTCTAACCGAAAGAAAAAATAATATTGTATTGTCATAAATCCTTTTATTTATTATCATAAGTACCAAAGAGTGTAAAAATGGTAGAATTAATTAAAATTAACAAGAATAACTATTGTGTAAGAAAATTAATCAGGGTTTTTGAGTGATGGGTCACAATATTTCATCAATGGATCCATAATCATAAACAATCTCATTCAATAATGAGATAATATCAATAAACCATTACCAATTTGGTAACATTGAATCATAATAAAATAGAAATAATAAAAATAATTAAAGCTTAATATTTCATGAAATTAACTAGAATCAAGAAATAACATTTCAATGGATGTATATACACCTCATATAACAATATAGGTGCATAACATGGAATTTTATTCAAAGTAGGAAAATTGAGACCAAATTACTTTACCAGTTTGGTTACATTTGAAAAATAAACCCCATAAAAGTAATATAACAAAATATTTATTTAAATACGCATAAATGTATGTATAGAAATCACATAATACATCTATGTGCAGTATACATATCACATACTAAAATTAGAGTTGAACATGGCTTGTGTCTCACAAAAAATAAAAGTGAGCAAGAAAACAAATACAACACGAGTAACCATAAAATCATGATCCCCAAGTAATAATTACATAAATTAAGTTATTAAATATCATTAAAAATTTAAGTTAATGATATAAAATTTCATAGTAAGTATATATATTCCACAAAAAAAGTATACAATGTTGAATATTACATGTATCTCACAGAAATAAAAATTAGGATGAAATTATATTACAGTTAGTCTTGACATTTTTTTACATGTTCACACCTCATGTATAACTAATATATGATTATTATAAATCTAAAAAAGAACTATATTATTATATATAATACCATATATGATTTTATTATGACTTTATATCTCTTATTTATTATCAAAAATATGTTAATGATATGTTTTGAGTAATATTTGTTTTTTTCTTATATTTTTTGGATCATTATTCTTGATCCTATTACATAGACCACGATTTAATTATTTCCCAAATTTAAATAATCATATAATTATCTTATTAATTAATTATATATGTATTTATAATAGTATATAAAATATAGATATATTAAATGGAATACATTGTACATGGAGACGGTAGGTCGTACATAGGCATGAACACGGTGTCTTTTTCATTTATTTTTTGGAAGAAATAATTTAAATGAAATATATTTTATTATATTATCATTAAAATAGAATTATTCATTCATATATATCATATATTTCTTATGAAATCATCTTTAATACATTTTTTGTAAAGTATGAATGAATCATGTTGCATTGAGGAGGTGGTAGTCCACACGTCCACAAACGAAGTTATCGTAATAACCCAAAATATAAAGCATGAAGTATGTTTTATATAATAATTATAGAAGAATAAATATATCATTAACCTCTTATATATAATAATAAAATCTAGTTTCCATCATCATTCCCAACCATATTAGGTAGAAAAAGGAATATAGTACAACATCATTTTGTAAGGCGGTAGTTCATTGTACACAAGATCGGTAATTTCACTGCACATTAGATGAAATTGTGTGTAATTGTAGATATAATATTATAATAAAAACAAATAATTATATTCATTATACTTACGATAATATATAATAATTTTATAATAACAATTCATGTGGTGGATGATGAAAATAAAACAAAGTAATGCGAGGAATCATGTTACCTCTTCTTCAGGTAAATCCGATTGGTTTTCATCAAAAGGATTCCTTGGTTGGATTTATTCACAAAGGGAGGATTATATTATTAAGATAGGGATTTTTGGGGATTCTTTATGCAGATTTTTTGTGATCCATAGATCTTGAGCACTGTTAATCAGTGAGAGGGGATAGTACCCATTTGTAGTGGATGATGAGTGGCCATCTTGAAAAAAATTTAAAAGGGAATTCCACCCATGTTTTTACAAAGTAATGTCTATCCAATAATGATAAAAATTCTATAAAAGTGAGTATAGGATATAAATATATCCAATAATAGTCTTTTGAACTATTATATTGGTCATTTCATTCCTTCATTGTATGGTTTAGTCCCTTGTTTGGAAAATTTTACTCGTAATCGTTGTAATTACATTTAATTACTTTAAAAAAAATTGTAATAATATATTTTTACATTATTTTAAATTGTATATTTTTATTATCAAAAATATGGATTCCATTTTTTTTAAATTTAAATAATATAATTGGAAGAAATTAATTCAAATCTAATACTACAGACGGTACGATGACATAGTTTGTTAATGTAAATTTGTTCAAAATTTTGGTGTGTTTTTATGTCCGATTGAAATGTAAAATTGATTCCAATAGAATAAATTGGATTAATTGAAGTATAATGGTTATATCTGAACTTTAAATTCAACCAATAAAAAAATTTAATTATATAAATAACGTAGATGAAAAAGATATTTTGAATTAAAATTCACTGTTTTTCATTTCTCATCAAAAAATGAAACATCTCACAAAAATACAAAAAAAATTAACCCCATGTATATTTTGATATTATTCTTCTGAAAGTGAATTTTATTTTGTGAAAATAAATTTATTAATGTTTCAAAATCTTATTTAAAATGGGTTCTCAACTATATGGTGGTAAAATTACCATTAATAAAAATACATCTATTTATTCATAAAATTGGATTTATTATTATTATATTCCTATCAAATCCAATGAATTATTATAAAATATTTTTATTTAATATATAATATATAAATTTCATTCAAAAAAATTAATAAAAAGTTTTTTAATATATTGATATTAAATTGTGATTGTACATAGAAAAATAGTTTTCATAGAAAAGTAATTTCTTTATTTACATTAGTTCTTTCATTAAATTATAGTAATTTATAACGAAAGGATTCACTTTATATACATGTGTAAATAATATTTCCATAATTTAGTTAATATTATTATTAACTTCCATTATAATATCTATATGTTATGTATAATAATATTTCAATAACAATATTAATAGTACTTTAGAGTTTAGTAAAACTTGACCTCGCATATACAAACACTATTGATATACCTCTATTTTGTTTTTAATTCAAGCCAAAAATAGCATTGTGTGTACTAGAGATTAATTTAAGTGTTGTCTGTAGTAAAATTCTGACTTGGTTTTTTGTTTAATGAAATCTTAATAAAGTGATTTTGTATAAAAATGGATATATCCATTGTTCTAAGAAACGAAAAATATAAACAAGATTAAATTAATTCAAAAAATCACAAAATATCATGGAGTTATATTGTATCACAATTAAAATGATATCCTCCCTTGAAATTCGTTGATGTTATTAATTGTTTGCTACTTTATAGTTTTATTCATCGAAACCCACATTGTAAAAATTGATACTAAAACATCCTTTGAAAACAAAATGTTTGTACCATAACGATTACCCAAATTAACACATATCTAGGTTTCCACATAGAAGAACATATGTGGGATGTGAAAACATGGACATTAAAGATAAATATAACTATATAGTTTTTATAGGGAGTGATAGAAAAAAAAATTTGGTGAATGTTAACAATCAAAAATCCATAAATCTATGTTAATCTAAGGGGACATTTTATTCATGTGAAATGAAGGTACTTAGAAAATAAATTTTGTTTCAAGATTCATTTTCCTAAAGATGAATAGTTTTAATGAAAAGATATACTTACATGATTTTAGGACAACCTTACCATGTGTTGTGCCTTTATCAACTTCAACTTCTTCACTTACTCTATATAGTGAATGTGACTTTTTAATCCTAAAGTACTAAGAGATCATGAGATATATATATATTTCATTCCATCTATATTTAGATATAATAAATGAAAAATGGTTAAAATTGGTTTTTTAACATGCATATATCCTCATATGTTGAGATAATACATTAATCTCATATACATTATAGGAAATTTAACTTCAAATTTCCATAGTTTGATAACCTTATAACCCTTCCAAAAGCAGAAAATATAAAACAATAGAAAGAAGGTTACTAAAGTATTCTAACATTGAACCCCCAAATATTATAAAGTATCTCTAGGTTGTAAAATTCCCAACATGTGAATACCCACAACATATATTCTATTAAATCATATTAAATACATGAATTACCATAAATCCTTTTAGAAATCATGCATGTTTCTAATTTCGAAGATTGCAACATATATTCCATAAATCCATGATGTTTTCAACATCATCGCAGATAACATGGACCAAAATTTCAAAAAAAAATCCTTTATCAGTTATGAGTCCATAAATACTCTCTTATTTTGGTTATCAAATAAAATCATATCTTTATCCAATATAAACATAAGTATCTCAAAAACTAGAAATCATTAACGGTTACATTACCTTATTTAAAATTATCAAATTTCTATTAAATAACTATTCTAAGTATTAATCTCCATTTAATAGTTCCTTTTCAAGAATTAATTAAAATCTTATATTGAAAATACTTATATACTTCATGATTCATTTAACATAATATTTGAATTCCAAAAGAAATACACTTCAATACTCCAACATTTTTCATAAACCATAACTCGGGATTCTCCATATTATTCCCTAATAACCATTGTCATAGAATATGAAATATGAATCTTGTATTATTATTACTGAAACAATATATATTCATGATTCTTACATTTAATGTAAACAATAATGTTTAAACATCACATACCTTTCACATGTTTTTTTGAGGTCTCTTTATCTTCACAAGTATAACCAATACTAGTACCGCCTTCTTAATTTTCTTCATGGGATATTCACTATGGACATCGATTTTTATAATTTCCCATACATAACACATCTAAAATAGTCAATGTTATTATAGTTCCTTATATTTAACAAGACAAGATTGTATAGTGTGAGCAATACTTATAATAAAAAACCCATATAATGATGAAAAAAATTACTTATATTATTTCTAAATCATGACATAATTTTATTTAATATATAACACCTTAGTTTTATCCTAGGTTGTTAATATTCATATTTGATTTGAATCCTTCATGTTTCTTTATAGATAAATTTTTAATTACAAAATCATATCCACAAGGTGTCTCACATGAGGTTTATACCAAGGCCCGTTGTTGTGCACTAGTTCCCGATTGAGTCTAGCTCAATACGGTTATTTCAAGGTTGTTACCCCTAAGTACATATATTATAGAGCCACATACAAATATAGTATCAATACATTTTTGTATTTCTAAGGAAATATTAACACAATACTTTAACAAAATTGTATGATATTTTCATATATGTTAACATATACTTATATTTATCCTCGGAGATGTCCTCATATATATATAAAGAAATATATAAAGGGAACACACTAAAGCTTTCTAATACTAGTTTCAAGAGTTTGACAAGACCATTCCATTTATATGAGCTATAATGTAATAGACATAATATACATGGATATTACATATTTTTAGATAAATAATGAGAAAATTATGAAAATTCATGCCCGGGGACCGTATAGTTTAATGGCTTTGGAATCATGGAACAAAATCTTGTAACTTAGAGAAATATCTTCAATTTTTGAAACAAATATCATCCCATTTGGTACATATACTTAAAACGATTCTTCGTAATCTTGGTAAATGAAACATAAGAAATGGTGATCCCATATGATATGAAATAGTAAACAAAGGATATATATAAGAATAACATGATCATATGTGTATGAGAAAATGAGAATTAAATTTGAAGATCATACGCCATGTATCAAATATCAAATATAATAGTCATGGAATAAATATTGGATGTTCATAAGACATGAATTATAAGGGAATTAATATCATAATCCATGAGACCATTACATATTAATAAGATATATAATTTTTGGAAGACACATAAACAAATAACATCATTCCATATAAATCATGGCATATTTCCCAAAAATAATAGGGCACTTAACGAGGACAACACCAACTAGTAGAGACACAAAACCATCCCCAATTTCACTCCTTTACTTTTAAGGGATTGGGTTTCCCCATATTCCCACTGTGTATTGAGTATCTCCATATTTCTATAGTGGATCACTATCCACATCATCTTATAGTGGATCAGGACACAAATATTTCCTATATTGGATTAGGAATACCATCTTTTTCATTTTGGATAAAGTTATTCAACTTATTTACCATAATTATTTCATGAGATATAAATAATTCTGAAATTAATTAGAGGTAGATATCGGTCTCACCCATCTCATGATGAAATCATGTGAATGTGTTCTATAAAATATTCATCTTATCCTAACACATAAAAAGAGATGGGTTTCATAAACATCATATAATAACCCACGAAAAAAATGGTTATCATAAATATTATATCATATTATATCATTTGTTAAATATATAGGTTTCATAATCATTTCATTTAATAATTATTCATGAATGGAAGAAAGTTTCATAATCATTTATCGTGATAAAACCTATTGAAGAGAAACATGTTTCATAAACATAATGCCATAAAAACATAGTCTATTTATAGAAATAATATTAATGGTATCCATGGATCACGTCCATGTAATGTAGAAAATATAACCAAGGATTTCATCTTTGATGGATAATGATATTTAAGGATCACATGGAATATAAATTTTCTTTTAAAACCAATTTTAAAACATATAACATTTCTAAAATTCTTTCCCTTAAACCCGTTTTGAAAATAATTAAAGGAATGCCGAACAATATTTTTAAACATTTCATTAGGAAAATATCATTTACACTTTGAAATATACCTTATAAAATATAAAACATTTTGAATAACATCTTCTTTGAAAATAATCTTGAAAACAACTAAATAATCTTGAAAACATTTTGAAAAACTATTTCGTTGAAAACTAAAAAAATAAGCATAAAATCATTTTGAATTCCATTTTAATTATAAATACAATAAAAAATTATAAAATAATATTTTAGATCATTGAAATAATTTTCATTTAAAATGAACTTACAAAAACATATATAGAATTTTTTGAAAATCATTTGAATCAATTTTTAATTGTTTTTTTGAAGACCCGTTTTCTTGGAAAAAAATTAAAATAAAAAATATCCAGAATAATAGAAAAAACTTATTTTATAAAATAACATTTTAATATTAAAATATAAGAATCAACGTAATGATGATCACGATAGAGGGAAGGTCTGTACATGGTGAACATTCATTTTTCAGCATAAAATATTAGAAAATTACCTTGATCAAAAAATTACAATAAGATTACTTATAATAACTTTTTAAAAGGGTAATAAATGGGTAAAAATGTACTTTAAAAATTATAAGATAATATAAAAACATTATTTAGACCATTTTTAGAAAACATTATTTTAAAAGAACATAGATTTTCAACTAAAAAGTGAAATAATGTCTGATTTTCAAAAAACAATCTTAATTATTATAAGTACCAAAGAGTGAAAAAATCGAAAAATTACATTTATATTACATGAATAACTACAAGGAAAAAAATTAATGAGATTTATTGGGATATGGATCATAATATTCTATCAATAGAAGCATAATAATAAACAATCTCGATAAATGATAAGATTATTGCAATAAATGGTTTCCAATTTAGTAAATTGGAATCATAATATTATAAAATTATTAAAATTAGATGAAGTATAAAATATCATGAATGTAATTATATTCATGATATAAAATTTCAAAGGTTTTATTTACACCTCATAGAAAAATGTAAGTGCATATCATGGCATGTGTCTCAAATAAGGAAAATTAGGGAAAAATTACATTACTAATTCAGCAACATTTGAAATATAAACCATATGAAAGAAACATAAAAAATGTACATTTAAATACCTATAATTTTTTAATAATAATAATATAAAACATCTATGGGAATTATACACACAATATATAATAAATATTATTTGAACATGGCTTATGTCACACGAAAAACAAAAGCGAGACGAGAAAACCCTTACTAATTAAGTAACCTAAAAATCATGATCCTCATGAAAGAAAAAAATAAATTATATAATTTAATATAGCTAAATAATGGAGATTAACTATATAAAATATATTAATTTAATATACACACATTAAAAATAATCTAGTTGTGAATAAAATATTTATCTCATAACAATAAAAGTGAGATGCAATTTCCCAACATTAACTCTTGCCTTTTTGTACGTGTTATTAACTAAAATATAATATATATAAGTATATTGTAAAAATAACACCGAAAAATATTATTTTATCTAATACCTTATATGATATTTTATGACTTTTTTTCCATTATTTAACAACTATATGTTAATGTTACATTTCAGGTAATATCTGAATTGTTAATATATACATTTTTTATTGTTATTATCTTTACTATTACATAGATCATGATTTATTATTTAAATAAATTAAATAATGATATAAGTATAATATATATTCAGTATATATGTCTTTATAATGATCTAAAAATTATAGTAATATGAAATGGAATATATTTTTCATGGAGACGGTAAGTCATACATTCGCATGAGCACTATTTCTATTTATTATCTTTTTGAAAAAAAGATTGTTAATGACATATATATATATACATATTATAATTATAGATGAATAATTATGTCATATATATCACATAAATTTATGAATCCTATCATTAATATGTTCCATATAATGTTTGAACGAATCACATCACTTTGATGAGGTGGTTGTCCACACATCCACAAACAAAGTTATCATTTTAATAAAAAATTGAAAGCCTGATGGTTTATTTTTTATAATAATTAAATATTTATAAATAGATATTAAATATCTTATATACATATAAAAGTAGAGTTTACATAATAGTTCCCAACCATTAGATGAGGTAAAGGAAAAAGCATCATTTTTTGAAGCGATAGTTTTCCCTCAAAAATAATGCCAGGTTCATTAACCATTAGATGGAATTATGTGTAAGAATAGGTAGAAAAATTATAAAAAAATATATCAGTATATATATTATACTTATTTTATTATATAATATTGTAATAATAAAAAAATTTATGTGTTGAATAATGAAAATAAATCAAATGATCTTGAGGAAGGATGTTACCTCTTCTTAGAGTTACTCTTCTTTGTTTTCACAAAAAAGATTCTTTGGTTGGATTTATGGAAAAAGTGAGTCTTATAAGAATTATGGAGGTATTTTGGGATCTTTCATTAATAGAATTTGTTTCCTAAAAATGTCTTGAAAGGTGTTAATAAAATGTAGGGGTGACTGCCTTTTTATAGAGGAGGAGGAGATACATTCTAGTAAATATTCTAAAGGAGATTTCCAACCTCATTTATCCTAGGGATTGTGGAATCCATAATGAAAAAAAATTTGAGAAAAGGTTTGATTATGTTGAAATATGGATATTCAATGGTTTTTTGGCAAGTTTATAGGTCATTTCACCCTTTAGGTGTAATGTTTAGTCCCTTATAAAGATCCTTCTCCTCTTAATCATTCTAATTAATTTTAATTACATTAACTGATATTTTTTATCAATAGATAAGTTAAAATTAATTTAAATTATATATTATGATAATTCCAAAAAAACTCCATTTTTAAAAATTCCAATTATATAATTGGATGAAATTAATTCAAATTTAATGTCATAGACGGGATGAAAAATTGTGTTTTTTATGTAAAAAAATTCAAAGGTTTGGTAGACTTTATATCTAGTTTCATTTTGAAATTGACTCCAATGAATAAATTGGATTAATTTATGTATTATTTATCTAATTTAGAATTAAAAACAATCAAATACATAGTTTAACTATACAAATAAATTAGATGAAATGGTGGATTTGAATTGAAATTCAATATTTGTCATTATTCCTCAAAAAACTAAACATCTTAAAAAAAACAAAACAATTACTTGTAGTAATTTTTTATATTATTCATCGAAAAATGAGGTTTCTATTTCTAAATAAAAATAATTAATGTTTCAAAAAACATATTTTATATGGATTTCCCATTAAAAGGTGGTAAAATTACTTAATAGATAAATACATGTCTTTATTCATAAAATTGGACTTATTATTTTCTTATACCTAAAAAATCTATAGGAATAGTATCCATAATATTGATCAAACATATAATATATAATTTTCCCAAATACTTAATAAAAAGTGGATTATATAATTTATTGAGTTAAAAATTTATTTTTTCATTGAAAAATATTTTTCTTATAAGAGTACTTTCATTATTATAATATAGTTCATTTGTTCACATCTAGTAGTTGATAACTATAAGATTAATTTTATATACTTGTGTATATTATTTTTTCATAATTTTGTTGATCTCATTAATAAATTATTTACCAATGGGATGGTGGTAGCTATAAATATACTTCAATAATTTTAACAGTATGTGGTATTTCAGTAAAACTCAACCATGTGATTAACACAGGATATCAAATTGACTTAGTATTATGTATAATAATAGCGAAAAATAGTGTTTCATGTAATATAAGCTAATTAATGTGTTTTTTGTAGTGTAATCATTACATGATGTTGTGTATAATGCACGGCACACTCAGTGATTTCATATAAAAAATCTACATTAAGTGATGTATGAAATGTAAAATATTGAAAATATTAAATTAATTTGCAAAAAAATAAATCAAAAAATATTTGGGTTTTCTATTTATTTATATGCTTTCTAGAAAATTACTACAAAAATGGTTATTACAAGCTATGATAATACTCAATATGAAAAAACCTTTATATAAAGAAATAATCTGTTAATCTTCTAAAATCATACCATTAAACCTAATGTTCAAATTTAATTTTTTTTAAAACACTTTAAAATACAATTTCAAATATTACAAAACCAAAAAAAATGATTGATTTTATAACATATTCATCAAAAATTAACATAACATTTATATTCAAAAATCATTAATCAATCAAAATCCTCAAAACAAAATGTATATTCCCAAATACCATATTCTCAAAAATATAATAGATCAATTTCTAAAAAAATTTGAATCTCCATGACAGAATTCCACAAAGAAACCATATATTATGAAAAACATAATTCAATATTTATTTATAAAATATTACTTCCTACATAAAATTGGACAACATATTCCGTAATTTATAATTATGGTGAAAAACTCCCTAAATACTATTTTCTTTAAATTAAATTTCCCTAACACCCTAAAATGTCATATTTTTTATAATATAATAATTTGATGTAACTCTTGAGTTCAGAGCATCTAGGATGAAATTTGGGAACATTGTGGGAATTATATGGATTCATGGTTAGGTACATGGTTTGGGAAACCCTTAATTAGAAACAATGTACCAACTATCATTTTATGTTATAGGATATCATTGAACCTAAAAATAGTTTTAAAAATAATATGGGAAAACAATGTGAACTTGGTAGTTTTTTGGAAGTGGTGATCATATGATCTCAAAGTGGTTTAGTAAAAATTGTGTCCCCACCATTTGAAATTCGCAATTTAGGGTTTTTTTTATAAGTTTTATTGTTTTTAATTGGGTTTTCTTCCCTATTTTTCTGATTTGTGATTTTCCCCCAAACCTAAGTTCCTATTAAGGGATTTTATTCTCCTCACAATCCCCTCTATGGGGGACTCTTGATGGATTATTGGTGATTATTCACCCATGTTATAAGTTAAGAGCCTTTCTTTTCATCTTCCATAGGTTTCTCTTATTTTTAATATATTCCCAAAACCTAAAGGCCATTGGTGGATTTATTTTATTTTCTAGGGATCATATTTTTGGCATTTGGGTTTTTAAGGGTTTTGGGTCATTATAAAAGACCTATTTTGGTGGTTTCACTCAAAGGTTACATTATTTTACCACTTGAGTTTAACTTTAAAATTAATATTCCTTTTATTTAATAGTTAGTTATTTCATGACCTTTTAATATTGTTTTTGCACTAAATTGATAATTTTTATGATATATTTCTTTTTTTCTCAAATTTGACTCTTGTATTTTTTTTTGTTTCTTAAGAAAAAAGTGGTCAATTATTTTATTTAATTTTATTTCGGGATAAAATTGTAACTTATTAATTCATATATTTTGATAAAATTTCATTGGATATTTTCTATAAGAAGAACGACTGGTTCATGGTTTTTAAGAAATTTGGTTTTAAAAGGTGGATTACTATTTTAATTAAAGGGGTTTCCTCATTTCATGTTGTGTTATTTTTATTTAAAAAGAATATTCCTTATTTATAATGGGTTTTCCAAATTTATAATGGGTTTTCCTTATTTCCATAAAATGGGTTCGCTTATTTAAAATATGTTTCCATGTTTTTAGAGAGAGGGAGTGACTCCTTTTTTCTCCTAGATTGATTATTTTTGTGTGTGTGTGTTGATGGTTTTAAATTTTATGTATTTTTAGTAACATACATTTTTTTGAATTTTATTTTGAAATACTATTTTCAAATTTGTATTTTTTATGCTTTGGTGTTCTGTTTTATATACATTTTCACTGTGCATGTGTTTAAAATAGTTTAAAAAGGCATTTTTATCACATATTATTTTTATGTATAATGATAAAGCATGTTTGTCACCTAGAGGGAACTAGTTTTACTAACTGATGTTATTCCCTAGTTATTCCCCATGGATATCAGTTGATTATAATATTATGCATGTGTTAAATATATATATATATATATATATTTGGAATCACTATTCCTTAGTTTAGATAGGGGATCATTATTGAAGGGGTGTATTGGAGTTGAAAATAATATTATTAATGTTATTTTAGGCCTAAGTTCTTAATGTTTTACAATGAAATTTAAATTAAACTGATAGTGATCTACATCCATTATATTTGACACAAGGAGTGTTAGGATACTATGTGCGGAGAAAACATAGGTTAGCTATTCTATTTGAGAGTTACTAACCAGCTAGTAACCCATAGTTTAATGTTATGACCCAATGAGGGGGGTTTTCCCGATGAACTAGTTGAGAGTGATATGGGGGATGAGATATTTGATAGTCAACCTATCAGTGGTTAGTCCCACATTATCACGTCTTGTATATTCATAATTAGTCTATAGGATACTTCCCTTTACTATGTGTCATATGTTATACCTCTTTATTATGTATTGGAAACTATGTTTCTTTTCTATTTACGTGAGTTTATTTTTTTTGTATTGGTTATTTATACTTGACCATTCTTATTATAATGCTTACATTGTGTTATTATTGTCATTTTTTATGATTAATTATATAATTCGATTTGTTTTGTTTTCTCCTTCTTATACTTTCGTTTATTGTATGTGGGAGTTAATTTTTAAAATTTTAAAATATGTTTAAGTCTAAAATGAAATCCCTAAAAAAATTATTTTTAAATTTATTTATAAATCTTTTAAGGATTTTATTCCAAAGAGCATGTTTTAATAGAAAATGGAAGATTTATCTTTTTTTACAATGTATGTTCCTCTATTTTGAAAAGAAAAATGGTTGGTTTTTTAAAATTACATCTCCTTGGTAGGACCTATTTGAGTAATGTCTAAAAATGGCATGTTTTGAAAAATTATATGTGATGTGGTCTTTTTATTTTCATTTTTTTAGAATGGAAATGACAACTTACTTTATTATTAGTTGTAGAAAATTAATCCTGGTTTATTTATATAAATTAAATATAATGGACTGTTGGTGGTATCCTACTAGCCTTTGGCTCACACCCTACATACTCCCTTTAGGGGGTATGTGGTCTTCATATTTTCTATAGTTTATCAGGTTATGACTTATAGGTGGGTTTCTATTGATCTCCATTGGGACAGAGGTGATCCCTGGGTTATGAATGATACTTAAGAGTTATATTGAGATGCTTTGTGTTTTAATTCTATTAATTTATACCTCCTTGGGTGATGTGATATACTGAACTTTTAGACCTTGTTCTTTTGTTTTGGTTTAGTTTAAATTTCCTTATGTAGGAAATTTATAATCTTTTTATAAAATTTTCACTTTATAAGGAAAATGTTTTGTAAAATATTTTTCTTATCATGACTATTCCATGGTTGTATTTAAATTATTTTAGCTCTAGTTATTTATTTTAACATTATTTTTATAAGGTCATAGATCTTGGGGTCTTATTCCCTTGTGTATTTGTGGTATTGGAGGAACCTTGATAGAGTTATAATGTGTTTGGAGAGTGTTTGGTGGGAAAATGTGGGGCCACATCCAAAAATGGAATGGTCATAGCATAGAGGGATGAGATGTGTGGTAGTGTTGATGGATGTGGAGTAGAAAATTTGGTCATGGAGGAAGAGTGATCAAGATATATACTACCTTTTAGGGATATAAACATCGTGGTGGGTGGATGTGTTGTAGAGATACCCATTAAAGCAGAACATTATGACATACAGTTACCCACTATGTCATAGTGACTTTTGTACCCGCTATAAATTTGAAGGTTGATGTGGAATGGTATGTACACTACAAAATTTTCCCTCCTCTAGCTAAAGTGGATATGTATCATGCATGAGGACATGGATTCTAGATTTTTGTTTGATGAAGGGGGGTAGACATAGTCCCTTGCACTGGCCCATAGAATACATTGTGACATCCCATTCTCTTGCATGCTCCATGGGGTTGTGTAGAGGTCTTCTTTTTTTAAGTGGGTCTATAAATTCATTTAGTCCATTAAATACTCATAGTATCCCCCGCCATCCTCTTCAACTTTATGCACCCAAGCATGTTATTAAAAATCATTGAATCCCCTTTCAGTAGGTATAAATCAACAACATCCCATGATAGATCAATTGTGATCTAATATAAGATATACCTCATTTTCCAAGTGTTTTCCCTCCATTTTATATCATTTCCTCTCATTATTTTTTATATTATTTGTATTTTTATCTCCATCATTATAATGGAGTATCATTTGTTTTATGCTCATGACATGATGTCCTTAGAAGATTGTAGTTATATATGGGCGAGGTGACTAGATATCCACGTTGGTGTTCCATTTTTGTTTCAATAATTCTAGAATTTTAAATTATGGGATTCATTGTGCCTATTTTTTTTTAAATAAAATAATAAATTCACCATTTTTTTATTTTTATAAATATGTAATTAACCTAATAAAAATAAAACTGGATAAATTAATTACTTAGTTTGATGTTTACCAATCAAATGTTGTTTCCTTACAACTTGATTATGGTTTCCCTCTTTATTTTCAAGATATTGTGATGTTTAATCTATTATTTGTATAGAATTTTTTAATACATTGTTATGTATGTCGGAATTTAAAAAATTGAATAAAGAACATAAATTTGGTAATCATGTTGGTCAACTATAAAATTTAAAGAGGCATGTTTAAATATAAATAAAGGTACTTGTAATTTTATAGGAATAAAATTGATGTTATTATGTATGTTTAATTTTTTAAATTATTTGTCAATGTGTGAATGGAATTGATTAATTATATGAATATAATATTCTGGTCAATGTTAACTAGATTAAAAATGCATGTAAATGAATAATTATTCTCTAAATATTGCTAATGTATGAAAATGAAGGAAAGTGTGTTTAATTAATTTCTATAGTTTGAATACATAATGCCTTTTGGACTCATAATTTGAACCTATGTTAATTAATCGAACAATTCAATATAGAATAAAAACTATTTGTTTTGATAAAGTTAAATTTTTTGGGCTGATATAGCCTAATTTATTGGGAAGGATGAATGCCTTGTGTTTGTGGGTAAGTGTTCCCCTTTTCATATAAAGGGGAAATGAATCATTTTTAGGGACAAGATAACCTATTGACTATGTATATTGTTTGCTACCTCCTGTGACGTTATCTCTATGTGATCACTATTATGTGATATGATGTGAACCTTGGATAAATATGCTTGAGAAGCTTGATGAGATATTTATTGGGATTCCCAAGGTTATATAAGCAGTTGAGGCCTATGATGGTGAGTGTCATGGTGATGTGCGTGATGGTGTAGGGGATGACACAGAAATGGTTGGAATTGAATTTCCCTATTAGGATCCAAGTATCATTGAGTGGGGGAGGGGTGAATTAGTGAAATCTATTTATTTTTAAGTTTCCTTATTTTTGAAATAACATTCGCCTCCTGTTGAAGTGTTTCTTCCCGGCAGAACACACACAACCACAGGAACACAGGATTTATGAGGTTCATTACTCAACAATATTATCTACATCCTTGGTATAGTACAGAAACAATCCAGTACCACACAATCCACTAGAAAACAATCGTTTGATGTGGAATTCAACAAGTAGTATATACCCTTACACTCTTGTAGCACAATGAAAACAATATAATAGTGTGTGTGCTCCCTCTTAGCACAAATAGGGTAATGTAATAATTCTGGGCTTCTTATTGAACTTTCACAAATCAAATCTTTCAAAACAATTATTCACATTCCTACACAGATGCTGGTAAGATCCTCCGGGTGCAAATAGCTTATGCACCACTCCCTGCTTGCGCACCTCCCTAATTGCACGCCACCTATTTACACACCACTCAGCTTGTGCGCCACTTGCGCGCCACTCCTTGCTTTCTCACCTCCCTTCTTGCGTGCCACCTACTTGTGTGCCACTAACTACTTGCGCGCCACTATTGTGAACAACTCATAACATATACGCCACTTTTGGCTTATACACAACACACATCATGAAGACACCTCCCTGCTTGCGCGCCTCTGACAACCTGTGTGCCACTTCTACTTGCGTGCCACTCTACTTGTGCGCCACCCTACATGCACACCTTATAAATATCCCTCATCTTGCGTACCACTTCATCATCTGTTCCACTCTCTACTACTTGCATGATCAGAGCTCAAATTGTTTCTTAAGTGTTGATCCTTTAAAAAATTAGGAGGCTAGTCATCTATTTATAGTCATTTTGTTACTTGCGTGCCACATACACTTGCATGCCGCTACATCACTTGTGTGTCTCTCCAGCACTTGCACGTCATTCCATCAACAATGGAACTCTTTCTTTCCATTGTCATATTTTGATATGATGATGTTCAAATATGACTTGCACACAACATAA
Organism: Viscum album; assembly: GCA_963277665.1. Taxonomy (NCBI): domain Eukaryota; kingdom Viridiplantae; phylum Streptophyta; class Magnoliopsida; order Santalales; family Viscaceae; genus Viscum; species Viscum album. The sequence continues at coordinate 1,856,128,208 of OY728119.1, read as the reverse complement.
TCTTGTGTGCCACATATACTTACACTCTTATCTTTAACTTGCAGGCCACTATATTTCTTTTGTCATATTCTGAAGGATAATCGTGAAATATGACTTGCATGCAACATACACTTGCACGCCACACTTCCATGGCATTTTTGACTTGCGCGTTGTTTTCATTATTTTTCCCAAAACACCTCTTTACTCTCTCTATCCTTCATAATTATGGAATCACAAGTTCACTAAACTTATGATATTTGTTAAATAGAAATCAGCAAATCATCATCATAGATTCCAAGTCCTTTACAAAGTGAATTTATTTAGCTTCTTTGACAATAAAAGATAACACTCTATAATAGCAATCTTTTCTCACTTCATTATCTTCCAACATAGTCCCAATAATATCCACCTTTGGATTTTGTTGTCTTTCAAGATTTATAAATCACTGAACTTTATAACCTTAATCAATGGATTACTTATAAAAAATTCTAAGCCTACGTGAGCTAACTCATTGTAGGAAACAAGAATTATTGACAGCCAAAACCATATTGTCCAAAAGTAGTGACTATGAAATCTAATGATCATATTTCCTCTGCCTTCTTCAGATCATATTTGAAGCTTTTACTTCAGCATTCATCACATCTTCAACTTTCCTAGAAAATAACATTTTTTCCTACAACCACTCCAACAAAATAGTTAGAATAGTTGACACACATACATGTTGGATTCAGAGCTTACCCACAACTCCCCCTTTAGCATGAATCTGTAAGGATAGATTTATGAAACAATTATCCCTTTTGAAAACACTACCCACATGTAAGATGAGAGTGGGGACAGAAACACGTACCTTAACCTGGATGAGGAGGATGGACACCCATGTTAAACCTCAATTTTGCAAATAGTTCTTTCGGTAAAGGTTTGGTTAATATATCAGCAACTTGTTCAGATGTAGGAATATACTCCAGCCTTAATTATTTCTTCTCCACCTACTCTTTGATGAATTGTTTCTTTATATCAATGTGTTTTGAACGAGAATGTTGTACCAAATTTCTTGTAAGATTGATTTCACTCTGATTTTTATAACCCAATCGAAATGGTTGCTTTACTTCAACAAGTAGATCTTCTAATTGTGTCTTTATCCACCTTAGATGAGTTGCAGCTTGAGTAGCAGAAACATACTCTGCTTCAGCTATGCTAAGAGTTACTAAATTCTGTTTCTTGGTATTCCAAATAACACAACTTTTCACGAGAAAGAAATCTCCACCATATGTGGATCTTCGATCATCCACACTCCCTTCCCAATAAACATCAGAATACCTGAATAGATCAATATTTCCTGAGCCATCATACCTTATTCCAAAACATTTTGTGCCTTTGATATATCTGAGAATTCTTTTTCCAGCAATCAAATAAGATTTTTAGGAGAACATTGAAATCTTTCACATAAAGTGACAACATATATGATGTTTGGTCTTGAGGCAGTCAAATACAACAGACTTCAAATCAGTTTTCAAAACACTTTCTGATAAACATCCTTTCCTTCTCCAAATTTAGACAACTTGGTTCCCACTGAGATAGGTGTGAACACTTCTTTATAATTTTCCATGCCAAACTTCTTCAGAAGTTCAATAGCATACTTTTCTTGAGACAAAAAAGCGTTATTCTTCTTATGTGAAATTTTTAGTTGAAGAAAATACTTCATTTCTCCCAGCATGGACATCTCAAATAACTTCTTCATCTCCATAGAAAATGTTTCACATGATCTTTCATCATTTCCAGCAAATATAATATCATTTACATAAACAATAATGATCAGTGAAAACTCCTGGCATTACTTGATGTAGATATTTCTATCAACACTCCCTTTCTTAAAGTTCATCTTCCTTAAGCAAGTATCTAATTTATAATACAATGATCTCGGAGCCTATTTTATCCCAAACCAAGCCTTATTCAACCTACACAAAAAACGTTCATCCTTTCCAATCAAAAATCCACAAGGCTGATCAATGTATACTTCCTCATCAAGGTCACCATTCAAAAATGCAGATTTTACATCCATTTGAATGATTTTGTAACCATGTTGTGCATCAATAATGTTCTTGTTGTTCATCTTGGGTACCAGTTCCCAAGAATTATTCTTCTCAGTCTGATCATGCTCTCCATTCATATCATGAACCCATTCCGGATGCTCAAATTATTCATTTACATCATTTGGTTCAACTTTCGAATAAATAAAAGTTTGGGTTATAGCATTCGATGTTGTTCTTGTTTGAACACTCTGATGTTTATCTCCAATAATATTATGAGCCTCCACTTGTTTCCTCAACCTAGGATGAGTTGTTCAAACCTCATCCTCATTACTCAAGATTTTTGAGTCGGATTCCTCTTCAACAGTAGGATTATCACAGTCTGCAACATTATCAGAATCATTAAAAAAATCTTCTCTATCCTGCTCAACTTCCACATCAACATATGGCAGCTTTTCTTTATCAACATTTTCAACAAATTTTACATTGGAAGAATCAATAATACTTCTTATTTCATTGTTGAGACATCTATATCCTCTGTCTTCTGGAGCATAACCAAGAAAAATTCCATCATCTCCTCTTTTCTCAAACTATCCAAGGTTTCCACCTTTCTTCTTTATAATGCATGGACTTCCAAAAACTCTTAAGTGTTTCGGACTTGGAGTTTTTCCATAGAACATTTCATATAGATTCATATCTGAGCTTGGTCTAAAGAAACATCGGTTCTGAATATACACAACAATGGTCATGGCTTGCCTCTAAAAATAATGAGTAAGACTATGCTCAAGCAACAAAGTTCCCCCCATTTCTACCAAACTTCGATTCATTCTTTCAGAAACCCCATTTTGTTGAGGTGTGTATGGTGAAATGAACTCATGCCGAATTTCATTCTTCTCAAGATAAAATTTAAAATCTTCATTCTTATACTCACCGCTATTATCAGTTCTCACCTTCTTCACTAAATACTCACATTCCTTTTCTGCATTCCTCCTGAAACTCAAAAACATTTTCAAAGCATCTGACTTATATCTCATGTACATAACACAAGTAATGCGAGTAAAGTCCTCAACGAAAGTAATGAAGTACTTATATCCATTTATTGATTTCTTTCTCATTGGTAAACACATATATCAGAATGTATAAGTTCCAAGGGTTGTTTTGAACGAATTTCAACTCTCTTAAAAAAAGAGTTTGCAATCTTCCCCTTTTCACAGATAGTGCGGCACCAATCTCTTCTTCTTGATAAATCAGGCATATCTCGGACATTGTCTCGCATTGATAACTTATAAATGTTTCTCTGACACATATGTCCCACCTTTTTAGGCAATAACTAATTTTCATCCACCATGCCCATGTAACAAGAATTTTTTACTTCACCTACTCGGAACAAGTTTTCTTTTGTACGTTGGCCTCTTGTAACTATATTTTCATCATTTTCACATTTAAAAATGAACCCATATTTTCTGAATATAACTTTTTTCCCTCATCACAGAGTTTTGAAACACTCAGAAGATTGTGTTTCAACCCATCAACAAATAATGTTTTGTTATATTTCATTTTTTCTTTTCCGATGATTGCTGATCCAACACCTTTTATTCTCAGAGATTAATCATTTCCAAATGTAATGGTTCCTTCATTGAAGTCTTCCAAATTATTCAGAATCATTAAGTATTTTGTCATATGAGAATAACACCTACAATCAATAATCCATGGTCTTTCTCCTTTTATAGATTTCAAATTAGTTTCGACAATAATAGTTTTTGGTTAATCCTTTTCCTTCACTTTCTATTGTACTTCCTCCAATTTCCAAGCCCGGTCAATGTGTTCTGGCCGGACAACCATGCACTCTTTCTTTTCAGACTTATCAGACCTTCCCCTTTTATATTTTAAAAAGTCAGGCTTTTTAGATTTATTAAGAATCTTTTTTTGCTCTGGTAACACACTAAGGCATCCCTTGACAAGATGTCCAGGTCGATCACAACTTTCACAAATAGTTTCTAGTGGTTGGAACCTATTCTAAACATTCACACCAGTCTTCTCAGATATATTCTGAAATTTATTTGGAGACTTTCTGTTTTGAAAGGACTGACTCCCCCTCTATTCTTTTCTTTAAAAACTTTTTGAATAGTTGTAATGTAGTTGGTTGAACCAACACATATTTTCCATGTGTCCAAATCCACCACAATACCAGTAGTAACTATAGAAATAATATTTTCCTCTGAAACTTCTATATTGACCTAATTTGTGAAAATGATTCTCAACATCCTTCTTAATAGAAATATGCTGACCATAAAAATTCTTATTTTCATTTGTAACTCCTTTTCTCAATTCATATTTAACAGCACTAGAAGTATTAGAAGTCTTTCTTAACTCTTGATTTTTATGCACATCTGATTTTTCATCATTGCTGACTTTGACCACATACATGGTCTTTCCAGCCTTGTACTTATCAGAACTAGTTCTGCCTTTCATTTAGACCTTTGAAGGTATCTTTTGTGGATCATTGTTTGGTTAATTATTACTAGAACATTCACCAACATATGAGATATAATTTTTTAAAATAATATTCATCTCTTAAGATTTATAATGTTTCTATTTGAAACTTTTCAACTCTTCATCTTTTTCATTCAGCCTTACTTCAAGATGATCTTTACAATTTTTTTTATTCTCAAGAGAATTTTGAGATCATCAATCTCTTTTTCCAGCTAAATTTTATCATCAATAAAACCTTCTTGATTGTTTAATGTGGAATTTTTATTTATCATGTTGTTGTTTTCATTCTCAAGTCTTCAGATTGTCCTCAAGCATTCTTTCAACTCTTCTTTCAGATGATATTCAAGTTGATTTTCTTCTTCTTATGAACTGTTGCTCTCATACACTTCATTATTCACTATAGTAATAAATGTATTCTCTCTAGTTTTTTCAGAAAATAATTTCCTGAATTAATCTTCTCTATCATTTTCATCTTCTTCTTTAGAGAAAAATATTATTCTTTTTTATTTTAAGAAATTTGTATCCTTCCCCTTTGAAAAATATTTATCTTTGTCAGCTTGTTTCTTCCACAACCTTCTTGGGCTTCTATTATCATCATCATTGTCTTCTTCTTTATTCTTTTGAGGACAATTAGCTACAAAGTGACCAATGGATCCACACTCAAAACATTTCAAGGGAATTTTACCCTTTTATTTCCCTGTACTTCTTTTCAAATTCTTGGAAAACAAGGATAAAATTTCATCAAAATTTTTACATACTTCATCTTCAGAATAGGATTCACCAGCATCATCTTCAACAAGAGTCTTCTTTGACCTCTCTCTATTTATATCCTTGAATGACATTTCTTTATCAGATTTTGTTTTTCCCTTCATAGTATTCACCATTCTCATCTCATAAGTAATGAGAGTGTTATGAAAATCATCCAAAGATATTGTTTCAGGGTCTCTATCTTCTAATGAAGACACTTTAAGATCAAAATTATCAGGAAGAATTCTCAAGATCATTTCGACAACTGTAGAATCCTCCAACGTTTCACAAAGATATCTGATTGTACTAAAAATATCATTTATCTTGGTAAAGAAATCCCCAACAGATTCAGATTCTCACATTTGTAAGTCTCCATAATTCTATCATCAGATTTTTAGTTTAGGCTTCTTCACTTATTTATTTCCTTTATATATGTTCTTCAGTTTTTCCTATATTCCTTTGGCTTTATCAACACCTTTCACTCTTAAAAATTCACTCTTAGAAAGAGATGAGAGTAAATCATTTTTAGCTCTTTCATCATTCTCAATATTCTTCTTAACGATAGGAGTAAGAGGAACCTTGTTATCAATAGAAGGAAATCCATCTGTTGTAGTTTCAAGAACATCATATCCAAGAGATATAAGATAAGGAGTCATTCTTTCCTTCCATATGTGATAGTTAGTTCCATAAAAAATTGGGATCCCTATACTATTCACACAATTTATATTCTCCATCAAAGCTTCTCTTCAACCACTTCAGTAAGGAATAATGGAAGGGAACCTCCCTCTTATACCAATTGAAGTTCCCAGTCAGGATCTAACTATCACTGAGTGGGGGAAGGGTTGAATTAGGGATATCTTTTTCTTTTTAAGTTACCTTCCTTTTGAAACAAACTTCACCTCCTGTTAATGATTTATTTCCCTTATGAACACACACAACTACAGGAACACAAGTTTACAAGGTTCACTACTCAACAAGAGTAGCTACGTCCTTGTTATGGTACGGAAAAAATCCAGTACCACACAATCCACTAGAAAACAATCCTTTGATTTGGAATACAATGAGAAGGATATACCCTTACACTCATGTAGCACTTTGAAAACAATACAATATTGTGTGTGCTTCCTCTTAGCACAAATATGGTAATGTAATTATTCTATTCTTCCTAATGAACATTCAAAAATCAAATCATTCAAAACAATTCTTCACTTTCCTACCCAGAAGCTGGTAAGAACCTCCTGGTGTAAAGATCTTGTGAGCCACTCCCTGCTTGTGTGCCTCCCTGCTTGCACGCCACATGTTTGGGTGCCACTCATCTTGCACACCACTTGCGAGCCACTCCCTTCTTGTATGAATCCCTACTTGTGTGCCACCTTCATGTGAAACACTAACTACTTGTGCTTCACTATTTTTCATAGATCACAACTTGTGTGCCACTTTTGGCCTATACACAACACACTTCTTGAAGAAACCTCCCTACTTGCGTGCCTCTGACAACTTGCGTGCCACTTCTGCTTGTGCGCCACTCTACTTGCGCACCACCCTACTTGCGCTCCTTATAAATAATCCTTAGCTTGTGCACCACTTCATCTTGTGCGCCACTCTCTACTACTTGCGTGATCAGAGCTCAAATTTTGTCTTAAGTGTTGAGCCTTTAAAAAATAAAGAGGCTAGTCATCTATTTATTGGAATTTTGTTACTTGCGTTCCACATACACTTATGTGCCGCTACAATAATTTCTTTCCACTCCATCACTTTCACGTCATTCCATCACTAGCGCGACTCTTCCATTCCTTTTTTATATTTTGATATGATGATGTTGAAATATGACTTGTGTTTAACATAAACTTCCGCACCACATATACTTGCACGCCAATCTATGCCACTTTATTTACTTTGTCACATTTAGATGGGATGATCTTGAAATATTACTTGCGCGCAACATACACTTGCACGCCACACTTGCACGCTATTTTTGACATGCGCTCCGCTTTCTTTCTTTTTCCAAAAACACTTCTTTACTCTCCCTACCCTTCATAAGGCTTTCACCACAAGTTCTCTAAACTTATGATATTTGTGAAATACAAATCTGCAAAGCATCATCATAGTTTCCATATCCTTTACAAAGTGAATTGATTTAGCTTCTATGACAACAAAAAGACAACACTCTGTAGTAGAAAACATGTCATACTTCCTTATCCATCCCACTTGGTCCCAACAAGAATAGCATTAAGATGGGATTATATGTTATTATTCTTATGCTAGATTCTTATTGTTCATGAATCTTTTTAATGGATGGATAGTCTAGTTGATTATTTTATTTTCATTTCTTTCCCCACTACATGAAGAATGTTTATATTCTTGGTTTCATCCATTGATAGAGGATTATAATTTTTACTAGTGCACTTATAATTGAAAAATTGTAATAGTGATTAATATATTAATTTACCCATGGGGTAGGTTCTTTCTAAAATGAAAATGAGAATATAAATTTGGAAAATTGTGGACTCGGTTTGGATAATTCATGGAGGGTATGTATTTCACCCTGATGGTTAATACAATGTGTCATTAGAATAATATTAATTAATTAAGAATGAATTAATTAACTTATATTGAATTTTTCAAAGAAAAAAATTAATTTAATAAAGATCTATAAAATTCTTATGTTCTTAAAAGATGTCTTGTACTTAGCAGTGTTAACTGAGCAATTGGGTGACAATATCTATAGTGGATCCTTGGACTAGGTGATTCATATAGTTTTGTTGTGATCTATATTATAACCTATATGTTTTTTATTTCATACACTACCCCATCTATATAATTTAGGGTGACTAACACCTAGTTAAATATAGTAGGGTGTTTTGACCAACATCTATATGGGGAGATGGATATTTAACTTTCCCCTCTCACCCCACACACTACTCTTGGTATTATTATCTACGGGTATAAACAATGTTTAATTTACCCATATATATGTGTAGAGGTCTGTGATGGGATTTGGTTATTTCATGGTCGTTTATCTCCTAATATAATATCCAAATGGTTATTATATGTATAATTGATATAGGTTTTGATGGATTGAGGTACCTTACTCAGTGTATGTGTTGTGATGGATTGAGGTATAATACTCGATGTATAATACATCCCATATAAGATGTGTTGGAACATAAAAACTACTCAGTTATTGTATATGGAGATGTAGGTGAGATGATGTGATGATGTGATGGACACGGTAAATGTTGTGATACTTATCCTCGGGGTCTTCAGATATGATTCTTTTGGAGATAGATGGCTTAGGACATGTGATGTTGGGGAAGATAATAAAACAAGTGTGGAAGTAGAAGCACGTACCCATTTTGTTTCATTATTATAATTCATTGTCCATTTTATCCATCACATAGAGAGAGATATCTATAATAAGGATGGTAACATTGTATACTTGTATTGGATATGAGTTAGTTTCAATTGTTTTTCACAGGGAATTAGTATTATTTCTTTATGTTTTACATGATAGGATCTCAGGATAATCATATGGAGTATACTATTATTCTCATCCCATGTATATATAAATTAAATTTTAGGTTAGTAGGATAATATTGTATATAGGGATGGATATTTCTATCTCAGGTTTTTGTATGATTTGTTCATACATAAAGGTCACTATCAAGTTTACTGTATTGGAAGATATAGTTCCTTTTCAGTTTAACTAGTTTAATATGACATAACATGTATGTGATTGGGTTTTATTATATATATATATATCATAGAATACGTTTATTAGTGTAATTTTGTTATCTACATATTCCAAATGTTCAGTTAAAGGGTAATACCTTTCATTATTATGTTTATTATACTCTTGGTGCTAGTGTCCAACCCGAGGCCTATTGGAGGTGGGAATCCAGCTGTAACTATCCTCCTCATCTCATTCCTATAAATGGAAGAGTAATATTTTGCGGTAGGGGTCATGAAAAGATGGTATCAAAGGCTATGGTAGAGGGATAATGTTGAGTTTGGAGTAGGGAATATGTTAGACTATAAGGGTTGGTAGAAAAATCATGTCAGATATTTTACTAAGCAATGTAAACATGGGAGACTAGCAGAGACATGGGTGTTTAAGGCCCTCTAGGATTCGATGCATGGAACATTAATATTATAGAGATTTATAAGTGAGGTGATTCTGGTGATGGGTTAGTGATCTAGGATCAGATCATGTATCATTCTTCTTTGTATCTGTGTTTGAAATGGGTAGACCTAATTATTATGTAAACATTCAAAATAGTAAAATTAATTTCTTTATTAATTGATATTAATTATTATATAGTCCATGTTTATGATCACTAATGTTTTTTTATTTTATAGGTTTTGATCCAGGTCGATGTACATTTTTGGTTCATGAAAAAGTTGTTCAGTTGGATGTTTCAGAAGATCAATTCAGTGTAAAGGTGGATGAAAATGAAACATTGAGGATGACCCTATAATTGTTCAAGTACAAATCTATGAGGTAAAAATTTTAGACTCAGTCATGGAGGACTTATTGGATGATTTTGAGATAGATTTCAGTTTCATCATTGCTTGGAAGTGAAAGTGGGTTTATTTAGCCATGACGATGTTGTGTAGAGTAGTGAGGTAGTGGTGAATTTTGTTCATTGAGGACAGTGAGGTTTTAGTAAATTAGTGGGAGATGTTTAGGGACTATTTCAATGCATAGCTTCTTTCTTCAACCATAATGATGGATTATTTCCATTTGATATATACGATTTGATAAGGTAATTCTAGTTTGTGGCACTTCATGGTAAATTTCAAGACCCTTCTATAATATGCATAAATCATGTCTCTATATGAGGAGGTCAGAGAAAGGTATTTCAAGGAATATTTGTGTCCAGATATCCAATTCTAGGTCAACCAATTCATATTTGAGGCATATATTGAGGATTTGGGAAGTGAATATATTTTTTGGTGTACACTGGTTCGAACCAGGTCTTCATGATAGAGGACTCATCTTGATACCACGTGAAATTGATTTTGAGAACGAGGTTACCAGTTGCATTGATAGAAGACATTTCGTTCAGCTGGGGTTAGGTCTCATCCTGTATCATCTCATTTCCTTGGGGGTGGTTACTCTCAATCCTATTTTAATTGATCCTTCCATTTTTTCCCTACTGTATGCTGATCGGATTGTCAAGCACGTCATATTATATGTTTATTTTTAACTAGAATTTTTGAAATATAGATGGAACACTATTTCATCACTCAATAGAACAATAGGTCATTAATTAAAACATATTTTTCTGATTACAAAAATAAATAGGGTATGTAATTTTGTAGAATATGGGGGGTTGATGATTTAAATGAATAAATTGAAATTATATCACAAAGTGAGAGGAATAAGTTGGATAAATCGTGATCAACCTGGGTAAGTGTCCCTTGATGCTTAATCTGTCATCACACTCAATGGAATGGGAAGGATTATTGATTCCGAGATTTATACACACTGAAACTAGTTTGGTATTTGATTTCTTACTAGTATACTTCCAAGGATTTCATCGATCAATGATGTTTATTATTAGTGACTACTCAAAAACAAAAAACATGAATCTATGTAGAAAATGGAACTCAATCAAGGCATCACAATTAGAACTTGATGAGATGACCATATTTGTGTCAATGAAAAAAGATTCCACAATACAAGAACATAAAATTTCATCCGTTCATGCTCCTGAAATTTATCAACCGACATAATCCATTCTCACTCAAATGAAAGGTAAGGGATGAGAAAAGAGGAAACAACAAATCCTCACAAGATCTGGGTTATGTATGGAATCATGGTTATTCTTTTTTCCATTGATTGGTATTTTTTCATACAATACTAAACATAAATTAAAAACTAAAAAAATAAGTATAGTAGACAAAAAACCTGGAATTTTAATTACCTTCCAACATACATAGCATGGATCTTGTGATTATAATGAAAAACATCCCCCAAATTGATCACTAAGAGGACTAGAAGTATATAAGGGATTAGATGATTAAAATGAAATAATAAATGTATCGAATTTTTCTCACTCTTACTCCTGGTTGTTAAAAATTATAAAATGAGGTTAAGGTGTTATTTTATTGACAAATACATTACGATTTCCACAAAAAAAGTCAACAACCTAATGGACTAGGTCTTTATTCATGATAGCCTTTACACTCCTTGTTTATCAGACGAGATGACTGAAAAAATGCACTAAATTGACATGGAATTCAGCGGAGAGGTGTTCATTCTAGTTTTTTTTTCAAGTATGTGGAATTAGCTCAATTAAAAGTCTGAGGTCCATGTTATGGCCCAAATACAAAAGTTTGGTCTAATCTGGGCCACACATAATGTATTCCCATTTGTGTCCTATTTTTTTACTCTAAATAGATGAATTGGGTTCCATGGTCTTTTAGAGAATTGTTTCCCACATGGTTTTAAACTCTTAAACCAATTTTATGTTTTATTGAAAATACAAATTATCCATAGTAGATATTTAACTCCCCAAGTTTGATTGGGTCTTCTACATTTTGGCCCATTTATATTGAATTTCATCATGGGATATCTAGATCACCAACTCCATCAATGTAATCATTGAAACAAGTAAAATTAACCAATTTTATTGTTATAAAAATTAAGTCATTGAATTGAACATATAAGGAATGTTATAAATATATTTGGAATATTCAATACGAAACTAGTTTAAAATAGTGGTTCATAGGTGGAAATGAATAGTGAATCACTATGTGATCACACCCGCACACCTAAACATTTTCAATTCTAGGAAATTTCTTATAACCTAATCAAGTCACATTTCAAAATCAAAGGTGATAAATCTTCCAATATTATTTAAAATTAAATACACAATATCTCTTTTATGAAATCAAATCTCATATCATTTTTATTCTCTCAAATTCAAATTTTTTCATCTTAATTTGTTTTCCCATGAAACATGTCACGACAAACCTCACATAGAAAATTTACATCTTCCCTAAAGAAACATATGAATTTTGTCATATTCTATTTTCCCAGAGTTCATGTTATCTTACCATATTCTTGACATGATTATAAGTTATCTACCAGCAGAAACTAGTGAGTTACTCATGAGGAATTCCAAAATGTTTTTATGAGGTTTAAGGTTTAGTATGATTTAATTTATAAAAATCAGAGGCAGAAGAGGATTAATTATTCTCTTAAGTATAAAACATGTTAATATTTTGCAAGTTTTCCTAATGAATTTACTCACTCAATCCTTAACTGATTTTATAACATTATACTCACTCTCCCCTTTTTCCATTTGTGGTTTTCAAAACCATTAAGTTAATAATAACGAGTAAACATCCATTTTTACAAATTCTTTTCTATTGTTCTATTTTTTCATATAGAGAACTATAATTTTTATATATATTTTTTATATAAAGTGGGAACCTTGTACAACTCAATTATATAATATGGTTTGTGGACCCATTTCCCAAAATAAATGTAGGCACCCTTTCTATCAAGTCATAACACTGATTATTTCATAGTAATTTTAGTGGAAACACCCTCTCCCACACAAATATTAAATATAAAACAATAATTTACACAGATGATTGGTAGGTAGGGATAAATTGGCTTTTCATGTTGATACCTAAAAGGTATTTCATGGCCTCTAAGGCATAAGAAGGGTAAATTGTTAAGGTGAACCAAAATAGAGGTTAATTAAACAAAGGGATTTTTACAAACAGATGACCTATATTGTGAGTGTAGAACACTGTGAAACTTATGGCTTCAAACAGAATCAAGGAATGTTACAGTATTCTATACATGACTTGAGACTCTCAAAAAAGTTATTAAAATCGAGAATAGGCAATAAAGGTCATAGAATGTATCTCAGGAAAGGGATTCAAATATTTTTTAGTGCTAATGAGGCATGGGTTTCAAAAATCTATTAAAAACCTATGAATTATATGAAAACAAATTCAATAAATTACTCAATATAAAAAATAATTTGGAAAGTCATTTTTCTAAAATAATAAAAATTTCCACATAATCGATTCAAGCATTAATAATGATTTTGGATATTCTTTTTAAAATAAATTTATATCCAAAAAAATAAATCAAAAGAAATAAAAAATGAAAGAAAACACATTTTTTGTTTATAGTATGTTTTTTTAATCCAAACTATGACATGTCTACCTCCCCCAAACATAAAAATTTCCATGTTCTTAATGAATATATTTTAAATAAATAGAAAAATAAATAAAGGTACGGTGAAAGGAAAACCTACTATGTGTTTTCATACACGACATATATCAACTATATTGCATCTACATGATTCTCTATAAAATAGTAGTGTTTGAGCGTCTTAAATTGACTGTAAACCAATTTCCACTGTTCTCATGGAAAGCTTGTATAACACCCAAATGATAAAAATTAGTAACTTTATAAAGAACAATCTAATAAGTACAAAACTTACCTGGGTGGAGCTTTAGCTTATAATTATACATAAGGACCTTATCACCAATAAGTAACAACCACTGGTGAATCCTGACATCTTGGATAGACCTTTTATAATCTTTATAGATCTGAGAGTTCCCGTATGCATCACATCAAATTTCATAAAACTCTATAATCTGTATCTTCCTATTGTCACATGCATCCCGAATAGCCCGAAGGCCTTTTTTTTATAACCCCCATTTCAAGGGATGAGGGGGAACCCTTACAAGGCTCATCAACATAGATACTACATGACCAGTTGGTATTAGGAAATATATAGACTATACTTGGAACTGATTCTCCCCAACTTCTTCATCGTGATATCTTCTCTCCACCTTCGCAAGGCTTGTTAGGACATGATTCACTTTCAAGCACAGACTGGTCCCTATGACAAATCCATTCCCTCTTTTTCTGAAAATCCACAAATCTTCTTCTCTTGTGAATTTGTCTACTCAAAATACTCATCTAGAGTCTTCTCGTTTTTTAGTTTTTCTAATCATTTAAGCCAAATTTCAGGTGGCTCGAAGGCCTTAAGGTGGACTGAAGGCTTTGAGCTGTCCCAAAAGCCTTATTAGTCTAAAGGCCTTGTGTGTCCTGAAGGCCTTAATGGACCCAAGGCCCAAACCAGTGCCCAAAAAGCCTAAATGAATGAATAGTTATGGCTGCTACAGTGACAAATAGTGTTTTCTACAGTACCTAGAAATTATGTCTCCACCTAGTTCTGAACTCATGTCTCTTTGAAGCACTTGTCAAGTCCTCACCAACTGGGATGAGGCCCTTGTGCTCACCTACATCTAAAATATACATATAAAATTATATTATATCATAATATGCATGGTTATCTACATCTAATAGGATGTGACATACATTTCCAAACACAATCCTTTGTGGTTACATTCCAATTGGGGTATTAAAAGATGAATGGTACGCTGAAAGTGCATCATCCAAGCACCAACTCCAATCATTCCTATTGGGTTTTACCATTTTTTTAATATTCTCTTAACTTCCCGATTTGAGATTTCTCCTTGTCCATTAGTTTGGGGGTGATATGCAATGGAGACTTTATGAACCACCCAACACATAAAAAAGAATACTTTTCATGTTGTGATTGTAAAGATGTTATCCTTGATCACTAATGATGAATCTCAGAAAACCAAACCAACTGAAAATCTGAGACCTCATAAAATCAACAACAGCTCGAGAGTTATCAATCCTGGTATCCTTTTCTTCCACCCATTTAGAGACATGTTTTTTAACCAATAAGATATACACAACTCCAAATTACATTGGCAAAGGCCCTGGGAAAATGAACCATGCATCGAAGATCTCAAAAAATGACATGAGTTATTGGGGAATTTCATTCCTCTTGGAGATATTTTATGTCAATTGAAATCAAGTACATGACTTAAAAAATAGATGGGCATCTCAATAGAATTTTTTCCCATAAAAACCTGAGTATAAGACCTTTCGAGATATACATTGAGATCCAATGTGGGCCCCATATGTCAATGGGTGGAAGAGGGGAAAACATAGGTTAACTCATGGTAAAGGACATGCAGATGAAAAACATGGTCCCTAAAAATTATACACAAGTATAGGTCATACCAATTGTACCATCATTAATAATGCTTATGTCTTTAGGACAGTGAATTGCTGAAAAATGATGGAACCCAGGATGTTCCTAGAAGATTCCTATTTTCTGCATACTATGGGTATGTTCCACAACATCATAAAGGTTCTCATGAGGGAAGAATTATCCAATATGGAAGGGTGAATCAACAGGATGGTCTAATGATGGAAAATACTACTAATTTGGTTAGCTACAAAATTTCCCAATCCTATCTTATCAAGATTCTCAATGTCAAACTCTTGTAGGAGGAGCATCCATCGAATGATGTGAGGCATAACTTCTGTATTCTTTAGAATAAAATGATGGTCCTCATGACCAGAAAATACAATGAATTTTGAACCAAAAATAAATGAATGTAATTTTTACAAGTAAAAAACAATAGAAAGAATTTATTTTTTAATGTTATTATATTTATCTTGGGTACGATCAATGGTACATGAGGCATACACAATGACATTAGGGGACATCTCAACCCTTTGTGATAAAACATTCCCAAATGCAATGTTAGAGGCATCCTAAATAATTTAAAAGGGGATATCCCAAAAAATATTTTGATGATATGAGGTTATGTGAGACTCATTTTTTCTGAATTGAATAAATCCATACAAATTTTATAAAAAACAAAGAATATTTTGAAATAACATACGCTGCTATGAAAACTTTTTTCCCATAATTTAAAAAAAGATATTTTTCAATGAAAAGTCAGAGGACCAAACATAGGTGTACCAAACATTCATCAAAATAAGTGTGATAAACCATGAAATCATCAATAAAAACTTCTTCACAATTCCAAGGTACTCAAAAACAAATAATCAATATACATCGTTGAAATGTACCATGAGCATTACATCGACCAACAGGTTTCCTTTTGTATGAAAATGTACCAAGTGGACATTTAAATGTTGACTTTTCTTAATCCTCATGACCTGTATGGATTTTAAAATAACACAAATATCTAACAAGGAAACAATAATGGGACTTAGCATCGAGTCTTTCTAACCCTTTTTAAATGACAGGTAGACTAAAGTGGTCTTTTCACATGATTTGATTCAACCGATGGTTGTCAATACAGACTCACTGACTATTTTGCACATGTGTGGGAACCAATTCATTCATTTCATTAGAAAATACTGTTAATATAACTTTTTAACACTAGTTTAAATGGGATAACACATTTACTATTAGAAATAGGATGAATTATCCCGGAATAAAATAATTTACTAACATCCAATTTGACCACCTCATTAATAGTGGGATTTAACTGGAATCTAGATTGCCTTATGAACTTATCCTAACCAACTATAAGCACATGGTGCATACAAATAGATTGGATAATCCTAGGAATATCACCCAATATCAATCCGATCACCATTATACACTCTCTCAAAAGATCCAAAAAATTGATTCCTACTATGGAGAGTATTTAATAGAAATAATAATAGAAAATTGGTCAATACCCTCAAGATTGGTGTATTTTAAAATAGATGTAAGTGGTTTTAGTTCCAACGCCAATAGTTTTTTGGATTAAGGTAGGGGATTTCGGAGAAGTGATGTCCATGAAACGTTTTATCTGCTCATGTTTATTATCTAAGGATAGATAATCTTTCAAAATGACTTTTTCATAATCATTGAAGGTCATGGGTACCTCAGAATGAATACACTCATAAATTAAAGCACAAAAGTTTTACATTTTTTAACCCACACAACACTCAAAACATGATTCACAACACAAATCATCCAAGGGAGAGGAAGAAGAAAATGAATCGGTGTATTGGTTGATGAGAGAATGTTGTGTCTATGTGTGTGTTGTTATAGATAACTTCCATCAAATAGATAGTGAGGGTGGAGTTCTCTTTAATGGGTTATTTCAGTGAATCAAGAATATTAATGCATACATTCTCTCCCCCAATATCCATTGACATTGTGCCATTTCAAATGTTGATGATCATCATTTATATTTTGAGTAATGGACTTCAATGTATGATAGGTTCATGTCCTTAGGTTTTGGTATCTTCTATATGAAGAAGTTTGAAGTATGTGGGGAAGAATAAATTCTACAATTTTATAGGGATGTCCTATACCACTCTTGATGGGTGTGTTGTGCCCTGGTTGTCCCATTTCTTCATGATTCTTATTGGTTCAATCTCTCCAACATGCAGATAAGTATACATGTAGTGAGTCTTTACAATAATTGAATAATCTAAATTTTGAATTTCATTAGAAAAATCATCCCCTCTATGGTACAAGGTATAGTGAAAGTTCTAAAATCCTTAAATTTAGATTTCATTGATGATTGGATCAAAGCCAATACATTTCTTCCAATGAGTAATCTTTAGTTCCACTTTAGTCTTCTTCTATGGGTGTAAATTACTTTATGAAATTTATCATAGTGATGGATTTGTTTAACTGTATCCAATAATGAATTGTTAACTTTCACCTTTTAAAATGTATCCATTATTTATTTATCAATCTCATTATCAAAATTTTATTATATTTAGAGATTTATTTAGGGAAAGGGGGAGGAATGGACTATTCAAGGGAATCCTTAATGATAATTTGATTATACTTTTGGTATTTTTTTAATTTCTTGAAACATTATAGGGTTGTAAAAGAGCGTTTTCAAGAGGGGGACATACGTTTTGGGAAGAGTCAGCAGATGTAGAAACTTATTTTCCACTATATAGTGTGATTAAACAAATGTTACCTTTATCTTTTCGATCAGAAACATGTTGCGATGGTATATTTCCAAAACCTTGTAAATTTATCATACTGATTGTGTTTTACATTTGTCCTACTTGAGTTTGTAGGCTTTAAATAACTGATTTTGTGGTATTTTGGAACCAAAGGTTATGCGTTTCCATTTTCATCAAAATGTTCTTGAGGATTGATTTAGATTTTTTATGAGTGGTATTTATCTGAGAAGTTGAAGGATAATAAGGTTTCATACCTTGACCTAGTTGATAAAAATTCTTCTTAGGGTATCTTGAGTTTCCTCCATGACGGTATTTTAGTTGTACTTACCATCCAGGGATTGGAGATGGCATGAATGGTTCTTGATTGAAGGGAGGTTAATGTTTGAAAGGACACCCAGTGAATACTATAGTGTAAGGATCAGATGAATCTTGATATTTTGGGAACTGGTCATAAAAATTATTGGTATAAAAAAACAATGTTTAACAGAATAGAAGAAGAATGTGAGTTACCTTATGCAGGAGATAGTTTCCATATAATTGTATTAATATCTTTATGTTTATTATCTAACTTTTTTCTAGGGATGAATGACTTACCTCAGAAACTCTTTAAGATGGTGAAATTTCTCATGTACCAAATTGATTTTCAATTTGATCTGTGATGGATATTAAGTCATGAGAGGATATTGGAGTTTTATCCAATTGGGAACCCCCATCTACAAAATCTATCATTCCAAAAACCATGGGAACAATTACACCATATAATTATTTAATTATAATGTGTTCACTAATTTGGTGGTGGAGAAAACTTGAACAAAGTCTTTTGAATCTCTCCCAAACATCAGGAATTTTATTTTCTTATGATTTCCTAATTCCAAAGATTTAACTTTGAATTGATGAGGTTTATAAGGTGTTGAAAAAATTCTCTAGAAAGATTCATTTAAGTTCATTCCATCCCCCAATTTTGTTTGGAAGATATTATAGACGGTCTTTGTCAACACCATCATAGGTGAAATTTAAGGTCCAAAACATAATGAGTTTCTTATACACATTTTGGGTTTTCATGGCATAGCACACTATATGAAACTTTTTTATATTTCTGTGAGGGTACTCACTGGGAAGACCATATAATTTTTGAATGAGGTTGATGAATCTTGATCTCAACTAAATGTTTGATGCTTCATCATTATATTGGATGAATTGAGTGTGTTACTCCACGTATGGGGTGGTCAAATCTTTTAATGTCCATTTATTTGTACAATGTTTTCGACAATTTTATTTGGTTCATTTTTTGATTGGTTTTGGACTAATCGAGGTAAAAAAAGGGTTACTTTGTGTTACATGATTGTCCAACTCTAGATTACCTAATTTATTTAGTAAAGTGTCTTTTAATTTCTAGGTCAAATTCTAGCAGTTTTTTTTTCTGATTGTTACCTGAAAATAAGTTGTGAAGTTTGTTTATTATTTCGTTTTTATGATTGATGATATATAAAATAAAATTCATTAAGAAAAATTAATGTCTAAAATAAATGATAATTTGATATTATAGAATGATATATAAAGGAATAGAAGAAGAATATAGAGAGTGATCGGAAACAAAACATAAAAAACAAAAATGAAAAACAAAAAAAAAGTAATGGGGATATTTAAATGAGTAATAAAAAAATGATCTTATTTCCATGAAAATAATGACAAAATTAGATCATGTTGTTGAGCTCATGAAGTTAGATGTTTATTTTTATCAATAATTTCTTGTAGTATATCAGGAACCATAGGTTATCTCTCAATGTAGATTTAGATCATTAATTACAATAGAAGGTTCTAATTATAAAAATAAAATGGGAATTTTATTTTGGAAATCTTGGGTGTTGAGGATCTAAAAATCCTAAATAGAAACTACATTGTAGATTGAGAGAAATATGTTGGAGAAATCATGATAATATCGGGTAAGTGTCCCTTGATGCTAAATCCATCATCGATCTCAAGGGAATGGGAAGGATAATTGATGACTTTATTTAAAAACACTAAAACAATTAATCTATTTTTGTTATTACTATGTTACCACCTATGATTTGATCTATCAATGATTTTGATTATCAGAGACCACTCAAAATCAATAAAATTGAATTTATTTCAAAACATAACTCAATCAATGCATTATATAATAAATGTGATGAGATGAATAGATTTATATCAATGATAATATTTTACATAAGAATATAAAATCCATATTAATGAGTTCAAGATCCTATAATTTATCAAGCAACATAATCCAGTCACACACTCATAAAAGGGAAGGGATTAAAAAAGAGGCAACCACACTTAAATCATCATAAGATCCATGTTATACATGGAAGCATGAGGACTATTACTCCTTAGATTCTTATTTTACCATACCTGACTAAAAAAAATTTAAAGGGTAAAAATTATGAATAATATACAAGAAACATGTAATTTTAATTATCTTACAATGTACATAGAATGGAGCTATGTGTGGTAATGAGGAACACCCCCCAAATTTATCACTTAGAGGTCTAGAAGTATATGAGGGAGAAGTGAATTAAAATAGAAGAATATATTTCTAAAATTCAACTCACCCACACTCCTGGTTTTTCATCATTACATTATTAGAGTGAGGGGTTATTTTAAAAAAAATACATTACACTTTCCACAAAATAAGTCAAGAGCCTATGGGACTAGTTTTCAATTCATTGTAGACTTTTCACTCATTTTTTTGAGGATAGTTGATTGACCAAAATGTGTTGAGTTGTAATGAAATTCACTTTAGATGTTTTCCATTTATTTAAATGTCCAACAGATCAAGAATAATTCTTATTGGAGGTTTGATCCCTGAGTTATTATTGAAATACCGATGGTTGGTTTAATTTATCCTTCCCATTATTTATTCAAATTATGGTCCTATTTTTGGAATCCAAATAAATGAATTGGACTCCATGGTATTCTATATAAATTTATCCCTAATGGTTTTAAACTCTCCCATCAATTTTTAGCCTCATTAGAGGAACACATTTCTCAAAGTATATATTTAAATCCACAAGTGTGTTTGGGATCATGCGCAGTTTGGCATGTTCTGCTTGAATTCCATCATGGGGTCTCCAAATAACATTCTCCTACAATGTAATCATTGAAACAAGTAAAATTACCCAATTTAATTGTGATAAAAATAAAATCATTGAATCAAACATATATTTCAATTTTTTATTAAATTTTTAATATTCAATACATAAACAGTAGAAAAAATTGGTGTAAGGGTGGAAATAAATAGTGAATCGCTAAGAAATTAGAGTTTGAGGTAATCTGTGGTGATAGTGAATGGCCATTATTAGTATTTATCATGATAAGGTTTTTGGTTTTTGGTTTCTCCATTGTGATTGTTTTACCCAAGAAAGAGACATCGAGGAATTCTTATTTGGGATCAGTGGAGAGGAGATGGGTGGGTATAGGATAGTGTCAAGATGCTCCTCATCCATAGAGAGTAGAGCAATGCTATGTAGGTGGTAATTATAAAGCAAAAAAGAGTCCATTGAGTAGTAAATTTTAATATTCATGATCTATCATTGATTTCACTGGGGGATTTATACTTTTTATGGGGTACTATTTCGTTTTTTTCTCTTCATGGGTGTTAGTTTTTTTGGTTTCAGAGATACACACAACTTCATATCACATGAAATCATCCGTGATTTGGGATTTGATTTGGATAGGTTTATATTTCCCCAGAATTGACTACACACATTTGAGGGTGAAATTATGCATATGAGGAATGTAGATATTAGGAGGAATTGTTTGTGAAAAAACACTCTTTGGAATAATTCTTATGTTTTTTGATACAACATTATGAAATTATCCTCAACATGGATATTCTATGTTTGATTAATGCTATTGTAAATTAAATTTGATGATAAGTTTCATTTTTTGATGATTATGGAAAACCCATAGGGTTTTTTATTGATGGAGTCCATCAAATTTGAAGGAAATGTGTTTTACATACCTTCAATAATGTCTGAAAAGATGATGAGTTCATAGGAGGTTTAGTTGATACTGTTTTCCAAGATATAGTAAGAGTTCCCTTAAATTTTCTAGGATGAGGTTATGGTGTTACCCCCTCGATAGGATATCATTATTTGGACTGATCTACAACTAATAATTTCTAATATCTCAGTGTCTCCATATAGGATGACTCTTTATGAGTTTTGAGAGCTCTGAGTACATATCGATGATCTGTTGCAACATGACCATGTTAGGAAAAGTGTGTCACCATGAGGTGGATCTATTTAGTTCATGAAGAAGTTCAATGAATGTTTTCCTATCAGTATCAATTATCATCTATATAATCAGGTGACAGTAAAGAACCACTACCCTCTTCCATTGATTAATGATTTATTCAGTCTATTAAAAGGATCTATATGGTTCACAATGACGGATTTACAATCAAAATATCATTATATGTGGTTACAGGATGAGGATATTAAAAAAACCTCATTTTGATATTATTATTAATTTTAAATGGTTTTTGTGATTCTATTTGGTGTAAAAACACTCAAGCCATGTACATGGGTTTAGTGAACATAATATTTAAATTTTTCCAAAATATGTTCATTGTGGTCTTCATCAATGAAATATTTATGTATTCAATCTATAATAAGACCACAAGAAGTATTTGTGTAATATTTCGGGAGTTCATAATCATCATAAACTATTTTTAATGTTGTAAATGTTTGATATTTGGCCTCAAAATTGTTTTTGGAATTTATGTCTAAGTAAAGAGATGTTTTGGATCCTACAATGAATGGGGGAGTTGTTTCTTAGGTATCCCCCAAAAATATTGAGGAGGTGAAAAGTTTACATAATATTGTAGGCTATTATAGTAGGTTCATAGAAAATTTCTCTCTATTTGTGACTCATCTTAGAGACTTGATTATAAAGGATCATGTCTACTTTAAGACTGATCGATGTCATGTAGTTTTCAACCACCTTATTGAAATGTTGGTTAGTTCTGTAGTCATTTTTTTCTGGTAGAGGGTGTTTAGATTGATGTTATCTATGTCACTTTCCATATTATCTTAGGGTGTGTGTTTATTCATTAAAGATCAGTTTTTTCTTATAGGTATCAATAGTTACTTCCTCATGAGCATAACAATTCCACCCATAATATCATGGTTTTATAAGTTTTGTTTTCCCTGAAGATGTGGAGACATTACCTCACCAACAAGCATGTTTTGGTTTATATTTTTCATTAGTGCCTGAGGTATGTCCTATACCGACATGATTTTATATTTCAACAATAAATTTGAATAGAATTATTACAATATTACAGATTTGGTATTTTATATACACTATGAATGGAAAATTTTGTAGATGATACATTCAGTGGGAAGTCATGAAGTTGTTCCAATTTTGAATATGAAGATTACCAGAGACTCATGGATGATCTCCCAATGATGCATCTTGATATAAGAGAAGTTAGAGGAATATGTTTTTTTAGATGATAGTGAAATCATATTTGATGTAGTAGGTTGAGGAGTCACATCTTATGTATTTTGAGGTTGAGTTATGGAGAGACTGAGTTGGATTTGGTGATTCCCCTGATGGTTGGTCTAAGGATATACAACATCAAGTGTTGTTCCAGGGAAATATTTTCATTCATTGGGTTGTGTGGGAGATGGTTATTTATCATTTACATAGATCACCTATGGTGGTAAATCCTAAAATAAAAATGATGTATGATGCTCTGGGAGGTCAGTCTTGGTGTCTGGTTGAAACACATAGTTATTGAGCTTTTCTCTTGTTGTTTTTTCGGCCAACTGGTGAAGGCTAATAACCATATTCCCAGTGGTTTACTCTTGCCAATAGGTGATCCTTGGTGAAAGTGTGAGGGTATCATTATGGACTTATTTACAAGTTTACATTGAGTTCAGGTTGTCTTTATTTCGATATGGGTTATAGTGGATAGTTTTATGATATCAACCCACATCATAGACATCTGCAAGTTGATATTATTGGAGGTTTTGTTGAGGTAGTATCTAGAGGAGGTGGTGAGATTAAATAAGATACTAAGTATGATAATCAATGACTACGATTCATGTTGTACCTCTAGGATGTGGATATGTCACTATGATGATTTTTTATCTCATTTATTCCTTATCAATGGTTTTCATCTATTGATAGACTGTCAAAAAGAGCATAACATCTAGGCTCAGGAAGACAAAATCTATTCTTGTGTTATAGATTTTGAAGGATCTTGGATGAGGCACCTTTCATTGGATGATTTTTCATAAAATAATAGTTTTCCTCCACCATTGGTATAAAACTATTGGAATTACTATATAGCAAACTTTTTTTCCATTATTTAAGACAAGGGTTAAACATTATGATATTCTTAAGAAGGAACTAGTGAAAAATATGAAAGAAATGGTTTAGGAAATTTTTAAGTGATTAATAGAATAATAAGATCATCAGAGTTTCTATTATGATCAAAGGAGGATACCTATAGAGTTATATTTTAAATATCATGCATTCTTTAAGGTGAATACTAATCACAGGCTGTGAAGGTTTTTTTATGTGAATAATATTTCTCCCTAGTTTGTTAGTCCCTTTGGGGAAGTGGATTGTGTTGGATTCATGGAATATCGTATATCAATTTCCCCATAGATGATCCTGATAAACAATTTTTTTTTCACATTTCATGTATCCACAATTACATTCATGATCACTCTCATATCATTGATTTTGGAGAGATCTATAATGAAAATGATGAGACCTTCACGGAGCAGCCGGTGGAGATCTATGACCACCAAGAGAAGGTGTTGTGTGGGAAGGAGATTCCCTTAGTTCATTCCTTTTAGAAACATGGTGGCATGGAAGAGACTACCTAGGAACATGAGTCATAGAATCATTGTAAATAAATTTAAATTTAATTGATTAGCTCTTCTCTTATTGTATTACGCGTTGGTTTTATTTGAACCGTTCTGTCCAACGAGGTTGTTCTCTCTGGTTTCCTGCCTTATATTTACTCTCATTTGAGAGGTATCTCCACTCAGTGTTTTTAGGGATAGTTATCTAGGTTTCACGGTTCTATGATTTATTTTACTAAGGGATATGGGTGATTTCATGGGATGTTGCGATCCATGAGAGGTATCTCATAGGGTGGCTATTTTGACGACCCTGTTCACTTTTCATCAAACTATTTTATATTTAAATTATAGAGGATTAAAATATTTTAGAAGGTATCTAATATATGGTATTGGATCTTAATGGCCCTTCAAATTGATTTTTTGGAGTGTTTAAGGTTCCCAGGCGAAGTTCTAGGGTGTTATGAGAGTTTTGTTGGAAAAGGAGGTTCCATTTGCTAAAATGGTACATTTGTTCCATAGATTAATGTGTTAAGCCATACTACTAGTGGCTATGGAGTATTAGATCTGGTCAAAATGTAAGAAGGATCAGGATACATACCTACTTTTAAGGCCTTTCTTCCCTATGAAGGGTAGTTGTGACATAGGTCTACCCATGGAAAATGTGTTATATGGCATGGTGATGCATCATATAAGTTTATAGGCCACTTCCAATTTGGTGGTGGATGTTGCAGGGTATGTAGGATATTTCATAGTCCCTTCCCCTTATAAATATTATCTTAATTATGAATTCACCATGGTATTCAGAATACATGTATGACCGAGGGGGATATGGAAAAGTCAATTTTACTTCACCATAGTATTCCTTGTGTCATCCCATTATATGGTGGTGTCCATGGGGATATGTTATGGTCATATTTTTTTAGTGGTTAAATAAATACCCCACACCTATTCAATCTACACGTTCTCATGATCCTTCTTTATGAACCCTAGTCACCCTAGACTCTTCATCAATGGATTTGAATTCCATACTAACAGGGATAATTCCATGTATTCCTATGACCAATATATTACTATAAAAGGTAAGATATACCTTATTTTTATAGAGTATTTTATTTTTTAGGTAACATATCCTCCCACTATTCTTCCTATCTTTGGGAGTTTTACCTTCATCATCATAGTATAGATTCTTTTTTGTTGTGTTAATTGCTTGAAGTCCTTAGGATATTTTAGATCCCTGAAGGATATATGATTGGATATATCCATTGGAATTCCATTTCTATTTCAAGAATGATAGAAGTTTGAAGTTCGTGATTCATTGGTGCTCATCCTATTTTATTGAAATCATAAATTGACCATGGTTTACCCCTTTGAATGATGGTGAAATTGGACTAATAATGTTAAAAATTAATTATGTAATTAAATTTTATTATGTTTATTGATAGAATTATGTTTTCTTCCACCGTGATAACTATTTACCTCAATATTTTATAGGTAATGTGATTTCTATTGAATGATTTTTATATAATTTCTTTATTCCTGGTTTATTATGTTGGAATTGAGAAAACTGGATAAATAAAATAAATCCAACAATATTTTTAGATGGATAAATAATTTAAAAAGGTATTTTAAATTTAAACCATTGGCTCGTGTAAATTGTTGTAAATAAAATAGATGGAAGTATAAATATTTAAATATTTAATTGTTCTTCCAGATGATAATGTAATTGATTAAGAACATTAATCTGGATTTATTGTTGTTGTTAATAAGATTAAAAATGCATGGTAATTACTTTTTATTCATTAAATATTGTTAATACAAGAAAATTTTAGGAATAATCTTTAATTAATATCAATAGAATGAGATAAATGGTGTTCTAGGTTTCTGTAGTCATAACCTCTATCATTGAATAAGTTAATTCATGATGGAATAAAAAATAGTTTTTCTAATAAAGATAAATGGTCAGGGATGGGATATTATGTTTTCGTGGGAAATATGAATGACTTATGTTTGTGGATGAGAAATCCTATTTTCATGTGAATTATAAATTCCTTGTGTTGAGGTCCATGAATCACTGTGGACTATTTATTTTACTACCTTCTATGATGTGATTTGGATGATATCCTTACTATGCGATGGGATATTATCTTTAGATGGTTTATCTTGGGATGGATGATGAGATATGGACAAGGTGTCTAGAGGTTGTGGAAGCAGTTGATGCTTGAGGTTTTGAGGTGTATGGATATATGCATCATGGGGTTGGGGATCAAAATATATTTGTAGGAACATGTTAAATATATGATTACCCTTTATTATTCTTAATCTCAATGGTTATTTGATTGATTATATTGTCAAGTTTCTTATTTTATATGCGTCTATTTTCCAATTACATGCGGTAATTAGGTGTGCTTACACGCATATCTGGATGGTAGATTAATATTTTTCCCCAGAATATTTAGAATTATGGAATGATAATACTTTTTAATAAATATATTTACCCACAGTGTTGTTTTTATATAATGTAAATGATATTATTAATTTTTTGAAACCCTAAACTCAACTTGGATTATTCCTAGTGGGAATGGATTTCACTTTGATGGTTAATAAAATTTTTAATCTGAATAAACATAATTAATGTTTAATGAATTAATTACCAAAAATTGATTTTTTTAATGAAAATAAAACAATTTAATAATGATCTTTAAAATTATCATTTTCTTATGCGATGTCTAGTTCTTTATAGTGTATGATGGTTTTCCGAGTGATGCTAGTTGAAATTGCTCCTATAAATAGGTTATATACATAGTGTGGTTGTGATATATAATATATCATATATATTTTTGGATTTGAAATTATATGATCCCTCTTTTAGTTAAGGCCACATTAACTCAGTGGAATCTTGTTGGTTATTTTCCCAAATAACTCTGTGGGAGGATTGATTGTTGACTTACCCTCTAGCCACTTTCTCTTCTCATGGTATTTCTATGTTCATGTTTGAATGGTTTTTAGTTTCCCCAAAATATTCATGTAGATGGGTATTATTGATTATTGTTCTTTAACACACGTATATCTCTAGATATAATATACAAATGGTTATTATAGTTATTTTGAGTCTAGAATGTGTTAACTTGAGGTGCCTTACTCAGTATATGGGATGTGATGGTTTGGAGTATAATACATGATGAATGATACATGTCATACAGGCTTTGGTGGATCCCAAAAACAAATCAGTTAATATATATTGGCTTATGAATGAGATGATGTGACTATGTGATGCATGTAGTGGATGTTTTGAAACTTATTCTAGGTGTCTTTGTCCCTAATTCATTTAGAGAGAAATGCATTAAGACATGTGATGTTGGGAAATAGCTAAAAACTAGTGAGGAAGTGGTAACTAAACACCATTTTTGCCTCACTATTTTAATACATGATCCCTTATATGATATACATGGTAAAATGTGGGCACAATGAGGCTAATAACATAATATACCCAATTATGTGGTGAGTTATATTCACTAGTTATTCACATGGATTTATAATTATTTCTTGAACAATTTCACTAGAGGCTCCAGGGTGGAACCTTATAAGTATATAGTTATTGTAACCTCGCATATATATAGACTATTATTTGTGTCTGCATGAGTATATTAGAGACCATTCTAGATATTACTAGCTCAGGGTTTTACATGAACTATTTGGGATTCAGAGTCACTATCATTTTTACCTTTTTAGTACTTGTTGTTCCTTTTCAATTGTATTAGTTTTATATGAAAATGCATGTATATACTTGAGTTATATTATACATATATAAGTATTTGATTAGTTTATCTGTCTTATCTCTCTCATCCACATCTTCTCGTGGAGGGAAATTCCACCCATTTCTATATTTATTATACCATCAATTCTAGATTCCACCCAATGGCCTATTGGATGAGGGACTCGAGAAGTACCTATCCTCTTTATCTCATTGCTAACCCTAGAAGGGTACTCTTTGGTGGGAAGGGGGACAATAAATTATTACAATATAAGAAGACCTTTCATCAAGTGCGTGATTAGAACTGTTATTGATCATGTTTTTAAAGAGGGTAAAATCATTCCCACCTGCTCAATTTTGATACCTAATTGCTTTTATCTCGCTTGAGGTAAACATTTGGGATCCATGGGCCATATAGTGGAATGACTTAGGTGATGTTTTGGGTCTACAATGTTTAGTTTTCTACACATTAAATTATAACTATATTTATACATTACACAAAATATGATAACACATTAAATAATCATAATCACCTTAAAATATATTACAACACTAACCCAAATGTTTACCTATACCAATAACATGAATCCGAAAATAAAATTTTTCTTAAATAATAAAAACATGAAATAACATACTAAGCATTTGGGTTATATTTTCCATAGTAACGTGTTCCTATAAATGTCTCCCTAAATATTTTTAATCTATTTCAAATTAAGTAACATAAGACTTCCAAAGGGTATTATACCTTTGGAATTATAATAAAACAGAACTTTATAATTCATAAATTATCCTTAATCAATAAATATCGATATCCAAATGTATAAAAATCCTTCTAAGATAACAATTGAGATGCCTCATACCCATACACCCAGTTCTTTTGATAAAAATATCATTACATATGAGCATTGATACAAACTCATAGGAAATAATTATAACCATTCATTATTATAACATGAAACAAAATGATGTTTTTACTTAAATACCCTATATCATTTGAGGATTATTTTTCTAGATAATTGGGAAAACCATTTACTTACAAAAACCCATGTCTTTATCATCCAATAGAAATTTTACCATTATAAACAAATTTTTTTATTTTATAATAATTTATCAACATCTCCCATTAAATTATATACATATGATAACCATTTAATTATATAATATATGTTACTCTTTTTTAAAAACATTGGAAGTTGAGACATAAAAATGATGAGCTCAAATGCTCATTAAGGGTAGAATTCAAGGAAACCTATCGTAGGGAAACAAATAGTGGTTACTATAATAGAGGAAATAATATGTAAATGTATCATATAATCAATAACTAGAGAATGAAATATGTACATGTTTAATATAAAAATGTAGGCAATCCCATTGACATCGATAACTGATTTCATGGTGATGGAATGAATAACACTAGACATTGTAATATTATAATCAATGCCTCACCCAAATCACATTTCATACCATCAGTGTAATGAAGAAGGACATAATAGACCAGAGATGGGGGTTACAATATTACATTGTTAATATTTATTATAAATTGTATCCTAAAGGGCTTAATAGTTTAGTAATAGTGGAAAACTAGATTCATACTTCAATCCCACATTATACAAGAAAACATAAAATAAAACAAAATATTTTATTTTGGATCATAATTATTCCTAATAGATTATCCTTGAATATTAATCATAAAAAATCTCTTTCCATTCTAAAGGAAGACAAAATAAGGAATAGGTGATATCAAATTCTCAATATGGTAATGTATATGAAAAAATATAATTATGTAAGGAATAATATGACAAGAATTTTTTATGATCAAATACTACTGTATAAATTGACTCTCTAGTAGTTGCATTCGGAAAACATGAACCCCTTGTGGAGGCATGGTTAGTCCGAAGTGATACATGGGATACCAAGTGGTAAATCCTTTGATAGACTCATAGACATTATCTAGTTACACTGAATTTATGTCCAAAAATATACTGCAATGTATTATTTAGTGTTCTGATATCTAGATGTTTCTACTATGTACTTTCATCTGCCTTGTAATCAATGTTTTATGGATTACCTTTTATGAGATCTATAGACTCTAGTTATTGACTTTGATCTTCTCCCAAATCTTCCTTTATGATTTTTTAATCATGATCATCCATGCGTTCTTGATTGGGTATATTCTTATGTTCTTGTGGTTGTATGATTACTAAAATAGATTTTTTATCCTAAGATGTCACTAGAATTTGGGTACACGATCATGTTGATGTGTTTGAAATAAAAATGAGGTGTCGTAAGATAAGGTATCATGTTTGAGCTTTTGATTCAACAATCGTCTAATCCATGTCTGTTTTTGAGAATAGTCAGCTGGGAGTGGCTCACCTTACTTTCCCTAGTTTATATTAATGTAGTTGATAAAGGACCGCTTGTGGAGCATGATAAGGATGAAGCATGTGTAGTTTCAGTTGGTCGAGGTATTTCATCGAATTATAGATTGACCTAGTTAAATGCGGTCGATTCATATTTTTCTATTCATTGAAGCTAGGTATCATGTGAATAGAATAATTAGAATACAAGGGGAATGTCGAAATATACATTTTTGACGATGGAGATTCCGTGAAAAAACATTGTCATATAAATGATAAAACTTATGGTGGGGAGGTCCATATGCTATTTAATCAGAGATTAGATGACAAAACTTTATCTCAAATTTAATGGGCTCAGGATAGCAGTATATGTATGCTTTAATTTTCAATAGGAGTGTTGGACTGAATTTTAATGACCTATGTTATTTACACTTATGTGGTGTTGGTGGTGCATTGGGTGTTGGAAACACAATGTTCCTATTTAAATGAAACTCTATGACCTGAGAGGGTGAGGTGTATTTTTCGTTATATCCACAAGGATTCTCTAGGATGAGATGTTATAAGGTGGGAAGGTTGTAATGACCCTTGTTTTTTGGACCAGATGAAATTATTTTATGAACATGAAATTGTAGTTTGGTAGAAGGATTAAAATTTAAAATTAGCTTCAATTGATAATTAAAAGATACGGGAAAACTAATTGTATTAGTTAAACATATTTAATGAACTAACTTGTTCCATGGGGTTTCCATCGAGTTTTGGGATTAGAAAGATATAAAAACAAAATTTTGGGAGAAGCTGAAAGAGGCACAATATTTTCATTAAGCTATGTAGCCCTCCAGAAGTAACTATATAGCTAGTCCTTTGGGGATATGGGTGTCACATGGTTTGTTCAAACCATGAAAATCAGGTCATATAACCATGCAACCATTTACTTGTGCTTTATATATGAGTATGGTATATTATTCACACAGTTTGTCAAAAAATATGCATGAACCTTGTGGGCCTCCTTCATAGGTAGTATCACATTTACAATTGTCACGTAGATTAGAAACAAATCTAGCCAAACCATGCACATATTTTAAAGAGGGTAATTTACTCTTTACCCAAAGTTATTGATATTTCATCACCTAGAATTTATTATCCTCTTTCCCAGAATAAGAAAGCCTACCATAGAGCTCCACCTCCCCTCCTCTAGGAATAGAGATATCTTCTTTTCCCGTGCTATATATCATCTATCATTCATCACAATTGAAGTATATAAGTGGGTCTTTGAATCCTACATCCTACTTTAATCACTTATGTTCTCTTCTCTTGTGCTATCTTTAAGTGAGATAATTCCCATATTTTTTGGGCCTTTGTCAATTTACTCATTTTCTCTTGAACCGAAAAAATTCAATACTTGATATTGTACATGTATACCATTTTAATAATGAGGTAGGTGGTCTATATATTTCTCCCAAATATATCACTCAATTATAAATTACACCATAGTTTTCCACCATGGAGTCTCCACGTGTATCCCATGAAATGTTAAATAATTTATGTAAAACATTGTTCCTTAAATAATTTTTCATTTAGGGTTAGAATAAAACTATTCTAGGTCATTCACCTCAACCTAAACCACCCCATTATGGTGCTTTATTTGTAAAACATGACCCTTATTCCTTATAATGTAATTTAACCATCCTATTAGGGTGTTGTTTAAAAACTTGTGGTCAATATTATAGGTTTGATAAAAAATTATGTCATGTTATGTTTAGAGATCCCTATTGTAAAGTAAAACATAAATGAGATAAATGAATTTAATATGATATCCTTGCCTATATTAATAATAAAATCTCCTATGAGATGTGTTGTGTTCCTTAGTAAAATGGTGAAATTGAATGCGATAATTGAATTGATAAATGTACTCATCCCCCTTATTAATACCTGGTTTATGATATGGCTATATTAGTTATTTCTTATTCATTTGTAATTTGGCATGCTTATAAACTTATAATTATTTATTTTTTATAGTTGAAAGGTATTAATGTCTTGGATGAACACAAATCCTGCTCATATATGTTAAATGAACTATATTAAAAAAGGATTTTATTTTTATTGAAAAATGTATGTGGCCTCTTTATTCAGTGTTATGGTTAGTAATAATTGGGTAAGAAGGATAAAATTAATTCTATATTTTTACTATGGATCCTCGAGTAGGTTCATTAGCCATGATGGTTCACACCCCCTTGGTCGAAGATGTTGTTTTGATGTCCACATTAATTGTGCTAATGTGCATGATGTTATATTTCCCCTTTGATTAGGAGGTTGGGTATAAACCTCTTCATTAACCTTCATGATTCTCAGCATGTTTTCTTATATTGATTACAAAAATTTGGAATAGCCCTTATCTTCATGCTACAAATGATCCTCGGTCATGATGACCATTATTTATTATCATGAGACTATTATTATTATTTGTATTATGGATGGGCACCTGAGCTACACCTTGGGTCATAACTAAAACTACATATCTATATATATGTCTTTAAAGATTCTTCTGATTATAGATCATAAATAAATAAATCCATATGTGTGTGTTTCTGTGCATTCTTAGAGATTTTTTGGTGTGTGCCGAAGTAGGTATTGTTGACTAGGTATCCTTCAGATCTCATGTTTAACTATATTATTTGTATTCCTTTACTGGTTAATTATTATACATGCACACTATTCTATTGTTATATCCACATATTGGATATATTTAGACATCATTGGTGGTATCATATAAAGTATATCACACACCATGTTTGAGATACCGTTACACTAGGGTACATGAACATACCTCACGTTTTCTTGTATAGATTTATTGAATTATAATTGAGATCTAACTCTTTTACATTGGATCTTAGGATCACATGACTAAGCCATATATCATAATGCACATGGGGATATCACTTGGCGTGGTTTATTTTATTAATAAATTTTTCCATTATTATATGTTCTATTCCTTATGCGTGTATTTTTCAGTTACATGGACACGCATCATTTTATACATGGTGTTGTTCATTTCTTATTTTATCAATTTTTTATATTTATCCTCCAACATTCTATCCTTATTTGTACTGCTTATTCTATTTTCTATTTTTTATTTTTTCACACTCTCTTGATATATTTGTGTTACTCTAATCATGAAGAAATGTTTCCTCACAGTTCCACCTCTAGTCCCTCATTACTACACTATAGCATCTAGATAATGGGGAATTTATCTTGAGGCCATGTGAATCACTATTTTGAGGAACAATTTTAGTGTCTCATAGGTTGATATGTTACATAGTAAAATAAGTATAAATTTTTTGATTCTCTATTATTCATGAATTCATGAAAATGATTTCATTTTTTCTATACTTATTGAAAACCCATTTCCATTTAGGTATGCACCATGTTGTTTCCTTCCAAAAGTATCACACGTTGGAAAATTATTATTTCTCTTCTTTCCATTATCAATTTTTTTCTATGTATTCATCTTATTCCCTTTATATCATTATATTTTATAGGGCTCAGATAATTATTTCTTTGTTTTTACTATATATGATACTATATCCTCATATAATGAGAATTTTATGGAGACTAGTTCCCTTCAACGGATTGTCTTTCATCATCAATATTAACATATTTATTCAATATTTTAATACAAATGGGAGTAGGTTAAACAAGGCCTAGGTGGCCTAAAATAATAAACACTAGGGATTGTATTTAACCCATCAATTAAATTTTTTATCTTACTATTTACATACAAAGTCCATATCATGTCTTATTAACCTCTTTGTGTTGGCTTCATACATAGAAACACTCTCCTCTTCATTTTTTCTTAGACTCAAAAATATTCTATCCACACCCACTCAGTGTCCTTGTGAAAGAAAATTCAAGAAATGTTCCTTAATATCATTTTATTCCAGGCTTCATATTTCCTCATCATCCTTTGGGTTTGGAATCACTGACCACCATTGACCCACATACCTTGATAGATGATAAACTACAATTAAATATTTATCCCTTTTATTTAATCCCAATGTGAGAAATGTTTTTAATAAAGAATTTATCCATTTTTCTCAGACAAATGGTTTTTGGTCCCATTGAGTGATGGATATGGATTACACATGAAGAAGTAAACAATTGTTACACAATATTGTGGATTAGTATACAACTCCATATGATAAAGGATATTGGTTATAACTTGAGAAAACATCCCCAATATAGTTATAATTTATTCATCTATAGTTGAATCCCTAACTCCATTCTTATTATCCTTCCTAGGAGGGAAATCACTACATTTATTATGTCTATTGAAATGGTTTCAATTCCATCAAATTGGTTTCATTTATAAATAGTGTCATATATTAGATTAGATCATAACATAGTGAATAATAATGTAAAATTTAAGAAATAGTAAAATAATTAAGATAAATTAAAAATTAATGTAAAAATAATATCAAAATCATAACATTGGTTTATTGTGGAATATTCTCGTGGTTTGTTGTTGGGATAAGTTACCAAATCTATTATTTAATAAATCTAGTTCTAAAGGAATATACTGAACTTTTTATGATACCAAATTTATTGACCCAAACCATAGTAGCCCGTATTTACTCGTTAATTTATTAAATTGGTAATAGGTATATGAAATTGAATCTAAAAAGACCTAATATTTTTGTTGTCTGGGTAAACTAGAAACATACTTAAATGTGTGATTACATTTGAAAATATAAAATAAAACATCATATTTTTTTGGTATCATATTTATTCAATATGTTTATCCTTTTATATTAATCATAAAACATTTCATGGAATACTAGGGAAAAGAAACATTATAAATTAGTGAGCTCAGATACTCGGTAAGGGAATTCATACAAAAAAAGAAAAATAATCTATTAATAATATGAAAGGAACATGTAAAGATAAAATAATTCCATATAAGTAATAAATTATGTTTGAGGCTAATTTAGAGATTTCAAAACTCATCAAATAAAATAATGGAAATAAACATATTATTTCATAATCATGGAATGATGAATTTCAGACATGTGCACTTACTCTTGATTCATTATTCCAAGACATCTATCAGTACCTTCAAATCCTTATGCCCAGAAAACAATATAAATGGGTAAGGCCTTTTCCAGACACCAAATCTAGTTTTTATAATGAGATAAACTGATGTATTGATAGGATATGTAATTTTGAACCCCACCCATCACGTAATAATTCTAATGAATTCAATATATGAATAACTTTTATAGTTTAAAAAAATGTCTTAAAATAAATAACTCTAGGTGTTGAAATTAATATCATACAAAATTTGAATACATTCCCCAGTCAAGATGACCAAAAAATGTCCAACTAAATATGATGGATGGTATCATTATATTATAACAACATTAAATCAATTTATTTAAAAATGTATTCTAATATAGATGAAAATACATTCAAATGATTCCAATATTTTTTTTGATGAAAATACCCTTTTCAATTTAAAATCACTTATTGAAAATCTAAATAAAAAAATTAAGGAAAATTTTTTATTTGAAAACACATGTAAAATTGTAATGGAATATTAAAAGAAAATAGTGGTCAAGATGGTGGGATGTATCATTCGTGCCGTATAAGTTAAAAAACAATAAATGTACACATATGTAAAAAGGTGAAAAGGTATAGCATTTAGAAAAAAAATGAGAATCCTTTTAATTTTTTTAAAAAACCAAAAAATTTTAATAATTTATTTAATACATCAGTTTTAGTGATTAAAACAACATTTTATTTAATTTTAGTAAAAAATGGTCATGGAAATGAAAGATTCCCGATAGATTAAAAAACATTTTTAGTTTTATTTAAAAATATTATATTGGTATATTCAGGACATAAAGACATTAAAATTAAAAGAAAAGATATAATTTCTTGAAAAATTAATATGATAATAATATATATTGACTTTAAGATATTAATGTAAAATAATTCCCAAAATAGATAAGTAAACATAAATAATCTCAACTAATGATGTGGTTATTAAATGAACCCTTACCTCAGGGTCAACTTCATTCATTTGTGTTAAGACATAAAAACTGGTAAATATTGATTTATTAAAAATATATTATACTATAATAATAATATATATAATATGATTTATTATTTACTTATTTTCTTTTATCAACTGTTAACTAAAAATTCATTGTTCAGATCATAGTTGGAAGTGATAACTGCAAAGTTATTCATTTATGATTTAGTTCACTAGTGGTATAAATTATATCTTAATTATGAATCCATCATTTATAAAAGGTTAATAATTATA
The DNA here is from genome assembly GCA_963277665.1 of Viscum album. Classification (NCBI taxonomy): domain Eukaryota; kingdom Viridiplantae; phylum Streptophyta; class Magnoliopsida; order Santalales; family Viscaceae; genus Viscum; species Viscum album. The sequence goes on along the minus strand of OY728119.1, from coordinate 1,856,090,846 downwards.
TAAATATCATATTTATTAATTATAGTTTTATTTTGGGGTTTTTTTAAGAGATAGATATATAAATATGAATTACACTGTTCAAGGAGACGGTATGCGGTACATATGCATAAACTATGTTTTCACATTTCAATGGATAAAAAAATAGTTAGCTGATAATTAACCATTATAGAATCATAAATATAAAATATAAATAATATATTTTCATTAAATGTATCCTTATAACCATCCATATAAAATGGAAATGATAAAATAATCATATCATTCGTGGAGGTGGTAATAGACTCATATGCACGAATGACGATACTATTTCCAAACAGATTCAAATAAATATATGTAGTTATGATATTATACAATGATAAGTATAATTATTTCATAAATATAATATTTAAACATTAATACTATAATAATAATCATTAATAAAATATGGTATTGAAAAATTACTTGTATCGCTACGTGAAGATGGTAAGTTGTATCTACACATAAGTGATATTTTCACGTTCCATTTATTAGAAAATATGGTGGATAAATGTTGTTTAATAATAATAATAATAATAATAATAAAAATATTTTAGGTATGATGATGTTAATTTTAATGATAAATACCACGTATTTTTTGGAGTTAAAAGAATAAATAAATTTAAAGAGGTTGGGTAAGGTGATTGCCAATTTTTTGAGGGACCTCCATTAGATAATTTCCTATGGAATGTAGGGTTGGTAGTTTTATAAGGATGTCACCTCTAGACCTTGAATAATTATATTATTAAGATTAATAATTATGTATTGGTTTAGATATTTTTTTCATAGTTGTTTAAATAAGGATGGGGTATTCTTTTATTAGAGAGCTGAGGGACTCACATTGAATAACTTAAAATATTAAAATATAACAAAGTAATTATCTATAAAAATGATTCAAAATGGGCATATATTAAAATATAAGGTATTATATGGTAGAAATAACATCAATAAATAAAATTTACATAGGATTACGTTCTATTTTAAAACTTATATTTTTTTTATAACCCCTTAGTTTATATATTTTAACCATAACTATGGTTGTATCTTTTTCAGAATTAAGGGGTTATAATTTTTCTTATTAGGTGGTGATTGGATAATAATGGGACAAGGGATGAAATTTTACACCATATATTCTCCCCCTCCTCCTATTTATATATATTAATTATTTTTAACTAATTTAATAAAATATAATTTTTTAAAAATACAAATATTTTCAATTTTGGAAATTTCATTTAATTTTACATAATATAAATCAGGACAGAGTTATAATTGAATATAATCCTTTAGTATGTCCCTAATATGTTATATCTGTCTAAAAATCATGTATAAAAATATTTCACCAAAATTTTATTAGTTTTTATATTTTAAAAATAAATTATTTTAGTTATTCCATTACTTGAATAAATATTGTGTCATAATTGCGTAAGAATTTGAGTTAATTATATAATACCTAATAATTATAAGTAAATTTTCTTCAAGAATTTAATATTATTATTCTTTAAATAATAATCTATTTTCATTATAAAATTTATGTTTACCTTATGTGAACACATATGATATGTTTAAAAGTAAGAGAGTGATATTTTTCATTTTTCATTTCATTAAATATTATATAGAACATTTTACAAGATAAGAGTCCCATAAATAATTAAATTTTTAGATTGAGGTGATTAGGATAGAATTAAATCCATCATATAGTAATTTTTATGGGGAATGGTGACCTTAACACATATTTATAACCTAGATTAACCTAATTAACCCTTTATTGAGGTGATAAATTTTACCACTATTAAAATTCCTAATGAAAAAAATTAAAAGGGAACTATTTATATAATTTGAACATCCTGATTAAAAACATTTAATAAACAATAAAAAATTAAATACCTATAAGTTTCTGAAATTCAATTTAAAATTTGTGAACAAAACAAGGGGAAAACCACTTTTCAAAGAAAAAACATTTGTTAAGCATTAAACTATATTTATTCTTATCCCTTGAATTGTAAAAATATAAGATGATTGTTGAAAAATTTTATTAAGTATATAATATAAAAATTAAAATAAAATCATTCATCAATATAGATTAATTTATTTTATTAACATAAAAATATAGTCTATCCACCAATTTTTATTTGAAAAATAACTCTTAAATTAAAAAAATTTAGTTTTCTTTATCAATTGACAACAAATGATTACAAAGTAAATATATGTAAATCATTGTTTTTTCTTAAAATAGTTATTAATATTCATAAATACCAATTGAATGTCGAGTTTATAATTGTATCATACATTATAGTTCATTTAGACTCGGGGTTTCATGTATCACAAGCTTTCAAACAAACATATTGGAAGAGAAATATATATATTAAAATATTGAGGGTTTTAAATTTAAGGACGATAAACCAATAAATATTTCCTATCATCAAGGTATCATACAACACAACTCACATGCCATCAAGGACTCTCAACCAATACCACTTTCATACCAGTAAGAAATATTGAAAGACATCTTTCATTATATGGGACGGAATACACCAAGCGATACCCATTCATTTTTGTCTCATAAATCCATAACTGATGCACCAACGAGTCCATAACAGACCCCACCTATCAGTTACACATGAGAAATAAATTCATCAAATTCCGAATTGACAATATATTTCAACATTAATATGCCTTAAAATCAACAAATATCTATATTGAATCAGGTAATATTGAATGTAATTATTTTTTATAGCATAATCAAATCACATAAATATTCAATAATCAACAACCTAGAAAAAAAGTACAAGGATTTTCAATAGTTTACCTAGTTAATAATTGAGCTATCATTCTACTTTAACACGACAATCTGATTTCCACAAAATATATTGTTTACACCATATAATGTAATGGGTATATGGATAAGTCAATTCTAGAAATAATTTAGAATACAAACATGATAACAATAAAACTGAATGTGACAGATACCATAAATTAATTATATATTAATGTTATTTGTTAGAGGAAATTATTTTGGTAGATATTGATGAAAATGGATGTGGATCCTTCTGAATTAATTTCCTCTTTAGAGATTCTGTAATTTTTTTGAAAATAATAATGTGAAAAGTTATATTCAAAACACTTATAATGATATATAAAAAACTAATTTTGGTTAATATTTTTTCAAAATAATTTAATGTAATGGAACATTGAAAATAAATAATAGTTAAGTAAAAACATATATAGTGAAATAAAAAAATATTCAATAGTGGAATAAAATCAGTTTGGAATATTTTTAAGGTTTAATATCTATTTCTTTTATAAAATTCACATTATAGCAGAAATTAATGTTAGTTTGAAAAAATATAAATAATTAGAAATGAAGATAAATATTGTAGAATGGTCATGAAATTGGGAAAATCTTTTATTGCTAAATATGTATAAAATAAATTTCTTATCACAATTTTTTAATGATATTCAAAATGATTTATACATGAAAATAATGAAAACGATTGATTTTAAACTATTAAATATGAATTAAAATTTAACAAAAAATTACCTTAATAAAATTTTAAAGCATATAAAACAATTTTCATGAAACATTATAAATTACATGGATATGAAAGACAATTATTCCTCACTAAAATAAATAAATGTGTCCATCCTTTCTTGAATACATTCTTTTAGATGTTTTGTGTACCAAAGAGATTGAAAATAGAAATAACACTTGAAAATGTTGTATGTAAATAGATGAGTAGAAAAGATTTATGTTTTAAGGGAAAAATAACATAAAATTCCCTTAATATAAATTTAAATATATAGGATCTTGATAAAACTATGTTGTAACAAAAACCCTTATAGGTAATATAACACTTGAACCAAAAATCCTTGGGAGAGGGTAAATGAAATAGAACATTAATTTCCAAGAATAAAAACTACAATCATGTTAAATTATTCCAAATAGATAGTACATACACTATATAAACTAGAATATATTCACAATAAATAACATATCAAGAAAAATAAAATATAATATGATAAACAATTACATTTGATTCTTACTGGGTATAATGCACTATATAAATATATTTTTAATAAATTTAGATTTATTATAAAACCACATAAAAGTAATATTTACATTTTTCATATTTTACACGAAAAAATTATTATTTATTATGACCAACATATTTATAATTCTTTGTTAAAATAAATAACATTGTGTTAACAATTCAGTTTTCTATGACTTTTTTGATTCAACATAGTTTACTAAATTAAACAAAACATTTTTAAACGTTTTATTTTAATACATGAAAATATATTTGTACTAGAAATTGGTTCTATAACCTTTTAATTATTTATAATATCATGATGATATCATACAAATAATAGAATTAATAAATTCCATATTTTTCACTAATAACAAAAAACAATCATTTTTTTTAATCCAAAATATTTACCCTAAGATAAATTTGACATTATGAATTCAAACATTATGATCATTTTATAAAAATAAAATTATAAAATACATATATTTATCTTTCAAATCAATATAATATAATATAAATATAAATTTATTTATAAAAAATGACCGTTTAAAACATTTCAGGTAGTCAACCTTATTTCATCTTAATTACTAATGATTGTTAATTTATTAATTTGAAAATTTTATGTCAATAATATATTTATATTTATATTTTTTATTAATGAAGAATAATTCAATTAATTTTTCAATTACGTATATCCCAAGAAATTTGAAATATTGTTTAACTAAATAAGAATTACAAAATAAAATCTCAAGGAGTTTCATATACAGTGAAAAAAGATGCTTATGTATCCACTTAATTATTAATCACTATGAAAAATATTATGAATAATTTTAGCTTTTATTTTTATGAATCCATGAAGTTACTTTTACGCATTGTAGTACTTTCTTAAATTCCTTAATTTTCCCTACACAATGACTCGTTCATGTTTCTTTATCATATAGAGTTTACCTTTACATATTCATAACATAGACAAATTTCTTCTTCATTTCTGCAACAATATTCTTCTACTAAAAAACAAAGGATTATTAATATTTATCCAAAATTTTATTCCAAAAATCTTTTAATTTATTTATATTCAAAAAAAATACCATTTTAATAAATATTTGTTAAACATAATAAAATTACACAATAATTATGAAACAAACCAAAACATAATTAATTCTTGTTTTTTAGGTAATGAGATGAAATTATCATGAAAAAATATAATAAATTTATTACCCATGTCTCCACACATAAACCATAGACACCAATATAATTTATCATTAAAAATATTATGAAAACAAAATTTACAACACTATCCTATGTGAGTCCATTTTTCAACAGTCAAGGCACATGAATTTATCATCCCCCTTTAATGTCATTAATTATGTCTTATCTATATAATAAAATTAATAAATTCTCAATTACCCTTCCACACAATCAAACTAATAACTACCTCCTTCGATGTATTTCACTCATCACAGGTATTATGAATTTAATAATTTTTATCATTTCAAACATATAAACGGGTCGTCATGTTCTTTTTGATCTTCTAAATTTCTACTAAATGAGTGAGGAAAATGTTTTTATGATGAGTTATTTTAAGCTTCTGATATATTTAAGCGTTGGTAGGTTTAATATTTTAAAAATCCCAACGTAGAATTAGGATTTTTAGCTTTATTTAAAGCAAAATTCATTATTCAATGTTTACACTCAATAATGACATCCTCTTCACTCCTCATTGGAAAGATTCATCTATAAAAATTTTTGATTTTCATATATGGTTTACATATTCGAAACATGGACAACAATAATTTCTTCACACATCTTCCTTCAACAAATGTAATTTTGTATTTTGGTATTTCTATTATGCACAAAATTAAATTTTCTGAAGGTGGAGAGGACTTTTTGATTATGAAATAATAGATTTATCTTACTATCCTGATTTCTTAAGGTTTTTTTTCATATTTCCTGTATTTCAATTATTTCTATAAAAAATATCCTCGAAAATATATTTATTCAAAAATAACCACATTTAATGTATCAGTCACAAAAACAACTCCCCAACACAATTTTATAAAATAATTATCATGAAATTAATTCAATATTAAGTTGGAATTAGGTTTTAGGTTTGTAATATGAATACCTTACAAGTTAAGTAATTTTTGTTAGGTCTTGAAAGGGTCAGATACAATTGAAATTCTTGACTAAGTGTTTATTCTAAAAACATGTTCTTAGCTAAAACAATATCTCAATCATTTTCAACACAAGTTTCTCAATGGTCCAGGATTTTTACTATAAGTAACAACATAATAAAGATATTCTTGAATGGATTAGTTCACTCATGAAATTAGAGTGTTTAAATAAATAATTAAAAATTGGTTTCCAAAACACACATATAATTTTCATTAACTTTGGATACTATTTAAAGGAATGAGAATAAAAGATCAATGGTTATTACATTAAATATAAAAACATTGAATGTGAGACTAAATCCATTTAAATATTAATATAAATTAAATTTTCTTGATGAAATCATATTATAATAATTTTAATAGATTTTATGCTTACAAATGTATGTAGTTTTAGCTTAATGACTTTCAAAAACACATAAAAAAGAGAAATAAAATTATATAAATTCTGAAATTCTGATAAACTAAAATGCTACATATTAATTAAAGGTTCCCCTACCACACACATAAATGATGATATTGCCTCAATGAATCAAAATAAAAATAGTTTTTATGTATATTTAAAATAAATACAGTAATAATTAAGGTTAAGTAAGGGTACAACATAGGGGTTTTAATGATATAGTTTTTAGAGGAGTCTGATCTCCTCTACTAGTGATTATGGTATATTCACAAAATACATTTTAAACCTGTGTCATTTAATAGTGAGTGGATTTTTATCCCCTTTTATAATATTCAAAATATTTAATGGATTAAATGGTCTATTTTATTTGGAACCATGTTTTACTATAACCATATTTAATTATGAGCTGTGAAGTATCACGTTATCCACTGTATGGAATTTTGTTTTTGAAGTTTCTTTTCATGTACTGATTTTTTTCTCCATATAAATTCTAGAATTGAAAATATATTATTTTTTTAATTTCATTCAAATCTTGAATATGAATCTTTTATTCTTTTCCATCTTTCCTCAAATCTAAATTCTTCTTTTTAACTTCTTGAGAAGCCTTGTGTTATAGATCCCCAGGTAAATGAAATATTTTCCCATAAATAAACTTATATATTAATATTTCAATGGTAGTTTTTATGATATTATATATGAAAAATGGTGTAATCCTACATTTTTCTCCAATATTTTTTTATTTCTGTGAATGTGATTGGTAGAATTTGATTGAAATATATATTTTAAACATTATTCTATCCATTGGTTTTGGGGTTATGTGGTATTTAGTACATCAATTAAATAATTTAATAATATAAAATTATGTTAATGTTGTTTTTTAATTTTTTTTTATTGATGTTTATTTTTATTTTATAAATTATGAAATATTTTCTATTTATTAGAATAAATTTGAGGTCAAACTAATAAGAAAAAGTGACCATGAGTCATGTAGGAAACATTATCTATGTTCTCAAGAAACCATAAGCACTTAATCAAACACATGATGTCTTTTTATGAACTATATGAAAGAAATGGAAGATGCTAAATTTCAAAAAAATATGTGAGAAACATTACAATAAATGCACTAAAATTTTGACTGTCTGATCAACCATGATGGAAATCTCATAAAGTGCTCAAGTTAATGCATGACCAATCAAAGTGAAAATTATGGTCCCAAAAGTCTTTCAAATGGTTAAAGATACTTGATGGATATGTAGATTGATTTCATTCTTATTCGATTAACCGTGGTCGATTTCTTATAAACAATTTACCCATGCTTAAGTCTATGTGAAGTGGCCACAGGTGATTTCATTTGAATATATGATATATATTTTTTGTTAGTAAATAATGTTTTTGGATCAACCACATTTTGTATCCAATTAAACTAATGATAAATTAAATTTAATGTATAAATATGTTGGGATTATGGAATGTCAATGGATCATCCATATTAAATCAAGAAACCCCATGTTAAATTGAAGCAATCACATGGGAATTTTTAAGATAAGATATGTAATATGTTGTTTTAATGTTAAATGAAAGGGACTACATAACCTATAAAGGGAATCAAACATGAATTTTCACTAAGTGTTGGAGCTACTATGGATGATCTGATGTGAAACACTTCAAGAGACAATGTCTAAAAGTGGGTGCAATATTTTAATATAATATATAAGAACCTCATTCTATAATGAATTAAATTATTGGTCAAAATAATTTAATTTGGTTTGTTTTCTTTTTAAATTTGGGTATTTTAAATGATAGACTTTTAATTTATTTTTTCAGTGGAATAATTTCTTTTAGAATAATGAAGTCATGGAAAGTAATATGGTTTTCATATGTTGAAAACATGAACTAAATGATATATTATCGACAATATGAAACCCTCTTTTAATCTGTACTATCTCAAATTATTTAAGAACACTTTTCTATCTTTGAAACTAATCTCAAGACTAAAGGAAGAAATTCAAACGATAATAATTTTTTGAAAACAATTCAGATTTGAAACTTTGTTGTATTGAACATTCACTTACCTCTCTCTCTATCTCACTCTATCTATTTTTATTAAAATTTTCACTTAAATTTTCATTAAATATATTAAATCAAAAAATACTTTAGAGTATAGAATATCACATAGATAATTTTACTTTATTTAAATAACATTAATACATCTATAACAACTATAAAAGAGGATTGATAATGACATGAACAAAAAAAAAATTTTGTAATACGTATACATGATCTACATTATGGATCAAATTAATATTTAATAAATGTTCATGAATGCGGTTTATTTTCTAGTGGGGAGTTTTAGATCTCGTCTTGAGATTGAAACTCCTTTATTCTAAAATTCCATTATGTTCATTAATGTTTTATTTATATATTTTTAAAACTACTTTAAAAATCCATTTCTCAAAACCATACATCTATAGATATATTATATATATAAAATTTATAAAATTTAATATGAATAGAAAAAACAAAAAATATTATGCTAATAATAAAATTATTCTAAATGAATTTTGATTAGACTCTTGAGAGATTATTTCAAATAATTAAATTAGATATACCTACTAAATTTGTTATGTGTTTGAATATCAAATCAGGGGACTTTAATTTATAAATTCTTTTGATCCAAAAATTTTATTGGATACTCTATTCAACCCCCTTGAATACTCCATATTAACAAAAATATAGAATATAAGAAGTTTTTTCTAGTTTTAAATGTGAAAATGTTTTTAAAAAAATGATCTAAAGATATAAAAAAAATAAAAAATTATTTTTATTATTAAAAATGAACACTAGGGGAATAATAAAAACCTCCATATTTTAATGGTTCAAAACAAACTCAATGGATAATCAAAATAAATATACATCTTTAAAGTATATGTTTTGATATGTGGATTGTAATTAAAATCAATATAAAAAAGATAATGATGCTTGAGCCTAATGGACTAATCCCACAGTTGTGGTAGAAAAACACATGTTATTGGTTAATTCAAGGAGGGGATGAATTATTTCAGGTTAATACGGGTTGAAAGAGGGTCAAAAGATACCTAGGGTACTTGAATATGAAATTATGGAACCTTAATTAATGAAAAATCCTTCAACATAGAAAATGGAGTTCCGTGAAAGATAATCCTATGATAATATTGTAAGCATTCATTGAAAATGTGTCTCAACCTCTTTGGTTCATAAATATACCCCTACACCATTAAATTAATGGGGGATTAAACATTTCGATGGTAAACATAATATTTTAATTCAAAAAACTCCATGCATAATTGGTAAAAGGTGGAATGGATTTATAAATGTATCCATTCTTTCCAAACAACTCCCTATGATGGGGAAAGTATCTATTGAGATAGATAGGATGACCTTCACGAATGGTCAAAACCACCATATAAGAGATAAGTCATCCACTCCCTTAGGGTTCCATGAGACCCCCATATTTCATGAAACTCATCCCATAAGATACATGAAATCTCCAATAGGAGGGGTACCTATGTTTTATAAAGTCCTTAGCCTCATAAGCCTCACCTTCGTAGTCCCCCTTGCCTTTACGGTACTGACCTCAATGAATGAACCATCAGGATCATATTATATTGACATGGATTCATTAATTAAGTGTTATTATTAATCTTTTACTTATCTAAGATGGGTTCACCCATTCCTAAATAATCCTAACGATAAATATCATCAACCATCATGTTTATACAGTCTTTTCCAAGAAAAGACAGAAAAATATTATTACCCATTTCCCCAATTAATTGTAACCCTAATATCAAGACTCCAACATGTTTACCTAGAGGTTCCATTATCAAGGAAAACTTCATTATTTTACATTTTATGAGGTCTAGTGCTATATCCTCTTATCCTCCTCTCATAATATGGGACCCCAATTGGAAATGGTCTCCCCCATTTGTGACCCCAACAACAATGTCTGATATATAATACATCAAACTACACAGCCTAGTGTCCTAGTTGTATGAGGTTAAATTTCATGAAAAAATATTAATTTATAGATGTTGAACTATATACTTACGCTGTTAAAATCAATAGAGTATGCCTCATGTGACTAGCATGAGATGAACCCCTTTCTTCTGGGTATATTTTATGAACAATCCTCACCACATCCCTTTTGTTTTGTATGTCCTTTTACGACATGATCATCCTCACCCCATTATATTAAACTTATTGGATATGTCCCATCAGATGATCATAAATTTTTATATCAAACTACATGTGTTTTTATCCTCATATACTAATGGGGTACATAAGAATAATTACAAAGGTTCAATGTCAACATCCTAGCATAACCAAAAATTCGCTAACCATACCCTTGAGAAAAAAAATTGTGGATACATATCCCAAAGAAGATTCAACCTCTTCCCATCCAAAACCCATCCATCCCCAATAGAGTATAAATAAGTGACCCAATTCTTTCCTCAAAAAAATTAACATATGATCTATCTATCCTGATAAGATTCTATTCTTATAACACAATTATTCCCAAAATACATTGAAATAGTTCCCCATAAATCCCCAAAGGATGTTAAACCTGTGACATAACTATCTTGACAAGAATCTAAACCTCTAACCCAACTGTCCTAAAAAGACTCTAATTATTTGAAAACATTTTACCTACAATATGCTAAACTAGTAAAACATCATGATTTACTAGAACCACAACCACATAATAAGAACATGATATTACTTAGTCAGTCTGACCTTGAAGCCTAATTCCCCTTGTGTAGGTTTACTCATAGAAGACAAAGTATTACTCACATTTTACCCCTATGATTATTTAAATTTAAGTTTCCCTTGGATTTGATAGTGAGTGATTTTATAGATACCCAACATGTATATTTTCGATAATTATATATAAGACCAACATCATCTTCTGTTCTGACAACAGGTATATTCCCTATCCTGAAAAACAAAACAGTTTAACTAAATGAAAAAACTTAAATAAAGTTACACCAAATATATTCATGAACATTTTCAAATATTTGAAGGTAAATAATATTAAGAAACTAGCTCCAAGTAGGAGTACATAGTAGGAAGGGTAGATATCCCTTCATCTTGCATGATTAAAGAGAAGAAATTATCAATCTTGGAGGAAAAGGATACCTACCTTTATAAATAGAGAAGGTGTGGTATAAAGCATGAATGGAGGGTCCATGTCCATTCCACTTACATGAACTGTTACATAATTAGTAATAAAAGTTCACCTAATTCTTTCCCCAACATCTGTAATGGAAAACAAAATGTTGAACCTGATGTGAAATATATTCTCTATCAACACTTACGATTTAATGAATGATGGGAATCCCAAGTTCTGGTCATCATAGTCATCAATGATTTATAATATGAGGTTCTATCGTCAATATAGAATACTTGATGGGAAACTCATATCCTGTAATAGGGGAAGATGATGAACATTGGGTATCCATAACATGAGGCATTATGGATGTGAATCCCTTCACTTTCTCTAGGAGGAGACTAATAGTTTTGGGCATGCTTATAATCTCCTTAATTTAACATGTAACTACGGTTTAAATCATATATCCTATATGACATAAGCAATAATAAACACTTTATGTCCCACTTTTAATATACATGGAGGTAGAGGGGCCAAATGTTTGTAAATCCTACATAGCCACCCCTAGGATATGGTCGTCACTATATCCTTGGATATCAGAATCCCTAACCCCATATCACCCTCTATTATCATTCAACATAGGTTGATCAATTTTCATGTTCCTTATTATAAACAAGACGGTGTCATCCTAACCAATTACATATCCCCCATGACATAGAATCTATGGTACCCCATTAATGTTTCTTCCTTCAATGGTCATGCAGAGGGAATTATCCCACTCATCGCTATGAAAAATTGTTTTAGGAACCAATCATAAGTGTTCTCTGATAGCTCCCTCTCCAATGTCACGGAGGTAGGGGATGCTTTGTTCACACCTATTATGACTACTTCTGATATATTCCAAGGAGGGCCCCCACCACTTATCATTAGTAAAATTTTCAAGAAGCACCAAATTCTAATGAACAAGTTGATCATATCCTAAATCAACTGAACTCGGTTCAATATTTATAATAGTATAGTTGATGGTAGGTGGTTAAAGCTGCCTAAGATGGTTCCTTGACAATAGCTCTGGTGGACCTTACCACCACCAATATACTCCTTGAAATCACAACCACTATTCATTGGAACGTACTCACCATGTTGTGATAGATACATCAACTACCTACTAGGAAGGATAGTTTTACTCTACCTACAATAGTCACAGTGGAAATCCAACATGGTGCATCCCATGATGATGAGAGCCATCATGGATTCCATCTCTTCAATACCATCATTTGACATGGAGATTCTCCCCATAATGATGACTTCACCTTCCCTAAAGATCAATCCTAGGGAAGTAGTACAGACAAGTGTGGCACAATCCCAAGCTGTAGTGTCATCCATATCAAGTACAAGAGAAATACTTATAACCCTAATGGGCTCATAGTTGGGTAACTTCCATGTTACCTTCAGATACTGGACCAAGGGATATTCAATGTCACCATCGATATTTTAGATTCTGGGGAAACCAATATGTCAATTTATATTACATTCACCCTACTTAGGACTAGTGGTAGAATCCTGTTAGTTGAGACTAATTATTATAGAGTCTGAAATCTATAAGGTCCCTAGACCCCTCAAGAGGTACATAAATGTAGAGGGCATCTCAGATTCCTTCCATAGAATCCTTGTGCACTCATCTTTACCACTATAAACTTCTCTCCACTCAACATACACCATGGAAATAAGATATACATTAGGGTATGTTTTATCACCATCAGACATAGGATAGAACTATACTAAGATGTTGGGGTGTGAACACCATCCCATCAATAGAAGGTCATGAATAGCCTATCCAATATGGACATTGTTGTGATGTTGGAATCATACCAAGAAAATACTCTATAGTCTCAAGGATGGATGGCTCACAATATAAGCCCTGTATTAGAGAATAAATAAAAAAGTATATCCTTGACACTAACACTTCTTCATTCATTAAAAACACCAATTGGAGTGTGGGGTGATCAAGAAGAGGATTACCCTTTATTCATTAAGTATGAGGAGGAAAGACTGTGGGAGATCATAGCCACTGACCAAATACAATACATGTGTTGGATACCCTACACTCATTATTTCATTATTCTGGAATTCTTCGTCATGAACCGTGTGGCCGTATCCCCCAAAATATTTGGGTGATGTAAAATCACCTCCAAACTCACCCAAAAATATACATAAGAGGCCCTAAACATTTCGAGGCTGTCCACCTTTAGTTCTGAAAGGTGGATGTAATTCCCCTACCCCAGTTACCCTAAGTCAGTGCATTATTACATAACATTGGTCTTATCATAAGAGATCATTTTCCAAAATACAGATTAGTTAAGTTTCCTTGGAAGTACTAGGTACATACATTAGTATTACATTACATTATGAAATAATAACAACATTTTTTATCCACTAAACACACTAATATCCCTAACACTATCCCTATTGGTCAATAATAATATACTTCTTCGCATATTGGGAAAAATAAATCATTAGAAATGGGTGAGCTCAGATGCTCAGTAAGGATATCAATATAGAAGAAACTATCATAAATAAGCATTAACATTTAAGGTAATGTATAAGACTAAAACAAAAGTCTTTTAAACATAAAATTCAGCATAATACGGAAAATTTAAATCAAATAATTTCATTTTTTCACATGGATATTATACTAGTCGAATAATCACACGTAATATCAATATCTAATCTCATGATTATAGAATGTATAATTTTTGGCATCTAAAAATCATAGTGAAGGCCTCATGCCAAGAATAAAAATAACAATATTGTCAAGGCCTTCTTTGAAGACACTATATTGTCTCATGAGACCTACCGATGCATCGAGGGGTTATAGAGAGCCTCGCCCGTCAATTACTACGTCCAATTCATTCCTCGTCTGAAAAGGATGAAACATAATATAAACATTCGTATTAAAACTTACATAAGTAATGTTAATACTTTAACCATAAACCATGAATGGTATAAAAATATAATATCTATATTCAAACATATAAAAAATGTTAAATACAATACGGATGATTATATCATAATAAATCAACTTCAAACTAGCGTAAAATCCCCAAAAGGATTTTGACATAGATGAAATCAATCCAAAAACTATTTGAGTAAAATACCTCTTTCTAATTAGAAATAATTTAAAAGGTGAATAATTAAAAAAGAAAACATTTATTTTGAAATTATTCTTATAATATTGAATGTGAATCTTCAAAGAATTTATAATTGTGGAAAATAGCCACATGCATCGTATAATTTTAAAAAACATTCTTTCCATAATTTGTCGAAAAGTTCATAATTTACCTTATTTGGAAATCATCAGAATGATTCCCTTTAGAAAAATTTATAAAAAGTAAAACAAGGGTATAAATTAATTTTACCAATAATCTAGGAAGTAGTAAAAAAATTGAAATACATCTTTTAGAAATAGGGATGTGGATGATTAAAAGTCCTAGTAGATACTTATGTATAAACAACCGAGGATAGTAAAGAGATTGAATAATTACCTCTTACCTTTTACTTCTCCTTAGTCAAGTGTATTTTAACTTCATATATAATGGTTAAATCATTGTTATTAAATTATAGATGAACCACATACATAAATATGATATCATATATGATCCTATTATATTTATTTGTTAATAATATTTTAGTAGTATCATTGATTTGGGTGTTTACAGATTCGTTTTTCTTTTATATGTTTTGCTATATGGGACCTATTTTTTATGGATAGAGTCTATTTTATTCGAATCAATAATTATATAATGTTATTTTACATTATTTGTTTTAATCATCAAATGGAAATTATTCTTCAATTGTTATAATGGGTAATGAATCTCATCACGTTTGTGGAGACGGTAAGGCATGCGTACGCACGAGCCACAATATCATTATATTGATGGTGGAATAATATGTAATTGGATGGTATATTATATATACAGAATCATTAAAATGTAATATTTATTATTTACATCAGTTATACTCATTATTATATACATAAACCTAATGAAGTGTTGAACAAAAAACTATACCACGACTTTAATAAGGTAAGCCGTACGTACGCACATATGGTGACGTTGTCATTAATAGGATAGGTAGAATAATGATTATGGTTATACCATATTTATAAAAAATCTCATTATGTAGAAGGTACTTTATTTATTATTTTATTATGGAAACAACAAAGAATGAAGAAGTATAAGAAGATAAGAACTTTGAAGGAGGTGATAAAATAATTACCTCTTCTTCGGGTGATTTCATTTGATTTGAACAAAATGTCTCTATAGGGTGGGTTTATGATCCATGTTAAGGCCTATGTGTTGAATTGAGGGTAGTTTTTAAGATATTTAATTAGGTTTTGGAAGATCCAAATGTCTTTGGTGGTGTGAATTTATGATAAGGGGAAGTACCCTTTTATAAGAGAGATAAGGGGAACTTTAGGAAAAGATTGAAAATTTAATATATTATAAAATTATTTACACATTATAATAGCTCCAAATGTATTTATTTAGGGACTATGGTGTGTATGGGTCTAAATCCTCTCAACCAATTGGTTTTAGACAAGTTTAGGTCTCCCCATTAACCTTATATTTTAGATTTAACTCTTAGTTAAATAGTTTAACTTTAAGGATGCCTTCTTGTGTGTTTATAATAAACTGGGTATTTATTTACTAAAAAATGACAATAGAATGTCAAGTGGTTCATTAATGACACATATAACATTATATAAGTGATATTGATAAATCGAATAGTTTTAGGAATATTATATAAATTAATAAAATAGTATTTTTTTTAAATGAATTATGTAAATTTTGACACTATTTAGTATTTTGTTTTTGTTAAAGTCATAAAAACTTGATTCCTTAAAAAATAATACATTTAATCAGCCCAAATTTGTTATATTCACCTAGAATATTTTTGTATGGAATCAAAAGTTTCAATTTAAATTTATTTTAAAATTTATAATATCAATTATTTTAATCGTTCATTAATAAGGTAATCATTGAATCATAATTATGTCATAAATAAATTTAATTATTTAATGTATAATAATTATAAATAAAATATTATGATGTAGGAAATGTCTTTTGATTTATAATGAATATTTTTAGTCTGATTTATCTTATATATAACCCTATATTAAAAATGGTTTAGTTATTAGAATTTTTATTTAGTACTTTTAACTCTTCTTTAAGTAAAATTTTATAAATTTCATAATCTAACCCAAATGGATCAAAAAGAAACTTATTTTTTCCTAAGGTTTATTTTGGCCAAAAAACATTATCCAGTTGAATTATTACATGTGTTCTGGAAATTTCATAACATTATAATATTATTTTTACATTATTTACCCTAGTTACTTCTAACCGTGGTAAATAAATTAAAATTACTTTTCACCAAAAACATATTTTAATCTTATTGAACCACATTTTACTTAATGATAAAAACCTTTTTTTTCCAATTTTTAAAATTAAATTCACAGAAGCGGTAAAATTACATTTTATGTAAATTTAAAAATGTTCATAGAAGGTGGGTAAAAAATGTTAAACAGATCAATAAAATTTTATATATCTAATATTATTATAAAATGACTCCAAAGAAATAAATTGTACTAATATAAGTATTATGTATCTATTTTTACTTTAAAATAATTTAAAATTATAAATAATTATTTACACAAAATTCATTTTTAAAAACTAATGTACTGTTTTTCACTATTAATCAAAAATTAAATGTTTTCAGAAAAAAACCAAAAATTGACCCTAAGATAATTATGCTATTACAAATCCCAAAATGAATCCTATTTTGAAAAATAAAATTTATAGAATTTCAAAAAGTTGTTATTATTATTCATAACTACTTTTTTAAACGGCTAGTTTGATTGATTATGGTGTGCTTGAACTCAGAGATGCATACAACACAAGATACTATATTATTCAAAGAAAAGCGTGCCGTAGAAGATTTGGGTGTTACAATATTCCCTCCTTCAAATAATTTCATCCTCAAAATTTCATGAATATTACTGCATAAAAATATTCCAGTTGTTTTTCATCATAAGATCCTCAGATTCCTATGTTGCCTCTTCTATTTTATGGTTTTTCTAAATAAATCTTAACAGAGTTGTTTTCCCATTTCTCAATGTGTTTCCACTAGTATCAAGAATCCTTAAAGGCTCTTCACAACAAGACAGATTGGGCTCTAGTTCTATTTATTCATAGGTTATTACATGCATTGGGGTTGGCATGAATTTTCTCAAAAGTGATACATGGAACACAACATGAACATTGGAGATACTTGGAAAAATTTCCAAATGGTAAGCTACAACTCCAATTTGTTCTAGAGTTTTGAAAGGTCGGAAGTACTTGGGATTAATTTACGCCTCTTACCGAATCTTATAACATGATTCTATGTAGATACATGTAGCAAAAAATGATCTCCTACTTGAAATTCCAAAATCCTTCCTTCAGTTATCGGCATTGATCATTTGCCTACTTTGAGCTACATTGATGTGGGTTTAGATAATCTTTACCATTTCTATTTTTTCCCTAACTTGTTTTGGGCCTACGAGTTTTCTTTCACCGACATCATCCTAATTATTTGGGGTGTGACATCTCTTTCTATATAAAACTATATATGCTGCCATTTGAATACTTGAATGGAAACTATTGTTATAGAAATATTCTACAATAGGTAAATACTGATCCCATAAACCTTGAATGTAAAGTGAGAAATATCTCTGTATGTATTCTATGGTTTGAATTTTCCATTCTAATTTTATATCAGTTTGAGGGTGTTAGGCATTGCTCAAACTAAGTTCATTATCCACGGATTTCAGAATACTTTTCTAGAATGTAGATTTAAAATAGGGTTCAGGATCAGAAACAATCAATAGGGTAACACCATGAAGTCTTAAAACTTCATTAATATATAGTCTTGCTAAACGTTCAAGTTATAAATCTTCTCTTATAGAAAGAAACTTTGATGACATGGTAAGACGATCGACAATGACCCTTGTTGCATCATTCCTTTTAAGAGTCTTTGGTATCCCCATGACAAAATCCATCATAATATCATCCCATTTCCACTCAGGTGTGGTAAAGGGTTGCATGAATCCTCTAGGATGTTTTCTTCCAGCCTTCACTGGTTGAAAAATCATATATGATGAGGAATAATCAGCCATCTCATTCTTCATGTTGTCGCACCAAAATTTTTCCTTCAAATATCGATATATATTAGTGCGACCAAAGTTTATAGAGAAATGATGGCTATGATCATCGTCCAACAATTCCCATTTTAGATCAAGTATATCGATAACACAAAGCCTCTTCCCAAATTTCAAAATTCCATCTTTATATATCAATTCAATCAATCATCCACCATTAAAAGATTTTATTTTCTCTAGAAACTCTTCATCATCAGTCTAAGAAGTTTTCATACTTTCTAGTAAATATTGTTTGGAAACCATTTGAAAAATTATTGATGTTTCACATTCCATGATTATTCCCATATCCATATTTACAGGATCCATGAACATAGAATATATTTCAACTCTCATCTTGATCAAATCTCCATGATCTTTTCTTCTCAAAGCATCTTCCACCTTATATGTTTTCCCCGGGTAGTAGTGTATTATGAAATCATAATACTTTAGTAGTTCAAGCCATCACCTTTTCGTCATGTTGAGTTCATTCTATGAGAAAATATACTTCAAAATCATTGGATTGATATATATCTAAAATTTTCACCCTAGAGATAGATTCTCTATATCTTCAGAGCAATGATTACAACTACTAACACAATATCATGAGGGTAATTGTTTTTAATGACTTTTTAGTTGTTTTGATTCATAGGTACTAACTCTATAATTATGCATAAGGACACAACCAACTCATTTTTTTCATGTATCACTATAAATAAAAAACATTTCATTCCTTGATGGTAGAGTCAATAATGAAGAATGGACTAATCTTCTTTTCAATTCTTAAAATATTCTGTACACTCTTTTGTCCAAAAAAAATTTAACCCCATTATGTGTAATCTTGGTTAGTGGGTTAGCCAATTAGAAAATATTATAAACATAACCTTGATATTAACCTTCTAAAACAATAAAACTATGTACCTCAGTTATACTCATTGGTACTAGCCATTCTTGGATTTCCGATGTATTTTAAAGATTAACAATGATTCCAAACATACAGACAAGAAGGCCAAGAAAAGAAATCTCCTGAATCCAGAATTCACACATGCTAAAATTCCCATATAATTCATTTCTTCTAAGAGTTTTCAGATTAATGTGCCTATGATTTTCATGAACTTTTTAGCTTTTGGAGTATACCAAGATATCCTGAATAAATACCACTATAAATTCATCAAGATACTCTATGAAAACTCTATTCATTAGATCAATGAAAATAGTGGGTTCATTAGTCAGTCCAAAAGTCATTACTATAAACTCATAATACCCATTCCTAGTTCAAAATGTTTTCTTTGGAATATGTTCCATCTTTACGTGAAACTAATGATATTCAGATCAAATGACAATCTTTGAAAAGTAATGAGCACCATGAATTTGATCAAATAAATCATCAATGCAAGGTATGGGATACTTGTTTTTTATTTTTATAACATTGATCTCTATGTATTCAATGCACAACCCCATAGATCCATCATTCCTATTAACAAAAAGAATCGGGTGTCCCCATTGAGAAACACCAAAAAAAATAAATCCTTTATTACACAATTTCACATGAAGTTTCTTTTGTTCCACTAATTCAACATTGGTAATTCTATAAGTGGTCTTTCATATGGGCCTTGAACTAGGAATTAAGCCAACGGAAAACTCAATTTCCCATGCTGGATGATGTCCAGGTAAATTTTATGGAAACACATAATCATATTCTTGTGCAATAGGTACGTCCCATATTTGAACACTCCTATACTCACCCATAGTTATTTCACTCATGTCATCTCCAATAATTGAATTTAGTAGAGCTACTGAGGTTAGATCTATATGAGAATCAGATGGTGATGTTTTTTATCTAAAGATAAGGGATTCCTTATCATCATTAAAAATTGTATCCACTTTCTTCTTACAATAAATTTTCGCATAATTATCAAAAATCCAATCTATGCCAAGGATAATATAATATTCAATCATTGGTATGACAATAAGATCAGAATGATAACTGATTGGCAAAAATGATAACTGATTGGTATATAAAGCATGTTTATATTCCATAATGATAAATGATTGGAAAAAATTGTTTCTATGATACTTCCCTTAAGAGTTTTGACTAAAAAAATCCTCTGTTAAGTCAAATTGAAAATATATAATTTCTTTGGAGAATTGGGAAGATATGGATGATTGTGTAGATCCAAAATCAAATAATGCATTGTGTAATTTTGAGAATACGATTAAAGTACCTACCGCTATGTTATCTGAAACATCAACCTCTGCGTTGTGATTGCATAAGATTGGCATTACCGCCTTTTCCTTTTCTGAGGTATGTTTCCTTGATGCATAGTAAATTCATTTTCTCAATGCCCCATCTCTTTTAAAATTGTAGCATTGAACATTGACAACCTCTTTCTTTCTCTTTCAAACACAAGCTTAGTGGAATTTTTCTTTACACATGTTACAAATGCGCTTCCCATTTAAGCATGTACCACGGTGTTTCTTCCCTAAATTACTATAGTATAGAATGTAAATTTTCCAATTCTTCCCCTTATTTCCATTTATAGAGTGTTCTGTAGATCTCTTCTACTATTGATTCACTTTAAATTCATAAGATTTAGAGAATTTCTTTTCTGTCTTGATAGCATATAAAATTATAAATTTTTTATGATGAGAATGGTTGTGACACTAACTCTTAATGGAGAAATGGTTTAAACTCATAAAATAATCGATCAACCATAATTCTTAGGTTACATATATAATCTGCAGCATGCTTTTCTAACATTGTAAAGTTAGCCTTTTACTTTGTGACATTCTCATCCTCCTTTTTCCTTAGACTCTGAAATTGTCTTTCCATATCTGCTCGATGTTCATGAGGAATGTATTTTTCTAATAAAATATCTTTAAACTCCCAATATTCCATGTTTTATACATATTAATCCCCCATTTTTTGTGAATTAGTGACCTCCATTAATCTACTTCTCCTAAGATGTGATAAACTACTATGATAAATTTTTCCCCTTTACTACTCCCCAAAGAATAAAATATTTTCTCTAAGGAAGTATTCCATTTCTCTGCTACAAATGGATTTTTAGTCCCATTGAATGTTGGTGGATGCTTCCTCCTGAAGTGGTCAAACATTGACCCCTTACATTGTGAATCAGGGGGATCCATACAGGTAAGGTTATTATTCATAACCTACGTGAGTTGTCCGTGTATAGTTATAAGTTATTCAGTACCAGTTTCATCATTAGATCCACTATAATTATCTTGAATATGATGGAAATACCAACATGGATTATGTGTACTGATACAGTTTCACTTTTTTCCATTAGGATTCATTTATAAACAATGGCATACACTAGATTAGTTCATGAATCACAAAGTATAATTCCAAACTAGTAAAATATGTTACATGAATTGAATAATATATATATATAATCCATAATCATATTAATGTTTTCTTTGGGGAACTATTTACTCATAAATACTTTATAATGATTTGTAGAGAAAACGTGAATTATACTAAGAATATCCCCCGGGAGTGTCAAAACAGGTGCGCAGTAAGGCCTGTTTTTTGAGTACCATGATACTCCAGGTCAAGCCCGAAACTCCTTGTTAGAGTATTCACTCCTAGGTACATCTTTACCATAACCACGTCCACTTGTAGTATCCATACCGGTATTTATTTATTGTAAATCACACATAATACCAATATTACCAAATATTGTGTATTTTCTTCTATTATAATCCCCAAACTCTATCTTTGGGAAATGTTCTTTAATCATAGTTCTCATAAACCTAGTTTCCATTGTTTTCAAAATACTTTATATGATACCAATTATAATTAATCAACCCGAGTTTCCTAGATTCTGTGCATTATTACATAATATTTTCATGATCACAAGAGATCAAGTCCCGAAAGACAGATCAATTTAGTATACATGGAATTACTAGATACATACATAAGTTTTTCATTACATTATTAAATAAAAAAACTTTGTGTCTCCTTAGAACACTCTTATACCCCTTAGCCTATCCCTACAGATTAGACATAATATACTTTTTCGCATCCAATAAAAAATAAAACATAACAAAGGGTGAGCTCAAATTCTCTGTAAGTATAACAATATAGAGGAAACTATCATAAATAAGAATAAAATTTAAGGCAATATATAAGACTAAAACACAATCCTTTTAAAATTACCTTAAGCATAATATGAAAAAGATAAATCAAATAATGTCATTTACATATTCATATGGATATTCTACTAGTCTAATAATCACATATAAAATCAATATATAATCTCATAATGATGGAATGCATAATTCCAGACATAATAACCTCATCATCAAGGCCTTGTGATAAGAATAAAACAAACAATATTGCTGATTCCTTGTGCCAAAACACTATTTTGTCTCATGAGACCTACAAATGCATCGAGGGGCTATAGCGGGCCTCACCCATCATTTACTACATCCAATTCATTCCTCATATGAAAAGGATGGAACATAACATAACCATTTGTATTAAAACTAGAAAAATAAATGTCAATACATTAACCATAAACCATGAATGATATAAAAAATGAACATACATAGTCAAACATATCATAAAACATTCAATACAATATGGAAGATTTTAGCATAATAAATCAACTTCAAACAAATGTAAAATCCAACAAAAGATCTTGATGTAGATGAAATAAATCCAAAAACATTTTTAGTGAAATATCACTTTCAACTTTGAAATCATTTAAAAGATTCATAATTATATAATAAAACATTTATTTTTAAAATATTCTTATATTCTTGTTAGGGAATCATTCATGTTGTTATAATGGTTGAAAATAGATACACCCGCCATATTAGTTAAAAACAATATTTCCTTAATTTGTCGAAAAGTTCATAAATTACCTTGTTTAGAAAATGGTGGAAATATTCCTTTCAAAACATTATATAAATAGTTAAACAGGGGTATAAATGAATTTTACCATAGTCTAGTAAATAGTAAAGATTTTTTGAAATACATTTTTATGAAATACAAATGCGGATGATAAAGAAGTCTCAGTAGATACTTACATATAAACAACCTCGGATAATAAAGAGATTGTAAAATTAACACTTAGCTAGTACTTTTCCTTAGTAAAGGGTATGTTAACCTTATGTATTATGGTTAAATAATTTTTATTAAATTTTACAAGAACCACGTAAATAAACATGATATCATATATCATCCTTTAATATTGCTTTGTTAACAATAGTTTAGTAGTATCATTGTTTCGGGTGTTAACTGAATCATTTTATTTTATATATTTTGTGACATAAGTCGTGTTTGTTATAGATAATATGTATTGAATTAATATACTTATTTATATTTAATTCTTAAACATTATTTTTTAATTCTCAATTGAAAATTATTCTTGAATGGTGACGATGGGGATTGAATCTCATCGCATTTGTGGAGACGGTTTGTCATCCGTACGCACGTGCGACAATATAATTCTATTGATAGTGGAATCATATATAATTTAATGGCATATTATATGAAAAATATAATTACCATTTTTTATTTTTTATTTAAATCAATCATACTCATTATTATACCCATATAAATAATGAAGTATTGAATAACAAACTACACCAAGACGTGGAGACGGTATGTCGTATGTACACACGTATGTTGACATTTTCATTCATAGGATGAATAGAATAATGAATATAGTTGTAAAATATTTATAATAACATCTCAGTATGTACAAGGTATTGGATTTATTTTTGTATTATTTAAACAACAATGAAATTGGAAGTAGAATAAGAAAAGTTCTTTATAAGAGGTGATAAAATAATTATCTCTTCTTTGGGTGATTCTTTTTAATTTGATCAAAAGTTCTCAATTGGTTGGATTTATGATCAAATTAAGTCTTCTAGGATGATTTGAGGGTATTTTGGAGGAGTTTTGATCAGGTTTTGTCTGAGAGAAATGTCTTTGGATATGTCAATTTAAGAGAAGGGGAAGTAACCTTTTTTAAGATTGGTGAGGGGAACTTTAGGAAAATCTTGAAATATTAATTTATTATAAAATTATTTTCTGTTTATAAAAGCTCAAAATGAATTTATTTAGAGTATAAGGTGGGTATTGGTTTAAATCCTCTCATAAAATAGTTTTTAAACAAATTAAGGTCACCATATTAACCTTATCTTTTAGATTTAACTCTTTGTTAAATACTTTTACTTTTACTATGTCTTCTAGAATTTTTATATTACATGGTTAATATAGTTACTATAAAATTACGAGAGAACATAAAGTGTTTCATTAATGACATATCTAACATTATATAATTAATTTTTTAGAATATTAGTTTTTTAGTGTTATTATATCATTTAATAAAATAATATTTGTTTTAAAAACCCAATTATGTCAATTTTGACACTATTTAGTATTTGGTTTTTTAGAAAGTCATAAAAACATGATTCCTTCGAAAAAAATAAATTGAATCAACCCAAACTGGTCATATTAATCTATAAAATTTATTCATGTCATCAAAAGTTTCAATTTACATTTATTTTA
This sequence comes from Viscum album, assembly GCA_963277665.1. Classification (NCBI taxonomy): domain Eukaryota; kingdom Viridiplantae; phylum Streptophyta; class Magnoliopsida; order Santalales; family Viscaceae; genus Viscum; species Viscum album. The sequence goes on along the minus strand of OY728119.1, from coordinate 1,856,065,308 downwards.
ATATTTATCATATCAATTATTTTAATCTTTGATTAATATGGTAATTACCACATCAACAATGTGTCATAAATAAATTTAATTATTTAATATCTAAAAATTATAAATAAAATTATATAATGTTTGAAATATTTTTATATTTCTAATTAATATTTATAGTTTAATTTCTCTTATGTATAACGCTATATTAATAATGGTTTAGTTAATAAAATTTGAATTTAACACTTTTAACTTGTCTTTAAATAAAATATAATAAGTTTCTAAATCTAACCTAAATGGATAAAAAAGTATCTTACTTTTTTCCTAAGGTTGATTTTGGTCGAAACACACCTATCCAATAGAATTAAGACATGTGTTGGGGTAATTTTATAATATTATAATATTATGTTTACCTTTAATTACCATATTTACTTTTAACCGCGGTAAATAAAAATAAAATGTTTCTATTCACCAAAACAAATTTCATCCTAATGAACCAAATTTTATATATTGATTACAACCATGTCTTTTGGATTTTTAAAATTGAATTCAAAGAAGAGGTAAAATTATGTTTTATGGAAATTCGAAAATGTGTCTATAAGGTGGGTAAAAGAGGTTAAAAAGTTCAATAAAATTTTATATATCTAATATTATTATAAAATGAACCCAATTAATTAAATTAGACTAATATAGGTATTATATATATATTTTTAAATTAAATTAAATTTAAATTTAAAAATAATTGTTTAAATAAAAAGTCAGTTTTAAACAATAATGTAGGGTTTTTCATTATTCATCAACATTTGAAAGTTCACAAAAATATTCCAAAAAAATCACCCTAAGCTAATTTTGATATTCTCAATCCAAAAATGAGCTCCATTTTGAAAAATAAAATCTATAAATTTTCAAAAAGTTGGTATTACTATTCATAACTGCTTTATTAAAATGGCCAGTTTGATTAGTCATGTTGTGCTAGAATTCAGAGCTGCGTAAAATGAAAGATATTGTATTATTAAAAAAGAAGTGTATCGTGGTTGCTTGGGGTGTTAAAGTGGATATCATGATAGTTGTTATGTACCAATTCCCAGAGTTATATGGGTAACCCAATGGTGTTTTACCATACTTATGTCAAGATCCTCATTGTGATTTATTGGGTCATGTTAGATGCATCTCTCCATATATGTATTAGAGGTTGGAAGTAGTAAACTACCCTCTAATTCATCCCCCTTCCTCAGTGAATACAATATCATTAGGATAAAGTACCCTCTAAATTAAAAATGTTCCTATCCAACCACTTCTACTATGATTGTCATCATGATCGAGCCTATTTATGAATATGGAAACTAGATTTTTGAAATGGGTGAAGTCGATAGAAATTAAACTTTTGAATAGGTTTATAATATGGAAAATATTTCAATAGTTTCTGACACTCATAATTAGAAATATACATTGGGAATTGGAAGCCCCACAATTGATGTGAAAACACTTACTCACCAACACCTTGATATGGGTAATGGAATTACTGAGCTCATCAAACTATCTAATTCGAAGACAAAAATAAAGGTAGATGAAAAAATGTCCACTCTTCTATAAGATATTGAGGTCAGAAAGAGTATAACAACCAGTCTCTCTATCGAGTAGCACCAAAAGTGATAAAAAATATATGGGGATCATGTTCTTAATCTGAAAGTTTCTACGGTCCTCCTTTTCTAGATTTATAGGTTTGAAATTTGAAATCCATCATATCAAATTTTGGTAAATGATGTTAATTGTTGAAATAGACTAATATATGAGATGCCAACCACATATGAGCTATAGGAAATCCAACACTTGGACTATGGATGTTCTCCCCTCGAGCTAGTAGGTTAAGAAAATAGTTGGTGACTACCAATACTCACTAAGAATATTTGAAAACTAATTAGTTTTCCATCAAGTGGATTTAAAGATGATGGAAGATTTGATCACTCTTCAAGGGAAGTTATATATGGTATTGCTGGACGAAGGCCACTGTCCTTTAGAATTCAGAAATATAAGAATCACGTTGTTCAATTGAATGGGTGATCCACTGTAACCCTAGGACTAGATCAACTCATGGTGCTACCAAATACTGGGAAACCTAGAATAGAAGGATCCTACTAGGCATTGAAATTTTTTCCAGAATTTGAAATGAACAATTTATTTAAAGTATAGTCAGCTATCCTTCAGATGTATTGTTAGTTGATAAGAAATTATTAGACAGTTTCTATACAAATTCATCTCCACCATGAATAAGAACAACATCACTAAACTCTCTAAATATAATAATATGGATGATGAAAAGTTTTTTACTTTATTTCCTATTAAAATGGGATCACATGCTCCCTCGATGATATGATTTTCTAGGAGAATCTTTTTGGGATGTGTGTGTAGAATGTTTGAGGTGAAGATATTTATATTCCCATCTCCATGAGTTATCCAGATGTATTTTGAAAACATTAAAAAATAGCCTACTTTCTGGAATATGTATTGCAGGGGAACAAACAACAGTCATTACCATTACCCCTTAGGAATCCCGTTTTAAGGCTTTCTAATGCCAATATAACTACCACAGTATAGAATCAGTACACACAACCAGTCCATATTTTTAAACCTCCATAGAAAAGGACATACCCAATGAGGAATCTCCATGAGAAGGTTGACTAAGCCCCTTTTTAGATTTAGAAATAAAAGGTTCATTTTTTAGTGATGAAGAACAAGGTCTCCTCCTTCAAGGATGTGAAAGTCCCATGGTATATCATTGGTACTATGGAAGTAAAAAACCTTAACATCCCTGAATCCTGGAGGCCTTTATATATTGAGTTAAAGAACTGCAATGACTACTACCCATAACATAATATCCTTGTATATGAAATCAAAGAGTGATTCATCTTCAATGATTGTATCAATGATTAAGTAGACTAAGACCTTGTCAAATTGGGGGATGTTCCAAATTTTATGAAGTGTGTATGTACTACCTCTAATGGTGACAATAAAGACTCTGTAGAATGAAAGTAATCTCTATGATAGGTTACACATAAGTATAATGACTGGATGGTCCTAAAATTGGCCACTCACACCCATGACATTATCTGACCTCATTTGAGAATATCTGAAATTATAATGCCTATAGTGTCCTCTTCACCCACCTTATCATCACAAAAAATATCCATGTTTTTGAAGTGTAAGGGATGATGCTGCTTGAGAAATCAGAATTCCCAATTAGTGTAAAATCCAATTTTCACTCATAGTGACATCATACCTCGCGAATTGGGGGAATCCTCCAGAATATGCCAAATCTCATAATATTTCACTGATGGAGAATAAGACTATTCCTCCCTAAATTTCATCATACCAGTGGACCATTGTGTGGTTACCATTGATGAAGAGTGATACATATCCTCTATAGGTACCCTTAGATGACACTATTGGAGGAGAGGTATATTATAAGATAATGGGAATGGTTATTGGGATGATACTTTGGAAATGATATTTCATGCCTCTAAAACCAGATAGAAAGCTTCACCTAGGGCTCTTCATGGACAACCATCTTTATATGATCAATCAGGTATACCATTGTAGATGACCATGTTGGTAGATCATGAGGATAAAAAAACAACATTATATCACTCACCCACAACCAGCTAAGGGAAAACCATAATTTTCTGATACTATTCCAATATTGTCTAATTAACAGTAGAAAAATAAAAAACACTAATAAATACCTAGTTCCCCAAATGGTTTAACCCACTAAACTCCTTCTTAGAGAGAGTCTACTAGAAGATAGAAATATAACCCTTTCCCTAAATTAAATGGTGTTGAAGAATCTCACTAGTTTACCAACAAGACACTTGATCCTCGATGAACTCTTCCGATTAAAGGAGATGCAATCGGATTTTATTAAGGAATTGAGGGGTCCTCTACCATTTGAGTCAAAGGTAGATACCTCATAGGATTATACTTTTGTGGAAGAAGATATATATTATTATCATTCCATCATTTCATTCTCTAAGGGAGGTAGTAGTTCCACCATTAATGGTTATATACACTCATTTTGTGTCATATAATAGTTCAATGGAATTGAAATATATTGTTTCTTGGTGGCCACAAAACCATGATCAATCTAATCAAAAACATTATTATCCAGAATTTGGGTCTCATAAGAGAATATTTTTTCCCCAATAATCTAAAAACTCATGGGAATAAAAATATTAACCAATAGCCTCATGGGAATATTCAAATAGAGACCCAATTTGGTGACTTTATATTAAATATAAAGTTCATGTTTGTCTTGTAGGAAACTGAATATATCGCCATATTGGGAGGGCCATGAATCCACATTCATACAAAAGTCCCTTCACCATTCTACCAGTACCTGAATCACTCCTTTAATGGTCATGTATGGGTACTCAAAAGAGATTTTTTCTCATTAAACTCAATTGAATATAGCTACTAAGACATTTTTTATTTCAAAAGGGTAGGGAAGTAACTCTAGACTCATGGGGTCAAGAATATCAATTACCTCAATGATTTTATGGGAAAATTAGTGGGTCATTTGGAGGAGAGAAATAAATCTTCATCTTACCTATCCACTGGTTAGAGCTTATTTCCTAGGCTCTTGGGGGATATTTCAAAGACCCAAGAATGAAATAATACTCATATATCACCATGTATGGTAATTTTTGAAAATAACAATTAGTAATAGAAAATAACACTCATATTTTTATCTAAGAAATCCTTCCATTAGACACCAACCTTATATAGCACTACACCTTCTAGAGGGTTGGGCAGAATCTATGGTGGTTGACCCATCATCATTGTTTTATAATTAAGGTTAGACATTGTCACATGAAACTATATGGGGTTAGATCATTAGAATTCATATCAATTGTTTCTATATATCTAGATCCCAAAAGTGAATAAACCATCCCCATCAATGAAAATTTCAATACCAATTGTTGGTCCCCAATTCTAGAAGATTTATCTCCATTTTAAAATCCTCATATTTTTTATGATGAATAAGATTTTTATTACATCTCTCCTTCCTTCTAAGAGGGTGTATTAAATACAATCAATGAATTGAAATTGGTGAATATTGGAACTATGAAAGATAAGAGGTTGATGTTAATCAGAGTAGTATTTATCCGAAGGGGTAGCCGAAGTACATGTTTTCTATAAGAAGTATCACAATGTGTTTTCCTAGAGCTTCAAGGAAATTAAATGGAATTTCACCCAAATTACTATTCGAAAATCTTTTACTCCCAATGGTCCAAAATTGGTTCAATAAACCTCGTATTATTTTTCACACTTCTCATAGTTCCATGGTATATGATGAATATTGAAAGATTTTTAAATCCAACATTCTAAGGGAAGTCTAGTACTATAACCAACTGGATATCATTGTCCCATTTAAGAAGATGAAAATACATATTAGAGTCTTGATCAGTTACTATGACTTCATCCTTCACTTCAAAAATGATTATTTTATCCTCCTAATTATGGAGTAACTGATTAACATAATGTATAGTTTCAAATCCCCATCATTTATATATGGGCTCTCCAGGTATAATCATATCTTGATGGCCCCTGGAGATGAATAGTCCACTGCCTTGGGGGAACATCAGGATACATTTTTTAAAAGGGTTATATCATTCTTATTGGAGAATTTTGGGGATACATACCATGGTTCCATAAACCACATATTCTAGACACTCCTCGAGACATTATTGTGATGCTCTAAGGATGATATAGTGGTCAAATACCACAAAATAAGTGAAAAAATTAATGATCTTGAGAATCAATTATACTTCTTGTACTACCACCACCTCATGAAGAACCCTCTAAAGTGTACATTCAGGGTTAAATTTAGAAATTTCAAAATATCTATTTTTTGGATAGAGACATCTAAATCGATATAGTGAAAATAAGGGTCATATGAAAAATGCCTCATATGTGATACCTCTGGGAGTTGTGTGGTCCATAGGTCAGTATGGCCTATATCCACTAATTTATTTCCAACCATTCTAGAAATTTTAATCATTTCTCAATCCTAATTAATAATGGAAACACATATATGTGTGATTATTAATTCTATAAATTGGTTGAGGAAATAATGTAATACCTACTACATCATTCGGTATTGGTTCCACCCATCCCAAAGAAGCACTTGGTCCTTTATATAACTACCCAGAAATGGTCAATGAGAACTATCATTTTCCATAAAATTACTGAGGGAATGACAACAGCTTTCAATACCTCAGTATCATCCTACTCAACACAGAGACTATATATTATCCCATTAAGACGTTCTATCTTGATTTGTTCATCACAATTCTGAAATTGCGAGACTACCTACAATACCATGAGATACTACCTGTGTCCCTCATTATCCACTAAAGTAAATCCTAAAATGAACCATATTAACTGGGTAATTAGTGAAATGGTAAGTCTTTCATTATAGTTTGACATCATATTTTTTCCTCAGAAATTTCTCAAGGGTCAACCATTGGTAGATTTTCAAGATGCCCATCCAACCCCAATGGAAATTACATTTTATGTTGTTTTACTAAGTGAGGATACCATATCCATTTATTAGGTCATGTTGTAATAGACGATTAACATTGAAGGAAAATCCTAGTGACCAACAAATATAATGTTCGACAACCCTATTCTCAACAAGGTTGTCATCAAAATTGTATTCATCCCTCAATCACAGGACAGATTTCAATAATTTTTCCCTTCTCTATAGGGTTTCACAAGCTATGAGGCTAAGTATTTGGCTCCCATAAATGGTCTCAAGTTGGCTCTTAAGACTAATTAACCCTAACTACATGTGAAAGGATAATTTGAACTGGTCATCAAGCATATCAATTGTGAATACATTATCAGGAAATAGGAACCCATCTCTTTCCTAGAGAAAACTAGAGATATGATGGACTAATTATATTCCTTGCCAAAGTAGAATCTTATTCCTCGATCCAAGAATGACTGAGTTTAGGCCTTGGAATTCTTAGTCTCATACTTCATAGTGATTGACTAGTAGTATTTGTCCATTCATTTGTCACATAAGAGTTTCATCACCCCCATAATTTCTGAAGAGGAGGACCAATATGAACTAGTAAGTATCCCAAAAAATTGTAGTAGATCCCCCAAATGACCTTATTGTGTAAGAACCCCATTATTAGATAACTCTCTTCACTGGGTATATCAAACTTGGTATTCTCCCTCTAGACCTAACTATGATTATGAGGTCTCATCTGCTTGGGATCTAATTCATATATCAGGTTAACCAAATTCCAGAACAAACCCTCTAAAAGTTTGGTATTTAGGTAATCATCCTCTACTACATATATAATATGGACGATTCATAGGTCATGAAATAATTCCATGTCAAGTCTTATGGGTCCACCAAGAAGGACTGAGTCATTCCTACGAGATCTAGATGTTAGGTTACTTCTAGCTTAATATATTTTAAAAAATAATTGATTTATCCAAAATGTTTCATGAATTATTGATTCATGTTTTCTCTGCTCATTAGTCACAAGATCCTATTAAAACTTATATGTAATCTTAGACATTTGTAGTAATGGGGCATGAAATTTTAGTCCCCTAACTCTTAATATCATCTCAGTAGTATAGGTTCATTCTATCTCCCACAAAATTCTTCACAAAGTGGATTGGATCCATCCCCATAAAAGAAGTTAAGGAATGATCCATGATTGAGTTTCTGATGTAACTCATTTTTCCTCAGTTTAGGATATGTCACACTATCATCACAGACAATGACACTAAATTGTGATCCACTTTTCTAAAAAAGATGAATTTAAAGTATAAAATATGGTCCAATCACACATCCTGCAACCACACATAGGAATATTGGAAGGTCAAGGTGTGTATCAAAACACTCTCTAAAATCATATATAAAATGGTAGGATATAATAAAAAAAATGGACTGATGATATCTATAATTACCTATGGACCTATGAGAAGATGAACTAAGACTCCACCTATGAGAATTCATACTCACTAGTGTGTAGGAAAGAGGAATTTTTTCTATAATAATTAATTTCTCATCACTCTACAAAGACATTTATGATCAATAGGTGGTAGATAAGTGAGAGTAAGTCCTATGGGATTAGTTGGAAACCATCAAGCAAAGTAGGCTCCAAAAACTACATAACTGGGAAAGGAATTAGGATCAGGTGGCATGTGAAGTAAACAAAAAGGTTCAATATAGATACTTATTTTAGGGTGATATGTTCTTAACTATAAGGACACAATTAATAACTAGGAATAAGCCACTAAAACTAGAACACAAGGGGGGAGGACCTTACTTCATTCATAAGGCCTATCCAAAATGTTCATAATCAATGATTACCATCAGTGGGGACGACATCATGCCTTTAAATAGATACAGGTTCCTCAAGTGGCACTATGATGACTTTGAATGGGTTATTTTCAAATGATCTTAAATGGAATAACCAATGAAAATGGTTGTGGGAACTTAAATGGAAACAAATCATCCTAGTCACATGATGTAAAACTATAAGAAAAATCCCCTTAAAAAGATGATAAGTTGTGTGATGCCTCATCATTATCATACGATCTTAAAATACATGTCCAACATCGTTTCTGTAATAAATTTAATGACACAATATATGTCCCCATCGTATTACATGAAACTATGTGACACCCTAAACCCCCACTTGAGATGGTCCCCCCTTACCAATTTCTATCTGATACTATACTATGATTTTTTGAACAATGTATATGCTTGATTCCCATCACCATGGTTTATCTAATGATTCTTAGATCTCATATCATGGGACCATCCCAGCTCATAACCCATTTTATTTCCTATCAACATTTTAAAACATGTCATATTCATTCACACAAATGCACCCATTTTTCTCATTTTATCAAATGGAAGAATAGTTCCTATAGTTTTAAAACTCTCCCTCGAACATCCCATCATATTAACTTACAAACTTCATCACTTATCTAATTATGATCAAATTCATCATTCAAAAATAAAGGGGTCCCCAAAAATAAGTATATCTTGTACAAACTAAAAAACCTCCAATCATGGGAAAATGTTAAATGTTTTTTTATGGTACGAAAAAACTATCATGTTTCAAACATGGTAATCATTTTAGCTGACATTTTCTCTTCCCATCCATAGTGGACATTTTTTGTGGAACTTGTGTTTTTAATATTGTCAATTGTGGCTCAAACCCCCTAATTTTTCCACCCCCTATGGTTCATATCTAAGGGGTCATGATTTACTTCTCTTCTACCTTCCATTATTATGGTGGAGCTTTAGTACTGTGGTTGGTATTACCCTATTCATTTCGATATATTCATAAAGTTCGGCATAGTAATTAGAACATTCCCATGTAATATTTTTTCCCTAATCTGATCTACCATGTGGTAATTAAAACACCATTTCACTCCATGTTTCGCAAACTTATCATTGATTGTGTGGGATTAGGGGTCTTGATGTGACTTTCCCTAGAATCATTATGATGGATAGATTTTTTGGAAACATATTTTCCCCACCTTTTCAGTCCTAGATCAATGTATTTAAATTTGTATTGACCCCTATATTTAAAGAATCATAACCATAAATTATATCTAAATTATAACCATAAATATTTCAATATATCTAAATTATTTTTCACATGGTATAATACCTAATTGGACCTCCCTTAAAAAAAATTTCCTACTCTCTTCTACTCCATGATCTCCCCTATGAATCTTTATTCAATTCCATAACCATGACATTAACTGGAATCAAACCCCATTTTCTGTGAATCATAACTTATAACTATGTGAAATATGTTCTGGAGATGTTTCTCCTAATATAGGTCCTCTTTGTCCCTTTATTCATGACATGATACTACACTTTCATTCCATATGATCTATTCCTTAACACCTCTTTAGAAAAATCTATATTACCATAAACTACAGCCACCACATTTCCAAGTTTCATGGATTAAATCAACAAGACAACATCCTTTCTACAAGATGTTAAACCATTTCACGTTGGGTCCTAGGTGCATGACCTTAAAAAACTTTAATTGGAGTCTTCATGTATGATGTTTTAAACTATATATTTATCTAATCATATTCACCAGAGAGGATGGACCCCCTTCAATTTGGAAATTTTATCCCATGACACCAATTTATAAAACTATGTTTGGATTGATTTCAAATTATTTGGGATGTGTAGTGATTCCCAGACCCCCTATTTTGGAACAATCCATAAATTCCACCACCAGGTGAGACTTTACTCACTATCACTTGACCCCTTATGCCTATATTCTCATGGGGTTCATTTCTGCTAGCTATAATGGTTCCCTCACCATCACTCTTGGTCCAAGATCAATGACCATAAAATTAATACATGTTGTTCAAAACATAATGACAATAAATCATGTGTGATTGGCCTCCTATGGGCCTCAATTCACATCTATTTTACATCTCTTATGGTTTTTAATATATGAACATTACTTTTTCCTTGACACCCACACTATTGAAAATATCTCTTTTGTCACAGATCACTTATCAAGATACAATCTAGAACTATTTGTGTATTGATCCCCATTTCCATTGGATACATTGTGACGCCTAGACACCCTTAGTTTGGACCAATTGAAAATATTCAATTCATTGAAACCTTTTTTAGGAATCCCAATCCTCACTACATATATTAGTGACCTTTTCACATGACTATACAGTGTAACTCCTAGATGGAGGCGATCCAAGAATTATAACCTTAAAGTATTTGAAACTTGTTTTGGAGGTTATAAATATGGTTCAAGGCCTTCCTGGAAATAAATTCATGTCTCATTCATGCCCTATACCACACCATATAAACCTCTATGAAACACACTATTTCATTGTGTGATCTATGTAACCAAGAACTATCATCCTCTAAATATATGAATTACAACATTAAACTATGTTAAATCAATGCGTTATTAGGAATCTAATAGAATCAATTCACATCAGGGTTGTATTAACTATCATTCCACACAATCTTCCTTTCTTGGTTAATGTGGGGTGATTGTAAACTACAAGCCATTATTGGATTGATTAGAAATACCATAAAAATTCAAATAAAGAGTTAAATATTTTAAATAGGTTGAAAACCCATGGATGAAAATGTAAGAGAATATTATATTTCTCCCACAAAGTCACATTTACATCTTTGGAAAAAGTAAGTGAAAAAATGAATAAGGATAAATTACTATTGGATCACCAGTGGACACCTAAAAATACCTAGTTATGATCATTAAAACCCATTGGTTCTGGAATAAGTGAGATCAAATCCTTTCCCCCACCCCTCCCTGAGGTTCTCTACAAGGAACCAAATTTTGTGTACCCCAATTGTGAATCACACTGAATCAAAAATACATATTTCACTAATTTTGTTTTACAAGTCCTAGTAATATGGTGTTAACATGTACAACACATCATCCCCACTATATGACATTAATTTGTGGTTTCAAAGTCCCCATCACAAGATTATGAAATGAACGCTTCTCATTCGCATTGTATGATGTAAAAAATATAAATTGTTTTAAGCCATCACTTGAGAGGGCCATTTCCATTTGGGTTTCAGTCACCTTTCACAACACTCATATCTCATTACCATCACTTGGAAACCTAAATGATTCCCCCAATTAAAGGTAGTTTGTAATCCCTCCCAGACTGATACACCTTGTTAATGTGATAAAATATTTCATGGTATAATTCCCAATGTGTTGAGAACTATCTTAAATATTTCTCAGGTTTATCACAAATGCTTCACCTCTTACTTGACTTGGATCCCCATATATTCCAAGTATGAGTGGGCCCCCCCTAATAAAAATGGTGCCTAACCAAACTATCTTAACTCTTTTTCAGGGTACATGCCATGAATACACACCAAACAAATTGTTACCAGTCCCATATTTTAAATATTTACAATGTCAACAATCATTTCTGTGTTCCTATACATGATGCAAGGATTATGGAAACTACATTTTAAAAATGGTCAACAATCATCCTCACATGGACTATTTATTCCCTTTAAATTATAATTCCTAGATATCATCATTAAAATTTTACATATTCACTGGTGTTAGTGTAGAATCTAACTACCCTAGATTTACTCCACTCATGCACCCACACATATAGAGAGAGTAATTCGTCTATGAAAGGTCATTCTATCCCCCAGTGCCTTCCTAGTCAGGACACTCCTCATGGTAAATGGTCATTATTACGCCACAAATTTAATATCTATTTTATACACTCACATATGTTGCAGTATTCTATCCATATCTTGTTTACCACACCCATCATGGCTCACATTATATTAGAGATTTATTGATTTATGTCTTGTTAATATGATTGAGGTGTGTAATAGAATGAATTTAAGGAATTAATGGAAAAATTTTATTTCCATCAGTAAAATGGTGACAAGATGATCCATAAATTGGGATGATCCTCTAAATTATTTCAAAAAATTGTGGGAGAGAAAAAAGAACCCTATGTTTCAAAAAAAGTGATTTCTCCTGCTCAATCAACCTCTAAAAGATGGACTTGAGAGCTGCATATCACTTGGCCAGCTTTGTTAACTCATCATTAACCTTAAGGTGAACCTTCTCAACCTGAATTTTCACCCAACCCAACATGGTCTGGAACTCAACCACTGAGGATGATGCTCTAGTTGTCTTAGCCTAGGCCACCACCAATTGTTCCCTTGGATGGTTGATGATCTATCCGTTGATAGTGAAGACGGCCTAGTTTTTTTAATCCTTCTCCTCCAACTAAATTAAATCCAATTTGGCCACCAAGAGTGTAATGATTCATTTATAATGGTTCTAATATAATAAATCATCAAAATCCTACCACTCTTCCCAAAACTGTTTTGTAAATAAGTCAAAAACATGTGAATGAAGGGTGTGGGATTCCACACGATTCATTCCTAGACTCATATGGTTTCAACAATGAGATCTTATTTGGGTTATCAAGTAGACCCATGCGGTTTCTGTTAATGAAATTCCAAAAGCTACTCTATTCCCTTCGTTTAACCAACTAGTTCTACTCAATAATACCATAGTCAATGTCTTCGATGTCATTGGGTGGAACAATCTTGTACTCTATGAATACCAAAATCCTGTAGGAATTTGGGTCTAACTCATGAATCCTCTCAAACAATATGAGTTTAATGTTGAGGGTAATATCATCCCTATATGAATCTCCACCCATAGTTAGGGACTAGGAAGTATCCTATAATGCATAGATAGTAGTATAGATTGATTTATCCTTCTTATCCACCCCGATTGATATTATAACTCTAGTCATTAGTGCCTCCTAGGTTGAAGGATATTTCTTCTCTTGCAACAAAACTAATGGATTGGTCTAAAATGAGGTTTTCATTGAAATAATGATATCAAGATAGTGATTACTAGATTTTAGTTGAAAAATATTAATTCAAATATGGTAAAATAATTACAGTTACATTTTAGTTTAATGTAGTAATTTAAAATTTAACGTGAATGTTTTAATGGAAATGTTTTCTATACAGTGACCGAGCCCTTTTCCATTAGAAGTTGCTCCACAACCAATTAGATTTTCTATAATTAAAGAATGTAATCAAATTAGAATGATGTGTCAATATAAAAATTTAGAATCTTTTTAGGAGATGTATAGGGTTAGAAGATACCAAGATAAACCAAGGGATATTTAGTTTCTACTTAACCCACATGTATACTCTTGTTTATGGGTTATTGGATGTGTACTGAAAATGTGTTAGAGAAAAGTGTCATACCTACACCTTCAAGGATCCGGGCATGTTTTTCCTTTTTTTGGTATAATTCATGAATTTACCATTCCTAAACACTAGTGGATGCATTTACATTTGACGATAAATGATTCATCTAACCCAAAAGAGTATCAATTTGATCAAATCGAAAAAATAAATCTGCATATTTACCTCAAAACCAGTGGAGTCTCCTTCCTCGAACGAGACCAACAAATCATAAAACCCCCATGACTCTTTGACTAAGACATCTCCATCTATTCATTTAACTAATCAACCTCTTATGGGATCACTCAGTGAAGGCATGTTCTACAACAAACTCAATGACTTTGTGAGAGGAAATTCCACACCATTGGAGATGAATACATACTCAAACTCTCTCATGTATTGAATCACCCCAACCTTTGGACATTGGAATCTTACTTTAATTCTTTTTATCCTATTGAGGTAAATCATTTCACTCTAGAAATATAGCCACATTTCATAGAGGTTTTTGATTTCCCAAAATTCATCACAAGACCACTAGGAATTAGGGATGACCATGTCATCATGAACTGCTTCATGTCTTAGAAAAGTTCCTAGGGCCACATAATTCACCCTAATGACCACCCTATAGTGTTAACCCTAATCATTATTCTAATTTCTTTGGAGCTATAGTCCTGTAATTATAAAACCATCATGAGTTTCCCCTATGTAAATCTAGGCACTGATGAAGAAACAATCACTACTCTACCAGTGGGTCTAGTTCTTCCTCCTCCGTATGAGACCCCAACTACAGCACTCCATAGACCACGTTTTTATGGACCGTCAGAGTTTACCTGTATTACTAGATTCTCCAATATATTCTCATGTATTCTCTAACAAAACATAACTGAAATTTTTGGAAGACCCCAAATGGAGTATCGCTCAGTGGGAGCACCATCATGTATCTACTTACCTATAAGGAAACATCCTATACCACAATCATATGACCATTTGGTGTCCCTCCCCATGTAATATGGTATAAAAATTCATCATGAATATCTAGAGATAGTGTAACTGACAGAAGAACTTGTATATGGTGTAAGGTTAAAATATCGACTTCTAGTCCACCTATGCCTCTAGTAACGCGCCTCAATAGGCCAAGTGTTAGAACCACTGATCTGTACTCCCCACCCCATTATCCATGATTTCCTCATTGGTAAAAGTAATGGATGAAAAATAATTTTATATGGTATCCCAATCCTCATGAACACACTATCCTACTCTATCATATGAATATGACTACTAGAATTATTTATATGCAATGGTGAAATGTGTTTGCTGGGATGGAAGATGGGTTTTGATTACTCATACCCACCCATGTTTTTAGCGACCTAGAAAAAAATATAATTAAATAGGATATAAGAATGGAATGGAGTAATCCTATGAATTATGTACCTCAATACCTTGTACAACATCTCTAGCCATGGTACCACATGATTGATGCACTACCACATCATTGGTGATGCCTTCATAATGAGCATGCTTGGCCACACACTGATGTGTGTGTTATAAACTATAAGTATTAATCTATAGATAATTCCATAATGAATCATGATATACTAACCTTGAGGGTGATATTATTTATAGTATATCACCACATGAAGAGATGGATTGACTCTAATATAACCAAATATGAGTGATTCTTCTCAAACCACAATTCCATCAGAAATTGGTGGGGTCTCCTTAGTAGCCTTTCCATAGGTTCATTCAGGAAAATATTAAACCACTACATGAAAAACATGTTTTTAATCATAATATCATTCCAATTTTCATATTTTCCTAAGATAAATTAATCCATTTATAGTACCAAAATCTACCCTTGGTCCTCCCATACATTCTTGATAGGGAGGAATTTGTCATAAATATCCCCATAGATAGGGATCCCAACAATGTGAAATTTGTATAAAAGGATGATGTAAAACTCTCCAGGATGTGGGTGGAAAGATTTTTCCCCTAGTGACCACCTACTCAGCAGCCTAGAAATAAATTCCAGGTGGCTATAGACCTGAAAATGGGAAGTCCATGCCACCTCATACAACCCGATCCACTTCAGTTACCCTTCAAACTCATCTCAAGTCTAAAATACCTAGTAAGACTAGAACCATTCATTTGTGAATTTTACACCCTAGAATATGTCTCACTCTTCTACTTAGAACTCTATATGGTCTATAATACCTAGATTTATGATACTCTCAAAAACCGAAGGGGTTGTTTCAAAATTCAGATCCTCCTCATTGACCATATTTATAATGTTCCAAAAATAATGACCAATGATTGATTTTTGGTCCTCGGTATAGTGATATATAGATTCTCAATTTTTATAACAAAGGCTTAGATAGAATCTATAGTTGTAGTTTAGGAATCCTGTCAACATTGGGGATCAACACATCATCCTTCAGTCTAAAGTCATATAGTGGAAGTTTTTTGTAGAGTCTATAATCCTATTAGTCCTTATTTAGAGACTCATAGAGAATGTCATGATTCGAAATAGTTTGGAATATTTCCCTGATCATAGGGTTTCTAGATATATCCCATAATCATGTGATGGTAGCTTCAAATCTTTGGAAGGAAATCTGAAATAATTTAAAACTTATTTATATTTTGTTTCTAAAATATTAAATTTGAAGAAGTATCCTTAAATAATGATTATTCTCATGAAATAATAATCTTGAAAATTCATTTGTGGAGAATTTGTTCTAGTAAGGATGAATTATTACTTTCACTGTGTATTTTGGTCATAAAATGATAATGAAGGATTTGAGTTTCATGAAATGATGGGATTTTCTAGTCATCCATGAGAATCTCATAGCCGCCTAGGACTCATCATAAATTTATAGGAAAGGGTGGCCTAAGTTTTGTGATCCTAGAAACCCTTAGAAATGTATTTCGGTATTCTATACTCATAATTTGACCCTCATCATCTATGTTGGATCCCATTTGGAGGGGGGACATTTTTAACACATAAAACCAAGTGTTACAGTAATATTAAATGAGCATATAGAATATTTTATGAGAATCCAAAATGAAACTAGGTAAAAATCTATCCATGGGGATGGACTCAAGAAATATAAAACATTTATGAAACATAAGTGTTGCACAAATTATTTTTGAGCATTAAAAAATATAATCATACACCCATTTGGTAATCCTTTTTGTAACATATGTCTCAACATAAAAGAAACCAATAAATACTCCCTTCATACATTATTTATTTGGATCACAACCTTTGTACTTCCATCAAAATCTATAATTTCATGAAACATCATCTCTGATGATCCAAAGGTGTAATCGATTTCTATAAATATATTTCCTTTAAATATAGTTCCAATGATGGGGTAAGGATCTGTGGTGATTATAGGTATAACATTTGAGAAGGATAAAAATACTTTCCTTATAGAGTAGTAATTTTTACCACTAGTGTTCTGCAAAGACCCAATATTTTGTGAAACCCATAAAACTAGAGTCATGATATCCCACTTAGGCGGGGAAGCTATGTTTCATTATTGTATCAATCTCATCATCCTCACCTTGATTAAATACATATAAGTCAAGAATATTAAATTAAAATCACATTCATCAAGCCTCCTTTCAGTAGAAATAACTTTTCAAAAGTTGAATGCTCATGGGTCATATCCCTATTCGATCTGAGGTCACCAATTCCTAAACCATCCACGCCACCGATATCATCAACCCTCATGTTCAAAAAATTTTATCCAATTAATACTTAGAAACTCATTTCTCCTATAGCTTCTAGTTATAGGAAACCTAATATTACAGATCCCATGTTTTTTTTCCTAAACTATAATCGTTAAGGGAAAATAATTATTTTTTCCATCAATGATAGTTAGTTTTGTATCTTCCTCTCCCACTATCATAACTAGTGACCTCAATTGGAAATGATCTACCCAATATGTGATCCCCAATAACCATGTATAAGAAGTAAGACATTAAACTGAATAGCCTAACCTCCTAGTGTCATGACGTTAAACGAACAACATTCTCATTAAATGACATTAATCTATAACATTAACCAATTCAACGAACTTTGGATGCCTCATGTGACTAGTATGAGATTAAACCCCAAATTTCAAGAATTTATTACACCAAATCCCCACACCAACCTTTATTCTTGATCATTCCATTACAAGAGTGTCCTTACTACGTGACACTAAACTCTGTGGACTACTCCCATCACACAATCTTAAACTGTACTTTCTAACTACATGGGATTTCATTTTCATATCTTAAGAGGTTATATTGAAATCCTTCAAGAGAATCAATCCTCTCATCCTATAATAACCATAAATTCACCTATAATTTTACTATTAAATAACAACCATGAAGTGTGACCACATTCCCTAGGATCACATTCAACCTGTTTGAATCAAAACCCATCTGTCTCGACAAAACATTAAACATATGACCCAACCATCTTGATAAAATTTCAAAACCTATGACCTATCAATCCCTAATTAATGATAATTTTTTTAAATTGGCCCCACAAGAAGTTAATTCTTGAACCTTATGTATTCACAAGATTCTAAACCATTGACCTATCATTCCTCACTAGACTCTATAATAGTGACCCAACTATCCATAAAATATTCTAAACCTGTGACCAAATTGTACCTACAAGACTCTAATCATGTGACCCTTCTAGATATACCAAAACCTCTACATCATTTGAAAAAGATGTGATTACCTATTTTCTGACACCTAGATGAATTTCATCCCTTGAATAAGTTTCCTCATTGAGGATATGGGGTACCTCTATATTTACCAATAATATTCCTCATATGTGAGGTTCCCTCAATATCCCAAGAGGCAGATATTTTAGATCCCAACTTGCCCAATTTTTACATATACAAAAAATCCCTAATGCTATCATAAGTTTTGGATGTAGTTATCTACCCTCTAGTGACAACAGCCACTATAATTAAAAATAATTTACTTCAAGATGGTGCTAGTAATGAAATTCCTGAACATTCCAAAATTTATGAGGAAGACTTGGACTAGGTGACTTAATCTAAGGAAGAATACATATAATGATGGATGGACATCCAATAATTCCATCCATTCAAGGAGTTAACATCATCAATAATGTTGGTAGAGGATACCTACCATAGGAATGTATGAATGAACTGTATAAACCTTGATTATAGGTTCCACAACCAGTAAAATTACCGGAACCATTATAGAGGATGAACAAATTCCAACCCCATGCATGCCCATATGGAAGGCATCTAAAACAACCCAAAAGGATGAATCTGACTATAATTGTAAATTAATGAATTCTTTATATAATGAACTAAGAGACTATCTTTATATGATAAAACACTTAAAAGATTGTATACCATATATATATTAAATAAAGGAACATTTAATTTAAATGAAACGAACTAAAATACTTATACAATTAGCTGTGATAAATTTATTTTTAAAGATAATGAATATTTTTCTCAAGTATATCTCAGTATTAATGAGATTAAAAAACAATTTATGCACTGGTAATAAATATTGGAGACCATTATTGAGTATGAAGGATTCTACGATATTACCTCATAGATGGAGAGGCACTACCATTTCTATTAAAAAACATTGTGATGTGTGTAAGCTAATAATAAATGAGATGATATAAAAAAAATGTTGATGCATACATAATAAAATAATGAAAATGATGAGGATCTTGAGACAATGAAATCAATAACATTCAAAGGGTATCAATAAAAATCTAAATAAGTAATCAAAGAATATATCACCAATGGGATTAATGGAAACTCTGACAGTGATGAAGAAATTCTACATTTACAAATAAGATTCAATATATTTTACATAAAAATATGTTTTCTAGAAATCATATTTCATTGGAAAATAAGATAAAAATGATACTATAAGAAGGGTGATAATTGTTATGTTACCTATTATGAGGGTAAAATTAATGGAGACATTGAAGATAATTTAACAAAGCTAAAATATAAAAACAAAATTGTGTAACTAGGGAAGAAAATAAAGAAATAAATGCAATCCACATGGAGTACTTCTTAGGATAGATAAATTGTCATAAAAGTGATTCAATAATATAAAAATGAAAAATAAAATATATTCTTCAGGAATAGTACTCAAGATATGCAACCTATATCTTCATCTATCATTTTTGATCACCCTAAAAATGAAATCCATGATGTAAATGAATTTTCCAGTAAAGATATTTTTTAGTATTATAAAATGTGGTAATATAACCTTAATGAGAATAAATATTAAAATAATAATTTAGATAAATAATATGATTTATATACTATTGTTTAATCATATATTCTTAATATAAAATATGATAAAAAACTAATTCTCAAATAAAATAATGACATAAAATTATTAAAAGATATACTAAATAAATATGTTGAATGATTTATTGGAAGAACTAAGACCCTCAATAAAATTTTAGGTATTCATCTTATACCTTGAAAAAGATCCAGTTTTGGTTATAATCCTGGATAGAAAAAAGAAAATTATAAAAACTATTTTATTCTAAGTTAAAATACTATAAATAAATCAGTAGTGCATAATAAAATTAACTCTTATAAATATATAACAATCATGTTGTAACCAAAAATGGTCTATTTGAATAATTATTTAAAATATATTAATAAAATGAGTTATAAATCAATTAAATAGATAATGATTCTAAGATATTTAATTAAAAACCTTTCTAGACACAAACATATATAACTACCAAAATTAGTTGGTATTTGATTGATTACGGGCTACATTATTTAAATGTTCTGGTAAAAAGCTATGGGGTCTGGATATTAGGTGTTATAAAAAAATTATGTAGTAATTCTAATGTTTCAATGTTTAACCAGTGTATATGGTGTTCAAATCACCTTTGGAGATAATGATAAATGAAAAAATATTTGTTTTGGTCCTATTGTTGTCTTAAAACCCGTTTTGCCTCAAAATTTCAATTTATTGATTGTTTAAATTTTAATCACCTAAGAATATATTAGTTATATGATGATTTATTTAATATCAAGTTTGATAAATATCCATGTATGATTTATGATTACAAATTTAATTTATTATTTACTACT
The DNA here is from genome assembly GCA_963277665.1 of Viscum album. Taxonomy (NCBI): domain Eukaryota; kingdom Viridiplantae; phylum Streptophyta; class Magnoliopsida; order Santalales; family Viscaceae; genus Viscum; species Viscum album. The sequence goes on along the minus strand of OY728119.1, from coordinate 1,856,044,395 downwards.
TTGAGAAATGATTTTTTTATTTAGTTTATTTAAACTCAACATTTTCTAAAAATAGTTCTCTTTTTAATGCATTTCATTATGAATATTTTTTTTGGAATAGAGGATTAGGAAAAAAAATATACCCTCTTTAAATTCAAGTCCAAAAGGTCATATTCAAGGATATTCCTAATCTATAATGAACAAAAGATAATTTGATCAATACATTTAAAAAGGGAAAGAAGTATAATTTTTATTTCTAAACAATGAAAGAGGATTTTACCTCATGACTACTAAATTGGTTCACATTGACTTCTTTATACAATCTATAGGTTCATTTTTAGTAGGAAGAAATTATTTTTATAATTATTTATTGATATTAAAGGTTCATAAGTGTATATTACTTGACTCAAAAAGTGAATATTTTAGGTTTTTTGTAAAATATAATAAATGTTTGTAGATACTTAGTGTGATTACCATTAATAGTGTGATAATTGATAATCACTGTTAGTTTGAAAATATATATTTTGAATCCTTATGCTCACAACATGACTGTAATTATAATTTATACAATCCTTGAACACCTCAATGGAATGGGCTGGTGGATATAAGGAATAATAATCTTTATGAGATATCATTGACCATTCTTAGTGAATATTACCTAATAGTATATTTTTTATTGAATATGGAAATAAATATTATTACGAAATTAATATAGTCTTGATAAGAATTTTAAATAAGACAATATATGAATTATGTAATGGAGGAAATCATAAAATAAATTATTATGATGTTTTTGATTGAAAATTTTATAGTCTAAACACAAAGGATATTTTGGATAAATTTTTATCCAAGAATGATGAGGTAATTTTCCATGTTTATTATATATCTAGTAAATATTATATAGTTTTTAATAAAAGAACAATGTCGATTATTGAATTTGTTCATATCAAAATTGATGATACATATCCGCTTGAACCTAAACATTCTTTAAAATCCATAAGGGCTGAAATTTCTAATTTGAATTTCAATAACACCACCAAGACTTATGATATTGAATTCTCTTTACATGAAAAAATACCAATAATGAAATTTTAAAGAAATATGTCCCCAAGTAAAACCTATAATAATATAGTATACCTAGAATAATTAGAACCCATAGACACTATCCTTTAGATGATATTATTATAGATATATATATATAGTAACTCATATCCAATAATCATTCAAAAAATAGATTCATCATTATAATTTTTTTTAAAATCATGAACCCAAAAACAATAATGTGACAATTATTTATGAACATTGAGTGATGGTTATATAAGAATAATGGAATAAATTTAAAAATAATAGAGAATAAAAATTATTTTAGAGACATAAATACTATTTTATCATAGAAACTAAAAGGGTATATAGAAAAAATTATGATCAATATCGATGTATTACTCGAAATAATTAGAAATTGGCACCATATTATTAATTTCCAGATGAATGTATTTTCAATGGGGAGACCCATGCTCTAGTAGAAAGATATAAATTCATTAAGATGTTATTCCATTATAAGAAAAAAGTAAATTTCAAATTATATCAAATGGATGTTAAGAGTTATTTTCTAAATGGTTATATTGTTGATATTTTTTTTGTTGAACAACCCCCTATATTTTCAAATCCTTATTTGAAATATCTTGTATTTAAATGTATAAAAACATTTTCTATTTTAAAACAAGCACCAAGAAAATACTGTTATAGAAACAACACTTTTCATATGTCAAATGGTTTTACAGAAGGTAATTCATATCCTACACTATATATTAAAATAACTTCAAATGATTTTTTGGTTTCATAAATATCTATTGATGATATTATGTGTGTTTCTTTAAGGAATATTTTATATACTGAATTCTCCAAACTAATTCAAAATAAATTTGAAATTAGTTTTATGGGTGGCCTAAAATTATTTCTTTGTTTCTTAATGCATAAAACAAATTAATAATTATTTTAAATCCCATTAATTATAATAAATATATTTTAAATTTTTGGCATGAATAACTCAAAAGAAATTTATACTCTAATGAGAAGCATTGGTAAATTAGATCATGATGAAAATATACGGACCAAACCATTTAGATATGTATGAATAGGATTTTACATTACATAATAGCTAGCCAACCTGACATTATGGTTACTGTTTTAGGGGTTCACATTTTCAAGAAAACATATGGGAATCTCATTTGATTATTATTGAAACAATTTTCAAATACATCAAAAGTATAACCAATTTCAGAATTTTCTATTCTATAGGGTACACTTGTGAAATAATAATTTATTTAGATATATATTTTGTTGGCTGTAATTTGTGTAGAAAAATAACCTCTAAAACATATAATTTTTTGGGAAAGTCTGTAGTATCTTCGTGTAGTGAAAAGAAAAATTCTGTTATATTATCTTCTGCTGAAGCAGAGTACATAGCTATATGTACTTTCTGTTGATATATTCTATGGATGAAAAAAACTATATAAAACTATGGATATAAATTCTTACAAGTTCTTATAAATTTTTACAAAACATATGCTATGAATATTTATAAAAAACAAGTATCTCATTCTAGGGAAAAGAATATTAATAGAAGACATCTCATTTTGAGAGATAATTTTAATAAAGGGGATATTTATCTTTATTTCATTTCCATAAAACAAAATATTTCTATCATTTTTAAGAAACCTAAGAATCATTAGAGGTTAAATTTAATTATACATGAATTAAGGATGATCAGTTTTTTTAATTATTTTATGTTTAGTTTGGTATATATTTAATGTATTCATTTATGAAATATATATATAATGTTAAGTTCTAATTATATTTAATTAACAAAAAAATTTCATATAAATGAAAAGTTTTGTGTTTATATATATTTTATTTAATTTATATTTTTTTACTATTCCTCAATACCTAAATTATTTTAACATCTTAAATTAAAATATGAATTGTCATGTTCCATTCCATCCCAAGATGAATCATCTTTCATCCCTTCATTTAGTGATACCCTAGCATTATTACACCAAAATAATAGTTGAGAGTGGTTAAGGATTAGAGATTTCTTGAGGAAGATGATCATGATGATTATAATTATTCCATCTTGTTTGAAGTAAAACACTAATGGATTTATAAAACTCTAAAATAATAAATTTTTCCCATGAAGGCTTTCTATATAAAAAAGTAAATGTTGATTAGTAAAGGAAAATTATTTCTCTAGATTGGATGGATGTGATATGACTTGGAAGGTCATACTAGTTCATGAATGATAAAAAAATTAATCATTATTTACTCATGTAATTTTATTATCATACTATGTTTGAAGCTAAAGATCAGTCATTACTCATTACATCAATTATTTATTATCATGAAGGTAAGTTTTCATTAACCCTTTGCGGTGAGAGGTTAAAAATACATCATCATAGTGAGTATGAAGATTACCAAGGTTCTTATCACATAAATCACCTGAATTTTGAGATTATAAATGAAGTAGAGGAATTAACAAGTGATAGAACCTTCTATAGGATTAGTTCTAGTAAACTAAATAGAGAATGTATGTCATTTCCAAAGTTTATAAAAAATACTATCTCCCCTAGAAATTGAAATTTCAACACTATTAGGCATCAATAACAGTTATATATATACTTTATTGTTCATGGTATATATATTAATCTATGTATATTTTTTTATGAGGCATATAGAAGATTAAAATATGTCTTCTCTAAGATTTAATAATCTTCCTGACCCCAAGCTTATTTCGGCCGAAATGGAACAAAAGTGACTTATTCTTAAGGGAGTATAACATTAAATACATTAAATTGGTATTTATATTAATCAAAACACTTATAAGGGGATTAGAATAATAAAAAACCGATAGTAAAATATTTGGGTAGCAGATGAGGATAAACATTATGAGTTATTTGATCCTATAAATGACCCTACTTGTCCAAAGAATGTAAAAGATCTAGGATTGGATCAATACTATATATTTAAAGTTTATTATTTATCTGAGTAGAATGGATCTCTAGTAACATATTATGTAATAAATGAATCCAAAAGATCTTGTGAAGAGATAATGAGATTCCCTCATAGTAAAATAGTTTCAAAGGATCTCGAACTCCCAAAAGAGGCCAAATCTGTAAGGGATGTAGAAGAACATATTCAGAGAGAGAAGACCCAAAGTTAAATGTTATTTAGACCCAAAATCATTGATTTTATGATTGGTAAGGATGAGAATAGAGATTCATATAGTCTTATAATGTTTTAAATAAGGGGATAACATGCTTTTTATTCTACACCGCTTGAATCTCCTCTAATTAACATATAACCACCTCTACATAATGATTATGGGGATGATAGTAATGGTGACAGTCCACCCAAACATTGTGTAATAGTTGTTCATATTGTATCCAACACCTTAGAGAATGTTTGGTAGGCACCTTATCATCTAGTTATATAGTAAAATAATCCCTTATATTTTCTATAGGATCTATTTAGATATACTCATTAAGGAACAACTCTGCCTTATTATCTTGAACATGAATAAGATAATATTTTTCAATGTGATTCCATATATTATTCTTCACCTTGGAATAATATTATTCTACATGCTATTTCAAATAGTTTAGTTCAAGAAATTGAGAAGCCAATGTATGAATCCTAATATTATGAGGGCTCCATGTTAAGACCCTTCAAGTCATAGTTCAACAACTCAACTCCCAAACCAATACCTTCTCCATATCCTTTACTACTAATATTTTTGTTTCTGATCTATAGAAGAATCTATTAATGTTATTAGATTATATATATCATGAACTTAGAAGTTTTAGAGCTTGGATTGATGGTTTCTAGGTATGGATTTGATATATTTATGAAAACATGATAGAAGCTCTATCTAATATGGACTAGAGGCATCTCCCTATTATCACCATCTCTTATAGGGCTTCTAATTCTAATTTCATACAAGATCTAAAAATTTAATCTATTTCCAACGATGGGGATGTTTTCAAAACCATTATACATGAAGAAATTCATGTAATTTTGGAAATTATTTTGGATATAATGAATCAAGTATGGATGGATGTAGCTACCCATGATGAGAAACTTTATGACATGGTTAAGCTATAAATAGTATATAATTTCAATGATATGGATTTAATTAAGGTATCTATAAAGTATTATCTCAAAATAATATGTACTATGTAATTTCTAAAGGATATGTTTAGATACTTATCTAAAGATCATATGATTCTTCCCTTAACCACTTCATTCAAATCTATAGTGGAAGAATTGATGACAATAAAACCGTTACCAGATCAGTTTGTGTCTAATAAGGATTATTTATTGAATTTCATGGATCGTGGTTTTAGGGATAGGAAAAAAATTACTTGGACCATATATCCATAGCAATATTTTGTAAATTATCATGTTCTTTCACCTTGGGGTCTTTATATACCCAGCATATATGCTTATCATACCTTGGTTTCACCTACTACATCTCCACCAGTTTCTACAAATACCATTACCACAAACACAACTACACCTAAACCACTTCCAACAGAATATTTTCGTTTTATACTTCCCAAATACCTTAATAAAATTATAATTTTTATTAAAAAAATGTTGATTCAAGGATATAACTTTAAAGACCCATAAAATTCAAGGCAATCTATTTCTTAATTTTCTTTGGAATTTTACAGGAATTCGGTTTCTGATGGAACTTGATTCTGAGGCCCGGTGTGCCCGAAATCTTTTTCCGAAGTTTAGCTCGGGTACGTTCAGTGAACGAACGAGCTAGAATACCTAACTTTTGAACCGGTGCTCGGAATCGAATTCTGAGGGCACCGATGGAACCGCAACGCCGGTAATTTCTTAGGAAAACCTTTTTCAAAGTTGCGTTTTCACGGGTGAAGTTGTTAAAATTTGTGGAAATTAAAATAAAATTTAAATGAAAAAATTTATTAAACTTTCTAAGTGTTTAATCGTTGGGTGGAAGTTGGGTAACCCCCCAACTTCCCATGAGAGGTTATGAAGCCGGTGGGGCCCACACAAACCCCACCCCTTAATATTCTCTAACCCCCCTTAACTCACCATTAATTTTTTTGACAACTTATGTTAAATAATTAAGTGAGTTAAATGTGAATGTTTGAAATTCAAATGCATAGGTTATGTTAATAAAATAAGTGTGGGACTTATTTTTTTTTTGGTTGGAATTCTGGTTGTGGAAGTCTTCTGGAGAAGAATAGAGGTCTTTAGGATTCTTCGTTCTTCGATGAAGAACGCAAAGAATGCACTGCCACCGACGAAGAACGCTGACCTCCGATGGTGGATGACGGCGAGAGACGCCTTCCTCGGAGATCACCTAACACCAACGACATTCCTTCTGCGACGTCTCCTTCCACGACGTCTCCTTCTGCGATGGTTAATTCCGCGACGAAGTCTCGTTCGACAACGACGTTGAGGTAGGGGTTTATGTGTTTTTATTTGTGAATTTCTCCGTCATCTATCCTCGTTCATTTGGACCTCTTGATGTCGTTTAAAGGGAGAGGTCCGGACCGCACAAACATGGCCGACCCTCCTCCCTTATTATTTTTGTTGTTGTGGTTCGAAGGAAAGTGATGTGGTGCCGTCACACCGCGCGGGAACGAGTGGAAAGGATGCGCGGCGCCATCGCGCCGTGCATTTGAAAATTGAACCAAGCCACGGCGCCATCATGCGGCGCCGGAAAACCCCGAAGACACTGTGGCCGGAGCGGGCCTGCGGCGGAGGGGCACGGCGCCGTCACGCCGTGCCGGATGGACCAAGGCCGTAGCTTAAGCTGCGGCGGAGCAGGGGAACCGGTGTCCGGAATCGGACCGCCGGCATCAGAGTAGGGGGGATTGGCCTTGCTTGTCCCCTGGAGGCAGAAGCCGGCCGGATAGGGAAGAACTGGGGGTTCAAAACCCCCGGCTGGCCGGACGTGAGCGGCCCCATTAAGGGGTCGCGGTTACTACAAGCGTTGGTCAGCGTCACCCCCCCCCCCCACAACCGAACGGCTCGGCCGAGCCACCTAGCCAGCGCGTCGGGCCACTGATTCTGGTCGTGCCAAAGTGGGCCGGACCCGGACCCGGTTCGGGTTGACCCTGGGGGTATCAGGCCGGGGCGGACCTGGCCTGAACCCCCTAATACCGAATCTCTTTCGGTCTGTTGCCCATAACTTGAGCTGCGGACCTCTGATTGACGCACCGTCAGCTACGATGCGATCATCGGATTGAGACAGTCGTTTCGGTATATTACACTCAAGGTTTCAGAGTACTTTGGGTTTGGCCGGGTTGGTTCGTACACGAAACCAACCGGGCCCTCGAAGCAGAAACGCTTATAACTTGAGTTCCGGATGTCCGATTGACGTGCCGTCAACATTATTGGATTCCTCTAAGTGAGACGAACCTTTTGTCTTACTCCTCTCGAGGTTTGGACGCAGGTGGAGTTCGGTTGGGTTGGTTTTGACTTAAAAACCCACCGGGCCCCTGGGACGAAAAAGCCAATAACTCTCAGACCTGGCGTCCGATTGACGCGCCGTCTGTGACGTTGAGTTCCTGTTGATGATACAGAACTTTTGGATACATCAACTTCGGACTATGTGTCAGTTGATGTATCTGCCCCTCGGCTCATGGAGCAGACCCTACCGAACGAACATGCTCTGTGCGGGAACCCTAGAGCTGGTTGCGACTACGACGACGATGACAATCATGTAGGAATCCTCTGTGGATTCAACGGAGACAACTACAGCACTCAGCGATCCTATGTGGATCAGTGCTACCGATCCTGTGTTGGACCGATCCTGTGTGGGTTAGCGCACAGCGGTCCTGTGTGGGCCAGCGTCTACAGATCATGTGTGGGTCCGATCCTGTGTGGGTCATTGCGGGGGTTAGTAAACTATCGATCCATTGTGGGTCATTGCGGGGGTTAGTATCTATCGATCCTATGTGGGTTCGATAGATTAGATCAATCAGTGACAACATATGATCATCTCTATCATCTTACGAAGAAGTATACCTGTGTGAGCTGAATCTTGACTTTCAATCCTTATCTTCGATAAGATTGACTTGACATCCTGTGTGGATTACGTTCTGCTTTACTATGTGGATTGGATTGTGATTTTTTGTGTGGACTGGGTTGTACTTGACCTCGGATGTTGGAGCCGAACGAGAATTTATGACTTAGGTATATGTATGGGCATATACCTACGTAGTCTCGGATGTTACTTCGTGATTGTATCATTCTTATTTGGATTATCCTTTGTGGATTCTGGGAGACCTTTGGGGGTCTCGAGGTCCCTACTGAGTAGCTTATACTCACCCCTACATGGGCTATACCCGCACTATGTTGTATTGGTTGCAGACGTCGGACAACGCTGATCGTAGTTGAGGCTTGCGGAGCAGGACGGTACCTAGAGCTGGACCACTGGGTGGGGGCATACTCGGAGTGGACGGCTGGACCCGAGGTACGGTGGAGGCTATATATACCCACCCCTCTGGTGGGAGTACCAGAGGACGGCACGTCATAGCGGTTTTACCTTTCAGTTGATGTTTTCCCCTTTCCAGTTGTACTTTACTTTCAGTTTGTGTTTGTATACTAGCCCACATACTTTTCCGCGCTTACTTTTGTATCAGTTTTTACTTAGTGTTTACTTCTACTGCTTGCTTTCTCTATGGTGTTTGTTTACCTTAAAAAGGAAATGCCTTCCCTTTTTTCGGGAATTACGCCTTGGTGCTAGTCGCCAGCCCCTGGCCTATGGAAGGCGGGCTTGGGGTAGTCATGGCACGGGCCCCGAGGACAGGTCGTGAAACATTGGTATAAGAGGAGATCGGTTCTACCATAGAACTTTGCACTCTAATAGTTTTCTATGTGAAGCAATAGTGTTAAGTGTATTGGGTGTGGTTATCAGTCCAGGGAGTCCAGTGTTGGTGCGGCGGCCGACGTATCCATACACCAGGATCCTGACTTCTGATTTCCGAATTAATACACGAAAACATTGATTGCATATGTGTTTCATGTTTTCTTTGTGATTACTTTGTGTCAGCTCACCAGGTATACTATTTGAGCGTGGCACACCTGTTTCTTTTCAGGATGGCCCCACGACGGCAGTCAGCTAGGGTTTTGAGATTTTTTCGCGATGAAAGCCTACCAAGCGACGAGGCCTCGGTACAGGGCCCTTCGACAGTTGACGCACCGGCGGTACCTCTACCCGATGAGCCACCGATGCTTCCAGCCCCAGCCGTTGACGATGCACGTCGTCTTAGTGCACTGCACGAGTTTCAGCACCAGTGACCACCCAGGTTCCGCTAGGAGACGGATCCTCAGGCAGCCAAGGATTGGCTGGAGGTAGTTGTTAGGGTTTTCAGGTTCGTGAGGACACCAGCGGACCTCATGGTGATCCTCGCAGTGAGCCTACTGCACACGGCAGCAGGCAGATGGTGGAGATTGATGCTCGAGGTGCACGATGAGGCATCTCTACTCTGGACGGACTTTGATAGACTCTTTTGCTCAGATTTTGTCCCATCCACCCTCCGTGCAGTGCGCATCCAGGAGCTTCTTCAGCTGCGGCAAGGAATCTTGACGGTCTCCCAGTACTCGGCAAGATTTACCGATCTCTCGCCCTACTCGACAGTCATGGTATGGGACCCATTCTTCCGGGCCCGGACCTTCGAGCAGGGTTTGAGGCAGGAGATCATGGCATCGCTGATCTCCCTCAGCATTCCAACACAGGCAGGAGTACTGGAGCGAGCCCTTATAATCGAGAGCTTCCTTGTTGAGCCTGCATCAACAGTGATAACTACCTTAGGGAGGCACGTAGCAGAGTCTTCTGCAGCAGGCAGTCGACGGATGACTCATTGGTCCAGGCAGACCAGGCCCTCAGGCAGACGACCTCAGGACACTGGCTCAGCAGTGCGGGGCACACAGCGCAGAGCCAGTCTTTTGAGAGGTAGACAGTTCTACGCATGCGGCGGGCAGGGTCACATGGCTCGTGACTGCCCGACCCACCGTGTAGAGGAGCAGAAGACCGCTGAGGGACCACCCAGGCAGAGGCAGAGGGTCGACCATGGTGGTCCGCAGGGAGCAGGCGGACGAGGCAGAGGAGCTGGCCGAGTAGCAGGTGGTGGGAGACGATTTGAGGCTCTACCACCACCACCACCATGAGGTCCACCCTGACCACAGGGTGTTGGAGGGTAAAGACAGGCACAACTTCAGGCAGCAGAGGCCTACGACCACGGCGCGCCTGAGATGATTTGAGGTACTATCTGTGTCTATTCTACCCTTTCGGTAGTTCTTATAGACACATGAGCGAGTCATTTTTTCATAGCCACTGTAGGATCGAAATAATAATGTAGATTCTCAATATATAAGAGGGGGTGAATTTTATACTTTTAAAAAATTCCTTAAACAAAGGAAAGAGCTAGGCTTAACAAAGTTAAACTAAGAAAATTCACAACACCTCTAACACCAATTGAAAAATTTTAATAAGGAATGAAGTTATAAACTTCACGTTCTATGTACATGCTAAAAACTGGAAAGAGATTCCGAAAGTAGGTTCTAGAAATATGGATCCGGAAATTGAATCTTAACTAAATATTACAATATGATATTCTACCATAAAGCGTATAGGATCTAAATGAAACAGAGTATAAGTAAGGAAGTATAAAAAATTTATACTTTCCTTCCAATACAATATGCAGCGGAAACAAACAAGTAGTAAAACTACAAGTAACAAGATATAAGTCTTTTAACCCAAAAAGAAGGGTATCCAACAACCTTCGATAAAGGTCCCTTGATCTATACTTTCAAACAATTATGTCTTACCCACACCAGGGTAAGCCCTCGATACGAAGATCAGAATCTCTGTCTTGCTATCCCTGCAAGCCCTCAACTTCAAGGTAGTTGGCAACCTATGTCTTCCTCAACAAGGAAGCCCTCGAACTTTAAGGTAGTTGGCACCTCTATCTTCCAATCCCTAGAAGTCCTCGAATGTAATCACCAACATTCGGAGTCGCACGAAGCTTTGAGAGTTAATAAGAGCCTCTCTCTCTAGAAATCACTTCAAGCATGAAATCACATGAACCAAAGATCAGTTTCCAAGATCAGTCTCAAGCTCTTTCAAATGAGCTCCTATTTATAGGTTCGGTCGGCCTCCTTTCCAACGGTCATATTTTCCTTAAAAATCGGAGGGACCTATACACGTTTAACGTAACCAACGGTTAGTTTATAACTGAATAGACGACATCATTTTATAACAAAACAAGTGTAACAAAATGTACGACATCGTTTTAATTATAACACAAAAGTTCGGAGTGAAGGTTCGGAGTGAAGATCTTGAGTGAAGGTTCGGAGTGTAAGCAAGATATCAAATAGTATAAAAATTATAAAAGTGTAAGAAAAATGAATGTTCGGAGTCTAACGAAAAATAATATTTGGAGTCTAAAATAAATTCGGAGTGTATAAATCAAAGATGATCAGATTTTGTTCAATAGGTGAATTCGGAATGAGAATTCGGAATGAGAATTCAGAATAAGAATTCATAATGAGAATTTTTAATCAGAATTGGTAATGGGAATTCGTAATCAGAATTCATCATTAGAATTCATAATAAGAATTCGTCATTAGAATTCGGTGTCGATCTTCATGAGATTTTGTATCCAGAATTCGGAGTGGAACTTTATTAAAGTTCGTATCCAAAATTCGGAGTGGAACTTCATTACAGTTCTCATCCAGAATTTGGAGCCTAAAACAGAATGCTTCAAATCAAAGTTTTAAGCAATTTCGAGAATATTGAAATGAATCTGATTCTTATACTTAAGAAATATATGGATATAGATAATGAAAATATGATACGGATAATTTTCATTATAAAAGCAATTTTTCTTATAAATCAATTTCCCTTATAAAAGAGATTTTCCTTATAAAAGCAAATTTCCTTATAAAACATATCTTCCTTAGAGATAAGGTGTTTCTGATTTTCAAAACAAGAAGGAATATAAAAGTCATAAGGAAAACCTTATTGACTCAACAACCACTGCCCTTGTTCGGAGCTCAGAGATTCATACAGAGTCGTTGGCTCGATCCTTACGGCTAGAGACTCCTACAGGAGCAGAATCGACGATTACACACTGGTGTCGGCAGTGTGAGCTTACTCTAGGAGGTGAGAGATTTGGTTGGGATATACTTGTAGCGGCATCGAGGGTTTACGACGTCATCTGGGGCATGGATTGGTTATCTACAGTCCATGCTTAGATCGACTGTATTAGGCGCAATGTGCGAGGTGTATGTGCCGACGGGAGCAGGTTCACCTTCACCAGCGAGAAGGGAGCCTTCGCAGCATAGAATGGACTCCCGTAGAGGAGAGGATAGCCCATCACTCATCAGTTGGATAGCCTCATCCTAGGACCAGTTGACGTACGGAGTCCTGGTTTTCCTGCAGTGGTGGATCATTATTCGGACGTTTTTCCCAACGACGTTCCAAGACTACCTCCTCGCCGAGAGGTAGACTTCTATATTGACCTATACCCCAGGAAAACCCCGATATCCACCCCATCATATCGCATGGCTCCCACCGAGCTTTGAGAGATACGGGTACAGTTGGAGGACTTGCATGGTAAGGGATTCATCCGACCCAGTGTTTCACCCTGGGCTTCCCCGATATTGTTCGCCAAGAAGGTGGACGGGGAGCTTGCGACTTTGTGTCGACTATCGGCACCTAAACCAGGTGACAGTGAGGAACATGTATCCACTACCGAGGATTTATGACCTCTTCGATCAGCTCAAGGGAGCATGTTGGTTCTCAAAGATAGACCTCAAGTCAGCCTATCATCTGCTCAGATTTTGGGACGAGGACATGCAGAAGATGGCCTTCAGATGTCGGTATGGCCACTATGAGTTCTTGGTTATGCCATTCGGCATAACCAATTCTCCAGCAGTGTTCATGGCCCTCATGAACATTATCTTTCAGCCATACCGCGATCGATTTGTCATGGTCTTCATCGACGACATTTTGATTTACTCGACCACTGAGGAGGAGAACGCGTATCACCTACGGGTTGTACTAGACACACTCTGAGAGCACCAGCTTTATGGAAAGCTCTCGAAGTGTCATTTTTTGATATGTGAGGCCCACTTCTTAGGACACATCATCTCTGAGGTGGGAGTTGCGGTGGATCCTACGAAGATCGAGGCAATTCTAGCTTGGGAGCCACCCAGGAGCGTGATGGAGGTGCGGAGTTTCTTGGGACAAGTTGGGTACTACCGGAGGTTTGTCTCAGACTTTTCCAGAGTTGTGGCACCACTCTCAGCTTTGACAAAAAAGGGGAAACCCTTTCTGTGGTCAGACAGATGACAGCAGAGCTTCTAGGAGCTGAGACAGAGATTGACCAGCGCACCTATCTTGAGGTTGCCGGAGGAGGGAGTAGGGTACGTAGTTTAATGCGATGCATCAGGGACCAGACTCGGATGTGTTCTGACGCAGGAGAGGGTCTTTATCACCTATGGATCACGTCAGTTGAGGTAGCATGAGCAAAACTACGCCACCCATGACCTGGAGTTAGCAGTTGTGGTCTTCGCTCTGAAGAGGTGGTGACACTATCTGATGGGTGAGTTCTTTACAGTCTATTCTAACCATCAGAGTCTCAGGTACATATTCTGGCAGAATGACCTGAACCTGAGATAGCGGTGATGGATCGAGTTCCTCTAGGACTATTACTTTGAGATAGTCTATACTCCTGGGATGGGAAACGTAGTAGTTGATGCTCTCAGTAGGAGGACGTGCATCCAACTATTTGGGGAGGCGACAGAGCAGGTAGCAGCTTTGCAGATATCCTTCATGGATAGAGATGGAGCAGCCTTTCATCAGTCACTCACAGTCACTCCACCACTACTGTAGAAGGTCTTAGAGGCACAGTGTGGGGATGCCGAATGTGAGACGCGGTGTGCACAGATATCCTTAGGATAGGCACCTGATGGATTCTCCGTGGGAGGAGAGCACGACTTTCTTTTCAGAGGACGTACCTTGGTACCAGTTGCGTTACGGGAGGAGGTACTGAGAGAGTTTCAAACATCCCCTTTAGCGGTACATCCTGGAGTGGCGAATATGTACCAGGATCTCAGATGACATCACTGGTTTCCAGGCATTAAAAAGGTTGTGGTAGAGTTTGTTTCTCGATGCCTCACCTGCCAGCAGGTGAAGGCAGAGCACCAGGTACCAGCAGGCTTGGTACAACACTTAGAGGTCCCGGAGTGGAAGTGGGACAGGATATCTATGGACTTCGTGACTGGAATTCCACACACTTCCAGAGGTCACGACTCCATTTGGGTGATTATCGACCGACTCACCAAGTCGGCTCACTTCTTACCCATCAGAGAGCAGGGCTCAGTGGAGAGCTTGGGAAGTCTCTACGTTCAGGAGATTGTACGACTACATGGTGTGTCATCATCTATCATCTCCGATCGAGATGATCACTTTACTTCCCGGCTTTGGAAGGGGTTGCAGGAGGCATTCGGGACGCAGCTACGTCTGAACACTTCCTTTCACCCTCAGACGGATGGTGAGATGGAGAGGACCATTCAGACTCTCAAGGACATGCTCCCCGCATGTGTCCTCAACTTTGGTCTCATCTTGGAGGACCACCTACCCTTGGTGGAGTTTGCGTACAACAACAGTTACCACTCCACCATTGGGATGGCACAATAAGAGGCATTGTATGGACGACCTTGCAGGTCTCCTCTGTGCTGGACAGACCCGGGGGAGTCAGCACTTGTGGGACCGGAGATGGTTTAGGCCACGACAGAGAAGGTCCAGGTCATCCAGGAGCAGATGAGGACAGCTCAGAGCCGACATAAGTCTTATGCTGACAGGAGGTGGAGGCCACTGGAGTTCGAGGATAGCGACCACGTCTTCTTTGGGGTCTCACCTCGACGTGGTATATGGAGATTTGGCTGAGGTGGCAAGTTGTCTCCACACTTCATCGGACCATTCCAGGTCCTCAGCAGGATTGGTGAGGTGTCTTATCGCCTAGCTCTACCACCTCAGTTGCATCGAGTGCACGACTTCTTCCACGTATCTCAGCTGAGGAGATACCTTCATGACCTGACGCATATCATTGACCATGGGGAGAAGGACGTTGCAGATGGGGCGACTTTTGAGGAGGTCCCGGTGGAGATCGAGGATCTACAGGAGTGGGTCCTACGTGGACGGTCGACTCCTCTAGTGAGCATCAGATGGCAGCACGGGAACCTCTAGGAGAGAACTTGGGAGCGGGAGGCTCAGATGCGTGCTCAGTACCCACATTTGTTCCCCTAGTTTTGATGTATCTTTACGAGGATGTAAAGCCCTGAGGTGGGAGTAATGTAAATACCCGTAAAATTCAAGGAAATTTTTTTCTTAATTTTCTTTGGGATTTTACAAGATTGCGGTTTCTGACGGCACTTGATTCTGAGGCCCGGTGTGCCCGGAATATTTTTCCAAAATTTATCTTGGGGATGTTCAGTGAAAAAACGAGCGGGAATTCCTAACTTTTGAACCGGTGCTCAGAATCGAATTCTGAGGGCACGGATGGAACAGCAGCACCGGTAATTTCTTAGGAACACCTTTTTCAGAGTTGCGTTTTCACAGGTGAAGTTATTAAAATTTGTGGAAGTTAAAATAAAATTTAAACAACAAATTATATTTAACTTTATTTGTGTTTAATCTTTGGGTGGAAGTTGGGTAACCACCCAACTTCCCATGAGAGGTTATGAAGCCAGTGGGGCCCACACGAACCCCACCCCTTCATATTCTCTAACCCCCCTCAACTCACCATTATTTTTTGAAAACATATGTTAAATAATAAAGTGTGTTAAATGTGAATGTTTGAAATTCAAATGCATTGGTTATATTAATAAAATAAGTGTGGAACTTATTTTTTTTGTTGTAATTCTGGTTGTGGAAGTCTTTCGGAGAAAAAGAGAGGTCTTGAGGATTCTTCGTTCTTCGATGAAGAACGCGAAGAACACACCGCCGACGACGAAGAACGCTGACCTCCGACGGCGGAAGACGGTGATATATGCCTTCCTCGGAGACCACCTAACCACAACGTCGTTCCTTCCGCAACCTCTCCTTCGGCGACGTCTCCTTCCGCGATAGTTAATTCTGCAAAAAAGTCTCGTTCGACGATGACGTTGAGATAGGGGTTTATGTGTTTTTATTTGTGAATTCCTCCATCATCTATCCTCATTCATTTGGACTGCTTGATATCGTTTAACGGGAGAGGGCCGGACCGCACAAACATGGTTGACCCCCCTCCCTTATTATTTTTGTTGTTGCGGTTCGACAGAAAGTGACGCGGTGCCGTCTCACCGCGCGGGAACGAGCGGCAAGGATGCGCGGCGCCATCGCGCCGCGTCGAAAAAACCCGAAGACACAGTGGCCGGAGCGGGGCCACGGTGGAGGGGTGCGGCGCCACCGCGCCACGGTGGAGCAGGGGAACCGGCGGCTGGAATCGGGCCACCAGCGTCGGAGCAGGGGGTACCGGCCTTACCGGTCCCGTGGCGGCAGAAGTCGGCCTGCAGAAGCGGGCCGACCGGACAGGGAAGAACCGGGGGTTCAAAACCCCCGGCTGGCCGGACGTGAGTGGCCCCATTAAGGGGTCGCGGTTACTACAAGCGGGGGTCACCCCCCCCCCCCCCTGCATCTGAACGGCTCGGCCGTTCGGCCGAGCCACCTGGCCAGCGCGCCGGACCGCCAGTGCGCCGGGCCGCTAAGCCGGGCCGTGCCCAGGCCGGGCTGGGCCGCGCCGCGCCCAAGTGGGCCGGACCCAGACCCATTTCAGTTCGACCCGTTTCGGGCCGACCCTAGGGGTATCGGGCCGGGTCGGACCGGGCTCGAACCCCCTAATACCAAACCTCTTTCGGTCTGTTGCCCATAACTAGAGCTGCAGACCTCCGATTGACGCACAGTCAGCTGCGATGCGATCCTTGGATCGAGACGGTCATTTAGGTATATTACACTCAGGGTTTCTGAGTACTTTGAGTTCGGCAGGGTTGGTTCGTACACGAAACCAATCGGGCCCTCGGAGCGGAAACGCTTAAAACTTGATTTTCGGACGTCTGATTGACATGTCGTCGACTTTGTTGGATTCCTCTAAGTGAGACGGACCTTTTGGCTTACTCTGCTTGAGGTTTGGACACATGTGGAGTACGATCGGGTTGGATTTGACTTAAAAACCAACTGGGCCCCTAGGACGAAAAAACCAATAACTCTCACACCGGTCGTCCGATTGACGCGCCGTCTGTGACGTTGAGTTCCTATTGACGATACAGAACTTTTGGATAAATCAACTTCGGACTATGTGTCATTTCATGTATCAGACCCTCATCTCATGGAGCGGACCCTCCCGACCGAGCATGTTGTGTGCGGGAACCCTAGAGCTGGATGCGACTACGACGACGATAACGAATGTACAGGAATCCTCCGTTGATTCGATGGCGACGACTACAGCACTCATCGATCCTACGTGGATCATTGATACCGATCATTTGTGGGTCTGATCCTGTGTGTGTCACCGCTCAGCAGTCCTGTGTGGGCCAGCGCTTACAGATCCTATGTGGGTCTGATCCTATGTGGGTCATTGCGGGGGTTAGTTAACTATCTATCCTTTGTGGGTCATTGCAGGGGTTTGTTTCTATCAATCATGTGTGGGTCCGACGGCTTAGATGAATCAGTGACAATATCTGATTATATCTATCGTCTTACGAAGAAGTATACCTGTGTGAGCTGAAACTTGACTTTCAATCCTTATCTTCGATAAGATTGACTTGATATCCTGTGTGGATAACGTTCTTCTTTCCTATGTGGATTAAATTGTGATTTCCTGTGTGGACTGGGTTGTACTTGATCTCGGATGTTGGATCCGAATGAGAATTGATGACTTAGGTATATGTATGGGCTTATACCTATGTAGTGTCAGATGTTACTTCATGATTGTATCTTTCCTATGTGGATTATCCTTTGTTGATTCTGGGAGACCATCGGGGGTATCGGGGTCCCTACTGAGTAGCTTATACTCACCCCTGCACGGGCTATTCCCACACTACGTTGTGTTGGTTGCAGACGACGGACATCACTAATCGTAGTTGAGGCTTTCGGAGCATGACAGTACCTGGAGGTGGACCACTAGGAGGGGCATACTCGGAGCGGACGGCTGGCCCCGAGGAGCTGTGGAGGCTATATGTACCCACCCTTCATGTGGGAGTACCAGAGGATGGCACTCTTTAGCGGCTTTACCTTTCAGTTTTTGTTTTCCCTTTCCAGTTGTACTTTACTTTCAGTTTGGGTTTATATACTAGCCCACTAACTTTTCCGCACTTACTTTTGTATCAGTTTTTACTTAGTGTTTACTTCTACTGCTTGCTTTCTCTATGGTGTTTGTTTACCTTACAAAGGCAATGCCTTCCCTTTTTTCGGGAATTACGCCTTGGTGCTAGTCACCAGCCCCTGGCCTATGGAAGGCAGGTTTGGGGTAGTCACGGCACGGGCCCCGAGGACGGGTCATGACAATAACATTTATACTCACCCTACTTATCCTGTTGTTGTGGTGAGAAAAGAAGAGACCCCCTTGATCCTACTACTAATCGAGACCCTAATCACTCGGATTATAACTATGGACTATTATAGGATCATTAATAAATTCTAGAAATTATTATTTTTTATATCAATGAAATCAATTACATTCATATCTTTTCATATTATTTATTATACTTTATTTCTTTACTATCTACATTCACTTTTTCAACCTTTATGAAAATATTTTTAATAATCCCAAAAGGAGGAGTAATGTGTGGAATGTTAGTATACTATTTGATAGTATATTAAAGAATATTGTAATATTTAATTATCGCATTAGTGTATTGTTTTTATTTATTTATTACATGATTAATAATCTTAAAAAAAGGGGATATGACTGGATTAGTCAATTAATTTCTTATTTTAATAATGTAAAATAAATTTTCATTTTTTTATAATAAATTTTATGTTTTATGGAATTTAACGAGTATTTTATAATTTATGAGAAAATTTATTTATTATCACATTGAACATAAATCAAGACTATCCAAAAAATAATACTTAATTCAATTGAGAAAAATTATCAAATTTATCATGTGACCATAAGGATTCAACCAACAGCATGAATTGTTCTTATCGACTGTATAAATGAATCTAAAGAATAAAAATTTAACAAAGTAATAAAGTGATCATATCTAAAATGAATCAATCATATAATCATCTAATTATCCCTTAATTAAATCTTGAATGGTACTTAAGAAACTACAAGACCAATTATTGTGAATGAAATAGTCTCAAAAAAATTCAAGGGTTAAAGAAAGTGGAAACACAATGGAATCTACTGCATCCCTATTAAATTGAATATGATATATTCATCATAAAATATTCAATTGAATACAAGTAAAAGTGATGTTACCAAATGCTATGTCAAACAACCATATGGTATATTCCATCCTTTAATAAATTACAAGTTATTGTATAGACCACACATTGCATCCAATCAACCACATGATGAAATAAAGGTATGAAAATGATGGGATTTTGAAAATAACATAGGATCTTTAATATGAAATAAATAAACCTCAAATTGAAGTGAAGAAACCCCATGTGAATATTGAAAATATGTTATGTATATGATCAAGCATAATTTTAGGGAAAGAGACCAAATAATATATCAATAGAATCGTATCTGGATAGTTGCTTTGTATTGGAGCTGCTATGGATAATAACATGCGTAACACATAAATCCACCCTATAAAAAAGTTGGAATTGTACATTTTTATAATATATTCCAAAAAAATTATGAACTGAATTCAATGCTCAGTATGAATCATTAAATTCATCTATATTTTATATTGAGTGTGTGGATTTGTAGTGAAGAATTTAAAACAGAAACATTTTTGGTGGAAGAATTATTTTTATAAAAGAACATTGTAAGAGAAATTAAAAAGGTTCTTATAAGTCTAACAATATGAACCAAGTGATCTATTGTCAAAAATATAATAATATTTTTTAATCTGATCTTTATGGAACGATATGGAAAAATTATCTTCACATCTCATCTTAGATCTGAATGAAGTCATCATTAAGATAAGAAACAGTTTTAGATATAAAATGTTTGGGTATTTTTTCACTAATTTCATTCACTAACCTCATTCTATTATTATTACATTTTATTTTTACATG
This sequence comes from Viscum album, assembly GCA_963277665.1. Lineage (NCBI taxonomy): Eukaryota > Viridiplantae > Streptophyta > Magnoliopsida > Santalales > Viscaceae > Viscum > Viscum album. Next base: position 1,856,024,135 of record OY728119.1, on the reverse strand, counting down.
AATTTTTATAAAATATGTAAATTGAAAAATTTCCATAGAGTATAGAATAGTACACAGATACTATTAATTTATTTCCTTCAAAATTTTACTCCCCAAAAATTTGTAGAATATGATTGGTGATATCCTAGATAACATTTTATGTTATATTACTATGTATACCAAGTATATGTTTTTTATTAGTTTTTAAAAAAAATCATCTAAATTGATGACTATAATGTGGAGAATATTAGGCCTCATCTTGAGACTGAACCTCTTGTATATTTAAATTCCATTTTGTTCATTAAAGTTCTTTTACTATATTTTAAAACTTATTTAAAAATATAGTTTTCAAAACTATACATTTATTGATATATTTTAGATTTTATATTTCTAATATTTAATATAATTTGGGTAATATAAAATTACTCAAATAATCATAATATGATCCCAAATTTCTTTTTATCAAACTACTGATAGATTAGTTTAAATAACTGAATTACATATACATGCAACATTAGTTAAATGGGTTAATTTAAAAATGTGGGATTTTATTTTATATGTTTTTTTAAACAAATCATTTTATTGGATAGTCAATTCACCCCTTCTTGGTTGTTCCACTCCAACCAAAAAATGTTTTTGGGTCACTTTATACTTTCTTATCAAAACATATATGCTCCTATAGTGATATTTTTTGCATTGTTTACTGATGATTACTCTTGGTATTCCAAATCTAAAAAATATATTATTCCTGATAAAATCATAAATAATTGTATAATATTTTATTTTATTTTTTTGTATTCCCCCATTTTTAAAATATAATCTATAAATAACATGATGTATATATATCTATAGTACATGGGAAGAGTCTCATAGAATCAATGACCCATGAATCAAGGATTTTATAAAATTTCATTGTTCCTTTAGGAATATCCTTTCAATTTAAATTATTCCCAATGAATTAAAATTTCACACATATTTTAACAAAATTTAAGGAGATTTTAAATAGAATGGGATTTTAAATTCATGGTTACAAAACATTCCTAACAGTTTATTATTTACAAAATTAGAATAAAAAATCTAATTTATGAAATAATTCTACTATAGAATATTCCTAAATTCCAAGAAGATATATCAGAATCATTTTATCCTTACATAATATCAAAACATGTGGATAATCTTAATAATAAAACTATAATTAAATTTTAAGTATAATTTGTTTGTGGGTTTAGATCTAATGAAGCTTCTAAATTTACTATAACATTATTCATTGATATTTTCCCTTAAATTATATAATGTTTTTTAACATAGATAAATGAATTAATGTTCTATTTGTCTGGAAATTCTATCTTGGTTGTGTTGGGAATATTTTTCAGCTCACGTTCAACTTAATTTTGAGATCTTATTTTAGTATTTATCCCAATATTAAGAATATATATATATATTACATTAGAATATTAAATTATATATTCTTACATGAAAAAATTTCAAAAGTATAATTAGTAATATTGTTGATATGTTAGCTAGATTCACATCCACTCTTATTGATTTTTTTATCCTATATATTGAGAAATGTAAGTAGAATAAGGTATAATATTTCCAGGGGATCTAATATCACACAATGCATTACTAAAATACATAAATTAAATTGTAAATGGAATTGAAAACATCCTCGGATATTCATATTTTTTTGGCAGTTATGGTGTAAACATGGTGGAAAAAATCCTTCTATATTTACTCTCTCACTTCATCGAAGTCTTATTTTCATGGAGCATAGTAATTTGTGGAAAATATAATATTTGGTAATTTTTTTAATTCATAAAGAATAGGTATGTGTATTTTGATCTTTATTAAAGGTTTCTAGAATTTACCTTTTGATTTATTCCTCTAGAATATTTTTTATCTGGAATATTCTAAAGATAAATGGTAGTGTTAGGTCATTCTCATCCCTAAGTTTTTTTTTGTAATGGTGGTTTTTATTTTTTTTAAAATAGCTTCCCCTAACTTTTATTCATACTAATTTAGAGTATTTTCATATTATCCCATTCCTGATATAACTCTTCTCTTTATGAATGTTGGGATAGTTTTTATTTGAATAAAAGATGGATGATGGTTGAATTACCCCTTAAATTGTTTATAAACCCTATAATTACTTTCATATTTGTATTGGTTTTATTTGGTAATTTTCTTGGTTATTTAGTCATGTTTTCCATAAAGATTACCATATGAGTTTTTAGTTCTTCTATGTTATTATAAAATTATTCAATCCTAACATCTAATTCACTCTATGGATTTGGTCATAATATTATATAGTAATATTAATATGGTTTAATTTATTGATAAGTAGTAATTGTAAATCTTTTTATATTTTTTTAATATTGAAATGTATTCGGAATGGAGGTGGTTGATGAAATTTATCATGAAAGGGAGGTATAACATGTCTTTTTGTATTCTAAACTTCATATCTTACATGAGAAGTTTATCTCAATCCTTGTTTGGGTTATAGAAATTTTATCAATTGGTAATAGACTCCATAACTTGAAATTTCCTATAATTATTCACATTATCATATTAAGTGAGTCTATGAAGAACATAACCTCAAAAAATTGGTAAAAGTGGACCAATTGATTTCGTAGGAGCCATATGTTTAACCACATTAGTATGTTGCGCAATTTTAGAAATTAGTAAGTGTTATTTAGTTGACATCAATGCATGTTATCCTCATATACAATTACCTCTTATTCCAAATTATTTTGAATTTTTAGGATTCCATCCACTAACTCATTGGGCTTCAAATGGTGTTTTCTTGATCAAATCTCTACTTGATGATGTATCCGGTATATTTATATCATTATTTAGTACACCTTGATAAAATAAAACTAAGTAATGTTGTTCTTTAATTTCATGGTGCTAAAAAATAGCACATAAATTATGAAATATTTCCCAGTACTCATAATTGGTCTCTAATGAAGATTTCCTTTTGAAATGAATCTTTTTAAAAATGGTACTTATCTTTGAATTTGAAAGAGTATATAATGAAAACTCATTTCAAGTTAATTCCAATCCATGAATTCTCTAGGATATAAACTCAATAACCACACATTAGGTTATCCTTCTAAATAAAATGGAAAATATCTTAAATTAATTTTGTCATCATACACTCCCATTGGATTTTATGGCAAACACACCAAAGATAATCCTTAGATATGTTCATTGAGATATTCACATAAAATTTCCTAAATATTTAGTGATAGTTTAATTACTATAGATTTCAATTAAAAATTATTAACTAATATAGGTATATCCAATTTATATTTATTTATTAGTCAAATTGGGTGCACACATATATCTTTGGGTTATTTCCTTGAAAAATATGTGGAAAAATTGGGTCAGTGATAAAAAGTGCTGTAAAATTAAATAGTTCAAAAATAGATATATTAATGAAGGGATTGATTTGTTTGATTTATTAAAAATGTGAAGAGTTATAATGAAAAATATTTCATTAACTCACATGATGGAAACAGTGTTTGGTTTAGATATTGTATCTCCAATTCTTATCATATCCTGGTATTAAATTGAAAAATCATTTTGTTGAAATTTTGAATATTTTGGAATTCAATATTTCATAATCTATCATCAATGGGTGGAAATGAGATTGATTTTCATATTAGTAGTGATAAAATCCAACAATTCTTCCATCCAATGAGTGTGAAAGATAAATAATGATATCTTCCCAAACCAACCAATAAATATTTGATTTGAAGATGTTAATATTGAGAAATTTAAGAAGATTCACTACCTTCCAGACTCACATAATTGATATATCAATAATTTACCACAATACATGAGTCAATCCATTAAATATGAGCATGATAAAGTGAAGTGAAAAACGTTTATTTCACACCTAATAATAAATAGTGTGTTGAATACCAACTAAACCTATTTTTATTTTAGTAAACTTATCAACAATGGAAGATACTATAAAAAAGTATTGCCTATTACTATATAGACTAAATAATAAAAACGTTTCTATACCTCACTATCCTAATAAAGAAATTGTTTTTACACGTTAGTGTAGATGGTTTTAGACAATAATGATTAGACCTAATATAGTTGAATTAAAATATATATATATTCAACCAAACTCACACCACCAAATTGTTGGTAATTGAACTCTTGTTCCAACCTCTTCATAAATGACTCTTGAACTTACACCAACATGATCTAATAGTTATTAGAGATTTATCTTTTTGGGAATTCTTCATTCCCATTATCTTATTCTACATAGTAGAAACCTCTCCTCCTTAACCATTAAATTCCTCACATAATGTTTCATTCATCACTTGAAGTTATTTTAATTCACAAAAAAATGTATGTATGAAATAACTTAAATAGATAATATTATTAAGATGGTTTCTAAAAGGTTTATATATCTTAAAATATATCTCCCCATGAAGAGGGATCAGCCACTCCGTGATAAAATATAGGGAAGGTTAGGTGCTTCTCAAAATTGAATATCTAACTCACCATTGTAATAATAGTCACTGTTTAGTATAAATTCTATATTATTTATATATATACAATACCACATTGAAGGATATGGATATGTTGAGATTAGATTCCTCCTGTGATCCATGACCATATTCTATCAGGGTGTAGTAGCCCCCATTTTAATCATTATCATGGTGTGACTAAACAAAAATAGTGGGGGTAGCTCTAAATTGGTAGTATCACTAAAACCTACTAATTTTATTTAATGTAATGGCTAAAATCCCATGTATATATTCTTTTCATATAATTATTCATTGTATAATTATTTAGTCAAATTAATTAGTCAAATTTCATACATGTACTTAAACTTTATGTAAATCCTTATTAATATGAAACACAATTTATGTATTCTCTATATTTCACACACATATCAGTATCACATACACCTAAAAAAAAAAGTACCAAAACATGGTGTCCATGATAATAAATTTTTCATACCACTAAACATCATATTACATATCCCCACAATTTTATAAATTCATGAGTTTGAGTAAGAATGAATATTACACACTAAAAAGCACTTACATATCCAACATTACAGTATTGGCTTTGAGACCTCATCTAATAAGCTATAAAATTTAGTTTTCGGTATCTGAAATTCCATTTTTTCAGGATTGGTATTTACATAATTCTTCAAAATGATTCATAATAATTTATATGTTTTCCTTTATCATCCATTTTTAACTTTTATACATTAAAAAATAATCCAATTTTATTATAAATTATTATATCCCACATCATAAATTTTAAAATAATAAAGGATAAAATTATAAATATATATTCATTCATTTTATTACAAATATCAAATCAATCAAATAAAATTACAATTTTAATCATTTTAATAAAATTCTATAATGTAAGATATCCATTTTTTGTTGAGGTAAGGATCATTTAAATTTACCTTCTAACATTATGCTTTATCCAATTAATTTTCCAAATTGATTATGGATGGTTTCAAGAGTGTATTTTCTAGGTTCAGGGACTAGTGTTCCGATATTTGGAGATATAGGGGGAGGTTCATGATTAGTGCATGGTTCTCACTAAATAGTAACCTCAATTGTGTTGTCTGAAGAGGGTAAAGCATGGTTTTTCAAAATGTACATAATGTTTGTATGATCATGAAAACCCTATATTTTATTTTATATTCTTATCGAATATTTTTCACTTGTTATTTTTAATCCTGAGCCTAGATGGTGAGAAGTTTGGGATTCGAGATAGTGTGAAATGCTTAATTTTTTACCGATTGTATAACTATGCACATGATTTGTGAGAGGTGTGTTACCCTAGATAGTAGGTGTTCATGGATGGAAAATGGTTTCTACATCCATGTAGCCAAACCATGGTCCCCATAAAAATATAGAATTTACCATTCCCCCCTTATTTCTTTAATTTTAAGTCATTCCTTTTTCCTATAATGTTTGTAAACCCATAAATAAAATTCCTAAGATGAGACCTAGTAAGAGTCCCCTTAACAGGAATAGAGGCTGGTGACCTCAATCAGAACCACCCCTTAATGTGTGTGAGGCCTAATTCTCATGTAATCCATATTTTATATTATCCATAGTATATGTAATGGATAAATTAAATTGATTGAATTTTTAAATGATATTTTTACTCACATTCCGTTATGAAAAAGTTTCAAATTATGATTCCATATATGAAAAAAAACCCTCTTTATATTTGTTGGATATTGTTACTTCATAGAAAAGTATCCATTTTTTTGAGTTTCCAAGTGGCATGTGTACCTAAAGTATTAATTTACTAATTAATAATTTTAAATTATGAACATTATACTTAAAGTTATGACCCAACTTTTTTTATCATTGAATTGTTGATGGAATTACATTACCCCCAAATATACCACTTTGATTCATATATGTTATTTGCAAGAGAGACACTCATTTTAAATTCTCACTTTGTCTTATTGATATCTTTTAGGAATGAAATTGTAGATTTATCCCCTTCCTCCAGAAACATGAACACTCATTTTGATATTCCAAGGTTATTTTTTATTTCATTGGATGGATTAAATAATAGATTATCTCCTTTGTTACAAATTAATTATTTCCAATATTACCTAGGAATTGTCCCATGGTTTAGTTAGAAACTTTTAGATTATATTTCTGATATTTCATCCCTTGTATTACACTCAAACGTCATCCAACATCATTTTTTATGATCATGATTATTCTAAGTTGCCTCAACCAAGTACCTTAGGTCCTGGACCAACAAATGGTGTTATTCTCAGATTAATTTTTCTTTTACCAAAGCAGGAATGGTTGGTTGGGTATCCCTTGTGGAACCCAAGCCTGACATGGTTTCTATTTTATTTAATATACTGCCTTATTTAATTTACTTATACATAATTACATTTTATATTAACATACTATATTAGCATTATACATCATTATTGTTGGCCTACTTTGTTTTACTCATACCTTGTCCAGGAGAACATTTTATACCAGAAGAGACTTCATAGAAGAAAGAAATGAAAAAGGGAAGCACCAAGCAATACACATGCGCTTTTTATGGAATCCTAGGAGAACAATAATGGTCTAGTTATTAGTATACGAATGAAATAATGATATGGTGTTTTACTATTTTTTGGATATGTGATTTTTGTTCCTGCTAAGGACCACAAATAAAATGAGAATTATCTTATTAATTTTGGTTATTCCATATTCTAATTGGATATGCTATTATTGATGTTAAAATAATTAAATTAACTATAATATCAATGTGATCCATACCTTCAAAATATATCACATATTATTATAGACTTCTGCTCTGTATGGATATCCTATATTTGAAAAGTTGTTTTTGGTGTGAGGCAGTAATCATACATCCCCACAAAAGAATTACCATTTTGTAGGATAAGGTGGTGAAATGAGCCCTCCCCAAACAATTTACTTGTTCCTTTGTGGCATGAGGAATCCTTTCTGATCCCCCCAAAAAATAATTTGCGGGGAGAAGAGACAATGCAACACCACCCATAAATTATTCTATTAATTTTAGGATTGAGGCATAATTTTCCCCACCCCACAAAAAAATTCTCATTTTTTAGTTTGAGTTGGTTACCCTACTACTACGAAAAAAAACCATTGAGGATAACAATTTTTCTACTCAAATGCATGATTCTATGTATAATATAAAGACTACTAGCTATCTGAAGAAATGGTTAATTACTATGCCTATAAATACACATTCTTTAATGAAATATATAAAAAATATGACGTTATATTTATGGATAAATGATAATACTAGATAAGACTTTTGTTGGTTATTTACCAACCACATATCATGAGGTAGACAAAAAAGGAGCATTTCCTAGAGGATATACCTAGAAATCTGAAAAGGGTTCCTTATGACCAAAAATGGTTCCCTTTAGACCAAAAAGGAAATCCCCCATGAATTAGTTCCCTTCACAGAAAAAAACACTTCATGATCCCAATCCCCACATAGTATTGGGAAGTATGGAAAATTGGGAATCCATAGGCAATATTTCTCTTCTAATCTTGTGGCACTATGTTTGTGTGTTATTCTAATCCATATTGGCACCTTCACAAAATTTCCAAATTTCATCAAATTCCTTATAAAAAACTAAGTAATACCTTCATTAAGACCTCCACCACGATTATTATATTAATTAGGCCCATGGATAAAACATTGTATCATTTACATCATCTATTATTTTATTTCCATGGTAATATAAGTACTATATTTGACCTCCTCGAGAAGTGGGATACTCATAGTGTTTACATTTTTACATTACTATGGTGATGAGGATTTCTTCCTTAAGAATTGTGGAAGCTGACATATTTGGATGGGTTACAACATCTATTTCTGAATATATTTAATGAATAAGATGAAATCCTCCCCTTTTATTATGCCTCATTTCCATCACCTACTATTCCACCTTCTAGAAGAGAAACCACTTGGGAATACATCCCTGTTGTAATCCCCAAGTCCTCCTTAGGGGGCATATCCCACCTTCCATACCCTCACCCTTTCCACTAGTGAATGATAGAGATCACACAAACCATTATATCACCTACTTCCTCTAGTTTCTCACACCGATCATGACCCACATCAGTTTAGAGGTCTATGGAAATCATGTCATTAGAATGATATAATATTTTTCAGGCCACTTACTTGGTATAATCCCCAACCATGTTATCATCCCCTCAAGGTGCATATTCTATTTGATAAAATTGTTAAAAGCATTATATTCTTGATGAAATAACTAGTTGGGACTCTTACATGGTGTAATCCCAAATCACTCTTAACATTGTTGTATTTGATTCCTACCCAAATATGAAATATAAAAATCCTACCTAAGGTCCAAGCCAGTATCCAGAATTTAATATACTATTCCTTTATATGTATTCTCAATAGGGTTATATCCAAACAAAAGGGTCATATTTCTTTGGATCCACCCATCACTATCCTTATGGGTCCATATTCTTAGTGAGGTCATATACAACCTTGGAGGCTCTATTCCTTCCAGATCACTAGAATAGTTTTTGTGTAAGTCCCATTCCAAAATTTTCTATGCAGGTTTCACTTAGAAGTCCTTACTACAAGATGTTTAACAAAATGGTTTGTTCCTTGTCTCATGGCTCAAAATGCTAGGATGTTTCCCTTTAAGTGGAACTAAACTATTTGGATTCTTATTCCTCTGGAGAGGATACTTTGGAATCCCCTATCATGGCCCTCAACCCAACATCAAAACAAACCCCATATCCATGGATGAAGATAAATTCTAGAGTTCCCAATAGAGTGGATTAAAATTAGCATCACAAAAGAAATAATGAAACCAATATTGAGATCCTATGAAACATATAGATGGTTAAATAAATGAATATCCTTATATATATATAGTTAAAAAAATGAAATTATATTATTTATTTTTAATACATAGGGTTTCTAGTTCCATATTATTATTTTAAAAAAGGATTCATAAATATATCTTAATTATATTAGAGAGCTCTCGGGGAAGAAATCATTCCCCCCAAAATTGTCGGATTAGGAAAACCTCTTATACCTTATACAATTGTGATTTATTAAGTATTATTGTATAAGTTCCCTAATGACTACTTACCATTAGAATGCAGTCCCATGCTCCATCATAGATATGGGAGCCTTCTGTTTTTGGATCTAAGAAATAAACCTATTTGAAACATCCAAAAAACCTCTGAATTTTTTTTTGAACCTAATGATAATCCTTTTATTAATGAAAATTTTTGAGTCACCAACATGGTAGTCTGATTCATCCTTTCACAAAAAGTATGTATCTAAACATGGATCCTTTAAGATAATCAATTGCGCATACATTGATTTATTTTTTATGTTATTTTGATGGGTTTCCTTATTTTATTATATATATATATTCGAGATCTATCTATATAAAAATTTTCATTTCAAATAGTGTCTTACCATCTAAAAAAATAATTCTTTAGCTATCACACAAGTTGGATCCTCTTCTAGTCAAAGGATCTCATCGCTAACCCAATTTCGTAAATATTGAGATTTGAATGTCCTAGTTTAGGAGTACCACCTTACTGGTATTGTCCCACCCATAGGGGATGAAAGAGAATCCCTCCAAGACATGAATCCATGCCAATATTCCACATTGTGATGACTAGTGGCCAAAAAATAGTCAACACCCATCAAGATCTCAAATCATGTTAAGGGACTTTCCTCTAAACATAATAACATTTCCTCCACTTACATTTTTTGGTGGATCAAGAGGTCTTCAGGGGTCTTATGTAAACACCATAGAAGTATTTATGGAGGGAAAATTCCTAAAACTTCCACTGATAAATATACTCAATTCCAAATCCTCATAATGATTGGGATTTAACCCTATGGGATGTATCATAAGTCACTCGTACCTGAGAAACTAGGATATACCAATAGGGAAAGTGATTAAACATCCATTAAAATTCCCACATCAAAATTCCAACTAGAGAATCCCACAAAGAATACATGGTAGAAAACATTGAGAAAACTTATATACATGGCCACATAAATTAATCCTACCAACATATGTAGGAAGCAACTGGGGAAAATTAACAGCATGTCTTGACAGAAAATGGGGGGAGGACCAATATCACTTTCCCCGCACATGGTGATCGTTGGTATGTCCTGAAAATAAATGGGGTATTGGAGTAGGAATACATCCCGGATCTATCAATTTAATGGGTATAAATTCTCATTCCATCTATAGAAGTCTTATATAATGAATTTTTCTGACAGGTATGAATCTATTCATGTTAACATTCTACATGTCTTCAAATAGATAACATTCACATCAGTAGTGACTAGGAGTCAGGCACACAACCCCACTTATTCATTCGATAAAACTATCAACATGATATGATGGTCACTTAGGATTATATTAATATTTCTTCTCCGATAGAGGAACATTATTGGAAAATTACTTTAATAGATAGACAATTGGATCTGGAACAAACACCCAATCTAACTGGATGTTATTGGTCCACTTCTTAGACACTCTATGGAAGAAATATAACCCAATCAAAAATATTGAATACTATCATCATATTCACATAGTAACATGAGTGTTACCCTGTAAGGATTCCTTGTGTGAATGTTGTTGTCCACAATATGTGACTCTGACTACACCATGGTGAATATATAAAAACGTTTTCCTCCATTAGGAACTATAATTCCAATGGTAGGTCCCCAATCCTTCCCTAATGAAGGATAGTGTTCTTGTGGACATAATACATCTATAAATGATAGCCTAGTAACCTACTAATTCATTAATAAATTACAAAAGTAGTAGTAATAGTTATGAAATCCCTCATTGACTCATTTCTTCCAGTAGGTATGGTGCCCCTCCACAAAATATTAACTATGAAGGCCTCCTTCGTGATATTAAAATTATCATTAATGAGAACCCTTCACTTGATGAGCTTCATAGAAGATATCCTATGGGTAATAAGGTTATATAACTAGAAGGTCATCCCATTATCATCATCCTCTATAAAGGCCCTCCAAATAGTTTATGCTCCAAGGATACAACCTATGTTCAAAACATATTCCATGATGGTAGTCTTCCACCATAATGGAATTCATTGTAACCATCCTCTCAATGGTGACATTTTATTTTTGAAATAAGGTCCTTACCCTTATTAATCCATTATGATAAATCCCGTATATAATGAGATGATTGTGTTGATGGGGCCATTCTTGTTTGATTCCATAGTATTGAAAAGTTATATCATTTCTCAACTGGAAGGAAGCCCAAGAGGATGGTTATTTTATGAACCAACCGTGGATCATCTTTCTTCCAACATAGTGAATGTGATTCCCCCTAATACAACCACTTTGAACATGTCATATGAAAATCATTTACTTTTTAAAATCAATTTGAAGGATATCTAGTAGAAGATGAATAATATTCATTGGACATGATGAATCAATTGGAAAAATAAAACATTCCAGTCGTTTTTTCAATTATCCACCCCTATGTATAACATTATCAAGGAATTATTAGAAGAGTGTGTTCTTTAAATTCAAGTGAACCTATGGAAAAATCTCTACCAATAGAAAGATAAATTTTTGTGTAATGATGGATATGTAAATCATGTCATGGAAATAAAATAACTTATTCATAAAATATACTTAAGTACCCTTTAACCATCATAATTCCCAAAATTGAGATAATTATTGGAGGGTCTCTAATGTTCATATCTTGTGGTATTAAAAAAATATGTGTTATTTTATCATAGATTCCCCAACCAGTGTTCATGTCAGGGGGTGGGGTGATTATGGATCATTTCACTTCACCCCACTCCCTATTCAGTGAAGAAAATAAAATATGAAATTATGTAATGGAATCACTCGATGTTGTAACTCATGAGAGAGTTCTATTCATGAAAGATGGTATGATCAGCATGAATTGGCCCTAAACAAATCACTATTTCTTGAGGCTTGATGTGTGATAGTAATTGAGAGACTCTTGCATGAATCACTAGAAAATCATGATTATTCTTCTCTCTTATGGAATATATTAATCAAACAAAAGAAAGTCCTTTGAACGAAATTATCTCCCATGCTAATTATACAATATACTTGATGCATTTTTGAATGAATATTAACAAAATAAATAGTGTTTATACACTAGTAATAGCCAATTAAATATAGGGAAACCTAGGGTTATAGGTATGGGGGAAACATTACCACAAAAACTCCCTCCTATACCACTAAATCTAGCGCAAAGTGATCCAAAAAATGGATCAAGAGGAACCATAGTACATTGGGCTGAGGAATGTTTTACCTAAACATCATCCTTAATAAATATTATTACATTAATATTTAGAAGGACTAACACAAGGTGGAACCTCCCAATTCATCCAATCTATTGAACCAACTTCTTCATTGGGTATTCATATGGTGAAACTATCTCAATATTCACTTCAATTCACCCTATGTAAAATAACTCCATAGAAAGCTTTTAGGGGAAGGATAAAAACCCTTATTGGATGAACAAAAAATTGATATTACAATATTAAAACAACCCCCAAAGATCAAAAATCTCCTAAAGGATATCCCTTGTATAGCTGAGCCTACTATCATTAGGGTGATAATAAGACTCATATAATGCATTACTGATTGATGAACGTTAATAGTACAACAACTGTAAGTGCTACAGAACATGAAGAAAATACAATGGAACATGGGGATTCTTAAATCCAAAATAAAATTCACATGGATATTAATAGAGAATGTGTGTATACCAGAAGCTAGAGGACTTATAAAATTTTTGGGACTCCCTCAAATGATACACTGCTACCTCCTCAGGGATAATCAATCAAGGAAATGTGTAAAGGTGAGACGCTGTATATCCCACCAATTGAAGAGGATGAACCACATATTCTTGATGATTGATTTTCCCGTTATGATGATGATATGAAGAATATTATGCAAATTAATGCTGAATTTCTCATTGTAAACATCCCTGTCATGAATGTTCTTCAAGAAGAGCCTTGTATCTCTCTCAAAAATTACATACCTCAATAAGGAGATTTCATCATGATAAAAAAAGTAAATATAAAATTATTTCATAATGTGGGATTTTGAGAACCAATAAATTTAGACCCAATGAAAATGAGATAAAAAGAGTTCCCTTAATTAGGGATTCAACAAAATATTTATTGGATGAAGCCTCATAGGCCAGCCTATCCAGGTCACCAGTTGTAGGTACAATTAAGGCTTCCATGGCTAGCCTAACATCTTGTTCCCACTATTCAAGATCTTACACAGTAATAAATTCCTACCGAACATTTCAATACATTTATGTCAATGGAATTCCAATTAGATGTCTTGGAATGTTAATGTGAACTATTACAAGAGAATAAGAATCTTTACCTTGAAAGGGTGGACATAACTCTTCCCCTCTAAATTTTTGGAATTCAATATCTCTAACATTCAATGGTTTGGGGAAACCAGAAAAAAATTTGATGCACTTTGTGTCCAGATAAATTATCATCATAAAAATTTATGAGTAGACAGAGGAAACCATTATCAGGTGTTTCATCCATAACATAGAAATATATGACTTCATATAGTATAGTAGTTTACCTACCGGATTGATCACATGGTTGGAATATCCTTATTAATATTTTTTATATCAATTCATCTCAATGGTGTAGAAACAAATAGTCCATGATCTCCCAAATTTAATAAAATAAGAAAATGTGAGGGTATCATATTTTTTTTACATGTGGAAGGTTTTAACAGTCACATCAAACATTAAACATCTTTAAGAGGTCTTGTTGGGGAATTTCATTAAAAACATTATAGCAAGCTACAAATACCACTTATCTCAATAATGTATCTAAGTGGGTTCTAATATCTTCTCATAGTTTTGTAGAGTTCCTTGGGTTATATTATACAAAAAATGTTCCAAATCTAGACTAGATCTAGTGGATCAAGGAAAAATAGTGGGCCGATTCTAAAATGGGATCATCAATTTTAAATAAATCTTTTCGCCAGTTCTAGCTCAATAGACCATTCCTCCTATCATAAAATATCTTCCTAAACAAATAATCAGAAATAATACCCCCATCGATATGAGGTAATGAAACATAACTTCTCCCTATTTTAAAATAGGAGGAAAAATGTTTATTCATTTAGATATTAGCATGTTCTTGGTAACATTATAGATTCCATGGAAAATAATTTATTGAGACTGCCCAAAGATAAGTGGCCTGATCAAATTGGTCTTGATTAAAACCAAATTTACATATCCCTTATCTAAAGGTTGGATCATACCATCAATGTTGTTTTTATCTTTAAATACAGCATGTAGAAGATAAATTATTTTGATAAGGTGAGGCTGGGAAAACAACTAGTCAATCTGTCATCTGTTTCTATATATATTCATTACGAAGAAGGTGAATGGGAAGAATTTATGGGTAAGGGAGAAATTTTTTAAATGACTAAATATCCAGGAAAGCAATAAATCAGACTCATTCTATCCATTGAGCATAGAATAACCAACCAACGGTTCCCCCATTATCTTCTAACATGTTATAATTAGCGTCAACAACACTATAGTCTTCCAAGAGTTAATCCTCCACTAAGTGACATACTGGAAGGGATAAAATTCTTTTAAAGGAATATTAATAAGTAAAAATTATATATTTTAACTTGAATCTCTCAGCATTTATTACTATAATCATATTAGAATGGGAATAATCCAATTGAATCGTACCATAGTAAGGATCCATTCAAGAGTAATAATAATCAAACAAAGAACTAATATTGGGTTACATTAATTATTTCAACTAATGGATACTTTTTCTAAGGATGATCTAGATTATGAATCTGAGTTCATAGGGACAAATTTGGTTTCCACATTTAGAGACTGTAATGGATTAGGAGTCGATGTAAGATATAGTCATGGTAAAACACAATATTTGTTCATGTCCCTGATATATCCATTTTTGAGATAGAGACTCATAGAAGAGACCTTCAGCGACCAAAAAATGACAATTTAAATGCACCATCTCTAAAGAAAATTAGTATATAACCTTTAATTTTTTATTATATAATATAATATATTCCAAAATCTTGTAAGCCTAGATGGGTTGATAGACTATGCTGGACTGATCCAATAGAAGCGACACCCCAGATATCTTCTCAATTATCCAACTCGTCTACCCCAAACACTCTAACCTATAAGATTCCTACTAGTATATAAATACATATAAGAAAATAAAAACTATTGACCCAAAAATATGACATCCTAATGAATTTGGACATTGTTCTAGTGAATCATTCAATATTGTATGATCTTAACATTTCCAATGATCTCTAAGAACCACTTGTATAGGTACTTATAAACCATCAATAATTAAATAGAAAATATTTTAATTCCAAATTATATGAGTAATAAATAGGCCATATGGAGTTTCATATGGTCAACTCTTTTATAGAAAAGGAAAATGATTTTTTGAAATAAGGAAACCACATGCCCTTATATGTGTCTGGAAAGTTGGATGACATTGATATTAATCAATATTTTATCGATAATGAATGAGGAATAAATCTAATTATGAAAAAAATACTTCATTGGTTGGGAAATAATTAATTTTACTTATCTCCTCCCCCACGATGCTTCAGGGATATGGAAAAAGTTAGTAAAATCTCCTTTGATGGATGAAGATCAAAACTATGTTTCGGGACAAATGTTTTAATCTAAATTCATATTTCTTCTATCAGGTTATGGATTTCATCATCCTATTTGAGATACCTTGGTCACACCAACAAACGAAAATCCCATCATCATATCACTAGTATCTCAATTACTAAATCAATTGAAAAATCTGTACGTTATATATTGAAAAAAATCATTTGAATATTATGAGGCTGCATACATTGATGTAGTATTTTATCATTGATAATGGGAGAAACCCATTTATAATGATGTCTCATGTGTTACTAACCCAAATAGTCTGAAAATGACCCCATTCAACCCATTAAATGAGCTTGGTGATGAGGATGTTCTTCCCATCGGTCAAATTGATGATATAGGTTTAGAATTCGGACTATCCATAATGACCCCATGATATCAGTCATGTTAAATAAACTCAATAATATGATAGAGGTTCCATATTCTTCTATCTATGGTGATGTTTATAATGGAGGTTCCCCACTTTTTCCCCATGTATTTAGTATTCTCCAATTTCATAATGGGAATTTGAAGGAATTTATGTATTACCAATGGATAATGGAGATATATAAAACTCTAAATCTCAGAATGCTGATCCACTTCATCAATTTAAATATTCCCCTTCATTAAACACACTAATATATGTGGACCTAGAGGAAGATGGAGAGGAGGAAGAGGGAGATGTGGATTAACTCAAATATGCTCATCCAACATTCAAGGATGGTGTCTCTACCACCTTCGATGAACTGAAAAAAAATACACATGGAGGAGGATCCCCAAACTATACAGATAACTGTGCCAATTCATTTTATTTTCTAGAGGAATATAATTCCCCATTAAATATTAATATATAATTATTCTCCTAGAATTATATATAAATTATATGGCTTGATCCTTATGAGGTCGCCCACCACCTGGGTCTTCCAGAAGACCATCATGGCTACATGTATGCTTTCTGGAGGAAACATATATCCCTTTCTACCAAAGTTAAAGAATAAGTTTATAATATCATTGAAGAAAAAATTATTAAAAATGTTTTGTACCCAAAATTTATTTCCAATATAGTCCTAGTCAAGTTGAATAATGGTAAAATCAAAGTTTGTGTCGATTTAAGATATGTAAACTAGCACTTTTCAAAATATGTCTTCCTAGTTCCAATTACAGAACTTTTGGTTGATACAGAAAATGGATATTATTCCCTCTTCTTCATGGATCACTATTCTTTTTATGATATAATCATAATGTCACATAAATATGAAGAATCCACTACATTTAGGGATCCCCAAGGATAATACTTCCATTTGGTGGTTCCCTTCATCCAGAAGAATGTTGGTGCTATATACTTATATCCCATCCACCACATCATTGAATCCTTTTTGGGAATGTCTATCGAGTGCTATATTGATGAACTAAAAGAAAAACATTAGCAACATTTGGAATATCTTACAAACCACGAGACAATTTTCCACAATCTTTGACAGAATATCCTAAAAATAAACCCCTTTAGTATTCTTTTGGTTTTACCTTAATAATGATTCTCATATTCATAGAATAGAATCATGGAATTGAGTTTGATTCAAAGAAGAAAATTCTATACATTACATTTAACATCCTAGAAACCTCAAATATTTGAGATAAATATTGGGATTCTAATCCCACATTCGGTGCTATGTAGGAAATTTTGATGGAAAGTGATTTCCCTTCACAAAGTTAATGATAAATTGGACCGTGTATCAGAATAATGATGTATGTCAATAATCATTAAATTGTATAACAAAATAATGAATCATGAATGAAAATAGTATCTATTATCATTGTATAACAATACTTGATATAGAGACTCATTATTAAGTTTCCAAGAAGAACTATCTGGTGTTAAAAAAATTCATGAGAAATTTGGGAACTACTTACAACATCATGATGAATATTTTTTCTCTCAAACTATACTAGTCAAGTAAATCCTCAACTGAAATATGTTAACATGACATTTTTCATGGTCAGTGGTCATCCTATCGTAGATTTTCATTTGGTTCGTATTATAGAATTAATTAAATTTAAAATAATTAGTATATTTCCTCACTGATCACCCTTCATTAGAAGACATGATTATGAATACTGAAATCCTAGATAATTAACGCCTCTTAGTTATATACACCTTTAGAACATGTGACATTTATTTTTTTGGAGTTTCCAAAATCCCATTGGTAAATTGAATGAAAGGCCCCAAGCTCAACAGAGTCAACATGGGAGGGATTAATGTTTCTAATATAAGCCTATATTGATTTATTATTTCTTATTATAATTAGGTTTTAGTAATAATGATGTCAAATATAAATAACTCATTAATGAATTATATTTCTCACTACATATTATTTTGGTCCATATGATCATCAATGGTGACAGAAAGTTGGTTGTCATAAAGTTCAATTGTGATTAATCTATTAGAAAAGAAGATCAAATTTCCCAACCTAGTTATGACCAAAGGATTGTGGTATAATTTCCATCAGAGGGAAAATTATCATAGATCCCACATTCACATAATGGTAATGTATATTCATTGGAAAATAACACTCTTAATTTGGAAGAATCAGATAGAGAAGAAAAAATCATCTGTATTTCACATCACAAATTGGTGTCATCTTTCCTTCATATTATAATGAAAGAGATCAACAAGGTAAAATATTCCCAAATCCAATAAAATACAATGAATTAATAGATTCTACCCCTATTGTGTTTCCTTTGGAGTGGGATTCTTCTTTCATACTAAGTTAGGAAAGAGAAAATTGAATGGCCCATAGTCAACATCATAATCTATGATAGTTAGGGTCACTAGAAGGCCCTCTAAAAACAAATATTTGATAGATTTTATCTCATATGTATTTATGGAGAATAAAATATCACTATTATTTGAGATGTACAAGCCAGTGCTTGTGGGTCCCACTAGTCAGGATCCAAGCCCTCTCACTAAATTAGGAGGCTTATATATTTCTCACCTTTGATGACACATGATTTCAACCAAAACAAAAAAAAATTGCATCCCTATGAAGTGCATTCCAATTTCATCCATCAACCCATTTAGTTTTTTCATAATTAAAAATAATCATTGCTATTAATTGAATAGGGAATGTATTTTTTGTATCACACCCTTCCACTAAAACCATGCAGTTTAAATATATCCTTACAACTATCAGATTTTTCTCTAAATAGGACGTAACAATATCCCTTAAAAATTGGGATATAAATAATTATTAATTTTATGAAGTCCAACATCATCATCAGTCTTGGTTTCACTCATAAAATACTAACATAAAATGGCACCAATTTTTGTTCCTATGAATTTAAAAGGATTAAATATGAGTATAACATTTAATCTAACCATTCATCCCACTATCATGTAGTTATGAATTGATAGATAGAGGTATTAAATAAAACTCTATCGAACATACTACAGAAAATAGTGGACAATGACAATAAATCCTATCCTAAAAAGATTCCACATTTCATGTGGAACTACCATACCACCATCCATACCGCTACATAGGTGATCCCAAATTTACTAGTATTTTTGATAGAATTAGTTTTTCTAAAAAAGCATGGTTTTCTTCCCTCTATGTTAAATTCTACAAAAAAATTGTACATAAGAGAATTGTACCAAATTTTTTGGAAGAATTTTAATTGTTGAATAAACAAATAATGAATACCTTGAATCATTTATATTTTCACCAAAACCATATAACTCAAACATTTAGAAAAAAGTATCTACATCACTCATTTCTTTTAATGGAACTGGTTTTTATCCTCAGGACCGCGATGATACTTGGGAAGAAACCATTGAAGTTTGATGAAAATTGGGAGGGTGCCCTTTTCATCAGAAAGGTATATTTCAATAGAGAATGTTCATCAATCCCCATAGATGGAGGGAGTATTGTTTCACAATCCAATAAATATTTTATCAAGAAATGTCTATTCTGATTAATGATAGGTTTTCCTAGTCATATTACCTAAAACACAATGTCACCATTTTTCCATACCACATGACATTAAAATGAATAAAATGGTCCTTGTTAATGGAATATAAAATGGATGAACCATTCTATTATATTCAAATGATTTTGAATTTTTTGAAAACTTCTTATTCACATGATGTTAATATAGAGTCTCATGCTATGCACCAAGCATTGGATGCCCTGAAAAAACTCCTAGGAAGCCTCATACAAAAACCATGGTATAATTTCATATGATATTATTTCCCAAATTCCTTGGAAACTATAATGTGTATGCCCCAAATCCTTTGGTGTCACCCCTTTTGAGAAACATTATTCCTAGATGAAATACCCTAAAAGGAACATTGATCTTTTTCACTGTGATGCATTAAACTGCTTGGTTGAGGTCTCTATTTTCATGACATCAAACAATGTGTTTTCTGACCTCACTATAGGGAACCTCTAATTTTGTTGGTGTCCTTCCACTCCACCATATGTATTTTAATAAAACATATGTGATCTAGGAAACCCTCACTATTCCTTGTTTCTCACCCTGAGTAATTCTCATGATGGCTTAGGAATATTGGTAAGGGCCTCCTCACAAGGTCGGGCCGATTTATGATTAAAATAATAGAATCATAATTTAAGGGTATTTTAAACAAATGGAATTTTTATAATTTTAAACCCTTTACCCTTTCTTCAGATTATTACCGCACATCCTTCCTACAAGAGATTAAACTGCATAGTCCTTATCCTTATAAAATGATGTAAAACTACAGGTTATTGTATTCCTCACCAGAGAGGACCACTATTCTAGGTGTTATTATCTCATTACACCCTAATTTAAGAACTACATGGGTCTTGGTTCTCATTTTGATGAGATATGTAATGATTCCCAAATACAATATCTTGGTCCAACCACAATATAATTAATGTTCACCCATCTTCATAGAACTACACGAGGATCAATTCCTTATTTGATGAGATACATAGTGTTTCCTAGATTCATCAATCAGGACCTAACTAGATAATAGAAAAAAAAATATCCCCACTCACCTATGAATGAGCCAGATTCAAATGGGGGTTTCGAGTGTGGGTCCTTATTTATTAAACCTGCTTTAAAAAAATCTTCACCCTACGTATTGACTAGACTTGTGTATGTAACACTATTAAAGAAAAACAAGTTGATTGATTTTTATCATAACGAGATAAGTAGATAAATATATATTCCTCATCCCAGATGCATACAAAAAAAATTTATATACCCCTTTCCCTGTGTATGAATTAAAATTAATGTATCAAATTTACATCTTCCCAAAACTATTTATAGATTTATTCTCATCTAATTGGATACATAGTAACACATGAATCCATAGTTTCTGTCTCATACATAAATAAAACATCAATTCTCTTATACTACATACGAGCTATCTCTATGAATAATATCTTCTATTCTGTCATGAAAAAAATTGTTCAAAATAAAAATAGCGTAATATAGACATTTTCCTTTTAAAATCACCCTTAATGTCTTGGGAACCTTATATCTCTATGATCTTATTTTGTACATTAGTGGAAAAATAATTTGACAACTAAATACACCTTTATTATGAATATTCATAATATCCCCATATGTGTCTCTTCATAATGTTTTCCTTAAATGTGGCCCCTCAACTAGAGGCATCTTTATTGTTTGGTTGAAAAAATTTTATCTCTATTCGCCATAATGACATTATAGTGGAAGATGGTTTTCAAATATAGTCTATGGTAACCCTATGATTGTTTCTCCTATGACACCCTTTCAGATACAAGTACCCCCAAATTCATGATTTAGGTCTTATTTTACTTACTTACCCTCATGTATGGGCTATGATGAAATAATTTTGGACACTTCCCCAAAACTATGTGGTTTGGTAGAAGGTGTATTATTAATAAGATAAAAATCCATGAAATTACCATTGGAACCAACTTGAAACCAAGAATATTCTCAATTTCCAAATAGTCTTATGATATCGTCTTATTTCTCACATCGAGCATGGATCATGTGAGTTTATAGTTTCTAAATGATTTTTTTATTTACAATCTCACACTATTCCACAAACAAAACCCATGAATAATAAGTATATCCTACTTGAACTAAGAATTTTTAGAGTGTCCTCCTCTGTATATTCATTCCTTACATAAAAGTCCAATCTATGTAGGGAACCTCTATCATTGAACTATGTAAGGAATTATTCTCTTACCAGTGAGATATGTAGTGATGCATGGGTTCCTTATTCTAGAAACATCTTCCAAAAAAAGTTTGAATTCCATTATATTTAATTAATCCCAACATGTGATCCCCTCAATGGAAACCCCATGAATCGAGAAAATTATATCCCTTCTTTAAAATAAAATTTGTCTAGAAATTTTTCCACCCATGAATAATACTAACCAAAATGCCTCCAATCATACATCATGGATGCATCCCCTTTTTCATAACCCATACACCATTATTATGGGAAACCTGTATTTCCACAAACCCCCCTTGGATACCAGTGATATGAATATCCAACCCTGAAGGAAACCTTTTTTTACATTGCATAATATCTTAGATGTGTCTATTTATAATGTGTTTCATAAATGTGTCCCATCAACTCGGCCCATATTCATTCCAAGTATTAGATTATTTAATTTTTATATAATAAAATAGCACCATAATGGGTTACTACTTTCAAAAAAGTTCTATGGAAATTACTTGAATAACTACCTCATGTTATCATCTCAAAATCCAATGCCCCCACAGTTGTGATTTATGATCCCCCTTAAATATGTTTTAAAATCTCCACACATATTACTCTAATGGGTATATGCTCAAGAGTAGTAATAATACTGAATCTAGGAAAATTAGTATCCTCTTCCTAAAATATTTCCCAAATTTCGAGGATATAAATATTTTTTCTCTAGGTTTCCAATTATTTCGAAGCCTTGGGGAATAGTTTCATGTAAGGGATTGATAATGTAGAGTGGTCAACCTTATGGATGTGGGGGGTTCAAGTTTCCACAACTTCTTCCTTGACATCATTGGTACCACTCCCCATGGATTAGGGGGCTTCTTAAGCTCCAATTGTGGAGATGAAGGCAAGTTTACAATTCAGATTATAATAAAAAAATATACCTCATCTATTTACTATGAAGAACTATCATTATTTCCACGCTAAAATTAATATGGTCTCAACATCCCATATACCCTTACTAAAAATATGAATTTAACATGAATCGAGTTAGTGGAACCACTTAGATTCTAGAAAAAAATTCCACCAATGTCAGATAAGCTATTTAAGAAATTATTTCAAGTGAAGATACAACTCTATGTCTAGTTAAAATGTTTTTCTTCCCATGGATGAAGTTCCATGTTTGAATAACAGTCATAAAACTTCTCCAAGTGTCCCACTCTATCCAAGACATGGGATATGTATCATCTTCAAGGAAAAAACATGGGGTGTTCATTCAGAATCCAGTACCATAAGGGTGAAACAAATGTTCTGAGTGGCTAGATCTTGGATTCTTAGCCTCTTCCATTTTGTCACATAGATGAGGGGTTTTCTCGATGAAATCCCCTTTCTATTCAAAACTACCTCGATTTCACACTTCTCTCTGTATCTTGAATCTGTCACAGGTGGGTGCTCAATAATGTGTAAAACTATTTTTAGCTGACCATTGGCATATGAGTGGATCCAAGATTTAACATAGAGCTTCACATGCACGTGATAGATGTTTGTGGGAGGGAGTTCAATTTGGGTTCCAATGTCCTCCCATGTGAATATAAACAAAATTTTATAGGAATCCATCAAATTATTTTTCATAAATGCATTGTTAATCAACATAGGATTGTTATTTTGGATGTAATGGAATTGAAACCCTAGTCTAAATGGTGAATACCCTTCACATATTAGTTTTTCATTGATTCTTTCAACTATAAAAGTTTCCATTAGAGAAATGTGGTACCATCACCATGTATTATCTCCAGATGAATATTTTTCTATGACACCAGTAAGAGAATAATAAGGGTAATATAAAAAATGGACATGATAGTTGAGTCTATTAATTGCATAACTTGGAACCAATATCAAAGTGTAAACCCTGCTTATACATGTTAATTAGGTCCTTATCAAGAATATTGAATTAGATGGTTGTTGATAAACTCATATCCCCCTATGTGATTTGTTATCCATCCCGTGATTAGTTGTTATGGGCCTACAAGCTAATGAGGATCTTCCCATGATAATCAAACCAACAAAATTATATATCTATGAAAATATTAGGACTGATATTTTGATGCATCTCCCCATCCACTAACTAGTGCACAATTATAAGGGTTCTAACAATGACACCATTTCTTGATTCACACTATCCTATTAACCAAATGATTAAATAGATTTCCTATAAATAATCTAAGAAAACTAATACATCACCCCCAATCGGTGAAATTTAACACCGTTGATCAAAGATACCTTCTTTATGTGTTGGCCAAAAATCCCTAGTGCACCTCTGAGTGATATGAGTTCACACATCCTCAATCTTCTTGAATTGGCATCATGACCATTTTTTGTAAATTAATGGGATGTTTATATTTGGATGATGCTTAACATCAATAAGATTATGTTCTATGTTAAGTAATTCCATTGAAATTAGAGAAATTCTTTATATATCATACCAAACTGAGGATGGAGGAAGAAACTCATCATGCATATCCCCCATGATAGGAACTCTCATAATCAAATGAATGTCCCAATGGTTTATACCCACATCACTGTGAACCAAATATAATTTATTCGTATTTTGGATCCACAAGATGAGATTATTAGGGTTGAAAAAAAAAATATTATTAAAAAACATTTATGGTAACTAGATATAATATTATAGTCCTACGACCTTCAACTCATCCTTGAAATCATCATAGCATTTATGATCCCAAAATGGAAACACCCAATATAGATTGAATGAACCACAAGGTTGAATATCCCATTTCTATGATCATACCATATTTTTATTGACCATCAAATTTATCATAATCTAGTGATAGAAAAGGGTATATGATTTTCTATCTAGTACCTCTCCCTCTTGTGATAATGTGGTATAACATAAAAGAAACCCCTCAAAGAATTGTTCATATACATAAAACCCCTTCACTGAGATAGGTTTCCAAGAATAATTTCTATAATTTTTTATCCAAGCTATGGGTTTAGTTTTGTGATGTGCCATAAGGATAAGTATGCCATAGAGTAGTCTAAATCCATCAAGGGGGTGCCTATGTGAGACAAAATACTTTTTCTAACCAGAACCCATGAGATCCACTAAGAACTGATGATGTTGGATAAAATTATATTTTGTAACATCATCAATTAGTTCGATGATTAATTTCA
Organism: Viscum album; assembly: GCA_963277665.1. Lineage (NCBI taxonomy): Eukaryota > Viridiplantae > Streptophyta > Magnoliopsida > Santalales > Viscaceae > Viscum > Viscum album. The sequence goes on along the minus strand of OY728119.1, from coordinate 1,855,998,516 downwards.
TCCTCTAATAAGAAATGTAAAAAATTAAATCAGGATCTATTTTATCCCCCTAAAAAAACAATGTTAGAAAAATCAGTTTCCATTTTATACTCTAATATCTCATAGTGTGTTCTGTGAACTATATATCATATAAAATGAACCACGTAATAGCTAAAATTTCTAAGAAAAATTTAAAATTTCCATGAGAAGATCGTTCTATAGGAAAGTGATTTAATTATTCAGTGGGAAACCATATCACTGATGGAAAAGATTCAGTATATAGATAATTCATATTTAAAGATATATATATATATATATAGTGAGTTATGGAAATATTCAAGATTATGGAAATTATAATGTAACCAACAGTTATATAGGGGGAAATGTGTCCTTCTTTAACCATTTTACATGTGTTGGTCCTCATAGGGGTCCCCATGCACCCCACAAATCATTTAACTAGGATTGCTTCTTCCTTGAAATTGACTCTATTTCATGTCGATCAGACCCCATTATGAGGGGGTGCATTAGATGGCCTCAATAATGTCCCCAATTATAGTGATAAATCTTTTATAAATTATTTAAAATAAAAAATAAAATTGGATAAAAAATTCTTGGTGTTAAAATTTTTAAAGTAAATAGATACAAAAAAAGTGGTATATCCCTTCTATATATAAAACACGCTATGTGGGAGCACAGCCCCCCATGGCACTCCAACAAATAAAAAAGATTTTTCAGGGTGATGTAGTAATGATATGACCCCCTGTAAAGAAAATTATATATTTATGGAGAAGATGGTGAAATGAGTCCCCAATGGAAAATGATTTTGTTTTTTCTTTTGTCGTGTGAGGAATTAATTTCACAGCCACACAAACGGAAATAATTTATAGGGAGAAGTGGTAATTCAATTCTCCAAGCAAATGATTTTATTCATTTTTATCATGAGGTGTCATTTTCAACACCCCATAAACAACTAATCATTTTTTAACACTGCTGATATCACTAACACCCTAAAAAACCATTATAGATTATGGTTTTATTACTCAATAATATAGAATCAACTATACAATTTGTCCGACCTTCCATCCTGTGAAAATAGTTATTTAACGTGCCTATAAATACTTGGTCATCAAATGAAAGTAAGAAAAAATAAAGGGAAGATATATGTACAGAAAATTAAGGAAAAGGAGAAGACTTATATTGGTAATTAACATACTAAATAACATAAGGGGGACACACAAAAGGGATCCTTCATGATTGGACCTACCTAGAATCCATAAATTGTCCCCCTGTGCCCACATAGGAAGCCCACTACGAAGTAGTCCCCTTCATAGAGAAACACCGTTTATGACACCTAACCACAAATAGAAAAGTATATTATACATAATTGAGTATATTTAGGGTATGTTCCCCATCAATCCTTGCATCCCTCATTCCATGTTGTGTTGGGCCCCATATTTCCACCATCATGAACTGTCCAAAAGTCATCATGTCCCTCATACCAAAACCCATGAATTACTTAATTATGACCTCCAACTCAGCTACCAGATTCATTTGTAAAAGGGATAGGACAGACTCGAGTATCCCCCATGTAATCATACATTCCCATAGTAATAGAAGTCAGGCATTTGTCCTCCATGTTAGGAAGGATCCACAGAATGCCTATAATATTTTTTTCCCATCGTAATGAGGATCTCAACCTTAGGCATGGAGGTGGATGGATTATAGGGACGATATTGGAAATTAGTTTCTTAAAATGTAGAGATAATCATATGATAAGATCTCATTATCATCATCCAAATGACTATCCCACTCTCTTCCACCATTCCAAAGGGAATCCACTTGGGAATCACCTATAGAGTAACCCATAGTCTTTCTTATGGTACATCCCCAACCTTCCAAATGCTCACCATCATCCTCTAGAAGGTGAATGAGTCTATCCAAACTATCATATCATCCAATTACTGTTGTTCTATAACAAGTATTACTCCTCTAGGATTAGAGGTTATTTGTGATCATTTCATCATCAAGATCAATTCTTCTTTGGTCCTACAACTTGGAATAGCCCCCAAACATGTTATTACCCACTCAAAGGGCCATATTCAAAGAAATAAAAAATTCAATTGGAAATGTTTTGGGTGAAGAAACCACTTGGAACTCCTAATCAATTTAATATCAAACTACTCAAAACTATGTTGCCCTCAATTCATGACCAAACCACATACATAAAAAGCCTCCCTAAGGTTAAAACATGATACAATAGACTCACCCTAATCATCTCTCCTCAATACTCCCAGTAGGTTTATATCCAAACTATAGAGCTATATTTCTTTTGGGTCCCCCAGCACCATAATTATTTTTCCATATTCCCAATGATATCATATCCAAACAAGGATTCTACTTTTCGTCCAAGTCCCTAGGGCCATTTTGAAATAAGTCCCACAATAATTTTTTACATCCACTTTCTCTTATACCTCTTAACCACATTACATTAAACTTCATGGCCTAGTCCTTATGACGTAACACGAAAAGGTAGGATGCCTCCTGTTAAGTGTCACCAATTTATGTGGGTTCTGATTATTAGCATAAGTATATATAATAATATTCTATCATGGGATCAATCACAAAATAAATAAAATGTGATCTCAATAAATGATGAAAAATTCTAGATCACCTAACTATGTGGATGAAAACTAGAATCATAAAAAAAACAACATAAACAAGATGGAGAACCTCTTATACATATAGATTTTTCATTCGATGGATAGTCTTAGATATATATATATATATATATATATATATATATATATATTTGTGTGTGTGCGTGTGTCGTTTCCCATCATCGAATGTCTATAACTGAATTTTAATACATTATGGAGACTAGTTAAATATTTTTAATTTTAAAAGGGATTGATGAATATGTCCTAAATCTTTAAGAGAGTCTCAGTGTCGGATACAATTACCCCGAAAAGGGTCTGATGAGCCCAAAATCCCATCATATTGGCCAAATTTGAGTTTTTAAGTGTCGTTGATTGAGTTTCCCAATTACCACCTACCTTTATAAAGTATATCAATGTGAAATCCTGGATATGAGAGTCATTACATGTTATTGGTTCCATGAAAAAAACCATTGTAAACCTCTTGATAATGGATGATGAAACAATTATCACATATGTGTTCTTTATTTACTTTTGTATTATCATGACATCATAAACTATTTATGATCTTATGACTATTTATGTTTGTTTATTATGTTAGGGATGGATTATTTCTACTGTCCTGTTATTATTCATTTGGTTCATTACTATTTCTGAAGCATTATTATTTATAATTTACTAATTTTCTTCACTCAAATAAATAGGCTTTATTCTCCCCACCATACCAACATATACCTTCACTATTATTTGGCAGCCTCTAGAATATGTGGAGGCATTTTTGAGGTCATGTGTCCCATTATGTATGGTTAAATATCAGTAAACTGGGCCTCATATGTCAAAATGTGGTATTAGAGGTTTTTATTTTCCACTTTAATACTATTTTGGGACGACCAAATGGAGACTAGGAAGTGTTATAACATGGTAATTAGACATTTAATGGTGTAGCTAACCCATGTGTAAGGTAAAATACAAGTTATATGGGATGATAATCTTTATTCAATATTTCACTAGTTACAGTAGCTCTATTATCACTATTGTGTGTCACAAATTAATTATAATACTATGTTTTACAAAATCTCACCCCAAGGTCGTTATGTAAGGGAAGAATTGCCTCATGCATCATAATAGTCACATATGAATATATTTTTCCTGCATATTCCATGTCATATTAATTAAGTTTCATGTTCCTTATCATATGTACATTGATTTTTATATTCATAATTTACTAACATTTTTTGAATGAAAAAAGAAGGAAATAATTGGTTATGTAAATTTAATTCATCAACCTAGACATTTCTCCAACATAACATAACAATGAAACTTTAACTAACATATTATTACATGTATAATACATGGATCATTAGTTACCTGAATTCAAATGTTATTTGGTTGTGATTAGATGGATGTGAATTTTAATTTATAATCATTTGGTATCTATAAATTAATAATGGTTATCCAAATAATCAATCTATTTTATATGAACTCATTGAATCATCATACTACATGTAAAAGGCTTGTTTCAATTATGTGTAGGGTAAGATTTAACATAAACAATAAGGATTTATAACTTTTCAATGATAATTCATCTTACTAAACCATTATGTATATATATAATTTCACTAAATTCCAATGGAATTGATTTATTTTAAATTGGGATTTCAATTACAACTTAAAGGTAGTTTTCCTCTATAACATGGAATTAATTCCCCATAAAACTATACCTTTACAATTAAAATAATTAAATATTGAGTTGGATATTGACCCATGAAATAGAATATTGGTTTGAGTATCACTTATATTTAGGTGTATGTGCCTATCCTTGTTTCTAATTAGTAATCATTAATTCCTTTAGTCTATTTTTAGGCATTCACTTGGAGTTGTATACATATTCCTCCACTATTTCCTTAGGTTAAGCACCAAAAAAATGTTGATGTCCACGATCCTAAGGTGGTGGGAGCTATTCTTCTAGTAGTTCCACCAGTAGAAACTCTAGTTGTACAAACTATTATACATCTAATGAGTGTCAGTGATCAAATAAATGATAGTTTTCTATGGCTAGTACAGTCTATGTAGATATCTTCATGACCAGTGATGACTATTTCAATGTTGACAAGGGAGTTGCAACAGTAGCACCCACCTACTATTTCATGGTAAGGTTGTCCTAATGCCAATGAGTCGTGGATAGAAGATATAATATCAATATTTTAGAAGCTAGAGACACATCGGTAAATGAGATTAAATATTTCATTGTACATGATTCATGAGTCTTCAAAGTGATGTTCGTATTATCTTACTCAGATATATCAACAACCTAGAATGTTAGAGATATATTTAAAAATTAGTTTCTATGAATAATTATTCATTTATATGATGAGAGATGGATAATATTTGTAACTTAATCAACCAAATTAGGTTTCAATTTTTTGATGGATTACTCAACTCTGTTCACTGAGCCTTATAGATTTGTTACAAATTTTTCTGATGATGAGCGGTCAAGTGGGAGACTCTTTGAGGATGGGATCATGAATTCCATCTATTCTCATGTGAATGTATTCCAAATAGATACCACCTCTATGATAATGAAAAAAATATCCTATAAAAAAGAAAACTGTGAGGGATTATAATGGTACAAATAATATTGGTTCAACAACAAGGCATAGAAGTGGTTCATGCAATGGCAGGAACATTCTCCTAGAGATTTCTCAGGAGGGAAGTGGTTGTCAGAGTGTGCATCCTAGTTGTTTTTCTAGTATAACATTATTGATGAAGTAAAAGGAATAGGAAACACTAGTATACTAAAAACCCAGTTGAGTGCTTATAATATTGAAGAATGAGCTGTATTTAGAAATTTGGAAGGACCATATCGCCAATTCTTAGTGGAATAGGATCTACACCAACTTTGAATTCTGGAGTGGGAATAGTGGATCCATGATAGGGTGGAAGTCGAAGTACCATTGGATATATAATTTGTGGGGGTGGAAATAGTCAAGGAATACATAAATAATATTTTTAGAACCATAATAAAAGAATTTATCTGGGATGTTAGGTTATAGATCAAGGTCATGGATCTAGATAGTGACATGAAAGACATCCTACACCTAATAAACAGTGTTTTAGTCCATCTACAGAAAGAGGTATGATCTTAGTAACATTGAATTTAGTATCCTCTTTATTATATAAAGGATATTGACAATTTTGTATACATGTGTATATCATAGAAATTCATAGACTCGAGATATAGTAGTTTTGTTGGGAAATGTATCCTAATATTCTATTAGGAGTATGATCAAAAAATGTTCACCTATGGAAGGATTGTCCCCTCAAGATAGGTAATTAACATTTCTTATGGAATATTTTTATACATGAGATGAAGGAAATTGTCATAATTCTTGATATGGACTATTTGGTACCATATTTATACAATTATGATTTTTATCATTTTATCTTGTATTTCTTATCACCTAAGAGAGGTCATTAGGTTCACAGGGGTGAATGGGATGTTTAGGAAAATGGAGCTAGACTAGAGCATCACAAGCTAGGATAAGTATCAACCTAGATTACAAATATTTTTATCTCTGATCATGAAGTATGAAAGGATATTTTCCCTAAGTAGTGGAACATTTGAAAAATGAATTTCCTAAAATAACACCTAAGAGAGATATAGATTTAACTATTGATAATGTTTTAGGAGTGGAACTGATGTTAATAACTCTACACTGAATGGATCCTACTGAGTTTCCAGAACTCAAGAGGTAGTTAGAGAACTGGTAATAGAAAGTAATATAGAAACCAATAGTTATCCTTTGGGTTCACCAATTATTTTTTCCAAGAAGGTGGATAGTACACTAATGTTGTGCATTGATTAATGGAAACTGAATAATCTTATAGTGAAAACTGATAAGCACATCTTGTATAAATGACCTATTTGATCAACTCCAATGATCTATAGTATTCTCAAACGTTGAATTAATATTATACTATACTTAGGTGAGAGTTACACCCATTAATATACCATGTATTCAATTATGAATTAGGTAAGGATCAAATGAGTATTTGGTAATTTCATTCAATCTATCAAATGTGAAAGATATATTTATGGCCATGAAAAATCAGGTTTTCCACCCATAATTAGAATTATTTTTGTTCATTTTCATGTTATATATCTTGGTGTACTATGATATTTTACATGATCATTCTAAAAACCTGGAAATAATAATAATTATACAAATATATCATAGATTCTATTCTATACTCAAAAAATTACATTTCTATATTGGAAAAGATCACTTCCTATGTCACATTATATAAGAATTATGGGTGTTTATGGATCTATAAAAGGTGAGATCCATTGTTTCTTAATAGAAAACCAATAATTTATTTTATATATAGGTTTTATAGGGAATATCATATTAATATCATAATTATATTTTGAATTTCTCACTCCTTGCAGAACCTCTTATAGGCCTGACTATGAATGGTGTAAAATTCTCATTATCAAAATCTTGTGAGAAGGAGTATCAGAAATTTATAAGAATTTTGATATGAGTGCTTACACTAATTTATTATGAGCCTATAAGTTTCTATAAATTTTTATGGAATATCCAACATCAGAATTGGAGTAGTTATGATGTAAGATCAATAAGTTAGAATTTGTGTCTTGCTAGTTGAGGCCTCGTGAACATAATAACTTGATGTATGATTTTGAGTTTTAGCTATTGTGTGTGCCTTACATACCTGGACACATTATCTGATTTGAGAATTTTTCATGGAATACATGGGCCATAATGGTATCAAATATATATTTTCTAAGCATTAATTGAATATCTAATAGTGAATATAGGTTAAATAACTTTATTACTTAGGCTTTTACATTTCCTATATGTCAGGGAAAGGTAATGTATTTTATGATGATTTTAATTAGAATGCTCAAATAAATATTATTTTAGAAGCTAGTAGTGATTGAATGTTGGTGGATCTTTATTATAAAAATAATCTAGAAGTTTAGAAGTGTCATGAGAAGACTTTAATGTGTATTTATCGGTGAATTCATCACTTCTGGATCAAGTTAAGAGGAGTTAACATTCAGATCTAGAAGGCTTGATCCATATGGATTATTCTTCTAGATATTTACCTCACTAGGTTAGATTATTTATAAATATTGTATTATTCATATCCATAGGAATGTATTGGTACTGATAGATATGTAAGAGGAGGTGATGCAATAATCTCACACATCCAGCTGGTCAGTACATTCCAAACTCACTATGATGTATTGGTACATATTCCACTACTATTGGTAGCCCAAGATGAAAAAATATATATATTATTCCTTATTACTTAATGTTCCACCTATAATTTCATAAATGCAGAACAATAGGGGCCTTCTGTCCTTCTACATCCATTTCACATTCTTTAGTTGAAATGGGATGACATCACTATGGATTTTTTGACAGGATTTGTGAAGTTTCCCTTAGGCAGTGACACCATATGGGTGATCGTGGGTAGACTGATGAGGTTCACCCACTTTCTGCATATTTGGTATTCCTTCATAGTGGTCGATCATAGGATACTATATGTTCAAGAGATTATACACCTTCATGGTGTTCCACGTACCATTATATCAAATAGAACTGATTGGTCAACTTCTTGGTTTGGGAAAGGGTTGCAGAAGGCTCTTGGTTCATAGGTACTTCTATGTATAACCTACCACCCTCTAACTAATGGTTAGTTTTAATTTACTATAGATGTACTGGAAAACATTATTCAAGCATGTGTCCTTAATTTTTAATGTTATTTGAAAAATCACTATCCCCTTACTATTTTTCCAATAATAATAATTTCTATGAAACCATCCTAATGGATCTATACGAGTCACTCTATAGTAGTCTCTTATATTTTCTTATATGTTGGATAGAGGCGGGAAATGAAGCATAACGAGACTATGTCTCATAAAAATGACATAAATGTAAGTTCAATTGATCAAGAAAATAATGGTTATGGATTAGTCTTGATAGAAGTCATAATTCGATCATCATCGTTGACTCTTGGAGTTTTGGTTGGGGATCTGGTCTACTTTCCAATTTTAGCTACATTACATGATGTAAGGATTCATTTACAATGTAAGAAGCATCATCAATTCATCATAACATTCAATATTTTTGGAAAATTTCTAACTAGTAGCATGTCAAATAACTCTCCCTTGGCGGCAAGGGGCTATTCACACTGTATTCCATGTATCCCTGCTCCACCATTATCACTTTGAACCATATCATTTTTTATCTAATAGAAATTGAATTGGAGGATAATGATTCTTTTAAGGATTATATAGTTAGATTCCTTGATATTAGAATGAATAATTTCAGTGGTAGAATAGTCCATTTGGTTCATTTTGTATATAAACAAGTCTATATTCAGCAAGATATGTGGGAGTGGGAGCCCAACATAAGTGCTCAGTGGCCAGATTTATTCTCGGATGCCTCTCAACGACCCATGGAAGTGAAACTCATGGTGTATTTTTCTTAAATAATAGAGGTTTTCATATCTCAAATTTTAATTGAGGTATGGAACCTTTACATATCATTTTAAACGCCTTATTTTATCCAAATGAAGTTTCAAAATAATTAAGGATGGTTTAAGGATTGTTTGATCTTGGTTTGGGTCTGAAGTTTTTAGGCTAAAAAGGAGGAGGCACATGGTTTGAACATAGTTGTCACATTTTTATTAGTAATCATTAACCTATTCTATGTGGCCCGAATAGGGTATAGAATGGTTTCTCAAACAATGAAACATGGGATACATGACTCTGAGAAGCTAATAATTCAATATAGATGCATCTTATAGGGTTTGTAAATATCTTTTCTTTCTATGTGTCTAGACCAGGAAAGGTATGATTTTAAGGTAGATCCAAATTTCTGTTTTATTATTGGGTTGTCTAACCATATGCATTTGTCATGTGATGGGTATGAACCTGGATAGAAGGTAAACACATCATGGGACTGGTTTTCCAAATTATGTAGACAAACCATGCACCCCATTAAAAATATAGAATTTAGGATTTTGAACCTATTTACCTTAACGTTAAATATTCCCTTTCTCCTCAAAATTTATGCATAATAGACTAATATGGAATATATTCCATCATTCCTCTTATATGACATAGAGTTTATCCCTTATACAGAATATGATCCATTCATCATCAATTTCATTAACTCACCCTTGTTATGTATAAAACTCAATTTACTTATTGTAATGGTTTACCTCACCGTCTTGGGAATCATTTCCATTTGACCTAATATGCCTTATTTGTAGGGAATTTTTTTGGGTTTCCATTTTTTCTCAATCCACCTCAAATATGAGGTTGATAGAGTATGAAGAGTCTACTTCATTGATATAGTATGTGGTCTCCAAAAAATCCCTAAACTTATCACCCCTAATAATGTTTTATGTTATTGTATAAGATTTTCATACCACATACTTCCTATAAATTGTGTAAACCATTAAATTAAAAACCTAGGAAGAGACCTAAGCCTTCTTGGAGCCCACTTGACACCATTAGAGGTTGGAAACCTAAACCCAAAACACCCATTTGGGTGTGTTGGGCCTAATGCTAACGTAATATTTTACTTGAATTAAACTTATCATATGGAATTGAGTAATTGAATTGATTGAATTTTGAAATAAATTGGGTATCCACTTGATGTTATTCTTAAGTGTCAAATTATTCTTTTATATGTAACCAAACCACCATGTTCGGTGTGTTGAATATTTTTAATTTCAAAATATGAATTTAAAACGAATTGTAGGATATTCTAAATGGAATGTGAACTTGAATAATGAATTGACTAATTTATCTAAAACTAATATAGACCTTACACTTAAAGGTATGGAGTGACTTTATCTATATTAGATTCTTGAGGGAATTCATTGATCCTTCAACAAAGCCACTCTGATTCATTGATTAATTTCAGTGAGAGTCACCCATCATGGATTCTATATTTGTCTTATTGATAACTTCTTCGTATTATTCTAAATATGCATCCCCTTAACTTGTAAAACATGAAAATATTGGATAATAACCCTAGGTTTGGAATGATGTCATCAAACAAGAGATGGATCATATTATCTATTTGGATCCCAATTATGTATTCCTTAAGATTATGTAGGATTTGTACATGGGCTTAGCTAAAATCTTTTATGGTGGATTGAAAAGTCTCTATCCCTCTAATTACACTCAACCCTTAGCAGACATCATGGTTTATGACTATGATTGGGATAGGATATCTTAGCCACATACCTTTGGTAAATGACCAATTAAAAGTCTTATCCTTAGAGACATTCTGTTTAGGGCGTAGTAGGTATTTTTAGCTTAGTATCCCATGAAAAACATAGTTTTGACATTATTTCAATAATATTTATTATATTTAATTATTAATTATAATTATACACTGTTATATTTTATATTCAGAAATTATATTATAATTAGACACCATTGATGGTGGATAAATAATTTTTACATGCACCCTATTTAGGCAGTCATTTAGTACTAAGAAAAACTTCATGGATGCCGAAAGGGACAAAGGGAAGTGTCTATATATGGATATGTGATTTCTGTTTTAATGTAGAATCATGGAAATAGGACTAATTTATTACTCAAAATTGTTCTGGGGATATTCTTTTGTTATTTTTATTCTTTCTATATATGTGATCATATATGTCGGACATCTTCACTTTTGTATAATCATGAAATCGTATCATGTATATGATACTCAAATTATTTTTTCATGTTTTTTATTATTTGGATGGTTTATTCTCGATATCCTATTCTTATTCAATTTATACTTTACTATTTTTGTGACTTTATTTTTTATAATTTACCACTATGCTACACAATGATAATGTGTGTATAGTCTCACCATCATACCACCATATATCCCCACTTCATGTTGGAAGCCTCTCGTGGTCGAGGAGGCATGCTTAATTCCATGTGACCCGTCAGGTCCAATTAATTATGGGTGAAATGGGAATGGTATTTCACACATAAAATTCAATGAGATTCCACTATAATCTCAAGACATCCAAAAACATAATTAATTATTAAACGTGATGGAATATAATGAATTTAATTTCAAAAAATTCTAATTAATTTATTTCGAATGTCATCGATAATATTTAAATAACATTAGATGAATCAATGTTTGGATCCTTCACTATAATGAAACATGAGAGTGGATACCATATTAATCGTCAACAATTAAGGAATTTTCAATGTGAGGTAAATCTTATTATAATCTATTTATAATTTAAATTTTAAAAGATCCTCTTTATGAACATTTTTGTGTTCCATTCATTATTATTTTCATATTTAACTATTCAACTGGCATAAACAATTGTTAGTAGCCAGTACAACCAATTATATTTCACCTTAGAACCATTAAGTGATACTAGAGAGGGAGAATTTTAAATCATAATTATTTATTTTTTTAATCTATTTCATTTTTAAAAAAATATTTTATTTCCATTTTTTTATTATTTCAATTTAATTTTTGGGATAATGTTTTTGTTTGAATTGATATGAGCAAGAACATGACAATAATAGATAAATAATTCTCATAGATCCCATCTGATCATGCCATGGAAATTTAAAATAGGATACAGTTACATTAATTTTATCAAAAATCAAATAGTATGTACCATTATAACCAAAAAAACATGGGTTGAAACAATCATAGAAGACTATGTGGGTGTGTGGTATATGATGTCAACATATGCTGAATAATCACCATTAGATAACACAAGGTTGAAAAGATGTATATGGTTTATAGATGGTGTGCACAATATATAACAACACATAGATTTTCACCCCCATTTAATTGTAGAATCAATGTAGTTAACATAGGAAACATATAACTATAATACACAATGTGATGACTGGAAGTTAAGAAACATGAAAACATGTTCTGTATAAAACGTGTTTTGGGGTGTACAGGTCATTTAACATGTGATCTCACACACAAAATACACACTGAGGCCCTAATAATGTTGTGTGGGTGACCAATAATGAATTACATGATGCGTATCTAGTAATACATGCAATTTAATTATATTAAACTCATGAAAAGAACATACCAGGATAGGAATATCATGTGAGTTATCATGTGTATAAAGTAAAAGTAAAACTAAGCTTTAGGGCATGTAGTTGGTTGTACACACTTTACAGTAGGATTTTTCTACACCAGGTATATTACATTTTATATTTTATTGTCATTTCAAATGAAATTGTTCAATAATTGTTTTCCAGTTAATTATATATGTGGATGATGTGTATGGTTTTCATACACAATGTGTGCTTCATTGGCATCACTAGATCTTCACACCATGTATATTTATGGAATGTAATGTGTTTATACACATAATTAAGACCATTTGAATTGGACTATGGAAAAACACACAAATCTAGAATACATGTCAAGAGAGTACATATTATATGAAAAATACTATACCCAATATATGTCACATGCCAAAACAAGTGACATTACATTCCGTGTAATTTTTAAACTACGAAAATCTGTTTAATAAATCACTTAAATTTATATTCAATGTTTGTTCTAGTATATTTCATGTATATATTAAATTAAATACTAAATTTTATCTATGCTTGAGTGTATAAACTATGTAACTGATCAATATATGTCATGTTAAAAGTAATTTATAATTAAAATTAATTAATTTAACATAATTAGAATTATAGTGTATGGGAACCTCTATGATTATCTGTATATAAAACTAAGAAAGTGAATTAATTAATTAATAAGATTATTAATTTATTAATTCACAAAATTTACTTAATACAGAACTAACTGAAATGAATGTTAGTACGTAGTCATTTCATATGGTCAATTGTCATGAACTTGAAAGACCAATGTAAGTGTTTGAATACTATTTAATTATTTATTACGTACATTTTTTAATAATTATTTTTATTAAATTAAATATCATTATGTATGAATCACCTATTCAAAGATTTTTATGTGTGGGCCTACATGTCCATGTATTATTTTTTTAACCATTACCCTTAGTTCCCCTCACTTGTGAACAAGGAGGAAAATATAAAGGATGAAGCTCCAAAAATTTATAGATGTTTAATAACCAAATTTGGGTATGAACCCATCAATTAGATATATTGATTTGTGGAGGAATTCTATAAATCAATATAGGTATCATTTAAAAAAAATTCCCTTAAGACAATATTGGTTTAAATTTTTCTATATAAACCAAATAGTATATAAAATCTCTTGATTAAGTCCCTTTTTTATTTAATTTACCATACCATGGTTATTTATTCACACGGCACTTTTTTATTTGATGATTATATATGTTCATATAATTTATAAAAATAACAATCATGAAGGGTGGAATAAACTAAAATTATTATTGTTAAATTATTTTCTCAGGCATTGTTAATTAATTAAATTAAATAAAAATAGTATTAATAATCATATGAAACATAAAATAGATAATATGTAATCGTCATGTAAATAAAAGCTGTGAATGAAAATATTAATTCATATACCTCATTTAATCCTTTGTGTTAAGATAAAACCATATTTAAAGTGTTTATTTGGTGAATTAACCATAAAATTATAGGATTTTATTTCTAAATAGACAAACCTAATTAATAACACATGGGATCCTAGAAGAGGGGATTTTTGGGGGGAAAGACCATAAAATTCTAGGACCAGTTCCATTATCTTAATACCAAAAATATCCCAAAGACATTATTGTCTATCTCAAAAGAATCTAAGGGAAATTCCATATCCCCATTTGAAAAAATCATCTGATTTCATCAAGGAAAGAACTATTGAATATCTAAAAATATCTAACCATATAGGGAAGACAAAAAACACTATAGACCTCCTCCCTATGATGACATATTAATAATATATGAACATATATGCTAGATCACCCATTACAAATGTTCTATCATCCCATTTTTTCTAGGTACGTCTATATTGAGTTTTTTGATGAAAATATTTAAGTTAGGTTTTATTTTCTTCTTTATTTCTCAGTATTCGATCAATTTTCTTTTTGGGTGAATATCATTTTCTAGGTAGATTGAAATAATGTTTACATATGTATTTTTATTTAAATTAATTAAGTCTAGGTATAAATGTGTCAAATAATTCTGATGGTTATCTATGGGATTGGAATGATTAAGAGGTGGTTTCATGTATTTATACAGAATTTGGGTATGATTTATCTACTGGACACTTTGACAATATGGATATGTTTCCTGACATGAACCTTTTTCAGAGAACATGTTGTGAATAGGTTCATAGTGTGAAACATTTATACACCTTAAAACTTGTTCAGGTCATATAATGGTTGATCATGGGTTTGTAACCTGAGGTAACACATTTTTTTAATTAATTTTTATATAAATAAATTCTTGTTTTAACAGGTTTCGCATCATGAATATCATGGGAGGGTTATTTTTAATCCATGGTGTGTGTAATATTTTATTTCATCCACCATGAACCATCCTCTCTTGAACCCTAGGTTGAATCTATGTGATTTTATAGTAATTCATTCCTTTACAAACATCTCGGTCTAGTGTTTAATCTCTATTGAGTCAACTCACTTTGTTTGTATTCTTTTTTAAGATATCATCCATTATATTAGTGGGTTCTTATGACTAATATGAATCATGTTTAGATCTCAATGTTTTTATGATCTAGGTGTTTGGTGTAATATTCATCACCATTGTCCATTATTTTAATCCCTATCTGATAGATTTTATTTGAACTCAGGATAAATTTAGGTGGTCAAGAACAAATCCCTATAGTTTGTTTCTAATTTTTTAAGTACATGCAATATTATCTGATTGCACTAACACAACATGTGTTTTTACTAATGGAATAGTGGGTTATAATAATCATGTGTTCAGATGACTCCTTGGATTATTTTAGATCTAATAGTGTGGATACATGGATTTTGGATCCCTATAGGGTGAGCCTAACCTTGACCAATAATGAACTAAATATTGGCTTAAAATGAATTAGAAAGACATGAAACCTTTGGTGATTTTTGCGATAGGATCACATGGTAAAATGAATTTTTTTAGTTATTGGAATGACTATAGATAATTTAATATGATATTATTTTATACACTGTAATGTAAAAGGGTTAAGATAAAACTTGAATAATGAAAGGGTTTTTCAAGATAAAATATAATATGATGAACTGACCGTTATGGGTCCTGATTTATATTGAGTTATTTCTTTCCATTATGAATTGTGTTGTATCTTTTTTTGAAATAAATATATATAGGGGGGATCAGTTATACTTTAATACTTATAGGTATTATCCCTTTTTTAATGATTATAAAACATTCATGGATTAGTTATACTAAAAAGATTATATACAGATTTTATCAGAGTTATTCTAAAATGATTATAAAGAGGACTTGGTTCGATTTTGCTGAAGTAATATTATAATGGTCTTGGCCTAGTTATAAAAAAATGATTATATAGAGGACTTGTTTCTATTATCTTAAATGATTCTATAGAGGGATTTTCCTAGTTATATGGTTATTCCATGAACTAGGGGATTATGTTGGAATGGTAATTCCACATGACCAGAATTATTTTGTACGGTTCCAAGGAAGGGTAATTGTTATATTGTATTAATTATTTAATTAATTCAACTGTTTATCATTTTATATCAATCAGATAGTATTAGAATAATTTTTTTACATGTAGTGGTGTCGACCTTCTGATTTCTACTCATGCGCTATTTGGGAAGATTTTTGGTTCTTGGAAAGATTGTGTGGATGTAAGTTTGGACTAAGTAAAAGGCTATTGTTGTTGATTTTTACATTCTATAATGGTTAGAGTTTAGAGATGGGACTAATATGTCATTCAAGACTAGGGTATTTTGTTCTTTAGTTTGAGTTATTTATTTCTTTTTTTTCTTTTATCAATATGACTTCCAACATGAAATTTACTTACATTTTAACCTAAGATTACATGGTTCATTATTATTTGGTTTACACAGTTCATCCTGTATGTTCTAGTTGTATGATGTATTGTTTCTGATACTTATATTACTCTAATATTTGTTTATTTCCAATATATTTTAACTCTACACAAGGGGGTATAGTCTCCCCACTATGTTATATACACCCCCACTGCAAGTCAATGACTTGTGGCATATAGGGAGGAGTGATTAAGGTCTAATAACAAACCTTATTTGGACACATGAGAGAGTGCTAGATCAGGGAATGTTATAAAGTGGTATCAATGTAGGGATCTTAATTTCAATTTCAATACATATTGGGAATGTATAAAATGATACCTTTATGTCTTAAGTGATGGAAATATTATTTTTCATGGGTGCATCTTACCCATGTTCGAAGGAAAACCCGAGTGCCTAGGGATGATATTTTTGTTCATGAAGTTCACATTTTACAAATGATACTATTTAACCATAACTGATTAAAATGTCTTATGATGTTATTGTTTCTTGATATTTATACTTCTAGCCTAGTATGGAACGAGATGAGTATCCATGAATATTGATAAGAACAAAGGGATGTATAATTACAAGAATTGTACATGATATGAACGTATTTATTCCATGGGATATATTTTCATATGTGAAAAATGAAATTAGATGCCAATTATATATGATAAATGAAATGAAAGAACTGTCATGTCATGCTAATTCACTTATTAATACATAATTATAGAGAAAATGAAATAGTGGTTATCTATTTTTTTCACATGTTGAGGTTTATCTTAATGTTACCTAGTGTTGTAATGAGTTTTTTTGTCTTGTATAGGAAATTCATCCTCATCATCTTAAAAATGAGAATCTAGAAAGAAGAAATCAGAAAACTCATATTGTAGATGAACTAGATATTCCTATATATATTTAGGAATACATAGATGTATAGAATCACAATAAATTCTTGAGGGTCATGTAATCTGTATAATGGGTACGGTTAAAACTATAACTCTAATATCTTTGTTAATGAGAGAGTTTCATGTGTATCATCCACCTACATTCATTAGGTAGGGAGGCCCCTAGGAAGCTATGTTCTAGATTTCTTAAGTCAATATGATCATCAATAACCTTCAGAACCCTACATATAAGAGGGTGAATCTTTCTAATTTCATGGTTAGTGGACCTTCCAATTTCTTTTGGGACATTATGTATTAAGATGTTATGTAAGAGGATTTATCCTAGAAGGATGTTGAGCGGACTTGTTGAGACACTACTATTGTGAATTAGACATGATGAATTATGATCTCATCAAGTAAGGTATTCTTAGAGAATCCTTGGGAAGAAACATGGCTATTTCAATAAATAAAATATGGGTCCCTTCTATTGTGGTAATTTAGCTTCACTATGATTGTTATTTCATCGGAAATAGTGGGTAGATTATTTGTGTATGTGGGAAGTCATCTCATGACTTTGTTCTATTATAGTTCCTTTAGTGTGGAATGTTTGTTCATAAGAGGTCCTGGTTTATATACATTGAATAGGAGTGTTATTCTTATATTAGGTTGGGAAACCTACAATAGTTTTGTTAGATCATGCAGTCGTAGAGTGATGGAAGGGATGAGAACAGGTACCAGAGTATAGAAATGAATCATTTATCCCATAACAGACTGGTAGTTGGGGTTCCAAAGTACATTAAGGCCATGTCAGAGGATGGATCACTCCAGTGAAGCAGTTGTAGTACAATATATTGGGATTAGCTGAGGGTATTTATACAAGAGATCGTGATAGAGGGGGAAGTCAGCTGCATTCTATGTAGTCTACTCGGGATATTTTGGATACAGGACCTTGTACTATCATAGGTACAATTCTTGTATCATCTAAACATGCCTTATTTTTATAAAAAAGCATCAGATATCATTATATATGATCTTTTTTGAATATTTTTGGTCCTGGTTTCAGAAATCTCAGTTTGTGTATTAACCATTGATACCTAGTTATGAGTGAGGGTAGAGAATATCAATCATTGCAAGGCATGTTCTATAAAAATTGGTGGTTACTATTTTTTAGGGAACTGTTATTTTTATAAATGGAAGGATTCAATTTGATTCTTATTTTAGATTGGATAGTTGTATACCAGGATCATATTAACTATTACCAAATGAATTTTTCCATTATATCTCTACAAGGAGGAAATTATTTTTTCTAGGGAGAGTTGGACCTTTAGGATATTTTTATAGAACCAATTCATTATATAATGGATTATCTTAGGGATTACATAGTAAGAAAGTATCTAGATGATGTATTAATATAGAAAATAATTTTTTGTAGTGGTATACCTTCTTCATAATTTCATTCCTAAAGAGTTCTTTGGCTTACCACATGAGTTATATATTAAGTTCATTATCGATTTGGTGCTGAGATAAAATCTAGATTAAATCCTACCTTACCAGATATAACCAGTGGATATTTATGAATTTAAATTTTAGTTGTAATATTTAGAATCTATTGCTACCATATTTATTAGTATTCCACTATGGGTTACTCCCATTATTTTCGGTAAGATGGCTCTTGTGGCTTTGTGATTTTGTGTTTACTATAGGAGATTGAACTAGATAATGGTAAAGACTAGGTGTCCAATTCTATGAATCGACAATATCTTTGATCATCTGAGTGGTTCCCAAATTTTCAACAATATTAACTTGAGATCAAGGTATCATCAGTGGAAAGTGATACCATTAGACATGCCTCCAACTATTTTTTAGAGTAGGTGTGGCTTGTATATATTTTTTTTGATGTCATTTGGTCTAACAAACACATTGATGGTACTCAAATCCTTGATTAATCATATCTTTCCTCCTTTTCTGGACCAGTTTTTGGTGAGTTTTTTTATTATATCTTATTGTACTCCCTTTAAATGGAAAATCATTCCCAACTTCTAGAAATCATCCTCAGTATATTGTGAGTGAATCATCTTTACGCCACGTTTACCAAAAGATGTTTATTGATTGAAAAAGAGTGCTTCTTGTTGCATGTAATCTCAAAGGCTAGATTGTAAGTAGCCCAAAGATGGTTGAATTCATGGTATAATGGGAGTGTACTAAAAATTTCATCAAGATTATCATCTTTATGGGTTTATTAGGACATTATCGTTGTTTTATCTATGTTTTCTCACATTTGGAGGAATTGATGTCTACACTGGCCAAGAAAGGGTGAATTTTATTTTTTCGGATTGTTTTTAGTGATATTTTCCTAAACTCAAGGGGAGTATGATCTGAACACCTACCCTCACATTTCCTATTCCAAGTACATGATATCCAATGTAATGTGATGTATTTATTGTTACACTCGATGCAGTTTTGATGCATCAGGACTGAGCAGTTTCTTATGGATCTAGATATTTTAGATATCACTAGATGAATTATCCTACTCATGATATAGAGTTAGAAGTCATGTTCCATGTCAAAATAATATTTATAAACTATAATTTGGGAGATAGTTTTTTCTGTACAAGGAACAAAATAGAATCATGTACATCATTTCTCATAGGGAAATGAGCCTTCATTAGAGGATGTGGTCCAGTATCTATAGAATTTTTAATGTTAAGAGGTTTGTTCACCTAAAAAGGGAAACATCATAATGATTAATTGAGTTGGAAGAAGAAGATAGTGGAAGATTTGGAGTCTTATAATGAGTGGAAAATTATGGAAATCTTTGTAGAAATGAATCTAGATGTTCCGAAGTCCTGGGGATGAGTATCTATGACTTCGGAATCTGTTATACACATGATTTTAGAACAAATAAACACTAATAAGATATTTTATCCTAAGGTAATAGCTCTATGATATAAATTATTTTGTGGGGATCCACCTTCAGGATGGTCTCTTGGTAGAATAAATTCAGTTCTTTACATTGGCTGAGTATAGGTTATTATAGGCTTCTATGAAAAGATAATGAGAATGATTTAGGATTCTATATGGGTGGTATATCCAGGACTAAAAAAGATGTATTCTGAACTCTATATGATGTATCTTGGGGCTGGAACAAAGGAGTTATAAGGATTCATAATGAGATGCTTCAACTATCAGTATGTGAATGCAAAACATTAGATGCATTCATAGATATTATATTCTCTTAAAATTTTGTAATTTAAGTGTGATAATGCTCATATATACTACATAATGAAATTTAACAAGCCAACTCACTAAAAAATTTAATATGGGTGATCATAGTTTGACTGCTGAAGGTATAAAGCTTCTTTTTAGTTAAAGAGAATGCCATATATGATGATATAGGTAGTCTATATATTCCATAGATAGTTCAATTTCATGGTGTTTTGAAGAATATTTTTCTAATTGAGATTGTTATTTTTCATCTCGCTTCTAGTTGGGTCTTCATGAGGCTCTGGGATCACATGTTATTCAAAGCACGACTTATCACCCTCTAGTGGATAGAAAATATTAACGGATGATTTAGATTTTAGAGTATTATTTATCAGCCTGCGTGTTGGATCTCAGTAGTTTTTAGGGTTAGACTATGGAACTTGTGCAGTTTTTAGAATATAAAAGATTCCAGGAATCAATTCATATAAAAAAATCAGTTTCTATATGATTATTCATTAAATTATCCACTTTTTGGTTATAGCAAGGTGAGTCAACACTTTTGGGACTCTTTCTCATGAAAGGGACGTATTATTATGTATAGTTGATCTGGAGGAAGTCTTTGATGATGCATAGCACGTATAAATATTTCTATTACATGTGGATATTACCTATGTTGTTTGATTTGGGTATTTATTTTTTTCCCTTTGAGTGTCTCTTATGATGGGAAAATTCCATATTAGAGAGTAGGTAAAGATATCACCCAGGTTTATTATGTTGTTTGAGATAGTGCAAGGGGCCAGTCCAATGGAATACCAATTATCCCCTCAACTATTATAAAATTTCATGCAAGATGTGTTTCATGTATCGTAGCTTCGAATATATCATCTTAACCCTTCCCATGTGGTGGATGTTTACGAAGTCAACATGGTGTAGATACATCCATTTAGGAGAATCCTATATGTATTGTGAACCATATTGAGAAGTATTTCTAGGGGAAAACTAAACCTCTTGTTCAAGTGCAGTGGAAACATGGAAGTGTCTATGTGGAGACCTAGGTAATGGAATTTGATACTCAAAGCATAGTATCCAAAACTTTTTACTGATACTCTATAATGATTCATATAGAGACATGGGGATGAGATGTTATATGGTTTGGTGGTAGTATGATCCCACATTTTTCCTGGCATATCCCTCTCATGTTTATTTGACCCACTTTTAGTTGGGTTTTATTTTCATTATTAATCCTTTTTGGTTGATCCTTTTTCTTTGGGGATGGATAGATATTTTAATGGAAAGTGACCAAATGTTTAGGGATGTATTTTTTTAGGAATTCATTGAGTCTGGTCATAAATTAATGAGATACTTCAAAGGGTTCTCCATGGTTTTGGAAATTATTAGATGTTGTTTGGTATTTTTCTATAGACCAGGTCTATGATATGTCTATTTGAAAATTTCACATTTTGAACATGTTACACGATGTGATCATATTAATGAGAACATTCCTTGAGAAATTTCAAATAATTAAACATTTATTCACCATGAAACTTTTTCACGTTGTGAAATGATCAATCAAGGTTATTTTAACCCAGGGCAGCAAGATTTCTTGAAAAATTTTATAAATAGAGAAATTCACATCATTAATGGTGTTCATGTCATGAATATCTCTTGACCATGAGTTTTAAATTAGGTTGTGTGTATGATTTTATAACATTTTTCATGTAACATCCTCTTGCAAACCATAGGGTAACTCGAAAAGATTTTGGAATGATTCCTTCCCCTATGAACATATCTTTTTAGTGTCTCGTATTGTGTGAGTCCGTTCTCTCTATTTTCTCCTACCTTATAATATGCTTCATTATAGTGGGTGAATATATTTACCATAGTTGAATTATGATTTGATCTCAATGTTTGTGTGATCTTGGTTTTCTATTTCATCTTATTTTATTTAATTAATTCTTAGTATTCCTAGTTGAGATATTTTATTTGATCTTAAGATAAATGTTTGTGGTATAGAACTAATCCCTGTGGTATTTTTCAAAGTTCTTATGTACGTGCATTATTATAGGATTTTTCTGAAACAATGTTCACAATGACTAATAGAATAATTTTTTACGATAATAATGTGATTGGATTGGTCGTTAATTTCATTTGGATCCAATAGTGTTGAGATATACCATATGGATAACCTTAGGGAAAGCCTACCCTTCATCAGTAATGAAATGGGTATTGTCTAAAAACATGAATTAACATAACATAAGACCTTAAGTGAATGTAGGGAACATATAACATAATAAAATGGAAGTTTTTTTTATTGAAATTATTGGTTATGCATTGATATGATAATTTTGTGTACATTGGAATATTAATGGGTAAAGACATAACATTATTACGTAATGGGTATTTTAGGATTATAGGTAATTGGGGGGATTGAAATTTTCCACTCATGTTGTATGTTGTGTTATTTCATGACATTATGATATTTATGGTGACCTAGGATTAACAATAATGTATATTACGTCATTTTATATCAATATTCATCCTATTAAAAAATAAATTACTTAGGATCATAATAGTTTAGTGTATTTGGAATCATGGAACACATTCCTCTTATTTTCTGAAAGATCTTCATCATATCTCTTAAATATATTCCCCATTAGTGCTCCTAGTTAAAATCATTCTTCAAAACCAAGGAATAGAAAACCTAAGAAAGGAGAGATCTCATTACTCAGTAAGGGTAGGTGAAGGAAATATGTAATCATAACCTGAAAATATGAGTACGACTACGTGAGGATAATATTTTAACATCATACCATATAAGCCAAAGATCAGAAACATTTGATGTGACATACATAGTTGCAATTCATAAGATATGAATCAAAAGATAACCAATAACATGAACATTGTGAGAATATAATTGGAATAATACATTTAATTAGTGTTGAACACATAAACATGTAATATAATTCCTTATATGTCTAGGCTAATTGAAAAAAAAACTAATCGGGGCACTTCATGGGACCTATACCTACAAGGTGGGAAACCCTACCTCCCCCATTCATAGTATTTTCCATAAAAGGGATTTGGTTTCCCAAAATTACCATAGTAGATCTGGTTCCCCATCATTCCATAGTAGATTTGTTTCCCTTTCTTCCCATAGTTGATCGGGATTCTTCATATTCCATAGTGGATCAATCTAATTGAATAGATTCCCATCATTATATCTTAAGAAATAAATTTCTACCTAATTCATTAGTGGGAGATATAAGTTCCACTCATCTCATTATTAAATAATATATACATGTTCTATAAGATCATAAATAATCATATGATAACCCATAAAATTAAATGGGTTCCATAAAATTGTAATAATATATTAACCTATGAAAAAAGTAGGTTTCATAATTATTCATCAATGAATAACCCATGAAAAGAAGTGGGTTTCATAAGAATATTAAATTTTTATTATTTGAAAAATATTTTAAAATAATCATATTTTTATAATATTAAGGGAAAATTTATTTTAAAAAATAAACTTTTAATCATACAAGGGAATCATTAATGAAATGATGGTCCTGATGTTAACACCCCAAGATTATATAAGAATTATTCTTTTTATTTACTTTGATGTCTTGTGTTTTACGTGACACCAATATTAAATTGAACTATACTCAACAACGTATTATCTTGTAGTTTACACAAACACTATTCTTTGCTTGTGTTGCACGCAAGAGAGACCTTCCTCAATAGCGTGGGTTGTACAAAATACCGAGTTTCACTAAAAAATGATATATTGTTATAATATTATTATGAGCAAGCAGTTATGAATATTATTAACCAAATTTTTAATTTTATTACATAATTATTCATCATACACATATTCTAGAACATTGTATGAGAACAAAATAAATTTTTCGGGAAAATAAGTATTTTTTTAAAAAAGTAGTTTTGTTGCCTTTTGATGGAGAACCCAATTTAAATATAGTTTATGACATGTTTATAAGTTAAATTTGACAAATTAAACTTATTACTTTGAATTAGGTTATAAAAATTTACTTTGGATAAATTTTTGATATTTTCTAATAAGTTTCTTATTTTGATGAATAGTAAAAATATGCTAAATTTTAATTGAAAACAACTTTTTTCATAAAAATAATTTATATGGTTCTAATATATTATTGAATGGTTTTAAATTATAAATAGAATATATTTTTACCATTTAATATAATTTATATCATTAGCATTAATTTTACATTGAATTCATAGGTAAAAAATTTTCAATCTTTTTCAATGTTTAAACTTTTAAATCTCGTTTTCACAACAACGAGATTAATTTTAAATTTAATACTACAACTTTTTGGGTTTTGAATTTGGAAAAATGGATTCCATATTTAGAATCAGTAGGTCAAAATTATGTTAATAAACTATGTAACGTCCCGGATCTGGGTGCCACTCAACGGGTGCCCCGAACCTGGTTGGTCACATGACCACAAACACATTTCCCCAAACGCCATAGGCTGCTGACTAGCAGTGAGGGCCCGGGTCTGATAGTGGGGAAACTATGCCCTCATTTGTCAAAGTGTAGCATAGCGGAATACAATATAAATCATACAACAACCACGGTAGAAATAAACCATACCAAGTTAAAACGAACAACTGCAGTAAAAAGATAATCAACAGTCATGTAGATAACGATGAAACATGTCTCAAGTTATAAGAAAATATCCAGAACATGTTACACAGCAGTATAATATGATACAATAGAAAGTACATGTATAGCAAAGCAAAACAGAAACATCTGGCTGCATCGCGAGCCTAAGCTCGGTCCTATGCTCCCCTACTCCTCAGCATAAATCATGTACCTGTGTAGGGACCCTTTTCCTTATCCACACCTGAAGAAACATAGTCTGTTTGGGCTGAAGACATGACCCAAACAGGGTGTGAGAAATAAATCCCAGTAGGAACCCACTAAAGGCACGTCCTCATCTGTGTGTAAACAAGAAAAAACAGTGTGCAAAAATAAATGCAATAAACTAAACAGCAGTCAAAAGTAACTAACTTTACCAGTAATGTTTCCATTTTAATATTCATTTAATCATTCAATATAAGGAAAACAACCATAGTGAATTTTCAATGTAAATAGTCAGTGTCCTCAGACATGGAAGCCTTTACCCTCAGGTAATCAGAATCTTTCCCTCAGGCATTACCCTCAGGCATAAATGATATTTCCCTCAGGCGTACAAAGTTTCACGCTTAGGCACAGAAGTCACTGCCCTGAGGCATACGAAAAGTTACCCTTAGGAAGAATAGAACTTCGCCCTTAGGATAAGAAGTACCTTTCCTTCAGGATAAATAAAAAATGTCGTTAGGATAAAAATAACACTACACAACATGTAAATAAGAAATTCCCATACAATTCCTCTCAAGGAAATTTAACAAACATTTTTACTATGGCATACCCTCGGGTATCTTGGCCAAACGGCTAAACAGAGGAACGCACCCCTTGGGTGGTCCTGGATCCAATCAGCGATCCCAAACAGCAGTTTATTATCACAATTAATAACTTATATAGTTCTAGGTATTTAAATAGCCAAGGCCTCATCCACACGACACCCCAACATGGGTTCGTAGCATAATGGTACACAAAAACGCACAACAGTTGGAATTTAAACACCAAGCCACCTACCTTAAACACCTTTGATCGGTATACGCGAACGTCGTTCCTATAATCCTCCAAGAATGATGAAGATCTGGGAAAAACAACAACACGTTCAAACCTAAATAACTTTCCCCCAGGAAAGAATTGGTAAGAATGGATTAAGGAGATGGAGAGGCTTACCCGTATGGTTCAAACAAGATCGGCGGAAGCGGATTCCCGACGTGCAATCTGGAGCTCCTTAAAGGTTTGGGAATCTCACTCGAATCCTCCTCTGGTTCTAAGCCTTCCCTTTGAAAAGGGGAGGCTACTACCCATTTTAATCGAAAAAAGAAGACTACACGGCGTGCACTATTGGGTACATGGCGTGTAGTTTTTATTTTTTAACTGTTCCTTTGGTGGATTCTCGCCAGCGTGGCACAGTTCATATGTCGACATGAGTACACTACATGTGAAACCTGAGTACACGGCGTGTACTGCCGCACAGCTGGCCACCACCTTACTGTTCACCTGCCAACTGACTACACGACGTGTAAATACCCACTACATGGCGTGTAGTCGGTTTTTACACCCCTTCTCGTTGAAATGGCTACACACCCTATGTACTCATCCCACATTGCCAAAGTAAACTGCGTGTGGAAAAGTACACGACGTGTAGTCACAAAAATTAGGGTTTTTTCCCATTTTTATTATTTTCTCAAAAACACTTGAGGAAAAGAGAACAGAAGAAACATGTACCTCAAGAATAAGAACCAGGTTCTTACAAACTTCCCCCCTTAAAGAAATTCTTCCCCGAATTTCTCTTCCAAGGGTTGCGAAGATAAATCTGTGAACAGCTCAGGCCACTGAGCACGTACATCGATCTCCCGCTCCTAGGTTTCGTCCTTCACCCGGCCATACTGTCATAGCACCCATATGAGAGGAACTGACCGGCCTCGGAGAACCTTCATGCTCCTATCAATGATACAAATCCAATGCTCCTCAAAGGACGCATCGATATGAAGATCAACCTCCTCAGGTTGAAAGACGTGAGACGAGTCTGAATGATAGCGGTGCAACTGAGATATATGGAATACATCCTGCATGGCTCAGTACCTCTATGGTAACTGAAACCTATAAGAAACCAGCCTGACTCTCTCCAAAATCTCAAATTTCCCCACATTCCTCGGTGAAAGTTTACACTGTCTCCGGATCCACCTGTGTCCCAGCCTCAGAGAAACACACAAGAATACCTGATCCCCATCCACGAACTCCAAAGGTCGTCTGCGGTGATCTGCATATGATTTTTGATGAGACTGGGAGGTAGCCATCTGCTTCTGAATCAACTGGACCTTCTCAGAAGTCTCCTGTATGAGACATGGTCCTAGTAAAGCTGCCCCACCTACCTCTAACCAGCACAAGTGTGATCGGCATGGCCTACCATATAAATCCTTTTAAGGTGACATCTCAATAGTTTCCTAGAAACTGTTATTTTTGGAAAACATGGACAGGGGTATGTGATTCTCCCAAGAGCCCCCAAAGTCTAGGATGCATGCATGCAGCATGTCCTCAAGCACATGTATCGTACGCTCTGATTGTTCATCGATCTGATGGTGGTAAGTTGTTCTCAGAAGCACTTGTGTACCCAATGCCCTATGAAAACTCTGCAAGAAATGATATGTAAGATGGGCATCCCTATCTGAAATGATAGAACGAGGAACCCCATGAAGACGTATAACCTCTCAGATACACAACATTCTAAGCTCATCAACACCGAATGTCTCCTTGATCGGAAAAAGGCGAGCTACCTTTGTGAGTCTGTCCACAACAACCCACATGTCATCATTTCCTCGAGGTGACCTCCGAAACCCAGTCACAAAGTCCATCACGGAATCATCCCATTTCCACTCCGAGATGGGTAACTGCTATAATCGTTTGGCTGGCCTCTGCTGCTCCGCCTTCACTTGCTGACAGGTGGAACATCTCATAACAAAACTAGCTACTTCTCTCTTCATACTCGGCCACCAGTACTAACGTCTCAAGTCACGGTACATCTTGGTAACTCCGGGATGAACTACCCAAGCTGAAGCATGAAACTCCTGCATCAACTCCTCATGTATATCCCCTAGAACCCACACTCATCCATGGAAAATTAGAATTTCACCATCGTCTATCGTCCATCCAAGATGAGGGTCCTCACTGGCCACCGACTCCAGTAGAAATAGGCCTCCTGAATTAGAGAGTTTTCTAATCCTCACTCTGTCCAAGAGGGTAGAAGTCATAGCTAAAGATGAAATATTGGTCTACCCCTGACTGTAGTGCACCTGCAAATGCATCTCAGAGAACAAATCCATTATCTGACACTCACCACTGGCCTCATGCACTGCCTGTATCTGAGTTGTCCTGCTCAGTGCATTAGCTACTGCATTACCTTTACTAGGTGTATAGGAAAGTTCAATGTCGAAGGAATGAAGGTATTCGGCCCACTGTCGTTGTCTCAGGTTCAAGTCACACTAAGTAAAGATATACTTGAGACTTTTTTGGTCGGTGAAAACCACAAAATCCTCTCCCAATAGATAGTGTCACCAATAGCGCAATGCATGAACAACTGTATCCAACTCGAGATCATGTGTCGGGTAATTCCTCTCATGTGCCTCAACTGCTGAGAACCGTATGCAACAACTCAATCGCCCGGCAGTAACACTGCTCCCATCCCAATACCTGATTCATCACAGTAAATTGTATAGATATTCCCTTTTTCTAGAAGAATCAGAACTCGTGCTGATGTCAACCTTTAATTCAGGTCCTAAAAGGCTGTCTCGCAAGCTTCCGACCAAACGAACGTCACACCCTTCTTAGTCAAACCCGTCAATGGTGCTTCCAAGCGGGAGAAGTCCTGGATGAAGCTTCTGTAGTAACCATCCAGCCCTATGAAGCTCGGTATCTCAAACACGTTTATAGGATGCTCCTAGGAAACTAATGCTCTCAAATTCTCTGGGTCCATGGCAATTCCTACCTCTGAGATGATATGACCCAGGAAGTGAATCTGGTCTATCCAAAAGTGGCACTTTGAGAGCTTAGAATATATCTCATGCTCTCTCAGTGTACTCAATATGATCTCAAGATGGGTGGCATGGTCATGTCAAATGTGAGAGTACACCAAGATATCATCCACGAATACAACCACAAAAGAATCCAGGTAAGGACAGAACACGCGATTCATCAGAACCATGATAACTGTTGGCGCGTTCGTGAGTCCAAACGGCATAACCAAGTACTTTCATAGACCATACCTACTCCTGAAGTTTGTTATAGGTATATCAGATGGTCTAACTCTCAATTGATGATATCCGGATCTCAATTCAATCTTCAATAACACTCGTTCTGCACAAAATGATCAAAAAGATCATCAATCCTTGGCAAGGGATATCAGTTCTTAACCATCAACAGGTTCAGCTTCTCATAATCCACACAGAGTCTGAGGGTACCGTCCGCCTTCTTCGCAAAAAGGACTGGAGAACCCCATGGAGAAGTACTGGGTCGGATGAAACCCTTTGACCGTAACTCCTCTAACTTCCTATTGAGCTCCTTCAACTCTGGTGTAGCCATCCTATAAGGTGGAATGGACACAGGCGATGGTCCTGGCATAATCTTAATAGATTAATCCACCTCTTGCTACGGAGGTAGACCCGAAAAGTCATTCGGGAAGATATCTCTAAAATGATCAACCACCAGAGGTAAATCATACTGACAAGTCCCATGATTATCTAGATATAAAATCACAATATGGGCTATCAAAACACCTCGCCCGCGATGCTCTGGTCTAACTCTACTTGCCTGAACATCCCATTCACCTTTGTATAGAAACTCTCTGCCCTCTGGTGACGTGAAGCTCACCCTGCGATGATAGAAATATAAAAATGATCGAAATGGAACCAACCAATCCATCCTGAGAATGACATCATAGCTTGTCAACACTAAGACATTGAGGTCAAATAGAAAGTGACACCCATCAACCTCAAGGGGTCACTCCTTGCACTGACGAACACATGTCATTCTAGTACCCAACAGAGTGTCTAGAGTCATAAAATTAGAATAATAAGATAAAACAAGGAGCCCAATGCTCTTCACAATGGGCACAGATATAAAGCTATGTGTAGAACCCATATCGAAAAGTACAGAAGATAAGACAGAAGCTACTAAAATAGAACCTTTGACTCTAGAAGGCTTGGGATCCTGCTCCTACTGGGTCTATTGCACTGCATATGCCTGCCCAGTGCTACGGCCCTGCGACACAGCCTGGCTACCCTGAGTTGTCCCGCCCTGCTGCCTCTGAGATCCTGGTGTCTAGCTACCATGGCCACGACCACCATCTTTCCCTGCACACCATGACATATTTCAGTTTCCCAACTCGTAATAAGCCAACGTTCCTGCTCTCGCACGCGAATTATGCACAGAACCTCTCTCACTAGCCACTGATGAAAACTCCCTGAAAAAGCATTGCAGAAAACTCATCTTGCTATAAGCTTGGCACTCCACTGGGTCACATGGACACTGCGGTCTCTTGTACCTCTCTCTACCGCACTGGTAGCAAAAGACCGGGCCACATGAAGAAACTTCTTGGCTGGTACTACCACCGTGAGAGAAACACATTTGTCGCTTCCTCTTTCTGGTATAAATAGTACCAGAAACTGGTGTCGAACCGCCCTGGCCCACACCACTAGCTTCCCAAAGGTTCCTCTCGGTAATCAATGCCTGGTTCACAATAGCATGTACGGAAGCCAACTTGAAAACATTCAACAGCTCTCGGATGTCATAATGAAGACCATCCTCAAAGCGTATTTCCCTAAAAGTCTCATCACCTTCCAGAACGGGTGAAAAATGATGAAGCTTGGTGAAATGAGTAGAATAATCCATCACTGACAAAGTGCCCTACGGCTGATTCATGAACTCTCGAGCTCTATATTCCCTCAGCATCTCTAGAAAAAAGAAGTCATAGAAGGATATCTGAAACTCTTCCCACGCCATGTCCTTATGATTCTCTATCTAAGTGGTAACATTCCACCACCTCTTGGTGGAATCACGTAGCATATAAGTCGCGAGCTTGACCCTCCGCCCGAGAGGTGTCTCAAGATGCTCGAAAATAGTCTGCATAAACCCTAGCCAAGACTTCGCAGCCTGTGGTCCTCCATCTCTTAAGAATGTTTGTGGATGTTTCTACTAGAATATACAAGTCATCTCAGCCATAGATGTGGTAACAAGTGGTGCTCCCTGAAAGGTCTGCATGAACTGCATAAAGCCTTCATGGAACTGCCCCTCCGTGCATGTGTTCAGTATAACGGATGGTGCCGCATCTGGCTCTGCTGGAGGATCCACTGGTATCCCATGGACCACCATCTCTAGAGTATAATCGTTTCCGCTCTCCTGGCGAACAACACGTGGTCATCTCGGCAGAATGACTCTACAAGGTAAAATGCACAGCTTAGATCAAGATTTATCAAAGACTGAAATATGAGAGGACCAAATTGGGAACTGGAGTAAGAAGTCATTCAAGATTTTCAAAAAAAAGACTACACAACGTGTATATTAACTACATGGTATATACCTGACTTTTTTCCCCTACTCGGTTCCTTCTACATGGCTTAGCCACACTGCTCCCATTGAAAAAAACTACACTGCATGTATCTAATCTACACGGCGTGTATGGGGTAATTTTCCATCTTCATGTGTCATTTGTGACATGGACAACTGCTCGGCTTGACACTACACTGTGTGTTACACCCACACACAACATATACACTAGTCCGTCTTCCTAGGCACATGGCTAGGTTCACATGGTTTTTCACCGTTCAAGACTACACGGCGTGTCCCTCAGGAACACGGTGTGTACTGGACGAGCTTTGCCGACCTGTGTTGTTAGTTACATGGCTGGATACACATATCACATTACACGGCATGTTCCATATACACACGGCGTGTACACAAAAGGATTACACTGACCCATGTTTTTTGTTACACGGGCGGAATCTGGGTCAACACTACATGGCGTGTACATCCGATACATGTCGTGTTTTCCCAAGCTTTTCTCTTCCCCGTGTCCCTGCCCACACGGTCTATGACATAGGGAGAGACTACACGGCATGTACTGAGGGTACACAACGTGTATTCAAATTTTTTTCTTTTCTTCCCGAATAGAAGAACACACGACGTGTGTCCGAGGAACTACACGGTGTGTATCCTGGGTTTTCTGGATAGTAGGGCTCTGAAACTACTTTGGAACCCAGAAAATACTGAAAAACAAAACCTAAGTGCCAAATTCCAACCAGTGAGGGCCCATACTCTCCGTGAATCAATGTTTGGCATCTTATATGTGTGATAACAAGATAAAAAATCATTGATCCACCACATTCTGGTTAATGAGGGCCCATACTCCCCAAAAACCACAGTTTGGCATCCATTCTATCAATAAGCTCACAAAGAAATACCCTATCACAAAACAGGTATTTATCAAAGTAGTTATCACAACAGCATGAATTTCTAGCACAACAACTATCACAACAACATGCAATTTCTAATCCACCTACATGGCATGGAATAATGCATGACATGTGATTTCTAGCATGTTCTAAAATGATGCATGAGATGGCATAACCTCATCTCATCGGGTTACAACTAAATAGAACCCATGGATAAAATATAAATAGCACAATCACAAGTGCATCACCCAATGGTAAATATAAAATCAACTGTAAAATTTGAAAAATCAGAAAAATTGAAATTACCCAGGTAGACTGGCTTTTCGCTGTACACGGGTTAGTCACTCCCAAGCACAGCTTATTACCAACTACTGTTTCTGTCCTATCCCTGACTACAACTCCAAATAGTAAGTCAAAGAAAAAACCTGCATTTTCTACCAATTTGTAACGTCCCGGATCTGTGTGCCACTCAACGAGTGCCCCGAACCCTGTTGGTCACATGACCTCAAGCGCATTTCCCCAAACGCCAGGGGCTTCCGACTAGCAGCAAGGGCCTAGGTATGATACTGGGGAAACTATGCCCTCATTTGTCAAAGTGTAGCACAGCAGAATTCAATATAAAACATACAACAACAGCGGAGGAAATAAACCATACACAGTTAAAACGAACAACTACAGTTAAAAGATAATCAACAGTCATATAGATAATGATTCAACATGTCCCAAGTTCTAAGAAAAAAACCAGAACATGTTACACAATAGTATAATATGATACAATAGAAAGTACAGGTACAACAAATCAAAAAAGAAACAGCTGGTAGCAACGCGAGCCTCAGCTCGGTCCCATGGTCCCCTACTCCTTAGCAACAATCATGTACCTATGTATGGAACCTTTTCCTTATCCACACCTGCATCAACATAGTCTATTTGGGCCGAAGAAATGAACCAAACAGGGTGTGAGAAATAAATCCCAATAGGCACCCACCAAAGGATCATGCTCAACCGTTTATAAACATGCAACAACAGTGTGCCAAAGTAAATGCAATATATAAAGCATTACTCAAAAGTAACTATCATTACTAGTTATGTTTCCATTTTAATATTCATTTAATCATTCAATATAAGGAAAACCACCAAAGTGAATTTTCTATGTAAACAGCCAGTGTGCTCAGACACGCAAACCCTTACCCTCAAGAAATCAGAATCTTGCCCTCATGCATTGCCCTCAGGCATAACATATATTTCCCTCAGGTGTATGAAGTGTCACACTCAGGCACAGAAGTCACTGCCCTTAGGCATACAAAAAGTTTCCCTCAGGTAGAATAGAACATTGCCCTCAGGTTAAGTAGTAAATTACCCTCAGGGTAAAGAAACAATGCCCCCAGGGTAAAAAGAACACTACCCAACATGTAAATAAGAAATTCCCATACAATTCCTCTCAGGAAAATTTAACAAACATTATTACTATGGAATACCCTCAGGTATCCTGGCCAAACGGATAAATAGAGGAATGCACCCCTAGGGTGGTCCTGGATCCAAGCAGTGATCCCAAACAGCAGTTTATTATCACATTTAATTACTTATACCATTCTAGGTATTTAAACAGCCAAGGCCTCATCCACATGACACCCCAACATGGGTTCGTAGCACAAATGTACACAAAAACGCACAATTGTTGGAATTTAAACCCCAAGACACCTACCTTAAATGCCCCAGATCGGTATACGTGAACGTCGCTCCTCAAATCGTCCATGAATGATGAAGATCTGGGAAAACCAACAATGCGTTCAAACCTAAATAACATCCCCTCGGTAAAGAATTGGTATGAATGGATTAAGGAGAAGGAGAGGCTTACCCAAACAGTTCCAATAAGATCTACAGAAGCGGAATTGGATTCCCTCCGTGCGATCTGGAGCTCCTCAAAGGTTCGGCCCTCTCTCCGGACTCATCCTCCGGTTCTAAGCCTTCCCTATGAACATGGGAGGCTACTTCCCATTTTAAGCGAAAAAAACAGACTACACGGCGTGTACTATTGGGTTCACAGCATGTAGTTTTCATTTTCTAACTGTTCCTTCGGTGGCTTCTCGCCAGCATGGAACTGTTCATATGTTGACATGAGTACATGACGTGTGAAACCTGAGTACATGGCATGTACTGCCGGACAGCTGGCCACCGCCTTACTGTTCACCTACCGACTGACTACACAGCTTGTAAATACCCACTACACGGTGTGTATTCGGTTTTAACACCCCTTCTCGTTGACATGGATACACACCCTATGTACTAATCCCACACGGCCAAAGTACACGACCTGTGGAAAAGTACACGACATGTAGTCACAAAATTTAAGATTTTTCCCCATTTTCATTATTTTCTCAAAAACACTTATGGAAAAGAGAAAAGAAGAAACCTATACCTCAAGAATAAGAATCGGGTTCTTACAGACTACTTTTAATTTTAAGGCATTATGAATAGTAACTACGGTAAATTTTATTTACAACAGTTAATGGAAAATTAGGTAATTAAGGTTAAAAACAATATTATAAAATTACCATAACATGTGTATTACTATAATTAGATGATTATATTTTATCCTAAAATATACATGGGACTAAATTGTTTCTATTGGAACCCAATTGTATGTGATTAACACATTTATTTTATTTTATTCAAAGAAAAGTAAAATATGTCTCATTCAAATGTTAATTATTAAATTAATTTTTATTATAATTTTATACTGTATATAAATTAGATTATAAATACTCATTTAAAAGATAAATTTTTTTCTTTATAATGGTAATTAATTTTTAATTTTTAAGAAATATCTAATTACCTTAATAGATTATAAATTAATGATTCTGAAATTATTTATTTAGTGAAAAACAATAACATCGTTTTTATTAAAATAATAATATCAATCAAAAGGCCCAAACACTTGACCAAAATTTATTGGTCGAGTATATCTACACCATAATCATCCAATTGTAGACTTGTGAACTATTTTGAGACTTATAAAATAGATTATGACATTTATATTCTTTTATTTTAAATGATGTCAAAGTTGTCACCTTCATAATTTAATAAATATAACAATTTAAAAGTTGGTTGTTTTAGAAGATAAATTCGAATAAAAGTATTATTTTGAAATATATTAGATTTATATTCATCTTATTGTTTTATTTTTCATTTTTATGCCACAAATAAGTATATTAAATAATAATACGAAAATGTTCTGGTAATTATTTTATTGAGAGAAATATCAAATAAATTGTTTTAAAAATATTAAAATAAACCTTATATAAACTAATTAATGTTCCCCATGACTTTTATAGATAAATATTACATGTTGGAAATCTATTAAAAAAAATTCTAACATATCTTCTTTGTGGATTTTATATAAATTCCAATGAATGAATAGTTTCAAAATTGACAAAATTGATATTTTATATTATTAAATTGCTTAAAAAACAAAAATATTTAAAAATTATAAATATAAATGCATATGATCGAAAATATCATAAAGTATCCAATTATGGACATCTCACAAAACATAATTAAGTATTTATAAAAATTTTAAATTTAGAATATTATTACCACTAATTAAATTAAATAGATTAAATAAGGATAAATCAAATTGATAAGGTTTAAAATAATTTCCCAACATGTATAAATTTTATTTTATAATGATATTACAACCCTATATAATCTCATATTCTAATTTGATTCATTTCGGAAGTTTTTATGTGGTTTTTGAGTTTGTTATAAATTAATATTTTTGAGGATTCAAAAAGTGCCCCTCTTCCCTCCTATATAAGGGCTCCTCATTCCCTCTCATATTCTCTAAATTATGAGCCTTAAAGCTCGAACAACCCCTTCCAATTACTCTTATAAACTTCTTTAGTTACATTATAGAGGAGCTGGTCTTCTCAAAATACCAGCTCTAGTGCCCTAAGTGGAAGTTTATAAGAGCCACGTTGAGGAAGAGATAATCTCTTCTACCGATTCTTTCAGGTTTATTTATTCTTCTACTTCCTCTTCGTTAGTTGTTTCATTATAAAGTAAAAACATAAATATCAATAATATATTTATATGTTTTTTTTTAATTATGAAACAACCCTATTTCACCTAATAACTATCCTACGAAAAATAAAATCACTACGTGTGCGTACGGACGGCTTACCGTCTCCACGCCGTGGTGTAATCTGTTTTTCCACCACCACCAGACATGGATGGGTATAATGGTTGAAATAATTACTATATATTATTATTATAACATTATAATGATTCTGATATATTATATCATCCACTATAATTCCATTCAATAATTATGGGAATGATATCATCGCTCATGCATACGTACGGATTACCGTCTCCACGACACGATGAGATTAATTCTCCATGTTAACCATTATAGAATGATTTTAAAGTATATATAATAAATAATCATGAAATATATGACATAATAATGATACTTTATTTATTTATATGTTATTTAATAACTTCTATTCAATTCAATAAGGAAAAAAACAGCGTTCATGCGTACGTACGTCCTACCGTCTCCATAAACGGTGTATTTCGTACCATTTATCGATATATTATATATATATATATATATATTATTATGAATATATATTATCTATAAATCATGTTTTACATTCTGAAGGTAATTAATCATGATCTATTTAATCATATGAATAATTACATGTCAAAACACGTATGATAAATGAAATAATTTTTCCCAAAATGCTTATTTAACACGGAATTCACAAATGAACGAGTAATATAAAGTTGTAAGTCAATCATATATGATATCATTACTGTTATTATGGTTCTTTTATAAGTTAATAATATGTTTAAATCCACTATACAGGATTCTCAGACACATATAGAAGAAATTGGACATAAGGTAAGGGATAATTTTGAAATCTCATTTTTATCTTAGATTGCTTATACACAAGTATATACTGGGGTAATATTTATCATCCATGTCCATGTCTTATAAAACTATTTTCATAAAATACTTACTATTCCTCCATGTTTTTTTAAATTAATTTTTACCCTTTTTTGACTTTTACCCCATGGTATGGAAGGAATATTTCTTTTGTTTACTATATGTGGTACTTTTTGTCTTTTCCGGTAAAAAGTATGAGGAGAATGTTTTTTAACTTATACGGTGTGAACAGATTTTTATGGTTTCCTAACACCTTATTTCCATGAAGCTTATTCTACAATAATTCATGGTTATTTTTAACAAAATTCATTCCTTTTAAAATTTCATGACAATTGGAGAAAAGAAAATGATTTTGAAGAAGAAAGGATATTTTCCTCAAGAATTCATTTCAAGTGTTTATTCAAAACTATTTTACATCTAAGATTACATTCTTTAATATGGTTATGTTTCAAGTATAATGTTCATATTATTTACATGGTTTGATTTTGTTTATTATGAAATGATAACCATTGTTTTATATATATTCTGTTATGATGGGATGATGTTTATGAAACCCATTTTATTCGTTGGGTTATGATGAATGATTTATGTTTATTTTGAGGAACACATACGAATTATTTCATTATGAGACGTGTGGGACCTATATCTCCCTCCAATTCCTTGGGTAATGATTTATATATCATGATATAAACATGTATGGAATGGAAAGTAAATTTGGTTCAGTAATACAGGGCTAGAACGGCAAGTAAACTCGGTTAAGTAATGGATTTCGTCCACTATGATGGTCTTGGAAGCAATGCCTTGTCTACTATAGAAATATAATAATATTCTTAATGGTTTTTCACAATTACATGTTTTATTTCCATGCTATTTTATCATGATTGATGTTCCTTTATGATCTATTCCTTACGTACTGCCACGATTTATTTCACAACACAAGATTTTGATTATAAACTTTATATTCTTGTTTTTAAGTTCAGATGTATATGGTTTGTTTTATTTTATCCATGGTTACCCATAATAATAATTTGAGCTCACCCTTTATATGTTTTATTTTCCCCAGGACATAAATAATGGTTTTAGGAAAGGAAAAAAAGGGGAATATATTTATGGCAGATGTTGATGATATTTCACCATGATTAGAAGATTATGTTTCGAGTTTCCAATGAAACTAAACTATTACGGTCCTTGGGTGTTTGTTTTTGTTTTGTATTGAGTATTCCTCAAAATTAATGTAATTTCGATGTACATCATGGTTGGTTCTCTATATTTGGAATCAAAGGAAATGTTTCGTTAACCTTTGGAAACTAGGATGCAAAAACTTTAGTGAGATCCCTATAGATATTTATAAGGATTGACTGGGGATGTCTCTAAGGTTATGTATAAGTATAGGTTACAGTCCAAGAATTATGATAACAATAATGGATTACCTAGGATAAAACCTAATATTTTAGATATTTAATGTACTCCCCTTGATTATATTGTTTTCTTAGTATAATTTTTTCCTCTCACACTATTCTTGTTGGGTTTTTAATAATGGCTAGAACTCGAAGGGACCATGTTAATGATCAATGCACTGGGAAACGCAATGATTGTCCTCTTAAACAAACAAATGCTATGGGAAATGGAGTGAAAAATATTATTTGTATAGTTACACAAGCTATGAATCATTCTTGAACTTCCAAATGAGAAGAGAAAGGAACAATGTTCTATTGAGTCCTTCATCAGGAAATGTCCACCTTCTTTCAGTGGGTCTTCTGATCCACTTGTTGATGAAAAATGGATCAGTACCATTGGAAAAATATTTTACATAATTCACTATTTGGAACATGAAAAAATCATTCTGGTTGTTTATCATTTAGAAGGTGAAGTGGACCAGTGGTGGACTCTAATTAAAAATACAAGGCCCCAAGATAAAATTGAATCCATGGAATGGGACGAGTTTAAGAACATGTTTATCAAAAAGTACTTCCCTTGTATTCTTCAAACCAAGATGTAAAAGGAGTTCATTGAGATTAAGAAAAAGGATGATGAATCTGTTGGTATATAGGAAGAAACTTTTACTAGGCTTGAAAGATATGCATCTTGATTTATCATCCAGCATAAAAGTAATGTTGATCGATTCTTCAGTGGATTAAAACCAAGTCTTCGAATGACATAAGATATAAGAGAATTCTGTAGCTATGAAGATATTTTGAATTGTGTTATCAAGGTAGAACTGGAATTTGGTGTTACATATTCATCTCATGGTTTGGACAAGAAAAGAAAGATGGATTTCAAGGAAAATCTCAAAACTATGGTGAAAATAAAAAAAATGTTTCATTATGCTCAAAGTGTTGAAAGAAGCATGGTGGAGATTGTATTACAGGGGCTAGAAAATGATTTAAGTGTAGAAAAGAAGGCCATCGAGCAACTGAGTGCCGAAGTAGTGGGAAAAAGGTAGCTAATGATGTGAATAGTGAAAATACTATCGAGAACACACCACCAACACTTCGATGCTACAAGTGTAGGTAAAAGGGGCATTATTCTAATAAATTCCCTAATCCAAGGGTTAATGATGATCGACATCAACAGCCTCTTAAGACAAAGGACAGAGGGAAGTTACATGCGTTCACTATTGGCGATAGGGAATATGACAATGAAGTGGTGGAATGATTAAGTTTTTATGTAACGAGATTCCAAAATAGTGTCGTGGAATCTAATTTACAGTACCATGGAATTTTGGAATATTTATGTATTGGTTTATTGTTGTTTTCGATTATTATTTGGTACCAGTAACCATGGAAAGTGATTGAAATATTTTTGGAAAGCAGATGATATGCACATAATGAAGCGATAAAGAGAAAATAACATGTTCGATATTATTAATAAGCTCATGACTGATATAAGGACAAAGTGATATCATGATTTGAGTATATATAATTTTTGGGATTTTGGTATATGGAAAGAGTTAACTTTTCATAGCATTCATGTCTTCACTATGGTTCTATGGTAATTAATGTTTCAAGAATACATGATCAATGTATTCACATGTTTCGAATGTAACCAACAAGATATATGTTATTATATACGGGGATAAATGATGGTATTCACATGCTTGTTATATGACCATTCTAGTAATCATTTTCTTTATATTGTGAGTTTGGACAGAAGTATTTTGGATAAGCCTAAAAGTTTGAATGGATTAAGTTGGAAATCGTATAGTATTGCTTAAGTCTAGAAAAAAAATTCGATATTATTTCTGAAATATTATAATGGTGTAGTTTTAGAAAAATGACAACTCGTATTATGGGCAAAAACCCATCGCATCAAACAAGGTTATGGGAATCAAACCCACAGCTGAAGTGTGATAGGCCTTTATCGCCTACCACTAGCCTACAGGAAGTCCCTGGTTAGTAGAAATTAGTTTTATTTTATTAAGAGGTATGATAGATGATGTATAAGTCCATTTTTGGAACCATATACGATAAATATAACTATATATGGACTTATGTATATTTGATAACCTTTTCTAAACTTTTGTTTGAGACAGATGGAATGACCCATCATTCCATTACATAATATGATAACACTTCAATTATGAAAAATTCAAATTCATTTCATTAAATAAGAGATGAAGTGGAAATTTTTCATAGAATTACCAATGATGATATTACACTAAAATCAAATAATTATTTTCCCTTATGCAAAAAATAATCACCTTTAGGGAAATGATCTTGAAAACATAAAATGTTGTCCTAGTACCTTCATATCTAATTAATCATATGGTACCTTTGATCATAAAAAATCTATGGCATTGTGATTGTCGTCTTTTTCATAGCCATGTTCTCGACCACTCTCCATCAGAACTTGATGGTTATATTTCTCTTCCATATCCATGTTTTCACCTATATTCTCCTACGTGGAAACCCAGTGCTGAGTTAATTTGGGTGACCATTATGTTTCTAATGTTCCTTTTTAAAATTAAGTTATAGTATTAGTTTTTACGATGTGGTTTTCTATGAAAGAAACTTTCAAGTATAAAAAAATTTATGTAACACCCCAAGCTTCCATGGTATGCTTCTCTTTTTTATAATACGGGAGTGTGCGTTGTATGCAACTTCGAGTTCTAACACACACCACAACCAATCAAACAAGCCGTTATTAATAGTAATACCCACTTTTTGAAATTTTATAAAGTTTATATTTCAAAATGGACTTAATTTTTGGATTCGTAATATCGAAATTAGCTTAGGGTTAAATTTTGGTACTTTTCAGATAACTTTCATATTTTGGTGAATAGTGAAAATTACTAAATTTTAATTAAATTTTTTTTTAATTGAAATAATTAATAGTGATAAATTATGAATTTGAGTGGTTTTAAAATATATTTAGAATAAATTTTTACCATTTAATATAATTTTTGTCATTGGACGTAATTTCACATTTAAACTGGACATAAACAAGTGTCAATCTTTTGATAGTTATTATTTCTTAAAAACACGCTTTTTGTCTTGACAGAAGGAATTATTTTTAAATTAATTTCTCATAATTTTGTGTTTTGAATTTAGAAAAATGGATTCCATATTTGGAATCAGGATTTCCAAATTGTTTAAAAATGTAACTCCTATTTTTAGACATTTTTAATAATTATTTCGGTAAATATATTATTTACCATAGTTAAAGGGTAAATCCGGTAAATAAGGGTAAAAAATAATATAATAATAATAATAAATTACCCTAAAACATGTCCTAACCCTATTGGTTGATACATGTCCGACCATATACATCTTTGGGTCGATTTTTTGACCACATGGATCCACTTGTAAGTGATAATGACACTTTATATTAATTAAGTTAAAGTAAATACCAAAATGACATAAGCATATATCTTTTAGAAAAACAATTTTTACATAAGGTTATATATGTTATACTTTCGACTATAAATATTCATTATAAAGATAACAATATTTCCTATTTAATGGTATTTTATTTATAATTTTTAGACATTGAATTATTAAATTTATTTGTGACACAATAATGATGCAGTATTTTCCTTATTAATGAATGAATCAAATAATTAGTATTATAAAGGTCAAAATAAATATTATCTGAAAGTTTTGATGACATCCACGAATTTTATTGGTTAATATGACATGTTAGGATTGCTTAAATGAATTTTTTTTCGAATTAATAAAGTTTTTATGACTTTAACAAAAATCAATTATTAAATATTGTCAAA
The DNA here is from genome assembly GCA_963277665.1 of Viscum album. Lineage (NCBI taxonomy): Eukaryota > Viridiplantae > Streptophyta > Magnoliopsida > Santalales > Viscaceae > Viscum > Viscum album. The sequence continues at coordinate 1,855,955,499 of OY728119.1, read as the reverse complement.
ATTGAAATAAATGAGTTTTTAAAACAAATATTATATTATTAATTGATATTATATTCCTAAAAATCTATGGTTCGGAAAATGACTTATATAATGATATTTTTATCATTAACGGACCACTTGGGGGTCTCTTGGTTGTATATAGTAAGTTTATTAACTATATAATATAAAAATAGAAAGTGACATGGTAAATGTCAAACTAATTAACTAAGAGTTAAAACTAAAAGAAAAGGTTAATATGGTGACCCAAAACTATCTACAATATATTGGTTGAAATGATTTCTACCCTTCCTCACCTTAAACTTTAAATAATACACTTTGGAGCCATTAGAAACCGAATAATAATTTATTATAAAATAATATTTCAAGAATTTCTTAAGGTGCCCCTCACCCCCTTATAAAAAGGCACTCCCTCTTCTCTCAAATTCATACCCTCAGAGCCTTTTGGTTTGGCCAACCCCTGACCAAATATTCTCTCAAATTCCCTCAATTCAACCTTGAGGCCTTATTTTGATCATAAATTCTACCTTATGAGCCCTTTTTATCAAATCAAAAGGAATAACCCGAAAAAGGGGTAATGTTTTCCCCACCCTCTTTAAGGTTCCTTTTTTATTCAACTTCTTCTTTATTTGTTATTTCCATTGTAGAATAATAACTCCAGTATATTTTATATACTGTGATGTTATTATAAATATGGTACAACCATATTCAGTATTATATTCATCCGTTGAATGACATATCACCATACGTGCGTACGTACGGCTTACCGTCTCCACGTCGTGGTGTAATTGTTATTCAAAACATTATTATTTGGATGGGTATGATAATGATGTGTAATTGATGAAAATAATAAATATAACATGATAATGATTCTATATATATGATATAACATCCAATTATATATTATTTTAATATAAAAATAATGATATTGTCGCTCGTGCGTACGTACGGCGGGTGCGGCTATTTTCGACAGAATTAAGGTAAGAATGTCTTTTCTTTACTTATACGGCGGGTGCGGCTATTTTCTGCTATTATAAAACCATCTAAACTTCCCTTAGATTCTTATAAGATTATTTGGAAATTAAATGTATTATTTTATAATTATGTGACCTTTAAATGATTTCAACATGAATATTTTAATAATTTGTGAAAGGTACTCTTTATGAAGATCAGAATTTCAATTGTTTTAAGAATTTATCTTTCTAAATCTTTTTAATTAATGTCAATGTTTTCAAAATGATTTTAAGGATTTATTTATACGGACTTGAATGTTTTGAAATTATATTTCTTTTCAAAAGTTTCAACATGGTATGGGACACTTTGATTCAAAAATCTCTTTTAAATTACTTCCTTTATAAATGTGGGACTTTTAAATGATTTCAAAAAAGATATATTTCTCTCAAATAGTTTTGATTTCATCTATGTCAGCATCCTTTGATAGATTTTAATCTTATTTGAAGTTGATTTATTATGATATAAAACTTTTATATAGTATTGAAGGTTTTTTGATATGTTTGACTACAGATGTGTTATTTTTATACCATTCATGGTTTATGAAGAATGTATTGACATTTTGTATGCTAGTATTAATATAAATGTTTATGTTATGTTTTAACCTGTTCATATGATGAAAGAATTAGACTTAATAAGTGACGGGTGGATCCCACTATAGCTCCTTGATACCTCGATAGGTCTCATGGGAGAAACTAGTGTCTTGGCATAAGGCCTTGACAAAATCTTATTTGTAGTCTTGGCACAAGGCCTTGACTATGTAGTTTTGATAGTCTGGAATTATGTGTTCCATCATTGTGAAAGTGGTTATTGATATTTCATGTGATTATTCGAATAGTAAAATATCCATTTGAATAAGTAAATGGAATTATTTCATTTAATCTTTTCCATATTATGCTGAAGTTCATGTTTAAAAGGTGTTCGTTTTAGTTATACATTGCCATGAATGTTTATGTTTATTTATGAAATTTTCCGCTATATTGTTATCCTTACTGAGCATCTGTGCTCACCCCTTTCAATTTTTTATTTTTTTCCCAGGATGTGAATAAGTATTTTTTGAATGACCTGTAGAGATATTATGAGGGGATATGAAGACAAGATGTTGTTGTAGTTTCTTTCACTTTATGATATAATGTAAGACTTATGAATCTATCTAGTGTTTCCAAGGATACTATACTAATTGGTCTTTCGAGACATGATCTTTTTTTATCATTCAAATGTTATGCAATAATGCATCGACTCTGGGTAACTGGGGTCGGGGCGTTACAGTTGGTATCAGAGGAAGTTTATTACAAATCTTGGGAGCTAGATTTAGATAAAATCTAATTAGAGCACATAGCCATAATAGAGACTTTGAGGATTAGTATAGAAGAATTTCCTAGAATTTTGGTATTGTAGAGATTTTGTGAGTTTTCTGAGAAATACATACCTATCAGAATAAGAGCAGGTAGAGGCGGATATGGCATAGATGTACCTAGGGGTAAAACCCGAAAACACCACTTTTATCTAGGCTCGAACAAGAACTGGTGCACGACAACGGGTCTTTCTGCACTCTTGGTTACGACACTCCCAGTGGATATGATTAGGATAATTCTCATTTTCTTTACAAACCATTATGAAGGGTTTATGATTATATAATTTCTCAAAGAAAACATTTTTACGATTATGGATTATATCCATAAACTATTCAATTTACGTTAGTTATTTTACAAGTTTGGATTTATGTATTTTGATTCATAAACTAATCTAGTGTATTTCATTGTATATAAATGGCACACAGTATAATGAATGTGAACTCCAGCAATATGTATGATCCAAGGAGTAAGAAGGATCATATATTTAACGATATTAAGCCAAATTTTAGAAGGGAAATAGTCTCCCATGTATTTTCAATATATGAAGAAACAATATCATGTGTAAATTAAATAAGTAAATAATTCTTTGAGTCCTATGGCTTTGATAGGAAGGAAGAGAAGAAAAGGATGGAATTGAGAAATATGGAAAAAGGGAAGAGGGAAACGAATAATTTTCTCATATGTGATAACTGTGGGAAGAAACACACTAGAACCTTCCAGAAGGGAATGAGAGTTTGTTATAAGTGGGGAGAAAAATGACACCAAGTACGTGACAGCAAGGGTCAGAAAAAGGTTTCAAATGTACAATGCTTCATCTGCAAGGAGTTGGGACACTACACGAACAAATGTCCAAATCATCAGAGTATGTGTAAAATGATTCTTTTGAAAAATAATCAAGTTATGATACTACCTCAGATGAAGAAGAATGACAAATGTTCTTATTTTGTTATTATAGGATTATTTCATTTGACTGTTGTATCAACAATATACTGGTTATATGAATTGTGGAGATAAATAAGGATTGTACTGCAGTACTATTTTTTTGAGGATTTGAGATTATATGGTTCTAAGAAAAGTGACTTAATAGTAAGTTACACTTTTTTAAATTACACGGTTTAAGGAAAGGTAATCCTTAATATGCTCCTGATAATGATGTAGTGATTTTGGAATAAAAGATATTTGATTTGAATAAATAATATTGGATATTCTTGACTACCTTGAAACTGATTAATGATTTCTATATCCCATCATTGTTAGTGTTTACAACATTATTTTCATAGAAGGAGTATATCCAGTATTCTATAAGGTATAAAGGAGCATGAATGTAATCAATAAGGTTTTTTGGTAATTCAGGATGTGAGGTGTTTTAAAAGAATACATGATAAAGGTGTTCACATGTTATTACGTGGAAAAATGATCTTCATTGTGTTTAACATCCGTACAAATTTTGGACTGTGAGTTTGGAAAAAAGTATTTTGGATAACTCTAGTTTGAGATTATTTTTTATTCCCATAAAAATACAACCCAGAGGTCAGGAGGCAACCCTTCATGAACGGCAAGGCCACGAGACTTGAACCCAAAACCGAATGGCGACAAGGGTGTATCACCTACCACTAGCCCACGTGATGTCCTGGATTGAATAATGTAGATTTTTTTTAAAAAAGGTCTGGTATATTAATTATAAATTCATTTTTTTACCCCAAACGAATAGGATAAATAGAATATATTTTTTATGTTCTATTATCTTTTAGAGTGAAAGATGGGTTTGTTGTAGAAATTAGTTAAAGGATGGAACTCTACTTATCAAGTATATATTTTTCTTCTTCTCTTATTCTATGAAGAAATTAATTATTATACTTTATTGAAGGAATCTTAAAACCAAAAATGTGTTATCCTAATACCTTATGTTTTGTAGAACAGAAGGTATTTTAAATCATTATAGATTGATGAATTTAAGGCCCTCAATTTTATACTTGTTTGTGATTGATGACCTCAATCACTGCCTATAGATATTTACATTTTTCCTCAAATTATATGTCTCTAATTGCCACCAATGTTCTCCTAATTGACATCATAATTTGGTGTTGACCCTTTCATTTCTCCTTTCCTCTTATTAAGACTAAATTTTATTAACCTAATTTTTGATGTGGGTTTTCCCATAGGTATTTTCTATTTTCAACCTTTTATTTTTGAAACACTATTTAAAATTGCACGGATTCAATTTATTGAAGGAGGGGATAATGTTACACACCAATATTACACAGTATGCTTCTCTTTGAATGATACAATAGCGTGTGTTGTACGAACTTCGAGTTCTAACACACACCACAACCAATCAAACTAGCCGTTATAAATAGTAATAGCCACTTTTTGAAATTTTATAAATTTTACCTTTCAAAATGGACTTCATTTTTGGATTCATAATATTAAAATTATCTTAGGATGAAATTTTGGTACTTTCAGATAACATTCATATTCTGATGAATAGTGAAAATTACTAAATTTTAATTAAAAAAAACTTTTTTAATTGAAATAATTAATAGTGATAAATTATGAATATGAGTTGTTTTAAAGTATATTTAGAATATATTTTTACCATTTAATACAATTTTGGTCATTGGATGTAATTTCACATTTAAACTGGACATAAACAAGTGTCAATCTTTCGATAGTTATTATTTCTTAAAAACATGCTTTTTGTTTTGACAGACGAAATTAATTTTAAATAAATTTCTGAGAATTTTGTGTTTTGAATTTAGAAAAATGGATTCCATATTTGGAATCAGGATGTCCAAATTGTATAAATAGGTAACTCTTATTTTTAGACATTTTGAATAATTACTTCGGTAAATATTTTATTTACCATGGTTAAAGGGTAAATCAGGTAAAAAAGGGTAAAACATAATATTATTAAAATAATAAATTACCCTAAAACGTGTCCTAACCCTTTTGGTTGATACATTTCTGACCATTGGCATCTTTGGGTCGATTTTGGGACCCCATGGATCCACTTGTAAGTGATAATGACACTTTATATTAATTAAGTTAAAGTAAATAAAAATATAACATAAGCATATATCTTTTAGAAAAACAATTTTTACATAGGGTTATGTATGTTATATATTAGACTATAAATATTTATTATAAATATAATACTATTTTATACATAATGGTATTTTATTTATAATTTTGACACATTTAATTATTAAATTTATTTATGACATAATAATGATGCAGTATTTTCTTTATTAATGAAAGAATAAAATAATTAGTATTATAAATGATAAAATAAATATACTTTTAATGTTTTGATGACATCCACGAATTTTATTGGTTAATATGACATGTTAGTATTTCTTAAATGAATTTGGTTCGAATTAATAAAGTTGTTAAGACTTTAAAAAAATCAATTATTAAATATTGTCAAAATTGACATAAACTAGTTTTTAAAACAAATATTATATTATTAATTGATATTCTATTCATAAAAATATATTGTATGGAAAAAAGACTTATATCATGATAGGTGTATCATTAATGGACCACTTGGGGTATCTTGGATGTATAAAGTAAGTTTATTTACTATATAATATAAAAATACAAAGTGACACGGTAAATGTCAAACTAATTAACTAAGAGTTAAAACTAAAAGATAATGTTAATATAGTGACCAAAACCTGTCTAAAATCTGTTGGTTGAAATAATTGTGACCCAAACTCACCTTAACCTTTAAATAATCTACTTTGGAGCCATTATAAAACGAATAATAATTTATTATAAAATAATATTTCTAACTTTTCCTAAGGTGCCCATCACCCCTCTTATAAAGGGGCACTCCCCCTTGTCTCAAATTCATACCCTCATAGCCTTTTGGTTCGTCAAATCCCTACCCAAATATTCTCTCAACTTCCCTAACCTAATCCTATAGTCCTTAGTTTGATCATAATGTAAAACTAAGGATCCATTTTGATTAAATCAAAAGGAATAACCCGAAGAAGATGTAATGATTTCACCACACTCTTTCAAGTTCCTTTCTTCTAGAACATCTTATTTCTTTGATACTTCCATTCTAAAATAATAAATCCAGTAAATTCTATATACTATGATGTTATTATAAATATGGTACAACCATATTCATTATTCTATCCATCCTTTGAATGACATGTCACCATACGTGCGTAAGTACGTCTTACCGTCTCCACGTTGTGGTGTAATTGTTATTCAAAACATTATTATTTGGATGGGAATGATAATGATGTGTAATTGATGAAAATAATAAATATAACATGATAATTATTATGTATATATTATATACCATCCAATCATATATAATTTTAATATCAAAAGAATGATATTGTCGCTCGTGCGTACGTACGGACTTCTGTCTCCACGAACGCGATGAGATTCATTCCCCATCATATCCATGAAAGTCTAATTCTCATTTGATAATTAAAAATAATTTTTAAGGACTTGATATCATTATGTATATGAATAAGATACAACCTATACATAAGAAAAACAACTTATGTAACAAAACATATAAAATAAAACGAGTAATCTAACACCCGAAATGACGATAATTCTAAGATATTATTAACAAAGCAATGTTAAAAGATCATATATGATATCATATTAATGTATATGATTCTTGTATAATTTAATAACAATTATTTCTCCATTATACAGGAGTTTAACCTACCCTCAACCAAGGAAAAGTACAAGGTAAGGGTTTATTTCACAATCTCTTCATTGTCCGTGGTTGTTTATACGTAATTATCTACGGGGACTCCTTTATCATCCACATCTATGTTTCTTAAAAATGTATTTCAAATCATTCTTACTATTTTAAAGAATATGGGTTAAAGTCATTTATACCCATGTTTTAATTTTTATAAGTTTATAACAGAATTTTTCCGTCGTTTACCAAACAAGGTCCTTTTTATCCTTTTTGAAAAAATTATGGTAAGAATGTCTTTTTTATCTTATACGGTGGGTGAGGCTATTTTCTGCCGTTATGAAACCGTCGAAGCTTCCCTTACATGGTTATAAGAATATTTTGAAAGTAAATGTTTTATTTTATAATTATGCGACCTTTAAATGATTTCAAAATGAATATTTTAAGAATTTGTGAAAGGTAATCTTTATCAAGATCGGAATTATAAATGTTTTAAGGATTTATCTTTCTAAATAATTTTAATTAATGTCCATGTTTTCATAATGATTTTAAGGATTTTTATATATGGACATGAATTTTTTGAAATGATATTTCTTTTCAAAAGTTTCAAAGTGGTATGGGAAACTTTTATTCAAAAATCTCTTTTAAATTACTTCCTTTATAAATGTGTGACTTTTAAGTGATTTCAAAAAAGAGATATTACTCTCAAATAGTTTTTATTTCATCTATGTCAACATCCTTTGATGGATTTTAAGCTTATTTGAAGTTGATTTATTATGATACAAAACTTCCATATAGTATTGAAGGTTTTGTGATATGTTTGACTGAGGATGTGTTATTTTTATACCATTCCTGGTTTATGGAGAAAATATTGACATTTCATATGCTAGTTTTAATACGAATGATTATGTTATGTTTTAACCTGTTCATATGAGGAATGCATTGGACAAAATAAGTGATGGGTAGAGCCTGCTATAGATCCTCGATGCATCGGTAGGTCTCATGGGAAAAACTAGTCTCTTGGCACAAGGCCTTGACAAAATCTTATTTGTAGTCTTGGCACAAGGGAATGACTATGTGGTTATGATAGTATGGAATTATGCATTCCATCATTATGAAAGTGGTTATTGATATTGCATGTGATTATTTAACTAGTAGAATATCCATGTGAATAAGTAAATGGAATTATTTCATTTTATCTTTTCCGTATTATGTTGAAGTTGAAGTTTAAAAGGATTTTGTTTTAGTTATGCATTGCCTTAAATGTTTAAGTTTATTTAGAATATTTTCTGCTATATTTTAATCCTTACTGAGCATCTGAGCTCACCTCTTTCAATGTTTTATTTTTTTCCCAAGATGTGAAGAAGTATTTTATGAATGACCTACAAGGATAGTATGAGGGGATATGAAGACAAGTTGTTTTTATAGTTTTTTTCAATTTATGATGTAATTTAAGACTTATGAATATATCTATTGTTTCCAAGGCTACTAAAATAATCAATCTTTTGAGAATTGATCCTTTGTGATCATGCCAATGTTATGTAATAATGCACCGACTCTGGGTAACTTGGGACAGGGCATTGCAGTTTATATCCCCAATTAATTTCGAGGGTGCAATTCATTTTAAGGGGGTAGAATGTAAAACCGTAAGATTTTATGAGAAATATTCTTTTTAATTAATTTGTTTTCTTGTGTTTCATGTTACACCAATATTATGTTGTGCAATACTCAACACCGTATTATCTTGTAGTATATGAAAACACTATTCTTGGCCCGTGTAGCATGCAAGAGGGAACTTCCTCAACAGTGTGTGTTGTATGAAATCCCGAGTCTCACAAAACAACGATATATTATTATAATATTATTATGAAGTAGCAGTTATGAATAGTATTAACCACATTTTGAACTTTATAACATTATCATTCATCTTACACATATTCTAGAACATGGTATGAGAACAAAATAAATATTTCGGGGAAAAAAGTATTTTTTTAAAAAAATGTAGTTTTGTCGCCTTTTTATGGCGCACCCACTTCAAATATAGTATTTTACATGTTTATAAGTTAAATTTGTCAAATAAAACTTCTTCCTTGGAATCAGGATATAAAAATTGACTTTGGATAAAAATTTTATATTTTTCTGATAAGTTTATTATTTTGATGAATAGTAAAAATATGCTAACTTTTAATTGAAAACAACGTTTTTCATCAATATAAGTTATATGGTTATAATATATTATTGAGTGGTTTTAAAGTATAAATTGTATATATTTTTACCATTTAATATAATGTATGTCATCAGCATTATTTTTACATTGAATTCATAGATAAAACATTTCAATCTTTTGCAATGTTTTAACTTTTAAAACCTCTTTTCTCAACAGCAGGATTAATTTTAAAGTAAATACCGCAACTTCTGTGTTTTTAATTAGGAAAAATGAATTCCATTTTTCGAATCAGTGGGTCCAAATTATGTTAATAGGCTAATTTTTATTTTAAGGCATTCTGAATAGTAACTATGGTAAATTTTATTTACAACTACTAAGGTAAATCAGGTAATTAAGGGTAAAAAAATATTATAAAATTACACTAACACTTGTATTAATATAATTAGATGATTATATTTTGTACCTAAATATACTTGGGTCGATCTAGTATCTATTGGAACCCACTTGTATGTGATTAAGACATTTACTTTATTTTATTTAAAGAAATGTTAAATATTTCTCACTCAATCATTAATAATTATATTATTTTTAATATAAGGTTATACTGAATATAAATTCGATTATAAATACTCATTTGAAATATAAAATGTTTTTGTTTATCATGGTATTTTATTTTTAATTTTTAAGAAATATATAATTACCTTAATAGCTGATAAATTTAAGATGCAGAAATTATTTTTTTAGTGAAAAATCAATAACATAGTTTTTATTAAAATAATAATACCCATAAAAGATCCCAAACACATGAACAAAACATATTTGTCGAGTATATATACACCATAATCATCCATGTGTCTACTTGTAGACCACTTGATTCTTATAAAACAGATTATGAAATTTAGATTATTTTATTTTAAATGATGTCAAAGTTGTCACCTTCATAATTTAATAAAATAACAATTTAAAAGAAGGTTGTTTTAGAAGATAAATTATACTAAAAGTATTCTTATGAAATATATTAGATTTATATTCATCTTATTATATTATATTTAAATTTTATGCAACAAATAAGTATATTAAATAATTGTACACAAATGTTGTTGTAATTATTTTATTAAGAGAAATATCAAATAAATGGTTCAGAAAATATTAAAATAAATATTATCTGAACTAATTAATGTGCTCCGAAAATTTTATAGGTAAATATGACATGGTAAGAATATATTAAATATTTTGTTTCTAACATATATTCTGTGTGTATTTTATTTAAATTCGAATGATTGAATAGTGTCAAAATTGATGCTATTAATATTTTATATTATTAAATTGTTTACAAATCACAAAAATATTTAAAAATTATAAATAGAAATTTATATGGTCTAAAATTTCATAAATTATCCAATTATGGACAATTCAAAACACATAAGTAAGTATTTTTAACAATTTGAAATATATAATATTATTACCACAAATAAAATTAAATATATTAAATAAGGATAAATCAAATTGATAAGGTTTAAAATAATTTCCCAACGTGTCTAACATTTATTTCCTGATGATATTACAACCCTATCTCATCTAATCTTCTAATTTGGGTCATTTTTGATGTTTTTATGTGGGGTTTGAGTTTATTATAAATTAATATTTTTGAGGATTCCAAAAGTGCCCATGTCCTCTCCTATATAAGGGCACCTCCTTCCCTCTACTCTTATCTAAAATTTGAGCCTTTAATCTCATAAAACCCCTAAAAATTACTCTTCTAAATCTCAATAGTTACATTAAAGAGTTGTTGGTCTTCACAAAAGACCAACTCTAGTGCCTTAAGGGGGGTTTAAAAGAGGCACATCGAGGAATAAGTAATCTCTTCTACCGATTATTTCAAGTTTCTATCTTCTTCTACTTCCTCTTCTTTAGTTATTTAATTATGAAGTAATAACATAAGTATCACTTAAATACAGATATGTTATTTTAATTACTAAACAACCCTACTTTACCTTATATCCATCCTATGAAAAATGAAATCACCGCGCGCGCGTATGTACGGCTTACCGTCTCCATGTCATGGTGTATTCTGTTTTTCCACCACCACCATAAATGGATGGGTAGAATGGTGGAAATAACAACTATATATTATTATTATAACATCATACTGATTCTGATATATTATATCATCCACTCAAATTCTATTCAGTAATTATGGGAATGATATCATCGCTCGTTCGTACGTACGGATTACTGTCTCCACGACACGATGAGATTCATTCCCCATGTTAACCATTCTAGAATGATTATAAAGTATATATATGAAATAATAATGAAATATATGAAATAATAACGATAAGGGATTTATTTATATGTTATTTTCTTACTTCCATTCTATTTAATAATAAAATGAAAACAGCATTTCTGCATACGTACGGTCTACCGTCTCCATGAACGGTGTATTTCATACCATTTATCAATCTATTATATATATATATATATATATTATGTTATGAATATATATTATATATAAATAATGTTTTACATTATTAAGGTAAGTAATCTTGATCTATGTAATAATTTTAATAATTACAAGTCAAAACACCTATGATAAATGAAATAATTTTACCCAAAACGATGATTTAACATGGAATTGACAAATTAACGGGTAATATAAATTCCCAAGTGAATCATATATGGTATCATAACTATTATTATGGTTCTGTTATAAGTTATTAATATGTTTAAACCCACTATATAGGATTCCCAGGCACATATGGAAGAAATTGGACATAATGTATTGGATAATTTTGCAATCACATTTTTATCTGAGATTGCTTATACATAAATATTTACTGGGGTTATATTTACCATCCAAGTCCATGTATTCTAAAACTATTTTAGTAAAATATTTATTATTCTTCCATGAATTTTTAAAGCCATTCTTCCCTTTTTTGACTTTTACCACATTGTATGGATGGAATCTTTATTTTATTTACCATACAAGGCACTTTTTGACTTTTCCTGTGAAAAGTATAGGGAGAATCTTTTTTAACTTATACGGTGTGAATGGATTTTTATGGTGTCATAACACCTTATTTCCATGAAGCTTATTCTACAAGATTTCATTATTATTTTCAACAATATTCTTTTCTTTTAAAATTGAACGACATTTGGAAAAAAGAAAATGATTTTGAAGAAGAAAGGATATTTTCCTCAAGAATTCATTTCAAATGTTTATTCAAAACTATTTTCCATCTATGATTAAATTATTTAATATCGTTATGTTTCACGTATAATTTTCCTTTTATTTTCATGGTTTTATTTTGTTTATGATGAAATGATATCCATTGTTTTATATGGATTATGTTATGATGGGATGATGTTTATGAAACCCATTTTATTCACTGAGTTATGATGAATGATTTATGTTTATTTTGTGGAACACATAATAATGATTTCATTATGAGATGGGTGGGACCTATATCTCCCTCTAATTCATTGGTTAACGATTTATATCTCATGAGATAAATATGGTTGGTAAGACAAGTAAATCTGGTTCTGTAATACTGGGATAGAACGACAAGTAAACCCGGTTCAATAAAGGACTTTGTCCACTATGATGTTCTTGGAAGCAATGCCTTTGTTTCTATGGATATAATATCATGTGCTTAATGGTTTCCCACAATTACATATTTTATTCCCATGATATTTTATCATGATTTATGTTCTTTTATGATCTATTCCTTACGTACTTCCAAGAATTATTTCAAAACACAATATTTTTATGTTTAAACTCTATCTTCATGTTTTTTTGTTCAAATGTATATGGTTTATTTTATTTTCTCCATTATTACCCTTACTGAGAATTTGATCTCACACTTTATATGTTTTATTTTCCCTAGGATATAAATAAAGGTTTTAGGTAAGGAATCAAAAGGGAAATATCGTTATGGGAGATGTTGAAGATCTTTCACCATGATTAGAAGATTATGCTTCGCGTTTTGAAAGACACTAAACTATTGTGGTCCTTGGGTGTCTCTTTTTGTTATTTATTAAGTATTCCAAGAATTAATTTAATGTCCATGTACGTCAAGCTTGGGTCTCTAAAATGATGGTGGGTAAGTCCGTACATGCCAAAAATACCTTTTTCACCTTAAGAGTTTTGAAAAGTGCCTTGATCTAAAAATGATAATAATATTCCTTTTAAACACATTTTTTTAAATGGTAATAAATGAGAAAAATATCCATTTAACATAATAAGATAATATTAACACATTTTTTAAAACATTTTTCGAAATTATTTTTTTGAAAAAACCCAAATTTCTGACCAAAAAGAGAAATAATATCATATTTTTATAAAATAATTTTCATAATTATCATAAGAAAAAATGATTGTAAAATGGTTTAATTACTTGGATATAACTTTAATAACCATATAATAATAAAATTAATTATTTTTCTTGAGATACATATCATAATCTTTCATTAATGGAAGCATAACTTTACAGAATCTCAATAAATGACGTGATTATAGCAATAAACCATTACCATGTTTTGTTACATAGAATCATAATACAACTGAAAGAATAAAATTACATGAAGATTAAAATATCATTAAAATAAGTATATTCCTGATATAAAATTTCAAAATAATTATACAAACCTCCAATAAGAACATAGCTGCATAACATGGCATGTGTCTCAAAGAAGGAAAATGGAGACTGAATTGCATTAACAATTTTGTTACTTTTGAAACATAAAATATTTGAAATAAATATCATAAAATAGGTATGTAAATAAAAATAAATTTATTTATAATATTCATATAATACATCCTTGTGAATTATATACACTTCCAAAATGAAATGAGTGGCGAATAAGGCTTGTATCTCGTGAATATAAGAAGCGAGATGAGAAAACCCTTAACTTGAGTCTTGTCATTCTTTTTACATGTTCAAACTTCCTTTTTAAAAATAATTTTATTATAAATATTCAAAATAAAAATATTATTATATGTAATAACCTATGTTATCTTGTTGTGAATTTATATTACCCTTTTATTAATTTTACGTTTCAGGTAATATCTAGTTTGTTTTTCATATATGTTTTGGATTGTTATTCTAAATCCTCTTACTTATACCGTGATTTAATTATTTTAGAAAAATAAAATCATGATATAACTATTTTATATATTCATTTTATATATAATTATAATTTTTTATAAAATATAGACATATGAAATGGAATACACCGTCCATGGAGACAGTGGGTCATACATATGCATGAATGTTTCTTCCATTTGTTTATATTTTTAAAACAAAGTAAGTAAATTACATATATATATATATATATTATCATTACAGTAGAATTATTATTTCATATATATCATTTATGTTCACTAAACACTTCTATATTTCATTCCATGAAGGTTTTGAATGAATCTCATTGCCTAGAGGAGGTTGTAGTCCACACATCAACAATGATGTTATCGTATTTAAAGAAAATGTAATTGATAAAGGTATGTTTTATAAAATAATTATATAATTATAAATAAGTCATAAATTTAATATATATAATATAAAAATAATTCTTCCATATTATTCAAAACCAAGAGAGGTGGTAACTGAAAAATTAACAACACCATTTCGAGAGGCGATAATTCACTATACACAAGAATTGTAATTTCGGTATGTATGAGATGAAAGTGTTTGAGAGTGTAGGTAGAACCCATAGAATAAAAAATATAATAATATTTAGTATAATATTTTTATTATATAATCATTTAATAATAATATTTTAAAGGGCGACGAATGAGAAAAATACAACAGATCCTAAGAAATTATGTAACCTCTTCTTTGGGTAACTCCAGTTAGATTTTTCAAAAAAGGATTACTTTATTGAATTTCTACCAAAATGGACGATTTTTGAATTTTGGGAGGAATTTTTAGATCTTATTATAGTAGATTTTGGGAAATTAAATGGGATTTAGATGTGTGAATATGTGTGAGGGGTGATTTCATTTTTATATTGGAAGAGGAGTGATATTTTTGTATGTTTTTTAAATTGGAATTCCATGAAAATATTTACTAATAAATTTGGCTCCAATAATGATTAAAATACAAGGGAATTGAATTTAGGTTCTAAATATGGATATCAAAGAGATTTTGGATAACATTATAGGCCATTTATCCCATAATAGTAAAGTTTAATCCCTTGTTAAGTTAATTGTCTTCTTAAACCTAATAATTAATTTTAATTACTTTCACTAATATTTTTGGTCAACAACTGTGTTGATCTTATTTGAAATTTTATATTAATCTGAATCCAAATATGAATTATTATTTTTACCAAATTCCATTCATATATGTGGTAGTAATTAATTCAAATTTAACCCTATAGATGAGAAGAGAAAGCATATTTTCAAAGTAACAGTGTTCAAGAGATTGGTAATTTTTTATTCCAATTTCAAAGTAAAATTTATTAAAATTAAATAAATTTGATTAATTTATTTATAATTATATAATTTGACATTAAAAAATAAAAAAAATTATTTTAACCTTAATAATTAATTTTATGAAAATACATTTTGGAATTATAATTTAGTATTTTACACTATTCAATAAAAATGAATCTTATCAAAATATTACCCAAAAATAACCCTAACCTAATTTTGATATTCATATTTCAAAGTTTAAGTTTATTTGTTTATATTAAAATTTTGAACTTCCTGAATTTATTTTTTAAATCGATTCTCCATTAAAATGTACTAAAATCAGATTTTAGAAAAATGCATTTTTTTTATTCATAAAATTGTATTTATTATTTTCTTATACCATTAAAATATATTGTAAGAGTATCAAAAAAATATTTATTGAAAATATAATATGTATATTGTATTTAAAAAATTAATCAAAATTTGGTTTTTAAAATTTATTAACATAAAATTGGGTTTGTAAAGAGAAAAATAGTTTTCGTAGAAGAGTAATTTTATTCTTTTGAAATAGTTATTGCATTCACTTGTAATAAATTATTACTTAATGGTTCATTTTATATACATTTTTATATCATATTTTCACAATTTAGTTGATCTTATTCAAAAACTCCTTTCCAATGTCTTGGTGGTTATTATAAAAATGTTTTAAAAATAACAACAACATTATCTTGTAGTTCGATAGAAGTTTACCTAATGTGTAACACATGCTATCAAATGAACATGGTATTTTCTGTAATAAAAGATACAGATAGTGTTATGTGTTACTCAATATAATCTAATTATTTCTTGTAGATAAATATTGACTTGTTGTTTCATATAATGAAAGCCACACATAGTACTATCGTATAAAAAACTATATTCAGTGTCACAGGAAAAGAAAAATATCAGAAGAATAAATTAACTCATAAATTAATATTTCTCAAAATCCCAGGGTGTTACATTCTACCACAATTAAAAGTTATTTCTTCCATAAGATTCATTGTGGTAATTAAATGTTTTATATTTGAAATTTACTTTCACATAAACCCACATCATAAAATGAATATGAAAACATCTATTAAAATGAACGGTTGGAAACAAATCTGTTACCCAAAGTAAATTAGAACAAGGTTTCTAAATAGGGGAACCTAGGTGGAAAGTGGAAATATTGATATAGAAGAGAAATCTTACTACGATATTCTGACGGAGAGTGATAGAGAACATGGCTTGCTGAAATTTAGCAGTCACAAAGTAATAAATCTATAATGATATAAGGGACTATTTGATTCACCAGAAACGATGGTACTGGGACAACCTTTTTTATTTCATGTTTTTTTTCCAAAGTTGAATAAATTTCACAAGAATATGAACATACTTGACTTTATTAAATTCCATACACACAATCTCATCCTTTGGTCGTGTCTTGATTAATCCCACTTTTTCTCTTGCTCGAGGGAATGAAGTTGAATATTTCATTCTTGAAGAACTAACAGATCATAAGATCTATAAATATAATGACAATTCATTGAATTTGTATTCTATTACCACATAAGAGATGATATCATGTGTTATCTAATATTCATAAATACTCATATTGTGATATTTCCACACTCAACCCTTTAGAATTATTTGTTTTATTAATTTTCATAGAAATAGGTATTATTAAAAACGTTCAGGTTGAAGGTCAGTTCAAATTTATTTGTTTTTATTTATGAATGAGTTTTTTCTATGCTTGGAAGCATCAGACACATGGGTAGAGCACATTTTGAAAACTGTGCAGCTTCACCAGGGTCACTATGTGGTATGCTCGGTACACAAAACAAATAAGAAATTTTATGAATAATAAAAATTAAGTTAAAATGGGAATAAAATAAAATAATAAAAGTGCAATAAAATTTAATAAATTATTTTAATAATAATAATAATATTGAGAATAATGATAATAATGTTATTATTATTAGTGTTAGAATATTAATAATAATAATATTATTATTATTCCTATTAGTAATTAGTATTGTTATGTTTTTTTTCTTTTCCTTCTTATTTTCTCTTTTAGGGATTTTGTTAACCTACCTCACCCAAACCCGTTGAATCCCCCTCTACTTCTCTTGAAACGCCCCAACCCCAGTTACCCTGAGTCGGTGCATTATTATGTAACATTGGCAAGATCACAAAAGATCATGTCTCGAAATACCGATTAGTTAGTAGCCTTGGAAACACTAGATACATTCATAAATGTTACATTACATCATAATGTGAAAAACTACAATAACATAGTCTCCATAGTCCACACTCATATCCCCATCAGTCTATCCCTGCAGGTCAGTCATAAAATATTTCTTCACATCCTGGGAAAAATAAAACATAGAAAGGGGTGAGCTCAAATGCCCAGTAAGGATAACAATATAGTGGAAACATTCATAAATAAATATAAACATTGAAGGCAATGTATAACTAAAATAAAAGCCTTTTAAACTTGAACGTCAGCATAATATGGCGAATGTAAAATAAAATAATTCCATTTACTTATTCACATGGATATTCTACTAGTCAAATAATCACATTCAATATCAATAACCACTTTCATAATGATGGAATGCATAATTTCATACTATCATAACCACGTAGCCAAGGCCTCATTCCTAGACTACAAATAAGATTTTGTCAAGGCCTCGTGCCAAGACACTAGTTTGTCTCATGAGACCTACTGATGCATCGAGAAGCTATAGAGGGCTCCACCCATCACTTATTAAGTCCAATGCATTCCTTATATGAAACGTTTTAAACATATCATAAACCATAACATAATCGTATCACATAAAAAATGCATAAAGGAAACATAACATTTCCACATTTCAATTACAAGATATCAATACAACACATTGATATAATAAAAAAATTATCAAGACCATTTTCAATACCAAAAAATAAAAGTAAAACGTGGTATTTATTTTTCATTTTAAAATAGTTGTGGCTTGTAGAGGAAGCCGAAACTCAAATAATGGTCACAGTGGCGGAGAAGTCGTTGTCGCCGTATACATACGACAAAAAAACATTCCCTTTTGTCATTTACTAAAACGCTTCGTATAAAAAATATTCATTTTGAATAAATGTAAAATTTAAAGGGTTTTATACACCGTATAAAAGAAACTTGCGTATAAAACCAAATATGCCTCAATGAAAGGAGATTGAGACGAAGTCCCTTACCTCGTGTCCGACTTGACTCGATCGTTCTTTAACCTCCTGAATAATAAACTAGAGTTAATTTCTAATTTCTTAAGAACCTTTTCAAGTTCATTATTCCTTTTATATCACTTATTACCATGTTATGAACATTATGTAATTATTTAAGTTAATAACAGTCATTTTGTCGATCTTTGGTACTTGAGTCAAAAATAAACTTCTTATAATTACAGGTTATTCATGTGGTAAAATATCCATTATATCCAGAATTATATTCATGATGTAGATATCATATATATCATATATATCCATTATATATATATTCATTTATAATATTACATAACATTTAGAGGTAAGAAATGAAATGCACCGTTCATGGAGATGGTAAGTCGTTCGTACGCATGAACGCTACTTTCATTTCTATTTCGTATTTAATGGACCGAAATCATAATGATATAAAGGTATATTATAATCCCATTATAATATCATATATAATATCATTTAATACATCCTTTACACGTCCCACATATGGCATTAACGATTCAAATCACTTTGAGGGGGCGGTAGTCCACACCTCCTAAAATGAAATTATCGCGTTTACCCATAATGGAAATCATAAAGGTATTCCGTAAATGAAAAATACAGAAGCATAAGGAAAACATAAACATAATATATATCATATATATATATATAGTGACATCTTAATGTCCACTATCAGAGGTGTTAAAAGAAGATTGAAAAATCATCATTTTGTGAGGCAGTAATTCGCCACGCATAGAAACAGTATGTTCATTAACCATTAGACGAAGGTGTGTATAAGTGTAAATCAAATACATTTCATAAAAACAACCTAGTATATTTAATATACTGTTGTTGTTACAAAAGAAATGAATAAAAATAGTTTAAGGGGTTGGAGAAGCAAAAAAAAAAGAACATAAGAGAAGACATTACCTTTAAATCGGGTAAATCTTTTTGATTTGAGCCAAAGGATTCCTTGGGGAGACTTCTTCCCAAAGTGAGGATTATATGAGTAATAGAGGGAAGTTTAGAGAGTATTTGGGAAGAGTGTGTTCGATCCAAATGGCATTGATGGTGTTAATAAGGTGGTAGAGGTGGGGGACTTTTATAATAGGAGAGGAGGGGAACTCTTGGAATGTATTGAAATGTTTGATTATTATGAAGTCATTTTTAGATTTAAAAGGTCCAAAAATTATATATTTTGAGGATAAGGTGATAAGTATTAAAAATACACCCATCCAATAGGTTTTTTAAAGGTTTAAGTCTTAGAGTTTACCTTATCTTTTCATTTTATTTAAATCATTCATTAATGAGGTAATCACTGCATCATCATGGTGTCATAAATAAATTTATTTTTTTAATGTATAAAAATTCTAAAACAAATACCATGTTTTAGGAAATCTTTGTATCTTTCTAATGAATATTTATAGTCAAAAATATGACTTGTATAACCCCATGTAATAATTGTTTTAGTAAAACAATACATGTTTGTGACATTTTTATTTTTACTTTAAATAAAAGGTATAAATGTCATTATCTTACCCAAGTAGCTCCATGGGGTCCCAAAAATTAACCCATGGGTTGTAATGGTCTGCCATGACTAATCCAATATGGGTAGGACAAGTTTCAAGATATTTTAATATTTTTATAATATCATTTTTACATTAAATTTCACTAATTACCTTTAATCGCGATTAATAAAACATAAAAGTTACTATTCACCAAAAATTATTTTCATCCCATTGAACCAAATTTTACTTAATATTGACAACCATGTATGTAGAATTTTTGAGATTAAATACACAGAAGTGGTAATGTTTTAATTACACGAGAAATTAGTTTTTTAACTACAACTTAGTAGTTTAACTATTCATCAAAAATTGACGTTTTTTAGAAAAATACCAAAAATTCACCATAATCTATATTTGATATTCCAAATTCAAAAATGATGTCTATTTTAAAAAATTAAAAACATATAGGTTGAATTAATTATTTAATTCCCGATGTCACAACAAACATCGTGTTTTTAAGAAACAATATATATCAGAAGATTGACAATTGTTTATGTCCAATTTCAAAGTGAAATCAATTCTAATGACCCCCATTGGATAAAATGGTAAAAATATGTTATATTTATACTTTAAAACTACTAAATAGTATAATTTATCACTATAAAGTATTTTGATTAAAAAAAAATTAAGTATTTTTTTTACTATTCAAAGAAAATTGGAAGTTCTCAGAAAATTACAAAAAATTCAACTTAAGATAATTTAAATAATATGAATACAAAAATGAAGCCCATTTTGAATTATAAAATTAATATAATTTCAAAACGTGGTTATTACTATTCATAACAACTACTTTGATTGGTCACGGTGTGTTAGAACTCGAGGTTGCGTACAACACACGCTACTGTATTATTCAAAGAGAAGTGTACCATGGAAGCGTGGGGTGTGTTTCATTCTCCCCTCCTTCAATAAATTATGTCCTCTTAATTTGAAATTGTTCTTCGAAAATAAAAGGTTGAAAATAGAAAACACCTTCATGGAAAACCCATATCGGAAATAGGGTTAATAAAATTTAGCCTTAATAAGTGGGAAAGGGAAATGAAAAAGCCACCACTAAATTATGATCTCGATTAGGAGAAAATTGGTGGAAATTAGAGACATATAATTGGAGGAAAAATGAAAATATTTGTAGGGAGTGATTGAGTCCATCAATCACAAACAAATGTAAAATTGAGGGCCTCAAAATGATCAATATATGATGTAAATATCATTAGCTCAACAAAACATAAGGTATTAGGATAACACAATTTTTCAATATCCCTTTCCTAAAGTTTAAGAATTAATTTATTCATAGAATAGGAGAGAGGTATATATATATATATATACTTGACAAGTAGAGTTTCAACCTTCAACTAATTTCTTCCACAAACTCATCTTTCCCTCAAAAGATAATAGAACTCAAAAATATTATATTTATCCTAATAGTACAAGGTTCCAAATATTAACACATACCATTTAGATTAGGAAAAATATTTTGTAATAACCGGGGACTTCTTGTAGGCTAGTGGTAGGTAATAAAGGCCTGTCGCACTATGGTTGTGGGTTCGATTCCTGCCGCTTTGTCCGACGTGATGGGTTATCCCCCAGCCTGCAGGTTGTCCTTTTCCTAAAACAATAGTATTATAATTTTCCAAAAATAATCATTAGAAATGTTTTAACCTTAAACAATACTATCCAAAGTTCAACTTAATCCATTCCAACCTTTATAGTTATCCAAAATACGTCTTTCCAAACATTCTCTAAAAGGTCTCTAAATTCCAAAATCAATTGTAACATCAGATTCCCTAAACAAAGTAAATTTTCTCTTATTGCCACATACTAAAAATATTGTTACCTTCATCATATTAAAACGTTAATGAAAACAACAATTACTGCAGTATTATCCTTATATATTCCACATTATTCTTATAACCAGAATATAATCCTTGAGTCCAAAAGCACTAACACAATAATTATTACACTTCAACTGTGTTAACAGCATAAGATTGGCCTTGATCCCTTGGCCTTTTCTGTGGTAAGTTTCCCTGAAGCTTAGGAAATTCATTTGCATAATGCCCCAATTCCCTAAAATTGTATCATTCAACATTGATAACCACTTTCTTTCCCTTACAATCATGAGCCTGGTGACCTTTTTCTCCACAATTATAACAAACTCTCATTCCTTTTAGGCAAGTACTGGGGTGATTCTTCCCAAAATTATCGCATAATGGAAAATCCTTATTTCCCTTTTTTCCCTTTCTCTGACTCTTGTTCCACTATTCTATTCTTCTCTTGGTTTACTTTATTGTCATAAGATTTAGAAAATTACTTTTCTATCTTGATAGCACACGAGACTATATCTTCATACGTTGAGAAAGATTGTGATACTAAAGCTCGACGGAGAATTGGTTTTAACCCATCAAAGAAACGATCAATCTTACTTCAGGGTTTACGTATATAATCTGTAGCATACCTCACTAACCTTGTAAAATTGGCCTCATACTTTGCGACATTCTCATCCTCCTTTTGTCTCGGACTTAAAAATTGCCTTTCTATATCTGCTCGATGGTCATGAGGAACATATTTTTCTACGAAAAGCTTGTTTAACTCCCTCCATTCCATATTTGATACTTCATCATCTTCCTTTTTGTTTTGAATCAATGACCACCATTGATCAGCATCTCCAGTGAGGCGGTAAACTTCCATGATTAACTTTTCCCTTTCACTACTCCCCAAGGCATGTAATATTTTCTCTAAGGAATTTATACATTTCTCAACTACTAAGGGATTTTTACTCTCATTGAATGTTGGTGTTTGTTTCCTCATGAAGCGATCTAACATTGGTCCTCCATGCCCTGGATCAAGGTGCTCCATACGGGTAAGGTTATTATTCATAACCTGAGTGAGTTTTCCCAGTATGGTGATTAGCTCTTAAGCCCAGTTTCATCACTAGCTCCACTATAATTATCCTGACCAGGAGGGAAATCCCTACATGGAGTGCGTGCATTGATACGGTTTCCATTCCTTCCACTAGGGGCCATTTCTAAACAATGTCATAAACTAGATTAGTTTATGAATCGAAATACATAATAACAAACTTCCAAAACACTTAACATAAATTGCACAGTTTATGGATATAATCTATAATCATAAAAAAAATTTCTTTGAGAAAGTATATACTCATAGACCCTTCATAATGGTTTGTAAAGAAAATGATAATTATCCTAAGCATATCCCCAGGGAGTGTCGTAACCAAGAGTGCAGCAAGGCCTGTTATCATGCACCAGTTCCCGTTGGAGTCTAGCTCAAAGCGGTGTTTTTGGGTTTTATCCCTAGGTACATCTGTACCAGATCCGCCCCTACCTGCTCGTATCCAGACAGGGATGTATTACACGGAAAACTAACAAAATCTCTATAATACCAAAATTCTAGGATTTTCTTTTATACTAATCCTCAAAGTCTATCTTAGAGATATGTGCTCTAATCAGAGTTTATCTAAATCTAGCTTCCAAAGATAGTACTAAACTGCCTTTGATACCAATTGTAACACCCCGACCCCAGTTACCCAGAGTCGGTGCATTATTACGTAACGTTGGCATGATCACAAAATATCTAGTTTCGAAAGGACGATTAGTTTAGTAGCCTTAGAAACACTAGATACATTCATAAATGTTACATTACATCATAAAGTGAAAACTATAATAACATAGTATGTATATTCCATACTCATATCCCCTTCAGACTATCCCTGAAGGTCAGTCATAAAGTATTTCTTCATATCCTCGGAAAAATAAAACATATAAAGGGGTGAGCTCAGATGCTCAGTAAGGATAACAATATAGCAGAAACGTTCATAAATAAACATAATCATTTAAGGCAATGTATAACTAAATCAAAAGCCTTTTAAACTTGACCTTCAGCATAATATGGATAAAATAAAATGAAATAAATCCATTTACTTACTCCCATGGATATTCTACTAGTTGAACAATCACATGCAATATCAATAACCACTTTCATAATGATGGAATTCATAATTCCAGACTATCATAACCACGTATCCAAGGCCTCATGCCAAGACTACAAATAAAATTTTGTCAAGGCCTCGTACCAAGACACTAGTTTGTCTCATGAGACCTACTGATGCATCGAAGAGCTATAGCAGGCTCCACCCATCACTTATTAAGTCCAATGCATTCCTTATATGAAAAGGTTTAAACATATCATACACCATACCATAATCGTATCACATAAAACATGCATAAAGGAAACATAACATTTCTACATTTCAATCACAAGATATCAATACAAGACATTGATATAATAAAAAAATTATCAAAACCATTTTCAATACCAAAAAATAAAACTAAAACATGGTATTTATTTTTCATTTAAAATAGTTATGGATTTTAGAGGAAGTCGAAACTCAAACAATGGTCATGGTGGCGGAGTAGTCATTGTCGCCGCATACGTACGACAAAAAAACATTCCATTTTGTCGTTTACTAAAATGATTCGTATAAAAAAGATTCCTTTTGAATAAACGTAAAATACAAAGGGGTTGATAAACCATATAAAATAAAGTTGTGTATAAAAAAAATATATGCCTCAATGAAAGAAGATTGAGACGAAGTCTCTTACCTCATGTCCGACTTGACTCGATCATTATTTAACCTCCTAAATAATAAAATAGAGTTAATTTCTACTTGCTTAATAAATTTTTTCAAGTTCATTATTCCTTTTATATCACTTATTATCATGTTATGAACATTATGATATTATTTATGTTAATAACGGTCGTTTTCTCGTTCTTTGGTACTTGAGTAAAAATAAACTTCTTATAATTACAAGTTGTTCATGTGGTAAAATTTCCATTATATCTAGAATTATATTCATAATGTAGATATCATAGATATCATATATATCCAATATATATCAAATATATATATACATTTATAATATTACATAACATTTAGAGGTAAGAAATGAAATGCACCGTTCATGGAGACGGTAAGCCGTACGTACGCATGAACGCTACTTTCATTTCTATTTCATATTTAATGGACTGAAATCATAATGATATAATATCATATAATATCCCACATATGGCATTAATGATTCAAATCACTTTAACGGGGCGGTAGTCCGCACTTCCTAAAATAAAATTATCGCGTTTACCCAAAATGGAAATCATAAAGGTGTGCCATAAATAAAAAATACTGAATAATAAGGAAAACATAAACATAATATATATCATATATAAATATAGTGACATATTAATGGCACCATGATAGGTGTTAAAAGAAGATTGAACAATCATCGTTTTCTGACGCAGTAATTCACCACTTACAAAAATAGTATGTTCTTTAACCATTAGAGGAAGGTGTGTGTAAGTTTAAATAAAATCATTCTCATAAAAAAATCCTAGTATATTTGAGTTACTGGTGTTGTTACAAAATAAAGGAATAAAAATCGTTTACGGGGTTGGAGAAGCAAAAATAAATTAAAACAACATAAGAGAAGACATTACCTTTAAATTGGGTAACTCTTTTTGATTTGATCCAAAGGCTTCTTTGGGAAGCCTTATGCCCAATGTGAGGCTTCTATGAGTAATAGAGGGAAGTTGAGAGAGTATTTGGTCATAGTTTGGCCAAGCTAAATGGCTTTTATGGTGTGAATAAGATGGTAGAGGTGGGGGCCTTTTATAAGAGGAGAGGAGGAGCACTCTTGGAAAGTCATGAAATGTTACATTATTATGAAGTGAGTTTTTGATTTAAAAGTTCCCCAAATTATATATTTCTAGGCTAAGGTGATAAGGGTTTGAAATCCACCCATTAAATAAGTTTTTGACAAGTTTAAGTCTTATATTTTACCTTATCATTTCATTTTATTTAAATCGTTCAATAATGAGGTAATCGATGCATCATCATGGTTTCATAAATAACTTAATTATTTTAATGTCTAAAAATTATAAAAAAATTACCATGTTGTAGGAAATATTTTTAGATTTCTAATGAATATTTATAGTCAAATATATTACTTTTATAACCCCATGTAATAATTTTTTATTAAAACAATACATGTTTGTGACATTTTTATTTTTACTTTAAATAAATGGTATAAATGTCATTACCTTACACAAGTGGCTCCATGGGGTCCCAAAAATTGAACAATTGGTTTTAATGGTCGGAAATGACTAATAAAATAGGGGTAGGACAAGTTTCAAGATATTTTTATATTTTTAAAATATCATTTTTACTTTAAATTTCACTAATAACCTTTAATCGCGATTAATAAAACATAAAAGTTACTATTCATCAAAACTTATTTTCATCCCATTGAACCACATTTTACTTACTAATGACAACCATGTATGTAGGGTTTTTTAAATTCAATACACTGATTTGGTAATGTTTCATTTACACAAAAAATTAGTTTTTTAACTACCTCTTAGTGGTTTAACTATTCATCAAAAATTGAAGTTTTTCAGAAAAATACCAAAAATTCACCCTAAGCTATATTTGATTTTCCGAATTCAAAAATGATGTCTATTTTACAAAATTAATAACATATAAGTTTCATTAATTAATTAATTCCCACTGTCACAACATATAGCGTGTTTTTAAGAAACAATATATATCAAAAGATTGGCAATTTTTTATGTCCAATTTCAATGTGAAATTAATTCTGATGACCACCATTGGATAAAAAGGTAACAATATGTTATAATTATAATTTAAAACCACTAAATAGTATAATTTATCATTATAAATTATTTTCATTAAAAAAGTTTGTTGGTCGGAGTGGTTTACTCAAGAGGGGGGTGAATTGAGTACCAATTAAAATTTCTGTATTTAAAAACAGTGTCTTAAAGACCCCCAAATAAAATAATAAATTAAACTGTAGTGAATTTATATTAAAGTAGAGGTTCTGTCAGATTCTCAAGGGATTGATTCATTCCCAGTTAATCAACACAGGAGTGTGTGATTATCTTTTGAAACTAACTTACTAATCTACACATAACATAAACACTTGCTAATTTAATTATCAAAGTAACTTTAAAAACAATATTGGTTTTAAAGTGATTAGCAGCGGAATAAAACTTTGAAATAGATGGCACAACAGATGTAACCAAGAGGTTCAGTCTCAAGCCGAGACTTAGTCCTCTCAAAAGTTTATATAAAAATGATCCACACCCTGGATCGGGGTTCAATAGTTTACAACTGTCCAGGTCCAAGACCTCTACAACTGTTCTTCGTGGGAAACAGTACAACAGCAACCAGCTGTCCAGGTCACACACGACCTCTAACACTGTTATTAGTGGGAAAGAAAGAATGAAAGAGTTTGGTAAGGATTTACAAATCCTCCAGTTTAAGTACAGGAGACAGTGTATATGTTAGATACAACAGATAACACACACTACTCGAAATGAATGATAATAAATCACAGAACAAGAGATGTAGAGTTTAGAAGTGGTTCTGGTGATTTCAGTGTAGCTCTGGACTCCTTTGGATTCGATCAGAAGTGAGTTTGAGTCCTCTTCTCGTTTCTGTTTGAGAAACAGAGTGTCGTATGCTCCAGGTTCACAGACAGTGAAAATGTAGTAGTTGAAGTTCTTCAGTGTTCTTCTTATATGCATAGAACACTTCTCGAGTATTCTTGATTGGCTATGAGCTTCTCTGTGTTCTTGATGGAACTGGTTTTTCTCTTCTTGTGCTTCTGGTATATATCATCCACCACGCACTTCTCTAGTTTGCTTCTTGTAGTCGTATCTCTTTGGGCAGCGTAGTCTTCTCGTATTTATCTCCCAACAGGGGACAGAAAAGATTTCTTTTCAGCAGGTACGAGGTACGGGTTCCTGACATCCGACAACCTTTATCAGATATTTGACATATCATTAAAATGTACATGATATGACCGTTAAATAGATTAAATATAGGAAATAAAGAAATTCAAACAGTGAGTCGAGTGATCGGTAGATAATCAGCATCGGTAGCTTGGACATCGGTAGCTTGAACATCGGTAGCTCAATTTCATTAGTTGCTTTGACTCTATCGGTGGCTCTATGCGTCGGTTGGTACATGCTTGTATCGGTGACATTGTTTATCGGTAGCTCCATTCGTCGGTAGCTCCATGCGTCGGTAGCTCCATGCATTGGTAGCTCCATGCGTCGGTAGCTCCATGCATCGGTAGCTCCATGTGTCGGTATCTCCATGCGTCGGTAGCTCCATGCGTCGGTAGCTCCATGCCTCGGTAGCTCCATCCGTCGGTAGCTCCATGCATCAGTAGCTCCATGCGTCGATATCGGTAGATGTGAGTCTGTCTGTAGCTTCGTCCATCGGTGACTCTTATTCCATCGGTAGCTATTTATACTTACACCGGTAGCTCTATGTTTTTATCGGTAGCTTTCTGTAAGTCAGTAGCTTACATTTATAAGCACATCGGTAGCTCTGTGTTAAGTCTATCAATAGCTCTGTGTTAAGTCTATCGGTAGTTGTCTGTCGGTAGACTAAGTCTATCGGTAGACTGGTTACCGGTAGCTCTTTATCAGTAGCTATAGGCAGATTACTTATCTGTTTTATGCAGAACACATCTGATTGAGTTAGAATCAATTTATAACGTGTATGAACATGGATAAAAGAGGATTAACATATTCCAAAGACTATTTTAAAAATTATTATTGGTTTGATCACAGATTTGAAAGAATTAAAGTATAGATCAATGATACTTAAGAATACCATAGAGAATGAAAACATAATTGGGATTTTCAACACTAGAATACATGATTGAGATTATCAAAACAGGTGAGGTCAACAATCTCCCCCTTTTTGATAATCACAATTTATGATATGGGCATTTAACATAGTGAAAATATAATAGTAAAGAGTATAATATTGAATTCAATTTTCTCAGAGAAAACAGCATCATAGATAATAGAAATAGTATGATATAGACATAAGTTATCAAAGGTAACAATCATAAGGTACTAAATAGACATAAGGTATCAGAGGTAAAAATGAAAAAAGGGTAATGTGTCTCCCCTTATTCCTTATTTTGCTCCATTGAAAATATTTCTCATTCTCTCATTTTGTTCTCCCCCTTATTCTCCCAGTTTGTTCTCCCCCTTATTCTCTCATAAAATGTTTCTCCCCCTTTGTGATAATCAAAAAGTGGGAAAGCATTAATAAGAGACAAATAAAACATGAGAAGTAAAAGGAGTTCTTCTGTATTAGAGTAGTCAAAAAGTACAAAAACAGAATACAAATGAATTCCTATCAAAAATACTGGCCACTGGATCAATCCTCATCTTCCACGTGAGATTTCCCTTTGGGATCAGAAGAAGGCTCGGGTGGTGAGGATGCAGGTGAAGGTTTTGGAATGCCAGAAAAGATCAAAGGAGGCTGGGCCACTGACACAGAGTCAGGCCTGTAGGTTGAAGATCTTTGGGTGATCATTGGTGTGAGGCTTCGAATAGCTTGAGCAGGAGTCAGCTGGACTGGGGAAGCAGCTGAGGTAGAAGCAGGCAAAGGAGGAGGTATGATGACTGGGCTGGCATCAACATGCAAGAAGGGCAGCAACAGATTTCTAAAATCCATAATAATTCCTCCTCCTCTTTCCATAGCAGAGATGAAATCATCTTTGTTCTCCATGAATTTCTCTAAGGCAGGAGTCAGTTCTCTTAGCTTACTCACTTGTTCTCTGAAAGCTTGAGTGACTGGAGGTAGCTTCATGTTTTCCAACATCAGCTTGAAGTGGTGTTCGAGTTGATGCTTGGTGAAAATTTTGGTGAAGTAGTAGTCCACTTTGCTCTTTATGGCTTCCTGAGAGGCAGAGGCTTCTCTCATATAGTCTTGAACAATCTTCATTATTTCTCTAGCAGAATATCTTGTAGAAAGCACCACTCGGCTCAACTCTGATGAGTCCACAGGGCCACTGGTTGAAATAGAACCAATCTCCTCCTTCAACATTGCTCGAACTTGATTCAGGTCAACTAAAAGTTTGGATGTGAGAGGGCCAAGAGAGAAGGAAACAGTTTCTTTGAAACTCTTAGAAAATCCACTGATTAGACTTTGAACTTGAGAGTCCTGTAATTGAAAGTGATCCTTCACTGAGGTTTTGAAACTTTCAAACACCGAGACAAACTGGCTAACTACACTCGTCACATAAGCTAGGTCCTTGTCAGCTTGAGACTTGGAGCTCATATAAGAGTCCAAAGCAACAACTGTTGTCTTGAGAGCTTCAAGATCTGCTTCGATCCTAGAAGACTGAGTTTGACACTCTTTCACTTCTTCCATAAGCTCAGACACAAAAGAAGATAAATTACAAGCCAGAGATAGCTCGAAGGATCTCTCCAACATTTTCATTTCTTCATAAAAGCTTTGCTTCATCTCAGTAAATGACACACTGAATGATTCTTTCAGATCATTCTTCATGAATTCAAGATCAGATTTAGAGACAAAATCATTTATGACAACAGCAGCAGATCCCCTTGCTGAGGCTAAACTAACTGCAGAATCAGTCATTATTGAATTAATTGAGGATGCAAGAGAGGTTTCCATTAACTTCACTTCTTCAACAAAACTGGATTTGAGGTCCTCTTTCAGCTTATTCAGATCATGAAATCTGACCACATCATCTGGAAACAACTCAGAAGCAAGATCATAATTGGTCTTCGGTCTATTCACAGACATTTCATTATCAGAATCCGGATAATCCAATCCACAGACTATAAACCCTGGGTCTTCTACCCAGTCTCCAAGCTCAACAACTACTGTAACATTTCCAAGAACAGATTGATGCTCCCCCTCAATGGGTGCATTCCCATGTATCACAACAGCATTCAGTGCTGGATTCTCTTCATCAGAATCTTCTACTACAAGTTCAACAGGTGCAGCATCTAGAAGATCTTCTGATACAGGTACAACTTCTTCTGTATCTCTTTCTACTTCAGTAGCAGGCATAGCTGAGTTTCCAATCAAAGGACTCATACTTAAACTACCAGAAGCAGGCGATTCAGATACATTTTCCTTTTCCTCTTCTTCTTGGTGAGGCACAGACTGGTCTTCCTCATAAGTAGACAAAATTTCCTCTACCTTTCCTTTTCTAGAATAGACCAATTCTGCAGCAGGACTTGGGGGCAAGTCTGGATCTCCTCCAACATCCATAGGAGTTTCTTCTTCTTCTTCTTCTGTTTCATCACTATAAACAGGTTCCTCTTCATCAGGTCTCAGACTCGGATCTCTCATATCCTTTGGTCTTGAGGGATGATCCACAGGATTAAACCTATCATAAATCTTCTGATCATCACTAACCCATTCTCCCTTCCATGGGCTCCAGTTAATTTTCATGTACTTACACACAGTCGAGGTGATGCAGAAATTGTTCTTGACTACAACCGTCTCATCCTGAGACTCAGCTATTCCTTTCACTTTTATCATCACTGAAATCAGCTTGGCAAAGAATAAGGCATTAGTCTTTGACTTTGGTATAATCATGTCTTCCATTTTAAGCATTAAAAATATGCACAGATTGATTTTTACACCATTTCTTAGCAAATGAAGAAGATAGATATCTTGATACCTCAGATTTGCAAAGTCTCCTCACCTCGGTATCAACACATGCTGAACAAACTTGAAGATCAGTCGATTCTCTCCATCCATTTCAGCAGCAACCACTTGCCTTTGATTCCCATTATCGGTCAGTTCTTTTAAGGTGGTTTCATAATCAATGATGTCACTGCTAGGTGGCATTGCTCTTGATACATACCCAGAGACACCTTCATGTGATACTTTCAAACTCTCAGCCCACTCTATTGAAGAAAAAGACATCTCTTTTCCATTTACAAAAGAGCTTACCCGATTCTCATTTTCAGATTTCTCGAAGGTTACAAACTCGTAGAACTGTTTTACCAACTTCAGGTAGTATGTGCCATTGTTATTCGAGAAAAAATCCACCCATTTTTGGTCCTCCAGAATCTCGAGTACTAACGATTTGCTAGGCAGTAGCCATTCCACGCACAGTTCCTTCTCGATTACTATGTCTCTATTCTGCAAGTGAGGATTCACTGGTCGCCTTCTCGATCTAGTTCTGACTTCACTAACACTGGCTTTATGCTGTGTCTTCTGCTTCTTAGCGTTTGGTTCTACAATTTCATCTCTGACGATAGTAAGCTTAGTTTTTTCCATCGCGGGTTTAGGGTTCTTGGCTGATTTGGGAGCTAAGGTTCGAAGGTGAGAGATTTTGAGCTCAGTGAGGTAAGAAGTGGCTTAGACTTAGTTTTGTCATTTAGGAATTCCAAATAAACGACTAAAATAGAGTAAAAAAATAAAATAAAATGATTCGTATTCTTGGCGGCAGACAGAAGTTTTAAAACCTTGCATCGGTGTGAGTTAATCATCGGTGAGAAAAACAAATCGGTGAGAATTGTACATCGGTGAGAATTTCACATCGGTGAGGATTTTCACATCGGTGAGAATTTTCACATCGGTGAGAATTTCACATCGGTGAGAATTTTCACATCGGTTAGAATTTCACATCGGTGAGAATTTCACATCAGTGATTAAAAATTCCCAATTCGTGTCTTATGTAACTTAGCCTATCCGAACTTAAAGGTTTAGTGAAAATATCAGCCAATTGATGTTCGGTGCCAATAAATTCAAGAGAAATATCACCTTTTTCATAGTGATCTCTTAGGAAATGGTGTCTTACATCTATGTGTTTGGTTCTAGAGTGAGATACAAGATTCTTAGAGATGTTTATTGCACTGGTGTTATCACACTTGATTGAAACATGTTTAAAAACATATCCATAGTCCAAAAGAGTGTGTTTCATCCACAGAATTTGTGCACGGCAACTACCAGCAGCTATATATTCTTCTTCGGTAGTAGATAATGCAACTGAGTTCTGTTTCTTACTACACCATGAAACTAAGTATTTTCCAAGCAAATGACATGTTCCTGATGTGCTTTTTCTATCTAACTTACAACCAGCAAAGTCAGCATCTGAATAACTCATTAACTCAAAGGATTGTCCTTTTGGGTAAAACAAACCTAAGTTAACCGTGTGTTTGAGATATTTAAAAATTCTTTTAACAGCAAGCAAATGAGATTCTTTTGGATTAGCTTGAAATCTAGCACACATACACACACTAAACATAATATCAGGTCGACTAGCAGTAAGATAAAGTAAACTACCAATCATACCTCTGTAATTTGTTTGATCAAATGGTTTCCCAGTTTCATCTGCATCCAATTTACAGGTAGTACTCATAGGATTTTCACTTTCCTTGATACTATCCAGACCAAAACGTTTTAAAAGATCCTATGTATATTTACATTGATTCAAAATAATACCATCTTCATTTTGAAATACTTGAAATCCAAGAAAGTACTTAAGCTCTCCCATTAAGCTCATTTCAAATTCATTTTGCGTACTTTTTGAAAAATCAGTACATAAAGAGTGTTTAGAAGATCCAAAAATAATATCATCAACATATATTTGTACAACTAAAACATCTTTAGAAATTATTTTAATGAAAAGAGTTGGATCAGCAATCCCTTTATTAAAGCCTTTTGAAATAAGGAAATTGCTAAGTCTATCATACCAAGCTCTTGGAGCATGTTTTAAACCATACAAAGCTTTAGAAAGTTTAAAAACATGATTTGGAAAATGGGGGTTAGTAAATCCAGGTGGTTGTTCTACAAAAACATCTTCAATTATAAAACCATTTAGAAATGCACTTTTCACATCCATTTGATATAACTTGAAATCCAGATGTGCAGCATATGCAAGTAAGATCCTAATGGCTTCTAGTCTAGCTACAAGTGCAAAAGTTTCCTCATAGTCTATACCTTCTTCTTGACTATATCCTTGTGCAACTAGTCTTGCATTGTTTCTAACTATATTTCTAGATTCATCTACTTTATTTCTAAAAACCCATTTTGTGCCTATTGTCAAAGTGTCCTTAGGTCTGTCAACTAATTCCCAAACTTTGTTTCTTTCAAACTGATTTAATTCTTCCTGCATTGCTATTACCCAGAATTCATCATTGATAGCATCATTGATATTTTTGGGTTCTAGCTGTGAAAGAAAGGCTTGATGTTCAACCTGGTTTCTTAGAGAAGCTCTAGTTTGTGTTCCTCTATCAAGATTACCAACAATAGCTTCTAAAGGATGATTCTTTAGAATCCTCGTTGATCTGGTAAAGGTTGGACTAGAAATTTCAGGTTCATCTATAGGTTCGGGTTCAACAGAAGCAGATTCTGGAAAAAGTCCAGAATTGGATACTTTTATAACAGGTTCTTTAGATTTATCATTATGGTCCAGAATAGACAAATCTTCTTTAAGATTCTCAAGAGAGTTTTTAGGCTCATGTGGATCAGTTTCATCGAATTTGATGTGAACAGATTCTTCCACACATTTGGTTTTCTTATTGAATACTCTATAGGCTTTACTTGAAATAGAGTAACCCAGAAAAATTCCTTCATCACTTTTGGAAGCAAACTTATCCAGATTATCTTTAGTATTCAGAATAAATACTTTGCAACCAAAAACATTAAAGTAATTAACCTTAGGCTTTCTATTGTTCCACAATTCATAAGGGGTTTTCTTAAGAACATGTCTAATTAAGACTCTATTAATGACATAACAAGCTGTATTTACAGCTTCAGCCCAAAAATAAATTGGCAGGTCATATTCATTGAGCATGGTTCTAGCAATTCCTTGAAGGGTTCGGTTTCTTCTTTCTACTACACCATTCTGTTGGGGTGTTCTAGGGGCAGAAAAGTTATGAGTATAGCCATTGTGTGAGCAATAAGATTCAAAATCATGATTTTCAAACTCACGAACATGATCACTCCTCAAAGTTTTAATCTTAAGTCCACTAAGGTTCTCTACAGATTTAGAGTATTTAACAAAAGAAGAACAAGCTTCACTTTTGTGAGCTAGAAAATATACCCAAGTATATCGAGAAAAATCATCTACAAGAACATAAACATAGTGCTTCCCATTTAAACTAGAAACTCTTGATGGTCCAAACAAATCCATGTGAACCAATTCAAGTGGTTGAGAAGTCGAAACTTATTTCTTTGATTTAAAAGAAACTTTGTGTTGTTTTCCCTTTTGACAGGGGTTACACACTCTATCATTTGGGAATTCTAATTTAGGTAGGTCTCTAACTAGGTTTTCTCTAGAGAGTTTTCTAAGTGAGTGAATGTTGCAATGTCCCAATCTTCTGTTCCATAGCCAAGATTCTTTATGAAAAGCATTCAAACAAGTAATATTATGCTTAGCTAAAGAATTCAGATTAACAGCATAAACATTTTCATTTCTTAAGGCAGAAAATACCAAAACATTCTTAGAATTAAAAACTTTGCAGGAATCATTTTCAAATTTAACATGAAAACCATCATCACATAACTGAGAAATACTTAATAAATTGTATTTAAGTCCATCAACAAATAAAACTTTAGAGATCAAAATTGAATCAGTGTTACCAATCTGGCCTAGGCCGATGATTTTTCCTTTTGAATTATCACCAAAGGTGACAAAGCCTCCATCAACTTTTATTAGACTCTTGATACAAGAGAAGTCTCCTGACATATGTCTTGAACATCCACTTTCCAAATACCAGGTCTCTTTACAGGAGCTCTTCAAGCAAGTTCCATACAAAATAGATTTAGATGGGAGATGATTTTGGTACCCAGATTTTCTTGGGTCCAGAGAGGTTAGCCAATAACACTTTAGGTACCCATATTTGTCTAATGGGTCTCATATAATTTGTATAATTGACGTGCTTTGAAAGATAAACTTTATTAGATCCATAGCTATGTATATAACTGGTTGAAGCATATGAAGTTTCATAATTACCTTCATTCTGTCCAGATTTAGAAATGAATCTAGTTTTGGCAATTTTCCTCTGTCCAGGTTGGTATCCTATACCAGTAGTATATTTAGGTGCTATTTTCTTTCCTAGCATCTGTGTTAGACTATTTTTGCCATTGGTGAACTTCTCTAAGTCTTTCTTGAGTTGCTCATTAGATAGTTTTAGTTCAGTATTCTCTTTTAACAGTTGAGCATTTTTCTCTTTTTCAATAGTGAGTTCGGTTTTAACTGTAGTGGTGAGAGCATGATGTTTCTTTAATGACTTGTATTTATCCTTAAGTTCATTACAGGTTTCTTCCAGCATATCACAGTACTCAAACAATTCATTTTTAGACATTTTTCCAGAATCAGAGTCAAATTCTGTATTATCTCCAGAGTAATAATAATTTAAAGCAGGAGTTTCAGCAGTTACCTGAGAAGTGTTTGTCATAAAACACATGTTGGCTCGATTCCTTTCAGAGTCTGAAGATTCATCTTCATTTGTGCTGCCTTCTGAAGCACTCCAAGTAGCCTTCATGGCTTTCTTAAACTTATTGTCCTTATATTCATATTTCTTTTTATACTTCATCTTTGGAAAGTCGGATTTAATGTGTCCTTTTCTCTTGCACTCATAGCAGACAACATCATCTGATTTGTCATTATTCTTCCAATCCTTTTTCCATTTGCCTTGGTGATCATACTTACCCTTATAATTTGTTTTTCTGAAGAACTTCCTTTTCCTGTAAAATTTCTTAAATCTTCTAGCAATGTGAGCCATCTCATCATCACTGTCAGAATAACTTCCACTGTATTCATAGCTTGAACTTTCAACAATAGCTTGAAGCTTTTCTTTGTCCTTATTCTTTGAAGTTGAAGATTTGAAAGCGACAGACATTCTTGGAGGTTCATTTTCTTCCTCTTTATTCACTTTAAGCTCTTCTTCATACATCATCAGCTTGCCAATTAGTTCCTTGACAGGTAGAGCAGCAATGTCACATGATTCTCTGATTTAGACAGATGTGCCTCTCCATCTATCAGGTAGACATCTCAAAATTCTCATAATTTGTTCCTTCGATGAGACATCCTTTCCCAGCGAGATCATTGTATTGACAATTTCATTGAACCTGAGATACATGTCAGAAATGGGTTCGTCAGACTTCATTTTAAAATTATCATACTTGATAGTATAAGTGTTCAATCTCATTTCTTTAACATTCGTTGTTCCTTCATGAGAAACAGCTAAGGTATCCCAAATTTCATATGCGGTTTTACAGGCAGAAATTCTATTAAACTCTTCATCTCCTAGAGCACAGTACAAGGCATTCATAGCTTTACAGTTGTTATTGTAAGCAGTCTTTATAGGTTCATCCCAAGTAGATCTAGCAGTAGTAGGAATTTTGTATTCTGATTCAATAGCAGTCCAAATATCAAAACCTATGCTTTCTAGATGAATTTTCATTTTCAGTTTCCACTGAGCATAATTAGTTCCATTGAAGAAAGGTGGCCGGTTAGTAGCAGCACCCTAAAGTCTATTGTCCATGATGAGAAAATTTTAAAGAGATAAAAATTTAGATATAACAGAAATTTTAAGAACTTTAAAATACAACTAAAATCACAGTTCAAAAAGAGAGTACGGTTATAAAGTATTTTCAATCCTCTGATACCAAGTGTTGGTCGGAGTGGTTTACTCAAGAGGGGGGTGAATTGAGTACCAATTAAAATTTCTTTATTTAAAAACAGTGTCTTAAAGACCCCCAAATAAAATAATAAATTAAACTGTAGTGAATTTATATTAAAGTAGAGGTTCTGTCAGATTCTCAAGGGATTGATTAATTCCCAGTTAATCAACACAGGAGTGTGTGATTATCTTTTGAAACTAACTTACTAATCTACACTTAACATAAACACTTGCTAATTTAATTATCAAAGTAACTTTAAAAACAGTATTGGTTTTAAAGTGATTAGCAGCGGAATAAAACATTGAAATAGATGGCACAACAGATGTAACCAAGAGGTTCAGTCTCAAGCTGAGACTTAGTCCTCTCAAAAGTTTATATAAAAATGATCCACACCCTGGATCGGGGTTCAATAGTTTACAACTGTCCAGGTCCAAGACCTCTACCACTGTTCTTCGTGGGAAACAGTACAACAGTACCCAGCTGTCCAGGTCACACACGACCTCTACCACTGTTATTCGTGGGAAATAAAGAATGAAAGAATTTGGTAAGGATTTACAAATCCTCCAGTTTAAGTATAGGAGACAGTGTATGTGTTAGATACATCAGATAACACACACTGCTCGAAATGAATGATAATAAATCACAGAACAAGAGATGTAGAGTTGAGAAGTGGTTCTGGTGATTTCAGTGTAGCTCTGGACTCCTTTGGATTCGATCAGAAGTGAGTTTGAGTCCTCTTCTCGTTTCTGTTTGAGAAACAGAGTGTCATATGATCCAGGTTCACAGACAGTGAAAATGTAGTAGTTGAAGTTCTTCAGTGTTCTTCTTATATGCATAGAACACTTCTCGAGTATGCTTGATTGTCTATGAGCTTCTCTGTGTTCTTGATGGAACTGGTTTTTCTCTTCTTGTGTTTCTGGTATATATCATCCACCACGCACTTCTCTAGTTCGCTTCTCGTTGTCGTATCTCTTTGGGCAGCGTAGTCTTCTCGTATTTATCTCCCAACAGGGGACATAAAAGATTTCTTTTCAGCAGGTACGAGGTATGGGTTCCTGACATCCGACAACCTTTATCAGATATTTGACAAATCATTAAAATGTACATGATATGACCGTTAGATAGATTAAATATTTGAAATAAAGAAATTCAAACAGTGAGTCGAGTGATCGGTAGATAATCAGCATCGGTAGCTTGGACATCGGTAGCTTGAACATCGGTAGCTCAATTTCATTAGTTGCTTTGACTCTATCAGTGGCTCTATGCGTCGGTTGGTACATGCTTGTATCGGTGACTTTTTTTATCGGTAGCTCCATTCGTAGCTCCATGTGTCGGTAGCTCCATGCATCGGTAGCTCCATGCGTCGGTATCGGTAGCTGTGAGTCTGTCAGTAGCTTCGTCCATCGGTGACTCTTATTCCATCGGTAGCTATTTATACTTACACCGGTAGCTCTATGTTTGTATCGGTAGCTGTCTGTAAGTCAGTAGCTTACATTTATAAGCACATCAGTAGCTCTGTGTTAAGTCTATCGGTAGCTCTGTGTTAAGTCTATCGGTAGCTGTCTGTCAGTAGACTATGTCTATCGGTAGACTGGTTACAGGTAGCTCTTTATCAGTAGCTATAGGAAGATTACTTATCTGTTTTATGCAGAACACATCCTATTGACTTAAAATCAATTTATAACTTGTATGAACATGGATAAAAGAGGATTAACATATTCCAAAGACTATTTTAAAAATTATTATTGGTTTGATCACAGATTTGAAAGAATTAAAGTATAGATCAATAATACTTAAGAATATCATAGAGAATGAAAACATAATTGGGATTTTCAACACAAGAATACATGATTGAGATTATCAAAACAGGTGAGGTCAACAAAGTTGTTTTTAAGTATTTTTTTACTACTCATAGAAAATTGGAAGTTCTCAGAAAATTACAAAAAATTCAACTTAGGAAAATTTCAATATTACGAATACAAAAATGAAGTCCATTTTGAATTATAAAATTAATATAATTTCAAAAAGTGGTTATTACTATTCATAATGACTACTTTGATTGGTCAAGGTGTGTTAGAACTCGAGGTTGCGTACAACACACGCTACTGTATTATTCAAAGAGAAGCGTACCATGGAAGCTTGGGGTGTTACATCTCATCTACCCATCATGCACATCCCCTACATCACCGTCGTAGGGGAGGAAGCTATCAGATCATTCCATAGAGAGGATCCCGAAACAGTATGCTATCGTGATTTGTGTGGCCTGACCTATGTTTGGAACCCATGGGTAGTGGTTCTAGAATAGTTCAAAGGATTTTAGTTCTCTATGGGACGTATCCCATGTTGGTAATACCCATTATTTCTCGTATTGATGAACAAGGGAATTGATGACCCTTCTTTGGATGGGATTAAAATGGGAGATGGGGTGAGAGTTACCTATTTTCATGGAAGAGATATCCATTTTGGAAAGAAATTATTGGTGTTATATTGAAAGACTAATTGTCCCCCAACCCCAACCCCTATTTGTGGCTTGTTTTCATGAATTTTTTGTTTCTTCAATCCTATAGAAATTTATGGATAAAACTATAACTAAATGCACCGAAAAAGTGATTCCCAATTTTCCCAAAGTTTTTTATCCTTCTCCATGGTAAAATAAGGATCCACATCAACAATAATTTAGACCATGGATTCTTAATGACCTTCACATGACCCAGTTGTAGGAGAATAGTTCTTCACCAGGCCCATCACCCAATTGGTAGGACCTAGAGTTGGATATTGGGTTTCAGTCTTCCTCAAATATGACACTTCATATTATTACTAATATACTCACTATTAGAGGAGAATAATTTCACATTGGGTTATGTATTTTATTCATGAATCATTAATATAAAGGTGCGTTCCAACATACTGGTTTTTACATACACTCATGCTTTCTCAAAAAAGGTGGATTCAACAATCATGATTGGTGATGTTTTATCATTGATCAAAATGGGTTGATGGGATTTCATTTTCTCCTTATATGGATTCTTCCTTGCATCACATTTCTTATTCTAATTCTCCCCTTAATATTTATTCTCGGTTCATGAAACTCAATCACAGTGCCCCCTTGAGTTGGATGTGTGGTAATTACACTTCTTTTTATCAATAGGGATGTAAACTATGAATGGAGTAGATATTAACATTGGGAATGTATAAGGATTTTTGGATGTTGGGTGCATTGGGAATCTATAAATTCTCCATATTTTTAGGTTATTGGAATCTCATATTTGAGGAATTTTAGGTTAAGAATCTATGGAATCTTATGTCTACTTTGGGGTATTTAATAACAAGGATGTATAGAATCCAAGTATTTTTATAACATGAATCAAAAATTTGTGGAATGGGTTAAAGTTTTCTGATGGGTCGTAGGTTTAACATATTATGGATATAGGTTGGTTAATTTATGTTTATTCCTATGGGGAAGATAATTGCACATTGAATTATGTTGGGGATAACAGAAAGTGGTCCCTATAGGGGGAGATGATCACACTTTGAGATAGGGTGGTGATGAAATAAAGTGTACCCCCATGGGGGGAGATAGTCATGCTTTGGTTTTGTGTGTGTTCCCATGGGGAAGATGATTACACTTTAGTTATTTAGGATTATAAGGAAAAGACATATAGGTTTTTATGGGAATGTAGGGGATGTTATGATTGAACCTCGCGGACATGTCCTACATACCCTATTAGGTAATAAGGACCAAAACCCCTTGAGTTTGATTCCATAGTTGAAGGTCATATAACCATATTGGTCTATTTAGTTTAACATATTAAGTTAAGGAAACTCATGTATTAGAAGGAGGATTAAGGAGGGATGGTGTAGGGATTATGCACGGAGGATTCTTGAGTGTTTGGAGGTCTTGTCCTAGGTGTGGAGTTTCATCCTAGGTGTGACATTTCATACCTTGTTGGTGGATAATGGTTTAGGGCTTACTCATGGAAGTTCACCTTCTAAGGTGGTTCATTCCCTGGTTTTGGATGAGGGGGAATCCCATAATGATCATACGTGGGGCATCTTGTGTTCATTAAGAAATGTAGGAGGTGTGGCATAATACCACGCCAATCATACATGTGTCATCCTATGTTCACTATAAAGGGTAAGGATATAGTTTTATATCATGTTTTGGGGTTGTTATTGTTATTTTTAACATTATATGACTCATATGTTGGGTGGGGTAGTTTTATATCGTGTCACTCATGTGTGGTCAATACCTAAACCAAAGGATACCATTTCCATGTATGAGATAAATATTCATCACAAAACATCCTTGTTAGGTCATGCTGGTAGTTCCCCTTGATGATTCCACATTTGGGCCCTATGTGTCTACTCGTCATGCACCTATGGGTGTGGTATGGCATACAAACTACCATGGAGAAGTGGAAATCAGGGGTCCATACATTAGAGTTTCTATGATTTGGATAATTTGACATTTTGGAGCCAATTATTTGGATAAAAAGGCAAGTTCATGGTCTAGGTCAGGCTTCATGTGAAGGGGAATGACACAAGGGTTGATGATACCATTTTCATAGGGGATTGGGATGCAAATGAACAAGTTTTGGAGGGGGTACATGGTCCTTAGGCACTCAACATTCAAGAAAGGGTGTTTACCGAAATGAGGGATCATAGAGGACTAGTATATGGGTTTTAAAAAGTTTGGGTGTTTTTAAAGGATGGGGGATTCATGAAGGACATGGATTTTATGAAGGAGATTATTTTGCAAAACGAGGTAACCCTATTTCAGAGTATAGTCATGGATCCTGTGAGGTTGGTTTCTCAAAGGACACTAACCTCGCCAAAGTCCTAGAGCTCTAATGGGGTATAATTTTATGTGAAGGACGTGGACTTTAGTAAAAGGTATCTCCACCATGGTTTGATGTTATCAAGGAAAAAACAAAAAAAATCTAAAAATATGGCTACCACAGGAAATCTATCTCCTCTATTATTTGCAAAGGCTAGAGTTTTGTGAGTTTTGATATTTCTTTAGAAGTTAAAAGGTTGGTTACCACTAAATTTCAGATGTGAGGAGGTATTTATAGGATCACGGGAGGTGAGGGTATCTTTTTCACAAAACATTGCATCTCACTTGGAAGATTATGGCTTTCTGATGGAAATGGCATTCTAAGAATAGGTAAATGCTACAAAGAGGCTACCACATCCATCTATATGTGTCTATGGGACTTCCATTAACTAAAAAACACTAATAAAAGGTTATCTCCTCAAAATCCACATGTTTAGTGACCTTCATGAGGGTACACCATTAGCAAAACTGTTGAAATTCCTAACATAAACCCTATAGTGGGGTTTTGAACTGTTTTGGGCCATATTCTATCTTAATCGTTCAAGTAATCCTCACAAACTCTTATGAAACATGTATTATTTGTGTCAACACTTGTCATATAGGTAATCATATGATCATAATCTACGTTGTCCCTTATTTTTTAGTATGGGAATGTACTGATCGTTACCATAGGAATCCCTTGATCATCATTAAAAGTATCTATATACCATCACCAGAGGAATCCCTAAAACATCACCAAACAAATCATTGCCTCTTCACCATATGCTTCTATGGATTATCTCCTGAGTTGAGTCTCATTCTCATTAAATAGGTATTGTTTGATCGTGATCTACTTAGGCTTATCACCTGAGGAATGTTTGTGTTATCCCAAGATCATGACAATGGTTTACTATTCTCATCACATAAGAAATAAATATATCATACTCATTAAACAGAATGATTCCATATTATTCTTGTCCTATAAGGAAAGGATGAATCTACTATTATCTTCATTAATAAATTTTGTATTTTCAAATATTTTATAGGAAAATACAATAGTTTAGATTCTACTACTAATTTTTATTAGGAATTCACTTCTCGAAAGAGCTATGGGATGATATGGTGGATGGTAGATGGTTTCGAGAGGAGTGACATTGATTATGGTTTTGAGAGGTATGGAGTTCATG
This sequence comes from Viscum album, assembly GCA_963277665.1. Taxonomy (NCBI): domain Eukaryota; kingdom Viridiplantae; phylum Streptophyta; class Magnoliopsida; order Santalales; family Viscaceae; genus Viscum; species Viscum album. The sequence continues at coordinate 1,855,911,547 of OY728119.1, read as the reverse complement.
ATGAAGGTCTAGTCTCTTAGCATTGATGAATGATTAGATGATGGTTTTGGAAGAGTTAAAACTTCACTATGATTTACTTCAATAAAAATATTAATCAAATTTTAAATTTTAGAAACATAATATGAAATAAATTAATAATTTTTAACCTAATAAAAATAAAAAAATTAATTATATTATAATTGGTTATTAATAATAATTACTTGCTTGTTATTCGATAAATAAAATTGTAATAAGAGAATAAAAATAAGTTTAATTCATATGAACATAAATATTTATATTAATAATATAATGGCATTACTACAATTTGATTATAGTAATAATAATAAATAATATTAAAAAAATAAAAATATTACAAATACTACATTTGTATAATTTCAAATAATATATGGTGAAAATAATATTCATTGTTAATAATAATAATAATAAATAATTGATATTAATATAAAATGAACTTGGATTAACTAAAATACTACAAAACAATAAAAAAACAAACAAAACTAAAAGTGATTAAACTGATTAATTGATATTAGGTACTGGATTTATAAATATGTTAGTGATTTCCATGTGAATCAAACTCTTCCACTCAAATTAACATAAAAATTGAATAAAAGGATAAAGTATATAGGAAATTGGGGAAATCATTATAAAAAATTAAATTATATCAACCAAATATATAATTTCTAGTGATAAAAAATAATTTCAAATGTTTCCTAAGATAACAAAGCTTTAACAAGTTCAACACTAATGGGATGTAAAATGATGATAAACCACCAAAAAAATATAATAAGACCTAAAAACCTTTTTAAAAAATACTTAATCAATTTCCCATCACAAAAATAAAATAAAAAAGGACCCCCCAACTCTTCTAAATCCACATAAAAAAGATGGAATTAGGGAATAATGAAAAAAAATAGAGAGAATGGTACCTCTGATCATGAGAAATAAATCTAGCAATGCCAATACTTAAGAATCGCCAAGGGAAAATCAATGATAATCAAAACCAAAATGAAATATTCATAGGTTTTTAAAATATAGAAGGTAATCAAATAGAATTCAGGTAGATTATTGAATATATTTTCAAAATTCAGAGATACAAAATCCGAGCACGGCCCACAACATCACTCCAAAATTAAGATTAACCTCAGTAATCATGGAATGATATCCCCAAATATCTAGGGTTTATAAATATTTAAAATCAATATAAAACAAGAATAATAAGACATAATGATACCTTTATGTCATAATTCTTGAACACTTGGAAATGACTACGCAATTATCATCCCCTCACTCAAACCCCATAACCCTTAACCCAAAACCACAATACAATAAATTGGTTTATGGTGTAACCACATCAAATGGAGATACCCAAAATTTTAACATCGTGGAGCTCCAAAATGAACACATTCATTCATGATGAAATCCCAAAATCAAATCATAATGGTCTCCTCACACCTATATAGAGAAATACAAATACCTGATGACTTAGGTCTGACAAACCATCATAACATTGCATGTCACAACACCAAGAATCATGATGTAACTAGCTATACATATCTAACTCCACTCCTCTATTGAAGAAATATGGTTAAATGTCCCTTATTACATTGCATCTTGATTCATAAAATAAATTTCATCTAAAACTATAAGTTTTTTCTACCATACATTTGTAAACACATTCTTAATCAACAAATATTCTAAATCATAAATGTATAGGTATAAGATAAATATGTGCCTCTATATTAGATACCAATAAAATTATTATCTTCTTTTAGAATTAAAAAAATCAAAATAAAAACAACCACAAATAAACTAGTATAGAAATATGCCTCTCAAACTAGACCAACACACTACTAGTCCTCCTTTTTCCCTATAAAAAATGTTTATCTATATAAATCACCATGTTAATATTCTTTGACACTAAAAATAAGAACAAAATTTTGATGCCAGCCTCCATGATCTAAATACATTTTGATATATCTCAAGAACATTAAAATCACCAATGAATGACACAAGACAATAGTGAAAAAGAAATGTAACACCCTAAGCTTCCACGGTACGCTTCTCTTTCAATAATGCAATAGATTGTATTGTACACAAGTTCGAGGTTTTAACACACCACAACCAATCAAAGTAGACCTTATGAATAGTAATACCCACCTTTTGAAATTATATAAATATTATATTTTAGAATGGACTTTATTTTTGGGTTTGGAATATCGAAATTATCCTCTATTGAATTTTTGGTATTTTTCCGAGAACTTCTAATTTTCGATGAATAGTGAAAAATACTTAAAAACCACATTTTTAATAAAAATAATTTATAGTGATAAATTATACTATTGAGTGGTTTTAAAGTTTAATTAGAATATAATTTTACCATTTTATCTAATGGTTCTCATTATAATTAATTTCACTTTGAAATTGGACATAAACAATTGTCATTCTTTTGATTGATATTGTTTCTTAAAAACATGCTATTTGTTATGAAAATGGGAATTACTTATAAAATTAATTAATTCAACTTATATTTTTTTAATTTTGTAAAATATACATCATTATTGAATTCGGAATATCAATTATAGCTTAGGGTGAATTTTTGGCATTATTCTGAGAAACTTCAATTTTTGGTGAATAGTGAAACCACTAAGTGGTAGTTAAAAAAACTAATTTTTCATGTAAATGAAACATTACCACTTCTGTGTATTTAATTTCAAAAATATGACATACATGGTTGTCATTACTAAGTAAAATGTGGTTCAATGAGATGAAAATAATTTTTGGTGAATAGTAACTTTAAGTTTTATTAATCGCGATTAAAGGTAATTAGTGCAATTGAAGGTAAATATATTGTTATAATAATATGAAATTACCTTTACACTTGTCCTACCCTTATTGGATGAGTCATGTCCGACCAAGAAAATCCATGGGTCAACTTGGGGACCCCATGGAGCCACTTGGGTAAGAAAATGACATTAATAAATTTTTATTTAAAGTAAAAATAAAATTGTCACAAACATGTGTCGTTTTACTAAAAAAATTATTACATGGGGTTATATAAGTTAAAGTTTAGACTATAAATATTCATTGGAAATATAAAACAATTTCCTACATCATGATATTTTTTTTATAATTTTTAGACATTAAATAAATGAAATTATTTATGACACCATGATGATGTAGTGATTACATCATTAATTAACGATTTAAAAACAATGAAAAGATAATGTGAAATATAAGACATAAACTTGTAAAAAACCTATTTTATGGGTAGATTTAGAACTCTTATCACCTTATCCTTGAAATATATAATTGTGGGACCTTTAAAATCCGAAACTCATTATATAATAATTTAACATTTCATGACTTTCCAAGAGTGCCCCTCCGCTCCTCTTATAAAAGGCCCCAACCTCTACCAACTTATTCACACCTTAAAGCCATTTGGCTCAGCCAACCTCTGCCCAAATAATCTCTCAACTTCCCTCTATTACTCCTAGAATCCTCACTTTGGGCATAAGTCTTCCCAAGGAAGCCTTTGGCTCAAATCAAAAAGAGTTACCCGATTTTAAGGTAATGTCTTCTCGTATGTTCTTTTGTTTTATTTTGCTTCTCCAACCCCTTAAATTATTTTTATTCCTTTATTTTGTAACAACACCAGTATCTTAAATATACTAGTATGTTTTTATGAGAAGTATTTGATTTACACTTACACACACCTTCGTCTAATGGTTAAAGATTATACTGTTTCTGTGGGTGGTGAATTACTGCCTCACGAAACGATGATTGTTCAATATTCTTTTAACACCTATTATGGTGGCCATTAAGATTTCACTATATTTATATATGATATATATTATGTTTATGTTTTCCTTATTCCTATGTATTTTTCATTTATGGCATACCTTTATGATTTCCATTATGGGTAAAAGTGATATCTTCATTTTCGGAAGTGCGGACAACCGTCCCCTCAAAGTGATTTGATTATTTAATACCATATGTGGGGAGTATAAAGGATGGAGTAAAATATTATATATGATATTATACTAGAATTATAATATATCTTTATATCATTATTATTTCATTCCATTAAATAAGAAATATAAATTAAAGTAGCATTCATGCGTACGTACGACTTACCGTCTCCATGAACAGTGCATTTCATTTCTTACCTCTAAATGTTATGTAATATTATAAATGCATATATATATACTGGATATATAGGATATATATTATATCTACTTCATGAATATAATTCTTGATATAATGGATATTTTACCACATGAACAAATTGTAATTATAAGAATTTTATTTTTGAATCAAGTACCAAAGATCGACAAAACGACCGTTATTAACTTATATAATTAAATAATGTTCATAACATGGTAATAAGTGATATAAAAGGAATAATTCACTTGAAAAAGGTTCTTAAGAAAGTAGAAATTAACTCTAGTTTATTATTCAGGAGGTTAAAGAACGATCGAGTCAAGTCGGACACGAGGTAAGGGACTTCGTCTCAATCTGCATTCCTTGAGGCATATTTTGTTTTATACACAAATTTCTTTTATACAGTGTATAACCCACTTTGACTTTTATGTTTATTCAAAAGGAATATTTTTATACAAATCATTTTACTAAATGATAAAAGGGAATGTTTTTCTGTCGTACGTATGCGGCGACAACGACTTCTCCTCCACCGTGACCATTATTTGAGTTTCGGCTTCCTCTATAAGCCGTAACTTTTTTTAAGTGACAAATAAATACCATGTTTTAATATTCTTTTATTTTGTTATTGAAAATGGTTTTATAATATCAATGTTTTGTATTGATATCTTGTGATTGAAATGTGGAAATGTTATGTTTTCTTTATGTATGTTTTATGTGATACGATTATGTTATGGTTTATGATATGTTTAAACCTGTTCATATGAGGAATGCATTGGACTTAGTATGTAATAGGTGGATCCCGCTATAGTTCCTCGATGCATCGGTAGGTCTCATGAGACAAACTAGTGTCTTGGAACGAGGCCTAGACAAAATATTATTTTTAGTCTTGGCACGAGGCCTTGGCTACGTGGTTATGATAGTCTAGCATTATGCATTCCATCATTATGAAAGTGGTTATTGATATTTCATTTAATTATTCAACTAGTAGAATATCCATGTGAGTAAGTAAATGGAATTTTTTGTTTTAATTTTTCCATATTATGCTGAAGTTCAGGTTTAAAATGCTTTTGTTTTAGTTATACATTGCCTTAAATGTTTATGTTTATTTATAAATGTTTCCGCAATATTGTTATCCTTACTCAGCATATGAGCTCACGCCTTCCTATATTTTATTTTTTCCAGGATGTGAAGAAATATTTTATGACTGACCTGAAGGGGTATTTTTAAGGGGACATGAGTGTGAACTATGGAGATTATGTTATTTTAGTTTTTCACTTTTTGATGTAATATAACATTTATGAATGTATCTAGTGTTTCCAAGGATACTAAACTAATCGGTCTTTTGAGACTTGATCTTTTGTGATCATCCTAATGTTATGTAATAATACACAAACTCTGGGTAACTGGGGTTGGGGCATTACAGTTGGTATCAGAGGCAGTTTAGTACTAACTTTGGAAGCTAGATTTAGATAAACTCTGATTAGAACACATAGCCCTAAGATAGAATTTGAGGATGAGTATATAATAACTTCCTAGAATTTTGGTATTATAGAGATTTGGTGAGTTTTCCAAACAATAAATCCCTATCTGGATATGAGCAGGTAGAGGCGGCTCTAGCACAGATGTACCTAGGGGTAAAACCTGAAAACACCACTTTGAGCAAGAATCGAACAGGAACTGGTGTATGACAACGGGCCTTGCTGCACTCTTTTTTACGACACTCCCGGGGGATATGCTTAGGGTAATTCTCATTCTCTTTATAAACCATTATGAAGGGTTTATAAGTATATACTTCCTCAAAGAAATCATTTTTATGATTATGGATTATATCCATAAATAGTTCAATTTATGTTAACTGTTTTGAAAGTTTGTTATTATGTATTTCGATTCATAAACAAATCTAGTTTATGACATTGTTTAGAAATGTTGCCTAGTGGAAGGAATGGAAATTGTATCAATGCACGCACTCCATGTAGGGATTTCCCTCCTACTAAAGATAATTATAGTGGAGCTGGTGATACAACTGGTGCTGATCAGCTTATCACCATACTGGGACAACTCACTCAGGTTATGAATAAAAACCTTACTCGTATAGAGCACCCTGATCTGCAACATGGAGGATCAATGTTAGACTTCTTCATGAGGCAACAACCACCAACATTCAATGGGAGTACAAATCCCTTAGTAGATGAGCAAAGGATAAATTCCTTAGAGAAAATATTTCATGCCTTGGGGAGTAGTGAAAGGGAAAAGGTTATCATGGTAGTTTACCGCCTCACTGGAGATGCTGATCAATGGTAGTCATTGATACAAAACAAAAAGTATGATGATGAAGTATCAAATATGGAATGTAGGGAGTTCAAAGAGCTTTTCTTAGAAAACTACTTTCCTCGTGACCATCGAGCATATATGGAAAGGCAATTTATGAGTTTGAGACAAAAGGAGGATGAGAATGTCACAAAGTATGAGGCTAACTTTACAAGGTAAGTGTGGTATGCTGAAGATTATATACATAACCCAAGAAGTAATATTGATCATTTCTTTGATGGGTTAAAAATGTTTCTCCGTCGAGCCTTAGTCTCACAATCTTTCTCGTCGTACGAAGATATTGTCTCGTGTGCTATCAAGACAGAAAAGTAATTCTCTAAATCTTATGACAATAAAGTAAAGCAAGAGAAGAATAGAATGGTGGAACAAGATACAGATAAAGGGAAAAAGGGAAATAAGGATTATCCATTATGTGATAATTGTGGGAAGAATCACCCCGGTACTTGCCTAAAAGGAATGGGAGTTTGTTATAAATGTGGAGAATTAGGTCACCAGGCTTGTGATTGTAAGGGAAAGAAAGAGACTATCAATGTTGAATGCTACAATTGTAGGGAAATGGGGAATTATTCAAATTAATGTCCTATGTGTCAGGGAAACTTACCTCAAAAAAGGCCAAGGGATCAAGGCCAATATTATGATGTAACTACAGTTGAAGTGGAATAATTAATGTATTGGTGCTTTTGGACTCAAGGATTATATTCTAGTTATAAGAATAATGTGATATATATAAGGATTGTACTACAGTACTTGTGGTTTTCATTAAGGTTTTAATATGATGAAGGGAATCATATTTTCAGTATGTGAAAATAAGAGAAACTTTACTTTGTTTTGGGAGTCTGACATTACAATTGATTTTTGGAATTTAGAGACCATTTAGAGAAAGTCTGGATAGAGGAATTTTGGATAACTATAAAGGTTGGAATGGATTAAGTTAAACTTTGGATAGTATTGTTTAAGGTTAAAACATTTCTGAAGATTATTTTTGGAATATTATAATACTATAGTTTTAGGAAAAGGACAACCTGCAGGTTGGGGAATAACCCGTCGCGTCGGACAAAGCTGCAAGAATTGAACCCAAAACCATAGTGTGACAGGCCTTTATTACCTACCACTAGCCTACAAAAAGTCCCTGGTTATTAAAAAATAGTTTTCCAAATCTAAATGGTATGTGTTAATATTTGGAACCTTATACGATTTGGATAAATATAATATTTTTTAGTTCTATTATCTTTTTGAGGGAAAGATGAGTTTGTGGTAGAAATTAGTTGAAGGTTGAAACTCTACTTGTCAAGTATATATATATATATACCTCTCTCTAATTCTATGAATAAATTAATTCTTAAACTTTAGGAATGGGATATTAAAAAAAATGTGTTATCCTAATACCTTATGTTTTGTTGAACTAATGATATTTTAAATCACCATAGATTGAAGTCTTTTAGCCCCTCAATTTTACACTTTTTTGTGATTGATGACCTCAATCAATCCCTACAATTATTTGTCGTAAATTTCCACCAATTTTCTCCTAATTGAGATCATAATTTGGTGGTGAATTTTTCATTTCCCTTTCCCTCTTATTAAGGATAAATTTTATTAACCTTATTTCTGATTTGGGTTTTCCACAATTGTATTTTCTATTTTCAACCATTTATTTTCGAAGAACATTTTAAATTGCTAGGACGCAATTTATTGAAGGATGGTAGAATGTAACACCCGAAGATTCCACGGTACGCTTCTCTTTCAATAATGCAATAGCTTGCATTGTATGCAAGTTCGAGGTTCTAACACACTATGACCAATCAGAGTAGCCGTTATGAATAGTAATATCCACCTTTTTAAATTATATAAATTTTCTATTTCATAATGGACTTCATTTTTGGATTTGGAATATCGAAATTAGCCTCTATTGAATTTTTGGTATTTTTCCGAGAACTTCCAATTTTCGATGAATAGTGAAAAATACATAAAAACAACATTTTTAATCAAAAAAATTTATAGTGATAAATTATACTATTTAGTGGTTTTAAAGTATAATTATAATATAATTTTACCATTTTATCCAATGGTGGTCATTAGAATTAATTTCACGTTGAAATTGGGCAAAACAATTGTCAATCTTTTGAAAGATATTGTTTCTTAAAAACACGCTATTTGTTATGACAACGGGAATTAATTATAAAATTAATTAACGAAACTTACAAGTTTGTAATTTTGTAAAATAGACATCATTATTGAATTCGTAATATCAATTATAGCTTAGGGTGAATTTTTGGTATTGTTCTCAGAAACTTTAATTTTTGGTGAATAGTGAAACCACTAAGTGGTAGTTAAAAAAAACTAATTTTTCATGTAAATGAAACATTACCAATTCTGTGTATTGAATTTCAAAAATCCTACATACATGGTTTTCATTAGTAAGTAAAATTTGGTTCAATGAGATGAAAATAATGTTTTGGTGAATAGTAACTTTTATGTTTTATTAATCGCGATTAAAGATCATTAGTGCAATTTAAGGTAAATATAATGTTATAATAATATGAAATTACCTTTAAACTTTTCCTATACTTATTGGATGATTCATGGCCGACTAATTAAATCCATGGGTCAACTTGGGGACCCCATGGAGCAACACGGGTAAGAAAATGACATTAATAACTTTTTATTTAAAGTAAAAAAATAAAATTGTCACACACATGTGTTGTTTTACTAAAACAATTATTACATGGGGTTATATAAGTTAAATTTTCGACTATACATATTCATTGTAAATATAAAACTATTTCCTAAATCATGATAGTTTTTTGATAATTTTTAGACATTAAATAAATTAAATTTTATATGACACGATGATGATGTAGCGATTACATCAGTAATTAACGATTTAAATTAAATGAAAATATAATGTGAAATCTAAGACATAAACTTGTAAAAAACCTATTGCATAGGTATATTTCGAACCCTTATCACCTTATACAAGAAATATATAATTTTGTGACCTTTAAAAACCGAAACTCATTATATAATAATGTAACATTTCATGAATTTCCAAGAGTACCCCTCCTCTCCTCTTATAAAAGGCCCCCACCTCTACCACCTTATTCACACCTTCAAGCCATTTGGATAGGCCAACCACTTCCCAAATACTCTCTCAAATTCCCTATCTTACTCCTAGAAGCCTCAATTTGGAAAGAAGTATTCCCAAGGAATCCTTTGTCTCAAATCAAAAAGAGTTACTCGATTTTAAGGTAATGTCTTCTCTTATGTTCTTCTGTTTTATTTTGCTTCTCCAACCCCTTAAACTATTTTAATTTCTTTCTTTTGTAACAAAACCAATATATTAAATATACTAGGATGTTGTTATGAGAATTATTTTATTTACACTTACACACACCTTCGTCAAATGGTTAAAGAACATACTGTTTCTGTGGGTGGCGAATTACTGCCTCACGAAACGATGATTGTTCAATATTCTTTTAACACATCTCATGGTGGAAATTAATATGTCACTATATTTATATATGATATATATTATGTTTATGTTTTCCTTATGCTTCTGTATTTTTCATTTATGGCATACCTTTATGATTTCCATTATGGGTAAACGCGATATCTTCATTTTAGGAAGTGCGGACTATCGCCCCCTCAAAGTGATTTGATTCGTTAATGCCATATGTGGGATGTATAAAGGATGGAGTAAATGATATTATATATGATATTATACTATAATTATAATATACCTTTATATCATTATTATTTCATTCCATTAAGTACTAAATATAAATAAAAGTAGTGTTCATGCGTACGTACGGCTTACCCTCTCCCTGAACGGCACATTTCATTTCTTACCTCTAAATGTTATGTAATATTATAAATGCATATATATACTGGATATATATTATATATATTATATCTACATCATGAATATAATTCTGGATATAATGTATATTTTACCACATGAACAACTTGTAAATATAAGAAAATTATTTTTGACTCAAGTTCCAAAGATCGACAAAACGACCGTTATAAACTTAAATAATTACATAATGTTCATAACATGGTAATAAGTGATATAAAAGGAATAATGAACTTGAAAAATGTTCTTAATCAAGTATAAATTAACTCTAGTTTATTATTCAGGAGGTTAAAGAATGATCGAGTCAAGTCGGACATGAGGTAAGGGACTTCGTCTCAATCTCCTTTCATTGAGGCATATTTTGTTTAATACACAAATTTCTTTTATACGGTGTATAAACCCCTTTGACATTTACTCTTATTCAAAATGAATCTTTTTATACGAAGTGTTTTACTAAATGACAAAAGGGAAAGTTTTTTTGCCATATGTATGTGGCGACAACGACTTCTCCGCCGCCATGACCATTATTTGAGTTTAGGCTTCCTCTACAAGCCATAACTTTTATTAAGTGAAAATAAATACCAATTTTTACTTTTCTTTTATTTTGGTATTGAAAAAGGTTTTATTATATAAATTTGTTGTATTGATATCTTGTGATTGAAATGTGGAAATATTATGTTTCCTTTATGCATGTTTTATGTGATACGATTATCTTATGGTTTATGATATGTTTAAACCCATTCATATGAGGAATGCATTGGACATAGTATGTGACAGGTGGAGACCGCTATATCTCCTTGATGCATCAGTAGGTCTCATGAGACAAACTAGTATCTTGGCACGAGGCCTTGAAAAAATCTTATTTTTAGTCTTGGAACGATTTCTTGGCTACGTGGTTATGATAGTCTAGCATTATGCATTCCATCATTATGAAAGTGGTTATTGATATTGCATGTGATTATTCGACTAGTAGAATATCCATGTGAGTAAGTAAATGGCATTATTTTATTTTACTTTTGCCATATTATGATAAAGTTCATGTTTAAAAGGATTTTTTTAGTTATACATTGCCTTAAATGTTTTTGTTTATTTATGAATGTTTCCGATATATTGTTATCCTTACTGAGCATCTGAGCTCACCCCATTCTATGTTTTATTTTTACCAGGATGTGAAGAAATATTTTATGACTGGCCTACAAGGATAGTATGAAGGGGATATGTGTGTGGAATATGGAGACTATGTTATTGTAGTTTTTCACTTTATTATGTAATGTAACATTTATGAATGTATCTAGTGTTTCCAAGTCTACTAAACTAATCGGTATTTCGAGTCTTGATCTTTTGTGATCATGCCAATGTTATATAATAATGCACCGACTTTGGGTAACTGGGGTCAAGGCGTTACAAGAAAGACATTATCAACCACCTAAACTAATGGATCACCCTCTCACTAAACCCCTTTTTTGATATAATTGACATTTTTTTGCATTAGAAATAAATTTACATAGATCAGTGACAAATAAAATATAAAATGAGTATAGAAAATAACCCACAAAAAAATTAAAAAAAGTAAATAAATCATCTAACTGATCAATGTGAATACCACAATCATCCATTATGATAATGTTATAGTTATTAATGGTCATAAATACTATCATTTATAGTATTCAATTAATAGGATCAACAAATTAAAGATCAAAGAAAAAATAATTTAAACCGTGCATCGAGAAACTAGGCAGTGTGGAAAAAAATGAGGGAAACATAAAAAAAGAAATACAAATAAGTCCAGGTAAAAATCAAACTCAAGTCGAATCAATAATCTTTGAAAAGATATCACTACATGAGATACCTCTTAAACAGAATATTCCTCGCCATCGATTCATTTTAGTATACCAAATAAACTTGATTTCTGAACTATAATTTTTTTCAGGGCCACATTTTGCTGGATAAGTTAATTTCAATCCTTGATACTTGTATCATAAACCTAATTCATTTCAAAAATAATTTCATATATATCCATAATGGTGGTAATTATCTTAAACTTGTCATAAGAACAGTCAAACTCTTCCAATTTTTCAAATTCCTTGTCAAACTCTTATATCATAGCTCAATAAAAAACATACTCATACTAAAAATCAAAATTATTTGTCTGGTCATTATCTACACAATCTTGTATATATTAAATACAGGTAGAAGAATATCCCTTTCATATAGTTTCACCTCTATTATTATAAGTGTAGTCTAAAAAACATGATAAACATCAATGACATCCTTGGTTAGTTCCCTAGATTATTTACCAATATCCTCAAAATCATCAGTGGATTCTTATATTTTCCAATACACTATAAGTAATCAGTACATACCGTCCTACAGTAACAAATTTTAGAACCAAATATTATTATGCCTAAGATTAATCACTAAATATAAAATAATTGAGAAAAAAAAGCTACATCCCAACTGCTATGGGAGAAATATTTCCCCTATTGGATGACCTATTATCATCAATAGGTTGGATTGAAATAGAGTTAAATCAAATCATTACTGAATCCACTAATAGATAAATGGAATTATCTATAAGATTATCTTCATTTGGTATCACCAATGACGTATCAAACTACTAGTCATCACTAACACCTATATAACTCGTAATTATAGGAATATAAAAATCCATGTGATTTCCCACATTTGTAAAGGGAACCATCAGGCGACCTGAATCACCATGGAAAAGTGATCCTCCTTCATACAATGGAATCAAGGATCATAATTTATAGACCTTACCCATTCCCTCCTCAATATCAATATATGTTCCCTGGGATAAAGACTCACCTACTAGAATAATTCCCTTCTTTTATTGATTGAAGATTCATCCACTAGAACTAGTCACGCTTTTTCCTTTTAAATTATTTTACACAATTCCAAATAAAAAACATAACTATTTATGGAATTTTATGAAAATAAAATACATGATTCAAAAGGACCACTTCACCTTTCTTTAAAAACAATTTTTAGATAAGAAACAAAAATCACATTCCACTTATAACTAACTAGAAAAAAACAACACAAAATTCATAGTGAAATTTTGAAATTTAAAACCAATCCAAAATAAAAATACATAATCGTATTGAAGTTATTTTTTATTGATAAAAATTTCATAATCCAAATATAAAAATAATTTTTAAAGAAGACAAATAACAAACCACCGATAGTGGGTAAGTGCATTGAACCTAAAGACGATCATACTACCAAAGAATCATTGTGGTTCAACAGAAGTAGATCAAATAACCCATCATTAGAAACATAAAATTGAAAAAAATTGAACTTGAATCTATGATAAAACATTCATGGATTACATCAATATACACATACAAGAACCTCAATACCCATAACTCATAGCATTAATATCAACCTCTTTGATATCATGAGAGGGAATTTAATTAGAAAATTTCATTGTGGGAAAATCCTTTTCCATGATCTATTATAAATTCCCCACCTATAACTATAACTTGAAGTACATGGTTGTAAGGGATAAATGAATTTCTATACTCAAAGAGAACTGAATTTTTTTCTCACTCGCTATCACTTGCTAGAAAATGTGAAATGTGACTAATAAAATTGATGAATCAATTTTCAAATCTATTTAAAATATCTTCCACCATATGGATCTCCATAAGATATTTTATATACTCATCTATTTTAAGATGGAGAATAAAATCCTTATCAAATAACTCAATAATATTTTCTCAGGAAATCCCTTAAGGGTTTTAAAAATTCTTTCTCCATAATTTTCATGAAATATTTAGAAAACATGCCAGGGAAACTCAAAATTGATTTGAGTTCATTACTAACTCAAAGAAAAATTAAATACACTATAATGATTTACCAGTACAATTAATTTATGCTCTATTGAGAAACATTAGTATCCTATTATAATTAAATACAAACAAAATTCTATCCTTTTATTCGATTTTATTCTTCTCACACCTAAAATTTTGATGAATCTTTTATGAAATCATTTCAATTCAATATAAAAAATATTAAATAAAGTAAAACATAACATAAATTAAATAAAATCATGGAAAAAAACATATCATTTAAAATAAAATCATATTATTCAATTTAATTATACTCTTACTCACTATACAAACCTAAAAAAATGCTTCTTATTTATAGACATTTTAACAATGAAACCATCTGTAATCCAAAAAAACATTTACATTAAGAATTATTCCAAAACATATATATTAATTGTGATCAAACCAAACATCTAAATGGTTAAAATGATCAAATCAACAATATTACTTTCAAATATATAATGATACACTTCATATCAACTTTAGGAAAACATCACAAAGCATTAAAGCATTAATATTATTACATTAAAAACATTACATTCAAAAAAAATCAAATTCAAAAATAAATACAAATTTTAAATTAACATAAATGGTTTATCAGGAAATCTTGTTACCAATAAATCATGTCAATAAATCGATTCAAAAATGAAAAATCATCAACTAACACATCATATTAAACTATTTTTAAATAAAAAAATTAATAAGGTACATATGTGAGTTAAAAAACAAAAAATAGATTTCTTATACTCTTAGAATAGTTATGAAAATTACATCTTACTGATTTACTTATTAAACAACTTAACCATGATTATAAATTAAAACCAAATATAAAAAATAATTCAATTTCATATTACCTTCTAAATATACTAAAACTAAAAAAAATTCAATAAACATCAATAAAAAATGATCAAGAAACTATATAATAAATCAAAATACTTTTCAAAAGTATGCTGAAATAACCTAAACGAATTATGAATAACCTTGAACTACCAATAAATTAAATAATATGATAATTAATATATAACATGTCATATATTTCAACATACATATAAAAAAAATTATGATTCCCCCATGTATTCAAGTTGGTTATATTTTTTTTATCAATGTCCAAATATATTTTAGTATATAAAGATGTAGAAAGAAGAATATAGAACATAGTTTATGATCAACTTTAGATGATGACATTTCATTATATAAGAAGAACAACCAAAATACTCACTCAAAATAATGATTATATGATAGATGTTCACATGAATTGAAGTGAATAAAGGTATTTATAAAATATGATAATTATAAATGATAAGTACTTTTGTCATTAGGGAGAGGAAAATTTTATTAGATGATAATGATGAAACCTTATATAACCATGAAGTGTGATGAAGGGATGGAGTATCTATATTTCATGTGAAGAATCAATTAACATATCATTATTCTAAATAATATCTCTCACAACAAATAATGGATATTCCATAATAATATAACCCAATCTCATGACATATAATAGAGACTCTCCCTTCATTAGTAGGCCATGAGATTCATCTTTTTATGAATTATGAATCAAGAGAATTGATTCATAAGAATATTTATTATGGTAATGAAAATAAACTTATTTCAATTTAATTTATGATACAAGAGTTTATTTTAGTTGCCAACAAAGATTTTTATGCTATTATTAAAAAAAGAAAGGGTTGAAAATTCTACAAGAGAAATTACAGAGGTCTGTAGAAATGAATTCCAATAGAATCAGCCCTAAAAAAGTGCATTCCCCTGGGGGAATGATCCAAGATGAGAAAAAACAAGAAATTGGTCATGCTGAGAAGCAATAGAAGCGAGGAAGTCCGCCACCGCATTACCCTCTCTCCAAGTATAAAGAATAGAAGTATGATCAACCAGTATATTACTAAAGTGTCTTATAAAGTAGATAATAGACCATGGGATCGGACCCTTATCTAAAAGAGAATTAAGGAGGGTCATCGAATTAGTCTCAATATCTGTGAGGCATAATCTCCTCTGCCTAAACAACATGAGGCCATAAAGCAATGCAAGAGCCTCCGCTTGGAGATAGTCACCCGGGCCCAAAAAAACTCAGATGGCAGCAAACATGGATCCGGAATTGTCTCTATTAACTCCACCCCCTCGCATCATGACTATGCAGCACGAACCATTAGAATTCAATTTAATCCCCGAGACAGGATCTTTCCATCAAACCCAATCACCCCAGACAGGTGAGTCCAAACTGAACACAGAGTGCTGGGGAAGAAGCAAAGAAATAAACGGGACAGCCTCGAGACTTTTGTCTAACCAAAGAAAAAAGAGAATGAGGTTGCGGACTTTAAAGATGATACCCAAATGAGAATCTTTCATTTTAGGGTGATGCACATCATTCATAGATGTATAAAGCAACCAACATCCTGCAATTAATATATTTTCCCTTGCTCGTTGTTCCACACATGGTCAGTCCAGCGTCGAAAACCACTGTTGAAGGAAGGAATCAGTAGAGTAAATCCGGTCAGACTAGCCTGTAAACTGACCGAAGGAACTCCAGATCATTTTATCCCAATCACTATTTAAGAAAAGGTGGATAACATATTTAGATTGTGGCTCTTTACAGCAGAAACACTTTGAGGCCAAACAAATACCCCTTCGATGTACATTTTCATCCAAGGGCAGTGCACCATGTCGGACACGCCAGGAAAGGAAAAGGAATTTGGAAGGCAGCCTTTTGCACCATATAAGATCACCCCAACAGTCATGTTGGGAAGTAGTATATTTAATTCTAATAAAATCACTGATAGAGAATATACCTGGCGTCGATCCTATGAAAACAAACTTATCTGGGTCATTAGAAACCATGATATTCTCGTAGACATTTCTTTGAGCAGCATCCAGAGTGGTCCGAGTAAGGAGAGGGAATCCGTAAGCCTCCCTGAAAGATATGGATGTATAAGGGAAGTTAGGAAAACCCAAAATTGACCCCGACCAGTTTTGAATCTATAATATGACATCGCCTTTGCCAATAATTCACCTAGAATGATGATGGAGAAGAGGAAAAAAGGCAGAATTAACTTGCAGATTCTGGAATGTTTACATTCAGTGTAACTCCCTTCCTAACCATAAGTAGTTTTCATATGCTTTCCCCATAGAGATCTCCCCTCAAGAACCTCCCAGGCCATCTTGGCATGAAGAACACTCATATAACCAGAAACACTTCTCTGGTTCAAACCCCCCTCGTCAATCAGCTTGACCATCTTACTCGAAGAAGCCCAATGACATTTTTTCTAGATGTTCCCACCCCATAAGAAGCCCGAAATGGTAGATTCAATATTGTAAATCACTGTCTTCAGTACCTTAGGGGTAGATAGGATGTGCATGGGTATGGAACATAGGACTGAATTGATCAGCGTAATTCTACCTCCAAATGATAGAAGCATGTTCTTCCAATTAACAATGTGACCTATGATTTAATCTGTAACCATATCGAAGTGTCTAATAAGGAGGGCGTGTAGTGACACTGGATCACCCAAGTACTTCATTGGAAACGAGCCTTTTCTAATACCAAGGCAGGACTTCAGAATTCTAGAGAGACTCTCCAAACACTTAGCGGGAACAAAGAGAATACTCTTCTCACGATTAATAACTTGACCACTCCACCCTCAATAGTGCTCTAGAGACTCATTAACCCCCTGAATCGATTTTCTACTACTATTAACAAACAAGATGGTATCGTCGGAAAACATCAAATTAGATATACTCCCAAAAGAGGATTTGTGGCAATAAGGAAGCACTATTCTTACGACAATACAGTGGCTAAGATAATGACTGAACGCATCTTGGGAAATGATGAATATAGAGGGGGATAGCGGGTCCCCCTATCTCAATCCTCTGACCGCCTCGAAGAACCCAAATTGGTTAACCATAAAGGAGGTGGTCATCCATAGAGAACTGAAGCAACGAAAAAGAAGATCAACAACCCAAGAATAGAACCCCATCCTTGAAAGGGCCCTGATTAGAAAACTCCATTCCATCCTATCATATTCTTTGGTCATGTAAAGTTGAATGACCACATTTCTTCCTGGAATTTTCAGATTGATGTCGCTGATAATTTCTTGGGCCAGCCCAATAGACCCTTGAATGGATCTAACTTTCACAAAACCATGATGTTCTGGGGATACCCAACTTGAGAGTAAAGGGGATATTCATAAATTCAAAATGACAGCCAAGACATTATAAGGAACATTGAAAAGGATAATGGGTCTATAATGGTCCAACGAAGTGGGGGTTTTGACCTTTGGAACAAGCACCGGTTTAGTTGCAAACGCCACACGGGGAAGATTACCTCCACGGAATAAATCCTGCACAGCACTAAATAAGTTTGGTTTAACCACATCCCATACAGCACGGTAGAAGGATGTTGGAAAAGCATTGGGGCCTGGGGCACTGACCGTGTTAATAGAACAAACAGCAGCTTTGATTTCTTCCTCTTTAGGGGGAGTTTGAAGTAAAACATTAACTGCCTCCGACACTGAGCAAGGAATAGTATCAAATAGGGAAGAGGTGCCATTCGAGTAACCATCAACCATAAGAGGGTTCAGATTAGCTAGTAAGGATCTAAAGTGGATGTCAGCCAAGCTACCTAAAACATCTCTATCATTGGAGATGGAGCCATCCTCCAAAAGGACATTAGGACTTGAAGATCTGCGTTTTTTCATTATTACAAGCATGAAAATAGGATGTGTTACGGTCACCTTCACAAAGCCATTTGATACGGGACTTCCCTCTTGCAACGCGTTCCTGCTTCATCAGTAAATCTGATAGCATGTCTTTTTTAACCCTAAGCTCATCAAAAACAGACTCATCCTAGGAAATTTCCAGAACTGATTCGAGGAGATTGATTTCTCTACCTATATTCTCTAGCTCAGCATATGAAGAGGGAAGGGCATTGACCCAAGATTGAAAACAATTATTCATTTTCATTAGGTTGTTGTAAAAAGATACCCAGGGATTGGAATTGCTATAAAGATCCCACGTATTGCGAAAAATGTCTTGAAAGGTAGCATCCTCCACCCAGGAAGCCGAGAAGTGGAAGGGAGGGGTACTGCTATCACGGGCTGCCAGAGAGAGTCTGAGGGGCGAGTGGTCTGAGAGACCACACACCAGGTGGTGAAATTTTATATCATAGAAGGCTGAGAGAGTATCATCTTTAACTAAGCAGTGATCCAGTCGACACCAAGAATGTCTATTTCCTCGTTGGTTATTACACCAGGTAAAATGATCACTAGAGAATCCAGCATCCATGAGGCCATTCTGAGCCATAAAAGAAACAAAAGTCTGACTGGCCCTTCGAGGAAAAGCCCCTGGACCTTTTTTCTCCTCCGGATTAGTAAATATGTTGAAATCTCCACCCACTATCCAAGGAGAATCTATCGGGTTAACTGAACTTAAATCCTCCCATAATGGTTCACGGTCAGGAGCAGCACATTTAGCATAGACAACTGACAATAAAATATCAGTATCTCCCACTAGAACCTTCACATTGATACATTGCTCAGATATAGAAACTAAATCCACTACAGAGCTTGACATCCAGAACAGCCAAATGTGAGAATTGGTTGGGAAACCCTGAAGAGATCCATGAGACCTCATGTGCTGGGAAAAAATCTTTATTTTATCAGAAGCGTGTTTGGGTTCTGAGATAGAAACCAATGAAACAAAATGAGAACGAAATTCATTGGAAATAAAATCTGATTTTACCCGCGAGCCCAGGCCATGAGAATTACATAGAAGAATACTAAACATTAAAGGATAGTTGTCTGGCACTGGCCCCAGACTCACAGCCCAAATATTTTTTTGAAATTCTGACTTTAGATTTGGATTTGGAATGGGATCTGGTCTTCATCCTGCTAGACGAGGAGTAGTCCAAGGATGAAGAGATATATTTGATCGACATGAGCTTTGGGGGGGGGAGGCTTCTTGCTTGCTGAAACATTCTATAGAATAATCACATACAAGCACTTAGGAGGATAGCTGATTATTGGAGGTGAATGTTGAACCAGATCCTCAGAAAAATCCCCTGGATCAATCTCGTTGATAATCGGGTCAGGCAGAGAAAAAGGAATGAGAGTAGAAAATTTCCTAGCAGGAACCAGGTCTTGGCATTATGGAGCCAAATCCACCATTAAATTGAGCTCTTCTGAGGAAGAGGATTCCATGTTATGAGGAGGAGGAGGTAGAAAAACTTTCTTCCCCCGAGAAACAGGATCTAGATAACTACCCGGTTGAACAGCAGGGGTCGCACCTGGAGCCATGGACAGGAAGAAAGAAGCTATCTGCATTGCGGGAACTATCTCACAGAATTTGCGACATATTGAAGCATAGTTCCCCTACAATTAACACCAAGAGAAGAAACTAGGAGGGTAATAATAAACCAGTTCTTGCGACCAGTCTTCCATCCCACCCACTTTTAACATAATCTTAGGGCGAAGAAGAGATGTTAGGTCCATATCGACACAAATTCTAGCTATATCCGCATCCTCTATATGCATGGATCGTTGGTACGCACATAGAAAGGAACCCAGAGAATCCCATATACCCTGCAAAATATCTAGGGACAAAAAGGGTAGAGGCAAACCTTTGTGAGAAACCCATACCACAGCCTGAGATGAATCATTACCCAAATGAGAAGCCATTAACCACCGCAAAAGGGAAAACCTCCAGCAACCTACTGATCGAGGAGCATAGGACCAGGATGATACAAAATCTTCTCGCGAGCAAAGCACAATACACAAAGCCTTATGATTCAGCGCTAAAAATCTAGCCGAGGATCCTAGCAGCCACAAGCTAACAATGCGTTGAAACACCTCAATAGAAGGTTTATCAATTCCAAACCTCGATATCAACGTCCACTGGAGACGATCTGAAGCTTCAAAAAAACATTATCATGCTTCAAATAATAATGGTGACCCCCATCTTCATGATTTCATCTACTACTATGAAGATGATATGTGAACACCCTTTGAATTGTAGTAGATTAAATGTAATTTTTGTTTAACTTTATTAATTTATAAGGTGAATGAATAATTTTTTTGATAAAATGTCTTTAAAAAATACCATCAAATGGATATAATGTAAAATTATGTGAAAAGGGATTCAAAAGTTATATTGTGTTAGTGTAATTAGCCTTATCACATTATAATATTCTACCTTAAATTAAAAAGGAGGTATAAGGAATCTATAGAATCAACTAAGGGAACAAAAAGAAAATAATTTAGGGCTATTATAGAAACATTGATAACTAGTAAGGAGATGTATTTTGATGATAATAGTTGATTGGATAGAAATGAAACCCCAAAGATAACCTATTTATATGCTAAACTACCTCAAAATGAAATGTTGTTTATGGTAAAATAGAAATGGTTGATTATTAACAGTCGAAATACATAGTATATAGACATCGATTTTTCTAGACACATTATGGGAAAAAATTACAACTTCTCTAACTTATTGAAAGTGGAGGGTGTACATTTTAAATTTTGAGACAATGTATATGAAAAAATTATTATAATTGGTGTTGTTTTATTTCTCTATAGGAATTTAATTGTTAGTATTTTATATTTTATAACTAATGAAAAAATTTATCAACATAGTTAACTTATCTGACAAAGGTTACTATATAAAATATGGTAATGATAAATGTACTATCATGAGTTTGGAAGGACTTCACATCGTATATACTGATAGGCATGATATTTTTTTCACTATTGATTGAGATAGACTTGGTTTCAAAAAGATTCTTTTCCTTAGTATGGTTCATAATAAGAAATGAAATTATAATATGTGGTTAGTACACTGAAATTTTTAGACTTTAACCAAACAGTATAAGAAAGGAGTAGTGAAGGAACTACTAGAACACAAATTTAATTCTTCCGAAGTCAGTAAACCTTTCCCATATGGAAATAATTATAAGTAAATCTTTAAACCAAATATAGAAACCTATACTTATAATCCATTATAGTTAGTGAAAATAGATATTTTTGTTCCTACACAATCTATAATTTTCAAACTCAAACACTATTCAAATATACTTGTTAATAATTATACAAGGTTAATATGATCTTATTTTCTAACTCCTAATTCATAAGCACACTTATTTTTCAAACAAATTACATTCATTTTCATAATGGGAATAAACCTTCATATAGTCATTATCTATAGTGATCAGGGTAAAGAATTTTTAAATTATTATATTGAATGTTTTTGTGGTGAATAATCATTTAATCATATACTTTTAGCATAAATGTCTCTACAATTTATCATGAAGATGGAAGGATGTACATAAAACTTTTGGAAATTTTTGGGAATTTGTTCTATTAATATTATGTTGATAAGTATTTTTATATGGAATCCCCTAATATTTCCTTTTGATATATAAATCGTGTTTTACATATATCAATTTTAAATAAAACTCCTTACAAAATTAGGAATAGAAGGATTACTAATCAACGTTATTTTAGGGATTTTTGATATAATTTACTCATCTTCAATACTAAAAATTATTTTCATAAATTTGATACCAAATTTGATGAAGGTATTTTTATTGGTTACTCCACCACTAGTAAGGTGTATCATGTCTTCAATATATAGATACTTTTCTTTCATAAATGTCACATGTTATGTATGATGAAACTAATCCTTATATGAATTTGAAACATCCAGATTATGAAAGTAATACTAAATATGTTTTTAAAAACTCTCTTATTTTGCGTCCATATATTGAACCACATTTATTAGAAATAAGTTTTCCAAATTCAATTCTAATAGAATTTAATCAACTAGTAGATGATTAAAAATATTATTTTTATCCTAAAAACCAAGAATCTTATAGAACCATCCCTTTGATAAAATTATTAGTGATGTTGGTCAAATGGTTACGACAAGTATTTCTTTAAGAAACAAATTGTATCATCTTATATTTGTATCTAAATTTTACCTAACGTGATTTATTATACATTAGGAGATGATATTTGGACCACTTGTATGAAAAAAGAGATTAATCAATTCAAACAAAAAAATATTGAACAATCGTTGAATGGTAGAATGGTCATATAGTTATAAGAGTCAAAATAGTTCTTCTGAAATATGCGTAATGAAAATGGGAAAAAATAAAAATAAGGATAGATCAGTTTCTAAGGGTAATAATTAAGAGGAGAGCATAGATTATAGGAAAAAAATTCATCTGTAGCTTTTATCATCTCCATCCATATTCCATTAGCCTTCAAAACACATTTTAACTTTAATATATTCCAAATAGAAGTCAAGATTGAATTTTTGGATGGCTATGTTTAGGTAGAATTTTATATTGAGAAACCTATTAGTTTTGAATATATCATTTTTTACATTTATTTAAACTAACCAAATTACTCTATAGATATAAACAAGACCTAGAAGCCTGGAATGATATATTTTAAAAAAACATACACTAAAAAGAATTTTTAAAATGAATGGTGGATAATTCTCCTTCTATAAATAGGTTTTTAATTATAATGGCGTTGTCTTAACGTACATAGAAATTATATCACTTTTTAGGTATACTTAAAAAATTATACAAATAGATGTTGATATACTGTATTATTTTAGTGCCTTTGGTAACATGGAAACATAAACACTATTAGAAAAGTGAGAAACATTACATCCAAATAGGTTCTTTGTAACTATAACCCAAATCAGAAACATCATACATTAAGAATATATTTATATCTTGGGAACAGAAACATAAAAATGGGTGATTTTGTATTCTTTGTTAAACTAATCAAGGGAGACATGTATGAAAAACATGAGCATAGTGGTATGAGAATGTGAATATAAAATTATAAGATCATATTATACATATCAATGATCATAAACATGAATAATGGAAAAAATCATTGTAGTTCATAATACATGAATCATAAGGAAATAATGAACATATTCCTTGAAATCATATCATAAGAAAAAGACATGGATTTGTGGCATATATATATATATGTGATATAATTACATACAATTCAAGACTCATTGATAGAACTTATCATGGAACTTCATGGGAACCACACATAATGGGAAGGACACACCATCATCCCTAGTCACAATACATTTCTTGTAAGGGATCGTATTTCCCCATCCACCCATACTATATCAGGATTTTCTATCATCCCATAGTGGATTGAGTTTCCTCATCATCAATCTTCATAGTGACTACACCTATTGGGTGGGACACACCACAATCCCCAGTTACGGTATATCACTTATAAGGGTTCAGTTTCCCCCATATTACCATAGTATATCAATATCATTGACTTTATTCCCATCATAATCTCATTATATATAAATCTTTACCCAATGAATTGGAGGGAGATATAGGCCATACCAATCTCATAATAAAATCATTCATACATGTTCAAGAAAATAATAAAACTTTCATCAAAACATGACCCATGAAAGGATATGGGTTATATAAACATCAAACCATCTCCCATGACATGAAATGGGTATCATTACCATTTCATCATATTATAACCTATGGAAAATATATACGTTTCATATTTTCACACATAAAAACCTATATTTTCTTAAAAATAGTGTTACTTCCATTTAATAGAGAATCTATATTAAATAAATATTTTGACACATTTATAATTTATACTTGAAAAAATAATTTTCTTATTTCGAAGTGAGATATAAAAATTAAAATGGGTTAATTTTTTGGTATTTTTGGATAAATTTCATAGTTTAGTGAATAGTGAAAATACTATATTTTAATTCAAAACTACTTTTTTGTCTAATTTAATTATATTGTTAAATTAACCTTTTAATTGATTTTAATGTATAATTAAATTAATATATTCCAATAAAACCAATATATTTTATTTTAATCAATTCCAATTTATAATTAGTTATAAAAACATTTCAAACTATTGAACGTTTCACTTTGAAAACATCGTTTTTCGTTCTATCTACAAAATTAATTTTAAATATAAATTTCCCATTTGTGTGAATTTAATTTGGTAAAAATTTTCCATATTTGGAATCATAAGGTTTACATTAATTTATAAGGTCTTATTAATTTATATGCATAAAAATGTAACCATGGTAAAAAAAATATTTAGTGTTGTATAGATATAATTGTGACAACGGTTAATTTTAAAAGGTAAACCCCTAGAATGCCTAAAAATTTCAAAATTTAATGGTTGGTTGAAATTTTTCTCAACCCAAAACATCCTGAAAACATTAATTTAATTTCTTATTAATTTAAATTAATTCAACCTCAATGTGGTCAACTTTAAATATAAAATAGTAAATAATTTAATCACTTGAACCCACCTCTCCTCAAGTATAAATACCACACATCGCCTCCCAATTTCAAACCACAAAGCATTTTAGATACTAAAATATATTCCAAATCATATATTACACATTGTACTCACATAAAAGTGATTCCGGTCTCACCAAAAGATCAAATTCAAGGTCCACATGTGTCTTTCAAGGAGGTAAATTTCAAAAGGTAATTTTCTCAATGTACCTATATTAATTTTTTATTCTTTTTCTACTTTATCCTCACTAATTCATACATCAATGCATGATAACTATAGAATCATTCATATACAGTATTTTTATGTTTCTAATGTAATAAATTATTTACATTTCTTTTCTCACCTCCTCTTTTTCAAAGAAACGAAATTCTTGTCTAAGTTATGCATGTTAATCGACTCCATGAATATTATTTTTGTTCTTTTTCCATTATTGCCTTAATGGGTGCTCATAAAAAACATTTATTGTTAAATAATATTATAATATGTACATTATAACCTATTTTATATTCTGTAACTTCTATATTAAACATACCTTCATGCTTTACATAATGTGGATATATGATATCATCGTTTGTGGAAGTGTGGACTACCACCACCTCAAAGAGATGTGATTAATTCACGCTATGCATGGAACATGTTAAGGATAATTTTAATAATAATATGTAAAATATATGACGTAGATATTATACTTGAATAATATATATATATATATATATATATATATCTGTGTGTGTGTGTTTCATTCGCTTTGGAATATTTTAACATGAAAAATAAATGAATGTATTGTTGATGAGTACTTATGACCTATTGTCTCCATGAACTGTGCATTTCATTTCTTATCTACAAATATTATAAATTTTTTTAAAAAAATATGTACTCAATATATAAGATAATTAATTAATTTTTTACATTCTTTAGACAAATAAATCATGATCTAAGTAATATGAGTGTAAAATAACAAGTTAAAACATACTTCAGAAAACTAGGCATTTAACACCCAAAATAATTAAAATAATGAAATTTTATTAAAAAATGACTAATAAAATATTCTAATAGGATCCTATGTGATAAAATAAATATTAATATGGTTCTATTATAAGTTAGTAACATGTTTAAACCCACTATATAGGAGGATAAATACCACACAACACAATGAATTTCAAGCTACAGGAATTTTGTCTCAACATCCATTTCATTGAGGCTTATTTGTTATAATGTTTCAATTCACTTTTATTTGGTTTATTTACTAAATTTTTAATATTATATATTTAATTAAATTATTATCATGATAAAATAAGTTTCATTTAATTTCATACCCCTCTGGATATTGTGATTTAAATGTTTCAAAATGGCATCGGACACTTTGCAATTTTTAATGATTATTATCATCAAGAATTTTCTTAATGATTATCTTTGGAATATCACTTATTTTGTTATTTTAAAAATTATTTAGAAAAGTTAAGTTAATTTTAATCATTTTTTATTATAAATTTAATTGAATATCCATATTTTCATCCAATAGATATTAGTATTGCCTAAATCATACCCCCTTTTTCATATGGTGGTTACTTTGAAAGTTATTTGATTAATTGGGAAATTAATTATAAATACATACATATCATCCAATACAGTTTTTTGATAAAGAATATTAGTTATTGTGATTATGTATTATGATGAAATCTTTGGTCTAGAAATGATTGGTGGATCTCAAACACTATGTATCTCTTTGTTGCATTGATATGTTCTCGTGAGATAAATAATTACGAAAATGGGGTACTACCCTACGTTTTTTTCTATATTGTGAAAGGTCATGATGGTAATAGGTTATAATTTTCCTTATAAAATACTTCCAACAGTTAATAATTACCCTCATATTAGTTTCAATTATTATTCATCCATGGTATTTTTCATCGACATATCTATGGATATAGTTCATTTCAATTCATTGATTAAATGGAATGTGTTTTAGTTTAATACCTTTCCATAATGATTTTTCATTATCTAGTTATATGAATAGAATTTATTTCTAGTTATTATGATGCCATATTTTTTATGTAATTACATTAACTTTATTTATTACATGGTATGTTTTTTAAGTTATTTGCAATGTCAAAATTATTACCCTCATTTATTCATTATTTATTATGCTATATTTTTTCCTTATTGAGCATTTGAGATCACCCTTATTATATTTATTTCTCCGTGAATCCAATAAGTGTACTATGAAATATTTAAAGGTACATAATAGAGGTATTATATCTATTCTCAATGCTATTTATTTAGAATGAAAAAAATATATTATAACTAGTGTATTCAGTTCTACAGCAATACTCATTTATGTATCTAGTTTTCCAATACTACTAAATTGATTAGTCCATTGGGAAATGATTCTTAGTAATTTGGAAAATGTAACTAATATATGACATCTGTTCTAGGATATTTGGGGTTTGGTCACTACAAATGTTCTGATGATGATTGATAGAGAACATTAATTAGCAGAAGTAGGTTATCACAAAACCATAAATTTGTGATGTTCTATGGGACCATCTGATTCATCAGCAATAAATATCATTGGATATATTTTTTCAAAATCATTTCCCTATATTTAATAATTTAGTTTAACATATAATAACATAAGTTAATTTGAATAATTGATTTCATTCCATTTCATATATAAAATATCACCCTATGTTTTTTTCTTGATCATTTCCCAGTTCATCTCTTACTCCATGTAATGACAGAGAATTTTTCCTTTCTAACAAATTAACAGATCATGAGATCCATGATATACCTTCACATTTGATATTATCTATCATCAAAAAAAGTTTTTATAATAATTTTTCCAATATGCATAAATCCTCATGTGATGAGATATTACATTAATCTCACAAACATAATCTAAATATTAACTTAATCCCACCAATGAATGGTTAACATTATATATCATACAAAATATGAAAATACATGAAATTAGAAAGATTTTCATGAATTCATATTAACATTTTTCTCACATAAATCACAACATAGATCTTGTTTGTCACATTCCAAATATATGAATACCTTTATCAAGTATTCTCTTGAAATAGTGGAATGAAAAGAATTAACATAAACCCTTATAGAAAACATGGATAATTTCTTATTCAAATGATTAACAGATATACTATTTAAATCCAAGAATATGTAAACATTATCCTTGATTACATAGAAAAAAATTTATATAATCATTTCCAAGTTAATCTGTACCGGCCAATTAATTTATTCAAATCCAACATATGGAAACATCCTTATATCAATGTCATCCATTTAGTAAGGGTTTACTTACCTAAATAAAAATAGAACCCTTCCATGAAATAACTTTTAAACAAATAATTTTCAACCCTTAATTAATAATTATACTAAAAATACTTATATATATCATGATTCATATAACATATTCTTTTAATTCCAAAACATAATACTTTATTCATCCAAATTTATTCTTAAACCATTAAAAATTATTTATCAACTTTTCTTTAATACCTACTTCCTTGAATATAAATATGAATAATATATTAAGGTTCCTCAACAACAATATAATCAATATTTCTATATTTAATGTAATAAAATTATAGAAGAACATCACATGTCAGTTGTAGTATCTTTCTCTTCAAAAGTATAACCAATACTCATACCCCCATCCTAATTCTAGTTATGAGATTTACACTTAGGAAATAAAATTTAATAATACTCATTATTTTCACATATGTATCATTCAATTTTAACCATTTTCCTTTTATTTCTCTTCATTGACTAAAACTAGAAAGCACTGGGTTAGAAACACATACCATAGAAATAACTACATAATCATAAAAAATACTTATAGGATGTCTAAATCATGACACTGAATTTTTAATCTTCGACACATTTGATTTATCATAGGTTATTCATAGTCATATTCTATTCAAATCCTTCAATATGGTCCGTAAATATTTTATGAATTTTCAAAGTGTATCCCCCAAGAGTGTCAAACTAGGTGTGGAGTAAGACATGTTTTCATGTAACAGATTACTCGATGTCAGGCCCAGAACACAATGTTGGAGTTTTTAATACTATTTATATCTATTCAAAATCCACATACACTTAGAGTATCCAGACAAGGATGTACTACCAAGAAAACACTTACTCTATCCATTACCAAAATTCCACGATATTTTACAATACTTTTACATATCCTTAGACTTATCCTGATATATTTCTTTGGAGTTCTCATTAAGGTTTTTCCATCCTACATTCAAAAAATTAACTAAACCTTTACTCATATAACAATTATATTGATACACTATTAATGAAAATATACATTACATCACTTTTTTGAAACACATATAACATTATACAAACAAATTCCCAAATTCTGTATTGGTTTAGTGCGCTTAGAATTATGGAAACATAAACACTGGTACATAAGAGAGCTATATTATCTCCCACTAGGTTCACTATGACTATATCTACTCTTAGATACATCATACATAATACATATATTCATAACCTTGGTAAGGAAACATAAAAATGGGGGATCTAAGATTCTCAATAAAAGAAAAAAGGGAGTCATGTAAGTATAAACATGAGCATAGTGGTATAAGAATGTGATCATAAAATTAATATATCATAACATGTATATCATAGATCATAAACATAAATAATGGAATAAATATTGGTAGTTCATAAGACATGAATCATAATGAAATAAAGAACATAATCCATGAAAGAATGTAATGGGAATAAGACAAGAATTATGGCATACATAGACTTGTGATATCACTCCCTATAAGTCAAGACTCATTGTCAGAACTTATGAAGGCACTTCATGGGAACCGTAACTGCTGTTTTGGACACACCTCCATCCCTAGTTGCATTATTTTCCTTATAAGGGATCGGGTTTCTTGATCTTACCATATTGGATTAGGTTTCCTCATATTCTCAAAGTGGATTGGGTTTCTCCATCCTCTATCATGATGGTGACAACACCTACTTGGTGGGACACACCACCATCCCTTGTCATAGTTCATTCCTTATAATTGATTGAGTTTCCCTATCTTCCCATAGTGGATGAATCCCTTATACTTGCATCCCATCATTATATCCTGAGATATATATATATATATCTTTACCCAAATAATTGGTGTGATATATATGTCCCACCCATCTCATAATAAAATAATTAATACATGTTCTATGATATAAAAAATCATTCATAATTACATGACCCATAAATATAGATGGGATCTATAAACTTATAATTATAACCCATGAAATAAAATGGGTGTCATTAATAGTTCATTACATAATAACATATATAATAGTGATAAGTTTCATAATAATTTCATCAAAGCATAACCTATTAAATGTAGCAGGTTTCAAAATCATATAACTCGGGGAAGAGAAACAGGTTTCATAAGAATCATTCCATCAAAATATAAACCATTCAATAAGAGATATGAATAGAACCTTTGTATAATTTTCTAGAAGGTATTGAGTAACATAAATGAATTTCATATTAGATAGAAAATAAATTTTAAATATATTTCAAATGAATTATTTGAGGAAAATATTATTTCTTCTTTGAAAAGGGATTTTGAAAACATAAAACAAATTAAAACCATTTTCTTAAAAATAAATATAGAGACTTATAAATAAATATATGAAAACATTTTAGAAACCATTTTATTGGAAAAACAAATAAATAGATCTTGAAAATGTTTTGAATACAATTTTCCTTAAAAACATATAAAAAAAGATTGAAAATGTTTTGAAACCCATTCCTATGGAAATAATTTTAAATTGTTTAAATAATTTTTGAAATCATTTGGGTAACATTATCCTTGAAAATAATTTAAAAACTTATGTGGACTGTTTTAAAACCTTTCGAAAAACATTTTTATTAAAAATATCTTTAAAAAATTGAAAATAAAGTTTTTAAAATCTTTTAAATCCTTTAAATTTTAAAATAAACTTCATTTATCATTTCGAAACATTCTTTGGGTTTTTTTTGAAACATGAGTTTTTGAATAAAATTTATTTCCGGAAAAAAATAGATTTGAAGTCATATTTTCATAAAAAAAACTTAATTATATTAACTAAAAATTAGTGTAAAATATGACTAATACCTATCGAAATCATGGATAAATGTAGTATAAGAAAATTCATTAGGGTTTTTAAAATGTGGATCATAAGATTTCGTCTATGGAATCATAACCATAAATAATCTCAATAACCAATGACATTATAGTAATAAACTGTAACAATTTTGGTAACTTTAATTCATGGTGGAAAGAATAAAATTACAAGAGGATTAATATGTGTGGAAAATAATTTTATTCACGATATAAAATGAAAAAATTTAGTATATACACCTCATAGAATATTATAGGTGCATGACCTAGCATGTGTCTTAAAGAAAGAAAATTGAGACAAAGTTAATTACCAATTTGGAAACATTTGAAACATAACCCCCATAAAATAAATATCATAAATGGATATATAAATTTCCATTAAATAATTATTATACATCCATGGTATGTATAAACACCACAAAAATGAAATGAGTTTTGATTAAGGAATGCATCTCAAGGAAATAAAAAGTGAGATGAAATTATCTTACCTTGTGTCTTGACTCTCATTGTACTCGTTCAAACCACCTGTATAATAAATTTAATTATATTATACATTTTTTAAATAATAATATTATTATATATAAAACTATATATTTTTTTATTATGACTTTATATTACACTTTGGTTAACAATTGCATATTTAGGGTACACTTTGGGTAATATTCTCTTTGTATTTCACGTGTGCCCAAATTTTGTAAATGTTTGGCCCTTATACTAATATCACGATTTATTAAATGTAAAAAATTATATAAATATAATTAATTTTAATTATATTTGTATTATAATAATATATATAATATAGATGTATGAAATGGATTATACTGTTAATGGATATAGAATATCGTATGTATGCATGAACGCTGCTTCCGTTTTATAGATATATTAGAAGGGAGAAGGTAAATGAAATGTGTGTGTGTGTGTGTGTGTTTAATCTCATTAAATTATCATTATTATTTCATATATATCATATAGGTTCTATAAACATATCCAAAATACATTCCATGTAGCGTATGAAAAAATCGAATCGTTTTGAGGGGGTGGTAATCCATATTTCATAAAATGAAATTATCCTAATTACACAAGATGAAAAGGCTATTTTCTAAACCTAAATTATAGAAGAGTAAATATATTATAAATATCATATATATAATATAAATACATTTTCTATCAGAATGTCACCCATGATAGGTGGAAAAGGAAAAATTAACCATTATCATTTCATGAGGTGGTAGTTCTCCAAACACGTAAACTGTTTGTTTGATACTCTGTATATAGATGTGTGTTTAAGTGTCAGTATAAATCATATCCTAAAAACATAATAGTATATTTTAGATACATTTTTATTATAAAATAATGGAGTAATAAAAATTTATATAGTGTATAATGGAAATAATAAAAGGAGTTTGAATGAGGGTATTACCTCTTAATCGGGAAATCTTATTAGTTTGCACCAAAGGGATTTTATAGAACTCTTTTTGCCCAAAGAGAGGTTTTAATGAGGAATTAATGGTTTTTTTAAGTAAATTTTAATGATCTGAGAGGATTCTATGTGTTTTGAAAGGTGTGAGGATGCGGGAGAGGTAGTTGCCTTTTCTAGGTAATAGAAAGGATGCACTTGGAATTTTTGAAAATAAGTTACGTGTACCCACGTTTTTACCTAAAAAAATTTAAAAAAATAACCAAATATAATGTAAGGTTTAAAGAAGAAATATTTTTATCCAATGGGTTTTTTACCAGTGGATAGGTCATTATGGACTTTATTATTATGTTTTATTCCCTTCTTATGTATAATTTTACCTTAATAACTATAATTAATTTTAACTACATTGACTAATATTTTTTGTAAAAAATCATTTTACATTATTATAAATTTTCAATTAATCGAATTCAAAATATTAAATCTATTATTCCTAATTCCAATTACATAAGTGGAATATATTAATTTAAATTTAATCTCATAAAATGGACAACACTGCAGGTTTTTAAAGTAAAAATGATCAAAAGATTGCTTTGTTTTTATATCCAATTTCAATGTGAAATTGGTTACAATGACCCGAATTGGGTTAATTTATGTATATTTTATATAATTATTCTCTAAAACTAAATTAAAATATTATTTAACTATATAAATAAATTATAAAAAAAATTGATTAAAATTTTGTATTTTTACTATTCATTAAAAAATTATAACATCAT
Organism: Viscum album; assembly: GCA_963277665.1. Classification (NCBI taxonomy): domain Eukaryota; kingdom Viridiplantae; phylum Streptophyta; class Magnoliopsida; order Santalales; family Viscaceae; genus Viscum; species Viscum album. Next base: position 1,855,877,664 of record OY728119.1, on the reverse strand, counting down.
AGAAAAACACTAATGATTTAACCTAATAAAATTATTTTGTCTTTAATTAAAATATAAAGTTCATATTGACATATATAATCTATCAAATTTTTAAAAAATTGATTTAAATTAGGTTCTCCATTAAAAGGCAGCAAAAATGCCTTTGAAAATATAGTATTTTATGCATAAAATTAGGTTTTTTATCTTAAGCCTGTCAAATATATTGGATGAATATAAAAATTAGTTGATTTAATATATAATATATATCACATTAATACCACTAACTAATTGTAATTAATTAAATTTATTGGGGTAAAACATATTTGTGGGCATACACTACTGGAAATATGACTTTTACCGACAGTTTTGGCCAAACTGTTGGTATAGTTCATTAATTTGGACCTATACCAACGGTTTGGCCAAAACCGTTGGTATAGGTCACTTATATGGACCTATACCAACGGTTTTGGACAAACCGTTGGTATAGGGGGGGACCTATAGGACCTATACCAACGGTTTGGCCAAACTGTTGGTATAGGTCCCCCCTATACCAACGGTTTGTCCAAAACCATTGGTATAGGTCCTAAAATCAAAGGACCTATACCAACGGTTCTCAAAACCGTTGGTATAGGTCTATACCAATGGTTTTGAGAATCCTTGGTATAGGTCCTTCGATTTTTAATCAAATATTATTACTGAGAACATTATATAAATCAAAATTTAAAATTATTATAACAATACATATATATATTTTTCAAATTACATTCACAAAAGTCATGTTAGGTTAGTGGTTAAGTCATCCAATTATAAACTAGAGGTCCTGGGATCAAATCCCACCGAATGTTTTTTTTGAAATATATATACCAACGGTTTTGAGAATCATTGGTATAGGTTTTAATATTACTTATACCAACGGTTTTCAAAACCGTTGGTATAGACCTATTGACACGGATTACTTGCCAACGGTCCTCCAAACTGTTGGTATAGCTTATACCAATGGTTTAAGGGCCTATACCAATGGTTTGGAACCGTTGGTATAGGGTATTTTTCCAGTAGTGATAATAAATAACAATAATATTTTCCTTTATATTCAATAAGTTTTCATATTCATTTTAATTTAATAGGTTACCATTGAATTGATTTTATATTTTTATAAACCATGGATTTCCATAATTTAGTTAACCCTTTTAAAAAATATTAATTTAATGGCTATGATATATTAATTAATATTATAATAATATATCATTATTCAGTATAACTCAGTCTTGCATGTTAAAGAGGCCATCAAAGAATGTTGTTGTTCCTTATCTCACAAGCTATCATCGATTTTTTGTGCAGAGCCAACTAAAATTAATGTCATTTGTAGTGCATGATTTACTTTTCTTTTCATATAACACAAACCAAATATAGTGATTTAATATAAAATAAACTATTTTTGGTGTAGTGTGAAAGTAAATATATCAAAATATTTAAATTAATTTGAAAAAATATATAAATTTCAAAAAATATCAGGGTGTTACATTAATGGAAATGTAATTTTTTAAGTCCATGTCAATGGAAAAAATTTCAAATCATCTTTAAAAAACATGTTGACAGTTTCTTAAAACTTGTACAATGTAAATTTGAGATGAGTATGATGGTTAAAGTTAATTACATTATTTTCTTCCAAATGACTTACATATCAATAGGAAATTTATAAACATATAATAAGTACATTTGATATTTACTATAATGGTTTTTTTAAAGTACTTCTAGTATCATAACTCGAGTAAGAAACTCATATTAGCATGCACTCTATGAATCCAAAAAATTGGCTGATCATAAATTATTTTGAGGGATGACTGAATGTTTACGTTACTTGAAAATGAGTCTACCAAAAATTATGTTTTATAGGTTACTGTGTGATTGATTACATGCCAATAAAAATGAATCCCATGTTAAGTTAATTAAATAGATGTTTCATTATCTTAAAGGAACTTTAGAACATATATTTTTTTCTTCTAAACCATAGTCTAATATTAAGATTTACGTGAATTTTAATATGAAATGTCTACTAATGGATTAGTAATGTTCTTTTATAAATTATTACATTATTGTTGATTCATTAGTCTCCTGGTCTAGTAATAAGAAACATTCATTTCACATTCCAATGTTGAAGCAGAATATGAGGTTCCTAAACATTTATGTGCTCAATTTTTTATGGATGAAGCACACCCTCAATGATTTTAGTTTGAAATTTACTCAAACTATTATTATTTGTGATATAATAATTTCTATTTATTTTCCTATAAACTATTATGTTATTCAAAATATATACAAATATGAATATAACAAAGAATACTTTAAGAAAACACACAAAAATGTTATATTATTCACGAGTTTATTAGAACTGAATAACCGCTTGTTAGAATTTTTATTAAACCATTACATTATTATTGATTTTATTCTATTGAAGAAAATAGGTTCATGATCAATATTTAAGGATAATAAGTTCTGGTTCATGTCTTAATATCTCTTGAAATTAAAAATGTGCATGATAAATGGGGAGAACAATATTTACATATAATTGTGTTGACTTATTATATAGGCACATTATATTTTCTAAAAGAGTTTTTAATAGAAATTATAGTATGTTTTGTGAAAAAACATATTGTACTACTCCTTATTAAAGTTTACTTATATGGTAAACTAAATGGTAATTATTTTATAGAAGGTACATTTTACATAATTTGATTTATCTTAAAAATAGACCCCTATTTAAATTTCTATTTACTCTTATAATTGGATAATATTATTTAGATTTTTTACATTTACAAAATATTTCTTAGTTTATAAAAATATAATCCTTATTCTGATAAACCCTTGAGAAACTGACAGTTTTTTTATAAATGCGTTGAGGGATTTAATTATTTTAGAGGTTAAGAGAAATAATTTAATACAACCTCTATAAATATCTTCAATAATATAAGTTCAACTATATACATCATAAAATAACTTATTTAAGGTTTAGCTATTTTTTATCTTAATCTTTTGGATATATTCACTGACATTATTTTTTAATTTTTATTAATCTCAAATGAGTGGAGAAGTTATATTTTGACTATGAAATTTCAACATGTGTGACAATTATGTTCTATGAAGGGAAACCATAATAATTCTTGAGAGATTTGTTTTCTCTTACATATTCATTTCATATTAAAAAAGGGGTAAGATTTATTGAAATTTTAATAAAATTTATACTTTTTTATAATAATTGTGTATCTCTTGTTAATAATTAAATTTCTATGATTCTTCTTTATATTTTTTATTTTAAAAATTAAAAAGATGGAGATATTTAAAAAGGGTATGATAATTTTTACTTTTATTCATTTTTCTTTTCATTTTTGATAAATGTGGATAAATATTGTTAAGGGGATATTTATTATTGCTATCCCAATGTGTTTATTAAAGGATATCCATTTATTTATTAGGTTTATATCTAGGGTAAATTTTTCTAATGTTATAAGGAGTTTATTTTTAATTTCTTATAAAACTTACAATTTATTAATTATAATTTGTGTCCTAAGATCAACATAATAGGGATATTATTGGGTTAAATAACTCCTCTATGTAATCTATTTTTAAGATAAAAATACTCTTTTAATTTCTTGGGTTAAAATTAGGATATTTTAATTTATTTTTGAATGATGACTTAATTAATGAATATCTAATTTCTAAAGAATTGAAAAGGTCCAATTAATTTTAGAACATTGTAAAGATATGTTGAATCGAAATCATCAAAATATAGAGATGATTTCTAGTTCAGTAATAATCAAAAATAAAGTTATCTATAGAGTAAGTTACATATTTTACTATAAATTGAATTCATAAATTATAGGATGGTAGTTGTTATAAAAGTTACTGGAAAAATTCAATCGAGTTCTTATACATTATATTTCTTCTTTGGGAGATTCAATTGTATTGTTTTTATAGTGTAATTAATTAAGGTATTACATGTGTTATGATTCATTTTAAAATATCTGAGTTATTATACATGAAATTAATTATTTTATATCTTCATGTTTGATAAGATTCTAGATGTCAAATCTATTTACATCAGAATATTGTTTTGATGAATTTATGCTCTAGACTTATTGTTGAATATGAAGATATGTGAGGAGAATGGGAAAAGGTCAACCTAATGTTGATGTTATATCAAAGTAGTTATTGTTTTGACACTTGTATCTTCTGATGGTTTTTTCTGATGAAGTTCATGGGGTGGAACATAGATATCCTGGTTCATTTATCAAACCTCCTACCACTTTAGAATAAAATTAAAAAATTCCCTTGTGATAAACTATTTGGTAATAAATATGCTTTATTAGAGAATTTGGATTGTAATCCCATACTCGGTTTTTTTGAAATGGATTGTTTAATTTTTGATAAATTTATTATTTTGGCTAAGTTTTTAACATCCAATAGTTTTATTTTTTATTTTTTTATACTTTATAATTTGATTTATATTATTTTTTGATTATATATCTTTTAAAAATAATATTTAACAGAGTGGTTGAAAACTATAATTTGTTTTTTGCACAACAATTCAATCCCTCTTAAAGGTACCATACTTACTTTATTTGAGACAACAATAACAACTTTAGGCCTAGCTTGGAATCTGGGATGGCATGTTAGCACCTTCATTTATTATATGTAGGGAATTTACATTTATATATATACCATGTAAATATATAGATGTTTTCATAATGAGTCATGAGTTTAAAACTATCCCTGGTGAAAATATAATATTGTTAAAAAGTAGGGAAAATCTACATATCACATAGGGGAAAGGGAAAGTGGTTAGAGCTATTTAGATTATGAAACTCATCTTACTCCATTGTTCTTTTTCACTATATATATATATTACATACATTTGATATACATAAAACACTATACTAATCTATACTAGTATACTCATAGTCAATGAATATCCTATGAATCCATAGGTCGATGAAGTAAAACTAAGCTATTTTAATATTAATAGAAAAATACCCCTCACTTAGACTTGAAGATTATAATAATTCAGATATTATCAAATAATAATTTTATTATAATACATTTAATGGAAACACTTCAAATAAACCAGATGAATTACTCATCAAAATGATTAAAAATAGAAAAACAGATCTCGAAAATAATATAAATCAATCACTTAATATGTATGAATAATTTTTCATACTAAGAAGACATCAAATAATGGAATATTTTTCAGCTAATATAGTCATAAAACTCTAACAATATATATTAGGATCAATTATGTAGTTTTTTTTAAATTTTATACTACAATTTACAAAAAGGATTTATTAGTTTTAAACATCTAATTAAATTAATTTCACTTTATCCTAAATCAATTCTATCTAAACACTTCAGTAGTATGAGAGTAAGAAGGGGTTCACCTACCTAAAACATTGTAGATTGATTATTTAATGTTTAGTTAATGAATTTATCATTTCATAAAATTAATAAATCCAACTTAAAATGATTTATTTTTGGGATTTAGTCATTACTGAAAATGGGAGGAGAAATTATAAATCAAAAGGACATGCTCAGATTTTATTCCATTTGGGAAAACCCGCAAAACTTCTAAGTAGAAGGAAATCAAATGGAATAAAAGATATTTACAAACCTTATTATATAAAAATAATATATTGAGTCAATACCATGAATAGAAGGAATAAATGGATGGATTCTTAGAAGTTATAAATGATTCCACTCCTTTATATGAATTCCTACCACCCATTGGAATCAATTTTTCATTAGTAAAGAAGATCACCCAAAGTGGAGTTGAATGGATGGAGTGGAAAGAAATATTGAGGCAAGGGTAATGTAATGGATATATCTAATGGTTTTAAAATTGAAAATTACTATCTTTAAATGTGTTTTTCTCTAGATACAAACAAGTATCAAGTATAAGACCACTGAGTACCTAGTGGGACAAACAGAACCACTAACAATGCTAACCCACTACTAATTACCTGGTATAAGACCATTGGGTACTAAGTGGCCATCTATCCCTTTCTAAAGCTATTTTATAATACTAATAACTCTTACCAATATTAGTATAGAGACCCATGATTTCTATGCTAGGATATTTTAAATTATTATATGAATATTCAATACATTATAAAAATATACATTCGGGTACCATAATAGTTGATTGAATTTAGAGAATAGGTAAAAAATTAATTTTTAGACAGATATTAAACATACCCCACAAAGATATTCTCACATATTTATCCTCTTAGGAATACCCTACCTGAACCGTAATTCATAACCTGGGTAAGGAAACTTCAGAATGGGTAACCTCACATGGTCATTAATGGTAAATAGAAGAGATTTCAGTCTCTGATCATATGAAAGAATGAGATAAGAATAAGTGTGTATGATACTGAAAATAACGAATTAATTTCATAATCATATATTATTAAAATGATTCATGGAATAAAACATTATCATTTATGAAAGAATATCCCTTAATCATGAGAAATCATCACAAATCAATCATGAACTGTAATATCATGTCATAAAAATGTGACAGCATCATAAATAATGAAAACCATTTCATTTGTCATTATAAACTACCAATACCATAAAAAAAGGGGATTAGTAATCACTGCATGTTCCAATTATAGATCTGAACACATGTGTTTCCTGTAATGGATTGAGACACACCTGTTTTCTATAGTGTATCGGGACACACATGTTTCCTATGGGGGATCAATCCCATTAACGTTTTTCTAATTGTTATCTATGGAGATATAAATATTTTCTCAATGCATTGGAGTGAGATATAAGTCATACCCATTATATAATGAAAACATACCATACATGTTCCACAATATCATAAAACATTCATCATATCATTATTAATGAAATGTAATGGGTTTTGAAAACATTACATCATATCAAAGCATGTGAAAAGTATATTGGTTTAATAATAATTTCATCATTTTATCATAGCATAACTTTAAAAAAGAAGAAAAATTTATAAGAGTTATATAATGGTATAACCCATGTAAGAGAAGTTGATTCAATAAAAATCATGTCATCATAAAAAAAACCATCTATAGAATAATTGATAATGGTATCCTTGGATTATATCCCCAGTGAAAAATAAGTCACATAAAATGATGTCATCATGGATTTAAATTGATTTTTAAATACTAATTGGAGAATTTTAGGATGATTATAGAATTTTAACTTTCAAAAAAACTTTTAAAACTCAAAAAAAATTAAAATTATTTTCTTTGAAAATAAACTTTTAAACTTGTACAATAATCCTTAAAAATAATTTAAAAAATTTCTTTAGGAAAATATCATTTCATATTTTAAAAACACTTTTAAAAACATAAAACATTTTAAAAATATATTTTTTGAAAATAAAATTTAAAATATATAATATAATATTCAAATAAAACAATGATCATGAGGGTTTTAAATTCTATTAACATCATACACATTATAACAAATATTTATTTCACATTTTTGGTAAATGCTAAATTGACATTATTTTTGAAAATTATATGATTATTATTTTTAAACAATTGTAAAAAATTAATAAATAGGTAAATATTTCATTTAAAATCATAGGATAAAATTAAAACCTTTTTGAAAACATATTTAGAAAATATAGTTTCGAAATAAAAAGGATTTTTGACCAAAGTGAGAAATAATGATAGATTTTCATGAAAACATTTTCCTTGTTATTTTAAGTAAAAAGGATTAAGAGAATGGTACCATTATGTGATTATATAGTTAATATATAGATTTTAATACAATACATTCATTTATTTAGATATGGATTATAATATTTTATAATCTGAAACATAATCATAAATAATACTGATAAAATAATGAGATTGTGACACATGAACATCACTACATTGGAAACATTGAAACATAAGCCACAAGAAAGTAAAATTTAAAATAAAACATAAAATATCTAGAAAATATTTATCAAAGGGTCTGTATATACACAATATAAAATGAGATAGGTTCATGATAGAAAATTTTATTGAAGGAAATAAGATTGATAGAAAAAAACATTACTGATTTGGTAGCTTTTGAACTGTAAAAACCATGAAATATATATCATAAAAAGGTTATTTAAATCACCATAATTTTTAATATAATAATAATAAAATAAATTTTTGGGTATTATATACACAACATAAAATCATTAGGTGCAGAATATGGCATGTGTCTCTAAAGAGTAAAAAGTGTGATGGAAATCTCATACCGTAAGTCTCGACTTCCTCTATTATCATTTGAACCTCATAAATGATAAATAAATTTTTATAATAATTATGTTAAATAAACAATAATACATTTATCATGCCATATTCTATTTAATTATTTCATGTAATTACCCATTTATTAACAATTCCGTTTTAATGTCACATTTCTGATAATAACCACTTTGTTTTTTGTATACGTATTTATTTGTTATTTTTAATCCCATTACAATGATCATGGTTAAATACGCTACATAATAATAATCAAGAAATAATTGTAATATTTTTTATCAATTATACATTTGATATTAATCATTAATAATGGTTTTGAGAAATTAAGTATATTGCGATCCATGAGACTGTAGGTCATCCATACGCAAGATTAAAGTTTCCATTTTTCAATGATCATTATGGAAATGAGGTAAGTAATATTTTATCTTTATATTATGATAATAATATAATAAATTAAATATTATTTCATTTAATATACTTATATATTACATCTATTTGTTTTTATTATAAAAGAGAATAGTCGTATTTTTTTGTGAAGGCGGTAGTCCACACATAAAAATATGATGATTTCATTTTTCAGTGAGTGAAAAGGTAATAAATAAAATGATATATTATCATTTAAAAAATATTTAATTGAAATAATAATGTTTTCATTAATTTTATATATACTTATTAACATAATATTTATTATCATTCGTGTAAATAATTAGTGAAAACAAATCACATCTCTTCATAAGAAGGAAGTTTGTCGTACTGACAAATGACTTTATTATATCCCTTGTGGAAAGGAATGTGAAAAATGTATATATAATATAATGAATCCAAAGGTATAATAATATCCCATATATAATTTATTCCAATAATCATACCCAATTATGAGTGATGGTAATGGAAAAAACTAAGTACATCAGTTCACAAGGTGGTATCATGTTATACACACAAACAATGATTTTGTAACCCATTTGATGGAAGTGGAAATGGTTATAGGTTTATACATTAAAAAAACATTTCAGGGTATATGAGATAATTTTTTTATTATATTCTAAATTTTAAGGCATAATTAATTGTGTAAAATAATTAAATAAAGAATAAGGATCTTAGTGAATACAATTACCTTCTCTTAGAAGCACCTCCTTTGGATCAATTATTAAGGACCCTAATGTTGGCCTTTTGGGAGAAAAAATACTATAACATGGATGGCGATATTATATAAGGATTTTTTAACGGTTTTTCCTAAAAATATGGCATGATAGGTGTAAAAACATTTAGGGTGGTTGTGGCCTTTTATAAGTGGTGGAAAAGAACCCACTTGTTAAGTATTTAAAAATTTCCAAAAGGAATCCAAAATAAAAACGTAATTCTCAAGATAAAATCTTAAAAATAACATTATATTCATAGTTTTAAAGTATATGATTGATATTTAGTTATATAATAGGAATTTGAAAAGATTTATAGTCCTATTAACCCTTATCATCTAAGTTTAACCAGTGACAAACCTATTTTTACCTTCAATATGGTAATTAATATTTTAATATTTTCACAATTCATCTAGGTAAATTATAAGTTTAACATTCTAGATAATAGATATTACTTTAAATTGAAACATTAAATCCATTTATCTGAGTTAAAATAATATAATTGAAAAATTTTAATTTAAAATTAATCCCACAGATGTGATGGCGAAGGGGTTTTCAAAGAGGGAATGTTCAAAAGTTTGCAAAAAACATTATGTCCAATTCTAATATTAAATTTATTCTAATTACCTAAATTAGAATAATAAATATATAATTTAACTAATTGTACATTAAAAAAAATTAATATATAATTTATCTTTATACATAATTTAATCTAAAAGGTAGTTTTCAATTAGAATTCAGTATTTTTGACAATTCATCAAAATTATAATGTTTTCAAAAAATTCTCAAAAATTCATTATAAGATAAATTAAAATTTATTGTTTAAAAAATGAATTTTATTTTTTCAAATTAACATAATAAAATTATATAAAAATTAAATTTAAAATAAAAAAAGCCTACATGATGAAAAACTAGTTTTCAAGAAGTATATTATTCAAGCAAAAGATGATTTAATATTAAAACTATATATAATAATTATACTTTTATAAATATCAATTAACTATTATTGAAATATAATCTATAAATTTAATTTATAATATTACTCATTATGTATTATAGTAATTAATTAAAATATATAAACATTATAGACATTAAATTACTATCAGAAAAAAAAACTCTTTTAATGGAAAAATAAACTAATTCAAAAATCTAATATAATGTCATTTCAAAATACATTTTGTGGAATAAATATAAATAAATAATAATTAGGTTAAATTAAATTATATTGTTAATTTTAAATTACATAATTTTTAAAAAAAATATTATTTTACATAAATATGTTTTTTTCACAATTCAGTGGAAAATTAATATCCTCTAAAAAATCATAAAATTTCACCTTTAGTTAATTTCAATATGAAGATTTCAAATAATAATTATTTAAAAAAAATTATAAAGTTTTAGTTAATTAATAATAATATTTGTTTATTATTAGCAATTAAAATCATTTTTGAAGAAAACATATTTTTGATGAATATAATTAATTTACATAAAAAATGTATCATTATTTAATAATAATTTATTAATTCATTTATATTTATTAATTCATTTATATTAATTTTTATAAATTATTTATCATTTTTTATACCCTTCCAATTAACAGTAAGGTTATAATGGTCCTATTTAAAATAATAATACTTCATGGTTCACTAAAGCTCAGTGTTTCATGTCGTACATGCTATCGAAGATAATCCTTATTACATGTAATGAAAAATAAACTCTGTGTTGTGTATATCATATGATATAAAAAATTTAATTATTTTTAAAAAAACTTCATTAAATCTCAATATGTTATACTCTACCACCCTTAAAAGTAATTTCTTCCTCAAAGTTCTTTTCAGTCATCAAAGATTAAAAATTTGGAAATTCTTTCATAGAAAACAACAACTTAAAAATAAATAATAAACCTTAACTTAAAAAGGGAAATTTTAAAATATAAAGGTTACCTAATGTAACTTTTAACTAGGTTTCCATATAGAAGAGCATAGCTAGGAATTGAAAACACAGACATAGAATAAAAACATAACACATAAATATTTATGGGAAATGATTGAGAACAGGGCTATGTGATTTTAATGACCACAAAACCATAATAAATGAGGTTTTAATAAATTAATTGATATAATAAAAAATTATGATAATAGGAAAAAATTTTATTTCAATATATTTTCCATATAGATGAATAATTTTCATGAGAATATATACATACTTGATTTAAATCCATTTTATATGAAATATATAACCCTTTAGTTATGCCATTATCAATTTCCATTTCATTTTGTACTACAAGAAATGAAGGGGAATTTTGTATTCCTGAAACAAAAATGGATTATAAGATCCAAATATATAATGATAATTAATTATTTTTATATTTAGTTATAGTCACAACAAAATGGTTAACACGGGTTATCTAATATTTATAAATATTAATATGGTGACATAATACATTAATCTCTAAAACCTAATCAAAATTTCAACTTAATCAATTCTGTAAATGGAAAACATTACTCTTCCAAAATTCAAAAATGATTTCGCTAAATATATCAAAATCTATTTAACATTAATCCCCTGAACACTATTAAATATCTCTCATTTTCACATACCAAAAATATGAAAAACATCATAATATATTCTCTTGAAACATGCTAATTACGTCAATAACCATAAAAACTTAATGAAAAAAAACATTATTCCTCTTTGCTTTAATAAATCCACATATTTGAGATATATTCCATAAATCTAATTATGATTTAAATTTCTTTGATGATTACATAAACCACTTGCACAAAAATCATTAATCATTTCCAAGGTCATATGTACTATCCAATTTAATTTATCCATATCAATAATATCTTTATCCGAGTTTCATTATCTAAACATTAAGAAACAATTAAGGGTTTTCTACCAAAAACCATGTGTTTTTCATAAAATTTCATATTTACATTTAAATCACATTTCTATACCATTAGTATCATTCGTCATATTCTCTCAAATACTTAAAGATAAACTTATAGATCAAAATCCTTATATAATTCATAATTATTAAATTTCAATACATAAATACTTAAATTTTTCCAATTATCTCTCAAACCATTAACTTTTCATCATCGTTTTATTACTCAGTACCTTTTTCCTTTTATATGTCATTTTTAGCATCTTAATCATAAAAAAATATAAAAATTACTTATAAAGCATGGTTGATTTACTTCACAAGCTTTCCCCCAAGGACATTGGTTTTCATAATGCCCATACATTCCACATTGATGACTTTTATCCATTAATAATAATTTATGAATCCCAATAATCCCATTCATTACATAAACTAATATTTTCCCTTTTATTATATAATCACTTGCTTTGTGTCCTTATTTTCCATACTCTATACATCTTCTCATTCCATTAATACATTCTGTTGACTTCTTCTTTCTATATTCTCGACATATAAAAAAATAACCTTATTTTCCCTATTTTCACCACTACCCGAACTATCAAAGAACTCTATCTCTATCTTTTTTGGTGAGTCTAAGAGTAGATTAAAGTCTATGTTTTTAATGATATATAGTGATAACTAAGTAGTGATAATCACAACATCACTCACTCCAGTCATCATCCCATTTTTAATCTCAAAAGAAAATGTATATCGCATTTAATATAAAAATAGTTCCTTTTTATTCTAGTTATTAAGTAAAACTAAAAAGCATAGTGTGAGAAACAATAATCCTAGTGGTAAACCAAATAATCCGGAAAATCACTTATAAGATATCTAAATCATGTCACCCTTTTAATATTTTACACCTTAGTTTTATCCAATTTCATTCATATTCATCATCAATTTAAATACTTAATCATGGATCATATAGAGTTTGTGATTTTCCAAAGCATATATCCCAACTATGTCAAACTAGGTGTTTAGAAAGGCCCGCTATCATGCACTATGTAACGATCAAGTCTAGCTTAATACACCATTTTTATATTTTTTACCCCTATTTATCTTTGTTATAGAGTTTCATCCACTTATAGTATCCATTGTAGATGTAATTTCATCTAAATGAATTTCACTACCCTATATTAATATTCCGGGACATTTTACAGTACCATTAAATATCCTTAGACTTATCCTTAGAGACATTCCTAGACATATACTTTTAAATATACCTAGTTATGTCACTAATGTTTTATCATTGTATATTAAAAATGTTAAACAAACATTTTCTATGAAACTAACTTTATAAGCCTATGATTTTTTATACATAGATATCACATATTTTTAGATGAATATTCAATACATTACAAAACAACATGCCTCAGAACCACAATAATTTTGTGTCTTTGGATAATAGGTACACAATCATCAAATTTGGTGAAATATACTCAACATATCCCACAAATGTTGTCTCACATAGTGCACCTACATGCATACCCTACCTAAAAAATTCTTTATAACCTTTGGAAGGAAATGTAAGAAAGTGTTAGCTCAGATGCTCAGTAAGGGTAAATAAAAGATATATAAATATATGATCATATAAAAGAATATGATATGAATAATGGCATGTGATCATGAACATAACATATAATGTTCATGCCCAAATTTCCATAGATCCTGAACATGATTCATGGTATAAAATGTTATCATTTATAAAAACATGGATCATAAGGGTAATGAATCATTATAAATCAATCATGAACCATAATATAATTTCATAAAATTATGGAAAGATCATAAATTTAAAAAAATAATTATGTATATCATGTTTAACTATTATTACCATAAGCATATAGGATCTAGACTCATCACGTGTTTCTCATATTGGATCAGGACACAACTATTTTTTATAGTGGTTTAGGATAGACCTATTTCCCATAGAGTATAAGGACACACATATTTCCAATAGTGGATCCATCCCATTAAATTTTTTCCCATTATTATCTCACAAGATAAAAATATTTACCCAACGCATTGGAGAGAGATATAGGTTACACCCATCATATAATTAAAATCATGCATATGTGTTCCAAAAGATCATAAAACACTCATCCTATCATAACCCAGGAAATGAAATTGTTTTCATAAAATTTTAATCATATTATAACCAATGGAAATGACATAGGTTTCATAATTATTTTACCATTTCATCATGGAATAACCTACAAAAAGAAACTATTTTAATAATAGTTCTATCATTTTATTACCTGTAAAAGAGAAACAAGTTTCATAAAAATTACATTATCACAAATATAAACCATTTAGTTAAATAATTAGAATTTTATATTTTAATCATATCCTAAATAAATCATAAATAACATCAAAGTATTTCATCATAAGTGGATAATTATTTTGAAATATTACATGATACATTTCATTAAGAATATAACCTTTCCACTTTTAAAAAATAATTTTTAAAACATGAACCATTTTCAAAATCATTTTATTTTAAAATAACCTAACAAACTTATAGAAAAAGCATTAAAATAATTTATACAATTTATTTAGGAAGAAATACTTTAACCATTGAAAAAAACTTTTAAAAAAATAAAATATATAAAAAAAAATTTCTTAAAATAACCATTAAAACATATAATGGAATATTCAAAGAAATTAATGGTCATGATTTCAGGATATCACTTTGATGTCAGACATATTAAAATGTATATTCCTTTCACATTTTAACTAAAATCAAAATAAGAAGTGTTTTTGGAAAAAACATGAATATTAATTTCAATTCATTTTGTAAAAAAAGTAAAAATTGGGAAAAAATTGATTTAAAATGTCATAGTGGAATATTTAAACATTTTTTAAAACATTTTTAGAAATAATGGTTTTAAAATTAATTGGATTACTAACTAAAGAGAGAAATAAAGTCGATTTTTTTAAAAATATTATCTCTATTATTTCAAGTAAAAAAGGAGTGAAAATGGTGAAATTACATGAAAATAACACGAATAGCCAATAAATAATAAAATTCATGGGTTTATTTTGATATGGTTTACAATATTGTATCATCATAAACTTTATCATAAATAATACTGATAAATAATGAGATTGTAACACACAATATTAAAAATATTTGAAATCTTGAAACATAAGACCCCTGAAAGGATAACATGAAATGAAACATTAAATATAGTTATAATAAATAAATTAATGATATTACATGTAATAGTTCCTGTATATACAGAACATAAAAATTAAAAGGATCATAACATAACATATGACTTAAGGAAAGAAAATTGGGATAAAAATAGTTACTGATTTGGTAATTTTTTAACCTAAACATACTAAAAGAGTGGTTCTATAATAGATATGTAAACCAACATAATTTTCTGTATAATAATAATAAAATAAATTCATGGGAAGTATATATAACATATAAACTAAATAGGTGGGGAATATGTAATCTTTCTAAAAAAAGTAAAATTTGTGATATAAACCTCTTACCTTAAGTCTTGACATTCTACAAACTCTTTTTTATTAAAAGTGGTGACATGAATTGGTCATCCAATTCATGACCCAAAGTAATTTATTAAAAAACAAGAGTAGAAGTACAAACACGATGTGTAAATAACTCACACCAGTAGGGATTGAGGGAAGAATAAACATACAATACAATGAGAAAGCAAGAAAAAGATCACGTAAGAGAAAATGATCTAAACAACCTTTCATCAACCATTCCATGTGCTCCATAAAGGTTTGTATAATCAGAACACCACTATCATGCCTCTTGTATAAAAAATATAAGTTTATGATACATATATTACAAAAAAAAATTAACTTAATCATACAACATATTATTTACATATGTCCTCTTTTTACCATTTTATTAATAATTTCATTCTAAAGTCAAATTTCATGTTATAATATCTTTCCTTTTTATATGTTTTGATTTTTTATCTTAGGTCTTATTAATTTGATCACAGTTAAGAAATATCCATAATATTAATAATTAAATTATTATAATATTTTACATAAATTTTAATTTTTAAACCAATCATGAAAGTTGGTTTTGTGAAATGAAGTATGTTATGATCATAGAGATGGTAGGTCTTACCAATGCATGAGTAACATTTCCATTTTTCAATGATCATTATGGAATGGAGTTAAGTAATATTTTATCATTATAGATTTATAGTAATGTCAAAAATAACATATTATTTATTTAAATATAGTTATATATATCATTCATGTGGTGTGGTGGTGAAAATAGAGTATCACATCACATCATGAAGGCAGTATACCACATGTACACGAATGAAGTTATAATCATTCAGTGAGTGAAAAGGTAATAAAGATAAAGATATATTATCTTTTCATAAATATGTCATTAATATAAAATTCATTTCATTTATATCGTCTATATATATTAAATTTTTCCTTATTATCCTCCGTGTAAAGAGTTAGTGAAAATAAATCACATTGCTTCGTGATGTGGTAGTCCACCGTACGCACGAATGACATTATCATATCCCCTACATAAAGGAAATTAAATAAGTTATCTATGAAATAATGAATTTTTACTTATAATAAAATCATATATATAAATTATATCCATAATCATATATAACCATTATATTTAATAAAAGAAAAATATGAATGACATTAGTTCGTGAGGTGGAAGTCTCCCATATAAAGGAATGATGATTTTGTAACTCATTTGACAGAAGTAGAATTGGTTATTGGTTATTAAATTAACATAATAACATATCAGTATAATGGAAATAATTAAATTATTTTATTATAATATTTAATATATAATTAAATTGGAAAAAATTAAAAAAACAAATAGTGAAGACATTTACCTTTGCTTAACAGCATCTCATTTTGGATCACTTATTAAGGACTCTAGTTTTGGTCTTATTGGGGGACCAAATTATCTAGAAAATTATGGTTATTTTCAGGAGGGTTATTTTAGGGTTTTACAATACATATTTTTAGGGGTATGGAGAAGTGGTGGGTAGTGTTGGCCTATAATAAGTGGGGTAAAAGAACCCACTTGGAAACTACTTGAAAATTTCCCAAAAAAATCCAAAATAAAAATATCATTACAGTTCAAAAAGAATCAATACTAACCAATATTACAAAATGAGAAGGATAATATTTATATATGGTAATAAAATATTAATCTTAAATGTGTTATAGATATGCCAAATCTTATATTCTTAGTTTAACCCCCAATAAACTTGTTTTTATCTTAATCGTGGTAGTTATTTTTTCGCTATTCATTTTGGTAAAAAATGAATTTGACCTTGTTATATAATATAAATTCTTCCTATTATAAAATTTAATTCTATGTTTCTAAATTCATCTCATAGAATTATAAAATTAAAAATTAAAATTATCCCCCATATGCAATGAGAATGAGTGTTTTCAAAGAAAGAATGTTCAAATATTTAGAAACTTTTATATAAACAGTTTAGTTATGAAATTGATTATAATGTCCTCAATTTTCATTAAAATATACATAATTTTACTAATTTTACTTTAAATACAATTAAAAATATAATTTATCTTTATAAATAATTTAATCGAAAAGGCAGTTTTCAATTAAAATTCAGTATTTTTAACTATTCATCAAAAAATTAATCTTTTCAGAAAATTATCAAACATTTACCTAAATATAAATGTGAAATTTAAATTTAAAAAAAGAATTTTTTTAACAAATTAATTTTCAAAAGGTGTAAAATTGAAACTTAAAACAAAACCCATAGTTGGGACGAAAAACATGGTTTTTAGAAACAAACATTTAAGAACCAGATGATTTTATGTCAACTATATATCTAATAATAATAATTTTATTATTCTCAATTTTTTTCTTATATATAATTCATAAATTTAAATTTAAAATTCATTATTTGGGATTAATTTAATTAATTAAAATTGATTAAACATTATTCTCTTTAAAATATTATTCTAAAAAACCAATTTTTAAACCCAAATGTAAACTTATACAAAAATACAATATAAATTTCAATCTAAATAAATTAAGTTGATTAAATATAAAAAAATTATAATTATCTTGTGTTAAAAAATAATGGGGAAGTTTTATTATTTAATTAATTGAAATGAAATGATAGTTTTAAAAAAAATAGTATTTTTCACTAATCATTAAAAGGTTAATATTTTCAGAAAATATCCCAAAATTTTAGAAAATTTTAATTTATGTATAATGATTTAAAAAATGTATTTTTTTAAAAAATAAATTTTCTAATTCTCCATAATTTTATTATAATATTTTCCCATAAAAATATATTAAAATCATTTTTTAATAAAACAAATTGTTGATGTATATATTTATTTTTATAAAAAATTATTAATTATTTACTAAGATTTTATAAATAAATTAATACTAATTTGATTATTTCTAAATATTTTTCATAAAGTAGTCAATAAAATTAATACTCAACTATTTAATAGCTAATATATAATGGTCATATTTAAAATGATATTATTTCATTGTTCAGTGAGTCTCAGTTCTATATATCATGCATGGTATCGAAGAAACTCATTGTTTTGTGTAATACTAGATAAACTTGGTGTTCCATATAGCATAAGGTTTCAAATATTTTATATTATATTAATTAATTAATTCGTAAAATATATGGATTATACACTTAGTGTCACCCAATATGTAAATAAATAAGGTTAATTTATATGGGAATCAAGATTAACTTTTCAGGATCAATACCTCTTATATCATCTCTATATTCATGCCCTTTGGATTTCATGAGTTTAACACCAAAAAAAACTGATAAAAAAGGGAATTAATGAGACATGAAATTTGGATCATTATGTTATGGATTATTGAGAGAAACCCAAATGGTTTTATATGAAATACCCATATCTGTAAGTATGTAAACAATTAATATAATCATTATGAGTAAACATTTCAAGATTGAACCCCTTTTTTGATCCAACTATTAAAATATTCCACATTTTATGATCTATCATTGACCCTTGATCCCCTTATGAGATCACTTATTGATCCCCTATGTGAAACTCATTTTCAATACCTCTCTGACACTAACCCCCTTCCATAATCCCTTGTGATCAATTTCCATAATCCATTTCCAATTCATAAACCCTTTTTTTATTAATTGATTTTATTTTAACCACGTTATTTCAAAAAGACATCAAATTTATCCATATTTATAATAAATGAAAACAATAACCACATTTAATATTAAATTGAAAAAAGAAAAATTACAAAATTTTCCTTTTTATAGTAAATTTTGGATGAATTTGATGATATATGTTTCATTCAATAGTCAATTATGATTATTAAATTATAAGATAGTTAATATTTTAAACGCTATTAGAGATATATATAAAATTTTACCTAAGTAACACACAAAATTATATATTCTTCATAAATGTTTTAAAAATAATTTTATATTCTCGTGATATTATTAAGATTTATTAAAATGAATTTTCATTAAAAAATACTTAAATATATATGGGTTATAAATATTTACAATTGAATTAGCCTTTACTAATATTGAAGAATTTTATTTTTTTTCCAATATTTGATGAGGAGTATTGGAAGTGGTTGATATTATTCATGGAGTGTTTAGAATGTATATAGGCTGGTTTTTGAAGGCCAAAAATGAATTGGAGTTGATTTTAATGAATTATAGAATCATGTACAATATCTTAAAATTAGATATGTATATTAATGTAAGAGTTTCTCAATGGAGCTATCATGAGAATTGTAAAATTCATACTTATTTTTTAAGAGTTTTATTTAGTCCATATGGATTAATTGACTTCTATAAGTATAATTCTCTACTTCATAAGGATGATTCCTCAATTTTTAACGATGATTAATGAATTTGTAAAGGTGGATCATGAGTTTATAAAGATGATTTATTCCATTGTAGGGATCATATCAAACATTATAAGGATCATGTAGTAATTCATAAGAGTCATTTATCACTTATAAAGAGTAATTTACTATTATGTACTATCAATTGAGTGTAATATTTGATAAGGTAGTGAAGTACACCGAGAACGTCCTAGGGTTCATTTGATAGATCATAAGGATGATTTGTGACTTAGACTCATTTTTCCTTACGAAAAATCAATTGATTGAAAAATTAGACACACACATGGACTCTCTCAAAAGATAATATGAATTACATGTTAACTTTTTAATATTCATTTTGAGGCTAACAATTAGATTTATAATAAGTTTATAGAGAGTGAAATTGGGATTTATTGAATAAAATTATAACAACTCTAGCTTTTGTAAACCAGATCCCATGTCTACTTTATTAAATTAGTATAGATACAAGGGATAAAATCTTAATGGACAAATCGGTTTTGTAGTCATGAAGAACATGATATATGCAAGATCCATATTTTTCATTAGAAATAGAATACTTAACATAACAAAATAAAGTGTTCAGAATCGTTTAAGCTCATTCATTGAATTTTTTTTAGATCCCAGCTAATGAAAATTGAATAAGGGTGAGAAAAAATAATCTGTAAGTGTTAAGTAAAAAAATCAATTATCAAAAAATAAGGAATAATCAACATGGGAAGGTAAAAAACATAAAAAAATTCATATAATAAATAACATGATCTCTAAATGAATCCATAAATAATATAAAATTAAATAATCTAATGGGTAATAAAAAAATATTAATGAATAAAATTCACACTATTTTATTTCATGAGTTAAGACTTCATGATATCTCTTCCATTAAGAACTTGCACCAAGATATTTCAAACTATGGGTATGTATAAAACAAAAAATAATTAAATTTCAACAACTAATTTTTCTCATGAGACATTTTAAATTATCAATGAGGTTCCAGTTAATTCATCATATATGGAATGATAAATTTAATTTATAAAAAATATACATTATCAATAAATATATATATTAACTGAAGAACATAGAATATAAATATTTCACCAGTCAATAAAATAACTTTCAAAGTAAACCACAATATATAAAAATGTTTTATATTTTTTGTAATGTAATATACATGACATAATAAATATGGATATTTAATATAAATTTAGTGTCCAATTATCACAATAATGTGAATGTTTTAAGAGAAATTTAATGACCAAAAAATTAGTAAGTGATAATATATGACCAACAATTCATTGTAAATATAGGTTTTGTAAAAAAATTCATAAAAATAAATAATGAAAATTTAAGTGACATATTAAATTAATAATTCATTAAATTGTTTTAGTTATATAAAAATTGAAAAATCGTAGAAAAATATAAGATCCTAAAATGGTTATGGTAGTAGGAAATTTCGTGAATAATGTAAATGACCAAAAAACATTTTTAATTTTTATAAAGAATGTTTAAAATGAATAGTTTAGAAAAGATTATATATAATACATTAAGACCTTTTAAAAATTAATGGATAACTCAAAATTTTCTCATTAAATATTTTTATTAATAAAAATGACTTTAGTAATAAAAATTGAAAAAGATGGATATGGAAGAAAATTATACATGATTAGAAATATAAATAAGATTAGTTTTACTTTTAAACATTACTCTTGAAATAATAAGTTGATTTGATTAATTAATAACCATTAATAAATATATATTCAGGTTAAATAACTCAAATGGTCTATATATACACCACATAAATGTAAATTAGTGTATAATACCAATATATCTCAATGGAGTAGAAATTGAGATGAAATATGTTATATCGTGTTCCCCCTCAGTTTGAAAACATGTAACCTCTAATATAATGGTTTTTTAAATGTTATTAATTTATAATATAACCATATTAAAAATTAAAATATAATATATTATTCTCTTATAGAATATTATAACCTTTTTATTAACATTGTTTCCTTATTATCATTGTTTCATGTGTTAATGAATGTTTTGCCATGGGAGTTCCAATCCTCATACATTGATTATGGTTTCATAATATAATAAATTTCAATCATGATATAAGTATCATATATATCAATTAAATCTATTCTTATTACAATTCAAGTAATCTGAAATGAAAAATGGATCGCATGGCTTCGTTGATGTGGTAGTTCAATGTACACACGAGCAGCATTATCATTTTATAATGAATTGGAAGGTAATAAGTTTTATATGATATTATAAATAGATAAACATATTTATCATATATATACTATGTTCATCATTATTACTAGCCACATGAATTTATAATGGATAAATAATTTCACCGATTTGCAGGGGTAGTCCTCTGTACACACAAGAAATGGTTTTATTTCCCATTTAATTTATAAAGAGGTGTATAAATATATATCCATAAAAAATAATAAAATCTCATTATATGAAATATAATGTTTTTATTATATTTTAATTTTTATGACTTAATTGATGGTGGTAACTAAAGAAGTAAAAAACAAATAGTATCATTAAGACTATTAACTTCACTTAGAGAAACCTCCTCTCAATCTCTTCTTATGGACCATAGGGTTTCTATTTTTGGAAGAAAACTACCTATTAATTTTGGATAAATAATTCAGGGAGATAATTGGTTATGTTTATGTCGATAAAAGATGCTCTCAGTGGTGTGATTAAGAGAGGAGAGGCGGTTACTTTTTATAGTGATAGAAACGACACACCTAAAATTAATAAAAATATTTTAATATATTAAATTAATTTTAATGTGAAATGGAAAATTTTGGATATAATTTCAAAGCTAATATAGTATTGTTTTAAATAATTTCATAAAATTAAATGCAGATTGGTTTAAGAGGTATTTTAAACATTATATTTTAGTTTAACTCCTTCATGAATCAATTTTATCCATAACCATAGTAGCATATTTTTCAATCTTAAAGGGTTTTAATTTTACATATAAGGTAATAATTTTATCATAAATAAAATGGGATGAAATTTTAGACATTATTTAATCCTAATTTTGAACATTATATATTTTTATTAATTTTAAATAAGTAAATAAAATATTATTTTCATATAATACCACTAGTGTCAGTTTTTTCATTATTTATTTGATTTGAAAATAAAAACATCAAGAATATAATGGAATTCATATATATACATTAAAAATAATTATAATATGTTATATATATCTATAAATTAATGGTTCTCTAGAAAACAAAAAAATATAACTTTATTGTTTTTTAAAATAAGTTATTTTATTTTTCCATTAATTAAATAAATATTGTGCAAATGTTGAGAAAGAATTTAAGATAATTCTTCAATCCCTAAAAATTAATAATAAATTAACATAAAAAATAAATGAATTTTTTTCAATAGAATAACTTATATTCATTCATAATATATTTTTATCATTGCATGAACATAATAAACAATTTAAAAGAGGGATAAGAAAATTTTGGATTTTAATTACTTAAAGTAATACAAATATCATAATGAAGGTCAAAGGGCCCCCACCTACCATATATTAGAATATGGGATAAATATGGATGTTTTCCGCCATTAAAATGAAATAAATACAATTTTTGGGAAGATTTTAAAACCATATCACAACTTTTTAACCATAACTACCAAATTTACCCATTATAGTTATGATAAATGTTATCATAGTTACTATTCGTAATGCCAAAATATAAAAGGGGAATATTTAACTAATTTAAAAATTGTTATTATAAATATGGAATCAATTTTTAATGATTAATTTTGTAGAAGTGGCATAAATTAATTTTAATACAAATACATAAAACTCAACAAAAAATATTCATAAAAAATTCATTTTAAGCATAAAACATAACTTATATAAAATTCATATTAATTATTGATTCAAATTATATTATTTTAAATTAAATGTATCATATGTTACTTCATGATTAAATCTAAAATATTATAGTAATTTTACATTACATCATATAATGAAGATAAACAATGGTATTTAAAAAATCAATATTTTTCACTATTTACTGAAAAATCAATAATTTCAAAAAAATCACAAATTTCACCCTCAGTTATTTTTTAATATTGATTTAAAAATGATATTAATTTTAGAAAATTAAATTTAAAAAAATTCTTAATTTTGTATTTAATCACATTATTGAATATAACATTGTGTATTGTTCTACTATATATTTAAAAATGATTACAGTAATTTAAAATCAGCTGTTACAAAAATATTATTAGGTAAAATAAATCATAGAATGTTGTGTTGTTATAAAATTCATATATCACATGAAACTATATTATTTTACGATAGAAAAAAATTAAAATTGTTGTGCAATGGGAATATATGCTATACTGAAAAGACAAACTAAATAATAAATATGTAAACCAAAGTACATTCATTGAGATAAAGAAATGATATCCCTAACTGAAATTTATAAAAATATAAAATGAATTTATTTGATAATTATTTAAAATTATGACCACTACATAAGGAAGAACAAATATTTTCAAAATCAACTCAAATGATATGTATGGAATTTATAGAAAATCGCTATAGATAATGGTTAAATTAGAAATAAGTATTCAAGGATTGTGGGAATATGACCATGTGAATAGTTGATTGAAAATATTTGAAGAGGATATCATTGTATAACTATATTGATAATAATTATCTAGAGTCTCTGTTTTATTTTTCGAAAATTTTATTTATTTTATAATTATAAAAATTTATGAAAAATGAGATGATATAAAATAACTATATGAGTGTGAGGGTTAGTATATAGACCAAAAGTATATAGATAAATATATATTGAGAGTGGGTGACCATGGTATTGTAGAAAATTTTCATAATCCTATGTAGTCAGTGATTCGAGGTAACAAATTCAAGTACTGAGATTAAATTGATTTCAACATATTAAAGGATCCAATTAGAATATCGTCATTTTTTCTAATAAATACAAATGTGAAAGTGATCTAAATGATTTTTCATGGGATATATTTGATGTACTAGAGTTATCAAGTATAAAAATGATCTAAACCTTTCAAGTAAAAATATATTCTCTAAGGGAAGTTTATGTTGTAAAATCCCAATGTATTCCTCTAGATTAAAATGTTCTTATGTAGATATTGAGTTAAGGATGATACCATCTCAACCAAAATTATAACATATTCTCTAATCTATTTCAAAATCATGGACTTTGGCCGATATTGATCATAACACGAAGTAGGTTTCACAACATGGGTGAAACTTTAATTAAAATTTTTTATTCCTAATGTTCCTTAGTTTCAGTTATTATTGGGTAAAGTTGAGATTAATATTTTGTGTCAGATCATATACTAAGAGATTATAAAGGATAATTTTATGAAAAATAAATTATAAAAGAGAGAACCATTGATTCAACCCCCCCCCCCAGTGGTAAAATCCATTCCCAAGGAACTTCATTTGGTATCAGAGAATTCTCATGTTACCTCTATAAAATCATTAAGTTTATAGAGATAGATAATCTAAATTTAGTTTATTATAGGTGTGAATATGATTTATATTTAAAAATATAACATGGTTGGAATAACACAATGAAAACCTATATTTTACCTCTTTTCGTAGAGTTTTATGATCCAATAATAGTGGTATTTTAATTTATTACAAAAGTACAGTAATGTATTTGATGATAAGAAGAATTTAGATGTTAATTGAAAATAAAAAACAAATATGATTCTTTTTTTCTTATAAACAAATAACCATTTTTATGAGACATTAAATATTAAATGAAATATGGGACATGATAGATGAGAATTTTGAAGTTAATGTGAATATTAAATAAGCTAAAATGTAAATTTGGATTAGGATATTTAAAAATATAAAAATAGATAAGGAAGAATCAATTAATTAATTATATACTATATTCAATGAGATAATAATCAATAAAAGGATATAGATTAAATATTGATGACTCTACAATAGTTAAGAAGTTGTTGATAAATATTTTGAATAGTCTTGATTCTAATATTTTTTCTCCAGAATATTGAGAGGATCTAACAGCTGGTAAATTTCATAACATTCTCATTGGTTTTAAGATAGACATAAACAATAAAAATCATATCAAGGATTAGATTTTTTTTTAGTATATAAGAAATATGATGATTATATATAAAGATTTTTAGAATTCTAGTGATTCATAAGATGAATAAGGGAATTAAAAATATAAAAGGGTTATTTGCCTTGTCATTAGAAACATAATATGGAGAGAAAAAAATTATAAACAAAAATTACACCTAAAATTATTTAATTTTGTAGATATTGGTATTTTTTTCAATCCACTATTATAAAATTAATCGTGGTATGTATTAAAATGACAGAAAAGTTAAGATACCTTAGAAAAATAAATGTGGTAAAATATCAAAGATTTGTTTCAAATCTATTGGATGTAATAAAATATTTCTGGAATTGAATAAAAAATGTATATTAGGAATTGAAGTGGAATAATGTGTTACTTCAAGTATTCTATCATGAGATTATTCTATTAAATATTTATAATCTTTGTGGATCATGTTGAAATACATGTTGAATCCTCGAGTATTGAATAAGAATAATTAGACATAACGTAAATTTATCTTATGGTGAAATCTAGACAATAATCATTCCATGAATATTAAAAAAACATTACATTTAAATCATGTAATTAAAGAATTAAAATAATTGGAAGGTAGTAGGAAACAAGGATTATATCAAAATGTATGTAAATTTTATTCATTAAATAAAGAACAATAAGCTAAAAGTTATATAGTAAGAAAATATAGCTAAAAAACTTCAATAAAAACATTGTTTCAAATATTAAATGTTAATAAAGACACAATAAAATTATCTTGAATATTATAATGACATGAAAAATATTAGATACAACATCAAAAAATATATATAAGTCAAAGATAAAATATCGCAATCTAGTGAAAAGTTGATTCTAAATAGTTTGGCCAACTCTTCTCCTTCTAATTATGAAATAAAAATTATTACTTATAATATTGAAGTCTCCAAAACCAATTATGGACATTCTTGGACCAATAAAAATATTTTAAAATAATATTCTTTGTCAAATAAAGTGAAGAGTTTTTCAATAAGATCTCACACCAATACAAAGAGAACCAAAATTTCATACATCATAATATAAATATTTTTTGGATGATATTATTTTCAGTATGGATGATCAAGGTTAAGTGGATATTTCTAGTGTTATGGATCGTTTGAATATAGAGATAATTCATCATAGTTCGACATGTTACTACTAGGGATGATACATGAATCAAGGGTAAAAATTATAATAAGATAAGAATATCTTCTCAAAGGATGTAAGTTGGGAATAGGAATCCATCATCTCTACCAAGATAAAAATAATTAATTTCTTGGATGAAATTTATGTCATGTGTGATCAGTACAATTATTTTGTTTAAGAGTTCACGGACAATATTCCGTAATAATTCTGCTATAATGATAATGTTAAATAATTTAGAAAATAAAATAAGTAGACAAATAATTTAATAATAAAGTTCCATTTATAGTTTAAAAGATAAAAAATTCATGTATTCTATATAGTGATTATTCCCCATATATGACTCATATAACAAAAATATTTAAGATTATTTAATATTATCTAGGTGGGTAAGTGGCTTTTGGAAATAAAAATTCGCTAAAAATTAGAAGAGTTGGTTTTGTTAACATTTCTTTCTAAAAGATAAAATCAAAAGATGTACACTATATTTAATGGCACAAACCCAAATTTTTATGTTTTAGATAGATATATGATGATGCAAATGAGTTTATTTTAAATAAATATTCTTGTGAAAAATAGATCTCAAAAGGTGGAATAATTGTCACTCATGGTAGAATAATTATTGGTAATATGTTTCAAATTGGTAATCTTACAAATTCGTATTACATAAGTTCCCAAGAAGAAGGAAATCATCACCTAAAAGACATGAAAATTTATCTATAAAATATAAAAAAAATACCAACGAACTATGTGGTAAAAGGTCTTCATAGACTAAATAGTTAGAGAGACAGATGATGTTTGTGAAAAAAATCCAAAAAGGAAAAAATGACTCAAGGTATACATGTAATAATGAATATTAATTCATCTAGGATAGTTGAGATTATTTTTATAGACATATACGGACATATGAGACATGATTTCACCAAGGGAAATATATATTTTATTACATTAATTGATTATTTCACCCAGATGAATAATGTAATGTTTATATATAATATATCTGAATGAGATTATACATTAAAAATATTCATAAGGTGGGATGAAAAATTAAATTGTTCATATATCAAAAGGATATGATATTATAAATAATGTGTCAGATGTTTGTTGATAATATCTTGTAATAAAATTTTGTTAAAAACATGCTAATGAAGAAAAAATTCAGAAATATGGAAAGTTTCCTTAAAAAAAATCTAAATAAATTTAGTAGGTGATAATTTTTTCATTCAAGTTCCTAACCTAATAAAAATATATTGATCTAATACTTTGTACAAAGTGGGACATCTAATTTTTTTTATGGGTGAAATTTACTGGATAAACCTTCTGAATGTATAATTTTCCATCTAACAGAACAAAACTCAGTTTCTAGAACAAGATATTTGATGAGATTTTACACATGAAAGTTTTTCAAAAAGGAACTAGAAAATCCAAATGTATACCCTTAGTAAAACTCACTTAATGGATTTTTTTATGCAAAACTTGAATTTCAATGTTACTGATCAGATGGACCAAAATTATGTTTATATAAGTGAATGTTTTTTCAATGGTACAAGATGAACATGATCATAAGTAAAACCCCACTCATATTTACAAAAGGATATATGAAAAATTTGTTCACTAGACAAAACAAGGGTGAAGACTATGGGAAAAAGAATGTTTTTGAGTTTGTTAAATAAGGAATAATTAAAAAGTGGCATAACAATAAAAAATTTATAACATGTGAAAATTGAAATTGTTAATACAAAATGGAAAATACATGTAGTGCAGCAGACAAATAATGTTGATAGTGACAAATTTTTTATAAGTTGAAACAATGTTATCAACCATCATATGTGGGTAAATATAAATGAACAAAGGAATATGGTTTTCCTAAAAATCATTTGGTAAGAAGTTATGAATTTTTTAAATTTAAAAAATCACTATATAAATGAATATCATAATATGAATGCCCATAAGATGAACTTTTATGAAGAATTACATCATAAAATATTTTATAATAATATAATGTACCAATTAAAGGCTGAGAAAAATTAATATTGTGGAGAAAAAATTATCTATTAGAATATTATTGTTCCTGATAAATCAGTTAGAGGACTCTTACGGAAATAATTGGTTGAAGAAAAATCTAGGTATGAGAAATTGATAAAATTCCACATCTGAAGTAGATTTTTTTTGACACCATCAAGAAAACCTATTGGAAGAATTAAATATGATGATTTTGAGTTGAACCTTTTATTTAAATTGTTTTTTTTGTTATAATTTTTGTGAGATTAAATTTTTTTGATAAAGGTTGGAATCACTAGAGTTTTAATGAATCTTCCGAAATCTTTTCGAATAATAGAGAATCACCTAGTTATTTTCATATTTAAATAAGAATGATTAATTCTATAATTGTTTGAGTGGGAATGTGAGATGAGGTTTTCACCCATTCCACATTATGGGAAACTATAAATAGGTGATGCAAAGTACATTATACTTAAAACTATTCACAAGTTCATTAATATGAGATGTTATAGGTTTTATATCTATGTGAGTACCCATATAGAGGTATCAATTAGAGAATAAGATGGTATTTTAGTTCAGAGAGACTGAACAGATAAATGAGACATAGTTTCTTAGTAGAGTGTCTGGTGCAGTGATTTTGTTCAATCAGAAAAAACAAATATTCTAAAATTAATTGTAGTTTTGGTGAGGTTAATTGGATATGTTTTAGCATATATAGGTCGACACACCATATAAACATTATCATATAGATAAATGAGATGACCATTCTAGATGAACTTTTGGGAGCTGATTTATAACAATTTATACATTGTTTTGTTGATAAGTTTTGTAATAAAATTTTATAAACTGAAGGGAATCAGTATAATCATACCTAAAATGTGATATATGGATTCTAATGGGATTTTTCTTAATTTTTTATTCTATTAATTCTATTATTTAATTTATATGGTCCCAATAGATGGAAGGGAAATAGGTTCTAAAACTGAGGTGAAGCATTATAAATTTTTCATTCGTTATATACTTTCTAATATTATAATTCTTATCATATTGTTATAAAATTTAATATTTAAATTAACTATAATAATTTTTAGGGTTTAAATTTCACAAAGTTGGAAATGTGTATGAAGACAAACCACTAATTTAACCCCCCCCCCCCTATAAATAGTATTAAAATCTTATTGATCTTAAATTGGTATCAGAGGGATGGTTACCCTATTGAGACCTTATAACAAAAAATATCATTTATGTTAATGGTAGAGTTATTCCTACAATTGATGGAAAAAAATATCGTGGTTAGTAAAACATAATGATACCCAATCTTCTATCGCTTTTCCTAGAAGTTATTGATGTAGAAACAATTGGGTTTCCACTTGTTATGAAAAATAATCCTAAGACTTCTGTAGAAAAAATAAATATTGAGGTGTATGGGAGTTCTAGAAATTTTATTATTATGAATTTATCATAAATGTTTTTATGAAGGTTGTTGGTCTAAAAAACATTGTAAATTTAGGATAATCTGTAAAATATCTTTGTGGGAAACACCAACATAAAAGAAGAGAAGTTTAAAATCTTAAGATGCATGTTCAAAGATTTCAGAATGAGTGATGAAGAAACTTTTGATGAGTATTTCACCAGATTTGATGAGGTTGTGTGCAACTTCATAGGATTTAACACTATATTGTAAGATTCAACCAAGGAATGGGACTCAAAAGACTATTCCTTGATAGGTTTGACTCTAAAATTTCTTCCTTCAAAAATAAATTTTATTTATCTATTGATTAATTGTATATATTTTATTTAAAATATAAAATTATGAATGATACATTGTTTAAAAGGAACATTAAGGATAAAATAGATTTTGAAGTTATGAGAAATCTAAAAATCCAAGAATATGAGAATTTTTACCATAATAATATAGAAGATAATTAAGTTGAAAGAATGAATTATAAAATCATCTCTCTTTTTTTGAAATGTGGGGGATGAGTACCCAATTATTATATTACAAAAAAACAAGCAGGAGAGTAATCAAGTACAACCATATTCAAAAGAAAATCAAAACAAGAATTCTCAAGTGTGGCCAATATTTTTTCTGATTTTATCAGCAATTAACCATTCTTTGTCCCGCAACTCATTCCAGAGTTTGACATTAATGCACCCATGTCCTCGCCCTCCACTGTATCGGGCTTCTAATTCTTTTTCTTGATGAAGTAAAGAGTCCAGATCTTCATCTAAACTGTCCTCCTGTGCCACCTCTTTTTTCTTCTCTTCTTCAATTCTTTTAGCATTTTTTTGGCTACGCGTTCTAGAATATTGCCATGATACACCTTACATGTCTTCAAGATTAGCAGCATGTTCAGTGTTATTAACCACTGCCTGAGGTTCCATTTCTTGTTGTACAACCAGCACACTTAAGAGTGGAGTGTGATAAATAGTCTCACCCAAAGGAGTACTCACCTGCTGTCTAGTAGCAGTCTTGACAGTGGATTCTGTCTCGGTGAAAATAGTCACACCATGAGTAGTAAAAGCAACCTCCACACTGGCCACCTGATTTGCTTCAGAAGATGCAAGAGTAGAATTCACATTGAGCATATCCAAAGTTGTAGGGATATCATTCACATTGAGCATAGCCAAATCAAAATTTGTTGAAACATTAAAAGGGGAAGTGTACTGCTCTGATTGTCCAGAGTGTGCATTCACAAAATGCCCTGGATTGGTAGTTGTGTCAGATTTAAACCCATGGACACCTGTGACAGCCTGAGAATAATAATTATAAAATCATCTCTCTTATCTCTAAAAAATATCAAAGTGTTGGAGAAATATATGTAGGAAAACTCCCACATAAATGTATTGATTATAAAGGAATTGACCATTTTGCTAAGAATTTTTCCAAGAAGAAAGTTGGAGAATATAAAGATAATTTATAATAAAAACCTTATATAAATATGTATATAAAATATTCTAAGGAATATAAGAAATCTAATGGTGGTAAGAAAAAGTTAACTGGAAACCAAATAGGTGTATTGAGTAAGAAAGTTGAGAATGACCCTGGTGATAATATTTCATCATAATTTAAGGCACTAGAAAAGCCTAGAAATATATTTGATAATATTAACAAGAAAGAATATTCCTCAAATAGTTAATAAAAGGAAGTGGAGTAATTCTATAGATAATATTATCTAATATCAAAACATCTTTCTTGTATTGATTAATACACAAAAATGAATAATGAGATCATAATTTTGAACAAGGAAAGTGTAAAAAACAATAAATAAAGGAATAATTCCCTTAAAAATGAAGATGAGTATATGCAAGAGATTTTAAACATCAAATTGAGATTTGTTGAATAGCAAAATAAGATAGAAGAACTTCGTTGGAAATTTTTTATAATGAAGATGAAGTTTGTAAAAATCAATAAATATTTGTTAAGTTATAAAATATGTTAATAAATATGAATGAAATTTTCAAAAAATATTTGATAGTAAAATCTAAAACATCTCAAGCTGTGGAGATAGCTTGTTCCATGAATTGGTTGAAATATTCACCCTCTAAATGTAAACATTCATATGATTTTACAAAGTTTATCAGATGGATGTAATGTAGGATTTC
Source organism: Viscum album (assembly GCA_963277665.1). Taxonomy (NCBI): domain Eukaryota; kingdom Viridiplantae; phylum Streptophyta; class Magnoliopsida; order Santalales; family Viscaceae; genus Viscum; species Viscum album. The sequence goes on along the minus strand of OY728119.1, from coordinate 1,855,844,539 downwards.
ATAAATGGTAATATTGATGAAGATTTTTATATTGAAAATTTATGTGGGTTTTACTTGATAAATTTTCAACCAGGGATTGTAAGTTGAAGAAATCCTTATATGGGTTAAAACATGCACCATGAGCCTGGAACTCAAAAATGTGATAGCATCATGAAACTTTTTAATTTATCTAAAGGTAATTTTGAAATGAACATATATGTGGAGAATATAACTCAGGTACTATTATTTATATTGTTTATGTTGATGACATTATTTTTTTCCAGGGGTGGATAAAGTGATTATAATGAGGTTTCTGAAGAAAGGAAGAAAAACATTGAAATGTTAATGCTTCAAGAATTAACTTTATTTCTGGGCTTACATGTGTAACAAATGGAAAGATATACTTTCCTTTCAGATGACAATTTTTTCCTAGAGATGTTACAAATGTCTGGGATCACAAATTCCAAAAACAAATCTACTTTAATTTTAGTTGGTATAAAGATGAGTAAAGTTAAAGCTAGGAAAAGTGTTAATCAGAAAGATTTATGAAAGTTGGTAGGTTTTTTTCTCTATATTACATCTTCAAGGCCATATATAATTTATGTTTTAACATTTTTGTATGATATCAAATTGATCGTAAGTAATATCACATGAAAGTAAAAAAAATAATTATGAGATATGTTAAAGGAACATCTCGTTATGGAATTTTTTATAAAAGATGTTGTGATATAAGCTTTATTATATATAATGATTTATATTGGATTGTATATTGTAATGATATAAAATCGACATCATTAGGAGTTTTACCTAGGAGAGTATTGTCTGATTTGACATAGTAAGGAAGAGATTTCATCGACTTTTAGCATAGAAGAAACAACATATAAAGCCTCTACCAAGGATTGTACTCGAATTTTTTGGATAAAAGTTCATCTAGAATATTTGAAAGTGAATTTATTAAAACCATTGAATGTTTTTTATGATATCTAATGTTCTATTGATCTTTTCGAAAAAAATTACAGTATTTATGTTTAAAAAACATTTATATAAAATATCACTTCATAAAAGATAAAATTATTCGTTTAGATGTTAATATCACGTTATATATATATATTTATATTTATATTTATATATTTAATTTAGTCGTGTTTTATAACATGTCTATTTTTGTGGCATTTTAAAATACAGGTAATTTAGCAACATTTTAAAACATGGCTAATTTAGAAATGTCATAAAGAATGACTAATTTAGCGATGATTTAAAAATGAATAATTTAAAGATGTTTTAATACATGGATAAAATATCCAGGTTTTAAAAATTATCTATATTAGAAACTATGTACCACTTAAAACACAATATAAAAATTTTGGTTAAATTATCTAAATTAAAATTTCATTAAATTTTAAGAAAATTCAGCTAGAAAACCCCTTCTAAATCAATATTTAGGATCATTTTGAAAAAATTCAGCTAACAATTTTCCAATAGATTTTTTTTAGTAGTTACTCTTATGGATGTTAAAGATAAACATAATAAGGATGAGGATGGAACAACTGTAAATCAAATAGACTATTTAAAACTGATTAAAAACCTCCACTACCTTACAGTGGGAGACCTAACATTGTGTTGGTTGTGACATGGTGTGCCAAATTTTAGAGTTACTCCAAGGATTCACACTTTGTAGTAGACAATATAGTCCTCATATATATTAGTAGTACATTTAGTTTTATCTTTTTGTATTGATCCAGTTCATACTTGATGTTACAATATTCTACTAATGTTGATTTGGCTGATGACATTACTGACGGGAAATCCCCCTCTGGTGGCACATTATTCCTGGGTGATATTTATATAGCATGTCATACTATGAATAAGAGATTAGTGGAATTATGAATAGCTTACGTTGAGAAAATTTCTTCTACATGGGATTATACACAGAAGATTTGGAAGCATGGTAAGCTAGATGATTTGAGAGTTGAAGTTGACTGGCCAATATGTATTATCTATGACAAAAACATTGTTATGGATATTTCTATGAATATAGTTCAGAACACCAGATTTAAACACAATGATATTAGGTATAATTTCATAAATTAAAAGGTATAATTTTCTTTAATTCTTGAGTATGTTGGTACCAAGGACCATGTTCAAGACCTCTTTACTAAATCATAACTTAAGGATAAATTCCATGACTATTTTATGAAATTTCATGTTTGTCCTTTCCCATTCACCAAAGGTTATTTTGTAAAACTCCCCCATCCGAAAATGTATTACGTGAAAAAGTGTGATAAATAGTTACAAGCCTATTGGTTCAAGGTACATATAATAATTTATGTAAAAGGGATTTTTATTTTAGAAAAGGTTGCATGAATGGAGGGTTTTTATTTATGCCACCTGTCCATACTTCCTTATCCCCAAGAGATGTAATTATCACCAAAAAGTACCTTATCCAATATTTTTTTGATATACACTTCCCATTTGTGAAATTATATGACTTTATGACCCTCATGAGATTTTGAAGAGTTTTGTGAGTGTTTAAAGTCGTTGGAAATTTTTTTAGAATATCATATGCCTTTAATAAATCAGATAACTTTTGGCTAGTACAATAAAAATGGAAATTTCATTAGCCATATAACTTCATCAGATTCTTACTTTATCTAGTATCATAATCTTTTGGTAGTCAGTAATACTTTAGTTCTAGTATAATTCATTTAGGTGTTATCATAGGACATCAAAAAATATAATCTTCAGACAATCGTGAGACTTCATTTCTGAGTGTAACCCATTTTGTTGAAAGTCAGTCTTTGGGCTAGGGTAATCCTTTCACCAAAATTCTTTACTAAACTCAAGTCTTTAAAACATACTAAATTTTTTATTTCCTTATAGCTAAAAAATTGTGTTTCAATAAATTTAATATTATGATGAAAAGAAATCTGATAATGAAAAATTTGTTCCTATATTGACTTGCACCTTATCCAGCCCATAATTACATGATTTAAAATAAGGTTATTCACATTATTACATTTCCTAGACATTATCAGTTTATAATTTTATGATAATTAGGTAAAACACTACATAAAAAACTTTAAAGTATCATACAATGTCCATTTTTTCAACTAAAATATTTTTTTAAAAAGATAGACTCATTTCATTTAAGGTAACTCCAATAATTGGAACTCCGACTTTATTAATATTTATACTAATATTTAATCCATGTTAAGAAAATAAAAAACAATAGATGGTCACAAAAATTCTTAGTAAGGTAAATAATATAAATAAAACTCATTAAACCATTTTAAAATTTCAAAAAAATACATAAGAATGTTTTCCATTATCATAATAAACATTTCAATTCAAATATCAACTTACTTTTCCATGAAAAAATTAATTTCATATAAAATCATAAATGGAATAATCACAAATATAGTTTTTTATTGAAAATATGAATACATATGAATAAAATTTCATGAAAAATAATCAATTCCTATTTTTTTTTAAATCACAAACTTTCCAGAAAAAATTATATTCTTTTTCTAACCTTTTGAAATATAAATATTTACTTCATAAAACATTGAATGTATTTTAGGTAAGTAGATTGGGAAATTTTCTTTATACTAAACCTTTTCTAAACCATTAAAATATAATCATATAATTGGATGATTCTCACATCTCTTAGGATTAACCTATGTTTAGTAAACACTTTCATTATACCTGATGCATTTGAGAGAAATATTGAGCTCACCTATCATAAGAGAAATCGCATGCTCATCAATAATTTATAATAAATTTCCATGAACCAAAATATGAACAAAAAACGTATAGTTCTCACTAAATAATAAAAATAATTTGAATTTTCATTCAATCCCAAAAGTGATAATACTTTCAATTATCTCATAACAATTATAAGAAATTTCCGTTTAAATAAAAAAACTTTTTAAAAATAAAAATTCAAGGAATTTTGAGAGAAGTGTTTTATTAGACAATAACCATGTAAAAGTGTAAATTAATCTTAATAATGAATAATTCCTGCTATGGTATGAAATTATGGTCCCCCGTATATGTTGAAAAATTTTCATTTCGTAATTTTTTAAAAAGTTGAAAATAACCTTTATAGAAGATGTTAAAAATATACCTTTTTAACCATTTATATAGAGAAAAAAATTGAAAATGATATTTATCAGCATGTTAATAATAAATAATGAAATTCATCAAAACATTAAAATTTCCATAATAAGGAAGAAAAAGAGTTGTAAAAAAATATTAAAATATTATTTTTCTAAGAAATTATCTTACCTCGATTCTTGAATCATTTCATTCATAACTCTACCATACAAAGTAATAAAATTTATTTATTTTTCTAATTTCATAAGAAACTTTTTAATATTCAATTAGTTGCCATTATTCCAATTATATAATTTTTATCATGTTTTATTTAGTTCCTAAAATAGTTAATTACATGTTGCGTGTTTTATTTATATTCAGTTTATATGTCCAAAATGACATCAGTAGGTTAACTAAGGTCAAAGGGATAATTGTTACATAATTTATAGAATAGTAATAATAAAAAAATTAATACTTTTATACATTAAGAAAAATATAAATAACAATTAAATATGGATGTGAAAAATAAAATATGCCATATCATGGAAGGGATATTTCTTACGTACACACAAGCGACATTTCCATTTTTAGACATGATGGAAATGAAATTAGATATATATTGTTTCAATTTTCCATAATCATAATTATGTTATAAATTTAAAATTTATTCATATTTTATATTTTTATGACCAATAGTGGGAGGAATTTATGAAATGTGAATCACATCACCTCATTATGGTGGTATTCCACACATACGTATGAGTAGAGTTATCCATTACAAATAGATATAAAGGGTAAGAAAGTAATATATTATCTTTAAATAATAACAATAATTTAATATATATATGATTTATTAATTAATTTCATTTATATTATTATCCATGTTGGTCGGTGATTCAAAATGAATCATATCGCTTCATGGAGGTGGTAGTCCAAAAGTAAGCATGGGTGATGTTTTCAATCACCATGGGATAGAAAATAACTATAAAAGAGATGTTAAATAAAAATAATATTATTTTAGTATAAATAATATAATAATGTAATTATTTTATAGTGTTTGTAAAATATTTGAATATGGATAAATAATAAATAAACATGAAATAGGTTGGCTAGGACATATTCCTCTACCTCCTATATCTCCCTTTGGATTTTACAATAATCTATTCTAGATTGATATTTTTAGAAGACGAAGACCTCTAGAACATGGGTAGGAATTTTGGTATTGTGTTATTGTAGGAATACGTTTTGATAAAATTATAAAGTTTAAAGAGATGAGGGGTAAGGGGAACCCTTTTATATGTGAGGGGACATCCACTATTGTAATTATTCGATGTTTTTAAAAAGTATGAAGTCGTATTCATGGTAAAGTGGAACATAAAAAAATTAACATTAAAATTAAATGAGATAAGTGTCAAAATAATCCAATAAAACAAGATTTAAGATTACATTTTTTAACCTAATCAATTAGTTTTACAATTAATTATCATGTTTTCCCACTTATTAGGGGGACAACATTTTTACCAAAGTTACTATTCATAATGAATGAATATGAAACTTACCTCATAACTAAATTTGAAATTATTGATTAAAAATATGAAATTATTTTTTCAAGATTTAATCAATAAAATTGATGGATTTTTCTAATAATATAATAATAAATAATGAAATGAATAAAAAAATTTCTTGAAAATGCTTTTTTAGACCTAAAAATGAACTTATACTATAAAAACATATAATGATGATTCCTATGGAATTAATTATATTATATTAAATATAATTTATCTTACATAACATTAAAATAAAATTCAAAATAGAATGTAATTTTTTTAATTAATTAATTTAATGAATAAAAACAGTTTTACAAAAATCACCATTTCTCAATATTCATTCAAAAATAAAACTTTTCAGAAAAATACAAAAAATTAACTCTGATATAATTTTCATATTCTCAATACAAAAAAATGAATTTTATTTTATGAATTTATTTCACTAAAATTTATAATTTAAATTTTTATATCAAATAATATTTTTTGGGAAAATATATTAGCTAGATTAAATTTATTCATTTTCTCAATAATAATAATATAAAATTAACATATCATATATGAGTCTATAAAAACATTAAACGTTAATAAAAAATGGTTCATTATTCTCATTATTTGGGTTTTCACATTCTTCCCCATTTAATAAATTTTTCCCTCATAATTATATCCATTATTAGAATTGCCTAGGTTGCCACACTATTTTTGAGTGAATAAAGACTCTAATGTTTTATATTCATTATATATTTTACATTTATATTTATATATACAATTCTTATAGGTTATTAAGAAAAATATTATGATATCCTACTCATATTCATATGTAGGATAATTTTTTTATTGGGGTTTCTATTGATGATGTGCACACCTAAAAACATTAATTCTACATCAAGACACAACAAACTCCCGTCAAAGATGAATCACTATAAATAAAAAACTCTATATTTCTATGTGGAAAGGCTAAAACAAGAGAATTAACTTTTATTATTTTTTATTCTTGAAATATTCATCATAATCCATTGTCCAGATAAATTTTACTCCTCTTTTATGAAATGAAATTTCTGGGATAGGTAACTAAGAAATGTTTTTAACAAATTATATTTAGAAACCCACTAATCGAAGAAAAATTTTTATCTCAATTACATTTTTAGGCCTTGGACACTCTTCAACAACTTTAGTTTTAGAAGAATCAATAGTTATTTTGTCTTTTGAAATATTATTCTCAAGGAAATAAATATATTGTAACCAAAACTAAAATTTATATAATTTTCAATACAACATCATTTCTTTTAAATACTTCATGACAATACTTAGTTGTTTGTCATTATATTTAAAGATTTTACATAATAACATAATATAATAGATAAAAACAACAAAAAATTTATCCAAATACTCCAAGAAAAAATTTTCTATTAGATCCAAAAATATAAATAGTGTGTTTTTTATCCCAAAATGAATAACCAAAAAATATTAACATCCATATGAATTCTTGAATGTCACACTAAAAATTTCATCATTATTAATCATTATATCATGGTAATTTGACCTAAGATTAATCTTCCAAAAATGTTTCACTCCCTAGAGCTAATCAAACAAGTCATTAATATGAGTAAAATGACAATTTTTCTTAGCATTGAAGTTATTGAGTTCCATATAATCAATGAAAAGTCTCATGCAACCATCCTTATTTATAATAAATTGAATGAAATCTCTTAAATTTGATGTTCTTGAGAGAATTAAACTTTTGTCATTAAATTCATTCTACTCATTTTTCAATTCTAACAACTTAACTAAATCCATTTTACGGGGATGTTATGAAACTATCTTTCCATTATGAAATTATTAAATAATTAAATCAACCTCTTCGTTAGGTATAAAAATATGAAAATAATCAGTAAATACATATATATTTTTATTAACAATGGGAACGTCAACAAATTGAACATCTATTTTATTTTTTAAAATAATTGCAAGATAACTTTCACTTACATATTTTATTAGTTTCTCAAATTCTTGATATGTTATAAAAATTATGGATTTATTCTTTTAGAAAAATAGATACTAATTTTTAAAAAAAACTTTTATAACTCTTTAATCTATCATTTCCAGATAAAATGAAAGTCAATCCATAACCATAATGTCATCAAACTCTTCAGTGTAAATGGAAACATGTTTTATAAGAAAAACCATTCAATGGAAGATAACATGAATATTTTTATAAATTCATGTTTCCTTTATACTAACCATATTAGTTTTTACAATGAATCTTTATATTATTTCTAAAAGTGGTATTTCAATTTTATATGAAAATATCTTAGATATAATATAATGTGTGAATGCTAAATCAATAAAGATATTTTCAAAATATGAATAATCAAGTAGTATTATAATCACTATATCATTTAATGATCATGTGTTTTTCAAAGTAAAAGAAAATTGCATTGATGTATCAATCAATTTTTTATCATGATGATTCCCACCTTGAGTATCTATCTTCAAACATGAATTTTCTTAATGTACCAACTCAATGTAATTAAAACAATTCACTATATTATTTTCATTACATGTAATATAACTACCATTACACTTTTTTTTGTAGTCACAAGCCTTGCGTCTAGGTTTTTGACATTGGTAATACTTCTCATATATCATAAGAAATTATCTAGAACAATTCTATCTACACATATCATTTAGGGTAATTAAATTTACATACCTTTAGGTTTCTTTGATGATTGCTTCCAAATATATTTCCACCTAGATCACCTTTTATCATTATTATTGAAAAATTATAAAAACTTCATCTCAATTTACCCAATAAACAACATAATTTCCTCATAACATTTTAACTCATGAGTAAACATTTCCCAACATAAATTAAGTGTAAATCCTGAGTAAAAGTGATCAATTTTTATGTCATGGTGTTGAATAAAAATTAGTATGTGTCTATCCAAACAAGTAAAATTGGATTTAATGGAAAAATTGAGTCCTCAGCCTTTTTATTAAACATTATGGATTCCATTTACATTATAAACTAATTATATTTAGTAAAATAAATTTTATGGAATATATATTTAAATATAGTTCATTCCATTGAATCAGTATCTTTATTTTCACAAATATTATTAATCAAATTACACCACTGATCGATTTCACCTACAAAATGATAAATAATAAGGGTTACCTTTTAAAGTTTCAAACATCATAGAACTTTAAATATATTCTATAAATTGGTCATCCATAATTTATCATTCATTGGGTCTAAGGGTCCACCAAAAGTTGGTGGTTTTTTCATGGAACACTCTAATAACCAAATATTAATCTATGGGGAATCTGGTCTCTCTAACATAGATACCTCCATTGATATATTTCATCAAATTGGATAACATATCTATGAACTACTCTATTCTAATTCCAATAATTCCAAGTTACTAGTTCGAAAGTGTATTATCCTCCAAATTCTTTTTTATATATTCTATACTATTTCCTCCCTATAAAACCATTCTGAAGACAAAATGGTTACATTAAACCATATGAAAATATATAAAATAAATCTCATTTTGAAATAACAATATATTAATATATAATTAACGTGCCTTTTAATTTATAAAAACAAATAAATTTTTCTATACCTTACCTCCAATACCAACTATAATGAATGTTACCTTATTAAACCCATAATTTCATGATTTATAACAAGGGCTTCACATTATAATATTAAAAGGATCATTCTGGACTAGATATTTTTATAATTTGGAAAAAATTTATAATAAAAAGTGGAAATTTCCACGCAGTGTACATTTTTCTACAAAAAAATATTTTAAAAGATATAACCTCTTTGATCATGGTAACTCCCACAATAATAACTCTTACATTATTAATGTTTCTATACATTATTAAGATGTGGACAAACTTTGAAAACATTGGATGAGAAAAAAATATATCTATGAAGGATTTAAATGAATAGATAATTATTACTACATATGTAAACTTAAAAAAACTATAATATTTTTTTCTATTTAAAAAATAAACGTTCGATCTAAAAATATTTATTTACATTTTCATGTAAAAAACTTAATTTCTAAATATATTTCATAGAAAATTTCATGCAATATCATAAAGGTGAAATCATAAACATAATATTTTTTGGAAAACATTAATAATCATGAATAAAATTTCTTATAAAATAGGAATCTTGATAATGAATAATGATTATGATGGTGAAAATGGGAGCTAAGGTCATATACATTAAAAAATATTATGTTCTCACTTTTATAAAAAGATAAAATAGCTCGTATATAAAATATTGCAATGATTCCATTTAAATCATTTATAGAAAAAAAATATGATTTAAAATGGCCTTTATAAACAATTAAAAACATTTAATAACATTATGGAAAATATTAAAATAACCTCAATATGGAAGAAAAATATTTTGAATTAAAGCACTAAAATAAAATCTCTAATACAAAGTCCCTTACATTGTGTCCCAACTCATTTCATTCATATGTCTACCCACATTAATAATAAAATTATAGTAGTTTTATACTTATTTAAGAAAATATTTCATGTCCATTCCTTTATCATTATTCCCTTTATTTCATTTTCACCATGTTTTCGTTATTTTATAAAATTGTTAATTTAATGTCGTACATATTGGGGACGTTCGATTTATAATCCCAAAATGAAAACAGTCGGTTGAATAAGGTGAAATGGATCATAGATCCATTATATTCATTTGCATATTCATTAAAAAATAATAATTATTGTAAATCTAAATAATTTTTAGTAACATCTAGGGAATGTAGATGTGAAAAGTGAAATACATTGTATCATGTAGGTGGTATTTTTCTTGAATGCACAAACGATTTTTCCATTTATTGATTAGAAAGGAAAAGGACTAAAATATATAGCATTTCAATTTTCTATATTTGTAATTATATTATAAATTTCATATTTATTCACCATTTACATCCTTATAACTAACCATGTTAGTGGGTAATTAAAATTAAATCACATCGCTTCATTGAGGTTGTATTCCACATGTACACATGAAGGAATTTATGAATTCTGAATGGAAAAAATGTTCATAATATACAAAATATATTATCTCATTAGAATAATAATAATTTCATAAATATGTTGAATATTTTTTAATTTCATATATCAAACTATCTATGTGAGTCAGTGATGGAAATAATACACATCAGTTCCTGGTGGTGGTGGTCCACACGTGTGCATGGTTAATGTTATCAATTCTTTAGGGATAGAGAAGAGACAGAAAAGTAATGTTACATCAACATTATTAAATTTCAGTATAAATAATATTCTAATTTATTTATGTTATTGTGGTTATAATATAGTTTAAGGTAGTTTTTGAATAAATAAAATTGAAATAGGTCACTAGAGATTTATAACTTTTCCTCAAATATCTCCTTATCAATATTAAATTAAGACTTATAGGATTAATCTTTTCATAAGATGAAGACATATAAGGTTTGTGGAGGGATATTACAAAGTTATATCATTGGGTATTATTCGTTATAATATTCTCAGGTAGTGTGAATAATGTACGAGAGGGGGTTCCCATTTTAGGTGAGGGGAGTGAAGTCTTTCAGTAAATCAAAGTTTTAAAAAAATATAAATTATTATTCATGAAAAATTTGAAATTAATAAATTCCAATTCAAATATAAGGTGATAAAGGTGAAAATAAAGTCATAAAATAATATTTCTAATGACATTGGTGACATTATTAATTATTTTTCTCATTGATTAACTCATTTCTATTTTTTATCATGGTGACAACAATTTTAATAAGGTTTCAATTCATATGATCCAAAAATGTAATTGAACTCACTATGAAATCTGAAAAACATGATACCAAAAATGAAATTAATTTTTCATGATGTTCTCTATATAAGTGTGATAAATTATTATAATAATAATAATGTAAAATGTGATGAAAATGTTTTTTACTGAAAATTTATTTTTTAATCCAAAAAATGACCATGAACCAAAATCAAGTATAATATTGATTAATATGGGATTAATTATATTAAAATAAATCAAACGTAACTTATTTTAGTTTAAAACTAAATTTTAAATAGAATGGTATTTCTAAATTACATTGATTAATGAAAGAAAAAAAAACGTTTTACAAAAATTGACAATTCCCACTATTCACTCAAAAATCAATTTTTTAAAAATAATAAAAAAAATTAACCTTAAGATAATATTAATATGTTGAATCCAAATATTAAAGAAATTTTATTAATTTCAAACACTAATAATTTTATTTTTATTTTTTAAATAAAAATCATATAATTTATGGAAACCTTTTAGTTAGAGTTAAATCATTTATTTTTTGATTAAAATCATATTGAATTATCATATTAAATATAAATCCATAAAAAATATTTTTTAACATTAATAATACATGAAATTTATGCATTATTATCTTTACCCAGGTTTTTACAGTCTCTCTCTAATTAAAACATCACAAGTTAATTATGATTCCAAATATATGATGAATACTTGATGCCCACATGATAAATAACGTGATATGTTTTGAGATTAACTAAATGAATATTAACCACGAAGAATATGTGTATATTGCAAATAAAAATTAGATATTTAATCAATAATATCCTTTGGAAGATTTTGTATTATTCTTAATATAAAAAATCACTTTATAACCAAGTAGTGATGCAAGTTGAGTTATTTTGAAGAATGTAAGATAAAGCTAACAAATCTATTTAATATCAAGAGATGATTTAATAAAATGAAATATTGGAAATGATCTAGTTGTTTCAAATAAGAAATAAAAATAATAAGATAAGTTTTTCTTCTAATATTGTAGTATACCAAGTATGAAGAATAATCATCTACATCAGATGTCTTCATTAAATAGAATTTTTTTCATCTAATTTAATGAATTATGAAAAGATAATTCACATGGATTACTTTATTGGGTACTGAAATTATGGTTGATGGAAACCAAAATGGGAATTCTATAATAATTATTTTTTATTATAATAAAATATTCTTCCCAATTTCCCATTTATATAAATTAATTTTTATGGGATCTATTTAATACTCTTAAATTGAATACCTTTTCAAAATATTGATGTATATAAGATTGTGTGAGAAGGAATAAAAAAAATGTGTCGATATCAAATAAATAGATGTGTGAGAAAAATATTGAGGAGAAGAAAAGAGCATGGTGTGTGAAGTTCAAAAAAGATAATATAAACCTTCTTGAGCACAAGTATCTACTGAGTAATATTTGTGGTTTATAATTAAGAATTATATCTATATCAAATACTAAAACATGTGAGAATTTTTTTTAGAATATTCTGAAGGATCATGGAGAATATCTTCCTCAGTTACCAAATAAACCTATAGTTTCATGTGGACTTTCCAATTTTTCTAACTCATTATAAACATAGTGATGTTGAGTATGACTATTGGGAAGCTATGAAACTATAGGTGAAGGGTGATTCATTCATAACCATTGCATTTTTCTATTAAATTATTGTGGAAAATATTTATTGGGTTGATTACTCACTAAATCAAGGAGTAGACTAACAAAATTAGATCAAACCATGTAAAAAATAATGTGTGTCATGTTCTATATATTTTATTAATTATCATGTATTTTTTGGAATATTATATTCTTTTTAAATACATTTTCTATAACCAATTAAAGAGGTTTAATTTAAGAATAATAAGAATTTATAAACAAATTCTACATTGATACATCACCCCCACCCCTAAATTAGTGTAGTTATACGATTCATTGAATATTGTATAAGATTTTAAATTGAGATAACTTATAATAATTTTAAATATTTCTTTCACCATAGGTATCCCAATATTGTGAAAATAACTTAATGCTCTTGTTGGTCCACGGTTTTCTATAACCTTTGGTTAAAATATTGAGATAATCAAGAGATGGAGATATGTTCAATTAATAATTTTATTTCATAGAATCGTATACTTTAATCACAAACTAAGATCCTTAACATATATTTCATCTAAGTATCCACCTTGGAAACTCAATGAAACACTTTTTGTGGATGTGAAAAAATAAATTTAAATTATACTGATTTCATATTTTATAGTAGAAACCAAAGATCAACTCTATAGAGGGGTGAAAATTATGTTTTTATAATAAGAAAAATTGGGGTTTGTATTGGTTTTAACATAGGGTAAGTATGGTTAGTTTGAAAAAAAAAGTTTTGTTTTATAAAAAATGGATTTATTGACTATTTGACATGTCTGATTACCAATTTCATTGTTAATCTAAACATAAATTGATTAACTAGTCTTTTATTTACATGATTAATGATATAATCCATAATCACTCTCTCTTATTAGGTGTTGATAATTAATGTTAGTTAAAAATCACCAATGATCACTGCATATTGATCCTCTTTCCAATGTTAGTGGGAGGATATTAATTGACCAATTTAATATCTCAACAATGATATCTCTTAAAATTACTCAAGTAACTCCCTATCAAGAAAAGGAAATACAATGAAATAGAAATGAATCCATATCTTTAAACACACATATTATCAATCACGAGATACTTGACCAAAAAATCATTCTCAATCGCTGGTATATAGTAAAGAACATGTGGAAACAAGATAGGAATTTATCACCCCAAGTAGATATTATGCCCAAAAATATAAACCGAATAAAATCACATCTAATTAGAAATCCCAAAATTAAAAACTAATATTAATTAAATGAATAAATTTTTTTTTTGGATATTATGACTCAATAATAAACAAAATTTAACACCTTAATAATTTAAAAGAATGACATTAGGTTGGAAACATATACAACATGAATCACTAAGATTAAATGACCTGTAAAATATATTATTAAAATATGACCATTATAACCAAGCCATTAAATTAGTGGATATAAATAAGACTATCTATATTATGAACTGTATAAAGTTTATACATGTATAAAAAATTATAGGATATTAATTGATTGGTAAAGGAAATAAAAAAAATTTCATAGTAAAAGAAATATTTTTTCAAAAAAAATTATTTACATGCATGAAATGTGTTTTTTATCATAAAATATTTAATTAATCTATATTAGTAAAATATTTTAATGAAATATTTATTATATGTTCAATAAAAAAATTTATCATTCCTATAATATATTCTCTAGGAATGGTATAAGAATATATCAACTTTATACTTCAAACTATTTTTCTTAAAAAAACAATTCTATCACGTTTTTCACACTTATTTTAAAATTAATTTTCCAAAATTTTACAAATATTATTTGAAACAATGAACATTAATTTATAATTATCATGTAAAAATTATTTTAGTGTTGTTTTTGATAATTTTCTAAAAAAAGTTAATGAATAGGGAAAATAGTAATTTTTTTAAAACCGCCATTTCATTTAAAGAATTTAAAAAGTTACATTTTATTATAAAATTTTGTTAAAAGTATAATTAGATAAATTATATTATTATTAATATAATTTATTTTAGTAAAATCAAATATATGTTCAGTTATAATGCAAAAACATTTTATACTTCTGAAAACTCGTATTTGGAAAATAATTTTTTCATAGTGTCTCGGGTTTAATCATAAATTAAATTATAAATATTATGTGAATTTATTTTGTTAAAATGGTTTAATGTTTTAAAATTATAATAATTAATTATATATAATAATATAATATTAATTATTTAATAATTAATTTTAAAAATAGTATAAATTAATTATCACGATTAAGGTAAAAATGAGTTTATCATGGGTTAAACTAAAAATATAATATTTAAAAATCTAAAAACGTATATAATTCAAATTTTATGGATATATTTTTACTTTATATCAGCTATGATTTTACAATAATCTATTTTGTGCATTTTTAATGTGAAAAATATGGCTCTAATTTATTTTTTTCATAAATTCCATGTGTGTCCTCTCCCCCACTTAATAATGGGGAACCCCTCCCCTCTCCTCTTCACACTCCAAATTCCTTTTGGTAAAAAAACTTCTAGTAATATATTTTCCTAACATCAATGAACATGACCTAGTTTCCTTAATTTGATCCTAAAATCCTTTTAGATTGGATTTTGGTGCAAATCTAAAGACATTGTCCAAAAAATTGATATCATTCTTAATTGAGCATTTCTATTTTATTTCTTCTTCCAACTCAATAAAATATTCATAAACTATGAATAAAAAACTCTTACATTCCATATTATAATATTTTTTGTCTTAATTTTTCTACCTATATCTATCACCTCTTCTATCGAATAGGAAATAAAATCATTGTATGTGTGTACAGTGGACTACCACCTTATGAACTGATGTACATCATTTTCCATCACCACCTCCCACTCTTAGATATAAATATGTATTTAATATTTATATATGATATTTATGACTTAATTAGACTTCTCTAATTATAATATCACATCTACCTTCTTAACTCTCAATCTATTAATAAAAGGTAATGTTTCTCATGTGTACGTTTGGAATACTCCCTCTATAAAGTGATGTGAATCGTTTTTCATTTAATTTTTCCATGGATCGTAATAATGATTTATTTGAGTATTATATGTGATATATATTATATAAAAATATTCTTTAAATTTTAAATAATAAATACCTTTCTTTATTCTATCGATCAAAAAATGAAAACAAGTTTCATGCGTTTGTACGGCCTACAATCTCCGTGAATGATATAATTCATTTTTAAATATTTAAATTTTATGGATTACTATAAATAAATATATAATGAATTTATATGATATTAATATCATGGTTAAAATTCTATAGATCATGTTACCATGATCAAATTAAACTTACCAAAACTACAAAACCAAAACATACATGAAAAATAAAACTGTTGTTACATGAAAAAGTGATTTTAATACCGAATTGCTAATAAATTGGTGATAAAATATTATAAGTAAATAATATATGGTATGATATATATATATATATATATATATATTAATAAATTCAAAATAAATAGATATTTATTATACATGGGGTTTAGACACGTATAAAGGAAATCAAACCTAAGGTAAGGGTTTCTCATCTCACTTTTTATTTCATGAAATATATGACATATTCACCACTTATTTCTTATTTTTTATTAATCTACTACCATTTTGGTATTTCATGTCATGTATATCTTTATTTTTATTTTATTTAAATTTTTATTTGAAGTTATTTCATTCATTGGGGTTACGATTCAAAAGTTACCCAAGTGGTGAAGGTTTATTTCACAATATCATCATTATTTGGGATTATTTATGTTTAATTATCCCTTAAGGGAGTTATTTAATATTTCTATCCTAGCCCAAAAATATATTTTTTCTCATGTGGTTATTCTTTATATTTTTAACTAATTTTACAGTTTTCATCTCTTTGGTACATAAAATTATTGGGAAATGTTTTAATGAAAATTATACTTTTTTCACTATTTAGTCGAAACCCATTTCTAATCCATGTCTATGTATTCTAAAAAAATCAAGAATTTTTTTAGTATTTTAAATGGTTTTTTATATTCATTTTTACCCAAGATTGTCTTTTCAGAAAAGTTTTTAAAATGAATCTTCTTTTTTGTTTTCGGAACAAGGTCTATTTCAATATTTTACCAGAAAAGTGAAAGGAATATTTCATTTAATGAGTATGACATGAATAAAATTTTATTCCACCATTAACAATATATTATTTAAATATTAATTCATAATTTTCTATGTCTATTTTAAAATAAATTTATTTTAACAACATTTTTTGAAATTTTAGTTTTAAAAAGGTGATTTTCAATGTATAAGTTTTATTCTTCTAAAGAATTTTTTAATGATCTCCATGTAGAATTTCAATTCATCTATAATAAAAAAACTTATTATAATTGTGATTCACAGGGTATGTGTTATAATGATACCATATCTACTATTTATCATGATGGTTTAGGTTCAGTTTGATTGGGGATATACTATTTTTTTACCATTTTCTATATTACATTGGATGGTTTATGATTATGTTTATTAACTATGTGAATAATCTATTAGTTATAATTTATAGGGATATGTTTCAAGATCATGTGATTATTTATATGGAACTATTTGATCATAATTTATTACAGTCATATTATTCATCATGTTCATATTATTAGTAAAATGAAATGTGATTTAGTTATTTACCTTACCATATTTATTATACCTTATTCATTCATGATCGCTTCTATTATATGTAAATCCTTACTCAGTATAAGATCTCACCGCTTTTTTATGTTTCCTTTACCTAGAAGTCTCATAATTGTATTATAATTAATATGCATGGATATAGAAAAGGGAATAATGGTTTAATCAAAGAAAATATTTTTTTATATTTAAGTTTTCAATTGCAATAAGTTATTGAAGTATGTATTTAGTTTTCAAAGACTAAAAAACTATTAGTTCCTTCGAGATGTGATTACTTGTCTCTAGTTCCAATGTAAAAAAACTAAACACCAACACTGAGCTACTAGGATCAAGGTCTTTATAGATAGCATCAAATCAAGTTTATTAGATTCTTGGGAGAAATATTTAGGAAAATATTAATTAGAGAACATAACCCTATGGATGAATTTGAGGATAAGTCTAAGTATATCATAACATCCAAAGGTTTTGGTAATGTACATATTATGTGGTTTTCCTAGAAATAAAAACATTTCTTGATAATACAAGTAGATGTGGATCTGGAACATTTGTCCTAAATGTAAATAACTCTATAAATTTTTTATTTTGATCTTACTAATCATCACTTAGTGTACAACAACAAGCCTTATTTCATTACTAGTTTGACACTCCTAAGGGATATTCTTATGATAGTTCACATTTTCTTTATGAACCATCAAGAATTATTTGAATTTATGATGATTATCTATGACCAAATTTAAACCATAGCCATTATGTTGAAAATAAGGTTTCTTGATTTATCCATCCAGTAAATGTTTTTTCATTATTTTTTACACATCATGATTGTTAATTTTAGTCAATAGATAGAACTAGGAGGAATGATGTTGATTATGAATTTTATGGACAATGTGGTGATTCTAAGAAACCTAATAGGATAATGGCTGTAGATATTGTGATTATTCTTAATAGGTTAGCATGGTATACGATTAACAACCTATACCTTGACCTAAAATTAGACTCACTAAAGAAGTAAAGGATATAGTCTTCTTGGATTTTAGGTGGTGTAGATCATGGTGGAAAGAAGGATAAATTTCTTTCATGTTATAAACGTGGGAAGAGAAACCCATGATAATGTCTCAATAAAACAAAAAAAATGTTTTATGTGTTGAAAATAAAATAATTGAGAAAAATATTGCAGAGGAAAAGAGAGGAGTTCAATGGAGAGAAATAAATTTTATCCTAGATATTCATTTATATTTCATTATCAGAAATGTGAGGAACCTAGTAATTATATGAGATAATTATCACTTTTAAATGTTAACTCAAAGATAATGGAAAGAACTATGTAATAAAAATCATTGGACTAAATGGGTTGAAGTAATTATATATTTGTATTGAAGAACTATGTTATAGAACTATTTGACAGAAAAGATTTATGAACATATTTTTAATCAAATAATTAATATTTTTTGAGGTTTTTCTATGATAAAACCCATGTATTTTAATGTTTTCTTAAAATAATTTGTATATTTAATTATATAATGAAAGTTGTATAAATTTTGAAAAGTTCTTAATTATGGATTTTTGAAAAAAAAATTATATCAAGTGTATTTTGGTAATTTTTTTAAAAAGTTAAATCCAAATTGAGTGATTCTTATTTTTAGAATCCTTGATTTATTTCCTTTAGCTTTATCTTTTGGACCAAGGGCTGATTCAAGAATCTATAGGCCCGAAACATTCATTAAAGTTGGGAAGTTTTCTGTGCAGACAGTGTGGACTCCACCTTCATAACGGATGCCTAATCAAATATACACACATAAAATGGAGTTTAATACAAATGGATATAAACAAGGACACATATATATGCTTCATAAATAACTTTCATGGAGCGATTAATCCATTAAGGTAGAAATTGGATGATATACTTTAAAGGAAGCTTCCAAAATATTTCATCTAGAAAAAGTCATTTTCAATAACAAATCCATAACTACAACTAAGAATATCCAATAAAGTCGAAATTCAGAGTGTGAATGGAAAACACATGGATAAAAAACTTTTATGAAAAATAAAATGTGTGCATCATCCATTTATTAGGCCCAAAATGTGAATGGTTTTGGAATATGAATTTTACCTATAAAAGAAGGCCCTCGCCTCCTTCTGAAATTATCAGCTCAACACCCACAACCATAGAGGGATACCACCGAAGAACGTGCCACGTAGAAACATATCTTTTACCCACTCTTTTATACTATATTTTTTTAGTTTTTTTCTTTATTTTAATTGTAATTTTAATTTCCTTTGATAAATTTAATGCATTCATTATTTTATTTTGTTTCAAAAATTTAACTTCTAACTATTTGACTGTAATAATAATAATAATAATAATAATAATAATTAAAATTTATTATTATTTTTATTATTACTGTAAATATTATTTTTAATACCGCCTTCCCATTTTAAAACTATTATATTTTCCCTCTCTTGTTTTTTCAAAAAATACTATTTTATTAATTATAAAAATAATTATAATCATTAATCTTATTTTTTTTGTTTTAATGATAATTATAAAATATTTTTCTATCTCTCTATCACCTCATCCATCTACCATTGTTATCTCCTGCTCTCAAAAATGAGAGACTAACCTCAATACTTGGCCTGAGGGGAGTTCAAGGTGTTCATGAATTTTATTTAATGTTTATTTTACATTTGAGGTCGATTTGAGTAGTATTCTTGGGTGAGGAAAATGTACCAGATGTGGTGATGGCACCCAATAACATAAAATCTAAACAATTTTTATTCTGGAATAGAATAGTGATTCAAACATGATATTTCATATTTGGATTATCAAACTGAAATCAACATATAAAGGAGAATAATTATTGAACCTGAGACTAAACCCCAAAACCAAGTTCTTTCCTTGTTAACTCATTCTTTTTCCATTCCATATTAGTTTATATATCTAAATAATTAAAAACCCGAAAACATTTTCATTATATGAAATGGATAATAAAAACAATAAAAAAAGATAGCTTAGGTGATATAGATAATGTTGTTGAAAAAACTACAAGG
This sequence comes from Viscum album, assembly GCA_963277665.1. Lineage (NCBI taxonomy): Eukaryota > Viridiplantae > Streptophyta > Magnoliopsida > Santalales > Viscaceae > Viscum > Viscum album. The sequence continues at coordinate 1,855,823,681 of OY728119.1, read as the reverse complement.
CTCTTCAAGTGAGACGACCCTGCTCAGACACTGTGCTACAATATAAAAAATTATAAATTTCTTTTTTCAAACCCCATGACAGGCGTGCATATAAATCGATGTCGTTGTTGGGGATATAATTAGTAGTTTATTTTATTTTTCTATTTTCATGTTTTATTTAGATTTAATTTACTTTTTAAAAATGTAAAAAAAATATTCTTTCATGAAGTTTTCAGGTGATCATTTATTCAATCCATTTAAAAATTACTCACATGTGTAAGAAAAAGAAATAGATTATACTTAGAGGGACCCCCATCAAAGGGGTGATTCTCTTATGATAATGGTCAAATTGATGGAAAGAGGTGTAACAACATGGATCTCACCTAAATATTTGATGTTCATGGTCGACGGACTGGGAGATGACATAAAAATATTTGAGGCCAAAAAGGAAGTGTCACTGGTGGTTCCTAATTTCATTGAATACATCCAAGAAGTTTCATCTAAACTCAAAATGGAGGATCCTGGCTACCTAACTCCATACATAAATAATCAACTCCAAGGGTAACTTTCCATCTAATAAGAGATTGAATCCCAAAAAACTATGGGATATGATACATTCATGAACTCAAAATCATTTGAATAACAACTATTTTGAATTTCTTAAATCAGATGACTCTTATTATGCCCAGGAGGATGAAGAGAAAAATTAAATTCAATATGTGAGGAAAATTTATAGCTCCCTAAACACATTGAATAATCACTATAGGGAGTAAAAGAAGAGAAATGGAATGTTTCAAAAGTATAAACAATGGAGAAGGAGGTTCCATACATCATCCTACCGCCTCCATGAAAACTATACCACATTATGAAGGGAATGTATCTAGAATACTCTTTACATGGAATTATCCTCAATAACAACATCAAATATGTGGATGCTGGGAAAATTCACATGTGGTGGTTCATGTCAAAGAAACCCCAACCACCATCAGACTTTGGATAACAGCTAGTACAACCCACTAGAGGTAGTAAAAATTTAGGGCCCACTTGGGGGATCATACCAAGACTCATCCCTTACATTCTTTCTTGGAATTTAGATTCTAGTTTCTTTTATTAGGAAGTTGTTCAGCATGCAGTCCACTCCCTCTATCTTTTTGAGATTAAAAGATATGGTCGTTGTGCTTAATTGTGTAATTATACTTTGTAGGTTCATCATGGAAAAATGAATCCTTATCCAGTGAAGAAAAAATACCAATATTCATGAGAAATGGAGTCCACTTTTTAATGATTATCTAATAAACTCCTTGCATTTTTGGACCAAAACATGTTTTGAGATTTAATGAAAAGAATTACATGTCCGCAATTGAACTAATTTTTTACTTGACTTATCTAGGAGACATGATTTACTTAGGAATCTAGTGATTCCATGTTTTAGAATTCAATGTTGATATGATTAAAAGAGTAAAATACGGAATTTAATGTTTAAAAGTGAAGCATGGATTTTGATATGATGAATCGTGCTTTTATGGAATTATTTAATTATTGTAAATGAAATTCACCATTTATTTTTCATGATTTGAATTTTTTAAATTTATGTGAATTGATTTTTTTTATTTTTAATCATTCCTTTAGGGATTCTCCCAAATCAAATGTCCCATTCTCAAGAAAATTTCTAGATCGATTAAATCCTATTTTATATTTAGCATATTTCTTGAGTGATCTTGGGTTATTCCGTATTCTAGAACATGAATTTGAATTTTTCAAAGCTATGACTATGAAAAAAACATTTAAAATGATTGAGACATATTTTAAAAATCTAATTATTCTTAAAATACCACCTTTACATTAATCCTTCTTTCATCCTATAGATATAATGAATAAAATTTAGAGGGATGAGTCATATTTCAATCAATTTATATCTATTCCTACAATATTCTTGTTATTTTCATGATAATTTAAAGTTAAATTTTGAGGGTTAAGGGAATCTTGGTGGAAGGGAAGACATATATTGTAATGAATAATTATGGGGGTTCTATTTTGGGTAATTACAGAGTTCATTTAATTCATTCATTATACTTATTATGGTTTATCCACTTGAATAAAAAAATAAAAAATAAATGACAAAAAGAACCAAAAAATGAGACAAATGGGTTGTGATTTTGGGAAAACAAAGATCATCATTTACCAGACCGATGAACTTCTGATTATATGTGGTTAGGTGATTGATGTGAGGCTTGATCTAATCATGACTTAAAAAAATAAAAAATAAATATGAAAGTAAAAAAAATCAAGGGGGTGCACAAATCATTCATTATGCTTAAACAGATCAGTATCTTTACTTTGAGTTTTAGGGTAAGTAGGTGTTGATACTTTGAAGGGGTGAACTTCATTACACATTTTACTTTTAATATCATGCATTTTAATTAAGATATTAAACTCCTCCTTGAGCCTTAATTTTTAAAGCATGAAATCCTACCAACCTTAAGCCTCATAGTCAATAGAACATTAATAACAAGTCAATATGATTTTATGTGCTTTTTTTATTTACAAATTAGAAAATTAGTTATTTTACAAGCTTATAGATAATTAGCACATTCTCATGATATAATCATAAATAGACATTAATTTTATCATCAGTGATGAGATAAAATAATAAAAAGTGAGCTAATTCAAGACTTTTCATATTTAATAATAATGAATTCAAAACTTGAATGAATGAAAGGAGAAGTTTCATCATTTTTAAAAGGGTAAAAGTATAATGTATTAATTTATTATTTCTTTGATACATGTGAAATTAAATTTAAATTTTATTTTGATTTTTGAATGTTTGATTTGACATAGAAAATTGTTTGATTTCATTACCATTAAATTTTAAAATTGAAAGCAATGGTTCCCTCTGGTTTCTATGTTGAGATTTTATGCTTGAGTACAAGCATGGTTTATGTGTGGTGTATTTGAGAGAGAAAATTTTTGTAAATATTTTTAATAAAATAATGAATATTTTTTTATGTTTTTCAATGATAAAATCCATATATTTAAATTTTTTATTAAAATAATTTGTATTTTGAATTATAGAATGAAAATGTTCTAAATTGTGAAAAGTGCTTAATTCGGTATTTTTGAAATATTTTTACATAAAGGGTATTTTAATCATTTATTTAAAAATATAATTAAAAATTTAGTGACTATTTTTTCAAGAATACGTGATTTATTTCCTTCAAAATTATCTTCTAGATCAGGGTCTGATCAGAGCATATAGAGGCCCAAAAAAACATTGAGGTTAAGGAATTTTCAGAGAAAACAGTGAGGACCCCACCTCTTAATGGATGCATAAACCAAGATAAACACATCTAATGAATTTTAATCCAAATGAATATGAACAATGAAACATATACTCACCTCATCAGATAATTTCATGGAGTGATTAATCCATTAAGGAAGAAATAACATGATATATTTGAAGGAAGCTTGTTGGAAATTTCAGCTAAAAAAATTCATTGTTAATAAAAATCCATAACTCCCCCAAATAAGGTCCAATCAAGATAAACTTTTGAGGTTTCATGGCCAACACATGGATGAACAACTCCTATGAAGGAGTAAATGCGTGAATCGTCCATTTATTGGGTCCAAAACACAAAAAGTTTTGGAGGATGAATTCTGCCTATAAAAGGAGTCTTTCTCCTCCTTCCTAAATCATCTACTCGATACCCACAACCAAAGAGGGATCCCATCATAGAATGGGAAGTATTACAGCCTATCCTTTCCCCCGACTTTCTTCTTGATATTTGAATTTTAATTTTTTTTCATTTTAATTGTGTTTTTAATTATTTTAAATAAATTAAATGCATTCATTTTTTTTTGTTTTTAAAATTTAACTTCATATTCTTTAATTATAATAAAGATAATAATAATTAAAAACTGTTATTATTATTATTATTTTAAATATTATTTTTAATACCACCCCCTATTTTAAAACTATAATATTTTCTCTCTCTCTCTTTTCAATAAAACAATTTTCTTAATTATAATTATTATTATTATTATTATTATTATTATTATATTAACATTCATTATAAAATATTTATCTCCCTCTCTCTCTCCTCATCCATCCACCATTGTGATTTACTACACTCATAAATGAGAGGCAAACCTCGAGACTTGTCCCGAGGGGAGGTCAATGTGTTTATGAATTTTCATTAAAGTTTAGATTACATTTGTGGTAGGTTTGAGTAGCATGATTGGGTGATGCGAATTTCCCAGATGTTTTGATGGATCCCAATGACAAGAAACTTAAACTATTTCTATTCTGGAAAATAATAGTGATTCAAACATGAGATTTCATGTTTGAATTATCAGATTGAAATCAACATATAAAGGAGAATAGTGATTGACCATAATACTAAACCCCAAAACCAATTTCATTCTTTGTTAACTAATTCTTTTTTAATTTCATGATATTTTATATTTATAAATAACAAAAACCCCAAAAAAACATTATCATTATTTTTATTAGATAATAAAAAAAATAGATAGCTTAGGTAATATTGATAAAGTAAGTGACTAAACGGAATGTCTTATCAAGTGAGACGACCCTGGTCAGTCACTATACTACACTAGGAAAAATTATAATTTCTTTTTTCCATGCCCAACGATAGTCATGGTCACTATTTTTATTAATGGAATTTTACATATAAGAATCATGAAACATCGAATGGTTGTGTTACTTTTGGAATCAAATATATCTTCATGTATGATTAATCAAAAAAGTTATAGACACTATCATAGGTTTATGAGTTTAAGGTTAATAATAATTTCAAATTCAAAAAAACGTTTTAAGAGGTTTTGTGTGATGAGATTTTATCAAGATTAAGGATATTTTTTGGAACATTTCAGGCAACATAACCCATTCATTTAGTATATATTTTAGTGTAAAATTTATTTATAAAATAATTTTTATACATTTCATGGAAATACATTTAATGGTATTGGTAATCTTTAAGGTTTATCTTATCTTTGATGTTTTAGTAATTATGGGGTATTACAATTTAGAAATGTTATATGAATTATATTGATATGGTTTTGGAAAAATGAAAAATTTAATGTCAGGTGACAACTCGTCACATCTCACAAGACTGTAGTGCTCAAACCTACAGCTGAAGGGTGACAAGAGTTCTATGCCTACCACTAGAATATATAATTTCTTGGTCATAATGAAATTATTTTTTAATTAATTATTATATGGAAAAATATTAAGTTGATTTTGGGAAATATATTATAGGATCAAATCATTTTTAATTTATTTTATTTTTAAGTGATTAATAATATTTTAGGATAACTTTTATTCCATTGTGGTATATATAACATTTAAGTCTAACATAAAGTAATTTTTGAAAAGATTTATATTATGTTTTTTGATATATATGTTGAAGGGTTTTAAGGACAATATTTATGGAATAGATTATGTTGAACATTTGGTGTTACTATTGATGTTTTAGATATTTATATATTATATTTGATAAGATGTTCTAACCATTTTGGTTTTGTTAATTATTTAGAGACAATAAGAACATAATTATAACTATTTAATGGATATTATGATCCATTAAATGTTAATTTTATTACTTCAGGGATAAAAAAATCAACTTGGATATTCATTTCATTGGAGTAAGAAATGAAGTGGAATTTGATCAATGAAAAAATGACGGAGGAAATTATTCTAATGAAATAAAATATATCAAGTAATTATATTTTTTTGGTTCTCGGTATCATGATATAAAAATAATCCCTTAACTTTATGAAAATTATCTTAAAATAAAAATGTTATACATTTACCTTCATTTTTATTGAATCAATGGTATTTTTACCCATCACATATTTATGGTTTTGTGGCTTATAACTTTCTATTGATCATTAAATTTCTTATGATAAATTATCTATATCATTCGCTATAATTATTTTGACATTATGTTTCTCCTCCCCAACAATTTTCCCATATTTGTAAGCCTAGTTCTGTGTTATTTCATATGACTTTCATGCTTTCATTTCTCTCTTATCATGAGGAAGTTTTATTAACACTTTCTATGATGTAAAATTTTAAAAAGGTAGTTTTAAATAGAAATCCATTTTCTTTTGATTGAAAGTTAAAATTTATTGGGGAAATGTTAATAAAAATAGGGATAATGTAACACTCAGATATTTTAAAATAAGTTTATTAGGTTCTATAGAATATATAACACACATCACCAAGCATGATCAACCCATGAAATGTATTATTTAAATATAAAGATTATAAATTATCCATTAAATTAGATTATATGAATATTAATAACTATATAATGAAAATTAAAAAATTTACACATGAATAAAATAAATTTATTGCTTATAAATTCATTATGAATGAAAATAAAAAACATTCGATATTAAAAAATGTTTTTATAAAAAAATATTTTTTCACACAATATGTTTTATATTAATAAATTAAATTATCACTATTAGTAAATTATTTTAATTAAATTGATATATTTCATATTTAATAAAACATTTATCTTCCATCTAGTATTTTTTTCTTGGAATAGAATGAGAATAAATCTAGTTTTATGTTTAAAAATAATATTTTTCTAAAAAACGGTTATGTCGTTTTTTGTGAACATATTTTAAAATTACATTTTAAAAATATGGGAAAATTTATTCGAAAAAATGAACTTTATTTTTTAAATAATAATTTAAAAATTATCTTGGAGTTAATTTTTTAAAATTATCTTAAAGGAGAATTTTTTTTGATGAATAGTGGAAATACTTGTTTTTTTATCTCCGATTTGATTTACAGCATTTAAATTATTAAATTAAGTTTTAAAATTGTTTTAAATGTATAATTAGTTCAATTATATTATAATTAATCAATTTTAGTGAATTTTAAATTATATGTTCAATTTTTATATAAAAAAATTTAATGGTTATGAAACCTTTTCTTTGAAAAACTATTTTCTCATCGTGTCTCTCGGTTTGATTTTAAATTTAAATTTTCCACTTATATGAATATAATTTGGTAAAATTTATTCCATATTTTTAATCAAAATAATTAATATTATATAATAATTCAAACATAATTTTTTCTCATAATGAATATAAAAAATACTAAAAATTAATTACCACAGTTAAAGTTAAAACTGATTTACCGTGGGTCAAACGAAAAAGATAAGCGTTAAAATGGAAAAAAGTATATAATTATTATTTTATAGAAATAGTTTGATATTATATAATATAATTTTGTAAAGGATACATTTTGGATCATTTTTCAACTAAAATATGTGGGTATAATATATTTTCAAAAAAAATTCCAAGTGTGTCATCACTACCACTTATAAAAGGGCACCCACTCTACTCTCCTCTTCACGCTACCAAGAAATTTTAGACAAGAAAATACCTAACCAAATAACTTCTTTAAATATATCACCATGAACTATATTCATTCGTTTTATTTTAAAACCCATCTAGGAAGGCTTTTGGCGCAAACCTAAAGAGGTTTTCTGAAGTATATGTATCGTTCTGGACAAAGCATTTCTATTTTATTTCTTCTTCCACATAATTAAAATATTAATAAAATATGTTAAAATAATAAAACTAGTATATATAATATATGGATATATTATTATACTAATTTTATAACCTACATCCATCTCATATTCTATAAAAAAGGAAATGAAACCGTCAATTAGGTGTATAGAGGACTACCACCTCATGAACCGATTTAAATCATTTTCCATCACCACCTATCACATATGGATATAATTATAGATTTAATATTTAAATATTAAAATTATGAAATAATTATACTCTAATAATTATAATATCACATCTACCTTCTTACCTCTCAGTCTATTATAAAACTTTAATGTCGTTAATGCGTATGTGTGGACTACGTCCTCCATAAATATATGTGAATAATTTTTCATTTTATTTTGACAATGATAGTAATAAAGATAAATTTAATGAATATATATTATATATATTATATAAAAATGTTTATTTAAATGTGAAATATTATTTACCATTTCTTTTATCTCGCCCATTGAAAAATGAAAATATCATTCAGGCATACGTATGACCTACCGTCTCCAGGAAAATGGTAATTTATTTTTATATCTCTAAATTCTATAGATTATTATAAATATATATATATATAAAAATAATTTATATTATATTTATATCATGTTTTAAATTTTTGAGATAATGTAACTATTATCACTATAAAAGGGCCAAAATTACCAAACCAAAACATACATGAAAAAAGAATCATTTGTTACCAAAAATAGTGGTTTTGACAAAAATTATTAATAAACATGTGATAAATTATTATAGGTAAATAATATATGATATTATATATATCATTATGGTTCTATAATATATTTATAACAAACATGTATTTATTATATAGGATTTTTGGATATGTGTGAAGGAAATCGGGCTTGAGGTAAGGGTTTCTCGTTTCACTTTTACATTCATGAGACATATATCATATTCACCTCTTATTTATTTTTTAAGGTGTATATAATATTACTTTGATATGTTATATAATAAATATATTTATTTTCATGGTATTTAAAGTTTCATTTTATGTTATTTCATTCATTAAGGTTATGATTCAAATGTTACCAAAGTGGTAAGGGTTTATTTTCCAAACTCATTATTATTTGGGATTATTTATGATTAAGTCTACTATAGGGTAATTATTTGATATTTATATCATAAACCCAATATATTTTATTCATGCAGGTTTATTAATTAAATTTTCTTATAATATTACCATTTACCACTCTTAGGTACTTAAAATAATTGAGAAAATAATTTTTAATACAAATCTATTTTATTTATCTCTTCAGTCGAAAACCCTTTCTTTTCCATATCCATGTCTTAAAAAATGTTTTCAAGAATGTTTTTAATATTATAATATGTTTTTTAAGTCATTTTTACCCATTATTAACTTATTAAAAAATATTACAAAAGGATTCTTCTTGTCTTTTTTTATGGATTAACATTTCTAGTTTTTTCTAAAAATATGAAAGGAATCTTTGGTTTATAATGTATGACATGAAAAGCAATTTATATTATCATAAACACTCAATTATTTAAATATTAATTCATAATTTTACAAGTTTATAATCAAATAAAACAATTTCATAGTATTTTTTAAACATTTAGTTTTAAAAATCATATTTTAAATGTTTAAACGTTATTTTCCTAAAAAAAGTCTTAATGATATCTTTATGATGTTTCTATTCATAAAAAAACAAAAACCCTTATTTCATTTATGCACTATAAGGGATATGTAGTAATGATTTTATACTTACTATTTATCTAGTTTGTTTATGATCAGTTTATTTGAGGATATAGTATTTTATTAACATTTTTTATATTACTCAGGAAGGATTACGACTATATTTGTTGATTAGGGAAAGTATTAACATTTAATATGATAGTTTTTCAATATGAATGTTTATTTTAATTATGTTTCACCCCTTTCATGTGAATAGTTCATTCTAATTAGTATGTGGTGGGTGGGTCCTAGTATATTCGTTGAATACATCAGTTTGTCCCATGAGTCAAACTAGCTTTTGTATTTGGTCGTGGACTTACCAATTTATATAAAATTTCTTAGCCATGTCCATGAAATAATTTCTATGATGTTCTAAAATATTCATTCCATCATTATGGTATTAATTATTGATATCCATGTGATTATTTGATTATTAATAATTTATGTGAATAAGTATTAATATCATGTGATTATTTATATAGAACGATTTAGTCATCATTTATTCCTACCATATTATTATTCATGATCAAGTAATTGATTTAATTTCATGTGTTTTCAGTTATTTACCTTTCCATATTTATTATGCCTTATTTATTCATGATTGATTCCAGTGTACCCATACCCTTACTAATCATTATATATCACGCCATTCTTATGTTTTATTTCCCCAAGATTCAATGAAGTTTATTATAATTAATTGATTCGTATATTCTAATTTTAATAAAGGTATATTAAAATAAACTAGTATATTGTATTTATGTTTTCAATTGTAATGAGAGATTCAAGTATGTATCTTGTTTTCCAATACTACTAAACTATTCAATCCTTTGGATGTAATTACTTGTATCTAGTTCCAATATAATAAAGCAACCACTTTTATGTAGGATACAATGGTTAGGTTATTTTCATAAAATGTTATCCTACCTATTGTTGCAATCACTAAAACTATATTATCCCTCCCTAAAAGGGGTTATAACTGTGAAATAATGCATGAAACCTTTATCCTCATAGCTATATTATTCTTATGTGGATTCTTCCTTTATTTTTTTAGTTTCAAGATGTTTCCATGTATATTAATCTTCATGAGATATCCTCCACATGTATTTGAATACTTTATTTGAGATTTAAATATCCCAACAAATTCACACAAGAATGTTACCTTTTCTATATCGCACGACATAAGACCTGTGAGATTCATAGTTTCCAAATTTATCTAATAATTCATGTATGAAGATATTATAATAATACCCTCCACATGATTGTGTTCTATAGTGCATTAAGATAATATAAAAGTAATTAGTTATTTTTTAGAACAATTTCTTACTAGAAGAATATTGTCTTGATTTTTTAAGGAATAATATTTTATATATCATGGGATTCCTTTTTTGTAGTTGAACCATATTTCTCAAATTAAAAAACCTTGTATAACATACAATTCTAAATCATGAATCTATTTCATACAGGTAAAATATTTAGATTAGTTCCCAAAAATCATAAAAAAATTTCAATAAAACTTATATACTACCAGTACATTTCAGGAAAAACATTACATGTTAGAAAATATATTACATTTGTGAAATAAAATCCTATATACCATAAAATATATCTTAATTGTCTTGTGGATTTATGGACTGAATCGTACATATCATAGAGAAAATTAGCACCTTCCCACCCATTGTAAAAGGAAAAATATTTATATATCAAGGAATATACGAAGATAAATTCAATACATATGATCTAGAAACACTTTTGTATCCCATTGAAAATAGTATGTATCATCATGTGTAATACATGTATCGTACTACGAATCTCCAAAAAATTTACCAATTCTACCTGATTAATTCTCTACTCAAATCTATATGTTTTTCATATTAAAAATAAAAAATCATGTCAATATAAATAACTATCACTTCATTTTATTCAATAAATTAATAAATTCAATTAAATTCCCATTTTTTCAATTGTATGTAATATTCACAAAATCTAATGAAATGACCATTTAATTTTAAAACTCTACAAAACTCAGTATAATTATAATTTTTAGGGAATAAAATGAATTGAATATCAATAAAATATAATGAATTAAGTTCCTATACAAATTCCCCCAAACTTAATCCTTAGACACTTAGATTATTGAACTACGAAAATATTTCCAAAGTAAAATTATAAACTAAAGGATATGTAAATTCCCTTTTTGATGGCCATGCAACTCTTAATTAACATTCTAGATATATGTTATTTATTTTGCATTTTCAAATATGTGAATTAAATTAATTTATTCTTTTTCACCCTCCCATGTGCATTTATACCTACAATTTTAATAATTATTTCTCCCACCATAGAAATTTTTAGATCCATGAAAATTGTTTCTCATTCAAAACTCATATAGGGGTCACCATAGGATGAATTTGTTTCTAAATCTCCACTCAATGATTCAATTACCTATGTTTATCATGTTGTGTTTTCATTGTAGTTATTTGGATATGAGTTATTTGAGTTGATGAAAAATATTTTGATGTAGAATGATGATATTTGGATCTAATTAAATTAAAATATATAATTAACAATTTATTCTCAAGAATGGTATCCTACCTCACTCTCCCTTTTAGTGATTTGGCACCTAATGTCACGACCCATCCCCCGGGACCTGTGTCCTGACTACCCCAATCCCACCTTCCATAGGCCAAGGACTGGTGACTAGCACCAGAAATGCATATCCCTAAAATTGGGAAGGCATTGCATTTAAACATATAATCACTCACAAACAAAGAACATAGTAAGATACAAGAACAAAGTTAACAATATAGTAAACAGGGTATATACATAAAATAAAGGGGGCTAGAATACAAGCCCAACTAGAAAATACATGTAAAACTGGAAATAGATCCAATGAACACCTTCCAAGGATCCTACCTGAAGGGTAGGTACAGCTCTCAAACGGTCTTCTTGGCGGATCGTCTCGTCTAGTGTCCACCTCCGAGAAGTCACCAGACCTTTTACCCTCAACCTCGATCGGCACTGTCCGTCGTCTTCACAATACAAAGCATGGTGCGGGCGTATCCCATGCAGGGGTGAGTATAATGATACTCAGTAGGGACCCTAAGACCCCCAAATGTATCTCTGAATCAACAAAGGATAAACCACAATGTAAGACCACAATTACAAATCTTGAAGCAACAATCAACCCTACTTAGGTATATTCCCATACATATACCAAATTTATAAAGTATACCCATCTCGATCATGAGGAATCACAATGCCCAACTCTTTATCCAAAAGTACAAATGTTCCATAATGTAAGGAATACTACAAAGGTAAGTACCACAAAGGTAACGCCACACAGAAGAATACCATAAAGGTATCACCACACAGGAGTGTACCACAATGATAAGTACCACAATGATAATGCCACATAGAATAATACCACAAAGGAATCATCACACAGAAGTGTACCATAATGGTAAGGACTCAACTCACACCAGTTATAACTTAGGTACAGAAGTATATATGATTAGTTGTCTTTCTAGATCATCTTACTTAATCGAGAAGCCCTGTTGTTGACCCGCACAGGATCAAAGATGACCCACACTAGATCTGAAGATGGCCCACACTGGATCTGAAGATAACCCACACTGGATCTGGAGATGACCCCACAGGATCTGGAGATGCTGACCCACACAGGATCTGAGGATGACCCACACTGGATCTGAAAACTCCTCAAGTACAGCCAACCACAGGGTTCCCACACTATATGCACTTCATTCTAGGAGGTTCCACTCCCTAATCCATCAGTCAATACTTCACCTGCCATGATGTCCCACGAAGAAGTATCACGTAGCTCTGTTATGTAATATGGCACCCAATGCGACAGATGGAGCATCAATGAGATGCCCGTTTAGTGAGTTATTAACGTTTTTGTTCTAAGGGACCGGTTGGATTCAGGGTTGATCCAACCAGACCATACAAAAACTCAATCCAAAATTCAAGTTAAGTATACCAAAATGACCGTATCGATCCAAGGATTTTGGTGTAGTAGACAATTTGTCAAATGGAAGTTTGGTTCTTAAGATATGGGAAAAAACTTTTATGGGTCCAGATAGGGCTGGGTCCGGCCCGGCCCACTCGGCGCGGCACGCTTGGTGAGAAACTCTCGGATGGGTACAGTCCGGCCAGCAGGGTGTGGTCTGCCCAACTGGGTGCAGTCCGCCGTAGTGGGGTCCATTCTAGCAGCACCGGGGGGAGGCGCCACCCAGTATTCTGAACGGTCCAATAGACCGTTAGTCTTGTACAACCCAACGGTGCCAAGTGGTGCTGCCTGTTGGAACACGGGACCTACCAGAGTTTTCCCGCTCGGTGTGACGCGGCTGTTCTGTGGTTCCAACCAGCTCTCCTCCCAGCGGTGTGACAGTGTCTTTGTCCTCCCGCTGTTGGCCGGCTGCCGTCTACCCTCCAGGTTCACTCCCAAGGCTCAACTACCGTGGCCTCCTCATCTACCAGTGGCGCGGACGCGTGCCTCCCTTCCTCCACATGGCCAGCCGGCTTGCCGGCCGCCGTCCTCCTCCACCGTGGACAACGGGCCGTAGCCTCCTCGAGAGGTGCGGTTGTGCCGCCGCAAACATCGTGGCTAGCCATAGTGATGGTGATCGCCTTTTGCCCTGCCGATGTCAGTCTCCTGCAACGTGGTCAGGTTCCGCTCAACTCGTCACTTCTCCCATGAATAATACATCAAAAATAAAGTTTCGGATGGATCGTTCCATGTTTATTTTCCCCACACCCTCCACTTTAGATTGAAACCATGTGGCACAAGAAGAATGATTCAGCATAAAACCACAAAGAAAAATTATAAACAAACCCTACCTCATTTGTTCATTGGAGGTGGCAGGAGGTATAATATGAAATCGATGAAGGGGGTGTTGGCGTTCGTCATTCCTGCAACATGCTTCTAATCCAAGTTCGAGCATTGGTTCTTCGTTCTTCATTGGGGATGGTTATTCATTGGAGAATGATCTTCCAAACACTCTCCCCAATTTCTCCCTTCAAAATTGATTCACCCAACCTCAATAGATGGGGAGCCAAATTAATTAAGGTTAAGGTAATTAATGTTGTCACATCAACTGCGGGAATTCCAAGAGTTTCCTCACAATAGAGAATAGGTTTCAAATTTGGGTGGTCCCCACCACCAAGATTCAAAATGGAGGTTTCAAGAAAGAAAAATAAAAAGTTATTTATTTTATTTTTCAATTATCCCAAAAAAATATTAAAAACTAACTTCCACCCTCGACCTATTGTGGTCGAGGTGAAGGTCTCCTTAAGAAAATATTGATGCTGCAATTTCAACGGTGTCCTCAGATTTCAATTCCGAGCTTTGGTTAAAAAGTTACAAAACGCCACTCACACATTTACTAAACGTACCTAAAAAATGTTTAGAAATTCATTTTGGGAAATCCAGGCCTCGGAATCACGTTCCTTCAATTTTCTCGGACTCGTAATATTTCCATATAATTAAAAAAACAACAAGAACAATCTGGGTCTTTACATTCTCCCCACATTAAGGATTTGTGTCCTTGAAATCCACAGCACAAACTAGGGAAACAGGTTCGGGTATTGTGAACAAATTTGATCCTCTCGCTCGCATGTGCTCTTCTAGAGGTTCTCGTGCTTCCAATGAACGCATACCAGAGGTATCAATCTCCCATGTAGGATTGTCTCCTGTCAATCCTCAATCTCAACTAGAACCTCCAAAAAAGTCTCCCCATCATCAATATCCATCTCTTCATGGTCGATGATGTGTGAAGGACCATGTACGTATCTCCTCAGCTGGGAAATGTAGAAAATTCGTGCACCCGGTGCAACTATTGTGGAAGAGCTAAGCAGTAAGCCACCTTTCCAACTCTGCTGAGTACCTTAAAAGGTTCAATGAACATCGGAGAAAACTTTCCACCTGGGCCAAATCTCTGCAAACCTCATCGAGGTGAGACCCATAAAAAGACAGGGTCACTATCATCAAACTCTAGAGGTATTTGTATCCTATTAGCATAAGACTTCTGCCTACTCAGTACAGTCTTCATCCACTCCTGGATGATCTGCACCTTCTCAGTGGTAGCTCATCCCAACTCTAGAACCATAAGTGCTGACTCCCCTGGGTTAGTCCAACACAAAGGTGATCTGTAAGGATGACCGTAAAATGCCCTGAATGGTTCCATACCAATGGGGGAGTGATAGTGGTTGTTGTAAGTGAACTCCACTAAAGACAAGTGATCCTCCCAGTTGCGGCCAAAATCAAGGAGGCAAGCATGCAACATGTCCTCGAGGGTCTGAATGGTCCGCTCTGTCTGACCATCTGTCTGAGTATGGAAGGCGGTGCTCAATCGAATCTGAGTCCCTAATGCCTCATGCAACCCCTTCCATAGTTGGGAAGTAAAATATGCATCATGATCAGAGAAAATCGTAGATGGAACCCCATGAAGTTTCCCAATCTTTGGCACATAGTGGCGTCCCAAGCCCTCTACTGGTCCCTACCCTCTGATAGGTAGGAAGTGGGCCAACCTGGTGAGCCAGTCAACGATCACCCTAATAGAATCATGACCCTTGGACGTGCGTGGAACTCCTTTCATGAAGTGCATGGAAATTCCATCCCACTTCCACTATGGCACCTCTAGTGGCTGAACTAAGCCTAGTGGAACCTGATGCTTTTCCTTCACTTGCAGACAAGTGAGGCACCATGAGACAAACTCTCCCACTACTTTCTTCATTCCCGACCACCAGTGCTGATGTTGAAGGTCCTGGTGCATCTTCTCGACTCTTGGATGTACCACTAAAAGGGATATATGAAACTCCCTCAACACTTCCTCACATAGCACCATTGGTAGCATATAACTTCATATGAAAAGCATGACATTCTCCCAACCTTCAGAAAATCCATCAGGTGCCTATCCTTTGGATATATGAGCACGTCGAGCCTCACAGTTAGTGTCCCCAAGTTGCGCCTCCCTAACTCGCTAAAGGAGTGGGGGAGTGACTGTCAAAGACTGAAGATAAGCTGCTCCATCTTGAACCACATAGGATATCCACAAAGTGGCTAGCTTCTTTGTGTCCTCACTCAGCTACTGTATACAAGATCTCCTACTGAGTGCATTTTTTACTACCCTCTCCTTCCTAGGAGTATAGACTATATCGAAGTCATAGTCCTGGAGGAACTCAAGACAATGTCGTTACCTTGGGTTCAGTTAATTTTTAGAGAAGATATACCTGAGACTCTTATGATTAGAGTAAACTGTAAAACCTTCACCCATCAAGTAATGTTGCTACATCTTTAAGGTGGAGACCACTGCTGCTAACTCCAGGTCATGGGTAGTGTATTTCTTCCCATTTTATCTTAGTTTTTGAGAACCATACATGATCACTTCTCACTCCTACATTAGGACAAATCCAAGCCTAGTACCTGATGTGTCACAATAGACTACATACCCAATGCGTTCCTCTAGTATCCTTAAGATGGCGACACTTGTTAGTCTCTTTCTCAGATCTTGGAAACTCCACTGGCATATCTCCAACCACATGAAGGGTTTCCCCTTCATTTTAAATGATGATAATGGTGTCTTAACTCTAGAAAATTTAGGCACAACCCTCCAGTAGTAACCGGCCAACCCCAAGAAACTTTGCACCTCTGACACACTCTTAGGTGGATCCCAAGAAATCACAGCCTCAATATTCACTAGATCCACCGCAAATCCATCATATAAGATGATGTTTCCCAGGATGTGAACCTCTCGGATATAGAACTGGAACATCAAGATCTTACCATAAAGTTGGTGCTCTCGGAGTGTGTCCAGAACTATCTGCAGATGATAGGCATTCTCCTCCTCTATAACTGAGTATATTAGGATGTCGTCGATGAAGGATACCACAAAGAAATCTTGGTACGGCTGGAAGATCATGTTCATGAGTACCATGAACATTGTTGGGGAATTGGTCATGCCGAATGTTATTACCAAGAACTCATAATGGCCATACCAACATCTGAAGGTCCTCTTCTTCACATCCTTGTCTCGTACCCCGAGATGGTGATAGCCAGATCTGAGTTCTATCTTCAAAAACCATAGTTCTCTATTTAGCTGGTAAATGAGATCGTCAATCCTCAGTAGTGGGTACTTTTCCTTCACATTCACTTGGTTCAGGTGCTAATAGTCCACATAGAGTCTCAAACTCCCATATACCTTCTTGGATAACAAAATTAGGGCTACCCATGGAGAAACACTAGGCCTAACGAATCCCTTGCTCTGCAAGTCCTTTAGTTGTACTCACAGCTCTCGAAGCTCCATGGGAGTCATCTGATATTCTAGTGTAGATATCATTGTAATCTCGGGGTACAAGTTAATTTAAAAGTCCACCTATCTGTGAGGAGGTAGACCCGAAACATCATTAGGGAAAACATCAGAGTACTGGTCCACCACTACAGGATACCTCGGACTCTCACCATCAACTACTTTGAGGGTATGGCTAGCCAAATGATGTGTGATTGGTTGCACCCTCCTCCGGGTAAGTCCATCCCATGCCACAAAGGTTCCATTCACACTGGGTAAGAAAAACCCAGTCCCATCCTCATGAACACACCGCACTTTGCACCTGATATAGTCGATCTGAGCATAAACTATGGATAACCAGTCCATACCCAAGATGACATTGTAAGGCATCAACTCCACTACTAGAAGATCTCAGCCTAAGATCTCACCCCCTATAGTAAGCTCACATAGCCGTCACCAGTGTGTAATCATCAAACCCTATCCCATATGAGTCTCTAGCTGTAAGGATTGGGCCAAAGACTCCACCGGAATCTCTGAGCTCTGAACGAGGGTCGTGGCA
Source organism: Viscum album (assembly GCA_963277665.1). Classification (NCBI taxonomy): domain Eukaryota; kingdom Viridiplantae; phylum Streptophyta; class Magnoliopsida; order Santalales; family Viscaceae; genus Viscum; species Viscum album. The sequence continues at coordinate 1,855,805,530 of OY728119.1, read as the reverse complement.
ACAAAAGAGTGACTAGAACCTCGGTATATAAGTACTGCAACTAAGGTGGGGTAGACAGAAATCATACCTCGTATCATATATGTAGTGTTATGGACATAGGCCTCATCTGCCTAGAGTTGAGCTCATCCCCATCTATCTGCCCCCTATGGTTGGGGTGGACCACCTGGAGGTGGCGGTGGTAGAACCTCGTATCGCCGCCCACCACTAGCTACACGGTCAGCTCCTTTACCACGTCTACCTCTCTCCTACATACCTCCTCAATCAAATATTCACCTCTGCCTAAGAAGTCCCTCTATTGTTTTTTGGTCGTCCGTACGGTGGGTCGGGTAGTCATGAGCCATGTGACCCTGCCCGCCGCACAAGTAACAATGCCTACTCCTCGCCTATCCTGCTCTTTCTTGAGAGCCTCGCACAACCGACCCTATATCATGTGGTTGTCCACATGTAGGTTTGGTCCTCTTGGACCTCTGCGTCATCTGTCTGCTTCCAACTACAGACGAATTTGTTACGTGACGTTTGGTGGTGGGTCTCGATGTTGGTGATTGTTCATCAGGGAAGCTCTCCACTAAGAGTGCTCGTTCTAACACCCCCGCCTGAATTGGGATGCTGAGAGAAATCATTGAAGCTCTAATATCCCATATGTTCCCCTTATCGAAGGTCTGGGCCCTAAAAAAAAGGGTCTCGCACCATGTCAGTGGAGTAGTGTGAGATATATGTGAACCTCACTAAACACTGAGCCACGGCCTTGTTTCCCTACTGCAAGTGGAGAAGCTCCTATATACATGCATAGTGTAATTTCACTGGGATGAACTCTTACCTGAATAGGCTCTCAATATCCTCCCAGATGAGAGTGACATCTTCGTGAACCTAGAGCATCAAGATCTACCAACTGCCCATTGTGGCCTGAAGAAGACAGGCGGCAAAGATCATCGTGAGATCAGTTGGTGTCCCTACCAGTTGAAAAACTCTAAACACAGCCTCTATCCAATCCTCAGATGTCTATGGATTCATCTCTCACCAGAACCTTGATGGAATATGGTAATGAAACTCATGAAAAACGCTCAAGAGGCATTCACCCTTTGTTGTTGGAGCTGGTGGCATCGGCTACTCAACAGGTAGTGGTGCTGCTGGTACACCACTCGATGGTACAACTGCCGAAAGGGGACCTACACCAAAGCCTCGTCGCTTAGTGGGATGTCATCGCGTACTCTACCTAGAACCCTTGATGGATATTTGTGTGGGGGAATCCTGAAAGAAACAGGTGTGCTAGGGTCAATAATCTATACCTGGAGAGCTGACTCAAAGAGACCGAAATTTTTTTTTCAAAAACACACATGCAATCAGTGTTTTCGTGCAATGAGCTGTAAATCAGAAGTCAGGGTCTTTTTGTATGGATACTCCGTCCGCCACACCAACACTAGATTCCCCAAGCTAAAAACCACACTAATGACACATAAAACTATTTCTTATTAAAAAGATCAGAGTCCAAGTTCTTTGGTAAAACCGACTCCTCTGATACCAACTGTCACGACCCATCCCCCGGGGCCCGTGTCGTGACTACCCCAAGCCTGCATTCCATAAGCCAGGGGCTGGTAACTAGCACCAGAAAGGCATATCCCTAAAACCAGGAAGGAATTTCCTTTAAACCTGTAAACTCACACAAACCAAGCACAGAGTAAGATACAAGCACAATGTAAAATATATAGTAAACAGGGTATATACAGGATGTAAAGGGGGGCAGAATACAAGCCCAACTAGAAAGTACAAGTAATACTGAAAATAGCTCTTGAGAACACCCGCTAAGGATCCAACCTGAAGGGTAGGTACAACTCTTGAACGGTCCTCTCTATGGATCGTCTCATATAATGTGCACCTCCAAGCAGCCTCCAGACCTGGTACCCCCGACCTCGATTGGCGTTGTCCATCGTCTGCACAAGACACAGCAAGGTGCAGGCATAGCCTGTGCAGGGGTGAGTATAACGATGCCTAGAAGGGACCCCGAGGCCCCTGAAGGTCTCTTTGAATCCACAAAGTATAAACCACAAAGTAAGACCACAATTACAAAGCATGAAGCAACAATCAACCCTACTCAGTTATATGCCCATACATATACCTAATTTATCAATTATACTCATTTCGGTCATGAGGAAACACAAAGCCCAACTCTTTATCCAAAAGAACAACTATTCCACGAAGGAAGGAATACCATGATGGTAAGTACCACGAAGTTAACGCCACACAGAAGAATACCAAAAAGATATCACCAAAGAGGATTGTACCACAAAGGTATGTACCAGAGAGGTAACGCTACATAGAATAATACCACAAAGGCATAATCACACAGAAGTGTACCACAAAGGTAAGGACTCATCTCACACCAGGTATAACATAAGTACGGAAGTATAAATGATTAGTTGTATTGATAGATCATATTACTTCATCGAGAAGCTCTATTGTTGACCCACGCATGATCGAAGATGACCCAAACAAGATCTAAAGATGACCTACACATGATCTGATGATGACCCACACAAGATATGGAGATGAACCACACAGGATCTAGAGATGCAGACCCACATGGGATCTGAGGATGACCCACACAGGATCTAAAGACTTCTCAAGTATAGCTAGCCACTGGGTTCCTGCACTAATCGCGCTTGATTCCTGGATATTCTGCTCCTCAAGCTATCATTCAATACTTCAACTGCCACGAAATACTACCAAGAAGTATCACGAATGTCTATTATATCATATGGCACCCAACGCGATAAATGGAACGTCAATCGGACACCTGGTTTGTGAGTTATTAGCATTTCTGTTTCGAGGGCCCGGTTGGATTCGAGTTCGATCCATTCATACATACTCCAACTTTATCCAAAACTCAGGTGGATTATACCAAAGGGACCATCTCGATCCAAAGATTTATTCATTGTAGATGGTTTGTCAAATCGACACTCGGTTCTCAAGATATGGCCAAAAAGGCGTATTTGGGTCTCGATAGGCCCGGGTCTGGTCCGACCCAGTCGGCCCGACCTGGCCCGCAAATGGGGCAGCCTGGCCCGCTAGGCACCACCCGGACATAGTTGGCTGCAGTTCGCGGCCCGCTGGGTGCAGTCCTCCCGAATGGGTGTGGTCCACCCGACTGGGTGCGGTCCGTCATGGCAGGGCACGCCCTAGTCGCATTGTGGGGAGGCGCCCTACGTATTCCGAACTGTCCAATGGACCGTTTGGCTTGGAAAACCTGGCGGAGCCATGTGGCACTGCCTGCTGGCTTGTGGGACCCACCAGAGTGGTCCCGTTCAGTGTGATGCGACCAGTCGGCAGTTCCGACCAGCTCTCTTCCCAGCGGCACGACGGTGTCGCTGTCCTCCGGCAGCCGGCTAGGTGTCGTCCGCCCTCTGGGAGCACCACCACAGCTCAGCAGCAGCGGCCTCCTCCTCTACTAGTGGCGCAGAAGTGCGTCGCCCTACCTCCAGGAGGTTGGCCGGTGTGTCGACTTCTGTCCTCCTCTGCCGCGTCCGACGGGCCGTGACCTCCTCCAGAGGTGCGGTTGTCCCACCGCAAACATTGCGGCTGGCCAGAGTGCTGACCATCGCCTCAACGACATGGTCGAGTTCTGCTCAACCTATCACTTCACCTATGAAGAATTCCTCACCAATGAAGTTGTGGAGGGATTAAGCCATGTTTTTTTTCCTGCACCCTCTGTATTAGATCAAAACCATGCGGCACAAGAAGAATAATTGAATTTAAAACAACAAAGAACAATTACTAACAAACCCTACCCCGTTTTTTCATTGGTGGTGATGTGATATATAAGATGAAACTAATGAATGGGGGGGTCGGTGTTCGTCGTTCTAGCAACACGCTTCTAATCCGAGCTCGTGCATCTGTTCCTCATTCTTCATTGGGGGTAGTTCTTTGTTGGAGGATGATCTTCCAAAGGCTCTCCCCAAGTTCTCACTTTGACAATGATTCCCCCAACCTCAAGAGATGAGGAGCCAAATTAATTAAGGTTACATTAATTAATGTCATCACATCAATTGTGGGAATTCCAAGAGTTACCTCACAACAAAGAATAGGTTTCAACTTTGGGTGGTAACCACCACCAAGATTCAAAATGGGGGAATCAAGAAAGAAAACTAAAAAGTTATTTATTTAATTTTTCAATTATCTTAGGAAAATATAAAATACTAACTTCCACCCTTAACCTACTATAGTTGAGGTGAAGTTCTCCTTAAGCGAATATCGGCACTGCAAGTTCAACAGTATCCTCAGATATCAATTCTGAGCTCTGGTTCAAAATTTACGAAAAGATACTCGCGTGTTTACTAAATGTACCATAAAAAAGTTTCGAAATTCATTCTAGTCACTCCAGGCCTCAGAAACACACACCATCAATTTTTTTAGACTCGTAATATTTCCATATAATTAAAAAAATTACATGGAAAAATCCATGTCTTTACACCTAATTCCATGTGGAATTTTAAGGGATAATTAATAAATACGCACTTCAGTACTAGAAAAATTTTTCTTCTCCCTTATTCATTCAACAGTTGTATTTTGTTCATTTTAATTATATATTTATATTATTATTTTGAATATAGATAGTAATTTTTGAAAATAAAATATATATGTGAATCTAATTTCATGATTTTATAGGATATTTTTCCTTCTATCCACCCCCTAAGTTTTTTCTCCCCATATCTTCTCACAAAATAGATTCTCCCAAACAATTGAGTTCAACTGCGATCATGCATTTAATTGTAGATTTTCTTTGTTTGATATTTTATGATTTTACTGTGGATTATTAAAAAATTTATCAAATATTACATTGTATAATTTAAAAAAATTATTCCAACATTGGTTTCAAAGGAAGTTCATTGTAAAAAAGGATTTTCAAATAAAGTAATGTGTCTATAATTTTCAACCTAAATCTCTAATTCTCTAAACTTTTGACAACAATTCACAAACAATTATGTTTATCCATTCATGTCTTAGTTAATTAAAGATATTATGAAATTATAAATAATATTTTTAAAATGGATTATAAGAATCTTTAGTGAGTTATTTTAATATTGGATAGTATTTCATGCCATGGTATTCAGAAAATAGCATTATGTTAATGAATTTTAAGAAATTTGAATCTAGAAAAAAGTTAATAAATTATTAATTTATTTTTAGTTTCAAAGAGTTAAATATCATTCTAAAAAATACAACTGGTACCAATTATAAAAATTCATTCAATTTTAGCTCAAATTTTTCCAAAAACATGAAAAAAAAACAAAAATGTAAGAAAACGAAAAATATAAACAAAAAAAATTAAATTATTAAAATTAAAATGGTTTCCCACTCCCAAACTTGAATGATGTAGTTTCCTTGATTAATTTTATTATGTATGATTTATTAAGAATATTTTTTATTACGAAAACAATAATAAAGTCCATGGAAACATACCGACTAGTGGTTTCTTTGGTAGAATGGTTGGAGGAGTGTAACCTCAACTAAGTTGTGTCCAGTTGTTGTAAAAAATATTTTAGCAACCTATATCTATTGAATGTGAGTGGTTAATTCACTAATTTTTATTTATCTACACAATACCAAAAAAATATACATTAGTCATGGTAAATATTCCTTCCCATCTAAAATTAATTTTACCCAAAATTAACTATACTATTTAGTTGTAGAGAAACAAATATTCACTTTGGTGAAATTATCTTTGTCAAATAAGTTTTTCAGGGTCCACTCTTATTCTCTCCATATAAATTAAATAATTTTAAAATTATTATATATTATTTTTCTTCCTTATCTTGAATATTAAATATCATTTATATTCTAGATTTTTCAAAATTTAAATTTATTTCTTAAACTACTCAATAGGATTTGGGTTATAACTCCATGTGTAGAAGATAAATTTTCCCATAGATATACTAGAATGGGATCATTCTAATAGGGTTTTTAAATATATCATTAAATAATATGAGGTTTCCTCTATCCTTTGTCTCTAGTCCTTCCCATATATCTTGACACACTTATCCTAAATTTTGTAAATTTCCTTATTTTAGACTTTATCACTTCCATTAGTCTATGAATGATATGGTGTTGATGTTTTGTGGGTAAATCTAAATGTATGATTAAAATTTTACATTATCATGTTAGAAATATTTTTCCCTTGGTCACTAATTATTTCTCATGTGATTCTAAATCTATAAAATTTATTAATTCTAACCAATATATAGGGAAAATATGGGTTATAAGTTTTAATGTAATTTGTGTTCACCAATTTGTAAATATAATCCACAAAAAATAAGATGTAATAATATAAAAAATAAATGGGAAATATCCCCCATTTAATATTTTACCTATCAATCTTGTTTTCCATTTAAAATAATAAGTATTCGAGGCATGTATTGCCTCATTAAGATTTTCTTTATCAATTGACATTGCAAAAAATTAGTAAAATTTATTAGGAATATTTAAAAAAATATTTAGAGTGTATTACAAGTTCCACAAAATTAAATTCATTTAATTAGGTTATAAAATGTTTATGTGTTTAGTGGTTTTAAAAAAAACTCTAGTACAAATTATAAATCACATCCCAAAAAATATAAACTATGAATTTTGTCTTAGAAATTTTTACAAAGATATAGATTTTCTAGAAAAAAAATATTTGTTTAGAAGTGATGTAAATTGATAAGTAAGTAGAAAAGTTTCATCACTAGAATTACATTGTACTTATCCTTCATAAAAATAAATTTATTCACTTAGAATTGAGTCATAAAATTTCACATTGTAATTTCTTCTTAAGCTATGTTGGGTATCCTACACAAGTTATCTTTCAAATTATTTTCAACTCCTCTCTTATAATAAACATATAAATAAAAAATCTTGAAATAGAATAAATCTTATAATATTTCAAAGTTAATATTTCTTATTCATTAGAAACCTATCAGCTGTATGGTCAAAGAACACAATGACCTTAGTTCCTAGAAGATATGATCTGAATTTTTATAATGTATAAATAGCTGCAAAAAACATCTTCAACATGGTGGTCTAGATATTTTGATTGAAATATAGTGTTCTAGGTTGATATAATATAACATGTATTCTTCCTTAAATTTTCAAATATAAAACTACTCTAATAGCATTATTTGAATCATCACACAATTTTTCAAATGGTTACTCTCAATTAATTGGTTATATATCCAATAGTGTGGTTATTATACACTTAAATTCCTCAAAATAATTCTTAAAGGGATCAATAAAATTTAATTTATAATTCATGAATGTGGTGGTTCAATAAAACAAAAATACTTGGTGGATCTTCTATATAATCTTTTATGTGTATCTAACATGTCTCACAAAAGTTGGGTCAGGTTAAATAGTAATTGTTTAAATTTTATATTTTTAAACATTGATATGTTTTTTTGAAATTCAATGCCTAATAACAATAAATAATTCAACAAAGTAATTTGACTTTCTAAATTCATTCATGAGATTCTTCTTGATGCATGTTTTTATAGAATTATCCATATTTTTTGAGTAATGAGCAATGGATTTCCCATACAGAGTTAAATAATCAATAAATACTTCCAAAAAATCATCAATTAAATTATATAAAATTTTATCATTTAACAATGAAATTTATCTGGAACATTTCACAATACAAATGGAACACCTATATAAATAATTTTTCCATAAGGACAAGGGAAAGATATTTTTTCTTGTTAGGTGTAATTGAAACCAAGTAATATCTTGAGAATATATCTAGAAAATAGTAGTGGATTTTTTCTAAAAGTAATTTGATAGTGTGGTGTAAAAATGGTATGGGAAAAGATATTTTTATAATACCTAATTTAAATTCATTATGTGAATAAAAATTTCCTAGTTTTTTTTCTCGTAGGGATTATCTCATTTAGTTAATTCTTCATAATAGTCATTCCAAATTTTTTGGGATTTACATGAATGGGAAAGATTCAATATGATTTATAAATTCAACAAATTATTTTATCCTCTACAAAATTTGAATTTATTTTCAAACAACATCCAATATAGTTGGTTTAAGAATTTTTTGAGGTTTCATATAATGTTTTTCATCTTATTTAAGAAATATTATATACAATCTGATTCCAAAACTAAGACCATGAATTTCTCCTAAACATAATATTATTGCTCTCATGTTTTCTTTTAAATTATTGGTAATTTTCTTTCTTGTTCATAAGACATGTTTCTTGAAATAATTAAATAATTTCTTCTACCATTAAAAGTACATCCTTTATATATAATGTTAGTAGTTTAAATTCCAAAATTGGGGGCTATATAGAAGATGAAAGAATATTTTGTTTGCCTACCTCAATATACTAAATTTATTACACAATATTTAATATATCATCATCTTCATTATAAAATAAAAAATTAAATCCTTCAACAAACTAAAATGTCACCTCATCCTTTTGTAGTTTTTTGTGACAAAAATTTATTCAATGGTTTTGATCAAATGTTTTTTAGATATCAAATTATTACATTAATTAAAAATTTATTTTATTTAGTCTTTTCACTTATATAAAATTGTCTCATTAGAATGTGTTAATATGAAATTGGAGTGTTTCTATTAATGAAAATTTAAGGAATTAATGATATTAAAATAAATATATTTTTTTCTCTAAAATCTATTTTTACAGTACATTCATGGTCCTTGATGGTTTTCTTTTCAATTTTTGGGAATGTTGTTCATAAAAAATATTGATAATAATAATCCTATAATTACATGATTTATTATTTTCATTTAATTAATTATATATTCAAAAAAATAGGTCTAGAATTTTATAGAATTAGTAAAAACACTATAAGAAAAACACATACTATTCCACTAAAATAACAATTTCCCCATCAAATAAAACTCTTAAAATGATATATTGCCTTTATTTAAGGATATATCCTCTTAAATGGAAAAAAATTCATTATCATTACAAATAATCATTTAGTCTTGTTAAAATAGTTTGAAATGTGGAATGAGTTAATGTTGTTAATAAAGGGTATAAAATAAAGAGAAAATCAGTTAGACTATCAAAATACCTAAAAGAATTGAAAAATTATTTCCATTAAATAAATTACATAGAACCCATATAAGATCCATATTTAAAAAACTAACATCCAAATAATAATTAAAATTATTTGATAAAAATATTCCTTCAAAAAATCTAATAATATACAATAAAATTAATATAAATATCATGAAGGTTACTTGGAGAACAAGAGAATTTGAAAAACAAATCATTATTTAAATAAAAATCCTTCCCCTTAAAAATATCAAAATCATTTCTTCATTTATTAAATAATCCTTCTAGTTCATATAATTCAAAATTTTATATTAAAACTCATTAAAAAAATTGAAAATTTATGAATTCATTTTAGGGAATTATATTCATTATCACTCGTACTAGTCACCCATGGAATGGAAAATCCCATTTAGTTACTAAAAAAATATAATCTTTGGAGTCAAAATCATTACCCAATTCATTGTAGGGATATCTAAAAGGACCATGTATAATTATATATATTGATAAAGTACCATAAAATGAATAAACAATTTAAAAGCTTTCACTTTTCTCCATAAAACTAAAAAAACATACTTTTCAACATATAAGTGAAATCATTTCAACCTACCCATAAATGAAAGTTAAACATATAAGAAAGAGTGAAAAAAAAGTAATGATCATTTAGAATATAAATTCATGTAAAATATTTGAAATTATATTGATAAAAATTATTTTTGATTTAAAATTAGAAGTTTTGAAATAAAAACCCATTATCTTGTGTATCTTAAAAGAATTCAATCCTACCTAAAGATCACCTTACAACATTAAGGAATCTTATTTGAAATTGTTTACTGAAAATGGGTATTATTACTATTAAACAATTAATATGAATAGTTAAAATATGTAAAAATAACAACATATTTCTATAAAAATAATGGACTAAGTTCCCCTTTATAACAAGCTCAAATGGAACTTCTATAATTTAATACTTCGTGAGATTCAAAAATTATCAAATTACATGTAGGGATAGTTTGAATATACCTAACCACCCTTATCAAAATATTTATTTTAATAAAAAGATTATTATTTAATTAAACTTTTTTTCTTATAAAATATTCTTTAAGATTTTGTAATCCTTAAACTAAGCATAAATATAAACATAAAAAAGTTTTTGAATATCATGACTACTTAGGTTAGGGATTTAAAATTGACCAATTATAAACACCTTAAAATTATTTGTTTTTAAATATTATTTTTTCTTAATCCACGTTTTTATATGTAATCATATTCAGCACAATTATTTTCAAATTTTGAAGTCCATTCAGTTTGACTACACCCTCTTAGAATTTAAATCCATCCCTTTCGCAAATAAATTTTTATGGAAAATGATTTTTCTTTACTAATCTATAAATAAAACCCATGTTATATTATTTTAATTTATAAGGGAGAAAATAAATTATAGAGGCATAATATCTATAAGTTATGGACATTCAATATAATAAATAAATTTTCTATAAGTTGTAGTTTAGAAGTTAAAATATGAATACAAATGAAAGTTTTTGTGTTTCCAAAATATAATGTATTAGGAAGATAAAGTATTACCAAATAAGAATTATTGTAAGTGGTGGGGGATAAATTAAATAATATTTCAATAATTTCCAATGAATAAAAGATGAAGCTAAAGTAGAGGCACATTTATGAGAATTTAAAATAGAAATCATATCGTGGAATAGATGAGTTGTATGAATAAAATACTAATAAAATTTTATCATTTAGAGTTTATAATAATTAGAATTTATGGGAACAAACCATGAAATGATAAAAAGGGTCACATCATGAGGGGAATTGTAAAAAATATAAAAATTAAATTAAGTCTTACTGTATATATTGTAAATATCTTAGACAATGCATAAGATTTTTTAAAGATACGAAAATGTTAAAAATGAAAACACTTCATATGTTACATAATAAATTTGTATCGAGACATAATATCCAATAGAATACATAAATTTGTTAAAGGGAAAAAATTCAGGGGATATATAATATTTTTTTACACAAGCTAAATATTTATTAAAATGATTTAATATTAAAAAATTACACAATACATATGTTATTAAAAATCATGCCTGAGAAAATTTTAGAGGCACATGTGGAAATATATAAAATAATAATTTCTTAAAAATTCTATAAAAATAAAAAAACTTACATATTTTAAATATATTATATAAGAAAAAATAGTTAATAAGTTATGAAATTAAAATAAATGATTTAATATAATATCTAGAAACAATAAGTGAAATTGTATATATAGTAAAAAATTGGAAAGGTATTGGAATATTGTGATATGTAAAATTACTTTAGATCGAAAAATGGACATGTATTCATAGGGAAGAATATGTAAAATTATCGTGATGAAAAAACTAATTAATAAATTTTATTCATTATCAATCATGAAATTTGGTTGATAACATGTCCATTATTGAGATTATTATATACAAAGTGTCATATAATGTTACTAATAAATCAACCATTTTATGATATGAAATTTCTTTTTGTAATCATTTTGTTCATAGGAAATGTGAATTTTTACTCACATTGAAAAATTTATTGAATCAAAAATTTCTATTCATGAAATCCCACATGGATTTATGAAGATTTTGGCATGATAACTCCAAGGATTTTAGGTATGGTCATTTGAAATCAATCGTGAAGATTAAACCTGACTGAATTATACAGATAAAGTAGAATCATAATGAGTTAAATATTTTCATATCCTGCTAAACAAGTGAAAATTCATGATCCTGAAGAATAGTAAAATGAAATTTTAGCAAATATTTAGGCACACTATAATAGTAAAAAGTATAACATTGAATAAGTATGAATCTTTTCAAAAATCCTTACTTCTTAAAAGTTTATCACTTTAATAAATAATGTGGATTTATGCCATAAAAATAAAATAGAGGGTTCTAAAAAATAATTGAATCAGAAATATCGTTGATAAAAGGGTCATTCCATGTGTGAAGATCATCGAATTACCAAAAGGAAAAATATCCCCTATATATGAAAGTGTTGCTTTTATAACTTGGTGAATCAGTAAATGCAATGTGTAAAGGTTATTATCCTAGGAAGAAATAAATTTTAGAAATAAAAAATTAAATTATGATACATAAGGGTTAGATTTTCAATACGAAAGAGTCATTTAAATAATGAATTTCAAAAATTATGAATTAGAAAAAAGATATGTAAAGATACATTTAAACATATATAAGAGTAGGTTTCCTTGTAACACCCCAAAATTTTATGAGAAATATTATTTTCAATTTTATTGATGTCTTGTGTTTTACGCCACACCAAGATTATATTTCACAATATGAAACACCGTATTAGCTTATAGTATACGCAAACACTATTCTTGGCTTATGTTGCATGCATAAGCGACCTTCTTCGATGGCGTGTGTTGTACACAATGTCGGGTTTCACTAAACAATGATATATTGTCATGAACTAGCCGTTATGAATAGTACTAACAACATTTTTAATTTTATAACATTATCATTCATCTTACACATATCCTAGAACAAGGTATGAGAATAATATAAATTTTTGGGTGAAATACGTATTTTTTTAAAAATGATGTTTTGTCGCCTTTTGATGGCGCACCCACTTTAAATCTTGTTTTTTACACATTTATAAGTTAAATTTTACAAAAAAAAAACTTATTTATTTCAATAAGGATATAAAAATTTACTTTGGATAATTTTTTAATATTTTTATGTTAGCTTTCATATTTTGATGAATAGTAAAAATACGCTAATTTTTATTAAAAACAATTTTTTTCATCAAGATAATTTATATGGTTAAATTATAATATTGAATGGTTTTAAAGTTTAAATATAATATATTTTTACTATTTAATATAATTTAAGTCATTATAATTAATTTTACAATGAATTCATAGGTAAAAACATTTCAATCTTTTGCAATGTTTTAACTTTTAGAACTCGTTTTCTCAATAGTAGGATTAATTTTAAATTAAATAATGAAACTTCTATTTTTTGAATTTGAAAAAATTAATTCCATATTTGGAATCAGTAGGTTCAAATTATGTTAATAGGCTACTTTGTATTTTTAGGCATTATGAATAGTAACTACGGTAAATTTTATTTACCATAGTTAATGCTAAATCTAGTAATTAAGGGTAAATATAATATTATAAAATTACCCTAACACTTGTCTTAATATAATTGGATGATTTAATTTTTCCCTAAATCATACTTGGGTCAAAATGGAATCTATTGGAACCTACTTGGATGTGATTAAGACCTTTAATTTATTTTATTTAAATAAAGTGAAATATGTCTCACTCAAACTTTAATAATTAAATTATTTTTAATATAAGGTTATACATAATATATATTAAATTATAAATCATCATTTAAAATATAAAATATTTTCTTTTTCATGGTAATTTATTTTTAATTTTTATGAAATATTTAATTAAATAAATAGCTTATACATTAATGATGCAGATATTATTTATTTAGTGAAAAATCAATAATGTAGTTTTTATTGAAATAATAATACCCATAATAGGCCCAAACACCAGACAAAAACTTATTGGTCATGTATATATAAACCATAATTATCCAATGGTAAAATTGTGGACCATTTGGAGCCTTATAAAAGTGATTATGACACTAATATTATTTTATTTTAAATAATGTCAAAGTTGTCACCTTCATAATTTAATCAATATAACAATTTAAATGTTGTGATTTTAAGATGAAAAATTATAGTAAAAGTATTTTTATGTAATATATTAGATTTATATTTATCATTTTATTTGGTATTTAATTTTTATGAAACAGATAAGTATATTAAATAATTATACAAAAATGTTGTTGTAATTATTTTATTATGAGAAATATCAAATAAATGATTTTAAAAGTATTAAAATAAATATTATATGAACTAATTAATGTTCTCCACGAATTTTATAGCTGAATATGTCTTGTTAGGGATCTATTAAAAAGTTTTCTTTTGAAAATATATTCCGTGTGAATTTTATTTAAATTCAAATAAATGAATTGTGTCAAAATTGACACTATTGATATTTTATGAAAATAATATATTATTAAATTGTTTAAAAATCACAAAAATATTTAAGATTTAAAATTTTTAATTTATATGGTCTAAAATGTCATAAAGTATCAAATTATGTACAATTAATAACACATAAGTAAGTATTTATGACCATTTAAAATTTATAACATTATTACCACAAATAAAATTAAATAGATTAAATAAGGATAAATAAAAATGTTAAGGTTTACAATAAAATCAAAACATATCTAAATTTGATTTGTTGATGAGATTACAACACTATATAATCTCATATCCGAATTTGAGTCACTTTGAAAGTTTTTATGTGGGGTTTGAGTTTATTATAAATTAATATTTTTTGGGATTCCAAAAGTGCCCCTCTTCTCTCCTATATAAGGGCACCGTCTTCCCTCTCTCCCTCACACCATTTTTAGCATTCAGGCTTGGCCAAACCCTACCCATTTCTCTTCTCAACTTCCCTATTCACATTCTAGAGATGCTGGTTTTCTCAAAAGACCAGCTCTAGTCCCTTAAGAGGATTTTTAACGGAGGTGCGTTGAAGAAGAGGACTCTTAGACACATACAGAAGAAAAGGGACATAAGGTAAGGGATAATTTTGCAATGTCATTTTATCTGAGATTGTTTATAGGTAAGTATTTACTGAGGTTATATTTATCATCCATGTCCATTTTCTAAAAAAATGTTTTCATAAAGTGTTTATTATTCTTCCATGTATGTTTAAAGTCATGTTTACCCTTTTTTGACTTTTACTATGTAGTATAGATGGAATCTTTATTTTGTTTACCATACGAGTTACTTTTTGACTTTCTGGAAAAAAGTACAAGGAGAATGTTTTTTTAACTTATACGGAGTGAATGGATTTTTACGTTTTCAAAATGCCTTAGTTTTATAAAGCTTCCTCTAAATGATTTCATGATTATTTTCAACAAAATACATTTCTTTTAAAATTACATGGAATTTTGTGAAAAGAAAATGATTTCGAAGAAGAAGTGATATTTTCCTCAAGAATTTATTTCAAGTGTTTTATCAAAACTCTTTATCATCTAAGATGACATTATTTAGAATGATTATGTTTCAAGTATAATGTCTCTATTTTTTACATGGTTTGATTATTCTTATGATAAAATGATATCCATTTGTTCTATATGGATTATGTTATGATGGGATGATGTTTATGAAACCCATTTTATTATTTTTGTTACGATGAATGATTTATGATTTTTTTGTGGCACATGTACAAATGATTTCAAGATGAGATGGGTGGTTCCTATATCTCCCTCAAATGAATTGGATAAAGATTTATATCTCATGAGATAGACATGGCTGGAATGGAAAGTAAAATCTGGTTCAGTAATACAGGGCTGGAATGGCTTGTAAACCCGGTTCAGTAATGGAATTTTTCCACTATAATGGTCTTGGAAGCAAAGCCTTGGCTACTATGGAAATCATAACATGTTCTTAATGGTTTTACACAATTACATGTTTTATTCCCATGATATTTTATTATGAATAATGTTTCTTTCTGATCTATACCATATGTACTTCCAAGATTTATGTCATTACCCATGTTTTATTTTCATGTTTTTACATTAAAATGTTTATGGATTTTTTGATGTTCTCTATGTTTTCCCTTACTGAGCATTTGAGCTCACCCTTTTTATGTTCTCTTTTCCCTAGGACATAAATAAAGGTTTTAGGTAAGGAAAAAAATGTGAATAACTTTATGGGAGATGTTGAAGATATATCACCATGATTAGAGGATTATGTTCTAAGTTTCCAAAGATACTAAACTATTATGGTCCTTTTGAGTCTGTTTTTATTATTTATTAAATATTCTGAAAAAGTAATTTAATGTCCATGTACGTCAAGATTGGGCCTCTATAGTTGGTATCAGAGTAAAGGTTTAATTAACCTTTGGAAACTAGGATGCGAAAACTTTAGTGAGATCCCTAGAGATATTTCTAAGGTATGTCTAACGATGTATCTAAGGTTTAGTATAACTATAGGTTACAATCCTAGAATTATGATAATTATCATGAATAACCTAGGATGAAACCTAAGATGTTAGATATTGAAAGTAATCTCCTTGATTATGTTGTTTTCTTTGTGTGATTTTTTCCTCTCACACTATTCTTTTTGGGTTTTATAAAATGGCTGGAAACCGGAAGATTCATGTTAATGGAGAATATGATGGACTATGAAATGATTTTCTTCATGATAAAGAAAATTAAATGGTATTTGGAAGGAAAAACATCGTTATTATACCTAATCAGTAATCTCATAATATGATCAATAATCTCAACATTGGTAAGTTTCCGGACTCAGTTAATAAGAGAAAGAAGGAGTTTCATGATGATTATAGAGGAAAGAAAGTTCACTTTTCCTCATATAAATCATGTGGGAAGAGATATCAAGGAGAATGTTTTATAAAGGAACTGGAATATGTTTTGGGTGTGTAAAAGAGGGACACAAAGCCAGTAATTGCAAAGAAAAGTGTCTGGTTAACACTATAGACAAGGATAATGGTATTGCTAAGACATCAAAAACAGTTAAATTTTTTAAATGTGGAATGTACAGGAATTATGGAAACCAATTCCCTAAGGGAAAATCTCGTGAAGAGAATTAGCATAGTCGTATGGGTAGTATTTATGTTGATGATGATGAAAAGACTAAAAATGATATATGATATGAAAGAAGTGTTGAGGAATAAAATGATGAAGCACGGTTGATGATTTAAGAAGGTAGTGGAATGATTTTATGTTTATCAAGAGTAATGTTGTATAGGTAATTTAATGGTATTATGGAATAAAGAAACATCTAAGTATTGTTACACTATTGATTTTCTTAAATTATTTGAAAGTATAAGTTTAATGGTACCAGTAACCATGAAAGGTTATTCAGATATTTTTTTTAAAGCAGATGATATGCGCATAATGAAGGGATAAGGAGAAAATAATATGTTGGATATTATTAATGAGCTCATGATTGATATAAGGACAAAGTGATATCATGGTTTTAGTATATAGTATATTTTGGATTTTGGTATGTGGAAAGACATAACTTTTGACATCATTCATGTTTTCACTAAGGTTCTATGGTAATTCATGTTTCAAGAATACATGATTAAGGTATTCACATTTTTCAAATGTGACCAACAAGATATATGTTATGATATATGGGGTATAAATGATGGTATTCACAAGCTTGTTATATGAAATTTCTAGTAATCATTTTATTTATACTATGAGTTTAGACATAAGTATTTTTGATAAGACTAAAGGTTGGGATGGATTATGTTATACATTAGATAATATTATATAAATCTAGAACTTTTCTTTTGATATTATTTCTTAAATTTTATAATAGTATAGTTTTAGAAAAATGATAACCTATAGGACGGATGATAACCCATCACGTCAGAAAAGGTTGCTGGAATCGAACCCACAACCAAAGTGTGGCAGACCTTTATCACCTACCACTGGCCTACAGGAAGTCCCGTTTTAGTAGAAATTAGTTTTATTTTATTATAAAAATATGATAGATAAAGTATAAGTCCATTTTTGGGATCATATACGTTTAATCTCACCATATATGGACTTATGTATATTTAATAACTTTTGATAACTTTTTGGTTCAGGAAGATGGAATAAACTATCATTCTATCCCATGATCTTCTAACATTTCAAGAAGGAAAAATTCAACTTCATTTCTTTAAATAAGAGATGAAGTGGAAATTGTTCATGGAATGACCAACGATGATATTACACTGAAATCATGTAAGTATTTATCCTTATGAAAAAATTCATCAAATTTGGGGAAATGATCATGAAAACCAAAAATGATGTCCTAGTAACCTCATATCTGATGAATCAGATGGTACCTTAGATCATCACAAATTTATGGATTTGTGATTGTTGTCTTTTTTATAGAAATTTTCTCTACCACTCTCCATCGGAACTTGATGGTTAGATTTCTCTTCCATATCCATATTTTCACCTATGTTCTCTTATGTGGAAACCCATTGATGAGCTAATTTTGGTAACCGTTACGCTTCATACTTTAGTTTTTAAAATTAATTTTTATTATTCCTTTTTATGATGCAGGTTTCTATGAAAGAAACTTTCAAGTATAAAACCATTTATAACCCCGAAACATTTCGAGGGTGAAATTCATTTTAAGGGGGGGCAGAATGTAACACCCCAAAATTTTATGAGAAAGATTCTTTTTAATTTTCTTGATGTATTATGTTGTATGTGACACCAAGATTATATTGCTCTACACGCACCACTGTATTAGCTTATATTATACACAAACACTATTCTTGGCTTGTGTTGCACGCAAGAGCGACCTTCCTCAATAGAGTGTATTGTACAAAATACCAGGTTTCATAAACAATGATATATTATAATGAAAAAGATATTATGAATAGTATTAATAACATTTTGAATTTTATAACATTATCATTCATCTTACACATTTCATAGAACATGTTATGAGAACAAAATAAATTTTTAGGTAGAATACGTATTTTTCAAAAAATGATGTTTTACCACCTTTTGACGGGGACCCACTTTAAATATTGTTTTTGACATGTTTATAAGTTCAATTTTACGAAATAAACTTATTTATTTCAATAAGGATATAAAAATTTACTTTGGATAATTTTTTTAATATTTTTCTGTTAACTTTCATATTTTGATGAATATTAAAAATACGCTAAATTTTAATTAAAAACAAATTTTTTCATCAAGAAAATATATATGGTTAAATTATAAAATTGAATGGTTTTAAAGTATAAATATAATATATTTTTAACATTTAATATAATGTAAGTAATTATCATTAATTTTACATTGAATTCATAGTTAAAAACATTTCAATCTTTTGCAACGTTTTAACTTTTAAAAACCGTTTTCTCAACAGCGTGATTAATTTTAAATTAAATACTACAACTTCTATGATTTGAATTTAGAAAAATGGATTCCATATTTGTAATCAGTTGGTCCAAATTATGTTAATAGACTACTTTTTATTTTTAGGAATTATGAATAGTAACAGTGGTAAATTTTATTTACCTTAGTTAAAGGTAAATCGGGTAATTAATGGTAAATATAATATTATAAAATTACCCTAACACTTGTCTTAATATAATCGGATAATTATATTTTTCCCAAAATCATACATGGGTCTAAATGGAATCTATTAGAACCCATTGGATGTGATTAAGACCTTTAATTTATTTTATTTAAAGAAAGTGAAATATGTCTCACTCAAACTTTAATAATTAAAGTATTTTTAATACAAGGTTATAAAGAATATAAATTCAATTATAAATACTCATTTTAAATCTAAAATGTTTTTATTTGTCATGGTAATTTATTTTTAATTTTTCATAAATATTTAATTACCTAAATATCTTATACATTAATGATGAAGAAATTTTTTATTTAGTGAAAAATTAATAATATAGTTTTTATTCAAATAATAATACCCATAAAAGGCCCGAAAACCTGACCAAAACTTATTTTCCGTGTGTATCTAAACCATAATCATCCAATGGTAGAATTTTTTACCATTTGGATCCTTATAAAATCTATTATGATTCTTATATTATTTTATTTTAAATAATGTCAAAGTTGTCACCTTCATAATTTAATAAATATAACAATTTAAATGTTGTGATTTTAAGAAGATGAATTAGAGTAAAAATATTCTTATGAAATATATTAGATTAATATTTATCATAGTATTTTATTTTTATTTTTTATTAAATAAATAAGTATATTAAATAATTATAAAAAAATGTTGTAGTAATTATTTTATTAAGAGAAATATCAAATAAATGATTTTAAAAGTATTAAAATAAATATTATATGGACTAATTAATGTGCTCCACGAATTTTATATCATACTATGGCTTGATAGTGATATATTAAATTGTTTTCCTCAAAAATATATTCTGTGTGAATTTTATTTAAATTCAAATAAATGTATTGTGTCAAAATTGACACTATTGATATTTTATGAAAATAACATATTATTAAATTTTTTAAAAATCACAAAAATAATTACAAATTGAAAATTTAAATTTTACGGTCTACCATGTAATAAAGTATCAAATTATCAAAAATTAATAACACATAAGTAAGTATGTATAACTATTTAAAATTTATAACATTATTACCAATAATAAAATTAAATATACTAAATAAAGGTAAATCAAAATGATAAGTTTTAAAATAAAATCAAAACATGTCTAGATTTGATTGGTTGATGTGATTACAACCCTATATTATCTCATATCAGAATTTGAGTCACTTTAAAAGTTTTTATGTGGGATTTTATTTTATTATAATTTAATATTTTTGAGGATTCCAAAAGTACCCCTCTTCTCTCCTATATAAGGGAACCTTTTTCCCTCTCCTCCTCACACCATTTTGAGCCTTCAATCTCGGCCCACCCATGCCAATTTCTCTTTTCAACTTCCCTAGTCACATTCTGGAGGTGTTGTTCTTCTCAAAAGACCAACTTTAGTCCCCAAAGAGGAAGTTTAAAGGAGGTGCGTCGAAGAAGAATACGGAAGAAATTGGGCATAAGGCAAGGGATAATTTTGTAATCTCATTTTTACCTGATATTTCTTATACGTAAGTATTTAATGGGGTAATACTTTTCATCCATGTCCGTGGTTTATAAAAATGTTTTAATAAAGTGTTTACTATTCTTCCATGAATGTTTAAAGTCATCTTTACCCCTTTTTGAATTTTACTTTGTAGTATGGATGGAATATTTGTTTTGTTTACCATACGAGTTACTTTTTGACTTTCTAGAAAACGTATAAGGAGAATATTTTTTTAACTTATACGGCGTGAATGTATTTTTACAGTTTCATAATGATTTAGTTTCATGAAGCTTCCTCTACATGATTTCATGATTATTTTAAACAAAATTCTTTTCTTTTAAAATTACATGGCATTTTGTGAAAAGAAAGGATATTTTCCTCAAGAATTAATTTCAAGTGTTTTATCAAAACTATTTCCCATCTAAGATGAAATTATTTAGTATGATTATGTTTTAAGTATAATGTCTCTATTATTTACATGGTTTGATTTTTCTTATGATGAAATGATATCCATTTGTTCTATATAGATTATGTTATGATGGGATGATGTTTATGAAACCCATTTTATTCTTTGGGTTATGATGAATGATTTATGATTGTTTTTGGAACACGTAATAATGATTTAAATATGATATGGGTGGGACCTATATCTCCCTCCAATTCTTGGGTAAAGATTTATATCTCATGGGATAGACATATCTGGAATGGTAAGTAAAATCTGGTTTAATAATACTGGGCTGGAACGACTGGAAAACCTGGTTCAGTAATAGACTTTGTCCACTATGATGAGCTTGGTAGCAATGTCTTGGATACTATGGAAATAATACCATGTGCTTAATGATTTGATATAATTACATGTTTTATTCCCATGATATTTTATCATGATTAATGTTCTTTTCTGATTTATGCCTTACGTACTGCCAAGATTTATGTCATTACTCATATTTTATGTTCATGTTTTTACATTCAAATTTTTATGGATTGTTTGATGTTCTCCATGTTTACCCTTACTGAGAATTTGAGCTCACCCATTTTATGTTTTCTTTTTCCCAGGATATAAATAAAGGTTTTAGGTAAGGAAAAAAGGGGAATAACTTTATGGGAGATGTTGAAGATCTTTCACCATGATTAGAAGATTTTGTTCCAAGTTTCCAAAGACAGTAAACTATTATGGTCCTTGGGTATCTATTTTTGTTATGTATTAATTATTCTGCAAAAGTAATGTAATGTCCATGTACATCATGCTTGGGCGTCTACATTCCTAGCATGTAAGGGTCATAAATTAGGAAGGCATGTAATCATTATGATACATAAGATAAGAACTAAGAGGTACAACATATGTAAAGGATTATGAATTATTTAAGATTTCCAAACTTCCAAAATAAAAATATTTCAATTGTATAAGGTTTCACTCCTTTATCGAAAATTTATTACAAAATAGTTTCTAGTAAAATTGTGTACTTTTAAAAATTTTATTAAACATCAAAATTATTTAAATTATGAGTATAAACTTGTAAACAAAACTAAATTTACTTGATTAAAAATTATATATATATATATATATAAATAACACTTTTATAAAAAAACTTCAATTTAAAGAATATATTTTAAATAAAAACTCATAATCAATATAATAAAATTATTCCAAAAAGTATCATAATAATAAAAAAATATAAACAATTATCCATTTATAAAATATATTTTAATTTAAGAATCTAAAATTTTAAATTTATTTAACATTTAAATAAAAAATATTTTTTATAATAATTTTAAATAAGTAATGATTATATATTAATAAATATTCCTAAAATAAATATAAATTCATTACATGGATATTACGATAAATATAAAAAATATTATTTATTATTTAAAAAATACTTAGGTTGTAACCTTCTCTCCCCCTTCGTAAAATTTCATCCTTTCTATTTAAACTCTTGAAGAATAGACAAAAATATTGCACCTCCTTCACTCTTAAAAGTCATATAATTTTTTCTTAATCTGTATTTATTGTCTTACTTTTTAGTACTTATTTACTATAATAAATAATAATATTCTATAATTATATATCTAATAATTTTTCCGAAATTACAAAAATACAATCTAATTATTATTAAAATAATTCATCCCTTTACTATAATCCCCAATTTCTATTATAGCATTATTCATGATATGAAAGGCATTATGGAGTCTTACAATACATTAAATCTTTTTCAAGATCATACACTTATATTATCCAAATAAATTTGGTACAATTATGACTAAATCAGTGGAATAAATGATGTTATTTTAGAAAAGTGGTATTTCAGAGATATATTTTTAAAATATATCAATTATCTTTTTTATAAAATATATTATTATAATAGGATTATAAATTTCAAAATAACACTTCTTCAAAATATATAATAAATTAAGAAACAAAGTCTTAAAACTAAATACAAATAGGCAACTCAAAATTCACCTTTAACTGTTGTATCTTTAAATTCATAAACTTCTTAATACTAATTTGGAAAATTAAAAAAATTATAAATCCCTTCATGATACTTTCTTTGTCAAGAGGGAGATAAAAATTGATACTAAAAAAAATTTCGTACACAATCTGAGACCCATGGGAATTTTAACGTATATAAGAGGTTTTTTATATTTCATATAACTATTGAAATCACTTCAGCATGAAATTATACTAAAAATTTCAGGTAAATTATCTTGGAGGGATATTAATGTTAGGAAATATTTTCTTCCTTTCATCTTTTTAACTAATCATTAATATATTGGTACAACATAACATTATTCCAATTTTTAACTAAAAAATTATGACAAGGTCAATTACTACTTAAATATATTAATCATAAATTTTATAAACCTTTTCTCTATTTTGTAAACTTTTATATAAATTTTTTTACCATATACTAAATACAAAAAAGTTTAATAAAGATAATTACCTAAGAAAATCATAATGAACCATCATGTGAAAAAAATTAAAACAATAACAGCCCGAGTTCAACATTAGTTACTTTACTAACTTCTCATCATCAAACCCATAAAAACAACTAACACCTAGATATTAATTAATATTTTAATTTCCAAATTTCAAAACAAAAAATCATGAAAACATGGATGAAATTATCTCTAAAAAATAATCTTACCCATCAAACAAACAAAATTTGATCCTAAAATATAACAAAAATATTCTATACTATTATCTAAACCTAAAATATTTTATTTGTTTCCAAAAATAAATATAATCACCATAACATAATAGCATAATAAAATTATATATACTTCTAGAAAATTTAAATCATTCATTCTCCCTAATATAATATCCATTTTAGAGATATAAAATCAGTTACTATCTAATAATTTTCTATTTATTCCTTAATCATGTAATGTTCTAAAAAATATAGCAGACTTATTTGAAATTAAATTTAATCCCTTGTCACTAAATAAATTTTCAATACCCATGGTTTCTCAAACTATATTCTCAAAATAAAATAACCCTCTATTCAAAATAACCATAATAACCTCAATATTAAATCACATACCACCCCTAAAATTCGTCTATATGTTTCAACTTATGATTAAATAATTATAATAAATATATTCTAAAATAACCTTTATTGAAAATATCATACTAAAACAAAGTTTGTTATACATATAAATAATTTATTATTCCTAAAACACAATAAACATCTCCCAAAATGTCATAAATAACCTTCTAATCTAGTCATATAAGACCAAACAGTTGTATCTAAGACATTGGATATGTGGTCACCCTTAAACTTATTAACCCATATGGAACCTAAATCTCTTAAATGATCCTAAAATTATTATATTATAACCTATAAAGTTATATATAAGAACTATAAAAACCTAAACACAACCATCCTAAAATTATTGTATTTATATAAAATATTATAGTACATAAATATTGAAGACTTTTTGAGATTATAGTTTTAGAAAATTATGAAAAACCTTACATAAAAAACATATACCATTCCACCAAAATGAACATTTTCTCCTTTAAATAAGACACTTAAAATGATTTACTTACATTATTCAATGCTAAATCAACTTAATTAGAAAATATAAATCATAATCATTTATACTCATAATCTAAGCCTATAACAATCATTTGAAAACATCAGATGAGCACATAAATCTCAGTATGTCAAATAAATGTAATAAAAAACCCATTGGGCTATCCAAATACTTTAAAACACTTTAAAACACACATTATAAAATGAAAATAGAGATCATATAGAAAATATCTACCAAAAACATATTTCTAAACATGATATATACTAATTTCCATAAAATTTTCCATAGGAAATATCATAGGAAAGCAGAAAAGAAATAAAAAAATCATGAATGTTCCTTGGAAAACCTAAGAATTAGTGAGAAGGTAATTTCATGAAGTAAAAAAAAATTACTTTCAAAAGGTAAAAAAATACATCACTCACAAAATCTATCCTATATTTAATAGAATTCAATTATTTTAATTAATAATTATTTCGTGTATAGAGAAACCATGAGGGTTTTTTGGGGATGCACATTCATTATCACTCTTATAGATAGCCCTTATAATGGAATATAAAATTTAGTTACTTTTATAATATCATCACTAAATACAAAATAATTACTTAAAGTATTATAGGGAAAAATATTAGGTCCATCTATCTCCAATGATAATTCCAAAGTATCTCAAAATGAATAAAAAATATAAGTTCATTCACTTTTAACAAAAAAAATCATATAAATAACTTTCCAACTAAAAATAAAAACCTTTTAAAATAACCCATAAAAGAAATTTAATTTTAAAAGAATGTTTTAATCATTAGTAAATATAATTGAAAAGATAAATTCTAGGGAAATACAATAAATATTATTGAAGAAAAATACTTTAACACCAAATAGTATATGTTTTATTGGAAAACAACCCCCTATATTGAGTCTCTTAGCGGAATTGATCACTCCCATAGGATGACCATAAAACTGTAAGGACGACTCCTTGAAACAAAAAACTAATGGATCAGTATTAATACCATTAAAAAAGTAATATTATTACATGTTCTATAGAAAACCAATTTCTAAATTTCTGCAAAAAGTATGGAGAATGTTTTCTTTCATAGAAATACTTCAATAGAATGTATGTAATTAAATATAGAATGAAATTTAAAATTATTAATTTTTATGTAGGGTAAATTCACAGATCCCTATCATCCCTCATCACAATATATCCTTTAGACTATAAGTTATACTCTAATTTAACATTTCATTTATTCTATTTTATAAATTATTCCATTAAGATCTCATAATCATCAACATGACTATAAACATCATCATGAAACAACTTCATGTTAGGTTATAAATTTTAAATGGATTGCTGATAAATAGATTCACATTAATTTTTTTCTAATATAAAAATTTTTAATACTCATTTTGAATCATAATCTTATACATTGTCATTCTTATCTTACATTAAAATCCTTTCAGTTAGACAATACCCCCTTAGAATTCCAGACCATCCCCTTCTCTACATATTTTGTTTGATCTTAAATTTTTTTTATTTATATATAGACATAAAAATATCTAAGGTGATTAAAATTTATATGGGTAAAGTTAAATTCATGATGAAAAATATAAAGAAGTGTTCTACATTGAATATAACCTAGAATTTGACTATAAGTTATAGTATAGAAGTTATAAATTGAATAATATATTTAATATATTATGTATCCATAAGTTAATGTATTTAACAGATAAATTATAGATTACAAGAAGTTGATATATGATTGGAAGCTGATTGATCCGAACTATGAAGAATTCTATAAGAACTCAAGTTTAATCTTGGTTAGAGGTAGGTTTAGAAGCACTGATGATCTTAAGCACATAGTGGAATAGATGAGATGTGTGTGTGAAATACTAATAAAGTACTAGATATGACCTCCAAATATGATTATAAATTATAGGATCAAACCACAAGGTGATTATAAGTGTTTTTTTGGGATTGAAATTCCCAAAAATTTAGAAAATTTATGAAAGATCCCCAAATATATAAACTTTTTATAGCCCAATGTGTAAGATATTTTAATGATTTAGAAATATAGAGAAGAAAAACTCATCAGAGGATAAGTAATAAATTTTAATATATTTTTAATAACATCAATAATATTAAAATATAGAAAATGGAAGAACACTAACAAGATATATAAAATTTTATATTAAACCTTGTCGAGTAATTATGAAATGAGTTAAATAGAAAAAAATACAATAAGTAAGTTTTTTAGAAGCATGCATAAGAAATTTTCAAAGGATTGTATAGAAATATGAAAAAGTATAATATATTACATTATCTATAAAAACATAAATTACATATATATCACTGATATATTTTATAATACTCTCTAGTTAATAATTTATGGAACTCCTTGAATTAGTAGAATACAATATCACTATATTGTTAGAGTAAAGGTCCCTAGACTGGATAATATGAAAAGGTATGGAATCACTATCATATATAAAATTAATTCATACAGAAAATGGTAAATTATTCACATGAGAGTATATATAAAAGAAAATATAGGATGAAACTAATTTATAAAGGTTACTCATTATGAATCATAAAATATGATTGATAAACTTCATATCTATGGGTTACAATATACAATATATCATATAAAATAACTAATAAATTTACCATGTTGTGATATGAAATTCCAAATTAAAATAATATTATTCATGGGAAATTTGAAAGTTTACTCATTTTGAAAACAATATTTTTCTGCAAAGTTCACCATATGAAATCCCACATCGATTTATAAAGATGTTGGTGTTATAATTCCAAGAATTTCAATTTTTAACATTTGAAATAATCTATAAATATTAAATTTGAAAGAATTTTATATAGGGGTAAAATAATATTGAGTTCAATACTATTGTATCCCTCTTTAAAATAAAAATATTAAGATCATGGAGAAGGGTAAATATAAATTTTAGCAAAGGATTATGAACACTATGATATTTAAAAGTAAAACACTAGATTTGTTGTAGCCTTTTTAAAAATCCTTGCCGCCTAAAATTTCAACACTTTACCAAATAAGGTGATGTCTCCTAGAAAACGTACTAGAGAGGGTTTTAAAAAAATACAAAAATAAAGCACAACATGAATATAGTGTTTATTTCATGGGTTAAGATCACATAAAATCCCAAACAAAAAATACCCCTTTATATATAAGAGTCACATTTAAGACTAGAGGAATTAGAAAATAAAATTTCTAAAGTTTACCTATACCTAAAACAACAAAATTTGGAACATTAAAGAATCATATTATGATATGTTCGTGTCATCTATTTAATATATAAGAATAATATTAATAGAATATCTATAAAAGTATGGATATGTACTTTCATAGATAAAGATAAAATTAAAAATATGTAGGTGTATGTTTATCAATACATAAGGGTATTCTATTAGGAGTTCATGGGATCCTAGTGATATATTAGATAAAAACAAATAGGTACAACATATATATGGGTGCATGACATAAAAAAATTCAAAATAAAAAATATTAATATTTCTCTTATATACCTAAGGGTTTGATTCCTTATCGAAAATTTGGTATGTAAGAGTTTCTTGTAAGATTATATACTTAATAAAAATTTCATTAACATAAAATATAAAGAAATTATGAAAATATATTTCCAAATAAAAACCAATTTACCAGATTAAGATTCCTTTATATCTAAATAAAACTTTGATTAAAATAAATTATCAATTTCAAAAAAATCAAATAACAATCATATCCACTATGATAAAAGTGTTCGAAATGTTATCATAATAATAAATAACTAAACAGATTTATCATTTTATAAAAATTTATAATAATATAATAATTTATTAAAATATAAATACATTTTAACTTTACATAAATCATCTTTTCTATAATAATTTTATTTATATAATGAGTATATAATAATAAATATTTCCTCAATAAATATAAATTCATTACAAGGATGTTATAATAAAAATAAAAATAGTATATTATTTAAAAATACATGGGTTGTTACATATTCCAATATCCATGAGACTAATATATTTTCTTGTATTCCTCCATGTTTAGTATAGAAAACTCAACCAGGAATATCAAATTCTACACTCACACTGAGGAATATTCAAGAACTCTATCAATGAATACAGTGTATTTACTAGGTAGCTATAGCCACTCTTATAGGTTTGAGATCTCCTATATATTAGGAATAAAATTTACAATAATTAATTACATTAAAATACGATTTTTTTCCCATGTAATTCATCTATAAAATACATGGATCTTTTTAATTAGGGAATAGAAAATATCATTGGGTATTGACATTTAGTATGAAGTTTCGGTGGGAATAATTCTATAATATTTCTTTCTAAATTCATTCTCTTATTCCCATAGAGTATCCTTTTCCTGGTTCACTATTCCTTGATGAACATAGCATACATGAAATTCTATTTTATCTCTTCAAGGATAGGTATTTTGATTTCTAAATTTTTGAACGTGACTAGAATTTATTCCACATTAAACTTCTAGAATTGTACCATTCTTGAGGGAAATGGAATTGAAATTTTTTATTTTTTTCCTTTTATTAGTTCTTATGATTATTTCTTTAAGTTTATTTTTATATTTTTATATCTCTTATAGTATGTTATAATAGCAAAATTAGAATATTACATAACTATTTTTTTTGGATTGGTTATCTTTTCCATTTTTTTATTATCAATCTCACATTACTATATGGATTTGAAAATTTTTGGGTGATTAGTTCTCAAATATTTTTAGTCATTAATTAAACTAGATTTCTTATTTATTTTTCAATTAATTTATATCTCTCTTCAACTCTTTCATGATTGTATCTTGTGAGTTCTATATTTTTCGGTGAGATATAATATGTTATTTTTCATGAAATTTATTCTATTGAACGTGTGTTGAATGAAATTATTAGTTGTATGTTTTATTTAATTTTTTTTGGAATGGTGGAGGCTAGTACAATTACTCATTGTATAGTGGTCTGGATTTATTTTTTTTATTTAAAAACCCACACTACTTTAGTGCATTTTATCTCCATCAAATGTTCGGTTATTGAAATAGACAATGTTTAATATAATTGATAAAATTTAGGTTTAATTTATATTACCATATTCTTTAGTAAAGTAATTCAATGAATTAAAAATACATCACACATTTAATAGTGTGAGTTGACCATTTTATTTCTTAAGGGACATCGACCAATCCAAAGTGTCTAGTTACTCAGGATTGGATTCAACTAAATATGAATCACAAAATCTTAACACATTCACTCCTCTTATAATAGTACTTGTTACAATAATCTATTATGAGTTTTTATATATCTTCTAAATATTTTCATTTGCCTTATTTGATGACTTTTTAGTCAATTCTTCTCCAGATGATGGATCCCACAGAGTCTCATCACTATCAAGTAGTTTTATATAGAAGAAAACTAACAAGTATATTTCTCTTTTTATTGAGGCAGACACATTACATATATCTTCTTAAATATTTCCCAAAAATCATAAAAGGTATCACTTGATTCTTTTTTTCTGTGATAAATCTCTTATCCCATGGTAGTGATCTTTGTTATTAGAAAAAAAACCTTTATATAAAACTCTTATAAAGGTATTCTATATCATTTATTTTTATAGTTTATAGGTTACATAGCCATTCCTTATCCACTTCTTCAAGTGAAAAGAAGAATATTATCCATTATACTTGTTCCTCAGACATTTATTTCAACATCATTGTTTCAAGAACTTTGTTGAATTCATCAGTCACATTCTTCGAAAAGTGTCTTATAATACCCTTAAAATTTGGAAATAATTAGACAAAACTCATTTTCAGTTCAACATCATATTGTAATTTATTAAAAACAATTTTCATATTTTGATTTATAAAATAATATTAACAAATATCTATAAGTTCTTGTATAGTATTTCCATCCAATATATTATATTTATTCTAAACATATAAACTTTTACCTGATTCAATCAATGTTATGTTTCCAAAACCCGTTTAAAGAATATATATGGTTCATAGTTATATCAATATAAATAAAAAAGTTATCTTAATATCCATATCAATAGTTACAAGTAGATTTGTATGAGATTTTTTTATTAAAATTATATAGTTATGTTTTATGAATTTCTTATTCCCTACTTGGAAAAAGGGGAAAATAATATAATTTTTATGGTTGTGAAAAAATATATTAAAAACCTAAAGTTATAATTTATTATAGCAGATTTAAAATTATTTCTCCAAAGAAGGTTGAAAATTAATGTTGTACTAATTAGTAAAATGGGTTTTTTTTATTTTTTTGGTTTAAGATAACAATGATTAGTTTGAAAAATGTTTTGATTCATATGAAATAAATTTAATGAATTGTTAGGTTTTTAGAATGCTAATTTTTATTCTATTCTAGTCTTAAAATGATTAAACAATCATCTATTTAGTTAATCAATGGAGGAATTGATAATTTCTTCTCTCTTGTTAAGGTTTTATAGTGAGTGTGATTTTCAAACTAGTAATGGTTGATGCTGATTGATCCTCCATCCAATGTGCATAAGAAGTATCAAAAAATATCCTTAATATCTAAACATTGAGATATCCATAAATTACTCAAGAAACTCCCAATTGGGGGATGGACCTAACAAGAAATCCAATTAGATCCCCTAACTTACACTCACATATCAACAATCTATAGATACTTCACCCATTAACCATTCCCATTCCATAATATATATATGTAAGATCAATTGGAGGGAGGAAATAATTTATCAGCTAAATAAAGAAGTATTTTAGAGAAAAACACCAAAACAAAATCACATCAAATTAAATATGCAAACTCTTAAAACTAAGATCAAATATTACAAAAATAATTATTTATTAATATTCAAAATCAAGAAAAAACAAAAGGTTCTCCTCCCCATTGTCCGAAACACTAAAAGCATTTTATCCCTCCATGAAAGATGTTATAGTCAAGTATGTATGAATAATAGTATAAAAATATAGAAATAATAATCAATTACCAGAACTAATTATCATCATAGACTCAATATTAATAAATATATTCTTCCATTATTTGTTAAACTCTAGGATAGTTACACATGTTACATGTTTTGTGAGATCTCCTACACATGTATTTGAATAATTTATATAAGGTTTCTGGTTAGCCAAAAATATACACTTGAATGTTCCCTTTCCAGAATCAGAAGACACCTTTCCTATGAGATTCATTATTTCTTGATTCGGCCAAGAATTCACATGTAAAGATCATATCTTGATCTTCTTGGCCTGCTCAAGATTCATATAGACTCAAGATGATCTTCATGACTATAGTTTTCCTTGAGTATAAATTATCACATTAAAATCCATTATACTAGTTTAGTAAAGGAAATGGTCTTAAATATCATGGGATACATCCATATGTACAAGAGAAAAATTCCTCTAAGTATAAAACCATTCATTACATCACATTCTTGGTAATTTCTCAATTACAAAAAATAAAAAACCTTATAAAATTTTTAGAAAATATTATGTGTTATATATGAAATGCTATATATTTATAATTAATCTTAGAAAAGACTATATATACCCAAAAATATATTATGTTTGGGAATAAAGATCATACGTATCACAAAATATATCTTATGTATCCTACGGTGTTCTTGAGGGCATATTACGTATTACATGGAAACCCGACTCCTTCCCACTTAATAGCAAAGGAAAATTATTTATATATCTGGTTATATTTCATACATACCATGATAAAATCCTTTTATATGATCTATAAAATATTATGTACGTATTTGAAAAGATTATATATCACCTTGTATATCTTACGCATCATAGTGTGAGTTTCCCATCACTTTATCAATTCTTCATGATTTATTCGCTGCATAGTTTCCATTTTCATTCACCTTCAAAACAACTAATCAAGGGATTATAAATATATTTTCATTTATTTTCATTTAAAACAATTATTAGAATCAATTAAATATAAAAATTATCCATTTTAAGAAATATTCGAAAAATCTAATGATATGATTCTTTAATTCCAAAACATTATAAAACTCAATTAATAAACAAAAGTGATAGAATAAAATTAATTCAATTTCAATGAAATATAATGATTTAATTTCCTCTTTAACTCAATGTTTGACCTAGTAAATGAAAAAAATAATAAACGATTAATAATTTACTACTCCTTGTAATATTTATATATTTAATGTTTAACCCATTAAAATTAATTTGGGATATTCAAGCACCTCATAATCATTATCTTATTTTGATTTTAGATGAACATGAAAACTTGGTTTTGGAAACTATGGATAGCCCATGTTTATATCTTAAAATAATAATTACCATACAAAAAACCATGGACTAGTGACACTAACTATTTCATTGTTGATTTAAGAATAGATCATGACATAGTCTAAACCATGATATCATGGTGATTTTTTGGTGCATAATTCCAACAACAACAAGATATAGTTGATATATCCAAATGACTACTACTCATTCATAAGGGAACACAGAACCTGTGTTAGTTTTATATCAATTAGTATCTCTTATAAAGTATGCATCCATATATACCTATAATTACTTATACATTATGGTTTATAAGGGTAATTCGAGGAAACATTTTAGATACCATAGTATCCACATAAATATTTTCTAGCACCACTTACCTAAATTCAATATGAACTTTTTGATGACTATTACTTCATGATAAAAAATATTAACTAATACAAAACCCATCATACATAATTTTTACTACAATTAATGTATTTTTAACTATGGTATCATATGTAGCATCATCATAATTTATTCTGGGTACCCTCTCACTACACAACATGGGGTAATCAACCTATGAGGTTGAAACTAGTTTTGATCTAACATAATGAATCTTTTGAAAATATTTCTAATGAATTATAACCAATACAACATGAAATTCCCTTTATTCTAGTCTCCATTGACCCTTCACTATATAATTATCATTATCACTCAAATATTATTCATCTAAGATATTCTATTTGAATTATAATTCAACTCTACTATCTAATTCATCTAGATACCTTCCAAGAGAAAATCATCCATATATAATAGAAGAATAATGAAATTCATATTACCAAACTCCTTAAATGAATTATTGTGAGAAATAGTGAACTATATTAAATTGATATCTTTAATGAAATCATTTAACAACTTGTTCAATTTTTTGGGTTCCTGTTATATACCATTAAAACTCTATTAGAGCCTATACACAAAATGACACTTTAATGTTCCTCTAAAACCAATTTATCTTCATTATTTACTTCTCCCAATCCTTAAGAAGAGTTTTTTATTCAAATTTTACTCCTCATGATATAGATTATATGATTAAACCATTCTAAGGACACTCTTGAAAGTAGTATGCTTCAGAACCAAAGATAATGTTTCACTAAAATTAATCACCACCTCTTATTGAAATCCCTTAACAACTAATCTCACCATATAAAATATTATACTATAAATATCATAATTAAACTGATAAATAAATTATATTTAATGTTATTTCTTCCTTGATGATAGAGTAGTTAGCTCCTATATTCCCATCACATAAAAAGAATTTTTCTGTTCCTTCATTTCTTACTCCCACTGATTCATGTCACTTAGTATTATCACTTTTTCAAGGATTTTGGGATCTTGATGATTTTTTAGAATCCAATAGTAAAATTTTGATTCAATACTCTTCAGAAAACATCTATACCTATCTAAACTATTAAAAAAACATATAGACTAACTAATATTTATAGAAAAATCATATATGATTTAGTAGTGTTTAAATAATCTTGTACATTTATCCTTCCTTTCACCTTCAAATTCAAACCACCTTTTTTATTTTTATTAGTTTTTGGTACCTCTATACAATTGTACTTCTTAAAAAAACAATTACAATTTAATTTCACTATTTCATTCTCACTTGATTAATTATTTTCAACAATATATTACACTAAGTGTTTTTCCATGTAAAATATCCCTTCATTGACCATAAAATTTTAAATTCTTATAAATTTCAATTTGTTTATCATTAAACTGAAATCCAATTTCTTCTTCTACATCATATACAACTAAATTTATCCTTAGCTTAGCCTCTATTTTGTTCCTTTCATTGGAATCTACATGGATATAGGTGATACTTCAAAGACCTTAATGTTTAAGACATCCAAAATTTATCATCCAATGCTCCTAAGGAATTTTCTTCCCCAACATTAAAAATAAACTCTTATTGATTATATAATCCATGAAATATCACTACCACTTTCCCAAAATCATTTTGAAAACCAAAATGTAACCACATGTTTCAGGCTCTCTTGTTCAGTCTCCTCCTTATCCTTTTTATCACAAAACTATACTAACATGTCCTTGGTATTATCTTCCCAAACCCAATTATATTATTCTAGTATATTTTTTAAAATTCATTATTGTTTCACTCAATACCATTTTTAGACCTAAGGTATTTTAGTTTCTAATGAGTCTCATATTCTCCAAGGAACTCTATCTGGTTAATATTCTAAAGATTATAATCCATGATTTAGAAACTATACCCACACATTCCATGTATAATCATCAATGAAGTAAAACATAGTATAGTGATTCACCATGAGAATGTATCGTAGATGGTTCCCATCCATATTTAAATATAATATCTTACTTGTGAGACTTGTGTATTTATATATTCATTTACAAATACATGCTTTTCTTATTTCTAAGTATATATTCTTCACATGTTCCATATTACACATTATTGGTTCCATTTTCAATACTCTCATGTGCTTCTCAATAATGTGACAAAAATGGATATTCCATAACTATAAATCTCTATTAGATAATAAAATAATGATTTTCATATCTTCTATCTCCCTAAATACCATATTACATTTGAAATAACATTCTCCACCACCATGGAATCTCATGTGATTTTACACAACCTATTTTCAAATGTTATATAAAACCCTATATTATACATATAACCATACAAAATACTATTTTTCCATGATCCTAGTATGTTCTTGACCCCTTAAAACATCACCAACCATCCATTCATTATTCTAACACATACATTACCTTTTCCAATAATCTCAAGAGCCACAAAATCAAAAAGTTAATAATATTGATTCACCATGGAATATAATTATCAAGGAATCCAATTTTTTATATAGAGACAAATGATTTTACATAGTCAATAATCTATGACCCCAACTTAATTTTCCTAATTAACAGTAAGTTATTTTCACCATTCTATGTTATGGTGTTTGTAGATGAAACTCTAGAATTTATATTTAAATCCTTATAATAAAAAATCAAAAATATTTTATTCCCAAACATTCATCATATAATATTTTGGAATAATTATTTTCTTCAAATTCATTCTCTTGACCCAATTAACTATTTTTAAAATATCTACTATGTTTTTTTCCTCTACCCCATATACTATATGATGTTCTGATAGACCTAGGTTCTTTTTTCCACCCAATAACATTATTCAAAAATAGTTCATGGATATTTTTAATCACTAAGCCTATAATACGGCTAGACCTACTAACATTGATAAATATCACATATCAAGACTATGTAGATGATGAAATTTTAATCAATTACCACACTCCACTTTTGAAAATAATGTTCAGAAACTCTAACTAGTTCTAATTATATTTAATTATTTCAAATGATCATCCATTAAATTTCATTTAGTCATCATCACACTCAAAAGTATCGTCATTAAGAAAAAACATTTTCAATGCTTGGATAATTATAAATTTCTAGGAGGGTAAATATTATTTTAGTATTAGTATTCATCTATTAAATATTGAAGGTTTTATTCCAAGATAAAATTATTTAAACAACTCCATGTGTCCTCTAGTCATGCTTCTTTCATTCATATTTTTTCATTATCTCGTTATTTAGACTATCTTATGGCATATTTAGATCTCTTTAATATTAAAAATCTATTATCTAAATATTCTAAAAACAAAAAAAATCATATCAAAACTAGTAATAACTTTCTTGACTTTATCTAACTACATAAAAAATAATTAATAATTTGAGAAAAACTCTAGACCAAAATATTACTACTTACCAATAACATTCATACCTATATGAACATGAATGGAGTTTTGGACTAATATATATCTTCTATTCCACTTGTTATTCCACAAACATATATTCACCATTGATACATCAAAATATAAAAAAAATGTTGGATATTAAAAGGAACATGATAATAGAGTATATGAGTAAGAATTTATCATTATGATCTATATTGATCAAACCAAAATCTAATAAGATATAAATTAATGATAAAAAATATAATAGAAACACATATATGACACAAATAAATTTAATTTAACAAGGTTTTTTATGAACACTGTGTTCTTAGAGAAATATTGCAATTCACTAAAGGGAGAGGAGAGATAAAGTATTTACTTAAAAGTTGTATCACTAATAATTACTTGAATGGATTATTAAAATTACATGTTATGACCATAAGTGTATGTTTTATTAATCAAATTGGCCTACCACTTATCAGATCACCCAAGTCGGCATGTGGCAAGGCCTGAATGGTATTCAAAATACCCAAGGGCCAAAAAATAGTACATGTTCATCACGAAACATACCAATGGAATCTTTTCTCCTAAAAAATAATATCATGAAATTATTATCTAAATTTTTGGCATGACCACTCCCTAAGTTTGATGATCACACAAAAAAAATCAGTATTAAAATTTAAATCAAACCAAACATGGTATAATTCCAAATAAACATCCCATGCGTAATCCAATGATATAAATGAAATATCTTTATACCCAAAGAATATACCAAAATACATGATTGTTGGGATGGGTGATATATTAGAGAAATTTAATAGAAAAATAAAAAAATAATGTCATCACTTATCTTTGTATTTCAAGAAAATACTCCTTGGTGTATCACATCCACCATACCCAAACATGAACCTAAAATAAACAATTGTAACCCAAAAAAACATAAAAAAAATGAAATATATGTGTGTGAGATCGAATACTAGTTATCCTCTATATACCTCATGTGTAACATTTTGAAATAAAATTCTATTCAAGCTAGTTTGAAAATATAATTATAAAGATAAGAATTTTATTTTATTTAAAACAAGTCACATGAGATCAATATTTAAACAAATTATATCTAAGGTGAAAAATTCACCAATTTAAAGAGACCAGTAATTAATATATTTTATAAGGGATGGAATTAATAAAAAGAAAAAAATTTCAAAAAAGTGTTTTATAAATACATTCATTAATAAATTACAAGTAAAGGAAGACAATCCACATTTCAATCCACCCATTTTAATTTCCTAATGAAGACACACAAGTGACAAAAGTATAATTTTAAAATAAAATAACACCAAAAATATTATAAGAATGAAAAAATAGGTCACAAAATAACATACATAAGCTAAGATAAATCACTATATAAAAAATGTAGTTACAACATCTAATATATAAAAATAAATAAAATAATTTTCACTATAGGATTATCATATGTTTGTAAGATCCTGTTATCCGAGCATACTTATACTATGATGGTGATTAGTACAATCATATCCCATCGTTAGGTCATAAGGAAAAGCCTCATCATCCCTAAAAATACATAAATAACTTCCAAATGGGTGTTAGGAGAAATATAGCATCCCAAAAAATATATATAATCCAGATCATGAAAGAAGAAAACTTTAGTTGGAGTGGTGGAATCCTATGATAAGTGATTATATTTGAAATGCCAATGATACCTGATATAGTTTTCCTATATAAGTGATAAGGTATCCTATTATAAACCAATGTATGTGAGAATTAAAAACATGAGATCAATCATAATAAACCTCACTGGCATATAAAAACATATAATAAACAAGAATCATGAACTCCATCACCTCCGAACACCATTCATATAATTTGATCAAATATCACCAAGAATAAAATATACTCATAACATACCCTAACTGGGATAATCTGATCAATCACAATAGAACAACTACAATTTTTTCTTAAAAAGTGACTCAAGGTGGATCTCTCTAGGAAAATATTTTTTTATGAAAATCCCATTTTTTAAAAGTCCCATATAGGTATTTGGAAACACTTTTCAGAAAGAAAATTTAAAATTTCGTCTTAAAAAACCTATTCACGAAACGAAATATGTAAAAATATGTTTAAAAACATTATATTCTTTTAAGAAAAATACAAAACCATGTTCTACTTAAATATAATGAAAATATAAACCAAAACATCTCATATAAAAAATAAAGTTCAATAAAACATTGGTAAAATATATGCCAATTTATTTTTATAAAACATTTTCTCAATAAAAGATTTAATACTTTTAAAATAAATCTAATAAAAATCATGACTTTTTATTTCCAATATCCATTTGAAAGAAATCCTTTCAGGTACTTTAATAACCACAAATAGGTTTATAGTATATATTTTTTATTTAACATCTAAAAAATAATGGATTTGAAGTATGAAAGTAGTCAATGCTTCAAATTTAAAGATTAATTCAAGGATCCCCCTAACCAAATTGGTTTAGTTCACAAAAATTGACACTAAACAACAAAAATAGGGTAACAGGGTTCCTTCTATGATTATTAAAAGACCTAAAATAGTAAAACCAAAAGTTAAAAATCAAGAAACCCAAATCCCTATGTTATTTTCACCATTATTAAAAATTAAATAATAAGTAATGGAATTAGGAGAGTAAAGGGATAGTTTAGATCACTTTATTTTTAAAATTCCTCATGAGGAGTGGATGAAATCCTCAGAAATCAATATGGGAAGAGAGAACTGATAGGGAGAGTTTCCATGACTACTAGGAGTCAAATTAGTTAATAATACAATGCTAGAGGCATAAATCATGAATGGGGAATGTGTTAATTTCATCATTTTTAGTGATTTAGATAGGCTATATGTTTTGGCCACATAGTTTACCAAATAATTTACCAGTCGTGTTGATTTAGCTAGATGATTCTAAGATTATCTATAGGAGTTTTTAGTAGATATTATTAAACCATCCCCAAACAATTCTCAAAGGACCCATTTGACCTCATGGTTCAGGTACATGGTGGTGAGTTGTACGGGTTACATTATTAGTTATAATTGTATAAAATTTCCCCGAATAACCTTCAATCCATTTCATATCTAATCCCATGGTTGGAGAATGATTTTATGAATCATGCACTTACCATGTGATCAACTTCTAAATGGATTACATATTCTACATGGCTAGTTCATACGGTTACATTAACCAGGTGATATGCACAAGTCACCAATTTCTAAAAACTTTCCATATAAACCATCAAAAAATAAGAAAACGAATAAAATATATAGAGTTTAATAAACTAATCAATAAAATCAAGGTTGTGTTCTAATAATTATCTCCATAATTTTACTTCATTCCACTAGAAAGTCTTAGTAGAAAAGGTCAACCAAATAATGGGTGAGTTTTAATCTGCCTCATTAATGTCTCAACTCCAAAACCAAAGAACGCCATGATATATAACAAGGAAAGATATCCAACACTAATAATGAAGATTAAAACTATTAATCTTTATCACATGTCTTGAAGAACCTTGAAGACCATAACAAAAAATCCTCGGATTCTACCATCAAAGAGAGTTGGGGAAACTATAAGCACCCAAATACTTCACATAGAGACCCCCCACAATAAAATCAATATAAATTCATGGAAAAGACTCAAATTCAATAAAAATACAACCCAAAATATGGTAATATTGGGCTAGGGAAACTAAAAATATCACTCGATGTTCATACACCACTTTTTTCTTACGGAAATTTCTAGAGATTTGTTAAAGGAATACATGCATGGTGGTATTATCACCATATAAATAATTCAATAATGCACTAATTATCTAAAAAAATTACTCCCAACAATAATACAAGAAAAATACATTATAAAATAAGAAGAACCAAAATATAAATGGGTGTATCAATGGGAATTCAAAAAAAAATTCATAAATACAACAATAGGATACCGTCCATGATACGACTTAGAGATTTTATAAAAATAAAAATCTCAAAAATGTTGTTATATTAAACAATAACATCATTGGACCTATCCCTAGGTTAATGGAGGAAGGAAAAAGAAACCATG
The DNA here is from genome assembly GCA_963277665.1 of Viscum album. Lineage (NCBI taxonomy): Eukaryota > Viridiplantae > Streptophyta > Magnoliopsida > Santalales > Viscaceae > Viscum > Viscum album. Next base: position 1,855,764,512 of record OY728119.1, on the reverse strand, counting down.
GCACTCTCTCTGAAAACACCAACTCATGGTAAACTTAACAGAACAAGTGTAACACCAGTTGGTGTATAATATATGCCAGTGGAACCACTTATCTCTATTACCCAAGAACAAACCTAATAAATCCCATATTCAATACCAAAAAATAATGACCTCATAAAATTAATTTCCTTACATAAAAATTGGGAGTGAACAACCAATCGCTAGGTCAATAGAATTACCAAAACAAAAAAAATTATAATAAAAATTTAAATGATACCCAAATAAATAAAAAACAATAATTTCATAAAAATCATTAAATACTCTAACCTTGAAAAGAAAAAATCTCAAAATAGAATATCATCACCATCCCTAAACTATGTTACACCTACATAATGGTAGGAATCCTCTTAAAGATTTTCCTTAGAGATATGATTTTTAAAAGTCATCAATAATTTTCCAAGATGATTAATTTAAACAACAAAAGATGTGAATTTTAAAAAGTTGCAATTCACAATTTAAATCAAACAAACCCAAAATACAGGAAGGGGTCAATCAAAAAATTCAAACAACAAGAAATAATCAGTTTTTAAAAAACATTACTTTAATATAAAACCATCAATATCTATTTATGATTTGAAAACACCCCTCATGAAATTGGAATTTATTTAAGAATAATTCAAGAAATTGATATTTTTTTTCATTATTCCTTTCCTAAAAACTACCCAAAAATGATCCACTACTGATTCCATTACCCACCTATAGACTGGAGTACAACCAAAAATTCTCTCTCATTCCCATATATCCTCCCAATCACTTTCACACCTCTAAATTCTACCCTTTGACCTCCCTCATATGTGGTTATCCACTCTGATTCCATTGTCCCATTTTCATATCACTTCTACCATGATATCCCTAACCCTCATTTGACTCTTCCACACCACACACCGTCCCTACCGTACCCCTAATCTATTGCCTGCTTTCACTGCACTCTCCCTTACCACACCTCTTCTCCCACACTAAATCATTTCTCCAATTCCACTACCTATATATGTGTTGATCTTTATCACTTTATAAGGTATTCTTACACTTATTTTCAATATTTTCATAACAGTCATAGTCTTCTCGATTCATACACAATTTTAGGTAAAAATGTCTCTTAATCATTTTCAAAATTATAAAATTTTATTAAAAAGTATGATTTTTTTATTCTCATTTATAATGTTTATATGTTCTGAATATTATATGGGTTTTTCATTTTATTTTTTTATAAGTACGTTAAATGTTTTTTTATGTTTTTATGAAGTGTGATTTTCTGTTATTTATGTTATAAGAAACATTATTTTGTTTTAAATGTTATAATTTTCATTATTATTTTATCATACTGTTAATTGTGGTTGTGGATGCCTTCCAAAAGAGCATCGACTAATTTGGGGATGGTGTAATACCCCAAAGCACAATATTTATTTACCCAAAAAAGTGGAATAATGAAAATTTGAAAATACAGATTGCATGGCATTTTGAACATTCTATGAAGCATCCATGCACTTTACATTATTTATTTATAGATTATTTGAAGGTCACAAGAAAAGACCTAAAGATAACATGAAGGTATTTTAACAAGCCATACAAATCATAAAAAGGACCTTGGATGAGTCCTTTCAACCAAATGATGTTTCTTTAGAAAAATTCCTAAAAAAATAAAGTCATTAATGTGATAAAAAGAAGGAAATTATAGGTTCTTCATGTGACGAAAAATTACATTAAAATTCATGAAAATGAGTTATGCGATTCACGTGATCAATCCATTGATCATTGGAATTCCATCCAAAAATCTAGTATATAATTAAAAGATAGTTTAATAGGATCTCCAGATCATGTGAAAATATTTGGATGATTATTTTTTATCATGAAAAATTTATATTGACACATATTTTACAATAGTAAAAGCGTTCATGTGATAAAAAGATATAAAAGATGAAAAATTATCATGTAGGAACATATATTGTTTTTTAATATAAATCCTAGGTGACATAATCAGGGATTTTCATGGTCATCATGACAAGATCACATGATCCTTTTAACTTCTCATGATGACTCCATTGATCACATGAGTTCTATTTGACAAGTCTGCTCGATCATGTGAAGGCTGACTGACTTGTTCATCGAATCATGCAAAGGGAATTTTGACAAGACATTTGGATCATATAAATAACCTTAGGCATGCCATGAATCCAAAAATATGGTAATGATAGACTAATAATGTTGTAACTGATGAATTAATCCATGAAATATGGTCAAATCACATGAACCATGTGATATTTTTCAGAATTATGTGAAGTGGCCTCCTCCACCAACCTAACCCCATATATTATATTTAGACATAGTGAAAAGTAGAATAGATAAGGGTAAGTGCATCTTATAACCCCACCCCCTCCCACCTATTAAAGAAAAAATTAAAATAACACGCAATAGAAAGAAGAAGAGGGATGGAGAAGAGATGAGGAACACATGAAGGAAGGAAATCACGCGAAGGACCACTAGATCGCAAAATTCTTCCCCCTGATAAGCCTGGTGAGGGACTCATGAGATTATGTGGTAGGATCATGCACTTTGTGTGATCAGTTAATTGATCACATAAAGGAATTATATCACAGTATTTAGATTATATAAAGTATCATTGGTTATTTTTATGAGTCAAAGTCTATATAAATAACAAAGGGTTCCCTATAATAAAAAACTAGAAATTATGAGATTCATGCGAGGAAGGATATGTCATTTTTTCCTATGAAGAGATATTTAAAATTGCATTTTTTCATGAATAATGTGAATTACCTCGAGAATATTAATCCAAACCATTTGATTCCCTTTTTATATATTAGGTAGATCATGTGATGGCCTTTGGAAAAGTCATCTAGATCACATGAAACCCTTTTGACATGTCGAGAAGATCATGTGAAGTCCTCCAGACAAGTCATTCAAAATCACATAAAGGTATCACATGAATTGAATGATTAGTTCATGGATCATGTGAATTACCTCTAGATAATTCATACAGATTATGTGACGTCCTCTGGATATGTTAGATAGATCATGTGAATTTCCTCCATACAATTCATCTAGATCGTGCAACACCCTTTGGATATGTTGGGAAGATCATGTGAATTCATCTAGAAAAGTCAGCCACAATCACATAAAGGGATCACATTCTTTTAATGATAAATTCATAGATCATTGGAAGGTCTTTTAGATAATATATCTAGATCAAATGACAATATTTAGATATGTGAGGTTGACAACTGGTACATGTCTTGCATGTCTAGCAAGAATCTCCAGACATGTCAGTCTTGGCAAGGAGTTAAACTTGGACACAAACCCTTAAACCATATGGACCTATGGAAAAGATCATTCATCAAAGACTCATAGTTATACCCTAAAATAAACCAAAGTTTCTACACACTATATGATCTAAACATTGTATACATGAGACATGATTGTTCATCAGTTTTCTCTTATTTCCCACACCAAGCACAACTCATATATGCTAATATATTTGTAATAATAACTAAAAGGTCATAGTGGAAGTGTATCTAAATATGGGAATCCACATTTAGTGTAATTAAAAGGATCTTATAAACCGTGGGTAAAAAATACATTAGGGTGTAGTCACCCTTCTTCATCCATTAGTGGACAAGAATCTCTATATTAGCTACAAAGACATTGATTCCTGTTGTATTCAAGATATGTATGACACCATATTAAGGGAAAAGTTACATATAAAGATATCGTATCCCCTCTTGTAAATCCTCTTCATATGAGTCCTCTAATAAAAAATTCCATGAAAACTCATGGAATAATCCCCACTTGGTTCAATCCAATGCTAACAACAATGTGCCCAATCTTCTACCACATCTTGTTTCTCAAGTCGAGTATGGATCATGTGGGATTAAATACTGGTAGTGATTGAAACTTTTGTGTGAATAAAATTCCCTCTATATGAGCCTCTACTTAGATGTGATCATGGTCATAGCCTCCCCTGTTTTTTAAGGGAATATTCCTAATGAAGAATTTGAGTATATCCTTTCATGAATAAGTCCTACTCCAAGCCTCTATTGTCACACATTTTATAACACAGACACATAAAAACTAAAAAGACTCTGAAACCTATAATACATTGGTTGTGTAAGACTCCTTACTTAGGATCAAGCCTCATATTCAATGCATTGAAATTTTCCAATGTACATCATTTTTGTGTGATGCTAAAGTATATGGTATGGATAAATAAACTATGTGGGTTTTGATTCCTGTTTTTCACATGATACGTAGGACACCACCTGGAGGTTAAATACCAATTATAAAGCACTAATGACCTATCTAGATGGAATTAAACTCTAAATTTCCCAATCATATAGCTTTAAAATATAATCATCCCTTTATTAATAAAAAATAATGAGTAGTGAGATAGAGAACCTTGGATATATACAGATGATGTTATACTTTTCTATGTATGGGGATGTGGTAGCTGGTCATTTTTTTATGGAAATTAGTCCCATATCTAGGATTGGGAGATATTCAAGAACATATATTTAATATATAATTGAGTCCTGTATTATGAAATAATTCCCCCCCCCCCCAAGGGTGTGCTGATCTTTACCTCCCATCCTCTCAAAAACTATGAGTTTCTAAGTGTCATTGGTCATGAAACCCAGAAAAATTAAAGAATTTTAAAGAAGTTTTGGATTTTTTAGGGATGTAGGAGGTATTGAGTGTTTCTAGAACAAATATTTTTTAACCCAATAGTTGATTTTGAACACATATTCAACCCATAACAATCAATCATTGGACCTCACTGATATCTTCCATTTCCATCCAAAAAAAATGGTGACACTGACTTGAAACCTTTCAATTGTGCCGATATATTCACACATATATAAAAGGATGATTTGGTTACTAAACCTCAGTCATCATAAACTTATTTCCTAAAAAAATGGTGAACCCAACATGAAACCTTTTAACCATACTAATTTCTTCACACATATGTGAAAGGACCAGTTGGTTACTAAATATAGGTCGACACACACTTTTTACTCAAAAAAATTATGAACCCAATGTGAACTCATTTAATAAAAAATGAAAGTGGGCCTTTGAATGTTAGTCAATTTCATTATGAATATTACACTCAAAAAAATGACCTGGTAAAAATGAAAATGAATATATGTGTCACCCATACATAGATGATTATGTATGTTTTGTACATGTAATGTTGTAATAATTGGTGACCTTTTTTATTATCATTATTATTATTCTATATAATATTCTCACAAGAATTTCCCTAAACTAAAACCATAAAATCATCAAGAAAATTTTCTGAAACATGAATTGTGGTAACGGTTCTTACGAACCATTGAATTATGTAACCCACTTGATGCCTATAGTTTCATTAGTACATTGAAATGGAATAGTTATTCCACTGACTTGGTATAATACCAAACCTTGAGGATTCACACAAGTGTATTCATATGTTTAATATCACAACCACACCTTGCTCAAGGTCAGATGCAACGAAACTGGTGACACCTCTAACCACTATTAACCACTTTGGTAGGCTCTCACTGGATAAAGACAACCATAACCAACCTTTCCTCAGGAATTTTGATCAAGGAGTCGACCATAGATCTATTATGGTTTAGGAGCTACCTAGATGGGATCCTTTCAACCACTACTATCAGCATCATATCTCTAATTCCCCTCAGTCACCTAATATGGGGACTGCTCGATGGGTCTCCACCCTAGATTCTCATATCTTGGTTCCAAAGAGATCTCATCGAGCTCATAAAGCTATGGAACTTGGGGAGCAGGCTCAAATTCCCACTCCCAACAATGAATCTCATTGGCATATTTTGGTGGTAGCTAGTAGGAAGGCTCATATCCTACTCACCTAGTCCAAGTTGTCCTACTTATCCTGAAAAAAATCATGGGGGAGACACATATACTCACCCCTATGCAAGAATACCATCAGTATATTCTATTGGAACAAGGATTATAGGAGAGAGGATATATCACCACTTCAATTGAATAAATTTTCTAATATATCCTATGAATAGAGAACACATATCCCTATATACCTATATACACCCTCATAAAATTCAACTACATATTTGAATCAATTGAGGACCATCACTGACATATTCTAGAGATGATAAATGGATATTCATATATTCTTATACAAGTATCCATAGTAGAATATCAAAATATCCCACACAAAAAGCTTTCTAGTCTAGAATAAGTGAAAATCCTTTCCCCGATATGGGAGGATTATTAGCATATTTTATTAAAGGGTGAGTCACAAGACAAGGCTCATATTCCCTCTATGACTGGGGTTTATCAACCCATCTTGGACATAACCTTACGAAAAATGTTCATTCCTATCAAAGAAGGCTAGTGGCATACTGTAAAGGCATATAACTGGGCTCATGTTCCCACTCTAATAGGGGTTATTTAACCCAGTTTGGAATTTACCCCATGGAATTCCCATATCCCATTAAATGAAGCTACTCAGTATATTACAATTGCTTATAGGTGTTCGGATCATATCCTTGATCCCACCAAAGAAATACTACACAAGCATCATTCGAAGGCATTATAAGAGGAATCTCATATTTATTCTCCCATTCCATACGTTTGTTAGTATATTTCTATGTGGGATGAAAATTCAAAGAGGGATCATAATCATGCTTCACACTCCTACAAAAACAGATGGCCATCGACATACTCTGGTGACTTCTGCCTAACAGACTCGTATTTCTACTAAACCAGAAAAGAATTTTTGTCATATTCTAAACACGATTTAGGATGAGGGTTATATACTAAGTACACTAAAATGTAATTCCCTTGATGTTGTAAAACACATATATGAAACACCTCATGGGTCCATCATCTCTTCAACTAAAGAAAAAGGTGAAAACAACCATGATAGTCCCCCTCACAGTAGTATAGAGATAGATCAGAGGGACCCAACACCTGATATCCACCATGGAAAATGTCCCCTTGGTGATATCACTACTAAGTAAAGAAATACTCCCCTTTTTGAGACACCTTCATATAGAGAGGTTCTCAAAACATTTGGTTAACTATATATAGTTCCCCATAAAATACTAGCAGCACATCACCGTGGTCAAAAGGTGACTAGAGGAAATAACCCCTATGATCTGACTAGGTGGGGGAATATTTCTTTGATGAATTATAGGTTTCCACGGATATATAAAAGGATATGTCCACAAATCACCTTCCAACCATGTTTTCTACCATTTCTACATCCTATAATGAATTCCAATATTAGGGAGAGGTGGATTGAATGCCTTAAAAACATTAGATTGTGTGTGAAACCCAAAGGGGTTGAAGGCTAGACACCACCCTTATCAAGGATATGAGTGTCACCTATGAATCATAAATACACTATGTTGTCAGCCGGACCTGACCACATTCACCGTGTCTAGAAACCCAAGTTTAAAGAAGCATAAAAGAATCCTATAACATGTTTTCCTCTGCATTGTGGAAATTATCTAGTAACTGATCACAAAATCCCTATCAAATATCTATATACAAGGATGATGAAATTGTGTAGAATTAAACTTCACCCTATCCATAATATAGAAAAATGAATTGAATATAACATCCTGAAATATTATAATAGCACGAGGGGTCCCAATGTCAAATAATTCACACATTATTTTGTTGATCCAATGAAATTTCCCCACTCAGCGAATGAAAAAGTGTCAAGAGTGGAGGAATAAGTCCATTAATAGGATCATAAACCAAGCCTCTTGATACACAAGGAAAATATCTCAAATGATGTAGTTGAAGTCTTGGATTAGTTGATAGTTCACTAGGATGGGTGATTCTTGTAACAAGAAAACACTACACCCATACCATGGGGAAGTGAAATTTCACTAGATAAAGAAGACCATGACGGAAACAATCATGGAATCCATCCATAATCAGACCTATACCAAAGGGATAGGAATGTTTTTATCACCTCCTCTACCCCATGGATCAAAAAATACCATAAGGGTCCAAGAAAAAATGGTGGAAAATACTAATCAACCCCATCCAGTAGGGTTGGGGGCATTTTTATCTCAACCAGAACCTTAGGAATAAATAAATCCTCAATAATAAAATCTGGTAATAATAGTGATAGTTCTTAAAAATCCTAAACCTATAGGTCCAGGGGAATTATTACCATCTTATATAAGGAAATATGTCTTCCCTCGGCTAGGATGTATACATCAAAAACCGGTATTCCAATCATTCATCAAGTCATGTGACACACCTCTGACATTTAGAACCCATTCATCAGGAGTGGATGTGGACTACCTCAAGGTCACTATTCATAATCAAGATTAGGGGAAACACCAGGTAAGAATAATAAAACCTCTCAAGTTTTTTTATGAAGATATCTCAACAAAACCAAACATTAGGGTAAATACTTCAAATAACCCCTTACAAGAAACATTGATGGTGTAGACCCACCCTATTACTTTTATAGTGACATGGTTACTAGTATCACTCAGTGTACCTTAGTAAATGTCATCCCCATAATCTTAGAGCATGAAATAGGATATGATACAGGCATTTAGATTCATGATATGCGAACAATACTTAATTGTTTGATGGTATTAATACACAAAATGAGTATGGGTATACATAAAATAAAATAAGGAATTAGAATATGGAAACCCCTGAATAATGAGTTTTCAACTCCTTGAAGACATTCTTCTAAAGATAATGGAAAATTTGTATCCATTTCCTGCTATCCACCTAGAATAGAAGATTTTCCCCCCATATAGGAATGACTAGAAATATATGAGAGTGATATATGAAACCATAAATGGCTTAATGAGGAATTAATTAGGAACAATATTCCATCTCAGTACCACCTACAAGAATAAATGCATATCCCTTCTTGCACTTATCAGTATGATGCCAACCCACCTTCAAGGGTGGAAACAGAGCATTATCCTAACTCTATATCTAGTAAGATGACCTATATAAACATGGTAATTGATAAATACCAAGATTTTCTGCCATTTTAGTAATATTTTCCTCCATATCGGAGTAGTCCTCTTTCCTTGACACTAACTAAATACAAACTGAATGTGAATATGGGGAAACAACATCCAACCTCACATGCCCCCCTGATCAGTAAGTGCTCTAGAAGTTATTACGCCTATTTCTCCTCAATTACATTGAGTATTTAGCTAATTGTAAGGAATCCATGGAGGGGCGTTGTGCCCCTATCCAACCTGAGAGGAATACATATCCCAAAAGGTTGGACAACACTTTAGCTCCACCCAATTTTAGTAATCCTACTGAATCCACCTTTGATGATAATGGGGTCCTGGAATAAAATCTTATGCACTTCGAATCCTAATGGTGTCCTTCAATGGACCCTTGAGACCAGAAAGAAGAAATGAAATTGAGATCCTTTGTATAGAAACTTCTACTAACAGCTTTCGTATGGTATAGTATCCTTCAAAAGAGTTCCATAAAAGGTTGGGAGGACATTTTTCATCAATTATTCTATCAATTTATCTCAATTATAATAAATTTGAGAATAATAAACATAAAAAACAATACATATCATGAAAATGAGTGGGTCTTGGAATTTATCACCATGTGTAAGGGCCTTACATACTCACTCGGTATACCACTCTTTCTAGAGAAGTTGTTAGAGGTTTGTGTTAAAAAAATCCTTGATGAATTATAGATTCCATTGATCCTCATGAGATATATGGGGGAATTCAGTGAGTTTTTATAAATATAACATCGCCTAGAGTATTTCATTTGAAGAACCGAGATCAAATCTAGGACTTCTCCCATGGACAAGGGAAGACATATTACATATCTAAAACTGCCACTATCACACTTAATCTAGTAACGGTGCCCACTGGGGAACTCTAGAAGGTTATAATTCTCCTAGTATCTCCTTCTATGTGAAAAAATTAGAAAAATCACCCACTATTACTAGAAAATATATACTAGGGCCACCCATTTTTTGAGTAATGAATGAATAAAATATATTCATTCTGAAATGAATAAGTATCGGGTTATTTACTTTTAGCAATGGAAAATGCTCTCCTAAACTTTTCAGAGCCAAGAAAACCCATTGTGGTTAGCCTTAGTGAACACCCTAACAACTTCCCTTTTCATAGAAGGCTAGGTCACACCATCTAGGACTTCTTTGTCTTCAAAGATATCCTCCAGTACATGGTTGATTTTGGAAAGTTGGTACATGTTAATTTTCATGGTATAAGTAACCTATGTAACCACATACCAATTATAGGAAGAAGGTTATTGGAAAAAAAAATTGGAACATAAATAATAGAAGTTTGAAAACTTGATGAAATGAAAGATCCTTGAATGAGATCACACCACCCATAGAGCATAGCTCTATAAATTAGTTACGATTATAGAACCAAAGGAGATGCAATAAAGTATTCCTTCTAGATAAAGATGTGGTGGACTAAAGTAGTAAGGTTCATAAGTAGAAGGGTCTCATCAAACATCAACTCTAACTCTTGCATATTTCTTTCCATTGGCACCCACAACACGAGCAATACCCCCCACCAAATGTAATCTTCATTAAATAGGGATATTTTTTCTTTCTCTATTAATTAAATTCACTTAGTAAACCCATTCTCTAATGATGAATTTACCCATGAGTGCAAGTTCCCCATACCTGATAAGGGAACTAGAGATCAAGGTCACTAGATCCAAGGGAACAGGTGATGGTACCACAATGATCTAATCCAATACCTTCTCCAAATCCATACTGAATTAATATATTCTAATAAGACCCATGGGAGATAACATTAGTAGGATCAATGAGAACATGAAGGTACCTTAGAATATTCTAGAGATCCCCTAGTCCCCATTATTCTACATGAAATATTGGTTGTTATATTACTATTTGATCAACCCAAATAGTGAATTAGAATAGCACGATCTATACCATTGATAATAGATGATACCTTAACCTTTACTTGAGTACCAAGACCATCTACCTTATACACTTTATCCCCTAATTTTCATTCTAAGAGAAAACCATAAACCATGAAATTTTGGACTATGGAATAAAAATATGATATTCCAAATCAATTTGCATCATAACCTATCAAGATCTCAATCCTATATTTCATCCATATTTTAGAAGATCTCATAGAGTTTTTTTTATCATAGACCTTCAGATCCCCCAAGAGTTTAAGATAGAAGTTTCCACACCTAAGGTTTGTTGAGTGGAAACTACTCTAGTAGAATGTCATACAACAATCTCATTCTGGTAGAAATATTGGAAATAAACGATTCAGGAACATATCAGACCCCCCATATTAAGAAATATTTATAATATTGACATCCTATGATCTTTGGTTGATAATGGTTTTGGGAACAATATCATACTATTCTAGACCCTCTGACATTTGGGATATAAAGAAAATGATTTTTCTTTACTAAATCTGGTCATTCAAGGGTATGAAAAAAGTTATAAGAATCCCCTTGGAAGGATGAAACTAGAAGATCAATTTTAGGAATTGACATCTGACACCATGTTCATGGTTATCCAGCAAGACATAGAAAATAATTTCCTTCTCAAGAGATCTTATATTCATATCCATGTAGCGGTTCTTTCAATATTGAACTAGTATATAAAATACCCCATCAACGTAAATGTCGATATATAGTATGGTGGCAGTTCCCTCACAAAACATGTGAATCAAGGTATATTGAGTTATTTCACTACTATAAGGAATGAAAGAAAACAGTGTTGGTTGGGAACATGACGACTATCTCTCCCAATGGTTTGAAAACCACACCTAAAAATCCATAGAGTTTTCTAAGTAGAGATTATATGATGCATATAAAACTGATTGAGGTAGTAGACTCATCCCCCATAGGATTTCACAAATTTTTCACCTCTTCAACCCATACTCATGCGGTAACAGTGACACCAGCTGATGTGGGTCCTATAGATGAAATAATGGATTCCCCATATGAGTTAGAAAAATCCTCTACTCAATTAGTGGAAATTAATAATTCAATAGATACATCCACAGCAATATGGGATGTACAAAACTCTTATACCATGATAGTATATGGGATGAAAGAAGATATCTCCACAATGTTCCCATAATAGTTCAGGATGATGATGCTTCCCCCCATGGTCTCTTATCCTTAAATAAAGATGAAGATGTCCCCACTTTTCCTACTAGGTAGAAGGAACCTTCCACTAAAACTAAAATGGAAGAGGAAGAGAAGGAACTTAGGGACTCCCCCACAACATTTGGGAAGGGTTATCCACTACAATTGATGATCTTAGGAAAGTAGATTTGGGAATATAATAGGACCTACAACCCACATTTATCAGTGCCACCATGCCACTAGAAGAATAGGGTATGTATATTTAGTTTCTAAAGTAGAATACAAATGTTTTCAATTAAAACTGTAAAAAGATTCTAGTACTAGATTTTGATGTATCCGCTAATAAATTATTGTTACTATCAGATCATCAAGGTTTGGAAAGGAATATGGGATACTGCATCCCTTACATTCCACCAATGTGGATTCTAAATTCTACAAGTTTATTAAATCTAGATTTATTAAAGAGTAAAAATACATTAAAAGGATTTTAAAAAATTTTCTCATTATGAAAAAGAACTGGAATTCCAAGGCCTACATCCAGTTTAGGGATCTCAATCGGCTTTTCTCAAAATAAAATTTCACAATAATGATCACAAATCTTTTGATCAGTGAAACTACTTTCTTCCAAGACCTTTCCTTTATGTATGGGTACATTGGATATAATTAGATCAATATTTCCCCTAAATATTCAGAATCCACTATCTTTAGATAACTTCAAAAAAATATTTTGTTATTGGGTTATTCCCTTTGTCTTAAGGAACACTGGAACTTCCTATCAACGCATCATGCATCATATCTTCAATCAATTCTTAGGGTGAATTCTATAGTGCTAAGTTGATGACTTTTTGGATAAGTATCAATAGTATTCTGATAAATTCACTTATCTTTAGATGTTCTTCAACAAACTATGACACATAATTTGAAAATGAATCCTATGAAGTGAGACATTAAGGTGACATTGAGAAAGTTCCGTATATTTTTCATGTGCCACTATGGTAGTAAAGTTGATTTGAAAAATACTATTTTAATACAATAAATTTCCCCCTCCCCCCCCCCCCTTAGAATCTCAAATAATATAGATGTATTCAAAGATTACTTACAAATATTAGGAATTTTATAGCCAACATGGACAAAAGATACCTCCCCTTCACTATTTTAATGAATAAATTAATTACTTACAAATTGGATGAGAAATTCCAAGAATATTTTGAAGACCTAAAGAAAAATATATTGTGTCAACTGATCATGATGCTACCAATAGAATGTAATACACTTGCCTTGTTTGTTTCCAAAGTGGAACAATCACTCAGTTTCATCCTTGCATATAAAGTTAATGATGGAAAAAATAGTCCTTACTATCTAAAAGGAAGGTCCTAAATACTGATATGTGATATTCTAATATTGAAAAGAATTACCTTGTGCTCATATTCATAGTTAAAATTTTAAGGCATTACTTATAGAATCATGAAGTCCACTTTTTCACTTTAATTTATCTTCCCAAGTATATCCTTAGCTATCCTATGTTAATTGGGAATTTGGCCCAATGGACATGTTGTTCCAAAGTACGGCTAGTTGTAAACTCAAGAAGGGCTGAATTGAGTTCCTAAAATTTTATTTGTTGTAAACCACCCTCTATAAGGTGTGATAGTTCATATATTTTTAGTTAATGAATATAGTCATAAAAAATTAATGGAAATATATTTATCACATGATATTTATGGTGGTTCGGGGAACAAAAATCCCCTTGTTCGCTCTACTAACACTCTACCCATGAGTTTGATGATTTTCACTATGAAATCTCTTTTCTCAAGGGATCCCATCAAAGTACAAGATAATGTTAACTATTACAAAGGTAAAAGATATTCCAATCAGGATATCCCTTTAAAACACCAATCCATATACTTATTACACTCAATTATTATGAGTGTAAAAAAAAGATATGAATAAAATTTTTAAAAACTATTGCAGCATGAAGTTGCAAGAAACAACTGACAATAGTTGAGGATATGTCCTGAGAAGATGATAAACAAAAAATCTTTAATATGGATGGTCTTCAATTGTACTAATTGGAATGAAATAGTAACACACAAATATTGTATGTTATCATGTCTATACACAATCATTCGTCATTAACTTTATCATAGTACATGTGAATGTTTGTGGCTTTCGGTGCATATTCATGAAACTACTAACTCTTACTCTTATATCTCCTCTTTGATTCTAAACATAAGAATAGGAGAAAATAAAAATAGTCAAATTGATAATATATTGACAAGATATTCTATTAATTTCATGAGACTATTCTTTCTATATATAGAAAATACATCTGCGATAGTGATGTCAAAAATCTTCTCCGTCATCAGATATTACTATTCATGGAAAAATGATATTTTATAAAAATTGAAAATTCCTTTAATAAACAATACCTTCTCTAATACACAGAAAATCATGAAATTACTTAATCATAAAATTTTTTATAATAGAAATATCTTCATAATATATCATACTGATAAAACTATCCTTGAAAGATAAATTTTAGAATTACTTTGCAAGAAAAAACATATATTTGAATTATATTGTTTGTAAGATAAATTTAATTCATCATTGTATAGGATAATTCTTCAGTATAATATAAATATGTTATTGAAGTGTGATACATAACTTCTAAAACTTTTACTGATTCATGTAAGATAATACTTTGTGAATATTCATTTCATATGATAAAAACTTATTATAATTATACTCTCTTTGAAATATTTGACCTCAAAGACAAGGTAGCTCAATCATTCTCTTCATAAGATATTATTTTACATAGTAGGATGAACTTTCAATGTATAGTTTTATTATTCTGAGTAGATGGAAGATATTCATTCAATAAATTTACTCTTGTAAGATAAAAAACATTTTTGTAGATTGAATACTCTACTCAATGTAAGATAAACTCTTAATGTCAGTGTAAGATACTTTCTTTTGATAAATGTATAATCTAAAACATGTAAGATATACTCATTGGAATAAAAATATTAATTTTTATAATCATAGAGACACATAAAAACTATGATATGATGGAATAGTATAATTTTATCCATCAATATCTTCCTTATTGATGATCACAAAACACATTGAATAGAAGAAAGAAAAATTGAAAGTAGCTTTAAAAAATTTATTTATTTATTGTATTATTCTCCCCCAAAAATAAAACTTTTAAATTTTTATGTTATACCTATTTCTTCTCCCCCTATTTGTGACAAAAAAAGAAGTATAAAAATTAACAAAGAGTACAATCATTATTTCACAGGAACAGGTGTATAAATTTAATGCTCCTGAGTGTGAAATTTTTTGGAATGAAGTTGTACTAAAAACTAATGAACAAAAATCATTAAATAATTAAAAAAATACCAATAAAGAGTAAATAAATATTTAAAAAATGATAGATAATAAATTATAATAATAAAGTAGAAACATATTGAAAATATGGATAAACACATTCATAAAAAAAGTATAATATGAATGAAAGAAAGAGATGCATTAAAAATATGAGAAATAAGTAGGAAAATTTTAAAAAAAATCCCCAAACATAATTCTATTTTTTTTAAAATTCTCATTCAACCAAGAGCATATACATTAAAATTGTATCAACTCTAGAATATGAAAATATTTTTTAGAGGTGGGTTTTTGAAAGATAGATGTTGGACATTAGGTATAGAGGATGTAGTCAAGGAAGAATCAGCCATCTATCTATCAAAATCACCCGGTATTGGTAAATATTATCCAAATAACTTTGATATACCCTTAAAGATATGGATTGGGTGTCTGGAGAAACTTTTTGAGATCTTTCCATATCACAATTATTTTTAGGAACAAAGGATAAACTAGAAGATTGTTTAGGAAAAGGTAAAGAGACTTCTTTATCAAACCTAATATTTTCCCTTATGTAGACATCAGTAGGGTCAAATATCTCATTAATTATTTGAGAGGTGGAGGCATGGAAATTTATAATAGGAGGACCAGGAATATTTCTCCATCGAATTTGAAAAATATCATCTATACAAGTGTCGATAATCTTCACCTCTTTTAGTAAACAAGGATAGTTGTGAATCTATTATATACCCACTGAGATAAAATTCCAAAAAATTTCTATACAAATCCCTTTATTTTGAAATTGTTGAATAAATTTTTCAAAATGTTAAACTAGTTATATGAAATAATGACTAGGAGATCAACAAAAACACATTCATTTCCTGTTGTAGATATATGACATTCCTGAGGTTCAATAAATGCATCAGCCCCTTATTTATAATCATATTACTATAAATATTATTTCTTTAAATATATTATAACTAACTAATATAACTCTTTTAAATTCTTTTATAAAACTTCGAAAAAATACTAATGATCCATCTATTCTTTTTGAACTCATGATAATGAAACTGGCATCTTTTTTTACTTGAAACGTAAGATGTTCAAATTTTGGAACCTTTCCTTTTAACAAGGAGGTGATATAATTTTTAGACTAATCAATGGACACAAGTGATTCTTGTAGAAAAACTAGAAACCCCTTAACATTATTTATAATATCCTTCTAATGATCCTAAATCATTACCTCAGAGATAAGGTCAAATGGCATTGAAGAAGTAGTAGAATTCATTATGTATATTTCAAATGACACTCCTTCTAACCTTAAGGGTACATCCACTTGATTGGTGGCTTCTCTGGTAGGTTCCATTGATAATTTTTTAAACAAATATTTAACTAGATGATTTAATTCATAAATATCATCTTTAGATACTGTATACTCACAAAGAGTCCTAATTTCTTTTTAGAACTCAATCGACTAAGATTTCATGGATTCTACTTCATAAGTAAACATAGAGTATCTCTCTTGAGTACTCTCATCAACATCCTTATCATCTTCAATAACATCTAAATTTATGTTCTCTATATGGATAGGAGAGTTTCTTTCAAATTGTACTTTTATGCTTTGAGCATCATCAATTTGTTGGTTTTCTCCAACACGAGGTACTTCTTTAACACGCAGTGACACACTAGATTAAAATTTTATTATTATTCACAGAACTAACTAATTTGACTCCCCCAATAGAGAAATTCCCTCAAGGGGGTGGCATCTAGCTATATTGAGATGGTCCTTTCTTGAAAATCTATACTCAAGTATGTAACCACTGAGTAAAATCTTTTTTTATGAAAATAAACTAGAATAAAAGAAGGTTTAATAGGATTAGGATATGAACTAGCTTAATTAGTAGTTTTCTATGTAAGTTAAATAATAACCATGTCTCTTTTTTTTAATTTTTAAAAGAGTCTCATCATAAAGAACATCTCTTATTTCAACACTTTGAACTTGTTTTTCAATCAAAATGGGCATATGTGTTGGGGTCTGAGAAATATATCTATAATTAACTACCTGGCAGGATGACTCCCACAAAGTTGAAGGGGGATAAATATAAACTTCTTATTTAGAACTTATAGGAACCAACTTAATTAAAAATTAATTCCAATAAAAACCACTTCTCCATAGGATATTTTCCCTCAACATTGTTAATCCATGATAATAAAATCCAGTGTTGTCATCTATAAAAACACCAAAATTATGAAAAACTATAGTTAACATCCTCTTAAATAGATAAAATTTACTAAATTATTCTTTAAATTGAACATATATCTCATAGCATAACATTATATATTTACATGATTCTCTATCATAATAAAATAAAATAAGGTAACACCTTGAAACAAATTTTTTTCAAACTCACCATTGCACTCTAAAATGGAGGATTGAACAAACATTATAAGAACATTCCTTTTGGGTTCTAAATCATTCATGGGATTTTTTTGACATCTACTAAGCCCAAAATTGGCTTTATGATTTATGTAATGCTAACATAATCTATACAGTACAAAGAAGTATTGAAGTTAGCGTAGCCTTCTTTAGGGCACTCAAACACTTCATCCATTCCCAAAGAGGATATTGAGAAACGTTTTTGGTTCACCATCACAGTGACCAAATCTTTATTATCACCAAAATTAAAAACTATTATCTCATAAAACTCTCAAACTTCTTTCCCAAAAAAACCCTGCCTATTTTTTTTCAAAAATGAACTCTCATCTATATCATTTTATGAATTTATTAAGAATCATGTATGTTCTATCTATATAAGAAAAATATATCACTCTTCCACTTAATAATTTCCTACCCATCCTTGCACACTACGTCCTGTTTGAGGAAGTTTTATTGGTTTTATTGGTTTATCTACATTCCAAATGAGGTTTGGAAGACTTAAGGGTTATGGAAACAAGGTTTGGATAGTAGATAGATGAGGTTTATAAGTTCTATAATAGTTTTTCATATAGAACTAACCCAAATTCTTTTGTTTAGGGCTAATAAAAGGGTCACATAGTTATGTGTATAGTAATAATTAAAAGATTATGTGATGTTTAATATTTTTATGTGACTAAAATTTGAGATAACGAAACCAATTTTCAAACTAGTTGACATAAATAAAATATTTATTCAATTAAAAAACTATGCTACTATGTATGATAAAATCAATTAAAATTAAATAAAACTAATTACAATTTGATAAAATAAAATCTTTTAGTAAGAAATGGTTTCGTAAAAATGTCTGATAATTGGTTTTCTATACAATAAAATTATAAATATATGTTCCCTATTTGTGAATGATATCTAAAAAATGATGTCTTAAATAAATGTACTTCATTCTAGAATGGTTAATTGGATTATTTGAAATATTTATAGCACCAGTGTTTTCACATTTGATTTGATCATAACTAAAATTGATTCCATAATTTATTAAAGTGTGTTTCATCCACAATACTTGTTCACAAAAACTTCCTACTGTAATATTTTCATATTGAGTAGTTGATAATTTTATAGTGTTATTTCTTACACAACCAGGATACTAGAGATTTTACAAGAGAATGACAGATTCCTAAGGTAATTTTCTCATCTAGTATATATCCATAAATTTTGAATCTGAATATGAAGTTAAATTGAAATCATTGGTTTTTTGAAATAGTAAAGATAGAGATACAGTTTCTTTTAAATACCTTATAATTATTTTGGCTATATTTAAATGAGATACTTTAGTATGGCATTGAAATCTTATATAAAGACATTCTGAAAAAAAATTGTTTTACTTGTAGTAAGATATAATAGACTCACAATGATTCCTCTGTATAAATAGTTTTCAACTAGTTTTTAAGTCTCATCCATATCAAGTTTAACATTAGAGATAATTTTAGTGGTATAAGTATTACTATTTTCTAGTAAACACTTTTAATATTTTCTGTAGATTCAAATATAATAAAATAGTCTAACTCATCGATCATACTCATTTTTCACTTTTTCATAAGTTTTGAAAAATCATTACATAATTTTAGATTTTTTGGTCGAAAAGTAACATCATCAATAGATATTTGATCTAAAAAGGTATATGATGTTGAAATTTTCATAAATAATGTAGGATCCTTTATTCCTACAAAAACCCCATTTGATAAAATAAAATATTCTCATATACCACGCTCTTTGTTCTTTTTTAAGTCTATATAGAACATTGGTAAGTTTAAAAATATAATTTTGATAGTGTGGGTTTTCAAAACGAGGAGGTTGTTCTACACAAACTTCCTCTATTAAAAATACATTTAGAGAATAAGATTTAACATCCATCTGATATAATTTAAATTTCATATAATATACATATGAAAGAAGAATTTTTATTTCTTCTAATCTACCTATAGGTGAAAATTTCTCTCCATAATCTATTCCTTCTTGATTGCAACCTTTTGAAACTAATCAATATCTATTTCTAGTGATTACACCATGATTATATTTATTTTTTCTATATAACTATTTTTTATAATAATAGGATAATCATAGGGTCTTTCAAAAAATTCCCATACATAGTTTCTCTTGAATTGATTTAACTATTCTCGCATAGATAAAACCCAAATTTCATCAGATAAATCTTCTTCTACAAGTTTATATTCTAGCCGAGACAATAAGGAATATAATTCTTAGAGGTTTATTATATTTCTTATAGTTAGAACTCCTTTATCTAATATTCCTATAACTATTTCCAAATAATGGCCCTTTAGATTTATAGGTAATCTTGGCAGTACACTTTGATGTTCACTAGTATAAACTCTTACAGGATTTGGTTCAGTATAACTAAGTTCTAAATAATCATCCTGTTTTTTTGTTAATGAGATGTTTATAAATAATGTCCTTAGGGGAAATCATTTAGTTCACTACTTTGAGTTTTTGTGACAAAAATGTTCACTTTCATCAGACATCACATGATTTGATTCCTCAACGATCCTTGACCTATTGTTGAAAACTTTATAATCTTTGGAAATAGTAAAACAACCTAGTTAAATACCACCATCAGATTTTGGATCAAACTTTATTATATTATCCTTGGTTTTTAAGATGTAAACCTTGCATCCAAATACTTGGAAGTATCCTACATTTAATTTTCTATTATTAGATAACTCATATGGAGTTTTCTCTAAGTCAGGACTTATTAGAACTCTATTAATGACATAACATTGTGTGTTAATAGCCTCATCGAAAAAATAAGTGTTCATGTTATATTTACATAACATTGTTCTATAAATTTCTCTCAAAGAATTGTTCCACCTTTCAACAAAACCATTCTATTGAGGTTCTTTGTGGGAATAAAATTTATGTTTAATAACCTTTTTTAATAAATATGAATTAAATTCATGATTCCCAAGTTCTCCTCCATGATCACTTCTCAAAGTAATAATTTGGGAAAACTTTTCTTTTTTAAAAATTTTATAAAAATTTAACAAAATAGAACAATTTTCACTCTTCTATATTAAAAATTAAGCTCAATTAAATCATGAAAAATCATCAGCTAACACATAGAAAAATAATTTACTAGCTAGACTTGTGGGCCTATAAGGACTACATAGATCTATATGGATAATCACTAGAGGTCTAGATGTAGAAACCGATTTAATTGGTTTAAAAGATGACTTATGATGATTTTCTATTTTACATGCATCACATAATTTCTCTTTATCCAATTTAAGGTCAGAAAAGTCAGAAATATAATGTTTCTTATATAATGTTTTTAAGTATTGAACATTACAATGTCCAATACTTCAATGTCAAATCCATTATTCATTAATTTCAGTATTCAAAAAATTTACCTTTTATATGAAAAAATAATTAATATATAATGTGTATTCATTATTAGTTCATGGTTCTTTCCACTTTAGAGATTTATATTTGAAAACTAAACATGCAGCATTACAAAAATCATCTGAAAAAACATTATTACAAAGTTGAAATATACTTATCAGGTTGTTCCTTATTCCTTCAATAAAAAGTAATTTGATTATAATAATTTATTGATGATTTCTAACATATCCAATTAGACTATTTTTCCTTTTGAATTGTCACCAAATATCACATAACCTCCATAAATTTTGGACAATGATAAAATAATGAGAAATATCCAGTCATATTACTTGAATAGCCACTATCCATAAACCATTTCTTATTTTTTTACATGTATAGTTCCCTATAATGACATATCAAACAATAGAATTATTTCGTATACAAATTATCTTGCATTCCAAAATCTATAGGATGAATTAGGAATCATGAAATTTTGATTTCTAGGAATGAATCTTCATATATATGGTAAATTCATGGTTTTTATGAATATTGTATTTTTGTGAAGATGTTGAGCTTCGTGAAGGAAGCGCGTGTCATGAAGGTTTGAAGTTTTTCAAATGTGAGATGGAAAAAAGGTATATCTATGACTATGAGATGCTTCATAAATGGAAAAATATCTTTGGAGCTTCATGAAAATAAGGATATTTGTGAACAATATTTGAAGTATTTTCAAAAGGGTGGTGGTGATCTTGGAATATTCAAGAATAAGAGGTGATGCCTATAAATAGGCATCTACGTCCTTCAGATGACTAGATAAAGCCTAAAAAATCCAATGGCTCTGAATCCAAAAACGTGATTTTCAAAGCTTTTCCTTGTGAAACAATTCATGAATAAAGTAAGTTAGTGAAGCCTATCTATAATTCATGAAAGGTTTGTGATTTGAAAAAGTAGTGAGCTTCGCAAAAGAAGTTAGCTTCATGAAATTAGTGGTCATATTGAAAGTTGTGGGGTCTGTGAAAGAGGGATTTTATTATTAAGAATTGGGAAGATTAAATAAGTCTTTATGATCTTAATGAAAGTAGTGATAATCATGAAAGTGTTGAGAAGGTATTTCCCAGTAGATCTATTTTAAAGTGGTAATCATCATGTGGATGAAAGTGGAACTAAATGATACAACAAATATTTTTTAAAACATATTGATTCAAGTGATCAAAGGAACAATCAACTGAAGGAGTTGTGAGTAAACTTTAGTGGACTGATAATTGAGCATTAAAATTATGATTGTTTATAAACTAGGTGGGATAATGAGTCAACTAAAAACATTGTAAAATTAGTTCCCTTTAATGGATTTTGTATATAGGAATATTCCATTTGTATGGTCCTTGGATGTAACCCAATACTGGTGATCCAAATAAAATTATTATGCCTCATATATTATTTGATTTCTATTCATACATTTTTACATGAAATAGAGAAAATAGTGTTTTTTTTATGACAAAACAAGATCCAAAGTGGAAGTATTTTTAAATTTTCATATACTGATTCACCCCCTATCTTAGGGTATTTGTCCTAGTTATGCGAAAAATTCCACAAAATTGATAATATTTCATATTTAGATGTTAGTATAATATCATGTTTCTCTATAATGAAAACAAGTAACTTTGGAATTGTTTTTTTAGGACTAGGCACAAATTTTTTTTCTTAATTTTACCCTTTCACCCTAAATTCCTATTCAAAAATTTTCTTTTTTGAGTTGATTTTTAACAAAAATAGTTTTAGATAGTCTTAAACTTTAGTTAAAAACACTTTTTATATCTTTGAATTTCTGAACCAACTTTTTCAGGCTCTCAATTGTGCTAATCTTCTCAGTCCATCATCTAGTAGAATTTTAAAATTAAATATTAAAATCTAAAATTTGTTTATTCAGGTCCTCATATTGATTAAAAATTTTATTGTAAGAATTCTTGATAGATTTAAATTTTTTTTCGAACTTTCATACCTAGTATCCCACATGGTACAATATTTTTTTAATTCATCATATGAGTAATTTTCATATTCTAATTCATGCTAATGATTAGAAGAATAATAATAATGTACCACAACTGGATATTCCATAAATCATATAATGGTATTTTAATTAATAGATTTGGATTCTGATTCTGAGGATTTATATTTTTGTAGTCTTCAGAAGCACTCCAATTGGACTTTATAGCTTTCTTGGATTTATTCTTATTACCAACATTCAGGAAGTACTTCTTTCCTTACTTTTTATCATCTTTAAGATGTGGAAAATCATGCTTGATATGTCCAAGCTTCTCTCAATCATAACATATTACTTATATAGAGTTGTCACCATGATTTATATACTTGTTGAAAGGTATTATGAAGACTCTTATATTATTATACAACTTTTTTAACTTTTGAGAAAATTGTGAAATTTCATCATTTGATCAAGAATTACTTGAGGAATCTTCTTCTTTAGATGTTTTAGATATTTGTATTCCTTTTTTCTTATTATCAACCTTATAAGTAAGAACCTTTAAGGGAATATTTTATTTCTTTACCATTTTATGTTCTTCAAGTCAACTTCTATTATAGCATCACACATCATAATAGTTAAAATGATATCCTTTTTTTTGAAATTTTTTACCAATGTATATTGTCTATTGGAAGCTCATACTTCACTCCACTTATGTGGTAAAACTCAAAGAACTTTTAATTATTTCTTGGGATCAGTAAATTGGTGTTCCCAGATTAGAAACATTACTAAAAATTTGATTGATTCTCCCATTCAACATTGTAATTGTTTCCCCTTCATCCATTTTTAATGTGTTGAACTTGAGTTTGGTAGTTTTGTATCTAAGAGAATTTACATTGTATATAACTACATAAGAAACATCTATAGTGGTCCACGTCTCATGAGTTATTTGACACTAAGAAAATATATTGAATTCATTTGGTATTAATCTATATATTATAGCATTCATGGAATTATAATTTAGATCATAGTATATTTCAATAGTATCATTCTGCATTTCATGTTCAATCTTTGGTATTGTGAAGGGGTTTAATACTTTAAGATAAACTTTTAAGATAATATTCTTTAAATAAATAGTCACATGATCCTTCCATCAATCATAGGTTTCACTATTAAAGTATGGAGTTATAAAAATTAATATACATTATTGGTTATCAACCATATCATCAAATTGAATGCATATATTTGTACTTCAACCTTTAATGGTTGTAACCTCAAGAGGCACAAGCTTTATTAACAGTTTCCATCCTTGATTGTGGATAGTTGAAAACTCAATACCGGTGAATTGAGTTCCAAAAATTTTATTTACAGTAAACCACCATCTTTGAGGTATGTGAGTTGAAATATTTTTTCTTAATGAAAATATATATCATAAACATAAAAGTTTAATAGAAATAGATTTTATATAGGATATTAACAGTGTATCATGGAATATAATTCCCCAATTATACTCCACTAACACTCTACTCTATGAGTTTGGTGATTTTCACAATGAAAAACCTTTTCTCGGGGGCTCCCAGCAAAGTACAAGAAGATATTAATTATTATAAAGGTACAATAGATTTCAAACAAGCTCTACCTTTACAGGACCTCTTCACAGCATTAACACATTCACTTAAATGAGTGTAAACAAAAATATATGAATAAACTTTTAATGAACTATTACATAACATGGTTGCAAGAAGAACTGATAGCAGATAGAGATACATCCTAAGAAGATGATAAAATTAAAATCATATCTCTAGATGATATTTTTTTGCAATGATATGCTTAAAATCATAGAATATGAGTGTTGTATATGATCTTGTCTAGATACAAGTGTTCTTCATTGTCGTTATTAGTGTACATGTGAATATTTGTGACTTTCAGTGCATATTCATATAACAAATAAGATATCCAACTCATAAAACTGTTATTGGAAGATAAATTTTTGAAGGAATCCATAAGTTAGACTATATCTTTTAATTATATTATGTGAAAGATAAATTGAATTCAACATTGCATCCACTAATTCTTCAATTTAATATAATTATATTACTAAATATGCATAATTAAATTTAAAAAGTTCATATGATGCGCTTAAGATAATATTTTCTGAATATCCTTTACGTAAAATAAATAAATCTTGTAATTACACTCTATCTAAAATATGTGGATTTAAGCATAAGGAAAATGAATCATTATCTTCATAAGATAATATCTTACATAGTAATATAAACATCCAACATGGATTTTTATGATTCTAATTATATAAAATATTTTCTTTCAAAAAACTTATTCTCATAAGATAAAATACATTTTTATAGATTTAATACTCTACTCGGTGTAAGATAAACTCTTAATGTAATCATAAGATAAATTCCTATGATAAAATTATTATCTAAAACACATTAGATAAACACAATAGAACAAAAATAGGGATTTTTTAAATCATCAAAAATAAAAAAAATAGATATGTGTTAGAACTATATAAGTATATCTAATAGGATGGTTATCCTATAACAATACAATATCCAATTCATATCGTAGAAGGAAGTCTCTGAGAAAGAACATATTAACTTTCTTATGAATGATCCTACCACAAAAATCACAATAGTGGATATCAAAATTCTAGATAATGATGTTTTCTATTCCCATGACACCCCTATGAAATGAGAGATTTATTTTGATGGGGCCTCCCAAAGTTTTACCGATAAGAATATGGAAGATCAAAAGATCAATAGTGTTGGTCTAGGGATTTTATTTATTTCACTATCAATGTAATTTTATCAGGATTTATTTCCCTAGAAAAAACTTCTATGAACATTATTTTAACTTGTATTCATATTTTTTAATATTAATAATATTTTTATCACATAATTATTGTTATTAGGTGTGACATAGTATGTGATAACTTCCTAAGAGTAGTTGTTGCACTAAAATGTCATATTAGTTCCCCTCTTTGATGATAACTCAGAATTGATATGAAACTATTCTTGAATATATGTTATAGAGTTGGATGATATCATTTGAGGTACAAAAATGATATAGGATATCAGGGGTGGATACTTCTAGAACTTTGAGGAACCTTCTCATGGTGTACGCCCTTAGTATTATCCAGTGTAGGATATTATAAGAACAAGACCTGCTGGTAGGAAATCCACATTTATATGTTTCAATTAATTTTCCTTTCTATGTATTTATGTACTGATCATTAGACATTAATATTATTATTAATTAGTATTATGAGTCTTACACTTTAATTTATTGATGAAAACTAGGATGATATACATTCACGGTGAGGTAGGATATGTTGCGTACATCATGAGTAATATTTCATTAGAGAATAATATGAGAAATTATTTTTCCCTTTTATTATTTTAAAGAAAGTAGATATCACTGGCCCTTTTATAGAAAAGATATATCTTGAATAAATCATTTTCCATGGTGTTATCTAGGAAAGTTCAATTTTTGGGAAGTCAAAGAAAGAGGCATTGATCATATATTTTGATGTCACCAGAATGAAACCTTCTTGATTAGATATATCACGATAAAGCAATTATATTACATAGTAAGTGTCTGTATGAGGTATTATATCATTATGGAATTAATTTATCTCTTTATGGGTGCCTTGGCAAGTTACTAGATGCTAACCATGGACTTTAAGCTACTTCTCCTAATGAAACTAAGAAAGAGACCTAGAGAGTCACACACTAAGTGTATCCAAAATATCCGTTAAATAATATATTATCATTTATTATTTAACAAATTGAGTAAATATTATTCCCCGAAATTTTTTACCAATTATTCATGTTTTATTTATAGCATATATTCTGTCACCAATTATTTAAGAGAACATAATGTGATCGTAATATTTAATAAATATTTATTTTCTATTTAGTGAATTTAATATATATTTATTTATTTTAAGATACTATAGTGTTATTTTTTTAATAAATAAATATTCATTATTAAAGTCCCAATAAATATCATGGAGAAATGGAGGACTTTGTTTTTAGGTTCGATAAGAAATTATAAATAACAAATAATATTTTATTAAATAATATTTAATTTAATTTGAAAGTTAAGCACATGTCAAGAAATAATAATATTATTATTATTATTTGACATGGGCTTTCACAAGGATTAAATAAATAATTAAGGGAACTTGTGAAATTACTTTATTTTAACCCTAGAGTTATATAAACCCAATTATAATATTTTATAAGAGATCTGCTTCATTTGTTTGGTTTTGCACAAAGAGTTTGGAAAATTCAATAAATCATTATAGATATTCCTCTCTAAGAATACTCTCATGAATGGAGAGTTATTTTCTTCCACCTCCCACTCACAAGTCTATAGAGATCAAGGAGAACACTTTGGAAGAGATTATCATGGAGATCAAATGCAGATGACATAAGTGATAGGATCTGTCATGCTAGAACACAGAGATTCCTACAGTGACATTCAAATATTTTTCAAACACATGAGGATCAATGCCATAGGGAATAGGCTCTTGATTACTAAAATAAAATGATGGTACATCACATATCTATTATCATATCCATCAATGAATAACGAATTATATAAGGTAAATATTTAATTAATTAAATTAATAATAAATAATATGTGATGATATTGTTCTCAATTCCGGTATTCAATCCCTTTTCTATTTTTATTTGATTTAATTCTATTGGTAATGATGTTTATAATTGTGTAAATCTCAAATTAATCATCAATCATGATAAAAATAACAGTTGGGAACAGCCCTTTGCAAACATCTACTACACCCGAAACTTACAACTTGTGTCATAGGGGTCACATAATTATTTATAATTATTTAAATATTGTTAAGTGATTTACACACTTTAAATTTAGTTTTCAATTAAATTTTAATTGTTCTTCAAACCAAATTTTTAGATCTAATTCTTCCTCTTTGATTTATATAGATCTAATCAAAATAATTAATTTTATAAATAAAATAAAATCGAAGAACTTATATAGAGATGCCAAATATTATATCTAGATAACACAAGATTACACATCATGTAACTAGTGTCACACACCATATACTAGTGTTTAATGAATCAGGAAATAGTTTATAATTAATTAAAACCATGTTCATTAAATACATGTGGTGCATTTAATTTCTTATATTGCATGTTTAGTGGGTCAACCTAGCGCATGGTCAGTCAGAGTACATTTCATGTATCCTAGGTACACGGTGTGTAGTCCTTTTTAATCCACAGACAAGTTGTGTATTTCCATACACGACCTAACTGACTAGTGGTAGTATAACTTGGAGTCTTCTCACCTTGTAGCCCTTTGTACATGTCATATATGTGATTTTTTTAAGGAACAGTTTACATGCTGAGTCCCAAGGCATGTGACTCAAATTGGTGATGAGGGACATACATGACATGTATCTCATCTGTACATGTCATGTACCTATACCAAATTATGTATAATTCGAATTAATTTGTTATATTATGTAAACCTTATCAACATGTGCTTGGGTGTTGTCATTAGGATGATAAGACATTCCATGTGATTGTTTTTTAATATGTGTGTGTGTGTGTGTGTGTTTGTAAATGTTTAATTAATTTTTGAGTAATGTTTAGATCTTCATATTTTTCATGTTTTGTATTATAGTTATTACTCTGCGTGCATTGAATCATGACACATGACTGAAATATCATGTAATAAGTGTAATAATTAAGTAGGTAGTACACATCACAAAAGTACATGATAATTCATGTATGTCATATGTCACAAGAGTAAATAGTATAGGAGTATAATAAATGTTGGGTATATTTGGATGTGTATTCAACATGTTTCCTCCATGGTACATTTATGTACATAGTTAATTTTAAATAAAATTATATAATTTGTTTAAAATTATGATGGTTGATAATCTCATGGAAATTCAAATGAGAATTAAGATAAAATAATTGATTAACAAAAGAATATAATTAATTTATTTGAAAAAAAGTTTATCTGAAATAATAACAACTATGAATTGAATGCTAGTTTTATAAAATGTGAAATTCAATTCATGCGTATAGATGTTCAAGATCATAGACGAAACCGTTTTATGTGATTGGTTTTGTTTAATTTATTATTAAATTAAATTATTGTAATGTGTGTCTTATATCCTATTATTATGTAAGTTCATGTGTAACACCTCAAGATTTCATATTAAGTTTTTTTAATGTAATTAAATAGCTTGCGCTACACACAACACCTAGTTCGAGCGCACCACGACTTACCAAACTAGCCGTTCAAAAAGAGGTCATGAATAGTATTAACTGAATTTTCAATTTTATATACTCCATATAATTTTAACATCCATATTATGTGTTTCTTAGACATAATATAAAAACCAATTCAATTTTTTAGATAGAAGAATCTTTCTAAAAAAATTAAATTTTAGCAACTTTTAATGGAGAACCCTTTTAAAATCCAATATTTGACACTTTTATATATTCAATTTGAGAAAATATACTTATTCTTTAGAATGAGGAAATAATAATTTAGTTTTTATAATTTTTCAGTTCTTTTCTGATGACTTTTATATTTTGATGAATATTGACAAATACTAAATTATAATTGAAAAGAACTTTTTTATCAAGATAAATTATAGTATTAAATTATACCTTTGAATGGTTTGGAAGTATAATTAGATTATTTTTTGTCATTTAATCTAATTTCGTTTATTTGAAATAATTTTACATTTAAATTGGAAATAAACACATATCTATCTTTTGATAGTTTTTAATTCTCAAAAACCCGCTTTCCGGTTTTAACATTGGGAATATTTTTTTAAATTAATTAATACAACTTCTATGTTCTGAATTCGGTAAAATATACATTATTTTTTAAATTGGAACATCAAAATAATATTTGGGTGAATTTTTGGTATTTTTCTAAAAACTTTTAATTTTTGATGAATAGTGAAAAACACTGTGTTATTGTTTAAAGCTGAATTTTTATTTAAATAATTATTTTTAATTTATATTTATTTTAAGGTAAAAATAGATACATAATACTTATATTAGTCCAATGTAATTCATTTAATTAATTTTATAATAAGATTATATATATAATTTTATTGAACTTTTTACCGTCTTTTACCCACCTTCTAGGCACATTTGCAAATTTCCATAAAACATAATTTTAATGCTTCTGTAAATTAAATTTCAAAAATCTGAAAGACATGGTTTTAATCATTAAGTAAAATTTGGTTCAATAAGATGAAAATAATTTTTGGTGAATAGTAAATTTTGAATTTTATTTACCACGGTTAAAAGTAAATAAGACAATTAAAGGTAAAAAATTATATTTAAATTACCCCAATACATGTCCTAATTCTATTAGATAAGGGTATTTAGACAAAAAAATCTTAGGAATAAAATATGATCCTTTTGGTCCAATTGGAATAGATTATGACATTATTATTTTTTAATTTAAAAAAGAGTTAAAAGTGTTAAATTCAGAGTTTAATAACTAAAACATTTTTAATATTGGTTTACACATAAGATAAATTCAACTATTAATATTAATTATAAAGATAAAATTATTTTGTACATAATGGTATTTTATTTATGATTTTTAGACATTAAATAATTAAATTTATTTATAACACAATGATGATGAAGTAATTACCCTATTAATAAAAGATTAAAATAATTGATGTTATAAGTATTAAAATAAATGTAAATTGAAACTTTCGATGCATTACACTAATCTTATAGGTTAATATAACATGTTATGGTTTATTTAATGTATTTTGTTTAAGTATTCAAGTTTTGTTGACTTCCACAAAAACCAAATACTAAATAGTGTCAAAATTGACATAAATGAGTTTTTTAAAAAAATACTATATTATTAAATGATATAATATTCTTCAAAATATAAGGTTTACAAAAGGACTTATATAATTATAGATATTTCATTAATTAACCACTTCAGGTCCTCTTGGAATTTTATAGTAATTTTATTAACTATGTAACATAAAAATACAAGAAGATGTGGTAAAAGTTAAACAATTTAACTATGAATTAAATATAAAATATAAGGTTAATATGGTGACCTAAACTTTTCTAAAACCAATTTGTTGAGAATATTTATACCCATCCCCATATTAGCCTAGAAATAAATCAATTTGGAAACATTATAAACCGAAAAGGATTTTATAATAAAATAATTTTTCAATCTTTTCCCAAAGTGACCCTCTCCTCTCTTATAAAATGGTACTTCCCCTTCTCTCAGTTCCGCACAACCAAAGCCATTTTGCTCAGCCAACCCCTGATAAAATATCCTTACAACTACCTTTACTTAAACCAAGAATCCTTTTATCAAATGTCCATCCTAAGGAGCCCTTTTGGTCAAATCTAAAGGAAGAACCCGAAGAAAGGAAATAATTTCACCGCCTATTTCAAAGTTCTTTTCTTCTCCCACTTCCTATTTCTTTGTTGTTTCAATACCAAAATACTAAATACAATACCTTATTCATACTATGATGTTATTATAAATATAGTACAACCATATTCATTATTCTATCCATCCTATGAATGACAAAGTCACTATATGTGCGTACGTACGGCTTACCGTCTCCACGTCATGGTGTAGTTTGTTATTCAACACTTCATTATTTTGATGGGTATAATAATGTGTATAATTGATCTAAATAAAAAATATAACATGTTAATTATTTTTTATATATGATAAACCATCCATGTAATGCCCCAACCCCAGTTACCCAGAGACGGTGCATTATTATGTAACATTGGCATGATCACAAAAGATCAAGTCTCGAAAGACCGATTAGTTTAGTAGCCTTGGAAACACTAGATACATTCATATATGTTACATTACATCATAAAGTGAAAAACTACAATAACATAGTCTCCATAGTCCACACTCATATCCCCTTTAGACTATCCCTGCAGGTCAGTCATAAAATATTTCTTCACATCCTGGGTAAAATAAAACATAGAAAGGGGTGAGCTCAGATGCTCAGTAAGGATAACAATATAGCGGAAACATTCATAAATAAACATAAATATTTAAGGAAATGTATAACTAAAACAAAATCCTTTTAAACTTGAACATCATCATAATATGGAAAAGGTAAAATAAAATAATTCCATTTACTTACTCACATGTATATTCTACTAGTCTAATAATCACATGCAATATCAATAATCACTTTTATAATGATGGAATGTGTAATGCCAGACTATCATAACCACGTAGCCAAGGCCTCGTGCCAAGACTAAAAATAAGATTTTTTCAAGGCCTCGTGCCAAGACACTAGTTTGTCTCATGAGACCTACCGATGCCTCAAGGACCTATAGCGGGCTCCACCCGTCACATACTAAGTCCAATGCATTCCTCATATGAACAGGTTTAAACATATCATAAACCATTACATAATCGTATAACATAAAACATGAATAAAGGAAACATAACATTTATACATTTCAATCACAAGATATCAATACAACACATTGATATAATAAAACCATTTTCAATACCAAAATAAAAGAAAAGTAAAACTTGGTATTTATTTCTCACTTATTAAAAAGTTATGGCTTGTAGAGGAAGCCAAAACTCAAATAATGGTCACGATGGCAGATAAGTTGTTGTCGCCGCATACATACGACAAAAAAACATTCCCTTTTTTCATTTATTAAAACTCTTCGTATAAAAATATTCTTTTTGAGTAAATGTAAAAGTCAAAGGGTTTTATACACAATTTAAAAGAAATTTGTGTATAAAACAAAATATGGATCAATGAAAAAAGATTGAGACGAAGTCCCTTACCTCGTGTCCGACTTGACTCGATCGTTCTTTAACCTCACGAATAATAAACTAGAGTTAATTTCTACTTGATTAAGAACCTTTTTAAATTTCATTATTCCTTTTATATCACTTATTACCATGTTATGAACAGTATGTAATTATTTAAGTTAATAACGGTCATTTTGCCGATCTTTGGTAGTTAAGTCAAAAATAAACTTCATATAATTACAAGTTGTTCATGTGGTAAAATATCCATTATATACAGAATTATATTCATGATTTAGATGTCATATATATCATATATATCCAGTATATATATGCATTTATAATATTACATAACATTTATAGGTAAGAAATGAAATGCACCGTTCATGGAGACGGTAAGCCGTACGGACGCATGAACACTACTTTCATTTCTATTTCGTATTAAATGGAATGAAATAATAATGATATAAAGGTATATTATAATTATAGTATAATATCATATATAATATCACTTACTCCATCCTTTATAATTCTCACATATGGCATTAATGAATCAAATCACTTTGAGGGGGCAGTAGTCCACACTTCCTAAATTGAAGATATCGTGTTTACCCATAATGGAAATCATAAAGGTATGCCATAAATGGAAAATACAAAAGAATAAGGAAAACATAAACATAATATATATCATATATAAATATAGTGACATCTTAATGGCCACCATGAGCGGTGTTAAAAGAATATTGAACAATCATCGTTTCGTGAGGCAGTAATTCAACACCCACAGAAATAGTATGTTCGTTAACCATTAGACAATGGTGTGTGTAATTTTAAATCAAATATTTCTCATAAAAACATCCTAGTATATTTATGATACTAGTTTTGTTACAAAATAAAGGAATAAAAATAGTTTAAGGGGTTGGAGAAGCAAAATAAAACAAAAGAACATAAGAGAAGACATTACCTTAAAATCATGTAACTCTTTTTAATTTGAGACAATGGCTTCCTTGCGAAGACTTATGCCCAAAGTGAGGCTTATAAGAGTAATATAGGGAAGTTGAGAGAGTATTTGGGCAGAGTTTCACTGATCAAAATGTCTTTATGGTGTGAATAAGGTGGTAGAGGTGGGGGGCTTTTATAAGAGGAGAGGAGGGGCACTCTTGGAAAGTCATGAAATGTTACATTATTATATAATGAGTTTTGGATTTTAAAGGTCCCAAAATTATATATTTCTAGGATAAGGTGATAAGGGTTGTAAATATACCCATAAAATAGGTTTTTTACAATTTTACGTCTTATATTTCACATTATCTTTTCATTTTATTTAAATCGTTAATTAATGATGTAATCGCTGCATCATCATGGTGTCATAAAACATTTAATTTATTTAATATCTAAAAAATTATAAAAAACATATCATGATGTAGGAAATCTTTTTGTCTTTACAATTAATATTTATAGTCTAAAATTTAACTTATATAACCCCATGTAATAATTTTTTTACTAAAACAACACATGTTTGTGACAATTTTATTTTTACTTTAAATAAAAAGTTATTAATGTCATTTTCTTACCCAAGTGGCTCCATGGGGTCCCCAAGTTGACCCATGGATTGTCTTGGTCGGCCATGACTCATACAATAAGGTTACGACAAGTGTAAAGTTAATTTCATATTATTATAACATTATATTTAACTTAAATTGCACAAATTACCTTTAATCGCGATTAATAAAACATAAACGTTATTATTCAACAAAAATTATTTTCATCTCATTGAACCATATTTTACTTAATAATGACAACCATGTATGTAGGATTTTTGAAATTTAGTACACATAGGTGGTAGTGTTTCATTTACATGAGAAATTAGTTTTTTTAACTACCACTTAGTGGTTTCACTATTCACCAAAAATTGAAGTTTTTCAGAAAAATACAAAAAATTCACACTAAGATATATTTGATATTTCAAATTCAAAAATGATTTCTATTTTAAAAAATTCAAAACATATAAGTTGAATTAATTAATTAATTCCCGCTGTCAAAACAAACAACATGTTTTTAAGAAACAATATATATCAAAAGATTGACAATTGTTTATGTCCAATTTCAAAGTTAAATTAATTCTAATGACCACCGTTGGATAAAATGGTAAAAATATATTATAATTTTAAGTTAAAACCACTAAATAGTATAATTTATCACTATAAATTATTTTGATTAAAAAAGTTGTTTTTAAGTATTTTTTTACTATTCATATAAAATTGGAAGTTCTCAGAAAATTACAAAAAATTCAACTTAGGATAATTTCAATATTCCGAATACAAAATTGAAGTCCATTTTGAATTAAAAAATTAGTATAATTTCAAAAGGTGGTTATTACTATTCATAAAGACTACTTTAATTGGTCGCGGTGTGTTAGAACTCGAGGTTGCGTACAACACACGCTACTGTATTATTCAAAGAGAAGTGTACCATGGAAGCTTGGGCTATTAAAATACAATTACATACTATTTCACAATCAATATAATGATATTATCACTCATGCATACGTACGGGTTACCGCCTCCACGAACGCGATGAGATTCATTTCCCGTACTAACCATTCTAGAATAATTTTAATTTTAGGATTTAAAATAATTTTTATGAAATTAATATCATTCTGAATATGAATAAAATACATCTTATCCATAACAAACATTACTTACATAACAAAACATATAAAATAAAATGAATCAGTTAACACCCGAAACAATTATACTATTGAAATATTATTAACAAAGAAATATCAGAAGATCATATATGATATCATATTTATTTATGTGGTTATTTTATAATTTAATAACAATGATTTAAAAATTATACATGAGGTTAACATACCCTCTACAAAGGAAAATTAAAAGGTAACGGGTTTTCATCTCACTTTTTATTCCCATGAGATTCATGCTATATTTTACACTATTTTATTTTGTGTGGTGTATGTACTTACCATGATTTTATTATTTGTGTAATATACTTTAATTTATGGTTATTTACATCTTCATTTTATTATAATTATTTAATGGGGTGTATGTTTTGTAAGTTACCAAATCAGTAAGAGAATTTCTAATTTTAATTTCCACCCATTGGGTTTTACGCACACTTCATTGATTATTTTACTCCAAGATTATGTGTGAAATCACTATTTATTTATTGATGTAGTAATTTATACTCCCCGTTTTGGGGATATACTTTTTATACACATAATATCTCCACCTATAAATTCTTAAGTCATTAATATAAATTTTATAAGGGTAATCTTAACTCAATTTCCATCCGTTGAATTAAACATCCAAGTCATTGGTTTTGTTTTTACCAGAATATGTGTGAATGTACTATGATTAATTTACACTAAATATCCAATCATATTGACTGTATTTATATTTGTCACACATAATTATGTCATTTATTTATCCTTAATCTAAGGATACACTCTTTATAAGGTATTTCATCTCAATTTAATTCCCATTGAGACTTCTGTGTTGTTATGCACCAATTCACTTTTCTATAGTGTATATACTTTCGTTTGACAAAGTATATCTTGAATACCTTTAATCTCATGATATTATAAAGTTTTGATTAATTTTATTCCTCAATTATTTGTATTCAAGCGTCTCTCATTTGGTTAGGAACTCTTTAATTAAAATATCATTTTAAATGTTTTAAAGATTTATTCTTCTAAATATTTCTCATTAATGTCTATGTTTTGAAAATGGTTTTAAGTATTTATTCATATGAACATTAATGTTTTGAAATTAAAATTCATTTCAAAAGTTTCAAAGTGATATGGGACATTTTGATTCAAAAATCTTTTTTAAAGGACTTATTTGATAAATAGTGCAACTTTTAAATGTTTTCAAGGAAAATGGGATATTTCTATTGAATAGTTTTACTGATTATTTTCATCTATGTCAATATCCTTCATTTTATTTTACTTTGGATTGAGGTATATTCATTATACTACAATCTTCCATATTGTATTGAATGAGTTATGTTTGAATATGGATGTGCTATTTTTATACCATTCACGGTTTGTGGTTAACGTATTGACATTTCATATGCTAGTTTTAATAAGAATGTTTAGATTATGTTTCAAACTTTTCATATGAGGAATTCATTGAACTTAGTAAGTGACGAGTGGATCCCACTATAGCTCCTCGATGCATCAGTATGTCTCATGAGAAAAACGTGTGTCTTGGAACAACGCCGTGATAAAATCTTATTTGTAGTCTTGGCACGAGGTCTTGAATATGTGGTTATGATGTCTGACATTATGCATTCCATCATTATCAAATGAGCTATTGATATTACATGTGATTATTCGACTAGTAGAATATCCATGTGAATAGGTAAATGGAATTATTTAATTTATATTTTCCATATTATGCTGAAGTTTAAGTTTAAAAGTCTTATGTTTTAGTCTTATATATTGTCTTAAATGTTTATAATTATTTATGAATGTTTCTACTATATTTCTATCCTTACTGAGCATCTAATATCACCCCTTTATTATGTATTATTTTTCCTAGGTTGTGAAGAAGTATATTATGATTGACCTTCAGGAATAGGTTAAGGGTTGTGAGTGTGTTCAAAAAGGGGACACAATGTTGTTGTTTTTCTATTTCATAATGTAATGTAAAACTTATGTATGTATCTTGTACTTCAAAGGATACTAAACTGATCTGTCTTTCAAATTTTGATACCTTGTGATCATTCCAATTTATTAATATAATTCACTAGTGCTGGGTTTTTGGGTTTATGGCGTTACAGTTGTTATCAGAGGAAGTTTAGTACAAACCTTGGAAACTATATTTTGAAAAATTCTGATCAGAGAACATTACCCTAAGATAAAATTTGAGGATTAGTATAAAATAACTTCCTAGAATTTTGGTAATGTAGATATTTTGTCAATTTTCCAAGAAATACATCCATTTCTAGATACGAGTAGGTAGAGGTGGATCTGGAATAGATGTATCTAGTGGTAAAACCCAAAAACACCACTTTGAGCTAGACTCAAATGGGAACTGGTGCACGACAATGGGAATTACTACACTCTTGGTTACGACACTCCTAGGGGATATGCTTAGGATAATTCATATTTTCATTACAAACCGATTTCTAGGATTTTAATATAAGATGAGAATAAATAACCTTGGTTAGTCCTAACGTGTTTTAGATTGAAAATAACATGTCATAATATTCTCTAAATGATTTTATGACTCACACTATGCTTTCTGGTTTTAGTCAATGGCTGAATTATAAGGAATTCATAATAACATTGAACATGATGTACAAGGTGGGAATGATGGTGGAAATGAAAAACTAAATGGAATGTTTATAGGCGTAAAATATATCGTGTTCATTCTGAAGCAGGTTTCCAAAAATATGATCCACAACATATACATTAACCAACTCCCAAAATCAACAAATAAGAGAAAGGCGGAGAATGATAAGAGCTCTAGCAGTAGAGACTGTGGAGAAAAGAAATGTCTCTTTCCATCATGAAAGAAATGGGGAAGGAGACACCCATGAAAGTGTCTCAATAGAACAAAGAAATTCTTTATGTTTGGGAAAGAAGTATATAAAGTAAATAATTTCCGAGGAAAGTTGAAGAGTATTATATAAGAAAATAAAAATGATCCTAAGAATCCATTAATAGTAATTTGATGTAAATTTAGGGGACCTAGGCGTTACCAGTGTCAAATTCTATAGGATAACCACTAGGTAAAGGAAGAACCTATGTGGAAATAAATGGATGAATAAATGTTTTAATGTTTTAATTATCTTTATTAATGGGATTACTTTGGAAGAATTTTCTCTTGTATGTCTAACCCTACAATTTGGTATGTGAAAATTCTATTTGAGGAAGAATTACATTTTCTTTTGTATATATAGTTATAAAGAACCACTTGGGTTTATATGATCCTTGAATTTGGGGAAATTACATGTTATTAATTTTTTGGATGAAAATGTGAGGTATGAGGTAAAAGTTGTGGTTAAATTATGTTATAGTTATTTTGAGAAATTTATCGCATTTTTTGAAAGTTATAAAATATAGGTTTTCAAAAAAGAAAAAATGTAGACCATGTGACAACTCGTCGCGTTAGACAAAGCTGTGGGAATCAAAACCAAAACTAAAGTGCGACTGGGATTTATCTCCTACCACTGGACTACGTGAAGTCCCTGGTTAGTGTGACTAATTATTTTTAGTTAAATGATTTTATTTATCATTAATAAGTTGATTTGGGATAGTAGGTTTTATCAAATGGACATATTTATTAAAGGAAAATGATTTTGTGATTAAGTGATAAATGTTATTTTGGAAGATGTTAGCTCTGTTGAGAACACTATATGCCTAAGGAAACTAGAATACTATAGGATTTAATTTGAGGAGTAACGGTGTATTTTTATTTTGTAAGATTGTATGTTTTTTATAGAGATTTAGGTTATTAATATAAATGATTAACCTATCAAGGAGAATATGTGATTTGGTTAATTACACTTTAGTATGATATTTTAAGAGTAGTTGATGTTATTTGGAGATAAATGTTAATATTTACTATGAAAGACTGTGTGATTAAATTCTTATGAGTTTTGGGTTTCAATCTTAGTTTAGATTATATTGAATTATTTTAAGGACAATTGTTTATTGAATGATATTTATTGAACTTTGGGTACTGTTTGTTTAATTTTAGAAATTAATATTATTATTTCTTTCTATAAAAGATTATCCATTTTGGGGATCATCTGATCTTCTAATAACCATTTCGGTTTTGTTTAATATCTAAATACAAGGTAAATATATAGTTCATCCTTTGTAGATTTTTTGATTCTCTAGAAGTTGATTCTAGCGCTTTAGGTGTGACCAAGTGATCTTGAATACTCATTGTTTGCAAAAAGGATGAGTTAGTGGTAGAAATTTATTAAAGGATGAAACTCTAGTTGAAAATTAAGTATATCTATTTATGTTCTTAGACAAACTCATAAATAAATTCCTCAACATTATGAAATAGAACTTAAAACAAAAAACATTGTTCGTTTACTTTTCCTACTGGGAAGCTAATGACCATTTAACCCATCACAAGTTTTTGGTTTTCTTGTTGTTAAATTTATCCTGATCATGTTTTCTATGAATCTCTATCATAACTTGTCACTTATTTTGTCTTCTGTATCCATGTTTACCTATATTGAATCCTAGTATGGGTTATATCGGCTGACCTTTGTTCTTATCTTTCTTTCTTTTAAAGTGATGGTTTTATTGACTCTTTTTCCAATGTGGGACTTTCAATGAAGTTCCCAAGACCAATTTTAAAATTTTGAGGATGTAATTTCCAACATGGGGGAATCATTTAACACCCCAATATTTCATAGTAAGTTATTTTCTTTAAAGTAATTCAACAGATTGTGTTACATGAAACACTGAGTTCGAACACACCATGACTTACCAAACTAGTCATTCAAAAAGTGGTTATAAATAGTATTAACTGAATTTTTTTATTTTATATACTTCATATAATTTTAACATCCACATTATGTGTTTCTTAGACATAATATAAGAAAAAATTCAATTTTTCGGATAAAATAATTTTTTTAAAAAAAATTGAATTTTACCCCCTTTTAATGAAGAATCCTTTTTAAATCTAATATTTGACACTTATATATTCAATTTGAAAAAATAAAAATCTTATTTATAATTAGGACAAAAAAATTAGTTTGGATACATTTTCGGTGCTTTTATGATAACTTTCATAATTTGATGAATAGTGCAAAATAGAAAATTTTAATTGAAAACCAAATTTTTTAATCAAAATAATTTATAGAGTTAAATTATAAATTTTAATGGTTTTAAGTATAATTAGATTACATTTTTATCATTTAATTCAATATTGGTCATTGGAAGTAATTTTACATTTAAATTAGACATAAACACATATCAATCTTTTGATAGTTTTTACTTCTCAAAACCCCGTTTTCTGGTTTTGACAATAGGAATATTTTTTTAAATTAATTATTACAACTTATATGTTTTTAATTTGGTAAAACAGACATGATTTTTGAAATTTTAATATCAAAATTATCTTTGGGTGAATTTTTTGTATTTTTCTAAAAACATTCAATTTTTGATGTATAGTGAAAAAAATTATGTTATTATTTAAAGCCGAATATTTATTTAAATAATTATTTTTAATTTAAATTTATTTTAAATTCAAAATAGATACATAATAACTATATTATTCCAATGTAATTCATTTAAGTTATTTTATAATAAGATTAGATATATAAAATTTCATTGAACTTTTTACCATCTTTTACCCACCTTCTAGGCACATTTCCAAATTTCATAAAACATAATTTTACCGCTTCTATGAATTGAATTCCAAAAATCTAAGACACGTGGTTGAAATCAATAAATAAAATTCGGTTCCATAGGATGAAAATAATTTTTACTAAATAGTAACTTTTTATTTTTTTTACCACGGTTAAAAGTAAATAGGGTAAATAAAGGTAAAAATGATATTATAATTACTCCAACACATTTTCTTAATTATATTGGATAAGGTTATTTCGACCAAAATAAACCTTACGAATAAAATTTGATTCTTTTTTGTCCACTTGGATTACATTAGGACATTTATTATTATTTTATTTAGAGAAGAGTTAAAAGTGTTAAATTCAAAGTTTAATATCTAAAACAATTTTAATATAGGGTTACACATAATAATATTCGACAATAAATATTCATTTGAAATAAAAAAAATATTTACAACATAATGGTATTTTATTTATAATTTTTAGATATTAAATAATTAAATTTATTTATGACACAATGATGATGCATTAATTACCTTATTAATGAATGACTAAAATAATTGATATTATAAATATTAAAATAAATGTAAAATGAAATATTTGATGCATTACACTAATTTTATAGGTTAATATGATATGTTAGTGTTTATTTAATGTTTTTTTGAAGTAATAAAGTTTTTTTGAATTTCACAAAAACCAAATACTAAATAGTATCAAAATTGACATAAATGAGTTTTTAAATTAAATATTATATTATTAAATAATATAATATCCTTAAAAATATAAGTTTTAGAAAAAGGAGTTATATAATGATATATATGTCATTAATGAACTAATTTAGGTTCTCTTGGAATTTTATAGTATGTTTATTAAATATGTAATATAAAAATATAAGAAGACATGGTAAAGGTAAAACTATTTAACTAGGAATTAAATCTAAATGATAAGGTTAATATGGTGACCTAATTATGTCTTAACCATATTGGTTGAGAATATTTATACCCATACCCAACTTATCCTATAAATAAGTCCATTTGGAGCCATAATAAATTGAAAATGATTTTATAATAAAATAATACTTCAAGATTTTCCAAAAGTGACTGTCTCCTCTCTTATAAAAGGGTAATTCCCCTTCTCACTATTTCACACATCCAAATCTATTTGGATCGGCCAACCCCTACTCAAATATCCTCCCAACTACCGTCACTTCAACCTAGAGGACTGAATTTGATCTTAAATCAATCCTAAGAATCCCTTTTGATCAAATCAAAAGG
Source organism: Viscum album (assembly GCA_963277665.1). Classification (NCBI taxonomy): domain Eukaryota; kingdom Viridiplantae; phylum Streptophyta; class Magnoliopsida; order Santalales; family Viscaceae; genus Viscum; species Viscum album. The sequence goes on along the minus strand of OY728119.1, from coordinate 1,855,721,725 downwards.
AAGCACCCGAAAAAGAGGTAATAATTTCACCACCTCTTTCAAAGTTCTTTTCTTCTTTCACTTGTTATTTATTTTTTTTGTCCATAAAAAATAATAAATACAGTACCTTATAGATAATATAATTTTTTTATAAATATTTTTTAACCATATTCATTATTCTATCCATCCTATGAATGACAATGTCACCATACATGCGTACTTACGGCTTACAGTCTCCACGTCGTGGTGTAATTTGTTATTCAACATTTCATTATTTGGATGGGTATAATAATGAGTATGATTGATCTAAATAATAAATATAACATGTTAATTATTCTATATATATGATCTTCCATCCAATTACATTATGATTCTACCATCAATAGAATGACATTATCACTCGTGCGTACGTATAGATTACCATCTGCACAAATGCGATGTGATTCATTTCCCATCGTAACCATTCAAGAATAATTTTCATTTTTTGATTTAAAATAATTTTTAAGAAATTAATATCATTATGGATATGAATAAAATACATCATATTTATAACAAACATGATTTACTAAACAAAACATATAAAGTAATACGAATCCGTTAAGACTCGAAACAATGATAATATTGAAATATTATTAACAATAAAATATTAGAAGATAATATATGATATCATATTTATGTATGTGGTTCTTGTATAATTTAATAAAAATGATTAGACAATTATAAATGTGGTTAATGTACCCTCAACTAAGTAAAAGTACAAGGTAAGGGGTTTCCATCTATCTTTTTATTCTCGTGAGATTCATGTTATATATTACACTATTTCTTTTTGTGTGTACTGACCATGATTTTTTTCTTTTTCTAATATAATTTAATTTATTTGTATTTACATCTTCATTGTATTATCCTTCTTTCATGTGGTGTGTTTTTCATAAGTTACCAAATTAGTAAGGGAATTTCTAATTTCAATTTCTACTCATTGGGTTTTACGCACACTTCATTAATTATTTTACTCCAAGATTATATGTGAAATCACTATTTATTTATTTATATAGTAATTTCCACTCCCCTTTGTGTGGATATACTTTTGATACACATAATTACTCCATTGATAAATTCTCAAGTCATTGATATGAACTTGATAAGGGTAATCTTAACTCAATTTCCATTCATTGAGTTAAACATCCAAGTCATTGGTCTTGTTTTTACAAGAATATGTGTGAATGTACTCTAATTGATTTGAACTAAATATCAAATCATATTGAGTTTATTTATATTTTTTACACATAATTATGTTATTTATTTATCCTTAATATAAGGATACGGTCTTTATAATGTATTTCATCTCAATTTACATTCCATTGAGACTTCTTTGTTGTTATGCACCAATTCACATTTATATGGTGTATATACTGTACTTTGACATAGTATATCTTGAATCCCTTTATTCGTATGATATTATGAAGTTTTGATTAATGTTATTCCTCAATTATTTGTATTCAATCGTCTCTCATTTGGTTAGGAACTCTTTAACTAAAATATTGTTTTAAATGTTTTAGAGATTTATTCTTCTAAATATTTCTCATTAATGTCCATTTTTTTAAAATGGTTTTAAATATTTATTTATATGGACATGAATGTTTTGAAATTAAAATTCCTATCAAATGTTTCAAATTGGTATGGGAAACATTTATTCATAAATCTTTTTTAAAGGACTTCTTTAATAAATAGTGCGACTTTTATACTTTTTCAAGAAAATGGGGATATTTCATTCAAATAGTTTTACTGATTATTTTCATCTATGTCAATATCATTAATTATATATTACTTTTGATTGAGGTTGATTTATTATAATACAGCCTTTCATATTTTGTTGAATGAGTTATGTTTAAATGTAGATGTGATATTTTTATACCATTCATGTTTTGTGGTTAAAGTATTGAAATTGTGTATTCTAGTTTTAATATGAATGTTTAGATTATGTTTAAACATTTTCATATGAGGAATGAATCGTACTTAGTTGGTGATGGTTGGTTCCCACTATAGCTCCTCGATGCATCGGTAGGTGTCATGAGACAAACTAGTGTCTTAGCATAAGGCCTTGACAGAATATTATTTGTAGTCTTGGCACAAGGCCTTTAATATGTGGTTATGATGTCTGACATTATGTATTCCATCATTATGAAATTAGTTATTTCTATTACATGTTATTATTCAACTAGTATAATATCGATGTGAATAAGTAAATGGAATTTTGTAATTTATATTTTCCATATTATGCTAAAGTTTATGATTAAAAGGCTTATGTTTTAGTCGTATACATTTACTTAAATGTTTATGCTTATTTTTGAATATTTCCTATATATTTTTATCCTTACTAAGCATCTAAGCTCACCCCTTTCTAATGTTTTATTTTTTCCAGGATACGAAGAAGTATATTATGATTGACCTGCAGGAATAGACTACTGGATATTAGTGTGTTCAAAGGGGACACAATGTTGTTGTTTTTTCATTTCATAATGTAATGAAAAACTTATGTATGTATCTAGTACATCCAAGGCTACTAAAATGATCTGTATTTTGGGATTTAATCCCCTATGATCATGCTAATGTATTAAAATAATGTACTAGTTCTAGACTTCTGTGGTTAGGGCATTACAGCTTGTGTCCTTATGGTTTCTTTTATGTAAACCCTTTCCCCTCACCTGTATGTGAGTAAAACCATATGTATTATATGGATCTCCCAAACTAGTGGAGGTGGTTCAAGATTAGTGTTGAGGATAAACCAATCCAAGAGAGAGATATAGGTGGATAGGTGGAAAGCTTTAACACAAAACTTAATTGGTAAAAGGTGTTTCTCCACAAGGTCAGATGATAGTTTATCAACTTCTATATAAACTAACCATCAGTAGAATCTCATGATCATACCACTTTATTATTTTATTTCTGTAAATTTTTATAGTTATTTCATTATGGCTTTTTTCTCATGATCACTTTAATTAATGAATTAACAATCATGAAAGATAGAACTAAAATAAATTGTATTATCCATTAATATTATATATGACATGATTAATCACATAAGTAAATCCAATAAATATAAAAAATATTGTGATAAATATAATATTTGTAAATTTTCACATAAAATAAAAAATACATATGTTATATATTAAGTAAATATATCCTTCCACAAATTCAATTAAAATCAAACCATTGTTCAAATTGATTAACCAGAAAAATTTGGGGTGATTTCAATTATCAGGGAATTATAACATGATTGTTTTGGGTTGACATAACTTAGTTCACATTAAGTGTTTACTACCAAAGTGGGACCTGGTCTAACTAAGAGTCAAGGGTTTAGGATATCCAATTCAATTATTTCATGATTGAGGAGTCAACCTAACAGACCAAGTAACTGTGAGTTAATGCAGTTGGAATTTGGAATGCCTACCTAAAACCATTCTAGTTTCTTGACCAACCAAATTTGGGGTAATGAGAAGGGGAATATGGATCCTTGACATTAGAATTTCCAAGGAATAAGATATTCCAAATCCAATGGTGAGGGATATTGAGTATTGATATAATAGTGTGAGATTAATAAATATCATATTTATTTATTTGTTTAAATTTTATCTAATAAAGTGCCAAAATTATTACCATCTTATTTGTAGAAACTACAATAAAATTACATCAAATATATCACTATAATCCATAATTGAGAAGGATAACCCTCTCACCATCACAAATTTCAAATATTGGCAAAGGAACTTACATGTTATCCTAAACCATGAAAGGAAATTATATGTGTTGGAAGAACCTCTTCTTTATGTTCCTAATAAGGATGCATGTGATGAAAAGTTATAAATCTATGAGAAATATTTTAATGGTTCCATGTATGTTCAGTGTTTCATGTTTTCATCCATGAACAATAAGGTTTTTAAGCGATAAGAGGACATGGATGTGTATAGCATGATGTCTCACCTTTAGGATCTCTATCGAGAGAAGGTGACACAAGAGAGATATGAGATCTCCAATGCTTTTTTTACAACTAATATTAGATAATATTCCCCAGTTGGGCCACAAGTAGTCAAAATTATTGGCTACATTGAACACATATATATCTAGGGATTAAATTCCTAGATGAGTTCCGCATAGATCTCATACTTTCATCATTACCTAATACCTTATCCAATGTTATTATTAATAACAATATGATAAATAATGAGAAGATTATTTCATAACCTCTTACTTTGATTCTCTAAGTGCATAAGGACATGATGTGTGGTAAACTCATTGTCCTTACTGTGAATAAGAAAAATAAGAACAAGGAAAAGGGGACCAAGATTCATAACAAGTATAAATCTCCCAAGCACCATCCTTACAAGAAGAAGAAGACCGAGAGGTGGGGAAAGTAAAAGTAGGTAGTATGTTTTTCATGTGACAAGAAAGACTACTAAAAGAGTAAATGCATCTAGAAGAAAGGGGGATCTAAAGGTGTGATTTTTATAGAGTATAATATTTCAATATCTATACATCAGGTATTCAACACATATTTTGGTTCTCACATATATATCCAAATTTAAGAACCAAGTATATTTAGAATGATTGTTATAGGATAGGTGGATTTGAGATATGATAATGGTTTGAGGCCAAAAAATCTATATACTAGTGACTACCACCTTTAATTACCAATGGAAATGATTTTAATTTTAAAATATTGTTATCATGTACTAGTTTTTACCAAGAACATAATTTATGTATCATTCTTAGACACTGATGGGTTTATTTTCATGTTTGAAAATAAAAGTGGTTTCTTTTATAAAGAAAATATATGTTATTGCATGGAGCATTTAAATAATGGTTTTTATATATTACATTACCAAAATAGGGTATTGGAAATAGATAACAAGTCATGTTCACATGACTCATAAAACATGCAGTTATGGAATTACTGTCTTGTTCATATAAATGAGAATCATTTTACAAAGCTCTATCAAGATGTTTATTTAGACTCTTCTGAGCTAAAACCACTTGAAATATGTCATGCTTGTTTATAAGGAAAAATGACTAAATATTCATTCAGTGGATAGGGTGAAAGGGACATATAGATTCTTGGATTGGTATACAATGATGTGCGTGGACCATTTTCAATAGAAGATAGATGTGGGTATTCTTACTTCATAACTTTTACTTATGACTTGAATAGATATGGTTATGTCTATTTAATGGGGTATAAGTATGATTATTTTGATAAATTCATGGAATTCAAGAATTAATTAGATAATCTGCTTAGAAAAAAGATAAAAATTTATTAATCAGATCAAGGTGGTGAATATCATAACCAAGAGTTTATCAACATTCTATGTGATTTTAGGATTTTATCTAAAATCACTACACCTTATAAACCACGTTAGAATGGTGTTAGTGAAAGAATGAATTGTACCTTACTGGACATGGTATGGTCAACGATGAGTCATAAAGATATTTTATTATCCTTTTGGGGATATGAATTAAAAATTGTGGTTTAAACATTAAATTGAGTACCAACTAAAGAATGAAATGGAATTCCCTTCAATTTAAGGAGTTGAAAGAAACCTTTTTTGTCACATACACATGTATGGGGATGCAATGTGTTCGTTTAGGCCTTCTCCAGAAAAAAGAAACTAGTGCCTCGGGTCATAGAGTGTATCTTTATAGGGTATCCCAAGGAAATAAAGGGATAATACCTATACAACCCCATGGATAAGAAATTTATTGTCTCCAGAAAATTCATATTTTTTTATAGGGAGAAAATACTCAAAAATGGTAGCGGGGGAAAGATTAACTTCGGTGAATTTTATTCTCAAGATACATAAGAGTTGGTATAGGAACAGATTCCATAGGTCCCCATGGAATAAGTAGTTCATGAAACATAAGTACTATGTAGGATCACAAGAGTGGTAAGAGAACTATAGAGATAATGTTTTCAAGTCACTAAAGATGGTGAATTATTATTGGTTGACAATGATGAACCTCTCCCCTACAAAGTGGTAGTAGATATATCAAAATATATAAGATTGAAATAAGACATGAATTCTAAAATGGATTCTATGTATCAGAACCATGTTTGAGTTCTTGTCGATGCACCAGTTTATGTAATCCTCATTGGGTTCAAATGGGTATTCAAGAGAAACCTAGACATAGAAGGTAAAGTAAATACCTATAAAGAAAGGCTATTTTCTAAAGGGTTTAAACAACATCTAGGAATTGACTATGATGAATATTTTTCACTAGTTTCCATGTTTAAATCCATCAAAATTATAATTTTGATAGACAATTACTATGAATATGAGATTTGGTAGAAGGATATCAAAACTGCATTCCATAATGGGATCATTCAGGAAGATTTTTATATAACATAACCAAAAGGGTTTGTGACTCCATGTGATGCCAAAAGGTTTTGAAATTTATAGTGATAAATTTATGGATTGAATAAATCATCCAGTTCATGGAACATGAGATTCACTGAATCTATAAAAGAATTTGGTTTTATTAAGAATGAATGTTATACATGTGTTTACAAGTGGTTTAGTGGAAATGCAGTCATTATCTTAGTAGTATATGTTGATGAATTATTATTTATTGGAAATGAAATAAAAGTCATAAAAACTATTAAGGACTGGAAAAAAGAATTTCTCCATGAAGGAATTAATTGAAGAAGCCTATATTATAGGGATCAAGATCATTCATGATAGATCCAAGATACTACTTGGACTAAGTTATAGTGTATATATGGACCAGATGCTAAATAGATTTTGTATGGAACAATCCAATATGGTATTGGTTCCAATGTCACATGGTTTACATCTTTATAAGAAAATTTTTCCTCATACAAAATAGGATAAAGAGATAATGATAAAGATCTTATACACTTATGTGATGAGATCAATCATGTATGTTATGTTATGTACTAAACTTGATGTTTTCTATTCATTGAGTATGGTAGGAAGATGTTAAGAATTTCTAGGCAAAAAGAATTAGTCTACTACTAAGTTTATCCTTAGGTATTTAAGAAGAACAAAAGAAATGTTCCACGTTTATGAAGTAGATGAGAAGCTGGTAATTGGGAATTATATTAATGTTAGTTTAAAGATAGATCATAATGATCTTAATTCACAGTCAGGATTTTTTTCTATCTCAATGGAGGATTTGTGAGATGGAAGAGTTAAAAGAATATATTTATCATTGATTATATAATGGATTATGAGTATATATAATCTTCTGATGCAGCCAAGTAATCTGTTGGATATGAACCTTTTTTTATGATCTTAATGTGGTACCTATCAGTAAATACCATATAACATTGCATTATGATAATACTATAGCGGTGGATCTTACAAAAGAGAAAAAGTTACACCAACGGAAAAGGAATTTACTTTTAAAGTATCACCTCTTAAGGTATTTTTATCATAGGTGTGAAGTTTTAGTAAGTAGAGTACCCACAGAAGGGAACGTGTTATAACACTTGACTAAATTCCTATCTCAGAAGAAGCATGAGTATCATGTGAGAGAAAGATAATTTAAGGATTATAGCAGTTGGCTCTAGTGAAAGTGGGAGTCTGTTGGATTTGGTGATTAAGAACCAACTTCTGTTTACTTTATGATAAGTTATATTCATTGTTTTTAATATTAGAAAACTACTTATCAAATTATGATTATTCTTATGTGTAGAATAGTATGTGATAATATCCTAAGATTAATTGTCACACTAAAAGGCCATAGTAGTTCCCTGTTATGATGGGAACCCGAAAGTGCTATGAAACTATTCTTAAATATATGTTCTATAGCAGTATTATATCATTTTACATACATAAATGAAACAGGATATCCAGGGTGGATACACATAGGAATTTGAGGCAGCTTCTCATGTTTTATGCCCTTTGTAATATCTAGTGTACGATATTATGAGAACGAGGCCATCCGGAAGGAAATACAGATTTATATGTGTCATTGGATGTTCCTATCTATGGATATGGGTATTGGTCCTTATACATTAATATTTTTATTAATGAGTATTTTGAGTTGCGTACTTTGATGTATTAATGAAAACTATGATGACATATGTTTATTATGAGGTAGAATATGTTGGGTGCATCACGTGTAATATTACAATAATGAATAATGAGAGGAAGGATTCCCCCCTTATATTATTTAATATAATTTGATATCTCAAGAACTTTGATGAAAATGATATAGCCTATAAAACCCGTTGGCTATGGTGTTCTATAGGCAAGTTCAATTTTTAGTAAGTTAAAGAAAGATACATCGAGCACATAGCTTGATAGCACTAGCATGAAACCTACTTGACTATATATATCATGATAAAGGGATTATATTACACTATAATAATTTGTATAAGGTATTATGTCATTGGAGTGTTGAATTTTTTCTCTATGGGTGCCTTGGCATGTTTCTAGATGCTAACCTTGGACTTTTGGTTGTTTCATCTAATGCTACATAGAAAGAGGCCTATAGGGTCACACACTAAGTATATTTAGAATCTCAGGTTAAATAATATATTATTATTTATTATTTAAAAGGTGGAATAAATTTTATTTTTGCACATGGTTTAATAATTATTCATGTTTTCTTGATTGTAAATATCTTGTCTCGGGTTATTCAAGAGAATATAATGAGAAGACTATTTAATAAATATTTGTTTTCTATTTAGTGAATATAATATTTATTTATTTATTGTTTAATAATGTAGTGATATTTATTTACTAAATAAATAGTCATTAATCAAGGCCTGATAAATATTTTAGTGGAATGGTGTACTGAGTTTTTAGGTCCAATGAGAAATAATAAATATTGAATATTGTTTGATTAAATAATATTTAATTTAATTCCTATGTTAAGAACATGTCAAGAAATAATATTATTATTATTTTACATGGGGTTTCATAGGGATTAAATAAATAATAAAGGGCACTTGTAAAATTAATTTATTTTAACCAGATAGGTATATAAACCCAATTATATTATTTTCTAAGAGATCCAATTCATTTTTTGGTTGGGAACAAAAAATTTAGGGAATCCTCTCAATCCATAGATAGATCCTTCCCCAAGAATGGTCCCATGAATGGAGAATGATATTCCTCCACCTCCCACTCTAAAGTTTAGATAGATCAAGGGGGACACTTTGGAATTGATTCTCAGGGTGATCAGATGATGCAAGTGATGTGATCTTTCGTGCTAGCACTCAAAAATTTCTATGGTGACATTCAAAGATTTTTTGAATACGTGTGTATATCCACTAGAGATATTCTTCTCTTGATTACAATAACGCAATGATGATACAAAATATAACTATTTTCAAATCCCTAAAAAATAAAAGAACTAATCAAAGTAAATTCTTTAATTAATTAAATTAATTATAAATATTATGTGATGATCTTGTGCATGGTTCTGGAATTCTATCTCTTATCTATTTTTATTTTATTTAATTCTTCTAATCATGACATTTATCATTTTTTAAATCTCGTATTGATCATAGATCCTGAAAAAAAAATTGGGCATGGCCCATGGCACACTTCCTCTATGCCCGAAACCTATAATTTTACCCTACTACTTCTCATTTTCTGAAGGTTTTACTAATAATGAGGCTGAATATCATGATCTTATTATTATCTTGGATAATGTCTTATATATATTAATAGATAATATAGATGTCAAATGTTATTTTGAGTTGGTGATAAAAAAATAAATGGGAAATATTCGATCAAAAGGTGTAATTGGATCCTCTCTTCATCTATCTAAGGGGATTGATTGAGGAATTCCCTTTTAAATGAATGATTCAATATGATCTGCAGTCGTATAATTCTCATTTCAATGTGGTAGCTAATTCATCCATGTTTTCAAAGGACCCCAATCAGGATGAGGTAGTATTCTACCTCACACATCAAAGGGTAGTGTCACCAATCATCATTTGTGACATGGAGGAGATAAATCAGGATAAAGTTTCCATAGGGAATGATGAACATGTACCAATTTTCAAATGGATGAATCCCATATTGGAGTACCTCGAAAATGGGATGATCCCACAAGATCGAGCCAAAAAAACAAATTTGGCATCAGGAAGTGAACCTCACCCTTCAAGATGGACCAAATGAACAAAAATTCCTCTATAAATGGGGCTTCAATGGAGTCCACCTTAGGTGAATTATAAAGTAAGAATATCATGCTATCATGAATGAACTAAAATTGGACACCTATAGTGCTCTTCAGTTTGAACCAGAATCCCATATAAAATTACGATACTTAGTTACTTCTATTCGATAATGATATAGGATTGTATAGAGTTAACCAAAAAAGTGTCACACATTACAAATCCATTTAAATTTCATCCATAAACCCCCATAGTTACTTCTCATAGCTAGATATTCCTGGAAAATTGTCATATTAGGATTGGATATAGTATGGCCATATCCCCCAACTATAGTTAATAAATTCAAGTATATCCATACTACCACTAACTTTTTTTCTAAATGGGTTGAAGTTATACACCTCAAGGAATTTATAATAGAGAGTTTCATAAAAATTTTTAAATCCAACAACGTCACTATATTTTTTGTTCCCCACAATAAACTAATGGAAAATGACATCAAATTTTGTTTCTCTAAATTAAATAATTTATTCCATGATTACAACATCAAGTCTAACCACATTTCTTGTTATCGTGTGGAGGAAAATGGAAAGAAAAAATATTTTAAGAAGACACTGTCAAATATAATCTATAATATGGTAGATAGAAACAAGAAATACTGGATAGATAAAATTTTATATTCTCTATGGTCCTATCATACCATAACCCACACTACCATGCAAGATCCTCTGAATTAAAGGGTTTATGAGATGAAGGCAGTGTTACCCATAGAATTATAATTACCCTTGCATAGAATAGCTATATATGGGAAAGTCTTAGATAATGATAAAGAACATAAGTGACTAGATGAGTTGGAATGACTCAATAATTTATATTTACACACACTACACAACCTTGAAGTATATTAGAATGATATTTCATGAGTATTCAATAAGAAATTTAACCTACGCTCATTTCTTTAAGGATAATTGGTATTTGCTATCAGAACACCGAAGATACTTGGGAAGAAACCTCCAATGATGGAAACCAAATAGGAATGGACCTTATATCATATATAAGTTATATTTTAATGGATCTTACTCTCTAGACATAGTGGATGGTGAATAAATCATGACACCCACCAGTGCAAGGTTTCTCGAGAAATAATTTTCATAATTTCAATTTCAAGGTACTTTATCCTAGTCACATAATGTTAAATTTCATGATGATTCCCTTACCAAATGACATTAAACTTCATGGAAATATGTTCCCATCACATGGAAAAAAAATTTTGATACCTTAGGCCCAAACTATAGAGGATTCCTTCCTTAAGGTATCATTCATCTACTATACCACGTGTCAGAACTATGTATGGCTGGATTTCTAATCCCTCAGGATACATAGTGATGCCTTGGAATTTTTTCTTTGGCCCAACAACAAATTCATTCCTTTATAAGATCAATTGTCACCAGAACTTTTCCCCTAATGACTCTTTTCATGATAGTTTTGTTTCTTCTTGGATGGTTAAACTACCATTCCACCCCATTTTGGTCAAATATATATGAACTTAAACTACATCAACCGCATCCTTACCAAATGAAATTAAAATGTGTGAAATATGGTTCATCCTACTCAACAATAAACTAATTAGAGTCAGTAAACTCATATGGCCCAGAATCGGCATGGAAATAGGGTCTAGGCGGGAAGATACAATGAAAATTCCCCTCTCTATACATAGTTCAGATCTATCATAACTAGAAAAACAAGCTACTGCCACAGAATGATAGCTAGGGTTTTAAAAACCGTGGCTATAGGTCCTTTTTTCATGATCTATTTCTATAGTTTTCATAACCATGGTTATATCACACACCTATAGTCATAGTTATGTGGCCTATAGCTATGGATTTCAAAACTAGGGCTACAGGCTATTTTTTTAGGGGATATAACCACATTTTTGAAAACCATGGATATAGGTCTCTCGCCCTTGTGCCGAAGAAAAAACTTACCACCAAAAACTCGTGTAGGTATTGAATCCGTCTAGGCACACATTATTTTAAGACAATTTCCACAATTTTCAAGGGATATATCCATGCTTAAAACCATGTAAATAGGCCACCTATTTCCATGGTTAAAACAATGGCCATAGGCCAACTTCCACAATTGAAAATGGAGACACCTATTTCCATGGTTAAAACTATGTTCATAGGTCAGAACCTACTACCACGACGATAAAGCCCACAGTTGAGAAAAACCGTGGTCGTAGATTACAACAATAGTTTTTGGCCCTATTTCCATAGTTTTGAACTGTGTCAATAGCCCATTTTTTAGTTTTATCTGTAGTGGGATCTCTATAATAACTAAATTTTTCTTGATTTTAAATAATTTAGGATATGTAGTGAAGCCCAGATCCCCTAGTCCTAGTCTTAGCTGCAATATTCTAAATAATCATTCTCCCATTCCTTTCACATTAACTTAATCTATGTAGGGAATCCATTGATTTTTTACCATGGATGGCCCAAATTTCCTTTTACCCATGCGTGAGTAAGATCCATGCAGTGAAGGACCTGCATATCATTGTTAAATACCTAAAATATTAAAATTAACCTTCCCTTGTGCATGAGATGGATCTACGAATGGGATCCATGATTACCATAACTACATGTGGCTTGATTCCTATTTATAAAATATTAATAGTGATGCTAGGATCCTATAATCATAAGACCAATCATGAATTCAAGGAAAAGATAAAATTCCTCATCTCTATGTGAGTGTCATATCCATGTAGGGAACTTAACCAAGAACTATGTGTGTCTGGATTTCTATACTTATTGGATACATACTGTTTCTCAAGTACCAAGTCCTAATCTCATCCATAATATAAAAATAAAATACCCCCATCCCTAAACATGATCCTAATATATGTAGGAGAATCTATATCATAACTACATGTGTCATGATTTTCACATTTATGGGATACGTAGAAATGATAAGATCATTTATTTTAGTCTTAGTCATAGTTTTTTGGGATATCTAATCACATAAAAATGTGAATTCTTCCACATAAACCATTTCATGTAAGATCATGTAGTTTAACCAAATTCCCAAGGATATTATATTTCTCACATCAATCATGATTCATGTGAGCTTAGAGAACCTGTTATGTCACCCTGACTAGAAAAACTAAGATTCACCTCACTAATGGTAGGTATTCACATCCCAGTTATAATAAATTAAACTATATGACAATATCCTATACATATTATGTGAAAATTCATGACAATATCCTAGTTGAATGACATTAAATTACACAACAATATCCTAGTTGCATGATGTTACACTACACAACATAAGGTCTTCGTACAAGAATAGGTCATCCCATATAATGATTGAATACCTAATATTCACATGTTCTATCCCCTCACCTTAAAAATTTTCTCTATGTGTGTTGGTTTATCTAGAATATTATGTTCTCCCTGAATCACCTACATACCTTTCATTTCTACATTAATACCAATTAGAACCTTGAGTTGATACCCTTATATTGGAACTCCATGAACCCTATACATATGTTCTCTTGGTTCATCCTATAGAAACCCAATCATAGGGACTTGATAATCTAAAGGGACCTCTATATGATTCACTGGTGAATTGTAAAATGCTTAAGAACTTTTTCCTATGGGATGTTTTGGTCCTTAAATAGAGGTCCCATCATACATCTAGGATATATTTTCTTGGTTGAGTGTGGTACTAGTTTTGATATATTCACACTAGTATCCACTTCTCATGGACTTTGATACTTTTGGGTTATACTTTAATAGGATTTAGATACCCTCGATGTTACAAATTTGTGCATTGTACTCATTTTGAAAGAACGATTATAACATCATATTCTTATGCACTTTCATATCGGGGTATTCATCTTCTGTAAAGACCTAAATTCCCTCTCTCTCTCTCTCTCTATGTATAAACATTATTTATGTAGAGGTTACCTTTATCTAATCATGATATTTATGCTTTCCAAAGGAAAATAAAAAATTTTCACTTTTCATATGATCCAGATCTATGTGATGAGTCCTGATAAGAACTACATGTGGCTTCATTCTTATCAACAGAAGATATGTAGTGATTCCCATATTACTTAATTCTATTCCCATTCATGATGATTAAAGAAAAATTTTCCCCATCTCTATGAAATAATTTTATCTTTTTAGGGAACCTCCTTCTGTAAAAGAACTATATATGTCTTGATTCCTAAACTTTTAGGATACATATTCATGCTTGAGTACTATCAGGGGCCCAATAACAATAATGAACTAAAATTTACTCTCCCTACATAGGGTATAGAACTACGCAGGGAGTCTTCTCTATAATTATAATTTATTTATTAATTTATATCCTCATATTATACAAATTTATGGTTGGATAATCCATCACCAAGAATAGTCATAAAATAATGAAAAATTTCCCCTCCAACCTTGGTGGTTAGGTTTTAGTGGAAATGCCTCACTTCCCTAATAGTCATATGTTAAGGTATGACTTAACCCCATTTACCTACACACAAGATAGATCAATGCATAAAATACCTCATGAATATCATTTGTGGATTGAGAAATATCCCCCTCCTTACATACAAATTTGGTTTAGGGAAACCACTGTGATCTTAACCATAAAAATTAAAAATTCCCCTAACTCTAGTCCATCCCACTGGAATTGGATTTCTAATTCATATGAGTTCATCTCAATGAAACATGACTTAGATCAGCATATGGTTTTTTGGGGTCTAAATCAAATCCATGCAATAGAATCCCTATCATGGAAAGATAAAAATTCACCCATGTTTGAATCTCCTAAACCAACACAATGTGTTTATAGAGGTATGTTTCATAATTTCATATCAATTATCCTATCTTGGGCACATTCTGTTAAATTTCACAATAACTGCGTCATGTTTAAACAATGTTAAACTGTACAACAACTATGTACTGGTCGCATGACATTAAACTTCATGATAAAGATGTCCTTATAATATTATAATAAATTTCATAGAAAATGTCCTTACCATATGATGATAAACTGAACAAAATATGTCTTGGTCACAAGATATTAAACTAAAAAACAACTAAATCCTAGTTTCATGATGTTAAACTAAAAAAACTACCTCCTATTCACACACTATTAAACTATATGGAAAAAAAATCCTTACCAAATGAAGATAAATTGTATAAAAGATGCCCTGGTTACATGATGTTAAACTGCATGACAACTATGTTTGGTTTTCAGGATTCCAAACTATATGGTAAGGGAATCCTTTTTTATTATGTTAAACTATGCAAATCATCATCTGTTTTCACTCTAATCAAAGGTCCACATGATCTTAACCTTGTTCGACCAATGTTTTGGATTCTACTTCCATCTTTATGAGCATCTCAATCCATAAACCACACAACATTCCTTGATTTCCTCATATTACTAGATACCCTACATGGCCCATGGAAAGGAGTGTGAACCCCTTCACATGACTATTCATGTAAATCTATCGAGTTTTATGTATAAGGGGCCCTTTACCCGTCAAAAATAGGCCCCAAAGGCCCTATAAGAAGGACCTTCCAATATTAATGAGCCCTAAAAGTATTATAATGGAAATTTCCACCTTAGAGATATTCACCGGATACTTCAGAGTGTATGTCTCATATCATTACTAATGATCTGAGAACCTAGAAACATGGTTTACATCACCTTCATCCTACACTCAAAATGGTGTCAAGTTACACTAAACCTAGGAAGTCATATTGATGTTATTTTGTAACTCTCATGAAGAAGGTCCATATAACATGACTTTAAAATATGTACACTTTGTTCAAAGATGTAAAAACTTAAACATTAGTCCTTGATAATCCAAGTCACAAGACCCTAAACTGCTAATGAAAGAGACACAAATCTTGTTATAATGAAAACTCACAAATGGTGGTTATAAGAAAAATTCAAGTCTCCACTCACTAATCTCTTGAAATTTAGAGTTTAGGGAAAATTTATAGAAAAAATAAGAAAAGGTATCAAGATTGTATGGTTCATCTTATAACCCTAGTAAAATAAAATCCATGATAGATAGAACCATCATGTCTAAGAAAAATTTAAAGTGATGATTTGACACAAATCCTTTCCATGATAACTTGTTTAATATGTGGTGATACATCTTTTAGGACACTTTAACCCATCTTGGATATTACATTTTCCACAATCGAACTCTGTATCATTTAAGTCTGAGTTGATACCCTCCAATTACTTGAGTTTTTACACTTATCCTGGAACCCCATATCCTTAAGTAATTTCTCTTGGTTCTTTTCTATAGTGTATTGGTAGTAAGGACTGACTTATTTCAAGTGACCCCACTAGGATTATAGGGTGAATAATACAATGCCTAAATACTTTTTATTATGTGATGTATTGGTCCTATAAGAGAGGTCTTCATTAAATACATGAGCTATTTTCCTGGATACATGTAGTACTAGTTTACACTATTACCAATGGATGATCCATACTCACTAGCCCCTATTTTCTATTGACTCATATATTCTTAGATCATGATTTATATTTCCCTTGACCAGACTATTCAAGTGGATCTGACATCATCTATGTTACTTCATCATTTATTGTTCACATTATCAAAGAAGGAATGTGATATTTCATTGATTAACCTTTTGGTGGCACCACTTTGTGGCCTAAAACCATGTGATGTGGGGCCTGAGATCTATCACCACAAAAACAAACTACCCTTAGGGAACCAGAACCATTATTGGATAGCCTTTTTCTACATATCCAACTTCATCATCCAAATTTTTTGAATCTACAAAAAACACATCCTTGACCCTTGTAAAGTAGTGGGGACCCCTATATATGACCATAAATGTAATCCCAATAGGCTCATGAATAAGGGACCTTGACCCATCAACTATAGGGATCTCTTCCTTGCAGGAAAGGACCTCTAATCCTCATGATCCATGAAAACACCACAGTAGAACTCATCCCTCAAAATGTTGTAGGATCATCCCTGATGTGTATACCTCATTTCATTATCATTGATTCAAAATCAATAAGGAATTATTTACACAACCCATATTTCAAAAATCCAATTATATTTGATACTTATGATGTTACACCACCATATGTTATACATGTTCTTAGTAAGGATACAGGGTGTCATAACCCTTCAGGAATATCCATCATTCAACGGATATAGGGTGTTAGAACCCTTCATTAATACACAACCTTCATAACCCTCAAGATAAGGTATGACATAGAAGACCCTAAACTACATAAATATCAAGTTATAGATAGAAGACCCTAAACTATAGTAATATAAGGTCCAAGATAAAAGACCCTAAACCAAAACAACATTAAGTCTTAGCTAGAAGACTTTAAACTACAGTAATAGAAGGTCCAGGATAGTATACCCTAAACTAAATCCACTAACATTCAGATTTAAAGGACTCTACACTATAATAGAACCCTAAACTACAATAATAATAGGTATGATATAGAATTACATATACTATATCAGCATCTGGTCGAAGATTAAATTCCTTAAATTACAATAATAGAATGCTAGAGATAGAAGACCCTCAACAGCAGCAATAAACGGTCCAATTTAGAAGATCCTAAACTATATTATATTAAGGTACGATCTAGAATACCCTAAAATAATGAAACAACTGGTCCAATCTAAAAGATCCTAAACTAAAATAATATAAGGTTCAAGCTAGAAGACCCTAAACTATAGTAACAATAAGACCGAGATAGAAGGACCTAGAATACATCAAAAGAAGGTTTATTCTAGAAGAACCTAAACTAAAACAACAAAAGGTATGAGTTATAAGCACATAAAATACAACATCATCAAGTCCAATATAGAAGACCCAAAATTGTAGCAATAGAGGGTCCAAGTCTTTTGACCTAATATTATAATAATACATTTGGTTCATCTTGGAAAACCCTTAAACAACCAGCTAAAAGAGACATAATACATGTTAGGATACAAAACCATGAAATAAGGACAAAAAAAAGTTAAGATCACACCAACTAATTTATCCTCATAAAAGACTCATACAAAATAAGGCAAATAAGAAAATAAAGAGATAAAGAAGCTTATCGATCCCACCACATGACCTAAGAAGAAATCAAGTTGTGCTCACTAGGTCCAGGTACCTAGGGAAAACATTTTGAATTATATTTCTCTATAATGTATGAAAATACCATAGTAATTTAAGTGTATGAGTTCATTATTGAGTTTATTAAAAATTATGGGTGGAAAATGTTTTATATATAAAAGGAGATAATAAATTAAACCATAATGAGTTCAAAATATTTCTTTCATTGAAAAAAAATTATAGAGAGGGAGGAATCTCCACAATATAGAGTCTCTCCTAGAACTCCAAAATTAAGTATAATAATATCATTATAAAAACTGGTCTACTAACTCTTCTAGATCAGCTAGAGACTAACAGGTGGTGTTAATTGAATACTAAAGTGTTTCTTCTCAATCTCATCCATCGTTTCTAACAGTTATAGAGCCCATATCAAGGATAATATCTTCTAATAATATACCCAAATAGAATCTAGTAAAGTGGATTTCTTTGAGAAATCAGCCATTGTGTGAGCTAATATCACTTCATGATCTGATATTTTCTTGTCCATGTCTCTCATATGATCATGTAATTGGTAGGTTGCATGATTTTTTTGGTCTAGATAATTTTTAGAATACCTTATTGAATGGAGAAGAAAGTTTTTGTTACCCAGATCATTGATCTCTTTCTCATGGTTGGGTAGTTATTCTTAGTATAAGAGGGTCTGTAGTTTAGTTTCATATAATCTCTGGTATTCAAAGTTTTATACCCCTGAGTTATGTAAAATATGGTGAATCCCACCCCCCCAATCACAAATATTTGTGAATAGATCCTCATGAATCATGTCATCAATATGATTTGAAATCATCCTCCAATTTATATCATTCTCAAAAGATGTTTCAGGAGGTATGTTGGTAAGAGAAAAAATGGTTGAAATATATTTATATATAAAATCAGTAGAGGGATGGCTCATCCCAACCAATGAAGAATCAATGAGAGTTTCAATGATAGTTCCTCATTCATCTTGTACTTTTATCCCTTCACCAATGACATACTATAACCCTCCGCTCGTCAGATTCTCACCTGATGTCACTGTAAAGGAGTCAAGCTCTCCAAAAAAATCTACCTCATTGGTAGAGGGCTCACTCTCATAATGAGGAAGTTAATTTGAGGTGAATATAGAGTTTGACACTAGTTCTATAAAATAAATTTGAAAGGGGTACAGATAGGTACAAGGTATAGAAACTTTTAAAATCAATTAGATTAGTAAAACATCCAGGAAAGATTCTATCCAGGATTGGGAATAGTTCTGAGAAAGATAAACAGAAGATTCAATAGGTGGTCAGGTGATTCTGACATTTGTATCTTCATGTGCTTGCATCATCCAAAATTAGTGAATGGTTCCAGGGTGACATTCCCCTCACACGCCCATAAACTAAAGAGTTGACACTCCTTAAATGAAGCATAAATAATGAGAAAATCTATATAGAGTGTAGGAAACATAGATAATTAACTCATCCAAACAAGCTACAATAACCCCATCACATAATGAAATATTATATGGTATTTCATTAGGAGAACCATTTTCATCATGTAATCATCCTGGTATCTTTGTGTTATGGTATGACATTCAAGTTTTCATCCATGCTCAGCTTGTTGAGAGCTTCATCAGCACTCAATAGCATTTCCCTGACCCTGGAGACATTCAGTAGCCTATGTTGGAATAAGGATTAAGGAATTTTGGTTTTATTTTAATACCCATATCATAGGAAGTTCTCACCTACCCATCCAAATAAAAACTGAAAGTGTTTACTGATTCGATAAGGGGTATTTCCATATTAGATATGATTAGGGAGTTGATAAAGGTGACAAAGGGTTGGCATGATCATATTGAGAGGTGGGCCTTTTTCTAGTAGGGTTTTTATAACCAATGTGCTAAACTAAATTAAAAATCATGTATCCCCGACCAGTAAAATCTATCCATTCTAAAACATGGCCTGAAATCCTTCCAACCATAAACTCATAGACACCTTTAGTTTCACTTCATAGCCCCATTAGGTATACAACCTAGTATTTCGTATGGACTTTTATGAGTTTTCACTACCTCCAACCTATTAATAGGGGTTTTGATGAGGTCGCACGTTAGTTGTTTAAGTCTGGATTCGGTAAAGAAATATATTTATCTAGTCTTTTAAAGGGATAATTGATCATAGATTCAGATCCTTCTTCAGATTCTCCTTTATAATAATGATAATGTATCAGGCTAAGGTTGGATTATGTCAATATTCATCCAAAATATTAATAACCAAGAGTAACTCATCATACATATCCTAGAGTGGAGGTATTACCCCATGTTGAGAGATAACCCATATCTTGATTTCTACTTTTCTTTATGTCAAATTAAAGTATTTTGTGTTGTTAATCTAATGACTGATTAATTCATTAAGGAGTTCTGGTTGATAGTATATTATGCACTAGGATATGACCCATCTTTCCTTATAGATATAGATTGAATGAAGTAGGTTGAAAATTTTTGCACAGTAATTCGTAACCCATAGTGTCCATGAAAATTCATCATAGAAATATTTTCAGGACACAAAGTCCATTTTAAACTCCAAACACCTCTTAAATTGTTCATAGATCACACCAATATATTCGATTAGCTATGGGAAATAGTTTAATCTAAGATATAATGACCACATAGAATCATAGGGTAACAGTTAAATGCATTATATAGCCCCTTGAATGGTTCCAAGATTAGTTCGATTTCTTTGAAAAAAAAACTTATTGGATATAGATGGAGCATCAAAACTAGGAATCTAGAAGGTTGCGGCTAGGTGGGGGTATACCAACATCATTATGAAGGCTGAAATCATACAAATAAATCATGTGAGACAGAGGATAGTTCTAAAGGATTGCCTCATTGTCATATGAGACATGGTATCAGGGATTAGCATCAAAGTTCCCAATGATTATAACTCTTCATCCATTTGTGTTAGAAGAATACTACTATCCTGAAGCCATCTAGATAAAAAAAACTTAATAAGAAGATGAAAATATGAGTATAAAAACTTAGAAAAAGAGTTTTTTGGAAAAAAATAAGGTTTTGGGGATTTTCCAACATCATTCGGGTCTCATGAACTATTCTAGGTCTCTCTATCACATGATACAAAGATGATCATGTGTATTACATGACTATTAGAAGGTCATAAGAACCACATAAACCCCACATGAATTTCAGGAACCATAACTAGTCTAGAGATCACATGACTAGTTTTGAGTCATGTGAATTGAATGACATTTGCAACATCACATGAATAAATCATGAACTTTTCATGATATATTTTTTTATTATTCAATGAAACCCCACATTATAGGATTCTAGCATGACTCCATTGATTTTCCTTTTCACTGTTAAAGGTTTGGTTAAACATGTTGTATGAATGGTTTTATCTTGTAGGAGAGATATTTCAATGAGATCACATGATGTATTCAAATGATAGAATCACATAGAGAAATATTGCAATGGAGTCTCAGGAATTGATCATGCAATGGGATCCTGCAAACTAATCATGCAAAGGAGGAGATATCCAAGAACACTGGTAGTTTGAAAAATGGTGAAATTACCAAACCCCCATGTCACTATTTATATAATACCTTACAATAATTCTATAAGTATCACAGAATATGAAATGGTGTTTGGAATAACAACTAGAATAAGCCTGAGAGACTTAGGAAAGCAGTTTTTCCTTCTTAACCAATTCCTTATTCTTTCATAATTTACTTTTTAGGGGGTCACTTATTGGTGCCCACCAAAGTAGAATTGATTGATTTGGGGATATGGGAATACCCCAAAGCACAAGAATTATTTCCTAAAAAGGGGGATAAGGAAAAGATAAACACATAGGTCACATGACCTTTATAATATCTCATGAAGTGTTCATGTACTTCGTGTAATCTGTTGAAAGATCACATGAATGTCACTTGAAAATCCAGAACGATTACATGAAGATCCTTTAAAAATTTCTTCCAGATCATGTGAAGGGAGTTGGATGAGTCCTTTAAATCATTCTATGTGTATCTAGTTAAATTCCTAACAATCATCAAGGTATTCATATTATAAAAAGCTGGAAATGATTCAACCTTCATGTGAAGTAAATTTACATTGATTTTTATGTGAAGGAGTTATGTTTTTCATGTGATAATTCCATTAATCATGTGAAAAAATTTAGACATGTCATAAGATCTTATGAAGGTCCTTTGATATTCTCTCCAGATCATGTGAAGGGCCTTAGATGAGACCTTTTGGGCATTATAAAGGTATTTATATAAACTCTTGACAATCGTCAAAGTGTTCATCTGAGAAAAATATATAAAAGGAGAAAAATTCTCTTGAAGGGACATATATTGTATTTCATGAAATACATATGTGACATCAGATTGGATTTTTATGGTCATCATCCATAGATTACATAATCCTATTAACTTTTAATCATGCCTTCATTGATCATGCGAGGTCCATTTGACATTCCCACTCGATCACACAAAGGTTGGTCGATATGTCAATTGAATCTTGTCAATGGAATTTTGACATTCTATTTGGATCATGTGAAGGCCCTAAGGCATGTCATGCATTCAAAAATATAGAAATGATGGACTAGTTATGTGGTCACTAATGAAATCATTTGTTACATATGGTTTAATCATGCAATTCTTGTGATATTTTTTTGAATTATGTGATGTGGCCTCCTCATCCAAATTAATCCTATATTTGAGATTTAGGTTTTGGGAAAATAGGAATAGATAAAAGGAGGAAATTCCTATAACCCCCTCCCCCCCCCCATTGAAGAATAAACAAAATTAATGAACACATGATAGTAAAAAATAATTTAGAGTGATATGATATAGGGAATACATGATGGTAGGTGATCACATGAAGGACTACCGGATCGCTAGATTATTCTGCCTGATAAGCTAGGTGAGTGACTTAGAAGATTATGTTGTATGATTATATGCTTTATGTGGCCAGTTCATATATCATGTGAATAATGTCTTTAATAATGGATAGACCATGTGAAGGACCTTTGGTGACTTTGATTCATTAAATTCCCTATAAATAATAAAGGGTATCATGTGATAAAAATATAAAAATGATGGAAGATTCATGAGAGGGAGGATATATTATTTTTCCATGATAAGGTATCATGTGCTTCACTTGATCAGTTCATGGATTATACGAAGTTCCTCTAAAAATTTTATCCATATCACACAATGCCCTTTGTATATTTTAGGAAGATCATGCAAAGTCCTTCAGATAAGTAAGTTAGATCATGTGACACTCTTTGGTTATATCATGGAGATCATGTGAAGTCCTCCATAAAATTAAATCCCGATCACATAAAGAGATTATCTTATTCACATGATCAGCTAATGGATAATGTGAATTTATTCTAAACAAGTCAGTATGTGATTCTCTTTGGATGTGTCAATAAGATCATGTGAATCCCCTCTGGACAAGTCATCTAGATCACATGACGCCCTTTAGACATATCAGCAAGATCATGTGATGTCCTTTAGAAAATTCATCCTTGATCATTAAAATTGAATAGGCACATCACTTGATCAGTTCATAGATAATGTGAAGGATCCATGGATAAGTTATCTAGATCACACGATATTTTGTAGACATGCCAGTAAGACAACTGTAGCATATCCACCATGTTAATAAAGAATCTCCATACATGTCATACTTATCAAGGAGGAATTCTTGGACACATTTCCTTATACCATATGGTATAATATCTAAGATCCTTTTCCCAAGACTCCACTATGTACCCTCAATGAAACCTCGGTGTGTAATCCCCATATGATATCGTCCTTGTATGCATGTGACATGATTGGTCATATTTTGTCTCTTATTTCCCCCACCAACCACAACTCATGTGACCTTATAGATATATAAAGATAACTCCATCATCATGATAAAAGTGTCACCAAATATGGGCATCCACCTTTTGTGTAAGTCCCTAGATCTCTGAAACTTTAGGGAAATAATCCCTTTGGGTGTAGTCACCCTTCTTCGTCCATCATTGAACAAGGAACCATACATTAAATATGAAGACTCTAATTTATATCATACACAAGATATGTATAAATCCTTCTATTGGAACAAGTTTTGTATAAAGATGTCATGTTCTATTTTGTAAAACCACATCATGTAGCCTCTAATTATAATGTCTGGGAAACCATAGTGTATAATCCCCACATGGGTCTATCCAATGTTATCATGAAAATGTGACCGATATTTTGTCATCTATAGTTTCTCACAGAGATCATGGATCACATGGGTTTATAGATTATAAGCGATTGAAAAACTAGCAAGAATAAAATGGCCCAATATGGGCCTCCTCTAAGATGTGAGTACAATCACATCCTCCTCTTCTTCAAAAGGATGTATTCATGACGAAGCATCTTATGATATAATTTTATGAATAATTCATGCTCTAAGCCTCTATTGAAATGCCTTTTCTGACATAGATACATAATTGAACTATGAATACTTGTATTCATATCATAAATACGATATTTAGGATTTCTTACTCATACATGAGCCTCATATTCAATGCATTCAAACTCCCCCATATATGTCCTTTCCGTATGACGCTAAATTACATGGTATGCATGAAAAACGAACATTATTTTGATTCTTATGTATTATAAGATATGTAGTATGTCTTCTAGAGGTTCAATACTTAATTTGAAGGACTAATCACCTCCCTGGACAAAAGTAAACTCTAGAGTGACAAGTCATATGGCTTTACAATATAAACAGGCCTTCATTAATAAATTATAATTAATAGAAAGATATAGAACCTCATAAAGATACATATGATGTAATGCTTTCATGTAGTCACATAAAAGACCTATGATAATTTTTTTAGGGAAACTAATCTCATATCGGGGTTTGGGAAACATTCACAAACACATCATAAATATATAAGAGAGTCTCAAAGTAGGCAATAATTACCCCCAAAATGGTTTGATGAGTTTACCTCCTATCCTATCAACCAATGTGAGTTCTTAAGTGTCATTAGTCATGAATCATGGATTAATTCCTCACTTTGGAAAGAAAGTTTGTGATTATTCATGGATTTATGAGTTGTTTGGCATTTCTAAAAAAAGAGTAGTGAACCCAATGGATTATTCTGAAACCATATTCAAACCCACATAATAAATAATTGAATCTCACCAATATATTTTCCCTTTCATCTGAAATAAAAATATTAAACCTAATGTGAAACCTTTCAAATGTATCGATATCTTCACATGTATAAGAAGGGATTATCTAGTCACTAAATATCATCCAACATGAAATTGTTTCACAAAAAAAGTATTATCCAAGTATTTTTGTATCCATTGTTATAAAATTATGTTTTTTAATAGATTATATTTATTATATATGTTGTATTATATTGTAATATTATAAATAGTTATTGGGTTTATATTTCATCATTTTAAAAAATATTTATTTTTTAAATAATATTATGTGTATGTTTTAATATGGTGCAATGGTGTAAATTGTATTGTGAGAGTAATATGTTTATTTAAGTGTTCAAGTACTACTAATATTACTATTTTTGTTTTATATTTAAATTTAATGGGTATTATATTGGATAAAAATATACCTCAACTCATATTAAAAGTAAATAAATTTATTGTCAATTAAATAAATGATTAAGTCTAAAATAAATATTTTTGTTAAATATGAATTAATAATGATTGATTTTATTTCATTATTCAAAAAACTGGGATCCATATCCTAAATTACACAGTATTTAAAATTTATATTTTATAATTCAATATTCTTTCCATTTGTTTAAAAAATGAAAATGAGATGTTTTATATAAATATGTTAATTAGTTTTTATTGAAAAAATATAGATATAGATAATATTTGGATGGATCATTTAAATAGAACATATAGATAATATTTTGTGGGTATTATATAGTTTAATGATTTAATTAGAGGATTGGTCTTCCAAGTGATGCAAGAACATCCTTATAAGACTGGGAATCATCATGTGTCCAAAATTAGACATGAATTATTTATCATTTTCATTTTATATTAATCGTTTAATGTGTGTTTTACTACATTTTTATATATTATTGTCACGTAGTCATGAAAGTTTGTTCCACCTACTCATAGAATGTCGACGTGGATGATTTATCGTGATCAAAATGTTCATGAGGCTAAAAATCTCATAAAAAGTTTTTTTACCTTCTAAAATATGATATTTATCTATTATGATCATTGTTCCTAATTTTAATTAATTACACACAAACACACACTAACACATACAAACACACACACACACACACAAATATATATACATATTACATGAACTCAATTTTAGGTAAGGTTAGCATAGCTATAAGATGACCAACAACAGCTTTCCAGGCGAATCGATTGTAACGACCCGATATTTTTAGACCATATAAAATAATTACTACAATCTATAAATTATGTAAACCATTTCACCAAACACAAAAAACAAAAAAAAATATTGAGAATATATAATTAATAAATCACTAATAAAAACTAATATGGTAAAACAATAATAGTTATTACCTTTAGAAGGTAAACAACTAATTTGAGTAAATGTGGAAAAGTTTTTTTAGTAAAAATAATTTTATTTATATTTTTTTTTTAAATATATATTTATCATTTTAATGATTTAAATTTAATAAATTAAAATTCCTTTTTAATTCCCCATAAAAAAACTTAGTTTAGGATATATTTTTGATATTTTTCTAAAATAATTGGTTTTTAGGTGAATACTGAATAATACTGAATTTTTCTAATATCTCTAGTTTTATATGACATAATATTTAAAAACATTTTTGATTACAGAAATTATATATTATAATGTTTAATAAATTATATTGATGTACTATTTTGAATTTATAAACCGATTCTAAAAATTTTAAAATTTTATGTAACATTCTAATGAAAATTTTTTCGAGTATTTTGTTAAATTAATTATAACATGGTGAAATGATGTTTTTGATTTATTTTATTTTTAAATTATTAATTATTGAATAATAATTTTATTTTAAATTCATTGGAATTAATAAAATTTATCATTCTATCCTAATGAAAAATATGCATGCTTAAAAATAGAAATTTCAAAAAATGGGTTTTACGTGTTGCATACATTAACATTAAATTAATTTCCCAACACATATAGAGTTAATTTGATTAAATTATTATTAAATTTTAGATAAATATGTTATAGTTGTAATTCTATGATCATATTCCATGATAATGGTGAAATAATTACTTTAAATTTGTAAGTTTATCAATATCAAGGAATTTCTATCAAATCAATTAAATTTAACCAAATTAAATAAAAAATAGAATAACATTTATTACCAAATAATTAAATATATAAACACAGATTTAATTTTTAACCAATACTATATAATATTAAGAATCCATAATTATTTAAAAGTCATTTTTCTACAAAATAGTTTTTCTACACATTATCTTAATTAATTTAAAAGTTAATTGTATAACATTTAGAAATTTAATTGGATTAAAAATAGGTTATATTGAGTTCATTGACACCAAAATTTTATTATATGGTTTACATTTTTGTTTAATGAAATATAAAATCACTTAGTTAATAGCTAGTTACCCAATTTAAAAGTAAATGATTAAAATGTAAAAAACATAACAGTAAAAGTCTAATAACATGTTAAAAACATATAAAAAAGAAATTTTTTAGTCTTTATTGACCCAAATACACCCCATAGTAAATAATTTCATAACTTATTTTCCATTTACCTTTGAATAGGGTTATAGAATTATTGAAATATAAGGGGTGTTTCAAAAGTTCCATTTTCATGTCCTGTAAAAGGGGATCACTTCCACCCTTTTAAACGCAAAAATTACATTATAATTACTATTTAAAAATATTAATACTTAATATAACATGAAACCTATATCAAAAATATAATCCCCTGGTCACTCATAGTTATCCCATTCCCTTTTATTTCAAGGGAACTTCTGAGTGAAAAATCAAGTCTCCAATGTAAGTGTTATCTCCTTCTTAAGATTTTCTTCTTAATATTAACCTTCAAAACATTATATAACCATATTAATGTGATGAATTAATGTATAATTAGTATAATTAAATGTTTTTATATTTTTTATGACCCTTATATAATCTTTTTTATCCACTTATAAAATTAAAAGAACATTGTTCATGTGTTGCATATACTATCACCTCCGTGAAGAGACATCCTTTGTTTTTTATTACCGAATTTAATAGATAGTATTATTTGTGATAATGATGAATAAATATGATATATATCATATAATTATGATACTAAAATTTCAATTTAATATCCAACTTAAGTACCTCCCATGAATTGAGAAATGAGAACATTATTCATGCGTACATGCGGATTACCACATCCTGATAGAACATTTTTTGTTTTTTATTTAGACTTTCATACATTTTCTAAAAATATTCAAATAAAATTCAACATAATAAATAAATAAAAATAATATTTTCATACTTCTATTATAACAATCTTATATCAAAAGAAACACCCCCTTAACTATACTCACCTGTTATGATAAATCTTGTTCAAGTTTAGATCAGTTTAACCACCTATGTGAACAATGCATTAAAATATTATTATGGATGAATATGGGAACATGGAAAATAAAAAAACAATAATTAATTAATTAATTAAATAATATTTAATTTTTCTATAAATATTATATTTATTATTTAACTAATTATTAAAGTAACATTTTTGTTCATTAAAATTACCGAATTTATTTTTAATTTCATTTTCACATAATGTGACAAAAATGCATATAGAAGGAAAAAATCATATTAAGTAAATATAATATTTATATTAAAAAATATTAAATTATATATCAATAATTTACTTGGTATTAAATAAGGGATAATGATATCAAAATTATTAAACATGCAAAAAATAGTCAAATTTGTTTACACCGGATGGTTATAATACGCTATAACCAATTAATGTAGTCATGATAAATAAGTATAAGAAGGATTAAAAATAGTAATATATATGAGTAAGGTTATTAAATGGGATATTAATTTATATATTTATGTTTTATATGGGGTTATAGTGTCATTTATTAATCAAGGAAACAAGGTAAGGGTTTTTTTGTCTCAAGTTCACTTTCATTGAGGCATGATTTCATGTTTTGAACCAATTTCTCTACTATATTTTAAAGATAACTCCCAAATGAATTACATTATCATAAATCACCCATTTTAATGATATATAAATATCTATATCATAGTCACCCATATATTTTCTTTCAATCCATTAACTTCTCAAGTTGTAAGGTTTTTTCCTAAGTCATTTTCCATTCTTTGAGCTATAATGGTAATTCATGAACTCCAAACTTGTAATTTGAATTATTTTATCCAATTATTATATAAAATTTTATTTCCAATTTCATTTATCTATATCTACAATTTCTTCCAATTAATTCCTTTCCAAATGATCATTACTTTAAATATTGATATGTTTATAAGGTTTTTATCTCAAATTTTCCTCCTTTCAGATACACTTTCTTTTATGTGACTATTTTCGTATCAATAGTGTGTATAAAACCTATTAGTTGCATAAAATAATGAATCATCTATATAATTATATTTGAATATCAATTTTAATCTCACTATCTCTCTCTATCTTTCAATGTATTGTTTTTATAATTTTTCTAAAGTCATAAGCATTTTCATCTCAATTTCCCTTTCATTGTGATATTGTTTGTATTAAGAATGTATTTTAATTTAAGTGGTGTTAAAACTTACAATATGATATATTATAAAATGAATTAATTCTTTATTAATGTTTTTAAAAGATCAATTTCATATTCACTCTCCTATTAAGTTTTATATTTAAATGTTACACAAGACGTGAGGATTTATTTTCAACTACCTTCAAAAAACAAGACCTCTCAAATGTGATAATATATATTGGTAATTTTTATAACAATTAATTATAAATACTGTATAATTTTATTCAAATATGGAAATATTTTTTTAAATTAAATTTATCTTTACCTTTTTTTAAATTTAATATTTTAAAATATTCTAAATAATATGGGTTTTGAACAAGGTTATTTCAAAATGTTCAAAAGTTTTTTATATCCTTGAAAAAATAAACCTGTTATCATTCACTCGAAATTTATTTGGATTACCCTTATTCATTTTTAAATTTACCATTATTAAAGATTATTTTTATAAGTAAATGTTTTCAAATTATTTTCACTTCTTTTATTGAATACATTATAACTATTTTAAGTTTCCATTATTAAATATTATTTTAAAAATTAAAAAAATTGAAATTACTTCCAAAAAAAATTCTTGAAAAACTTTATGTATTTTTAAATATTTTATTATTAAAAATTATTTTTAAAGGTTAAATTTATTAAAATATTTTCAGTTATTTTATGGAAAACATTAAATATTTGTCATTTTTATATTATTAAAGATTATCTTAAAAGTAATCATATTTAAAGTATTTTCACTTATCCTTTTTAAAACCATTACATATTTTCAAGGAATTTTTATTAAAAAATATTAAATATAATTTTTTCTAAATACTTCCCTTTCCATTAAAAAAATTTTTTGAAAGTAATTTTCACTTAAATATTTTTAAAATGGTTTTGAGAAAACTTTTATTTCACTTATATTTACACTCTATGGATTTTTTTTCTTGAAGTGATGTTTTGATCACCCTTTCTATGTTATTATTATATTATTTATTATGGAAAATGAGAGTTCTGATATTCTATGAATTTTTTAGTATATATTATGTGATTATTTTTAATGTTTTAATAAACCCTTTCCTTTTCCAAGGGATTTTATGAGATGATTAAGGTTTTATTTTTAAGTGGAAAAAAATGTATGGATTATGAGATGGTTGAAACCTATATCTTATTCCAATATATTTATTAAAGGATTATATATCATGAGATATAAATTTTAAGGTAATAGGTTACCAAATATCTATGTTTATAAGATCTACTCACAATTTTACATGTGAACAGGCTAGCAAGTTGATGGGTTCACAAACGGTGAGTGTGATGTTTCTAAGATCTACTCATAATTTTACATATGAACAAGTTAGAAATTTTTTAATCTCGTAAAGGGTGAGTTTGATGGTGTTATTATCTATTCACTAGTTTATATATGAGAAATACAGTGGATTTCTGGGTTCACAAAGGGTGACTATGAAGTTATTAAGATCTACTCACAATTTTACTTGTGAACAGGTCGGTCAGTAGCTATTTTCATAGTGATAAGAAATCCTATGTTTAGGATCATTACACAATTTTAATTTTTTTATCATGTTATTCCAATATTTCATGATTATTACTTATTTTTAAAGTATTTCACACTTTTATATCATGCTCGCATGTTTTTTTATTATTGATATTTATTTTTAAGTCAATTCATTAATTTATAGTTCCTTGATGATCTTCATAAGATATTTTTTTTCTCTATAAAGTTTAATGGTTATTATCCAGGGTATTTTAATCTTTTATTATGTTATTTGTATCTTTCTCAAATTCATCTTCATGTTTATGATCTAATACATTATGATATACCTTTTCCATTATTGAAAATTTTAGTTCACCCCTTTCCTATGATTATAATCCCCATGTTATAAACATGATTTTATAATATGATATGTCTATAAAGGTTCCATACAAGCATGATTATAGATAATATTTTCCAAAAATTTTAAAATAAGTTATTTATGTAGCTAATATCTTAGAAAATAAACAATTCTATCATTGGGATGTGTGAATGTTATTTCTGATGTATTATTTAATTTATAAAATAAAACTTTTATTTATTTCATGATTAACGTGGATCACTTTAGTTGGTATCAGATAAGGATTTGGTTATTTTGGAGATTATTTTAGTTATTTTTTGAGAACATTTATTGAACTTAGGTGTTAGGGTTATAGAACCATGGTGAAAAAAGTAGAGATGAGTTTGATTATAGGATGACATCTTTAAATAATGGTAAAGTATTGAGTAATTTTAATTCCTAGAAATTAATCCCTATCTAGATACTAGAAATTGGATTTGGTTGTGTCATATATTCACATTAGGTAATCACACCAAAAATGTTTTGTTGAGCATTGACTCGATCATCACCATGATATACAATGAGTGGGCTTAAGACTACACACCCAGCTATATAATATTGGGTAATATGAGTTGGTTTATTTTATACACTTTATAGTATATTTTGATGTATTTTTTCCCAGATTACATAAAGGTATTGGTTTAATAAGTATGAGAGAATAAAACGTAAAGTAACCTAGGTAGATCCAAGAGAGTTATTAGATTGACCAAGTATGACCTAGTTTAAATGAAAGTATCATACAATTTATTGAATGTGGATTTGTAGAAGACATGTTAGGATTTATCATTCATATTCATTTACTATTATTGTTTATGATATTATCATAACCATATTAGATTTTGTATTTGGTTCAAACAAGATCATGAGGATGAATCTATGAAAAGTTTGTATCTAAAAAATACTATGTCTTATAACCAAATTATGGAGGATACTTAAATATATGAATCTTATTATATGCATATTGTAATGGAAATTTTACATTTCTAGTCTATCCTAAGGAACAAGGGTTTATATACTAATATAAATTAAATCTACTTGCTCTTTTCTATTTTAATTAGTGATTTTAAATTAATTGATGATATTCTCGTATGATCAAAAAGTTATTGAGAATTGTGTTAAACATTTTAGGATTGTTTTTCAGTAGTGTTTTTATTAATATTTTAAAATAATATATTAAATGGTATTTATAACTTTTAAAAATGATTGTATGGAATGGTTATATTTTTGTCGGTAACTATTTAAGAACACAGGTTTAAGAGATGGATAATTTTTAAGTCTAGTACACATATAATTTTAATATAATAATGGGTAGGGATATTTTTAAAATGTAAGTTATATAGTATCTATATCCATGGGATTGATGATAATTCATGATAGTTTTGGTGAATTGTATCATATTCTGTGATTGTGGTATATACTTTCTAGTGTGTGACTTGATGAACTAGTGGATAAACCCATTTTGAGTAGTAACAATATAATTAATTTTTTAGAATAATATACAATTAAACTATGGCTTTATGACTTGTATACTTTTTTAGTTTTAAGTAAGGTCTACTATGTAGAATATATTAATAGGGTATAAATAGTCATTGTTGTTTGAGTAAAAATCAGTATTTTTATCTACATTAAGATATTATTGTATAGGTCATATTGTAAGTTGTATCTTGAAATATAAATATGTTAATAAAACCCTATTATACTTTCAACAATGAGTGACAATTAAAATTGTGAGGACAAAATTTAGTTAAGGAGGTTAAATGTAAAGACCTCAGATTTTGGATCCTTTAAAACACATAATATGTTCTATAAATTATGTCACAAGGTACACCCAACATAAAAAAAACCACCACATATTAACAATACATTATTAATAAATCTATAAAAACACCACTATGGTAATACAATAATAGTTATTACCATTAAAAGATTAATAATTAATATGAGTTAATATTTAAAAAGGTTATTTTCAATAAAACATTTTCTTGTTTATACTATATACTTTATTTTAAAAAGATAAATTTAAAATTCATATAATTTAAATATGATAAATTAAAATTCATTTTTTAATTTCTCATAGAAAACATAGCTTAGGATGTATTTTTTATATTTTTTTAATGTAATTTGTTTTTAGGTTAAGAGTGAATAATAATAAATTTTTCTAACACCATCAATTATATATGATATAGATGTTTTAAAACCCTTTTAATATACAGAATATATATTATAATTAATAATAAATAATTTTAAAATACTAATTTTAATCTATAAAATCATGCTCAACTTTTTAAAAACTTATGTACTATTTTAATAAAAACTATTTTTTAATTGTTTTGTTTAATTAATTATAACAATATGAAATGAAGTTTTTGATTTATTTTATTTTTAAATAAAAAAATTATAACTATTATTATTTTAAATTCATTTGAATCAATTTAATTGCTAATTATATCCTAATCATAAATCTTTTTTCTTAAAAATAAACTTTTTCAAAAATACAAGTTTTACATGCTACATGCACTAACATTAAGATCAATTTACCATAATATGAAAAGTTAAATTGATTCATTGGTTCATATATTTTAGATAATAATTTCCATAAATTTAATTTTATTCCATTTCATTTTTAGTTATAAAATTCAAATTATTTGGATTAATTAAAATTTCCATGATAATTGTGAAAGAATTATTTAAAAATTATTTATTTATTAATATCAATGAATTTCTATCACATTGATTAAATTAAGATTATTTAAAAAATGAATATAATAATATTTATAAACACATTAATAAATACATAAACACTCATTTAACTTTTATTCAATACTAAATAAGATTAAGTACCCATAATAGTCAAAATGTCATTTTTTTACTAAAATAGTTTTCGACACAATATATGTTTTAATTTAAAAGTCAATTTTATAATATTTAAAAATTTAATTGTATTAAATATATGTTAAATTTATTTCTGTGGTAAAAAAATTTCGTTATATTGGTTATGTAATATTTTTAAAAAAACATAAAATCACTTAGTTTTAAACTGGTTACCCAGTTAAAAATTAAAAGAGTAAAATAAAAAAAGATAATGGGAAAAGCCTTATAAAATGTTAAAAATAATTGTGTAAATACATTTTTCAGTAGTTATTGAGAAAAATAAATCACACTTTTAGTAATTTAGAAACTTTTGAGCCATTGACCATGGAATATTTTCATGTAATTATTAAAATTTAAGGGGTGTTTTCAAAAGATCCATTTTCCTCTCTTATAAAAGGGGATCACTTACACTCTTTCAAACACACATATCACTTTCAAATTAATACTCTAAAATATGAAATTTTACTCTCCATATAACCCTATTTCATAATAATAATACCTTCATCACTCATAATTGGCATGATGCCTTTAATTTCTTGGGAGCTTCCAAGAAAAAAAATCAAGTCTCCAATGTAAGTGTTATTACTTTTTTAAGATTTTATTCTTAATATTAATATTAAAAATATCTTATAACCATAATAATAATATGAATTACATATAATTACTATAATTATATTTTTATATATTATTTTAACATCAATTATTTGTTTATATTCATCCACTTAAAAAACAAATGAATATCGTCACTGTGTTGTGTGGACTATCACCTCCACAAAGCGATTACATTTTTTATCATTACTTCCTTGAATGGATGGTATTAACAGTGGTAATGATAAATAAATATGATATATCACATATAATTATTATAATTAAATTTAAATTTTATATCCACCTTCACTACTTCTCACATGTTGAGAAATGGGAATGTTAATCATGGGTACATATAGGTTAACGACTCCATGATGAAGAATTTTTTGTTTCTCCTTTATATTTTCATAAATTATCTCAAAAACATATAATATTTTTCATAATAATAGAAAAACAAATTAATGTAATTTTTTCATATTATAATGATATTATATAAAACTAAACACCTCTTTGACCATACTTGCTGATTGAGTTAAAGTGTGTTTGTGTTTGGGTGGGTTTAACCACAAAGGTGGAGAATAAATAAAATTCAAATATGGATGAATATGGGAACAAGAAAAATATTAATATTATAATATATTAATATAATAATTATTGGTAAGAGGTTATGGAAATATTATATTAGTATTTAACTAATTATTAAATTAACATTTTCATTCAATAAAATTATTGAAATATTACGTTATCAATTATGTTTTCATATAATGTAACCAGAACACATATGGAATGAAAGAATAGAATTTAAAAAAAAATATGTTATATATTAAATTGTCTTAAATGATATATAAATAATTAAATAAGTATCAAATAGTGGTTAATGATACAAAAATTATTAAACATGTGATAATAGTTAATGTTATTAACACCTGATAGTCATAATACATTATAACAAATTAATATAGTCATGATAAATGATTATAATAATGATTATAAAAGGGTAATATTTATGAATAATTTTATTAAATTGGATATTTTTTAGCCATGTATTTTTTATTTGAATTTATATTTTCATCAAATAATTAAGGAAACAATGTAAGGGTTTGTTGTTTTAAGTTCACTTTCTTTATGGCATGATTTCATATTTTGAACCTATTTCTCTTTGATGTGGTATAGTTACTACCAAAATGACTTAATTAATAATAAATAACCCTTTCTATAATATATAAATGTTAATTATATAATATCTCTTATAAGTTCTTTCAATCCAGTCACTTCTCAAGTTGTAAGGGTTTTTCATAACATGTTGTCCTTTCTTTGAGTAATAATGGTAATTCATGAACTTTATTTTAATAGGTTTAATTATTTTATCCTATTATTATATTAAATTTTATTTCCAAATTCATTTATATGTATTTAAAAAAATACCATAAATTAATTTCCAAAGGATTATCATTTCATATATTGGGATGTTCATAACGGTTTCATCTCAAATTTTCCTCCTTTGAGACATGATTTTTTTTATGAACAAAAATTCATATAAATGTTATTGTATACTATAAATTGGTTCTATAATATCATTAATTAACTTTATCATGGTTTTTTACATCAAATTTAAGCTCTCTCTATTTTAGTGACTTTTTATTATATTTTTTTGAAGCCATATCGAATTTTGTCTCAATTTCAAATTTATTCAATCATTGTTTGTATTAAAACCCAATTTTTATTTAATTGGTATGTATAATAACAATTTGATATATTATATAATGAATTCATTATTTATTCATGTAATTCTATGTTCAATTTCATTATCATTCTTCTTTAAGATTTTTGATTTAATTGTTACACAAATCGTAAGAATTTATTTTCAACATCCTTCCAAAAATAGAGTCCTCTAAAATGAGATAATCTTTAAAGGAAATTTTAATTCTCATTCATTATAAAGACTAAATAATTTTATTATCATTTGGATATATTTATTAAAATTTGTTTCTATTTACCTTATTTTATTTTTTATTTTCTAAAATCTTCTATACAATGTGGGTTTTCAATAACATTATTTCAAAATGTTCATAAGGTTTTTCCATCCATTCCAAAATAAAGCTTTTAAGATCTACTAAAATTTTTCTTTTGATTACTCTTATTTATTTTTCAAGTTTACATTGTTAAATATTATTTTTAAAAGTAAAAGTTTTAAAATTATTTCTACTAATTTTATTAAAAATTATATTTTTATTTTATGTTTCCAATATTAATTATTCTTTATAAAATTTAATGTTTTCAATGTATTTACACTTATTTTATTGAGAAATTATATCATTTTCAAGTTTACATTTTTTAAGAATTATTTTCAAAAGTGGATGTTATCAATGTATTTTTACTTCTTTTATTCAATTTTTTCAATTTTATATTAAAAAATGTTCTCTTAAAATTAATCATTTTTAAATTATTTTCAATTTTTTATTTTCAAACCTTTATTCCTTTTAGAGGAATATTTATTATGGAATATTTATTATAAGGTTTTAAAAATTATCCAATTTCCCTTCACAAGTATGTTTTTGTTGTTAATTTTCACTTCAATGTCTTAAAAATGTTTTTTTTTATATTTTTACTTCTATTTAACCTCCAATGTTTATTTTCATAAAGTGATGTTTCGATAACCCATTATATATTCTTATGACATGATTTTTTTGTAAGTTGAGAGTTATTATATTCTATGAATTATTAATTTCATGTTATATGATGTTTTTTAATATTCTAATAAACCCATTATTTTTGTATGGGTTATTTATGGGGTGATGAATGTTTGATTATCAAGTGGCACAAATGTTTTTGGATTAATAGATTGGTTGAACCTATATATCACTACAATACATTGGGTAAGGGATTATATCTTATGATATATAAATGTTATGTAAACAGTTCACCATGTCACTAGGTTCAAAAATGGTGAGTGTGATGGTTTTAAGCTTTGCTCAAAATTTTACATGTGAATAGTTAAGAGAGATTCTAGGTTCACATAGGGAGAGTGTGATGGAATTAAACTCTACTCTCAATTTTATATGTGAATTTTTTATAAAGATGCTAGTATCGTAAAGGTTGAGTGTAATAGTGTTAATTTCTACTCAAAATTTTACATGTGAACATGATGGAAAGTTGTTAGTTTCGCTAAGGGTGAGTGTGAAGGTATAAAGAACTACTAATTATTTTACATGTGAATAGGCTGGAGAGTATCCCAGTACATAAGTATAATAAATCATGTGTTTATTATTGTACCCCCATTTCAACTTTTTTATCATGTTATTCCAATGTTTCAGGATTATGCCTTGTTTTTATAGTATTCCAAACTTTCATATTTTTCTTCCATGTTGTATGATTTTTAATATTTTTTTAAGCCAGGTCATTTATTTTGTGGTTCCATAATGGTCTTATTATGATATTATGTTTCTATATCTTGTATAATGATTATTATTCGTGGTCTTTTGTTATATTATTATGTTATTTATATCTTTCTCATATTCTACTTCTTTTTTATGATTTAATACATTATTATATGTCTTTTACCTTATTTATAGTTTGAAATCACCCCTTTATTATGTTTCCAGGATCCAAGTTATGAAGATGATTATATCATGTGAGATATTTATAAAGGGTCTTGAGGATCATGATTGTGAATAAAATTTTGCAAGTATTATAAATTAAGTTATTTATACTTCTAATCTCCAAGATAATAAACCTTTTGATCATTGGGATGTAAAAATTTAATTTGATATATATTATTTAAATCATGATACTAATGTATTTTTTATGTCATTTTTATCTTGGGTTACTTCAAGGATCACATATTTTAGCACATCATTGGATGTTATGGACATGGATATAGTCCGACAAATGATACAGGGATTCAAAATTTTGTGGTTTCATGTTTTCAGGCTAAAACTCTAGTAATTTGATAGATGGAACAACATATGATAAATTTAAAACCATGAGTGAGTGAATTTAAAGATGAAAATGTTTAATTGGTAGTTGAATTCATGGAAATGATAGAGTATATGCATCAGGGTGATGTTGCATTGGATTTGATGATGTAGGTTCCTAATTTAATTTTGTAAATTTTATATATCATTCATTATTATTACCAAAATAATATTAATTTTTTATAATACCCTATCACACTGGTTGTAAGTAGAAACCATATACCTTCATGATGCATAATATGTAGGAGGTATGTTTACATTAATCAATTCAGTTTCTCATTTAAACCAAATGCCCCATTTCATATTTTATATTTTTATTAGAGTAAAAAATTAATTGTATTAGTGACAATAAATTAATTAGAATGGCAATCAGGTCATTTTTGATCTGAAGGAATCAATCATGCTTCAATATGATGCTTGGTTTGGTCTGTTTCATATTAAGTGTTAGGTGGACATCACATTTGTATTAAAGTGAAATATCATGTAAAGGGATTCAAAACTAATCAAATAAATTTGATTGGTATGAAAACTTATGATAATGTTCATTGAGTCATTTATGAATTGTGGGAATAAAACACGTATTAAATGGATGCTCTAATTTCACAGTGTGATCCGAAGTAGCATTTTACCTTTATTCTTTCACTAAAATAACAAATCATCCATCAGGTATCTTAATAGAGAAAATGAATTTGGATTGGTTTCAAAACCTATGATAAATATCATCGAGTTATTTATTATCTATAATATACAACATACCTAAATCCAATTATTGTATTTCTTACTATTATTAGAAACATAATTTACCCTTTTATATGTTTAATAGTATGAAATATCTCCCATCATGGGGTCAAAACCAATAGAATGAGTTTTGGGTGATATAAAAATATAGGCCAATTATCCTTCATTCATTTTTACTAATTTATAATAAGTTATGCCTCATAATTATTCTTGTAACGACACAAACTTTTTAATAATTTTTTTTCCTTTTTTGTGTTATTTTATTTTATACTTAACAAAACTATTTAATTTAATGAAATGAGTATAATTAAAATGAGATTGTTGGGTTTCTACTGTTATATGACTATTGGTCAATATTACTGTTGGAAACTAAATGTTAATATTATTGTCTATAAATACAAGTGATCTTGGTTAATTAATACAAAAAGAATATTTGATGGCCTCATCCAGTATTCTCGGTCTGATCGAAGCCCATCTGACAGAACATGGGAAGGAGGTAGCACCAATGGGCTTTGCTCTGGACCAAACCCAAGTCGAACTTCATCATGTGAAGCTGGAACGGAATCGCCTTTGGGATAAGTTCAAGCTGATAGAAATCACCACTTAGAAAATGTTGGCCAAGCCGCCCCAGATTATATCACCTCAGCACACCTTACACTTAGGTCTTATGCTGGTGTTATAAGGGGCTATGTAATGAGACCTTAACTGCTTTATGTAATCCTATGATATAAATAAATAAAAATAGTTATTTCTTATTATGGTGAAGTTTGTGAAACTCAAGTGTCCAGATAAATATAGGATGTATATTATTGATGAATTTTGTAAAAAGGATATTTTAAAATATTTATGTAAACCTTAAATAATTAATAATGTGTAATGATTTTCAAAAAATGGTCTTATATAGTTGTGTTCAGTATGAAATTTAGAGTCTAATAAAATCAAATTATTTTTTGGTGAATAGTAAATTATGAATAGTGATTTTACCCTTATGATTAGTAATGTGACAAAATTTATTAAGTAACCTCACTTAAGAATGTATTAATATAATTTAGGCACCTTGATTAAGAAATGTGATTCAATAAAACAGGTAAATAACTGCTTTCGAAATTATTGGTTAAGTATTAGTTTTCTTTCTGGTGAATAGTGTTTTTATTTAGAAATTAAATTAAAAGTATTTAGAAAATTATTTTCATAAAATGGAGGTCACTTTTTAATTTAGAGCATCGATATTAGGTTAAGGTGAATTTTTGGGTTTTTCTGAAACAGTTGAATTTTCAGTAAATTGTGTTTTTATTTAAAAATTAAATTAAAAATATTTAGAAAATTATTTTCATAAAATTGAGTTAATTTTTGAAATCAGAGCATTAATATTTGGTTAAGGTGAATTTTTGGGATTTTTCTAAAATAGTTGAATTTTTGGTGAATAGTGAAAATACAGTTTTTGAGTTTCGGGTGTTTAATGACATCATTATGAATGTAATAATTATGAAATCATTCTGGTTTACTTATGAATATTAATATAAGGTATGAGCTGTCCCAAGTGGCTAATACCATGGAAAAATACCATGGGAAATCCCTTGGTTTTGCAAATACCACCAATGAGGTGTCCCTTGGCAATTAATGTTGTGTTCCCTCATTTATCCTATAAATACCAAGCCATTATCTCATTAATTTCATTTCCAAATCCACCCCAACGAAGTTCTGGTCTCTTTACCTCCTAAGGAGTCCTCCCAAGGTTCCCTCCAGCCTCCCAAGGTCCCGACCCTCAAGATTTCGAAGTTACTCTTCAAGGTAAGAGAATCTTTCACCCTCCTCTTTTAAGCCAAGACTTTCTTTATGTTGTGTCTTCTAGTTTCAATCTCTTTATGTTGAGGGTATGTTAATATATGTTTTAATTACTGTCCATTTCATGTCTAATTATTTAAAGACCCTTTCTTCTCTCATCAATTTGTTTTCTTAATTTTTATGCGACGTCATTAGGCTGCGGAATTTTTCGTAAAAGGAATTGTGTCTTCTCTTTTCTTTCATGTTTCCTTTTCATGTGGTATGTCATTCAAATTTCCATAAAAATTTATTATATCCTTGTTATTATGTACTTATATTTTATTATAAGTTGTTTATTATTGGGTTACTCTTGTGCCCTCTCTTTTCAATTTTTT
This sequence comes from Viscum album, assembly GCA_963277665.1. Classification (NCBI taxonomy): domain Eukaryota; kingdom Viridiplantae; phylum Streptophyta; class Magnoliopsida; order Santalales; family Viscaceae; genus Viscum; species Viscum album. Next base: position 1,855,679,455 of record OY728119.1, on the reverse strand, counting down.
CTAAAACCATGTTATATAATCGTTATGCTGTAGAAATTTCACCTCAAATTTTCTATCTCTTTCTCTCCAGAAATTATCTTGTTTTATTTATGTGAATACCAAGAAATATATATTTTCTCTGGGTGTTCATAAATATATAAATATGATATATTTTATTCTATAATTGACATAAATATAACCCTCACCCCCTTTCCATGGGTTATAAATGACATAATGATCTTATTTTTAAGAACTTTTAAAACGTCACGATCTTGAAATGAAACCCATTTATTTTATTCTCTATGGGTTATTTATGAAATGTTTGATTATGATCTATGTTGATCACATGAAATTAAAGACATATTAAGTTTGGGCCCTGATATATCTCTAATTCATTGGGTAATGAATTAATTTATAAAGATGACAAGTTTCATGATACCTTAGTGAATAACCTTGGTAATATTTATGACACCTTGGGGATGGACATTGGTGATATGTTCATGAATTTCTAAATGAAATGTTTTATCTACCTATTAAAGTTATGTTTCAAGTTATTTTCATTATCATATTCCAATACTTCCATTTCTCGTGTCTTTTTTTTATTCAAATTCTTATTGATATCACATGTACATTGATTCCCTTGTTTACCCTTACTGGGCCTTCTGCTCACCCTTTCCTTTGATGTCTGTCTCCAAGATATGAGATGTAGTAATTTTACATAATATGAACCTATTATGAAGCCATACAAGTGGTTTATAAGAATTTTTTATGTTGTTTACATGTATTATGTTCATGATTTCCAAGACACTAGACTTTAAAGATCCTATATTTGTAAAATGTAATGAAAAGTTATGTAATAAAAAAGGCGGGATGCCATAGTTGGTATCAAAGGATAGTTTAGTAATTTGTGTAAATTAGGATATAAAAATGTTAGGAAGAATCCTATAGAAAATTATCAATATATAAAAACTTCATGGTATTTTGGTGAGTATTGAGTAAGTGGTTTATCAAGCAAATACATCCCTGTCTGGATACGAGCAGGTAGAGGCGGCTCTGGCACAGATGTACATAGGGGTAAAACCTGAAAACACCACTTTGAGCTAGACTCGAATGGGAACTCGTGCACGAAAACGGTCCTTGTTTCACTCTTGTTTATGACACTCCTGGGGGATATGTTTGGTTAATCACAATCTGTTTATGAATCATTAAAAAGTAATTATAGAGAAATGTAATTGTCTAAACATGATGTTTTAAGACATAAAATCCTTTATAGTTGAAATATTCGTAAATGAAATAAGTTTCTCACGAAGGATTTATTCTTTTAAAAAATGGTGGGCAATAGGAGGAACCGTGAAAATGGTGACCGCAATGGACCATGTGCTGATGGCCCTCTGATGGAAGCCGAAATGGAAACATTCATGCGAATGATGAATCAACTGAATCATGTTATGGGTAAAAAACTTGAATCAAGCAGAGAGGTCAATCTCGCCACAAAGGGAACAACATTCTATTGAGTCCTTTATATGCCAACAACCACCAACCTTCAGTGGATCGACCAACCCAATGATTTCTGAACAATGGATCAGCTCTATAGAGAAGATCTTTTTTGTGCTATGTTGTTCAGATAAAGAGAAGGTCACTCTTGCTGTCTATCGCTTAGAGGGAGAAGATTATCAGTGGTGGTAACTGATCAAAAAAACGAGGCAAAGAGAGGAAGTTGAAGCTGTGGAGTTGGAAGAGTTCAGAGGGATCTTTTTCAATAAGTATTTCCCTCATTCCATGAGAACAATAATGGACAAGGAGTTTCTCGAGCTGAAGTAGAAGGAGGATGCATCTGTGGGAAGATACGAGATGAACTTCACAAGGCTTTCGCAATATGCCACTAGCTTTGTCATGGATCCAAATGGTAAGGTTGATAGATTCTTCGGTGGACTGAGACCTCATCTGTGGAAGAATCTACCCAACTGAGACTATGATAGCTATGAGGAGATCGTGCGGAGTGCGATGAAAGTTGAGCTATAGTTTGGTGAGACATAGTGGTTTCATAAATCAAACTACAAGAAGAGATCATTGGAGCCAAGATTAGGGAGGATATTTGATCAAGTAAGAGTAGGCAAGAAAGTACAACTTCCCACTTGTAAAGATGGCCACATTGTGAGGAATTTTCAGCTCGGGAGTGGGAACTGCTAAAAGTGTGGTAGAGATGGAACCATTGCGAGGAATTGTCATGGTGAGGTGAAACCTCAACTTATAAACACAAATGACAAGGGGAAGATGGTGCAGGCCCTATCTAATGTCATGTGCTTCAAGTGTGGACAATGTGGGCACTTTTCCAATCACTGTCCAAATCTGAGGAAAGTGGAGGGGAACCACCATCAGCCTTAGCAAAGGCCAAGGGATCAAGTTCATGCTTTTCCTATCATGACAGCTGAATTTGAAGCTCTAAATTATATGGTAGCAGGTACTCTTGTTGTCTTATCAAAGCTAGCATATAATTTGTTTGATTCTGGTTATACGCATTCCTATATTTCTTCCAATTTTGCAAATAATTTAGATTCAACCCCTGATTTTCTAAAAGTACAGTTATCATTCAAGACTTCTGGTGGGACTATCCAGGCATCATCAGTGTTTTGAAACTCTAGTATTTACTTTAGTGAGAACAATCTTATCGCAAATCTAGTAGCCATTCCCATGCTGGAATTTAACATTATACTAGGTATGGACTGGTTCTCAAAGTATAATGCTAATATCAATTGCAGAATCAAGGAAATATCCATAGTCTTGATTGGAAAATCTACAGTTATCTTCCAAGGAGATATATCTAAACCTGGTCTTTATCTAAAAGAACCCCCTATATCCTTATTTATGGAGTTGATCAGTGAAGAAGAAGAAGAAGGGGATGAGATTTTGAGGATTGAAAATTTCCCCATCATCTAGGAATACGTTGATGTATTTCCTGAGGATTTTCCTGGACCTCCCCCCGAAAGAGAGGTAGAGTTCTCCATCGAACTCGTAACTGGATCTCATCTGATATCAAAGACCCCATATAGGATGGAAAATGTAGAGATGGATGAATTAAAGAAACAACTCCATGATCTTTTGGAGAAGGGGTTTATCTGACCGAGTGTGTCTCCTTAGGGAGCACCAGTTCTCTTTTTAAAGAAAAAGGATGGGTCAATGAGGCTATGCATTGATTATAGAGAACTAAATGGGACAACAGTGAAGAAAAAATACCCTCTTCCAAGAATTTATGACTTATTTGACCAACTTAATGGGGCCCAATTCTTCTCTAAAATTGATCTTCGATCTGGTTATCATCAATAGAGGGTGAAGAAAGATGATATTCTAAAAAATGCTTTCTGATCAAGATATGGGCATTATGAGTTTGTTTTGATGCCCTTCAGACTGACTATTGAACCTGCTATTTTTATGGATCTGATGAAAAGAGTCTTTAAAGACTACCTTGATAACTTTGTGATAGTTTTTATTGATGATATTCTGATATATTTCAAAATTCGCGAGGGGAATGAAGATCATATAAGGGTTATTTTTCAAACTCTACGGAAGGAGAGGATTTTTGGAAAGTTCAGTAAATGTGAATTTTGGTTACAAAAATTTTCTTTCTTAGGGCACATTGTAACCAATGAAGGAATCATAGTTGACCCTGAAAAGACAAAATTTGTAGAGGAGTGGCCTCAGCCTACAACAATAATTGAGATTAGAAGTTTCCTTGGACTAGTAGGATATTATAGGAGGTTTGTGAAAAACTTTTTGATGACTTTCTAATCCATTAACCAAGTTAACTCGAAAAGGGGTCAAGTTCCTCTAGAAAAAGGAGTGTGAGGAAGGTTTCCAATATCTGAAGAAGAGATTGGTTACTGCACCCATGTTAACTCTGCCCTCAAGTGGAGAAGGATTTGTTATTTTTAGCGATGAATCTCTCAAAGGGCTTGGGTGCATCCTCATGCAAGATGAAAAAGTCATTGCTTATTCATCTAGACAGGTGAAGACTCATGAGCAGAACTATCCCACATATGATTTGGAGCTGGTTGTGGTCATTTTTTCTCTGAATATATGGATACACTATCTCTATGGGGAGAAATGTGATATATACACAGACCGTCAAAGTTTTAAGTATATTTTCACACAAAAGGAATTGAACATGAGACAAAGGAGGTGGTTGTAACTTCTCAAAGACTATGATTGTTCAATTCATTATCATCTCTAAAGAGCAAACAAAGTTTCTGATGCATTGAGAAGGAAAGACCCAATTGTTCTTTCCGTGATGAGGATTTAAATAGATCCTTTGATCAATGACCTAGTAAATATGGACTTGGGAATTATAAGGGAAGGGACATCATCAACCCTAACCCAAATGATTTCTCAACCATCATTACTAGAGAAGATCAATAAATCATAGAAAAAAGACCCGTTGTTACTGGAGATGTTTGAGGCTATAAAGGATGGGAAGTTTCCTGAGTTCAATATTGATCAAGAAGGTGTACTGAAATTTTGTACAAGGCTATGTTTTCCATCTATTAGGGAAATAAAGAAGGATCTGAGGGATAAAGCACATAGTTCTACCTTCTCTATACGTCCTCAAAGAAAAAAATGTATGGGGACCATTGTGATCATTTTTGGTAGGATAATATGAAAAGAGAGATTGTTGACTACACTTCAAGGTGCCCAGTATTTCAGCAAGTGAAGGAAGAGGGACAACTTCCTAAAGGGGTATTGCAACCACTACCCATACCAGCATTAAAGTGGGAAAATATCACTGTGGAATTCGTTACTAGTCTTCCAAGAACTTCCAAAGTAAACAATGCAAGATGGGTTATTGTGGATCATCTCACCAAGACTGCCCATTTTATCTCCATTCGGTAAGATTTCTCTCTTGAACAACTTGCTAGGATTTACATGAAGGAAGTGGTAAGGCTGTATAGAGTTCCACTTTCTGTCGTATCTGATTGTGATCCAAGGTTCACATCAAAATTCCAGAGAAGTCTTCAACATGCTCAAAGCACTGAATTAAATTTCAGTGCGGCCTATCACCCCCAAAATGATGTCCAGTCTGAAATGACTATTCAAACACTCGATTACATGCTAAGAACATGCTCAATTAAATTTAATGGTGGATGGGATCAACATCTCCCTTTAGTTGAGTTCTCTTATAACAACAGCTTCCAATCGAGCATTCAAATGGCACCCTATAAAGATCTATATGGGAAGCGATGTAGAACTCCTACTTTTTGGGGTGAAGCTCGGGAGAGAAAGCTTCTTGGGAATGATCTTGTGAAAGAGATGACAGAAAAAGTACATACCATCCAACAACAAATTAAGGATGATCAGAGTCGGCAAAAGAGCTATACCAACAACCGTCGAAGGGACTTGGAGTTTGATGTCGGTGACAATGTCTTTATTCGAATATCACCTTGTAAGAGAGTCATGAGGTTTGGGAAAAAAGGGAAGCTCAGTCCTAGGTACAATGGCCCCTATGAAATCCTTGATCACATGGGAGTAGTGGCCTATCGGGTTGCACTTCCTCCAAATCTAGTACAAGTTCATGATGTCTTCCATGTATCCCTCCTGAGGAATTACATACCTAACCCTTCACATGTACTAAACCCAAAGATGGTACAACTGGAACATGACCTCTCTTATGAGGAGTAGTCGGTGGAGATCTTGGATCATAGAGACAAGGTAATATGCAATAAGACTACCAACCTTGCTAAGGTGTTGTGGAGGAAATACAAATATAAAGAAGCCACGTGGGAACTTGAGGAGTCTATGAGGTAGAAGTACCCACATCTTTTCTCTTCTGAGGGTATGAGTTAAAAAATTTGGAGACAAAATTTATTAAGGGGGGAAGAATGTAACGACCTAAACTTTTTAATAATTTTTTTCCTTTTTTTGTGTGTTATTTTATTTTATACTCAACAAAACTATTTCATGTAATGAAATGATTATAATTAAAATGAGATTGTTGGGTTTTGACTGTTATATGACCATTGGTAAATATGACCGTTGGAAACAAAATGTTGTGATTATTGTCTATAAATACAAGTGATCTTGGTTAATTAATACATAAAAAAGATTCCATGGCCTCATCTAGTAGTCTTGCACCGATCGACGCCCATCTGATGGAACTTGGGAAGGAGGTAGCACCACTAGGCTTTGCTATGGACCAAACCCAAGTCGAACTTCATCGTGTGAAGCTGGAACGGAATCACCTTCGGGATAACATCAAGCTGAGCGAAATCACCACTCAAGCAATGTTGGCTGAGCCGCCCCAGGTTCTATCACCTTAGCACACCTTACACTTAGGTTCTATGCTAGTGTTATAAGGGGATATGTAATGAGACCTTATCTGCTTTATGTAATCCTTTGATATAAATAAAAAAATTGTTATTTATTCTTATGGTGAAGTTTGTGAATCTCAAGTGTCCGGATAATTATAGGATGTATATTATTGATGAATTTTGGAAAAAGGATATTTTAAAATATTTATTTAAACCTTAAATAATTATTAATGTGTAATGATTTTCAAAAACTGGTATTCTTCAGTTCTGTTCATTACAAATATAGATTCTAATAAGATAAACTTAATTTTTGGTGAATATTAAATTATGAATAGTGATTTTACGCTTATGATTAGTAATGTGATCAAATGGATTAAGTAACCTAACATAAGAAAGTATTAATATAATTTAGGCACCTTGATTAAGTAATGTGATTCAATAAAATAGGTAAATAACTATTTCATAAATTATTGGTTAAGTATTAGTTTTCTATCAAGTGAATATTGTTTTATTTAAAAATTAAATTAAAAATATTTATAAAATTATTTTCATAAAATGGAGTTCAATTTTGAATTCAGAGCATCGATATTAGGTTAAGGTGAATTTTGGGGATTTTTCTGAAATAGTTGAATTTTCAGTGAATAGTGTTTTTATTTAAAAATTAAATTAAAAATATTTAGAAAATTATTTTCATAAAATTGAGTTCATTTTTGAAATAAGAGCATTTATATTTGGTTAAGGTGAATTTTTGGGATTTTTTTAAAATAGTTGAATTTTCGGTGAATAGTGAAAATACAGTTTTGAGTTTCAGGTGTTTAATGGGATCATTGAGGATGTAATAATTATGAAATAAATCCGGTAGACTTATGAATATTAAGATAAGTTATGATGTGTCCCAAGTGGCCAATACCATGGGAAAATACTATGGTCAATCCCATGGTTTTTCCAATACCACCGATGAGGTTTCCCTTGGCAATTAATGCTTTGTTCCCTCACTTCTCCTATAATTACCAAGATATTCCCTCATTAATTTTATTTCAAAAACCTCCCCAATGAAGTTATGGTCTCTTTACCTCCCATGGAGTCCTCCCAAGGTTCCCTCACGCATCCCAAGTTCCCAACCTTCAATCTTTCGAAGTTAATCTTCAAGGTAAGGGAATCTTTCACCCTCCCCTTTTAAGCCATGACTTCCTTTATGTTGTGTCTTCTAGATTTCATCTCTTTATGTTGAGGGTATGTTCATATATTTTCTAATTACTATACATTTCATGTCTAATTTTTGATAGACCCTTTCCGCTCTCATCAATTTGTTTTCTGAATTTTTATGTGATGTCGTTAGGGTGCCGTATTTTTCATAAAAGGAATCGTGTCTTCTCTTTTCTTTCATGTTTCCTTTTTATGTGGTATGTCATTCAAATTTCCATACCATGTTTTTATCTCCATGTTATTCTGTATTTATACTGTATTATAAGTTATTTATGAGTGGGTTACTCTTGTACCCACTCTTTTCAATTTTTTCTAAAACCATGTTATATAGTCGTCATGCTCCAGAAAGTTGGCCTCAAATTTCTATCTCTTTCACTCCAAAACTTCTATTGTTTTATTTATGTGAATAACCAGACCTATTTAGTTTCTTTGGGTGTTCATAAAAATATAAATATGATATATTTATTCTATAATTGACATACATATAACCTTCACCCCCTTACCATGGGTTATAAATGACATAATGATCTTATTTTGAAGAACTTTTAAAACGTCACGATCTTGAAATAAAACCCATTTATTTTATTCTCTATGGGTTATTTATGAAATGTTTGATTATGATCTATGTGAATCACATGAAATTAAATACATATTAAGGGTTCCCCTTTATATCACTCCAATGAATTGGGTAAAGAATAAATCTCTAGAGATGACAAGTTTCACGATACCTTGGTGAATAACCTTGGTAATTTTTTTGACACCTTGGGGGTGGACCTTGGTGATATGTTCATGAATGGATAAATTAAATGTTCTAGCCACAAATTCAAGTTATATTTTAAGTTATTTTCATTATGATATGCCTATACTTCCATTTCCCATGTCTGTATGTTTTTATTCAAATTATTATTGATATCACATGTACACTGATTCCCTTTTTTACCCTTACTGGGCCTTCTCCTCACCCTTTCCTTTGATGTATGTCTCCAGGATATGAGATATAGTAACTGTACATAGTATTAACCTATTATTAAGCCTTACAAGTGGTTTATAAGAATTTTTTGTTGTTTTCATGTATTATGTTCTTGATTTCCAAGACACTGGACATTAAAGATCCTCCGTTTGTAAAATGTAATGAAAAGTTATGTAATAAAAAAGGCGGGATTCCACAATTTTGGTATTAATAGGTATAATAGAAAATATTATTTAAAATTATTAAAACTATTTAATAAAAGAAAAATCACCTAGTATGGGGTTAAAATAAAAAAAATTACCTCGTATTAGCATTAAATTTTAGTGAAATAATATTCAAGCCGTTTAAGATATATAGTAATCAACCACACTTCAATTTTATGCCAGGTTTTCTTAGTATGATAGAAAGCTTTAGATGGCCTTCACATTTTTATTAAAGTTAAAAATAACAAAAGATTATCCAAAAATAATAAAATTGACTTATAATGGTTTAGGAAAATATTAAAATGGTCATAGATTCATTTATAAATGGTTTTAATTAACTATGCATCAACTTGATGCCTAGATTTATCAATATAATAAAATGTTATATTTCACCATTATAATTTCATTTAAATATAATATCATCTATTAGGGGGTCAAAATTGAGAAATAATATACTGATTAATGTCAAACATTAGGATGTTCATCAATCCATTTATGATTTGTAGAAGTAAATCATGAGTTGATATCATGCTAGTATTTCTTGATATAATAAAACTCAAAATTTAAACTTTTGTATGTTTATTATTATGACATATCTCCTATAAGGGGGTCAAAAAAAAGAATCCAATTTTAAAATGAAGTTGAAATATAATAAAATATTCCTCAAATAATTTTCTATATGTAGTAACCATCCATGTCTCAATCAAATTATCAAATTGATCATTATAATGTAAATTATGACATCATATTAACACATGTAATTAAAGAAAAATCAACCAAGTAGGGGTCCAATAGATTAAATGAGATCAGATGAGCATTAAAATATAGTAAAATGGTCTTCAATCCATTTATGAATTGTATGAATAAATTTTCCATCAATTCAATACCTCATTTTATCGGTATGATAGAAATTTTTGTGTGTCCATCACATTTTTATTAAATTGAAAAATCATCTAAAAGGGGTAAAAACTAAAACAATGCTTTTAGATAGGAGTAAAAGAATAAGGTAATGATCATAGAGTCTTTTATGATTTTTAAGAATCAACCATGTGTCAATCAGATATACATATCACTCATTATGATTTAAATTATCATTTCAGATTTATGGTTTGATTAAAATTACATATCATATGTCAAAAAGTAAAAAATAAGAAACTTAATTTATATTGGATTCAAAACTAAGGATAATTATTATCTTGTTATTTATGATCTTTAGGAGTCAACTTCATATCAATCTAATTCTCATATTTCATGGTATAATCAAAAATATCATTAATCCTTTTATAGGTTTATTAATATGAGATATCTCCTATTAATGGTTCAAAAATGATTTATCTTTTTGTGACTGATAAGAAAATTTAGGATAGTGATCCTTGAATAATTTTAGATCTGTAGTAATCAACCACGCCTCAAACTGATTCATAGATTAATCAAAATAAAAATATATGATTTCATATTATTAACAATTTATAATTAAAGAGAAAAAACCTTCATAGGGGTCAAAACCAAGAATGAAATATTTAATTAGATGTAAAACATTAGATAATGATCTTTGACTCATTTATAATCTACAATAATCAACTTTATATCAATTTCATGTCTGGTTTTCTCAGTATTATAGGAATTTTATTGTGGGATTCACATTTTCATTAAAGTGACAATTCATATAAAGGGATCAAAATTTAGAAAATGAACTAGTATTTCTATGAAATCTTGTTAGAATGAACAGATATTCATTTATGATTTATAGGAATTGATTTCACATCCATATAATGCTTATATTTCTTAGTATGATATGAAGTATCATTTCAACTTTTTTTCTTTCATTATATTGATATATCACCCATCTATGGGTCAAAACTGAGAAAAAGCATTTGAAATAGTTTCAAAATAGAGAAGAACAATCTTCAAATAAATTTATATCTATAGGATTCAATCATGTGTCGATTTGATTCTCATATTACATGGTATGGTATAAAACATCATTAAACTTTTTACAGGTTTATTAATATTATATATCTAATGTTAGGGGGTCCAAACTGGATAAACGAGTCGCAAGAGATTTAAAATATTAAGAAAATTATCTTCAAATCCATTTTTAGTTTTATTAATCCATAGCACCTCAATATGATGCTTGAATTTATTATTATAATGGCATTTAATATTTCAATTTATTAACACACGTTAATAAAAGAAAAATAAATAAGTTATGGGTCCAAATCAAGAAAACAAGAACATATTATCATGAAAAAATTAGAAAATGATCTTCAAGTAATTTATGATATATAGGAATCAATCATGAATAAATCAAATTCCTAGTTTTATTAGTATGATAAAAAGTAACATGTGGAATTCTCATTGGAATTAAAGTTCCAAAACATATAAATTGTGTCAAAATTTAAAAAACGCAACTTCATTTTTGTGAAAACTTAGAAGAACAATCATCAATTCATTTATGATCTGTAGCAATTAACCACACCTTAATCAGATGCTCAAATTTATTGATATGATCTAGAGTAGCATTTCACCTTTATGCTTTCATTTAAATGTCATATCACTCATTAGGGTTTCAAAACCAAGAAGACACATTTGGATTGTTTTAAAAGAATAAGAAAATTATTATTGAGACATTTATGATATTTAGAAGCTAACCACTTGTTAATATGATACTCATATATCTTAGTATGATCAAAAACAAAGTTTAACATTTTATACATTTATTAATATGAATTTTCTCCCAAAAAGGGGGCTAAATCTTACCAAACATGTTGTGAATTATTTAAAAATGTAGTACAATGATCCTTGATTCATTTTTATCAGTAGAAATCAATTATACCTCAAACAAATTCCTAGATTGATAAGTATAATAGAATGTATGATTTTATATTATTGAAACTTACTAATAAAAGAAAAATAAATTGAGTATGGACAAAAACAAAAAAAATTAAGATGCATTATTATGAAATCATTGAGAAAAATCATATATTTATTTTTGAAATATAAGTACTCACAACACATAAATTTCAATTTTTATTTGTTCTGGATGAATTAAACCCCAATTTACTTACTTAAAACACTAAAATGTGTCTGAAAAGATTAAAACCATATAAAATGAAATTAAATTTATATGATATCATCATAAAAGTGTTTGAATTATTTTTCACAAACATCAATGCAACATGTAGTGTTCCCAAACTAATTGAAGAAGCATTTTAAAAGAATTAGATGTCCTTAAAACATATGAAAAGGGATCAAAACTAAGTAAAAAACCTCTAATTATCATGAAATAATAGGAAAATAATCATAGATTTATTTTATAAATGTAAGAACTGAATACACATCAATCCTAGTTATTATTTGTCTGAGATGATAGAAAACGCATTTTAGTGTTCTAAACACTAGAACTTTTTTACTCTTTTTGGAACCATAGAAAAAGATATTGGATTGATGAAAAATATATGAAAACACATATCTTAATTATTTTATATTTGTACAAGTAGACATAAAATAAATTATATGTGTGATGTGCTCAAACTAACAGATTAATCAATTCTTTAAGGATTAACAGTCTTTAAAAATGTACTTCATACGGTCAAAACCATAAAAAATCATCTGATTTATATGAATCATAAAAAAAACTATATATTGACATGTAAAATTTAGGAATTCATTTAGTATCAATTTGAGCTTTTGTTTTCACAAAATGATTGAAAACACATTTTCAGTGTTTTAAAACACTAAAACATGCATGTAATAATCAAAACCATAGAAAATGACCTTGTAATGACATGAAATAATATATCTAATATCTTTGAATTATTTGTGAAAATTATTTAAGGAAGACACATAAATCCAACATTCAATGTGTTCGGACTAACTGAATAAGTAGTTCTTAAAAAATTAACAGACTTTAAAAATGTGTGTCATAGGGTAAAAATCAAATAAACGACCTAAAATTTTCATCAATAATAGGAAGGAAAAATATATCTATTTAATAAATTTATTAATTGATATAGTTTCAATCTATGTTATCATTTTCCTGGAATTATGAAAAGTTCCTTTTTAGTGATTTAAAACAGTAAAACATGTATGTAATTGTCAAAAAATTATAAAACTACCTCAGATTGATGTGAAATCATGGGAAAATATATCTGAATTATTTTCATATGTATGAGTAGATGAAATTTTATTACAATTTTTATTTTGCTCAAGATTACTGAATAAGAATTTCCGAAATAATTATCATTCCTTAAAAGCATGCATCAGGGGGTCAAAACAACAAAAATGACCTCTGATTTCCATGGAATCATAAGAAAATATCCATATAAATTTTTTTAAAATTTAAAGATTGATGGCACATCAATCTGGGTTTTTACTTACCTAAGATGACCAAAAATTCCTTTTAGTGTTTTAAAACACTAAAATATGGATAAAACAATAGAAAAAACATTATATTGACATGAAATCCTAGTAAAAATCATCTTGGATTAATTTTTAACATATAAGAGAAGACATCATGTAAATCTAATGTGTGGTGTAGTTGGACTGACTAAATAAGTAGTACGTAAATAATGTATTGTAATTAAAACTATGATCTAGTGGTTCAGAACCAAAAAAATAATTTCTTATTTCAATGAAATCAAAAGACAACAATTTAATATTAATTTTGAAATATAAAAACAAAAAGTGTGTCAATCTGAGTATTCACTTTCTCAAGATGACTAAGAAATCCTTTAAGTGTTTTAAAATACAAAATTCTACTTGTAATGGTAATAACCATAGAAAATTCCATTTTATTGATGTGGAATCATTGAAAAAATATATTTTAATTGTTTTTTATTTTAAGGATTAGATAGAACATCAATCTGACTTATCATGTGATGTAACTGACTAAATAAGTAGTTCTTAAAAAAATAACATTCCTTAAAAATATTCACCAAGAGGCCAAAACCAATAAAATGACTTCTAATTATCATCTAATAATAGTATAACAATCATATATTGATTTTTGAAATATATTTATAGAAGATGTGTTTGTCCAACTTATCATTTTCCTTGGATTATTAAAAACACCTTTTATTTGTTTTAAAGCACTAAAAAGATCATGTAATAGAAAAACAATATATAAAAAGACCTCATATTGATATAAAATCATATGAAAAATGTGTTTGAATTATTTTTAACATGTATGAGTAATAGGCATGTAAATATGACATGTAGTTACCTAAAACTAACTAAATAAGTATTTTTTTTTAAAATTTCAATCTTTAAAAACATGTGTCAAATGGTCAAAACCAAGAAAATTACCTTATATTTTTATAAAATCATAAAAAAAATATAAATAATAATTTTCAAAATGTAATAACCGATGGTCCATATATACATGTTTATTTATCTGAAATAATTGAAAAAGAATTTTTTATTTTATTTTTTTAAAACACTTAAATATGTGTGTAACACTCAAAACTATAGAAGAAAATATAATATTGATGATAAATCAAAAGGAAAAAATTCTTTGAAATATTAATGATGTGCATGATAAGACAACACATCAATCTGACATGTGGTGTTCTCAAAGTTAAGTACATGGTTCTTAAGGAATAAACAGTCCTTACAAACGTGCGACAAATGTTCAAAACTAAACAAACAACCTCCAATTTTTGTGAAATAGTTGGACAAAAACCTTATATATATTTTTAAAATGTGGTAAATAATGACACATAAATCTAATTTATCATTTTATGATATTGAACTAAAATAACTATTTAGTGTTTTAGAATACTAAAATGTGCATGTAATTGTCAAACCCATAGTAAATAACATTGAATTAACTTTAAATCATAGAAAAAAATTCTTTCAGTTATTTTTGACATGTATTAATAGAATACACCTCAATATAATGCATGGTGTTATCTGAATGACTGAATAATTAGTTCTTATAGAATTAGAATTATTTAAAAATGGTTTCCAAAGGGTTAAAACCAAGAAAAGAACCTATGATTATCATGAAATAATAGGAAAACAATGATATATTTTTTCTTGAAAGTAAATAATTTACAATGCATCTATCCAATTTATCTTTTCCCCTAGATGATTGAAATTCAATTTTTGTGTTTTGAAAGAATAAAACATTCACATAAAGGTCAAAACCATAGAAAATAATTTTTTATTATTGTGATGTCCTTAGAAACTATATCTAAATTATTTTTGACATGCACATATAGAAGTCTCGTGAATTTGACATGAGATACTCTTATACTCGCTAAATAAGTGATTACTATATAACTAAAAGTCTTTGAAAATCTATATATGAGGTTCAAAATCTAGCAAATGAGCTCTAATTTTTTTCAAATCATAAGAAAAATATTATATATTGTTTTTTAAATTTATGATCTGATGATGCATTAATAGGAGTAAATGTTTTTCTGAGATGGCTAGATACTCATTTTTTCTTTTTTTTTAAAGCACTAAAACATTTTCTTGATTTTCAACCCAATATAAAAAAACATCATATTGAAGTTAAATAATAGGATAATGCTCATAAAATTATTTTTTATGTGAGGGAGTAGACGATACATCATTATGACATGTGTTGTGCTCGTACTAACAGAATATTATTTTTTTTAATGAATTAATAGACATTAAAAACATGCACCATGGGTTTAATAGTAATAAAAATACCTCTGATTTCCATGAAATCATATTAAAAAACATATTTTTATTTTTAAAATATATGAACTTAAGGCGCATCAATCTGATTTCTTATTTCTCCAAGTTGAATTAAAATGTCATTGTACTATTTTAAAACACAAACATGTGTGTGTGATGGTTAAAACTAAAGAAAAAATATAGGATTAAATTTTAATCATTGGAAAACATTAATTAAATAATTTTATCATGTATAATTATATGGTATTTCAATTTCTTATGTGCTGTAAAAGACCGCATCCATAAACAGTACTTAATATTGAGATAAGTCAGAAATTGACTTTAATTCACTTCGAGGTTCTTTTCAGGTTTAGAGTTTTAGAGGATTAGGCCATAACTCATATATATAAACTTAAATATTAAAAGTAGACACTTATACTCACTATCCATTTTTTTCATAAAACAATTAATCTTTAAAAAGAAATATGGTATTGTTTAATGTTTTAACATAATAAATTTTCCTTGATCCCATCCTTGAATCTATCCTTCTTTAAGTCCTATGAAAAACATATCAAAACATAGTATGAGTATAAAAATATCTGTAATGGATACACAAAGAAGGAAAACTGTTAGTCTTGGTAAAACATGAAAACCATAAACAATTTATCATAAAGTAATATTTTTCACTTTTAAGAAGTATTAAATAAACTTCACTGAATATAAGGTCATTTCTTACCCTTTTTATACCCAAAATATTACCATAAATCCCATAGAAAGTGAAATATAACATATAAAGGTACCTTGGAACATAAAAATACTTAAATGGAATAACCATATGGGAAACTTCCACACATATCACTAAATGGAATAGTCATATGGTCAACTTCCATAATCAATACATTAGAGGTTATAACGTAACCACCCATACTTGATTTATCACAGAACCACCTTTCTTTAGTTTATCGCATAACCACCCATATTTGGTTTATCATGTAACCACCCATAAAATTTCCAAGTACCATTATATAATTATAACATGTAAAATATTGAAATTATCAACATTTTAATCATAAAATTTCATTTTTAACCATAAGAAATCAATTCAAGATATTAAAATATTAAATACACTTTCAAAACCAATTTCAATATCAAAAAACCCAAAAACAAAATAAGGGGTATCTTTCCCTTTTGAAAACTTTAAGTCTTATAAAGGAATCTAATTATCAAATAATGGTTGTGGAGATGTAGGAATCCTTGTCGCCGCATACGGTAAAAACATTCCTTTTTTTCGTTTAGTAAAATTCTTTGTAGAAAAAAATCTTTTTGACTAAAATTAAAAGTCAAAGGGGATAATTATACACCATATAAAAAAAGGTGTTGTATATTATTGAAATATGCCTCAATGAAATGAGATTACGACGAAGTTTCTTAAAAAGATTGTATCATTAGATTAAGGATAAATCAATGACATAATTATGTGTGAAAAATATAAATACAATCAATTTAAGTGGATATTTAGTTTAAAAAAATCAGAGGTCATTCACACATATTCTTTGAAAAACAAAACTAATAATATGAATATTCAACTCAATGAATGGAGATTGATTAAAGATTTCCCTTACCTTGATCCTGACTCTTCACGTTCAATTGTTATGTTCATGAATAATAAACTTAGGTTAATTTCTACTTGTTTGAGAAACTTTTTTCAAGTTTATTATTCCTTTTGTATTACTTATTACCATGTTATAAAAATTACATAGTTATTTAAGTTCATATTGGTCGTTTTGTTAATATTCAATAATTGAGCAAAAAATGAACGTGTTTTGATGTAACTTTTCCATGTAGTCAAAATCCCATAATCTCTAGAATATTTTTATTCGTGATTTAATGTGACAACTGGGCCCCAGTGATAGCATAAAATCCCCACCTTTAACATGGTCGTCGGGTCCTGTCCCCCCATGTACCACGAGTTTCCCCATTGACACATGGTCCCCACCCTAGGGCACACCCATGTGCCTGAACAGGTCATATGACTAATGAAATCCCCCCACATGCCAACACATATCCTTAAAAGTGTGTTTTTTTATTACTCACACACACCCTGGGAAACTTCTGAGAAGGTCACCCATCATGATCACTAATCCAATCCAAGAACGCTTAAATGTAAAGTTCTAATTAGGTAGTATCTCAAAAATAAAGGTTCACCTTGTTGACATGATTCATATCATTTAGTCATTTATCCCTTTATCATTTTGTGGTGTTACATTCACCCCCCCCCCCCAAAGCACAATGTCCTCATTGTGGGACCTACGTATCAACCCAGGCAGTGCACCACACTTAAGTTTGGGTACCACATATAATACCAAATGTGACCATTGGGCCCTGGTGACAGCATAGAAATCCCACCTTTAACATTGACATCGGGTCTTGGCCCTCCAGGTACCCCCAATTTTCCCGCAGACACGTGGTCCCCACCCGAGGGCCCATCCAAGTACCTGAACAGGTCATCTGACTAATGATAGTCCTTATAGGCCAACACATGTCATTTACAGTGTTCTTTTCCCTCAATCATACACACCCTGAGAGACTTCCAAGAAGTTCACCCATTATGATCACTACTCTAATCCAAGCATGCTTAACTGTGGAGTTTTAATTAGGTAGGCTCCCAAAAAGAAAGGTGCACCTTGTTGACATGAGTCATATAATATAGTTATTAAACCTTTTTTATTATGGGTTGTTACATATAAATATAATATATATCCAGTATATATTTATTTATTATGTCCATAATATTGGGATATAAGAAATGAAATGTACCGTTCCTAGAGATGGTGGGTCGTACGTATACAAGAAAGCTACTTTTATTTCATTTTCATATTAAAGGAATGAAAATTAAATAAAACATAGGTATATTGTAATTAAAATATAATATATATTTTATATATGTTATATATGTTCATTAACATAATCCTTTATACATTCCATATATGGCATGAATGAGTCATATAACTTTGAGGGGGCGGTAGTCTGCACTTCCTCAAATGAATTTATTATATTTACACATTATGGAAAGCATAAAGGTATATTATAAATAAAAATTTCACAATAAAGGATACAATATAAATATAATATATATAATATATAAATAAAGTACCATCATAATGGCCACCATGAGAGGTAGTATGAGAAAATTGAACAATCATAATTTCGTGAGGAAAATAGTTCTCCTTACACAGAAAGAGTATGATCTTATCCATTAGATGGAGGTGTGTGTATGTGTAGTTAAAATACTTATCATAAAAAACATCCTAGTATATTTAAAATACTTATTTTTTATTTAATCATATAATAATAAAATCATAGTGAGTGGAGAAGTAAAATAAAGGAAAAGAGTTTGAGAGAAGACGCTACCTCTAAATCAGGTAACTCATTTTGATTTGAGCCAAAAAGAATTTCTTGAATTTCCTTCTATCCAAGTTAAGGCTTATAGAAGGAATTAAGGGATGTTTGGAGATTATTTTAGCATAATTTGTATAATCCAATGGTATTTATATGTGTGATTAAGTGGGTAGAGGTGGTGGCCTTTTATAAGAAGGAGGAGGTACCCTTTAGGAAAGTCTTGAAACATTATTTTCATAAAAAGTGATTTTCGAATTATAATAGCTCTAAAGTGATATAATTAGAATATATAATATTTACGTGTCTAAATACTCTTATAAAATAGGTTTTAGTCAAGTTTAGTTCATAAAATTAACCTTAACTTTTAGCTTTAACCCTTAGTTAAAAACATTAACTCTTACCATATCTTCTTGTATTTTCATAATATGTGGTTACTATAGTTACTATAAAATTAAAATAGAACAAAAAGTGGATCATTACTGATATTTTTAATATTATATAAGTCATTTGGTTGAATATTATATTTTTAAAACTATTATATAATTTAATAAAATAATAATTGTTTTAAAAACTCATTTATGTCAATTTTGACACTATTTGGTAATTGAATTTCGTTAAAGTCATAAAAACTTGATTCCATCAAAAAAATGTCATTAAATCATCCCCCACGTGTCAATGTCATCCAAAATATTCTTTTATGGAATAAAAATGTTCAAATTACATTTATTTTAATGTTTATAATATCATTTATTTGAATCTCTCATAAATAAGGTAATCATTGCATCATCATTGTGTCATTAATAAATTTATTTATTTAATTTATAAAAATTATAAATAAAATACCATGATGTATTAAATCTTTTTATATTTATAATTACTATTTATAGTAAAATATATCAATTATATAACCCCACCTAAAAATTGTTTTAGTAAAAATATACATGTGTGTGTTATATTTTTTGTTACTTTGAATTAATTATTATAACATGTCATTTTCATACCCAAGTGGCTCCCAAATGAAAAATGTTCAGCATAAGGATTTTCTTGGTCTCCAATTACCCATAAAATAATATTAGGACACGTTTTAGGGTAGTTTAATATTATTATAATATTATTTTTACCCTTATTTACATAATTTACCCTTTAACCGTGGTAAATAAAAATAATTAATGAAGTTACTGTTCATAATGTCCAAAAATAAAAGGTGCCTATTTACACAATTTGAAACTTCTAATTCCAAATGTGGAATATATTTTTCCAAATTAAAAACATAGAAATTTTTTTGATTAATTTAAAATTAATTCTCTTTGTCAAAATAAGAAAGAGGGTTTTTTAGAAGTAAAAACTATAAACATATTGACATGTGTTTTTATCCGATTTAAATGTGAAATTACTTCTAAAGAATAACATTGGATTAAATTATAAAAACATGATCCAATTAAACTTTAAAACCTATTAAAATGATAATATAACTATATAAATAAATTATATGAAAAGACAATTTTGAATTAAAATGCAGTATTTTTCTCTATTCAATAAAATATGGATTTTATCAGAAAAATACCAAAATTTCTACCAAAGTAAATTTTGATGTCCCTATTAGAAATAATAAGTTTATTTTTTCAAATATAACATATAAACATGAAAAAAACTAGAATTAAAAAAACGGTTCTCCATCAAAAGGCAGTAAAATGAGTTTCTAAAAATATTATGGTATTTTATTCTTAAAATTGGATTAATTATCATTTTAAGCCACTAAAATTTATTAGATAAATGTAAAAACATTTAACAAACATGTTTAATCATATTTTATGTAGTTATATTCATTCTTACCAATAAAATGTCTTGGAGTTAACTACCATTTAAAATAATCATATTTTTATTGTATTATTTTTCGGTATAACTCAATGTTGTTTGAAACGTGAGATTAAGAAGAAACTAATTATTTCATGTAATGTAATATATCATAAAAAGTGTCCCCATTAATGTAAAATTAATATCTTATTCATAAATATTAATTGATATTAAAATTTATTGTTCTATAAAAACCTGGGATGTTACATCATTCCCCCTTTGGGAAATTTCATCCTCCCAATTTTAAAATTTCGCTCAATAACTTCATTGAAATCTCACATCGAAAAAAGATTCAATAAAAATACCAAGTTAAAATAATTAAATATAAGTACGAAGGTCACCCAAGATAACACATACTGGGATTACATGTAGAAAAACATGGATATGGAAGAAAAACTAATCATCTTTTTCTGATGGAGAATGATATAAAAAATGATCAGGAGAAAGTTAACAACCTGAAAACCAAAAACATGTGATCGATTAAACGGTCATTGATTTCATAGTAGAAAAATTATATGGAAAACATTTTTTTAAGATCATTTTCATAAATTTGAGGAATTATTTTACTTCTTAGAATAAGAACATAAATAAATATACTTACTTGACAAGTAGAGTTTCATCCTTTAATAAATTTATACCACGCACTCAACTTTTTTCCAAACAATGAGTATTCAAGATGAATTGGTCACACCTGAAGCACTATAATCAACATCTAGAGAATCATATAATCCAAATTATATGAACTATATATTTCCCATATCTTTAGAAATTAACCAAAACCCAAATGGTTAGTAAAATATCAGATAATCCCCCAAAAAATAAAAAACATTTATAAGTAGAAGGACTAATTTTAATCTCTTAAATTAAATAGTAATACCCAAGATCTATATAGACCATTAAACGAAAAAAAGTCCTTAAAATTCCTCCAAATAATCCAAGTAATATTGAAACCCAAAACTCATAAGGATTTAATCACAAATTTTTCCAAGATAAATTTTAACATTTATCTCTAAATAACATCAAACACTCTTAATGTCTCATACCAAAAAGTAAATAACCTAATTAAATTTTCTCTATTATAGGTTAATAATTTCAAAAAAATAACCAAAATCTCTATTTTCCCACAATAAAAAGATATATTATTACAAAATAAAAAAAATTCAACCATTACTCCTCAAATTAAATCCCATAGTCTTTTATTTTCCTTAGGCATATAGTGTTCCCAAAAGAGATAACATCTTCCAAAAAAACTTTTTTCACTTAATCAACTAATATTTTTCGTGTACAAAGGATATCCATTTGATAAAACATAAGTTCCCAAAATAATCTTATTATTAATCAATAAAATCATTTAACTAAAGATAATAATTCATATTAAGTAGGGACTTCACGTAGGTCAGTGATAGGCAATACACCCTTATCACCCTTCGGTTGTGGGTTTGATTCCCGTGTCCTTTCCATATGTGACGGATTGTCACACATCCTATGGGTTGCCCGTTTTATAGAACTATATAATTATTGTAACATTCACAACATGAGATTAAATCATCAAAATTACAATAACATAATTTAACCTCATGTTTAACTCATGCCTTTCATTTTTCATCTCAAAATATAATAACCCATAATTGCCTCAAATTCAAGGATCATATAAACCCTAAAGGTTCTTTATAACTATATCTACAAGAGAAAAGATAATTCTTCCTAATTTTTACATAAAAAACATAACGGTTACACATAATATATGTCTTACAATGTAATCTCATCATTAATACATTTAAACATATCATCACCCATAGATCCAACATAACTCTTCAATTCCTAAAATGTAGACATCTTAATCATCGAACATTCTTTGTGATCCTTTATCCATATTTTTTCATATTATTCTTTAATACTTCATTACTAAAGAAATCATGCATAATTCACTAAGATTAAATAATTTAAAAACATGAAATAATAAATAATCTATACCATACATAGGATATTTTCAGTTTCCTCATATTCAATTAGAATGAAATTAAGTATTAGTAAACATATATTTTTATGGTCCTGCTGATCCCATTCCTGAACCTTTTTTATAGGAAATCTATTTTTTTAATTATCATGAACACCACATTTAAAACATTCAATTAATCCCTCTGAAAGAACTTATTTCCCTTTCCTGGATTCAACTGAATGCTTCCTTTTTTCATGGAAGGTTATTGCATTATGACCATTATTACCACATCTATAACATCTTTTGATCCCTGTAAAACATTTTCCTACGTGTTTATTTTTATATCCTTGACACATAGGTTGTTTAATATACTTACCTTTATGATTATTACCTGAACATCCATAGGGATTCATTTCTCGCATATATGATGCCTTAGAAAAATCCCCAAGGTTCAATTGGTCAATCATGACTCCAGATAGTTGGTTTATAATAACCAAAATAGTTCTCATTGTAGCTCCCATTTCATTAGGTTGCTTATTCATAAAACCACCACAGTTCCTTCACATCCATTATTACTTTGGTTCTTGTTAGATCTAGCCACTTACTAAAACAAAAAAGGGTTACTATGAGTGTATCAATAAAATCATCATATATTATCATATGAGGAGAATAAAAACTAAGATATACTTATTAATGTTATCTCAAACTCATTAAATTTATCTAAAATAACAATGACTCTTTATAATATTCTAAATATTGTGGTTATATAAAACATGTCACTTATGCTTAAATAATACCTTAACCTCTAAAGTTATCTAAAATGACCTCTAATACCAACTATAAGACACCATCCTTAAATAGTAATTAATCTTGAGATAAGTCAACAATTGACTTTAATTCACTTCAAGGATCTTTTCTGGTTTATAGTTATATATAATTAAGCTATAACTCATACATAGAAACTTAAATATTACAAGTAGACACTTCTACTCGCTATCTATTTTTTCATAAAACAATAACTCTATAAAAAACATGTTATTGTTTCATGTTTTAACACCATAACTTTTCTTGGATCTCATCCTTGACTCTATTATTCTTTAAGTCCTATGAAAAGCATTTCAATACTTGAGATGAGTATAAAAATCTCAGTAAGGGAATCACAAAGAATAAAAACTATTAGTCTTGGGAAAACATAAAAACCATGAATACTTTATCATAAACTAATAATTTTCACCTTTGAGAAGTAGTAAATATAACTCACTGAATATAATATCATTGCTTACCCTATTTGTAACCAAAATATTACCATAAATTTCATGGAAGGCAACATATAACATAAAAAGGTAACTTTATACATATACATACTTAAATGGAATAACCATACGGTCGACATCCATACATATCACTAAATAGAATATCCATAATGCCGAATTCCATACCCAATGAATTGGAGGTTATAATGTGACAACATATCCTTGGTTTATCGTAGAACCACCCAAATTTGGTTTATCATGTAACCACCCATATTTTGTTTAACATATATCCACTCATCAAATGTCCAGGTACCATTATATAATCATAACAAGTAAAATAATGAAATTATAAATATTTTAATCCTAAGATTTCATTTGAAATCACAAGAAATAATTTCAAGATATTGAAATAGTAAATACACTTTCCAAACCATTTTCAAAACCAAAACACCCAAAAAGGGAATGAGTGATTTCTTTTCCTTTTAAAAACATTATGTCTTATAGAGGAATCCAAATATCAAATAACGGTTATGACAGCAGATGATTCATTGTTTCCACATACTTTAAAAAAATCCTTTTTTTCATTCAGTATAATCCTTTATAGAAAAATATTCTTTTTGAATGAAATTAAAATTCAAAGAAGATAATTATACACCGTAAAAAATAAGGTGGTTTATATTATCTAAATATGCCTCAATGAAAGAAGATTGTGACGAAGTCCCTTACAAAGATCGTATCAATAGATTAAGGATAAATAAATGACATAATTGTGTGTAAAAAATATAAATACACTAAATATTAGTGGATATTTGGTGTAAAAAATCAGAGTTCATTCACACATATTCTTGGAAAAACCAAACCAGTGACATGGATATTTAACTCAATGAATGGAGAATGAGTTAATATTTCTATTAACTTGAACCCGACTCACCACTTTCAATCATTATGTTCCTTAAGAATAAACTTATGTTAATTTATACTTTATTGATAACCTTTTTCAAGTTTATTATTCCTTTTATATCACTTATTACCATGTTATAAAAATTACATATTTATTTAAGTTCATATTGGTTGTTTTGTCGATATTTGGTACTTGAGTCGAAAATGAACTTGTATTCATGTAACTTGTCTATGTAATCAAAAGTCCATAATCTCTAGAATATTATTATTAATTATTTAAATATCATATATATACAGCTTATATGTATTTATTATGTCCAAAATATTTGTAGATAAGAAATTAAATGAATCATTCATGGAGATGGTAGGTCGTACGTACGCGTGAACTCTACTTTCATTTCTTTGTCATATTAAAGGTATCAAAACTAAATGATTCATAGTTATATTGTAATTAAATTATAATATATATGTTATATATATTACATAATTATATTAACACCATCATTTATATGTTCCATCTATGTAATGAATGATTCATATCACTTCGGTAGTCCACATTTCCTCAAAAGAAATTATCATATTTTCACATTGTGGAGAGAATAAAGAAATGTTGTAAATAAAAATTACAGAATAATTGAGACTATATAAATATAATATATATCATATATAAATATAGTTCCATCATAATGGAAACCATGATGGGTGGTAGGATAAAATTGAACATTCATCATTTCGCTAGGTAGTAGTTCTCCGTACACAAAAACAGTATGTTCTTATCCATTAGATGAAGGGGTGTGAAATTTTAGTTATAATATTTATCATAAAAACATCATAGTTTATTGAGGATATTGGTTTTGTTATTTAATCATATAATAAAAAGATCATATAGAGTGGATAAAGAAAATAAAGGAAAGAAGCTTGAGAGAAGATGCTAACTCTAAATCAGGTAACTCCTTTTGATTTGAGCCAAAAGGATTTCTTGAATTTCCTTATACCCAAGATAAGGATTCTAAGAGCAATTAAGTGATTTTGGGAGATTATTTATCATAATTTGGATGATCCAAGGGGCTTGAGATGTTTGATTAAGTTGGTAGAGGTGGTGGGCTTTTATATGAGGTAGGAGGGGCGCTTTAGGAAACTCTTGAAATATTATTTTATTAAAAATTGATTTTCGAATTATAATAGCTCCAAAGTAACATAATTATAAGATAAGATTATTATGGATCTAAATACTCTCAACCGATAGGTTTTATACAAGTTTAGATCATAAAATTAACCTTATATTTTAGTTTTAACTCTTAGTTAAAATCATTAACTCTTACCATGCCTTCTTGTATTTTCAGAATATATGGTTACTATAGTTACTATAAAATACCAATAGAACAAAAAGTGGATCATTAATTAAATTTATAACATTATATAAGTAATTTTTCCTAATCTTATATTTATATAACTATTAAATCATTTAATAAAATAGTATTTGTCTTAAAAACACATTTGTGTCATTTTTTACACTATTTGGTAATTGATTTTTTTTAAAGTCATAACAACTTTATTCCTTTGAAAAAAATGCATTAAATTATCCCCAACATGTCAATTCTATCCAAAATATTAATTTATAGTGTCAAAATGTTCAAATTAGGTTTATTTAAATATTTATAATATCATTTATTTGAATCTATAACGAATAAGGTAATCATTACATCATCATTGTGTCATAAATAAATTTATTTATTTAATGTCTAATAATAATAAATAAAATACCATGATATATGAAATATTTTTATATTTATATTAAAAGATATCAATTATGTAACCCCACCTTAAATTACTTTTAGTAAAAAGATACATGATTGTGTTATATTTCTATTTACATTAAATTAAATATTATAACATGTCATTTTCATACCCAAGTGGCTCCCAAATGCCAAAAGTTCAGCCTAAGGATTTATTTGGTCTACCATGACTCATAAAATAATATTAGGACTCATTTTTTGGAAGTTTAATATTATTGAAATATAATTTTGGCCCTTATTTACCTAATTTACCCTTTAACCGTGGTAAATAAAAATAATTACTGAAGTTACTATTCCAAATGTCCAAAAATAAAAGGAACCTATTCATGAAATTTGGAACTTATGATCACAAATATAGAATCCATTTTTCCAAATTCAAAACATAAAAATTTTATTAATTAATTTAAAATTAATTCTCGTTGTCAAAACTAGAAAGCGGGTTTTTAAGAAGTAAAAACTAATAAATGATTGACATGTGTTTATGTCCAATTTAAATGTGAAATTACATTAAATGAACAAAATTGTATTAAATGATAAAAAAATAAACCAATTAAATGATAAAACTAATTAAAATAACAATTTAACTAAATACATAAATTAGATGAAAATGCAGTTTTGAATTAAAATGCAGTATTTTTCATTATTCATTAAAATATGGATTTTATCATAAAAATACCAAAATTTCAAACAAAGTGAATTTTTATGCTCCTATTCAAAATAATAAGTTTATTTCTTTAATTAAAATATATAAAATTATAAATAAAGTAGATTTAAAAAAAGGTTCACCGTCAAAAGGCGGTAAAACGAGATTTTAAAAATATTAAAGTATTTTATGACTAAAATTGGGTTAAATATAATTTTAATTCTCTATAGTTTATTGGATAATTGTGAAAACATTTAACCAACATTTTTAATCATATTTTAGTTATTTTTTTTCATTTCCACCAATACAATGGCTAGGAATTAACTACCATTGAAAATAATAATATTATTATTGTATTATTTTTCTAAATAACTCAATGTTTGTGTACAATGTAAAATTTCAGAGAAACTCATTATTTCATTTCAATTACGCTATCATAAAAATTTTCTCCTTTAATATAAAATTAATATCTTATTCATAAATATTAATAAATATCAAAAGATATTATTCTATAAATACTTGGGATGTTATATCATTTCCCCCTTTTGGAAATTGTGTCCTCACAATTTTAAAATTGGGCTCGGTAACTTCATTGAAATCCCACATCGAAAAAAGATTCAATAAAACTAACATATTAAAATAATGAAAGATGATTAAAAATGTCACCTAAGATAACACATACTAGGATTCCATGTAGGAAAACCTAGATATTGAAGAAAAACTAACTATCTTGTTCTGGTGGAGATGGATAGAAAACATGATCAGGAGAAAGTTAACAACCTAAAAAGCACAAATATCTGATAGGTTAAATAGTCATTGATTTCATAGTAGAAAAATTAAAAAAAAACGTTTTTGTTTTAAGTTCCTTTTCATAAATTTGATGAATTATTTTAATATTTAGAATAATAACATGAGAAAATATAATTAATTAAAAAGTAGAGTTTAATCCTTTACTAAATTTCTACCACACACTCATCTTTTCTCCAAATGATGAGAATTAAATATGACTTGATCACACCTGAAGTACTTGAATCAACTTATAGAGAATCAAATAATCCAAAAAAGATGAACTATATATTTCCCGCATCTTTAGACATTAACCAAAACCAAAATGGTTAGTATACGATCCAATCATCCCCCCAAAAAATAATAATCCATTATAAGGAGAAGGAATAATTTAAATCTCCCAAACTCAATAGTAATACCCAAGTTCTACATAGGCCATTCCACAAAAAAAGTCATTAAAATTATTCAAAATAATCCAACTAATATTGAAACCCAAAACATAGAAGGATTTTATCACATAGTTTTCCAAGATAAATTTTAACATTTATCTCTAAATAATATCAACCACTCTTAATTTC
This sequence comes from Viscum album, assembly GCA_963277665.1. NCBI lineage: Eukaryota > Viridiplantae > Streptophyta > Magnoliopsida > Santalales > Viscaceae > Viscum > Viscum album. Next base: position 1,855,651,002 of record OY728119.1, on the reverse strand, counting down.
TCATACCAAAAAGTAATTAACCTAATCACATTATCTCCATGATAAGTTAATCCTTTAAATAAATAACCCAAATCTCCATTTTTCCACAATAAAAACATATATTCTTCCAAAATAAAAAATTCATCCATTACTCCTCAAATAAAATCACATAGTATTCTATTTTCCTTAGGCATATAGTGTTCATAAAAGAACAAACGTCTTCCAAAATAACTTTTATCAATTAATCACCAAATCATTCCAATACTAAGGATATCTATTTGATATAACACAAGTTCTCAAAATCATCTTTTTCTTAATCCATAAAATCACTTTACTAAAGATAATAAGTCATGATGACCAGGGACTTCACATCGACCAGTGGTAGGTGATGCGCCCTTATCACCATTCGGTTGTGGGTTTGATTCTTGTAGCCTTTCCAGTTGTGTCGGGTTGTCACCCATCCTATGGGATGTACTTTTTCTAAAACTATATAATTCTTATAACATTCCTAACATGATATAAAATCATTAAAATAACCATAACATAATTTAACCTCAAATATTTCTCATGCCTTTCATTTTTCACCTCAAAATTTAGTAACCCAAAATTGCCTCAAATTAAAAGATCATATAAACCCTAATGGTTCTTTATAACTATATCCAAAAAAGAATAGATAATTATTCCTTATTTTTACATAAAAAACTTTAGGGTTACACATAATTTAAGTCTTTCAATGTAATATCATCATTAATACATTTAAACATATCATCATCCATAGATCCAATATAACTCTTCAATTCCAAAAATTAAGACATCTTAATCATCGAACATTCTTCATGATCCTTTATCCATGTTTTTTCATCTTATTCTCTAATACTTAATTACTAAAAAAAATCATTCATAACATACTACGATTAAATAATTTCAAAACATGAGCTAAGAAATAATCTATACCATTTATAGGTCATTTTCAGTTTCCTTATCTTCAATTGGAATGAAATTAGGTATTTGTAAACATATATTTATACGGTCATACTGATCCCATTCCTGAACCTTCTTAGTAGGAAATATATTTGTGTAATGACCATGTACACCACATTTAAAACATTCAACTGATCCTTCAAAAATAACTTATTTCCCTTTCCTAGAGTTAACTGGATGCTTCCTTTTTCTATGGCAGGTTATTGCTTTATGAACTTCATTTCCACATCTATAACATCTTCCCATCCCTTTGAAACATTTTCCTAGGTGTTTATTTCCACATCCTTGACACATGGTTTGTTGAATATACTTACCTTTATGATTATTACTTATACTTCCATAGTGATTTTTTCCTCGCGTATATAATGCCTTAAAAATTTCTCCAAGGTTTAATTGGTCAATCATGACTCCAGATAGTTGGTATAGAATAAACACAACAGCTCTCATTGCAGCTCTCATTTCATTTTTTTTCTTATTCATAAAACCACCATAGTTTCCTTCACATCCATTGTTACTTTGGTGCCTGGTAGATCCATCCATTTACTAGAACCAAAAAGGGTTAGTGTGATTATATCAATAAAATCATCATATATTATCATATGAGGAGGATAAATACTAAGATATAATTATTCATATTATCTCAAAATCATTCAATTTATCTAAAATAACTATGAATCTTTCTAGTATTCTAACAATTTTTGTTATATAAAACAAGTCATGTATGCTTAAATAACAACCTAACCTCTAATGTTATCTAAACTAGCCTCTGATACCATCTATAAGACCCCAGACTTAAACAGTAATTAATCTTGAGATAAGTCAGAAATTGACTTTAATTCACTTTGAGGATCTTTTCAGGTATAGAGTTTTAGAGAATTAGGCTATAACTCATACAAATAAACTTAAATATTACAATTAGACACTTCTACTCACTATCCATTTTTTCATAAAATAATAAATCTTTAAAAATAAACATGGTATCATTTAATGTTTTAACGATATAACTTTTCCTTGAACCTAATATTTGACTCTATTTTTCTTTAAGTCTTGTGAAAAATCATTTAGAAACTTTGGATGAGCATAAAAATCTCAATAAGGGTAACATAAAGAAAGAAAACAATTATTATTAGGAAAACTGAAAACTATAAATACTTTATCATAAAGTAATACTTTTCACCTTTAAGAAGTAGTAAATATACTTCAATTAATATAAGATCATTGCTTACCCTTTTTTTAACCAAAATATTACCATAAATCCCATAAAAAGAAACCTATAACATATAAAGGTAACTTGGGACATAAATACACATAAATAGAATAACTATACATTTGACTTCCACACATATCACAAAATGGAATAGACATATGGTCGACTTCCATACCCAATGCATTGGAGTTTATAACGTAACAACCCATCTTTAGTTTATCATGGAACCACCCATATTTGGTTTATCACTTAACCATCCATATTTTTTATCACGTAACCACCTTTAAAATGTCTATGTACCATTATATAATCATAACTTGTAAAAGATTGCCATTATCAACATTTCAATCCTAAAATTTCATTTATAATCAGAAGAAATAATTTCAAGATATTGAAATATTAAATCCAATTTCAAAATGATTTTCAATACCAAAACACCCCAAAAGGGAATAAGGGATTTCTTTTCCTTTTAAAAACATTAATTCTTATAGAGGAATCCAAATATAAAATAACAGTTATTGAAGTTGACAAGTCATTGTTTCCGCATATGTTAAAAACATTATTTTTTGTCATTTAATAAAATTATTCATAGAAAAATATCCCTTTCGATTGAAATTAAAAGTCAAAGGGGGTAATTATACACCGTATAAAATAAGGTGGTATATATTATCGAAATATGCCTTAATGAAAGAAGATTGTGACGATGTCCCTTACAAGGATCATGTCATTAGATTACTGAAAAATAAATGAAATAATTATATGTGAAAAATATGAATACACTCAATATAAGTGGATATTAAGGGTAAAACAAACATAGGTCATTCACATATATTCTTGTAAAAACAAAACCAATTACAATGATATTTAACTCAATGAATGGAGATTGAGTTAAGATTTCCCTTACCTTGATCCTGATTTTTAACGTTAAATCGTTATGTTCCTGAATAATAAACTTAGTTTAATGTATAATTGATTGAAAAAAATTTTCAAGTTTATTATTCCTTTTATATTACTTATTACCATGTTATAAAAATTTCATAATTATTTATGTTCATATTGATCGTTTTGTCGATATTCGGTACTTGAGTCAAAAATGAACTTGTTTTAATGTAACTTATCTAGGTTTTAAAAAGTAAATAATCTCTAATATATTTTTATTAATGATTTAAATATCATATATATCCATTATATATGTATTTATTAAGTCCATAATATTTTGATATGTCACGACCCGTCCTCGGGGCCCGTGCCGTGACTACCCCAAGCCCGCCTTCCACAGGCCAGGGGCTGGCGACTAGCACCAAGGCGTAATTCCCGGTAAAAAGGGAAGGCATTGCCTTTGTAAAGTAAACAAGCACCACAGAGTAAGAAAGTGGAAAAGTAAACACTAAGTAAAAAATAGAGTACAACTATAAGTGCGGAAAAGTAAATGGGCCAGTATACAAATCCAAACTGAAAGTAAAGTACAACTCGAAAGGGAAAACAGAAACTGTAAAGTAAAAGCCGCTACACCGAGCTGTCCACTAGAGATCCCACCTGAAGGGTGGGTACAGATAGCTCCACTGCTCCACGGGTCCCGCCATCCGCTCCGAGTACGTCCCGCCCAGTGGTCTACCTCCAGGTATCGTCCTGCTCTGCACGCCTCAACCACGATCAACGTTGTCCGTCGCCCGCAACCAACACAACGTAGTGCGGGCATAGCCCGTGTAGGGGTGAGTATAAGCTACTCAGTATGGACCCCGAGACCCCTGAAGGTCTCCCAAAATCCACAAAGGATAAACCACAAGGGAAAGATACTATCACGAAGTAACAACCGACACTGCTTAGATATATGCCCATACATATACCTAAGTCACCATTTCAATACGCTCCAACCTCTGAGCCCAAGTACAACTCAGTCCACACAGGAGAGTATACGTATTCCACATAGGAAAAAAAACGTAATCCACACAGGATAGCACAACACAATCCACACAGGAAGGTAAACAGGATTCAGCTCACATAGGTATACTTCTTCGAAAGACGATAGAGATGATCATTGATCCATCTAAGTCGTCAGACCCACAAAGGATCGATAGGTACTAACCCCCGCAAAGACCCACACAGGATCGGACCCACACAGGATCTGTAGGCGCTGGTTCACACAGGACCGCTGAGCGCTGACCCACACAGGATCGGACCCACACAGGATCGGTAGCACTGATCCACACAGGATCGCTGAGTGATGTAGTCTTCGTCGTCGAATCCATTGAGGATCTCTGCACAGTCGTTGTCGCAGTCACAGTAGCAGTCGCAGCCAGCTATAGGGTTCCCGCACACAGCAATCTCGTTCGGGAGGGTCTGCTCCACGAGCCAAGAGGCTGATACATCAACTGTCACATAGTCCAGAGTTGATGTATCCAAAAGTTCTATACCGTCAACAGGAACTCAATACAACAGACGGCGCGTCAATCGGACGCCCGGTCTGAGAGTTATTGGCTTTTTCGTTCCAGGGGCCCGGTTGGTTTTTAATGAAAAACCAACCCGACCGTACTCCACCTGTGTCCAAACCTCGAGCGGAGTATGTCAAAATATCTGCCTCACTAAGAGGAACTCAACAAAGCTGACGGCACGTCATTCGGACGGCCGTAGCTCAAGATATGAGTGTTTCCGCTCCAAGGGCCCGGTTGGTTTCGTGTACGAACCAACCCGGCCGAACTCAAAGTATTCCGAAACCTTGAGTGCGATATACCTAAACGACCGTCTAGATCCAAGGATCGCATCGCCGCTGACGGCGCGTCGTTTGGAGGTCCGTAACCCGAGTTATGGGCATTTGAACCTAGACAGTTCGGTAACGGGGGTTTCGGGCCAGGGCGGACCCGGCCCGAGACCCCCTCGGCTGGCCCGAACCGGGTCGACCCGCCCCGGACAGGGTCGGCCCGGCCCGGCCTGGCCCGACCTGGCTGGGCGCGGCCTGGCTCAGCGCAGCGCGCTGGGCGTGCTGCCAGCTCGGCTTCGGCCGAGCTGATTGAAAAAAATGGGGGGCGCCTGCCCCCCTTTGTAACCCCCCCCCCCCCTCATTATGGGGGGTCCGTTCATCTGTCCGGGGGAATTTAATTCCCACGGGTTTCTTCTTTCCGGCCGGCTCCTCCTCAACGGGACCGGCAGTGGTCGGTCCCTTTCCGGCTCCGACACCGGCGGCCCGGCTGGCCGCCGGTCACCAAGCTCCGCCACGGCCTGGAACCGGCCACGGCCCTTGTCGTCTGGCGCGGTGCGACGGCACCGCGCCCCTCCGCCGTGGCCCCGCTCCGGCAGTGGCGCCTTTGATTTCCTTTGACGCGGAGCGACGACGTCGCGTTCTTGAATATCTTTCCACGGCGTGACGCGACGGCGTCGCACAATACTTGTTGTGCGATTCCCGCGTGGTGCGACGATACTACGCCATCACGTTCCATCCGCAAGGAAACAAACATGAACATAGGAGGGGGGGTTCGGCCGTGTTTGTGCGGTCTGGACCCCTCTCGTTAAACGATAACATTTAGTCGTTTATCCTCGAAGTTCGACATGCTAGAATCAAGAATAGAAAAATTAAATAAAATAACAATAATCCCCTACCTCGGTTTCAAGAGCGGAGCACGTCAACAAGCCGCGGAAGACAAGCGGCGCGGAGGTCGGGCGTCGCGGTAATCGTACGTCGATTCCGTTGACGTCGAGGTGCGTCCGAAGAGGTACGTCGCTGGAGAAGCTTCGTAATCTGACGGAGGAAGCCCGAGGAGGAAGTGGTGTCTCCTTTCGTTGACACGGGAAGAAGATCGAAGAAGCGGCGTCGTCGATCTTCGGAAACACACCGGTTGCGAGGAAGAGAAGAGAAGACACGATCTTTCTCTTCTATGGTGACGGCGTTCTTCGTCGGATCCTAAGTGTTCTTCGCGTTCTTCGTCGTGGTTTGAAGAAGAAGAAGAAAGCATCCCAATCCTCTCAAGGTGGCAAATAAAACTAACCAAAATAAAATAAGTCTAAGGCTTACTTTATTTACACAACTAAACCACTTTGAATTTCAAAAGTTTGAAATTAAATAACTCATCTCAATTAAAAAGACAAGTTGTCAAAATTAAAAAGAAGAGGAGTTATTTGGAGTTTTAAGGGGAGTTGAAGAGTTAGGGTTCGTGTGGGCCCCACCACACTTAATCCTCTCAATGGAGGTTAAGTGGATGTGGGTCACACCCCTAACTCCCTTTGGGAGGACATAACCAACATAGATAAAAAATAAATTGTGTTTCCACAATTTATTTAACTTCATTTAATTTCCCCCAAAACTAACTCTCAACCCGCATAAAATGAAACCTCGGAAAAGGTCTCCTTAAGCGAATATTGGTGCTGCGAGTTCATTGGTGTCCTCGGATTTCAATTCCGAGCACCGGATCAAAAGTTAGAAATTCCCGCTCATTCGTTCACTGAACGTACCCGAGCCAAACTTCGGAAATTGATTCCGGGCACACCGGGCCTCGGAATCAGGTACCGTCAGAAACTGCGCTCTTGTAAAATTCTAAAGAAAATTAAGAAAAAATTTCCCTTCAATTTTATGGGTCTTTACATGATATAAGAAAAAAAATCATCGTTCATGGAGACGGTAGGTTATATGTACGCATGAACGCTACTTTCATTTCTTTTTCATATTAAAGGAATGGAAAATAAATGATATATAGGTATACTTTAATTTAAATATAATATATATGTTATATATGTTACATAATTTCATTAACATCATACTTTATATGTCCCATGTATGGCATGAACGAGTCATATCACTTTGAGGAGGAGGTAGCCTGCACTTCCTCAAATGAAATTATCATATTTATACATTATGGAAAGCATAAAGGTATGTTATAAATAAAACATAAAGAAGCATGGAAACAATATAAATATAATATATATCATATGTAAATATAGTTTAATCATAATGGACACCATGAGGGGTGGTAGGAGAAAATTGAACAATCGTCATTTTGTGGGGCAGTAGTTCGATGTACACCGAAACTGTATGTTTGTATCCATTAGATGAAGGTGTGTGTGATGTTAGTTCAAATACCTATCATAAAAACATACTAATATATTTAATATATTGGTGTTGTTATGTAATAATAGAATAATAATATCATAGGGAGTGTATAATGAAAATAAAGGAAAGGATCTTGAGAGAAGACACTACCTCTAAATCAAGTAACTCCTTTTGATTTGAGCCAAAAGGTTTTCGTGAATTATTATATTCCAAATTTTAGGATTCTATGAGGAATGGAGTTATGTTGGGAGATTATTTGAGATGAATTTTGATGATCCAAGTGGTTTGAGAGGTGTGAGTAAGTGGGTAGTGGTGGTGGCCTTTTATAATGGGGATGAGGGAAACTTTAGGAAAGTCTTGAAATATTATTTTATTAGAAATTGATTTTAGAATTATAATAGATCAAAAGTGATATAATTAAAATATAAATGATAATGGATCTAAATCATCTAAACTAATAGGTTTAATACATGTTTAGGTCATAAAATTAACCTTATCTTTTATCTTTAACCCTTAGTTAAAAACATTAACTCTTACTATGTCTTCATCTATTTTCAGAATATATGGTTACTATAGATACTATAATATTACAACTGAACAAAAAGTGGATCATTAATGAAATTTTTAACATTATATAACTCTGTTTTCTAAATATTACATATTTAGGACTATTATATCATTTAATAAAATAGTGTTTGTTTTAAAAACTCAGTTATGTAAATTTTGACACTATTTGGTAATTGATTTTTGTTAAAGTCATAAAAACTTGATTCCTTTGAACCAAAGGAATTAACTAATACCCCACATGTTAATTAAATCCAAAATATTCGTGTATGTAATCAAAATTTTCAAATTAAATTTCTTTTAATGTTTATAATATCATTTATTTGAATCTCTAATTAATAAGGTAATCATTGCATCATCATTATGTCATACATAAATTTATTTATATAATATCTAAAAATTATAAATAAAATACCATAATGTAGAAAATATTTTTGTATTTATAATGAATATTTATATTCAAATAGATCAATTATATAACCCTACTTTAAAATTGTTTTAGTAAAAAGATACATGTTTGTGTTATATTTCTCTTTACTTTAAATTAATTATTATAACATGTCATTTTCATACCCAAGTGGCTCCCAAATGGTAAAATTTTAGCCTGAGGATTTTTTTGGTCGTCCATGACTCATACAATAATATTAGGATGTGTGTTATGGTATTTTTATACTATTATAATATTATTTTTACCCTTATTTACCTAATTTACCCTTTAACCTTGGTAAATGAAAATGATTACCGAAGTTACTATTCATAATGTCCAAAAATAAAAGGTAACTATTTACACAATTTTGGCCTTATTATTCCAAATATTTGATCCATTTTTCCAAATTCCAAACACAAAAATTGTATTTATTAATTTAAAATTAATTCCCATTGTCAAAACCAGAAAGAGGGATTTTAAAAAGTAAAAATTATCAAAATATTGGCATGTGTTTATGTCCAATTTAAATTTGAAATTACTTCAAATGATCAATATTGGATTAAATTATAAAAACCTAATCCAATTTAACTTTAAAACTAATTAAAAGTAAAATCTAACTATAAAAATAAATTATATGAAAACACGGTTTTGAATTAAAATGCAGTATTTTTCACTATTCATTAAAATATGGATTTTATCAGAAAAATACCAAAATTTCAACCAAAATAAATTTTGATATCCCACTTCTAAAAAAGAAGTTTATTTTTTCAAATAAAACCTATAAAATTGAAAAAAATATATATTTAAAAAAAGGGTTCACCATTAAAAGGCGGTAAAACAATATTTTAAAAATATTAGAGTATTTTATACTTAAAATTGGATTCATCCTCATTTTAAGCCTCTATAATTTATTGGATAAATGAAAAAATATTTAACAAACATGTGTAATATAATTATAGTTAGTTTTGTTCGTTCCTTCCAATACAACTTCTAGGCGTTAACTACCATTTAAAATAATAATATTATTATTGTATTATTTTTCAGTATAACTCAATGTTGTGTGTAATGTAAGATTTCGGAGAAACCCATTGTTTTGTGTTTAGTATTCTATTGGAAAAAATTATCCCCTTTAAACTAAAATTAAAATCTTATTCATAAATATTAATAGATATGAAAAATTATTATTCTATAAATACCTGGGATGTTACATGGTCTGCTCTAACTAGATAAATAAGTTGTTCTTAAATAATTAAAAGTCATTAAAAATGTGCACCAAGGGGTCAAATAAAACAACATAACATATGATATCTATGAAATTAGATAAAAACAATTATAGAATTATTTTTAAAATAATTGGACTGATGGTGCATCACTCCGAGTTTTTGTTTTCATAGGATGATCATAAAAACCTTTTTATTATTTTAAAACATAGAAATATGAGTGTAAGAGTCAAAATCATAAAATATAACCTCATATTGACATGAAATCATAGTAAAACTATATTTGAATTTTTTTAGGGTTTAAAAGTATAAAACATTTCAAACCAATATGTGGTTTTCTCAAACTGATTGAATAAACAATTTTAAATTAAAAAAATGACTAGAAATTAGTAATACATTGAAAATAAAATGGCCATAGTCTATTTATTATACAATATTTTAATTTAATTAATGTATTGGATTCAAATTATTAGTTTTTAGATTTTTAACTATAATAATATTTATTTTTAATTTATTTTATTTTCAGTTATATGTGATGATGTGTGGGGATCTTGGAAAACAATTGGACAAGGATATTTGTGAGATTATGAGATTATATATCATGTAGACATATAATAAATTTATAAATTATGGAAATATTTTGTTTTTTTTTATTTCAGTTTTAAAGTATATTTATTGTAATTCTTTCCTACAGTTACCACCATATGGAGACCACTATAGGCCAATCAGTGGGGGCCCTATATAGTAAATGGTCATCTAGTGCCACCTAAAACCTCCTTTATCTTGATCACTTCATTTAATATTAGATTGTAGATCTTCTTGAATACCATGTCATTCTTTCCAATATAATACATAATTCATGAAGTGATAATATAATAATCAAGGCCAACATTCCTTCAGTGAACTTCACCCCCAACTAACTCTAGATGACAATGGATCACATTGAATTCATTCAAAATATCATCCAATGAACTTACTTTTGACATCCTCATTTCAAAAATTCCAAAAAATATTAACACTTTTTTCATCATATATTTCATATCATACATGTTCTAAACCTTTAAATATCAATTATTTTGTTATTCCAACTTCTTGAATGTCAAAGGCTATATTCCCTAACAACATCATCTGAAAAAAACCTAGTTCTATCCTATATAGACCTATCTATAACATCGTTTACATTTCTTCTGGTTTCTTCTTAACCAATGATAGACCGAGATCCAGCTCAAGGTGACCCAATCATTATATATATACACATTAAATCATTCTAGATGAATTTATAACATCTCTCATAATAATACACATCCCATAATTATATAGGTTTAGTGTCCTTGGAGTTTATATATATAATCATAAAAATCATTAAAGATATTTTAAATCTCTCAAAAAATTTCCCTCTCATGGTACCCTTGTTATATATACCTTACTTAATATATTTCATTATATCCAGGGTAAAATGAAGAATAATAAAGGTTGAGATCATATGTTCAGTAACGATAAACAATTGAGATATCAATTGAAGATCGTAAATGAGTATAATATAATATTAACAGTATGAGAACCTAATCATATATTGTGAAAACATACCCAACGAGTAGGCACTGTAACAGTAATGTAGCGTAATATAGTAGTATTGTAGTTTTACTGTAGTAGCAGCGGTACTGTAACTTACTATAGCAGTATTATAGTTGAATTCCCTAAGACCTTCAGGTCATGTAATCTCCTAAGCCTACATGACATGTAATCTCTGAGCCTACGAGCCTTGTAAGGGTTACCCCTCATCCTGTGAATGGGGGGTTATCAAAAATCAATAAAAATGGAGAAATAAGACACTATAGCAGTGGCGAGTATTGTGTGGTACTGTATCAGGAAGGTACTATAGTTGTATTATTCATAGAATGGGCCTTAGGAAAAAATATTTAGGCCTACAGGCCATGTAATGGGCTATATGACCATTAGGCCTTCGGGTTATGTAATGGGTCTCCCTCTATCCAGTTTAAAGAGTACTTTACTTTGATTTAATAATAAAAATGCTTTTTGGACACTAACCTTTAAAAAAATACCCAATGAGTCATATATAATAAATCATGACTCATCGAATAATTCTTTATCCTTTCAAATGACATGGGTCATAAGAATTTGGAATCATCAATAATAAATCATGTGACATGTGATCATACCATAAGCATAAGACATATTTTTTTTGCATATGCATGAGTATAAAAAATCATTTCCTTAGTCAAGGATAACTTCCAAGACTATCATAGTGGGTACAATTTTATAGTGTATTGGGTTCACTCCTTATTCCCTTCATTTCCCTGGTTAGGGATCACTACGAAGACTATCATAGAGGAGAAAGGCATTGTATGGATTGGGTTCAGTCCTCATTCTAGTTGATGTTATCTCCTAAGACATAAGTCTCTACCCAATGAATTGAAGGACTATATAATTCCATTCCCACCCATCATATAATTAAAACCATACATATGTGTGCCACAAAATCATAAAACATTCATCATTTCATCATATTGTAATTAACCCATGGGAAATAAATGGGTTTCATGATATCATCCTTAAAAAATAATCATTATAATAAATATAGATAAATAAAATGGATTTTATCATAACATCATATCCTAATTTAATATTAACAATCCTTAAAGGATATTGATTGGCATGGAAAATCTATTTTATAAAACCATTTATAATACACTTTGAAATTCAAGAGGAAGCATCCCTTTTCTTTTAGTTTTCTGGAAACCTGATATTCATAGAAAAATAAGAATAATATTTTATTTGTAAAAAAATAAATTTTTAAAGGAAGTATCATGATGAAGTTGATACAATATGATGGAAAAATATATTCATGTCATATATGCTGGAAGGGAACATTAATTTAACACTTTTATAAAAATTAAAAAGTGAGTTGAACATAAAACCTTTAGAATATTCATTTTAATAATTTATAAATAAATTCAAAGGTATTTAAACTAGACTCTTTAAAACATTAATTTTTATTTACAAACATTCATAAAATACTTTTAAGAACATGGATATGAAAGAAAAATATTCCCGATCAAAAGGGGGAAATAATTCCATATTTTATTAAAACAAATCAACCATTTTAAATACCAAAGAGATTAGAATGAATTTAAAACAGTAAAACCACATAAATAACAATTAATAATAAAAATATAAGTATCATATAATTTTCTTCATTGAAAATTTAACATAGAAAATCCCAAAATTAAATGAGATTGTAACATAAACTCATACCTCAGGTCCTTACATTCTTTGTACACCCTCTTACCCTAATTTATAATAAATTTATATTTATTATAAATATATACCATAACCACATTCATACATATCTTATAATTTATAATTCCCTTATTATTTCCAATTACCAATTAATTAACAAATCTTCATTAAAATTAACATTCACAGTGTTAACTATTCTATTTCCCAAGCATGTTTCTGATTGATAGTTCTAGTACTTAAACATTATTCATGGTTTCATAATATCAATAATATTAATTATGTAATAAGTATCACATTTATTCATTATATAAACTTTTATAACAACTTCAAATAAATAGGTGATGAAAAAAGAATTATATTACTTTTTGGAGATGGTATTTCATATGTCTGAATAAGTGATGCTTTCAGTTTTAATGAATTGAAATAAATAAAAAATTGTAATAAATATTTATATATTTATAATAATATAATAAATTTTAAATATATCCTCTTTACTATCCATTTTAAGTGAAAATAGAAAATGTATCACATCACTTCGGGGTAAAGGTGGTCTACACGTACGCACGAGCGACATTATTATTTTCTAACTGTTGAGAGGGTAAGAAGATAGATAATATTTAATCATTATATAATAATAATTATTTTATAAATATCATATAAATCCATTAAATATATATTTATAACTAGATTTTTTAAGTGGTGATGAAAAACAAAATACATCCCATCATAGAGGCAATATTCCTCACGTACCCATGACCGAAGTTTTCATCTCCCATAGGATGTAAAGAAGGATGAAAATGGTCATACCATTCACATAAACACATTTTTTGTATAATAAATATAATTATTTTATTATTTTAACATGGTATTGGAATATTTGGGGTATTTTAAGAAAAATAAACATGAAATATATCGTTAAAGATAATTACCTCTTCTTCGGGTATCTTCCATTAGCTTACACCATAAGCCTTCTTGAGTTGGTATTTTGGTGAGACCAAAACTTCTAGGTAATTGGGAAGAGTATTGGAAATATATTTCTGGTAGGTAATTTCCAAACTATATTTATTTAGTTTTCTAGAGAAGTGGGAATAGTATGTTCTCATTTATATGTGACGGGAGTGGAACCATTGTAAATATTAAGAACATTAAAATATAATAATGTCACTTTACTTGAAAATTGAATCCAAAAAATACAATTTTAGAATATAATATAAGGGAGGTTGAAATCCAATCAACCAAATATATTTAATCAAAAAAAAATATTATTTTAAACCTTATCTCTTAGGTTAACCCCTATTTTAACCCTTTTAACACTAACTGGAGTAATAAGATTTTTACCTTGGTTAATATTCATTATGAATGAAAATTAATTTAACCTTATTACCTAATATTAATTATGATTATTATAATTATGTAATATATTTTATAATATTAAATTAATATATTTTGAAGAAATTATTTCTAATATTTGTGCACAAAATTCATAAGAACTATTTTTAAAGAAAATGTATTTTTAAAAATAAAAATGATTTTATTATCATTCCTTTCTTAATAAAAATCGTTAAATAAATTTTAATATATATTATTTAATATATTAAATACACCTTCATTATAATCATTCATAAATAGGTATTAATTCAATTTATTAACATAATAATACATTCCATATAATAAAATAATGTTTTTTGAAAAAATAACTTTTTACATTCAAATGATTTTATCTTTATTTATAACCAGTTAATAATCAATATATAAGTGATTATTACATTTTTATATAAAATATATATATATTTCATCATTTTTTTAAACCATGAAATTATTTTTTTTAATATAAGACTTTTTTATCTCATTTTTTATGTTTCCTATGATTTGGGCGTTGCAAAATGGGTTTAGGAAGCTAAAAGATGTTTTTAGGAGTGTTTTGGAAAGTTCAATACTAAGAAAGGGGTCATTTGACCATAGTAAATAAGGCCATACTACAAAGTCATCCAATACATTGTAATGGAAAATAGCGATTTCGTAGAGTGAGGATGGGAGAAGGGATGTGCTGCAACACCTAAGGCTACATCGTAGCCTGGCTTCTTGAAGGAGGTTATGTTGTGGCCTTAACCATGGAGGAGTGGATCAGGGAGGCAATGTAATAGTATCTCAAAACACATCATAGAGATGAATCCGCATTATTTATATATTAGTTACATGGTTCTTTATTTTTTGGGTGTTAAATCCTTAAATAAGTTGTTATAGTGGGAAATGTTTTATAATGAATTAGAGGATTTACATAGGGTTTTTAACATGGATGGGATCCATAACAGTCCATTATAAATATTAATCTTCCCATATATATTTCAGCATAATTATATATCATAAAGAACTAAAAATTCTAACTCTACATCATAGTTCATCTCCCTTATTCCATAGTGAGCCGAGTTCCAAAATAGTTCTACACTATGGTGGTTCCTCCATGTGCATCTCGGCACCACAACACATAGCATCTACCATGTTAGTGCCTTACTTTGTGGTTCAATGTTGTATTCCACACTTTTTTCTATGGTGTACCTCTATTATTTCATCCATGCACCATGGTTTCCTCCTTTCACTGTGGTGAACCTCTTCTCAAACACCATTACGTCGTGGTGGGTTGCCATGCACTATGGTATTGACCCCCAGTGTATCTCCACATAGTAGCCCATGATTTATTCCAAGGATCCCATCTATATGTTATTAAGCATCCTACCCTGATGTATCATTTTTTTCCCTTATCTTGTCCCTCCTCTCATGACTCTAGAATCATTTATGTAATGTTTTGGAGGTTGTTGGAGTCATTGGTGTGTGAACATCTTTCAGTTGGTGTATAGACGTGGGTTGGGTGATGAAAACCTTGGAAAACATTGACATCAACTCATAAAATCATTTGGTGAGAGTTTCCTTACCATTTTGGGTTGTGTATATCATGATATTTTGTTTATTCCTATTTGAGTCATGCTTGATATGAGTTTCATATGTGTGTGTGTAGCCATGGGATTTATTGATTATTACTATGTGATTATGTGTGACTCCTAATGTTTTATTTGATGTTCCTTGTAGTTCCTTTCTATGAAATTTTATATTTTGTGTTGAATAGATTATTGAACCATGTTACAGATATCGATATGATCAAGTTTACCTTGAGGTTAGATTGATGTGTAGCTAACATCCTTAAAGGGAGGTGAGGTTATCCTTATAAAGGGAAGTGTATCAGTGGCCAATTAAATAACCTCATATAATGAAAATGCCCTTAAAGGTGAAAATGGATATCCCTATAGAGGCATATTCATTATCGGTTGGTTGGTAGATAAGGATATGGTCTCTTATAAACATGAGTCATAGGTAGTTAAAAGTTATAGCCGATTGGAGATCAACATAGAGGAACATGAAATGTTCCTCATGAAAACCACCATTTGGGTGGGGTAAAATGATTACATGGTATAATGCGAAAAATTCCTATGATATTCATTGACTGTGTAGGGTGATATATGATAGTGGTACTTGACTTCTTGACATCCTTTCCAGAAATGAGCCTAACCAGGTCAGGTTGGGGTTCGTATCGGCTTGGTCAATGCATGATTACTCATTGCAAGTTTGGTTATTGATCATTTACTTATGTCATGGTATAAATTATTATATATATTGTGCACTTATGGTAAGGATGAATTGGTAGTGTCTTACAGAGTCTTTTACTCACACCCGACTTAGTCATTTCATTGAACTTGTATATTTCATGACCAGAGATCTAGAAAATGGAAAGGGCCCTACGGTGGATGGTTAAGTAGTGGATCATAGAGATGGAGCAGAGATGGAAAGACTCCAATGGACCCCATAGATTTTTTTTATTTTTTTAATTTATTTATATAATACTTACACTCTCAATATTTTTACCACTTTGGTAGTTATTTATATTTTTATGACATGTATGTAATTTATTTATTTATTTCATTTTTAATCTGATTATTTATTTACATTTTTTATTATTAATCATTAATCTTATGACATGATTTTAAGGTTATAGTATCCCCATGGTTTCACTCAAGACCCCCACTACTAATTGGAAACCTATTTAGTATGGGGAGGTGTGCATGAGGTCATGTGGTATTCCATCTTGGAATTTTTGGTCAGGTTAGGATGTTATAAAATGGTATCAAAGAATTAAGATTTACTAAATTTTCTTTTATCATTCCTTGATTTGGGGAAATATAAACAAAATTTATGAGGATTAGAACTCGGTTAAGGTAAATATGATGATTCATGGTCGGCACTATATAGTGGACCTCCGATTTTCCATAAAATGGGAAATTATATTTCTCTGTTACTATTGATTAAATTCACCTTAGGTTATGCACGTGATGTTGATATGAGATTTATGAGATTTAATTTATGTTCATCCATGGTGAATTGGAATGTAGGTTCACATTCCATATATATACTTATTATTATGTTGCATAGTAGTTATTTAATTAAATTCCTTGAATTGTGTTATCTATTTTGAATAGTAATTTATTTGTGTTATACATCTTTATTTCCATGTAGTGTGATATATATTTACTGGAATAGATTAGTTTAACTAATCATGTTGTTATGTTAGTATATATATGATGATTGTGACTAATGTGCATGGACAGAGACCAAGGTTAGTGATAAATGGGTTATACTTTCAGATGAGGGTAGTCACCTAGGATAACCTTGTATGATCCCATAGACTAATTAGGAATTGTTATGTTCATAATGTTCTTTGTGATGCAAGGATCCCTCCTCATAGATGTTTTATGGGACTTCCATATTTGGCAGTACAAGATGTTCTTGTTCTACCATCCTTGGTGTAGGAGGATTCTCCTCAACATGCTCATGTACTCTCATAGTTAATCCCGGATGAAAATCTCATTCATCCAAGAATATTTTATATAGTGAATGTCCAATATGGAATCACTCATAGGACTATGACTAACCTTGCTCACGAATTTAAGATTCAGTATCCCCCTATATTCTAGGTTACTATTGGACCATATGATGTAGAAGATTGGTTGGATGTCATAAAGAGTATTTTAGAGCTTGTCTAGACTCTCAAGGATGGATGATTCATTCTGGAAACCTTCATGTTCAAAGTACCCACCAGAAGATGGTGTAAATACATGAGTTGGGATATGAGATAAGAGGGTCTTACTTGGGTGACCTTCAAAGATCTATTTCTTGGGCAATACATTCCCGACATGATGAATTTTGGACCATTCCTAGGATTTCCTAATATTACAATAGGGTAGGTCTCAACATACTCTTCTTGATTTGCGAAGTTACATAGATTTCCACCAATATTGGCTAGAAATGGGATGCATAAGGATTGGAAGTTAGATATATATCATATATTAGAGCTCATACATCATGTTAGAGTCTTTGACCTCAAAACATACTCACATGTTCTTCTTAAGGCACAAACCTTTGATAAGGGACTATAAGAATATCGATCAGTAGGTTTACCTCCATCCCATAGAGGTCTAGTGACTAAGATTTATCTCACTATAATGGGAGTTTCTTCTATTATTAGGAATATAAATGGAGAGTAGGAGAAGTAGAGTAATAGGTAGTTGAGTTAGAGTATGACTTATTTAGTATTCTCTATGGGATACAGATTTTATAACTACAAGATAAGAGTGTATTATAGAAGTGTATGTAGGAATCTATCTATGGAAGACCACCATTTTGGAATGGTTTGTCAACTTCACACTTTTTCTTTAAGGTCTCTCAGAGGGTTACTTGGATATCTAGAAAAGATGGGAGTGAGTGTGGGACCTCAATAGAGGATGAAAACTTCCCAAATAATGATGAATCAGGGACAGAATCATATAGCTGAGATGGGGTGAGTCTATGTTATGGATATTATTCTGGTAGATGATGTAGATAGACCATCGACCATTCAAGGTATATTTTTTATCACATCCACCTTATCTACTAATTTGTTTGATATCGTTAATTATAATTCCTTTATATCTAATTAGTATATGGACTTGACCTATCGTTAAAATTATCTTATAATTTGAACTCTCATGACACACCTTTGTGAATAAAAGTATAATGTTTCCACATATTCCAAGAGTGTCCTATAGTTGTTGCTAGTTATGGACATCTATGAGAGTTTATAATATTAGATATGATAACCTTTGATGTGATTATTGGCATGTATTGGCTGAGTATATTTCAGGTAAATATCGACTATTATTAGAGACATTTGATATCAACTTCTCCAAAGGGAGATAAAATCTTGATGACTGGAGAATGGGAACATAGAGCTGGAAACGTTGGACCGAACATGAGTCATTTTGGGATGATCAAAACATATAAGGATAGGTTGGATATTTTAATAGTATTAGTGTAATACCCTTTATATTTTCCTCTATTTGTGTATTTTTATTAGGTCCGTAACACCCTGAGTTTTTATGAATTATTTTTTTCAAATAAATTAAAAAAATGATGGCTTGCATTGCACGCTACACAAAATTATGCTTGCTTCATATGAAACACCCCGTTAAGATTGCACTATACACAACATAGAGATTATATTTCATTACATGAAACACTATTTTTGGCTTTTGATTCACACAACACTAAGTTCCTTTAACATCCTACATTAAATGCAATATTAAGTTTTACCGAACTACAATATACTATTAATATTATTATTAAAATATTATTATAGTTATCACCTAGACATTGGAATAGAATTTGTGAATAGGATAAGATAACTTATTAAAATATGTCTTAAAAATTTATATAAAATGAATCATTTGGTTACCAATTAATTATAAATGGGATTAAGAACATTTTGAAAATAAAGAGATTCATTTTTTAAAAAACTATTTTTATATGCATAAAAACGTTTTATCTCAATAAATTGAACAACCAATTTTAAATAATGGTTTTAAATAAATTATATAGTATATATTCAATAAAATACTAAATATTCATTTTTTTATATACAATAGATGCTAATAAATCCAATTTTATGCATAAAAATATGTATTTTTCGAAAAGGTAGTTTTACCACCTTTTAATGGAACACTTGTTTTAAAACTTAATTTTGACACTTTTATAAATTTTATTTGAAAAAATAAAATTAATATTTTAATTTTTAATATAAAAATTATCTTAGGTTGAATTTTTGGTATTTTTCTGATATGTTTCATTTTTTGATGAATAGTAAAAAATACTAAATTATAATTGAAAACTGAATTATCATATAATTTATTTAAATAAATAATTTATATTTTAATTTGGTTTTAAAGTATAATTAATTAAATTAAATATTAATACATCCAATTTAGGTCATTTTATTCAATTTTACATTGCAATAGGATATAATAACATTTCAAACATTTTAACATTTTCACTTTTAAAAAAATGTTTTTTTGTCCTGTCTCTGAGATTATTTTTAAATTAATTTACACAACTCATGTTATTGGAATTTGTTAAAATTTATTCAACATTTTTAATTTTAATAATTTATAATTTTCAATAATTTCAAATTAAATTTTTATCAAAATTATTAGTGAAAACAATTAAAATTAATTTCAGTGATTAATAGAGAAACTAGTTAACAAGGGAGTAACTTTAACTTAATGGGAAAATGACTTTAAAACATTTAAACCCCTGTTTTATATCCATATATATACAATATCACATATTATATCGAAAATAGTTCATTGATGGTGGCATATTATGTAAGGGAGACCTCCCAATAGTGTTTACCTTTTGGTATTTACAAGAATGTCACTCCTCCTCCACTATAAAAGGGAACTCACCCCCCTCACTTATTAACAAATATTGAGACCATTGTCTCACCCAAAACCTTCTAAAATAAGCTTCATAATTCCATCATATCAACCTATAAGTATTAATTTTTTTTAAATCAAACAAGTAAGTCCTTTGGCGCAAACCCAAAGTAGTTACCCGAAGAAGAGGTAACGTTCATCAACATGCATTTTTGTTTTGTTTACTTCTTAAATCCATTAAATTATTATTATATAAAAATTATATAATAAAATAATTATCCTTAATATACCTATATTTTTTTATTTTAAGTTTATTACCTACAAACTCACACTCTTCTATCAAATAGGGTACACAATCAACGTTCACGTGTATGGCGGACTACCGCCTCGCAAACCGATGTCATTCGTTATTCCATTTTCACCTTTAAAGGTTAGGAATAATGAGTGATTTGTAGTTTATATATTATATATATAATATTTATAATTTCTTTATTCTTCTTTAATTATTATATAACACTTACATTCATGCTTTCCATTTTGCAATAATATGATAATGTCATTCGTCTGTACTGTGGACTACCGCCTCACGAAGCGATGTGATTAATTTATGCTTTAAATAGAATATATTGAGTATGGGTTTAATATATTTATTTAATATATATGACATAATAATTATACTTTAATTACAATATATATATATATATATATCATTTACTTTTTTCTTTCTATACAACAAGAAAATGGAAATAGTTTCCATACATATGTACGGCATGTCGTCTCCATGAATGGTGTATTTCATTTAATATTTAAATATTTTATATATTATTATAAATAAATAAATACTGAATATATATGATATTTATATCCTGATTTAATTATATAAATCATGATCAATTTAAGAGGACCAAAAATAACAAGTCAAATCATATACGAAAAATAAAGCGGTTATTACCCAAAACTTAACTTTAAAAAATAATTTTTAAAAATTGAGTAATAAAGTTAATAAGAAAAAAATATATGGTATGATATTAATAAATATGGTTCTGTAATATAATTATAATAAAATTATATTTATTATACAAGCAGATTGAACGCGTAAAACAGAAGTCAAAATGTAAGGTAAGAGGATTTCTAGTCTCACTTTTATTTATGTGAGACGTATACCATATTTACCAATAATTTATTTTTTGTGGTGTATATACTGAACAAATGAAATTTTATATTATGAATCTAATTTATTTCATTATATTAAAATTTTTAATTGATTTTATTTTTTCATGGGGATCATGATTCAAAATTTACTCAAGTAGTAAGTGATTTCTATCTCACTTTTTACATTTATGAGACACATGTTATATTCACCACCTCTTTATTATATGTAGTGTATATACATCACAAGAATTTATTTTATGGTTATTATAATAAAAGTTATTTTTAATTATATATCCATTTTAGTATCTTTATTTGATGGGTTTTACGGTTCCGAAGTTACCAAATCGGTAGTGGAATTTTGTCTCAATTTTCCTTCTTCGTGATAAATGTTATGTTGTGAACCTATTTTATTTTAAGAGGTGTATATACATCCCATTTTAATTGTTATATCATGAACCTCCTTCTTTTATTTATATTTTAAGCTTCATGTAATTTTAATCTTTCATGGGTATTATGATTCAAAGTTCCCAAAGTGGTGTGATTTTATTTCTATAATCTCATCGTTTATCGGGATTGTTTATAATTATGCTTCCATTGATGAAATATTACGATCCAAATATCAATAATTATAATTAATTTTAATCTATTTAATGTTTATTTATGATATCTTCACATAATGGTACTATTTGTCCAATCTTTGGTACTTAAGATAATTAAGAAAATAATTTTAAGAAAATCAGACTTTATTCCTCTTTTTGATTAAAAATATGTTTTCTTTAAAAATAATTATTTCTAAAAATGTTTTCAAAAATTTTCTTCTATTATAATATTATTTTTAAAATAATTTTTTACCCATGTTTTACATTTCTAAAAAAAAATTAAAAGGAATATTTTTATCATTTTCTGATCAAGGTACATTTCTAACATTTTTACTGTAAAAAAAAGAATATTCAGCATGTACAAATTTATCTTCCATCATGAATATAATTTATTTGAATCTTCCTTTGTATGTTTACAAAATAATAAAGAAATTTTTCTCCTAATATTCTATAAATTAATTTTTTTTAAGTTTTTTTGGAAGAAAAATGTTTTAACAAATGTTTTAAAATGCGTTTTTCAAAGTAGAAAGTGTATTTTCCCCAAGAAATGTTCTAAATGATCTTTTAAAATTATTTTCCATATAAGGTAAAATATTTTGGTGTTACTCATGAATTACTAGGAATTTTATCCACGGAGACTATTCTTATTGATTCTTCGAATGGTTTATGTTTAATATGGAAAGTTTTTATGAAACTTGTTTCTTTTACATGGGTTATACCATGATGAAACTAACTTCTTTTAATGGGTTATTCTATGACGAAATGATTCTGAAACCTATCTATTTTCCATATGCTATTATATTATTAATTTTTTGTAATACCATTTCATTTCATGGGTTGTGATATAATGAATTTTTTATGATCTTATGGCACACATATGTATTATTTCATTATTTGGTGGGTGGGTCTTATATTTACCTTCAATTAAATGGGTAATGATAAATAGTATACGAGATCAAAGGGTACATAGGTTGATATCTCAAGCCCAAAAACAATAGGGTACATGGGTTTTATCCAAATCCCAAAAAAAAATAGAGGACATAGGTTGTAGCCTAATCCCAAAAACTAGAGGGTATAAGGGTTGTATCCCAATCCCAAGAACAGTAGGGCACATGGGTTGTATCCCAATACTAAGAACAAGAGGTTACATGGGTTGTTAGCCCAATATTGAAGAAGGAACATGGGTGATTATCCCAAGCCTAACATGTTATGAAGGTCTTGGTTGGTGTCCTTGACAAAATATTTTCTATTTTTATGTGTATACCACAATTCTATATCTTATTCCTAGGTTATTATCTCATAGCTCATTTTCTTGATTACCTTATGAATCATGTCTTATGAACTTCCAATATTTATGCCATGACTCGTGATTATGATCTTTGATATGTAGGTTATGGTTTTAAAATGTTATTCTCATGTTCTCATACCCTTATGTTCATGTTATGCTTATGTATCTCCATTTTTTACCCTTACTGATCATCTGAGCTCATCCCTTTCTTATGTTTCCTTTCCTAAAGTTAGAAAGAAAGGTTTTAAGTAGGAGTAATAAAGGGGAAGATATTTATGGGAAACACAAAAGATCGTTCACCAGACTATAATATTGTGTTCCAAGTTTCTAAAGTCACTAAAATATTATGGTCCACATTCATTTATTTGTGTAATGTAATGAATATTCATCTAAACAGATGTAATATCTATTTATGTTAAGCCTATGTATCTATATTTGGTATCAAAGGAAAGGTTTAGTCAACCTTTTGAAACTAGGATGATAAACATTTATTGAAATCCCTATGGATATTTGTAAGGATATGTCTATTGATTTCTCTAAGGATAAGTCCAAGGATGAGTTAAATTATTAGAAAATGTATGGGAATTTTGGTAAAGGACAGAGCAAGTAGATTCTTAGAAATAAATCTTGATATAGATACTATAAGTGTATGTGGATCTGACATAGATTTACATTGGGGTAACAACCCTAAAAACACTTTATTGATATAGACTCGATTGGGAACTAGTGAATGACAGTGATCCTTACTACACACCTTGTTTGAATCTCTCATGGGATATGCTTTTGAAATTCACAAACTCTTTATGAACCTTCATGAAGGATTTAAATAGGTGATGATCATTGATGATCTAGGATAATTCAAAGGATTCATAGATTCAAAAGGTGTCAAGATTTAGATATCCTATAATTAATTTTTCATTATTATGTGGTTTTATTCTATTATAAGTGTTTCTTACACTATACTTTTTGGTTTTAGTCAATGGAAGGAACCATAAGGAACAAGGTTAACATTGAATATGATGTACTATTTTCTAATGAGACTTTAAATGGGATGATCAGTAGAGTGAAAGATGTTTTGATCATTCCTAATTAGTTTTCATGGAACATGATTAACAATGTGTACCTTAATCAACTCTAAGAATCTATAAAGAAAATAAAGAAATAGTTTACTATGAATTTAGGTAATGGAGACCATGGAGTAAATAAGATTAAGTTCCATTTTTTTCGAGAATGTGGGAAGAAACACCCTAGTGGATATCTTATAGGAAGAAGAATATATTTTGACTATGCAAAAGAAAGACACAAAGAAAGTAACTGCAAAGTGAAAATGAAAAGTTTAGTTAATAAAATGGATGAGAATAATGTCCCCCATAAGGTATCATTAACTATTGAATGCTTTAAATGTGGAAATTATTGGAATTATAAAAATAAATGTCTTAGGGGAAATATCATAAAGGAAATCAGAAAGGTTGTAAGAGTAGTGGTCTTACTGATGATGTTGACGAGACCATAAGAAACCACTACTAAAAAATTGTCCTTTAACAGTGCTAAAAGTGGCCTTTATCTGCACTAGAGATGCATTGACTACTTAAGAGAGATTAAAATCCTGAGTCTTTAATCAGTGCTAAATAAGCACTGATAATAGAAGCCTTTATCACTACTTTCTTAATCACTGATAAATGACAATTAATCACTGCTTCTATAAGCATTGATAAATGACTCTGTATTTAAAAGTTCCTATAAAGGGGCATATTACAGTGTGTTTCTACAGAACACTGCCCCACTAGTGTAGTGTTCTGTAACAGTACACCGTAGAAAAAAAAACCAATGAAATCATAAAATTAAAGTATGAATATATAATTTAAATGAATAGAAAACAATCTAGGCTCGTTTTCTCAGTTTTGGCGATGCGATGCGTGTTTTAAACTAAAATAATACTTATAGATTGAAAAACTAATGTTGGAGTCATATCAGTCACATTGTGTGTCGAATTGAGGTGTGGTTGATTCTTACATGACTAAAATTACTTATCGAACATTTTTCTAAAGTATAAAAAAATTTAATGTGTTTACGTGGTTTTGAGTACGTCACTTGTATTTTTTACTAAAATTTTATTTTAAACTGGAAACATGCACATTGACTCATACCATTCATATCGTGTATAGGTTTGACATGATACTGATTTCAACACATCAAAAATTACTTATTAATTTTTTTCCTGGTTTATAAAGACAATTTGAGTGTGTTTTCTTGGTTTTTATTGAGTGAAACTTTTTGAACTAGAATGATGATTTTAAACTGAAAACAGACACATTGAGTCATGATGGACAGATTGTGTTTTGGATTGAGGTGTGGCTGATTCCTTCATGTCACAAATGACTTATGGGTCATTTTATTAAAGTATCAAAACAATGTGAATGTGTTTTCTCAATTTTTGAGTAGGTGAGTTGTCATTTTTACTAAAATTGATGTCATTTTTAAAAGAAAAGACACACTTTGAGTCATATCGTTCACACTGTGTGTCATATTGTGGTGCAGCTAATTCTTACATGTCCCAAATGTCTTATGGATCATTTTCATAAAGTATCAAAACAATCCAAATGTGTTTCCTTGGTTTTGAGTATCTCACTTGTCTTCTTTACTAAAATGTCTTTCTAAACTAGAAACACGCACTCTAACTCATACCAATCACATAATTTATTTTATTGATTTGAGATAGATTCCTACACATCACAAATTATTTATTAATCAACTTAATAAATTATTAATAAAATCTATGGGTGTTTTCTCAGTTTTTAGTGAGTGACATTTTTTGAACTAAAATGTCAATTTTAAACTAATAATGGACACATTTAGTTATACTGGGCATACCATGCATTTGATTGAGGTGAGACTAATTCCTACATGTCAAAATTGACGTATGGATTGTTTTCCTAAAGTATCAAAATAATACGAATGCATTTTCTTGATTTTGAGTAAGTTGGTTTTCATTTTGTTAAAATGGTTTTCATTTTTAAATAAAGACACACATGGAGTCATAATGGTCACATCGTGCATCATATTGAGGTATGGTTGATTATTATATGTTTAAAATGACATATGGATCATTTTCCTAAAGTATTAAAAAAAATATGAATGCATTTTTTTGGTTTTGATTATGTCACTTGTTTTTTTACTAAAATGTCATTTTAAACTAGAAACAAGAACTTTGACCTATACTGATCACATTATATATCAGTTTTATGTTAGACTGATTTATACGCATCATAATGTAATTATAAATCAATGTCCTAAATTATCAAGAAAATCCGATTTTTTTCTTTTTTTAGTGAGTGACATATTTTGAACTAAATTGTCAATTTTAAATTGATAACAGACGCATTGATTCATAATAGTCACACCATGTGTCTAATTAAGGTATGGATGATTCCTACATGTCTCAAATGACTTATGGATCATTTCCATAAAGTATCAAAATAATCAGAATACATTTTCTTAATTTTGAGTATGTCAGTTGTACTTTTCACTAAAATTATTATCAATTTTAAATAAAAAGAAGCCCTTAGATTCATAATGGTCATACTGTGTGTCTAATTGAGGTCTGTATGATTCCTAAACATCCCAAATTCTAAACAAATCTTCCAATGTTATGATGATTCCATTGTATATCTATGTCAAACTGCCAATATTTCATATTGACTTGATATTCTTGGTGGGAAAACCTTTCTCATTGTTGAAAGTCAGAATATCATAGGATTTCAACAACGAGAAAAGTTTTTCATCTAATAAAATCAACTCAATATATATTGTTGGTAGTTTTAAAAAAACTCAATGAAAATAAAAATAATTTCAATATTGGAAGAAACATTAATTTTATCTCTTTTCTGGGTTGTTGTAGATTGATGAAAGAAAAATATGACTTCCTAAAAGATCGGTGAAAAAAACAAAATAAGTATTAGATAAAAATGATAAGGAAATAAACTTACCAATTGTAGATAAAATTAAGTCAAAATTAATTAAATAATTATTAAAAATTCACATTTTCCTGATGGTTGTATGCATTCTTGACGCATTTCCTTGTTATCATTATCTAAGTTGCAGGCTCAAACAAAAGAATCTAATTGTAAAAGAAAACAATTATTATATGATTAATACTGAAAATAAATAAATTAGACATAAATTTGAAATAATATGTTAATTTTATGGAAAATTATTTTACTATGTAAATATTGTTAACCATGGGGATATGTTTATGGTAAAGTAAGAATGATGATAAAAAAAGAAAATAGATATCGCCAAACAATCAATAAATGAGTGAGGAGGATGAGGATAATTTCTCAACTATGGTTGGTACTATTTTATGAATTCATTCATAGGTGAAAGTAATATACAACTATCATCCTCGTCAGCTCATCTCCTAAACATTTATCATTTCATTTGGTTTTTTGACACACATCATCCATCTCTTATAGACATAAAACTATTTTGATTGAAATAATCTAATTAGTAGTCATCCATGGGATGGATAATTCTTAGAGTAGTAAAAGAAATATAAAAGATATGGGGATGAGTCTCAAGAAAAAAATGCAATAATAACTATTTTGGAGATTAATCTCATGAGGAGTACAATTGTACTTCATTGTGTTCTCTAAAAGGGAAAATGCCTTCCATTTGTGAGAATTACACCATTATCAATAGTTATTAACTTGGTGCCTCCATTTCCACCAAATCCTTCTAAAGAAAATCTCCACACAACCAGAGACACAATTGAGTGAAGGGCGGTTATGAAATGGAGAGGGTGGAGACGAAAGAATTAGAATACACAACTGCAGTGCTGCACATCCCGGGGGTCTTGGGTTGCTACAGTGTAATTTCATCTGATGAGTGTATGTTAATGAAATTAATTTATTTGATTTCATGTGGAGGAAGAGTTAATGATTAATTACTTTCATTTTTATCCTTGAATTTATCTACAAGGATCTGAATAAAACTTTAATAAAATAATTAGTTGTGGATTTTTTTTATAATGTTTTTTTATAGAGCATGGTTTTTTTAATATGTTTTATTTTATTAAAAATGATAGGGATTTATATTATTGGAAAAAGAGTTCTATGGAGGTGTGTACTTCATTCACAATTACCTCGATATGCAATAAAATTGAATAGGGTTCATTCATTCCACCATTAAAAACTACAAAATGCAAGTCACTCCTCATTCGATACACTGATAAATAAAGTAAATCTACCTAAATATTATATATATATATGTTATATATATATATATTAGTAACTTTATTTGAATACAATTATATATATATGTATATTATTTATCATATTTAAATTTATTTAAATATACAATATATTATTTGAAATATAAAGATATAATACTATTTTTTATAATGAAACTAAAAAAATACTATTAATTATAAGTTTTAAATTATATTATTTATAAATAATTATTATCCGGGGTAATTGTGTATAAAATATGATTATTTAAATTTTTGAAAGTTTAATTATTTTAAAAATGTATATATAGTTACCTAATTTAATTATTTTGAAAGTAAGGTGAGATTACAATATTTTATAGGTTATTTAATTATAAATTATATTACTATTAATTAAATTAATATATAGACCTAAAATGTATATATAGACCTAAAATGATTAATAATTGAAAATAATTTCTAATATATAGAATTTGATAATTTTCATTCTATCTTTTAAACAAATGATGTTTCTCTAAGGATTCTAGAGAGGCCATCTAATATGAATTAACCCATCCTTGAGCTTTTAGTGAGCTCCATTAAGAAGTTGGCATAAATAAATAAATAAAACACAATTCTGATCAAATATATGTAACCCTTACAATATAATATCACAACATAGTAAAATAAATACAACCCCATACTAATTTTTTAAAAAAAAAGAGGGCCAATGAAAATAAATAAATATGGTATCACCCTTACTAAGATTTATCTTAAAATAAAACAACATAATTTTGAGAAAATATATTTTTAAGGAAAAACCCTTACACCAGAATATTAAAATAGAATTTAAATTAATAAATTCCTATACATGAATTTCATATAATTAGCTTATGTTGCTTCTTCTCACCATCATTAGACTAAGAATTGGTTTGCTAAACCAATTTTCTTTTTCGTTTAAGTTTTTTATATCCAAATCCTTTATTGTTTATAAATAGGCATAAATATTTATTTAACTAGTTATCTATGGACCAGAGGTGATTTACTAAGATTTCAAAATAGCAACAAAATTAAGCTTGTGGAGCAAGATGGGGTATAGATGTAGAAAATGAAGTGAATTTATTCAAAACAACATTTTAAAAATACCAAAATAGGATATCCAAAACATTATTCATGAAAAAAAATTGATCATAAAAAAATAAAAAAATTATACAAAAACCGAAGCACAAATATATAAAGAAAATTGGAATCTATAAAGGAAAATCAGAAACCCTCTCATCGAGATCTTGAAATGAAAAATATAGAAATAAAATTAGGACCTATAAATGAAAACACAAGACTACCTCACTAGGTTGAAGAAAATAAGAGATCCTCATATCCAAATATCAATATTTTCTTCAGAAACTCTAACTGTAATTGAACACCAGATTTCAGATGATGTTCAAGCAACTAGAGGTATTGGGTTTATGTGATTTGAGTGTGTTTGTGTGATTTGAGCTTCAATTCACTAGGGAGAAGCACTGGAAATGGGTCACTTCCATGGAAATATTCTAATATCACAATGGGTTTGTAATAGGTTAGGTTTTTTTAATTATATTGGGAAACTTTTATCAACACTTTTTTAGTGCTGATAAAGGGCTAAAGTTATCATCTCTTTCTTTAGCACTGATAAAGATGAAATTTATCATCCATTTTTTCTAATGCTGATAAATACCAGTGTTGTTAAACACTAGTTTTTAGTAGTGAACACATTAAAGGTATGTTCTATTTTAATATTATTGTTTATAATCATTATTAAATTTAGTTTTATGAGTGATAAGACAGCATTCATATTTCATATTTCTGAAAAGGGGTATTAATGAATAAGATTATGAATCCTTGTTGATGGTTTGAGAAATAAGTGGGATGATTGAAGTTTATATGTATTAGAATAAAATAATTATTTTATATGAATCATGATGAATACTTTTTTCATTATAGATTTGAAAAAATATATTGAATGGTATGGATGACCTAGAAAAGTGACTTAATGATATTTTGATCATTGGAAGGTAACCCATAATGTATTCCTGATGTTAATAAAATTGTTTTTATCTTGAATAAAGTGATTATTGATAAATATAAAGTAAATTAGATAGTATTTATGACCTTAGAACTAATAAAATATTTTTTGAAAAGGTATTTTATGTTATCATTTATGAATTTTACAGCATTTTTTTATTTAAGGAATATATCCAATAATTTTTTTCTATGTAAGGAATAAAGAAGCATGTATGTTGTAAATATTGTTTTATGGTAATTCAAGTTATTACCATGTTTTAAGAGAATGCATGATGAAGTTATTCACATTGTTAGTATGTGGAAACTGAGATCTACTTTATTATATATAGGGTATCAATTTTAAGCTATTTTTTAGAAATTTAGTGACCTTATTTCTAAATTTTTAGATTTTCTTCTTTCATAAGGGTTATGAGGTTAACCATTTATGGAATGGTTTATGATAAACTTTGGATGAGGTTTTAGATATTAAAGTATAATATCTCCATATGATGATTTGTGCATACTGGATAACCTATATGAACCATTTTTCTATGATGATAACTAAAGTCAAATGAATGGATTATCATCCTTAATGGATCTTATGATCCATTATCACTTCTAGCATAAAAAATTCACCTTCATTTTTTAAGTAAGATGTGAAGTGGAAAATTATTCAATTCATAACCAAAGGGTGATATTGTGCATATAAAATCGAATTAAATCAAGTAAGTATATCTCTTTGTGGAAATTCCTCGACTATTTAGAAAAGGATCTTGAAATAAAATGTTTTCTTATTATCATCATTTGTTTTGATATCAATGACCAATTCATGAATAATTGGGTTATGTTTTAATAGACCCTAACCATCTCTAGATTAGTCACTTTCTTTTGATATCACTCTCTATAATTATTAATGCTTTTCTTCCATGTCCAAAAACTTCACCTATGTTCTCCTATGTGGAAACCTAGTAATGAGTTAATTGGAGTAACTGTTATATTTCCAACTTTCCTTTTTTAATGTAAGTGTTGGTATAAATTTTGAGAAATGGATTCATATTAAAGGAACATTAAAGTATTAAAACATTGATGAAATATAATGATTTTGAGAGAAAGTTTCATTTTAATGGGGTAGAATGTAATACCCCAGGTTTTTATGAATTATTTTTTTTCAAATAAATTAAAATTTCTTGATGTCTTGCATTGCAAGATACACTAAGTTATGCTTGCTTCATATGCAACACCAATTTAAACTTTATATATACAAAACACATAGATTAGATTGAATTACATGCAACACTATATTTGGATTTTGTTACACACAACACCAAGTTCCTTCAAAAGCTTGTGTTACAAAGAAGAGTAAGTTTTACCAAACTACAATATATTATTAATATTATTATTAAAATATTATTATAGTTATCACCTAGCCATTAGAATGAAATTTATGAATATTATTAAATAAATTATGAAAATTCGGTGTACACACACATATAAAATGAATCTTTTGCATACCAATTAATTATAAATGAGAGTAAAAACTATTTTAAAACAAAGAAATTCTTTTTCCAAAAAACTATTTTTCGATACGCAAACATGTTTTATCTCAATAAATTAAACAACCACATTTGATGAAGGATTTCAATGAAAATTATATATTATATATAAAATTAACAACTTTACAATCATTTTATTTTATTTTTCTAGAAAAGAGATAAAAAATCCAATTTTAGCCATAAAAGGATATATTTTTACAAAAAGTAGTTTTACCACCTTTTAATGGCGCACTTATTTTAAAAATAAATTTTGAAAATTTTATAAATTTTATTTTAAGAAATAAAAATCATTATTGAAATATGAATTTAAAAATAATAATAGGGATATTTTTTGTTATTTTTCTTAGAAGTTTTATTTTTTGATAAATAGTTAAAAATACTGAATATCAATTGAAAATTGAGTTTTCGTCTAATTTAGTTGTATATTTAAATTATATTTTAAATTTCATTTAAAGAATAATTATTTAATTTATACATCAATAAATCTAATTTTTTTCATTGGAATCAATTTCACATTGAAATTGGATATAAAAACATTTCAAACTATTGAACATTTTCACTACAAAAACTTGTTGTTTCATCCCGTTTGTGGGATTATATTTTAATTAATTTCTTCCACTTATATAATTTAAATTTGGAAAAAATTATATAATATTTGTAGTAAATATAATTTATAATTTATAATAAGGTCATATTAATTTTTTTTCAAAATAATTATTGAAAAAGGTTAAAATTAATTGTAGTGATTAAGAGAAAAATGAGATCACCAAGGGACTAAACTTTAACTTAAGGGGTAAAATGACCTAGAAATGTGTAAAAAATACATTTTAGGGGAATATTTATACCATATACCATATTTTATATAAAAAATTTCTTATTTGAGGCACATGATGTATGAGAGACTTCCTAATAGTGTTTACCTTTTGGTACTCACAAAAATTACACTCCTCCTCCACTATAAAAGGGCACTCACCCCCTAATTTCATCCCACATTTAAAGACCTTTGGCTCATAAAAACCCTACCAAAATAATCTCTTGAATTCCCTCCACTCAACCTAAAATCCTCACTTTGGTCAGAAATCCAACCAAGTAATTCCCTTGGTTCAAACCAAAAGGTGTTACCCGAAGAAGAGGTAGCATTCATCAATTTGAATTTTTATTTTATTTACTTATCAACCCACTTAAATTATTATTATATAAAGATTATATAATTAAAAAATTATCATTACTATATAGATATGTTTTTATTTTAAGGTTACAACCTAAAAATTCACAAACTTCCATAAAATGGGATATGTAATCATCATTTGTGTCTACAGCAAACTAACACCTCACAAATCGATGTTGTTTGTTCTTTCATTACCACGTTTAAAGGATGGGAATAATGATGTATATATTTTTTATATATGTTTTATATGATATTTATAATTTATTTATTCTTATTTAATTTTTATAAAACACATACCTTTATACTTTCCATTTTGTGGGAATACGATAACATCGTTCGTCTATACAGTGGACTACCGCCTCACAAGGTGATGTGATTCATTCATAATTTACATATAATATATTAAGGATGGGTTTAATATAATTATTTGATATATATGGAATAATAATTATACTATAATTATAATATATATATATATATATATCATTTACTTTTCTTTTTTCAATACGACAAGTAAATTGAAACAACGTTCATGCATACATACAGCCTACCATCTCCATGAACAGTGTATTTCAATTCCTATATCTATATTTTATAGATTATTATAAATACAGATATAATTAACATGTGTTATATTTATATCATGATTTACATTTTTCAAATAATTAAATGATTATCAAAGTAATAGGACCAAAAATAACAAGTCAAAACATTCATGAAAAACAAAAACAGTTATTACCCAAAACATTTCTTTATAAGTAATTGATGATAAATATGTAATAAATGGTCATAAGAAAATAATATATGGTATGATATAAATAAATATGTTTATTTAATATATTTATAATGATATTATATTTATTATAAATTAGGATTTAATGAGTACAACGGAAGTCAAGACTTAAGGTAAAGGGATTTCTAGACTCACTTTTATTTATTCGAGTCTTATGTCATATTCAACACTCATTTATTTTTTGTTGGTTATATAATTACCTATGACATGTTATATCATTAATTTAATTTTTTTAATGATATTAAAAGTTTCAATTGATGTTATTATTTCATGGGGAAAATGATTGAAAATTTACAACAGTAAGGGATTTTTGTCTCACGTTTTACATTTGTGAGGCACATGTTATATTCACCAACTCTTTATTTTATGTGGTGTATATACTTGAAATGAATGAATTTTATTATTGCTATAAAAAAATTATTTTTATGTACATAACCATTTTATTATCTATCTTTCATGGGGTTTTTAGTTCAAAAGTCACCAAATTAGTAGGGGAATTTTGTCTCAATTTTGTTTATTTGAGACACATGTTATATTATGCACCAATATTCTTTTATAAGGTGTATATACTACCAATTTTACTTGTTATATCATTAAAATACTTATTTTCAAGATATTTCCATCTTTATTTAATGTTATTATTTCATTGGGATTAGGATTCAAAGTTACCAATGTGGTATGAGTTTATTGCAACAATATCATCGTTTATAGAGATTATTTATGATTATACTTACATTGATGAAATATTATGATACATATCTCAATAATTATAATGAATTTTATTCTTATATGTTTATTAATTATATATTCATGTAATGTTACCATTTATCCACTCTTCGGTACTTAATATAATTAAGAAAATGTTTTTAAGAAAATATGACTGTATTCCCATTTTCGGTCAAAAATATGTTTTATTTCAAAGTTTTGTTTCATAAAAAAATTCAAAAATGGTCTAATATTCTCTTATTAATATTAAAATACATTTTTACGCATGTTTTACCATTTAAAAAAATTATTTTAAAAGGAATATTCTTGTCATTTCTGCAAAAGGATTGTTCAGCATGTATGGATTTATCTGCCATCATGACCATCATTTCCTTGAATCTTCCTTTGAATTTTTATAATAATATTTTAAAAAAATCCAAATATTATGTAAATTATTTTTTTTCAAAGCGTTTTTCAGAGAAAATGGTTTTCAAAAAGGTTTTAAAAAGTGTTTTTCAAAGAAAAAGGATGGATTCCTCAAGAAATTTTTTAAATGGTATTTCAAAATTATTTCCCATATAATGTGATATCTCTTGGTGTTACTCATGAATTATTATGAATATGATCTAAGGAAACCATTCTTATTCTTTATTTTAATGGTTTATGTTTAAGATTACAAGTTATTAATGAAACCTGTTTCTTTTACATGGGTCATACCATGATAAAACCCACTTATTTTCATGGGTCATGCTATGAGGAAATGATTATGAAACCTTTCTATTTTCCATATGTTATTATATTATAAAAATTTTATATTACCCATTTCATATCATGGGTTATGATATTATGAATGTTTTATGAACTTTTGGCACACATATGTATGATTTCATTTTGTGATGGGTGGGACTTATATCTCCCTCTAGTGAATTGGGTAATGATAAATGGTATATGATATCAAAGGGTACATGGGTTGTTATCCCAATACCAAAAACAAGAGGGCACATGGGTTGTATCCTCAACCTAAAAATAGGAGGTTACACATATTTTATTCCAAGACTAAAAACAAGAGGGTACATGGGTTGTAGCCCAAGACTGAAAATAAAAGGGTATAAAGTTTGTAGACCAATCCTAAAAATAGAGCGTATATAGGTTGTTATCCCAAGACTAAAGCATGTACACGGGTGACTAGCTAAAGCCTAACATGTTATGTAGGTCTTGGTAGGTATCCTTGATATAATGTTTTCTAACCTTATATGTATAGAACCATTATATTTTTTATTCCTATTATATGATCTAATAGATTATGCTCTTGATTACCTTATGATTCATATATTATGAATGGTGAATATTTATTCCATGACTTGTGATTATGATCTCTGATATGTAGGGCATGGTTTTCAAATTTTATGCTCTTGTTCTCATACCCTTATGTTTATGTTGAGCTTATGAATCTCCCTTTTTTACCCTTACTGAGCATCTTATCTCACCTATTTCTTATGTTTCCTTTCACTAGGTTATGAATAAATGTTTTAATTAAGAGTACTAATGGGGAATATATTTTTGGGAAACATTTAAAATCATTCACTAGACTAAAATATTGTGATTAAATTTTCAAAATACACTAAACTATTATGGTACTCATACATGTATTTTTATAATGTAATGAATATTCATCTAAAATATGTAATATCCATTTGTGTTAATATTGGGTTGATATAAGTGTATCTTTCCAAATAAATTCATAAAAATCCCTCCTAATGGAGGATTTAACATTGATTTAGATATTGTATCAGGTGTGCAACCCATTTTCATACCCTTGTATCATATATCATCGACCAAATTGAAGGACCCCAAGTAATAATTGGATAACTTGAAGATTAAGGGAGTTATCATGCTTATTAATTCACCGTGGCATGAACCTATGTTATTCTACAAGAAGTAATATGGTATTCTTCATTTATTCATGGATTAGCGGATGATAAACTATGTGATAGTGAATAACTAATATCCATTTCCTAGGAGAGGTTATCTTTTCAATGATAAATAAGGAGCTTTATGGTTTTCTAAGATTGATCTTAGATTAGTCTATTATTAGTCATGAGTTAAATAGGTTGAAATTATAAATATGGTGTTTTGAAGTATGTATAGATTTAATTAGTATCTAGAGTTGTCATTTAGGTTGATGAGCACCCCGAAAGTGTTCACAGACCTCATGAAAAAGATCTTCCACCCATAGTTAGAATCATTCATTGTAGTGTCCATCAATGACATCCTCATCTAGTCACTGACACTAGAGTTGCATTTTATGCACCTAGAGATATTCCTGAGTATTCTTTGAGAATATAGTCTTTATACCATGTTATTAAAGTTTGACTTATGGATTCAAGAGGTGAAGTTCCTAGGACTTGTGGTTTCTGAGAAGGGTACATCCATGGGCCTGTAGAAATTTTAGGTAGTTGTGTCCTGAAAATTCCCCATAATGTGTTTGAGATTATGAGGTTTCAAGGTTTTCAAGGATATTACTGGAATTTTATTCAAGACATATCCCAACTATCAGTGCCCGTGAAATCACTAAAAAATAAGGAAGTGAAGATACAATGGTTATAATAATGTGAAGAGAAATTATTTGAGATAAGGAGAAGGTTTAAGACACCTATATTACTAATACTCTCTGATACTAGGTTTTTTTATGCATTGTATTGTGATGAATCAAGTGTTGGCCTAGGAGAATTACTAATGCAGAGAGAGTGGGTAGTGGTCTATGGGTCTCATCAGTTATGACCCCTCGAGTAAAACTATCCCACTCATTATTTAAAGAATACGGTATTGGTTCATGCTCTAAATTTTTGTAGACACTATCTCTTTGGTGAGATATTTTCTATTTTCATAGACCATACGAGCCCTTGTTACATCTTCACACATAGGGATATGAACCTGAGATAGATATGATGGGTTGATTATCTGAAAATGTTTAATTTAGATTTGTTTTATGCTATTGGGAAAGATAATGTTATTGTGGATGATATGATTCATAAGATACAGGATGAACAAGATCTTAGTGAAAAGCCTTCAGTGGATCAGCGGTTCTTGATGATCCTATTGGATGATTAGAGGATAGATGCTTTCAATTATTCGGGATATGTGACCTTAACCCCTTTGGTGGTCATATCATTAATTCTGTATTGGGTGATGAATATTCATCAGTTAAAACCAGAATGTTTCATGATGAGGGAGCAGCTGGTTAGGGTAGAACAGATACCTACATGGCTGGTGGAAGATGATGATATGATCTTGGTACATTGGAGAGTATTAGTCCATACTTCCATAATAGAGGATATTATGAGAGTTTCCCATATATATAGATGGTTTGAACATCCTTATGTGACCAAGATGTATCGTGACTTCAAAATCCAGTTATGGTGACTAGGGATGAAGAGTGAAAGTTCTGGTTTCATCACCAGATGAATTACCTATTAGTGGGTTAAGACTTAGCATCAAATACCTGGTGGGTTTATTTTGACACTTACTATACCTATATGAATATGTGAGGATGTCACTATGAACTTTTTTATGGGGGTTTTTAGGACCCCTAGGATTTATAAAGCAATATGGATGATTATTTACCAGCCAATGAAGTCTTATCACTTATTATTGATCAAAGAGACTCACTCATTGGATAATATAAGAAAACTTTATGATTGTGAGATCATATTACTTCGTAGAGTTCCCTTAAGTATTCTATCATAACGAGATGCATGTTTTACATCACATCTTTAGTAGGGATTATAGAAGGACCTGCAGACTCAGTTGAGGTTGAGCACGACATTCCATACCTAGACATATGGATATTCCAAATGATCTATA
Source organism: Viscum album (assembly GCA_963277665.1). Classification (NCBI taxonomy): domain Eukaryota; kingdom Viridiplantae; phylum Streptophyta; class Magnoliopsida; order Santalales; family Viscaceae; genus Viscum; species Viscum album. The sequence goes on along the minus strand of OY728119.1, from coordinate 1,855,612,167 downwards.
CACATATTAAAGGATATTCTATGAGATTACATCCTAGACTTTTGTGGAGTGTGGTATGGTCACCAAACCTTAGTTGAATTTACCTAAAATAATAGTTACAAGGATTTAATTCAGATGTCACCTTATGAGGCTCCATATGGGAGGTCATTTTTCTCACCACTATGTTGGCATGAGGTGGGTGAGGCAATAGTTGTTAGCCCAAAATGGTTTAGGAGACCTCTATGAGAGTGAAGCTAATATATAATGGGTTGATCACCACTAAAAATAAATAAAGGTCTTATACCAACTGTAGGAGGAAACCCTTTCAGTTCATTATGGGTGGATAGGTTTTCTTAATAGTGACTCTTCTGTTAGGGAATTGGAATTTGACGAAGTATGGAAATAAAGAATGACATTTTTTGGGACCCTTTGTGATCTTAAAAATTGCGGCTACATTGGCATATTTTTTGGTCTATACTTCATGTTATCAAGTCACAAATTATGTGTTCCATGTTTCCCATCTTTGGAGGTAGACTCCCAATAATGGGCAAGTTAAAGACTACAAATATTTTGATTTGGAAACATATTCATTGTATAGGGAGCATCTGGTATGAATTCTAGACTTGAGTGAGAAAGTCCTCTAAGGGAAGATGGTTTCACTTTTCTATATTATATAGTATCATGGGTGGAACCACGAGGAGACTTCGGAGCGAGGGGATGATTTTTGAGCATATTGTTCATACTTGTTTGACCAATAACGCTAGATATGATTCTCAAGGATAATAATTCATTTAGAGGGGGATAATTATAAAACAATAAAATTATTTTCCTTTAATATAAGTCTTATTTTTCTAATTTTTTATGTTGACCATGATTTGGGTGAGTTTAAAGGGTTGAGATAAGATAAAAGAGGTTTTAAGAGGTGTTTTGAAAATATCACTTCCAAAATAGGGGTCATAAAACCATAGTGCATAGAACCACATCGTAGAGGGACCCCTTACACTACAATGGAAAAGGTTATGTAATAGAATAAGGATGGGATAAGGGTTACACTATAGAACTTAAATATATATCATATGGTGTTTTCTTAAAGGATGTTTTGTTGTGGCATTCACCGTTAAGGAGTAGATCAGGGAGGCTACACCGAAATATCTCAAGCCACATCATAGTATTGAATCCACATCATTTACATAGCTGATATCTGGGTCTTCGGGTGTTAAGGACCTAAATAGGATGTTACAGGGGAAATTTTTTTGTAATGAATGAGGTGATATATAGAGGGTTTTTTTAAAGGATGGTATCCCTAAGGACCCCCAATAAATACCGCACTTCCCATCCATCATTCAACATTATTCAAGAGCATTGATCACTTAAAAAGGTCAGCTCCACACTGTAGTCCATCTCTCTTACGTTGTAGCAAGATGGGTTCCAAAGGAGTTGTGCATAATGGTGTTTCATCCCTTTTCACCTCTACATAACAGAATATGTCTTTCATCATGGTGGTTCCTTTTATTGTGATTTTATTTCATAGTATAACCTTTGTGAAATGGTGGTCCTTTCATAGTACATCCATAAAACATGGTGTTCCCCTGTTCACTATGGTGGCCCTCTTCCCAAACCCCACAACGTTGTAGTGGGTTGTCATGTGACATGGTACTGACCTCCAATGCACCTCCATGTCTCATCCCCATCTTTCCACTTTAGAGACCCTCTATGTTTTCTAAAGAATCCTACCACAAGGTATCATTTTGGTTATCCATTTTATCTTTCCTCCTTTTCATACTCCAGGAGCCTCAATGTGGTTTTTTTAGGTTATAGGAGTCATTGGCATGTGAACATCTTCTATTTGGTGTACGGTAGTGGGTTAAGTGATGAAAACTTTGGTCAATAATTATATTGACTCAGGCAACCAGGAGGAAGGGGGTTCCATATCATTTTGGTCCTTATATATGGTGTTGTCTTGTTATGTTTTTTATTATTTTTTGAACCATTCTTGATATGATTTTCATATGGATGCATGAGTGGTCGTGGGATTGATTGATTATAACCATGTGATTATGTGTGAATCGTGATGTTTTCCTTGATGTACCTTGCAGTTCATTTCTATGACATGTATTGTTGTTAGGTTGCATATCTTGTGGAACCATGTTATAGGTTTCAATATGATCAAGTGTTCCTTGAGGTTGGTGTGATGTGTTCCTATCATCCTTAAAGGATGGAATGGTTATCCCTATAGAGGGAAATGAATCAGTGGTTGGTCACCCAACCTGAAATTGTCCAAAAATCCTTAAAGGAAGGTGTCTATATCCCTGTATAGGTATGTTCATAATTTATTGATTATAAGATACCATTATGGTCTCTTAAAAACATGGGTTGTAGGTGGTTAAAAGGTATAGCCAACTAGGGATCAACCTAGGGGAATTTTTGGTCTTCCTCATGATATCAACCATCTAGGTGGGGTGTGTTAATGAAATCGGGGAATGTGTGGTGTTCCAATAGTTACCATTGACTATGTGGGGTGATCTATGATATCACTACTTAATTTCTTGAAATACTTACTAAAAATGAGTCGAAGTTGGTGGAGTCAGGGGTTGTGGTGTCTTGGTCAGTGCACGATGACTCAGAACATGTATAGTTATTGAGCATTTACTTATGTCATGATATAAACTGTTACATATATTATTCACATATGGTAAAAATGCATTGGTGGTGTTCTATTGAGTCTTGTACTCACACCCTACTCACACGTTTTGAGGCCTTGTAGATGGCATGACTAGAGATATCATAAAGGAAAGGGCCCTATGGTGGGTGTTTGAGTAGTTTACAATGGAGATGGAGAGGATGGGGAAATAATCTGATGGATCCCTAAGATTTGTTTTAAATTTTTTTATTTACCAATTTCATATACTCTGGATAATCTTACCACATTATGAGATATTTATATCAATATGAAATGTATTCCATTTATTTAGTTCCTACATGTTTACTCTAATTATTTTTTATATAGGTTATTATTTATTATTGATCATGTGACATGATTTTGAGGGTATTGTCACCACTTAGTTCCACTCGAGACCCTCAATTCTAGTTAGTAATCTCTTGAATACAGGGAGGTGTGCATGAGGTCATGTGGAATTTTTTCTTGGACCTGGTGGTTAGGTTATGAAGTTACAATTTATCATTTGTCATAAATATATTTTATTTATATAAAAATACATACTATTCATTAAATAAAATTCTTCCAAAAAATCTTTTGTATATTATTTTATTATTATCATTAAGATTTTTAAACTTATTTCTTAAGAGTTAATCAATAAATTTTCACTAAGGAAATATTTTATACATCTTGTTTATAATTAATTTATTTCTATTCAGACCCATTAATCCAATTGTTATATGATAATAGTCACATTTAATAATAATATTTAAATATTATATCGTGGTTTTTCTTAGCTAAGTGTTGTGTGTAAATAATGATGTTGAACACTTTAATTTATTTCTCATTCTATCTTGATCATATTTATTGAGAGACTTGGGCATGTTTCCTTCTAGAATATTCTCAACATATTATTTAATCTATGATTATATAAAATAAATTTAAAAATGATTAAGGTATTTTTATTGATTAACACCTATCAATGATACTACATTGTAGATTTATCCTACTTTTTCCAAGAGAAACCATGAATATTCTTTTTAGGTAATATTAATTTTACAAGCCAATTTTATCCTTTCCTACCCTACACTTGTATTTTTCATGATATTCAATTGAATAAGTGTTTGGGGGAGCGTTTTATATATAGAAATGGGATGATTCCTATTGAGGAATATGTTAGTGCTTTCATGGGATTTTGGGGAAAGGATAATGGTTTTATCAATCATTTTGTTCTATTGTGTACCCCAATTGGAAAAAAATTTGAAATGAAAAAAATTGAAAATAGGTATTATGTGTTGGATGGGTCAAAATGCCTCATTATTTAACGAATTATATTTTTATAAATATTAAAAATAATGTCTCAAGAAGATCATGTGGGGTTGGGTTATGGATGTGAGACTTTTACATATCAAAACATTCAAAAAGATTGAAAATAATAATAAAATCACAATATTTAGGTGAAGTATTCATAGTTTTCTTTGCTTCATAACCATGTTTGGGTTTTGTGTAAATAAAAATATAAATTTCTAAAGAAATTATATTCATTGATATTCTTTTGATTATAATGAAAAATTCCTTAGATAATAACCTCCTTTTGGGATTTACTGATTTTAAACATCATTCTCTACCTACCATAAAGAGTCAAAGTCATATGAACCTTATTGATAATAATTCCTTATTATTTTTGATTTTTTTATCTGTGGGGTGGATATTTGAGATTCATTGAAATATTATAGTAACATATATGATTCGATGTATGAGAATATCTCCATTTAAATTTTCTTAACTTGAGTGATCTGAGAAAAGAAATTGAAGTGGTGTAGGGTGCAATTGGTATGCACATTAATAATGAATTGAAAAATATGAGTTGATGTTTGGATAAGAAATTTCACTTCAACATAGAGAATTTAAAATACATTGATAAATTTTTTACTTTTAAAAACTAATAGTTGAATAATTTTTTAATGTGATGCTTGATGATTTAATTCCCTATTGATAATCATTTAATTATATTGGTTTTATATTTGAATATTTATAGGGTGGTGTTCCTTTTTGAATATTTTGACAATTAATTCTTATAGATAAGAATGAGTTTAAGTGTGGGGATATTCAATGTGTGTAATTTTAATGAAAAAAATAAATTTAAAATATTTTAAATTTAATTAATTATTATGTAATTATGCCAATATAATTCATGGATTTAATAATTTAACAATGATTGTTATATTTTTTATTACAATAATAATTTGGATGAAATTTTTAAATGGATTAATGATTGGTTTAAAAGTGTTCTTATACATATTTGGTTTTATTTGTTACAGGATAATTTTTTTAGGAAACAATTTAATAGAAATTTATAATTTGAGTATAGATTTGGAAACTGCATGAAAATTCATGTTCTATCCCTTTAATTACACTCAAGTATTTTTTTCATAAAATTTTATACATACATAATTTATATTTGAAATTTTGTGAAAGAAATATATACATCATTCAATAAAAAATTTATTTAAAGACCCTAAGTATGATCAAAACTATTGATGGAGATAGTGGTACTAGAACTCAAAGATGGACTGGATTCATCAGTCTAGACTGCACTTCAATTATCATATCAAAACATTTAATTCTATTGAAATTTAATAAAAAAAATTCATAATATATAATAAATTATTAATAAGATTTCATCCCAATAGAGGCATGAATAGATAAGTATTTGGAAAGTAAAACCATGCATCACAAAAATAGGGATATATTTCGACTCAATTATTCAAACATTCCAACTTATGATTTTCAACCAATGCCTTTCCTATGCATAAAATCAATATATGAATTATGAGATATAAGATAAATTAAAATTTGATATATATATTTAATAATTTTATATTTAATGGACGAGATTCCATTTTGAAAAAAAAGAATATTCAGACCTAAAGCAAGGTGCAGTTACAGCAACATCCTTCCCCAGGTTGGGTTGCTAACATTTTTCTATATAAATTTATTTTTTTCTAACTATCATGGATATAAATAAATTATATCTCTAATTTTTCAAATAAATAATTTCAAATGGAATTTTTCTAGTGTGGGTAAAGTTTTATATTTAATTCATGTTGGGATTTTTCATTATATTTTCTTTATTCCCTCTCTTATTTATTTTTCATTGCATTACAATTGTTTGTTAATTTAGGTATTCTTCTATAATTTCATCACTAAAACTAGTAATTCTTCATGAACATTGGTTGGGATAAAATTCTATATTTAAATATGAATTTTGGATACCTTTCTCACTAATTAACTTAAGTACATTAAAATTATGAAAAGGGGAGTTTATGAGAGAGAGAGAGAGCGTAATTCCCAGACCAAGGGGATGACTTAGACCAAATTTCAATGACTACAAGATTAATTGTTTAAACTTTAAAAAACAATTTTGTGAACCTAGAAATAATATTATTAGTATAATTTATTGTTATTGTCTTCTCTCACTATCTCTAAACTCATGATCTAAGTAGTTTAGAATTCATTAAGCATTAATTTGTAGTTTAGGTCTTTATTATTTAATTATTATATTCTTTTCATCGTATTCATGGGATAAACTTAAGACTTACATGGTCATATAATAATTTTTACTAGATTAAGTTATTATTGTTATTTAATTCATGGTAGGGTGATATTCTTTTATAAATATGTTGAGATTCTATCCATGAGTACAAGTATGAGTCTTAGTGTGGAGGGATTTGATATCTTCATTTCAGGCATACCTTTTTTTCTATTTAATTTAATTTATTTTTAAATTTAATTATTAATCTTTCACAAGTATTAATTTTTAAAATTATTTATGGGTAAATAATATTTCGAAAATGCTTTTCAAAAATATAGATAAATGATTTTATTATTTTTAATTTTATAAGGGGGCTTTACTTTGGAAAAAATATTATTTTGTAGGTGTTTGAAAGATGGAATTTTTGTGTAACAAAACCCACACATATAAGTCCCTTCCACTTTACCTTCCCTAAGGGCAGCTGACTAAATGCTTGGGAAATCCATCCAAAGAGTGGAGATTCATTCCAAGGTAATGAAGGAGTGTGAAAAGATCCAGTGGGATTTTGAGTGCACACAGAATCATAGATAAACCCGATTGGTTGATGGCTAGCTCACCGAACACACAACATGATTTTCATTTAGGGAGGTTGTGGCATCGATTAATATATAATATAGTCAATATATCATAATCAATGTGGGATTAAGTAATATGGGGGACTCTTCAAAATTAATATAAATTATGTCACTTCACCTCACTCATGAAACACCAACCTTGGAAATAACTTACCCTTGACCAATTCCTCACCATATCATACTACGGCTGCCTATTATCATTGTATAAAGCCATTATTTTCACTTCCCAAGCTAAATATCAAGTCATAAATATACTAAAGATTGTAAGGATCATAATAAAACACTATTATAGCTTTACATAAACCTATTAAGTATTAGTTAATTCCATGAATGGTGATAGGATACTTTTCATTATGATGGTTCCATGATAATGAAGGAAACAACTACGGTAGAACCTGTATTGCATTGGGAATCTCAAATAATGAAATGATGATAAAAACACCTTGAAATCTATGGTATATATAATGGGGAAATAAAAAAGAATAACTAAAATGGAAAACACTATTGACAATATACTACATGCATGGATAGTGATGAAGAAAGAAATTGTTAGTGCTACGTCAAATGAGAAGATGCTCATGGCTTACCAGGATATTCTGAATTCAAAAAACCCATTGAAATATCATGTTCATTCTGAATGGAATTCATGGATGTAAATTATGATAGAATAAAGATAATGATGAAAACAAATCTTGTAAAACACCTAAGTTTTCACTACAATGCCATGGTGGTGGATTCTTAAGTTCAAAAATTATTCCAATACATGATTATTTTCATGATTAATTGAAGGGAGTTTGAATTATTTTCTTTAGTCTTGACTCGGGTTAATTAAAGAGTATTTTTTTAATATAAGGATTGTTTTATCCTATAGTTTATTAAATCATATAAATACAATGGTTTTTTCACTATGAGGATGACTAAAAACATGGGATCCTAGACCTGCACTGTTGAAGTAGTTATACTACTGTGAAGTTTCTCCTACTATGTCTCCTATGATTTATTTTATTTTTTCATCCTCATGAACAGCATGATGATTTAATTATTTTATTTTCCAAGTGATTTAAAAGAAGTGAATTATGTATTAGTGAATTAATTTTTTATTTATGGTCTTTTTTTGGGTTGTTTCATTCAGATTTTATTTTTATCATTTTTCTCTTTCTTGTGGAATTTGATGCGCTTTAGGGAATATGAATGTTTAATATCAAACTTGGTTAGTCTCTTTGGAGGTTTTAAATTCTTTTGGGAGTTGAGGGTTGATATTTTGTAAATTTGGAGGAAAAATAAGCTAAGATTATGGTCTATTCATAATAAGTAGTAACCATTCTAAAACAATGTGAAATATTTTTTTGTTCTAATTAATATTTTTACAGTTTAAGCATGGTTTTCATAACCGTTGTAAAATATCAACCTTTATTGAGACCATCAATTCTCATTTTTAGGTACTTAACACTTTATTTATGTATTTTAAGTATATATAATTATCAGGTTAATTTTTAAGAGGTTTGAAGTGGTTTTTGGAAGGATTTTGAGCCTTTTTAGAGGTGTCCGGTTTGATCATGGTTAGTACAAACTGTGCACCCCATCTATGAAATTGTGTAGCTTGTGGATGGAGGGATAGTAACTCCACATGATTGGCACATAGTTTGGCCAAGACATGGATATGCTCAGGGAAAACCATGAAATACTAAAAATAGGGTAAAATCATGTTTTTTAAACTAGTTGAACCAACCATTAAAGGGGTTAGATTGATATAGTTGCACCACACAGTTTTTTCAAGGTTTTCCAAAGTGTGTGGCCTAACCATCTGGCATACAGCTGGCAGCCCGAAATTAATGGATCTAATCCAAATTAAAATCTTAAGGTCACATTTGTTTTTCAAATCTCATGGATTTATGAACTATTTTTACTCCCAAGTATTTAGAGGTGATCCCCTTCAACCCAAGAGATAGTTTTAAGAGATTTAAACCCCATTGAAGATCTAGATTATCTTGTAAGTCTCCATTCATGGTCAGTATTCCTAGGTCTCTTGTTTTTCTCTTTCCTGAAACATTAGATCTAATTGACTATTGATATATCCATGTTCCATGAGTGGAATTTTGATTTTATATGATTTGATCTACTGAAGTAAATGAGATCCATGCCTATATCTTGAGGATATTAGTGTCATTATTCATTTTCATAAATCATTGTGATTTCATCCATTCTACCTTCAATAAATGACCAATTTTTTGTGGATATTCATCAACAACACTAAGGTAGGTTGTCTACAAGTTAATTCCTTTAGTATTGATAATGATATTATGATTTTAGTTGTATTTTTTTATTTCCATTTTGTGAAATTACTTCCAAATTATAAAAGTGAATTAAATCACAATGAAAATAGATAGACTCTTCTTGGATCCCATTGGATCTATTTGAGATTATGATAATGGTCATGATGGATAACCATGAGGTGTGTCAATTTCCTTTAATGATAATTATGGAATAAGAAATTGGAATTAGTGGGATAAAGAAATTAAACCAATTTTTATTGTGTTTGGCATGTTAACTTGTATAAATATTGTTCTGTTTAGCCTCGAAATGTTAATGAGTTATGATATGATTCATGGTATTTGGGTTAAATGGGTAAAGGGATTAAATGATTTTAAATAATATGGTTGATAAAATGATTCTATATTGATTCTCTAAGTATCCATAACATGGTACCTGGACTGATTCTCTAAGGAACCAAAATGAAATTGGAATTTAATGAAAATGAAAACTCATGTGAATTGAAGTGTTGCACATATGAGAGTTGGTTCAGACTTTGACATGGGTCAAAGTAGGTGTGATAGGATTTTGTTTCACCATGAATCCAATGGAATGTGTAGTAAATTAAATATTATTAAATTGTGGTCCCTGTTTACTTTAATTGACCTATTTATTATCCCTTATACAACTACGTACACTATTATAGACTGGATATTTCTTTAGACACAATTGGTGTGAAACTACTAAGTTGTAATCACACCCTACTCAGGTCACTGAATGGTACCCAAGTAGACTTTATGTTTTCAAGTCAAGATAAGGACAAAAACACTATGTTAGATGGATGAGTTCAGAGTCAGAATAGAGCATGAATGAGGGAACTGGACATGATGGCAGGACCCAATTAGTAGTTTTTAGTTGTCTCTATTTTGGTTTTATAGTCTAAACTTGACATTTATATGGTATCACATATCTATTTCTTTGGTTTATGGTCATTTCCTCAGGTTTTCGATTTATCATGTGATGCTTAGTATTTATTTTTTATTGTTAATTATTATTTCGGTTATTTTTATATTGATTTAAGTTGGTGTCTTTCTTTGAAAAAAGAGCTCATAGTCTCCCCACGTAACATATTAAACCCTCTCTACTAGTCTGCAACCTATGGTGTATGGGGAGTCATTCTTGAGGTCATGTGGTGAACCTAATAGGGTCACCGATATGAGGCAAACGGTTTGGGATGTTAAAAATTAGTATTAGATGAGTTTTCTTTTTGGTCATTTTAATTTTTTGGAAATATATATATGATACTTGGATGAGTTGGTACTTGGTAATTTGATCATGCATGGGGGTATCTAACCAATTTTTGGGGCGAAACCCAAGTGCCCAAGGTGGGGATTGTTTTTCTTGATGTTCATTGTTACAGTTGAATGTTGTTTCACCTAGGGTGATACACTTGTTGTGTGATGTTATTATTTTCTAATATTTTACTCATGAATTGGAATGGAATGAGAGTTGAGTATACTTGTATCATTCTTGGAACTCTAGAATTTTTGTGACATTCATCATTTCGGTACACAGAGAATAGAAGGTTATGGGTGAGTTGTGAAAAATAAAATACTTTTATTTAATTTAGTAATTTAAAAGAAATTATGCCAAATAATGAAACTATAATGATTAAAATATGTTAAAAGTGGTATTTTGAAATGTTTTAAAAGGGTTACTAAGTAGAAACCTATAAATACAGAAGTTTTTTACCCTATTTCATCCATCTAATAGGTTAGGGATGGTTGAGTATAGTGATAGTATCACGGTTTTTAACATGGGGTGGTGAATGTGGGATGATTTTTCATGGATTTATGTGAATATAACTTTTGTAAATTTGTAAATGATGTGTGATGTGCCCTGATATGGGTATATGACATTGTAGATACATTCCTTTGTGATGAAATTTGTTGGTATGATTATAGGAGAACATTTTGGGTAATGCACCACTATCGGTGAGATAAGTTTCCCTAATAGTTTTGGTTGAGGGATGGAAGAGAAATTTCGTGATAACTTCCCTTATTTTATATAGTTCATGGAAAGAGAATTAGGGAAAGTTGTGTAGAATATGTCTGATCTAACTCAGGATATCCATATGATGCACCCTCCAATGCTCACTATAAAGGGTGGACCTGAGGCATCTTAGTTATATATTGATTCTATCCAGACAATCATATATCATTTAGATACTCTTGTAGAGAAAAGAATCAAATTAGTGGCATATATGTTACGTGTAATAGTGAAGTTTTGGTTGGATATTCTACCTCTAGATTAGTAGTTAGAGGGAATGGTATGGAATGAATTTTAGGAGAGGTTTCTAGAACACTTTTACCAACAGAAACTAATATAGTAGAGTGATAAAGAGTTTATATGGTTGAATTAGGGAAGCATGTTATTTATGTACTTTTCTAGCTAATTCACTTAATTATAGAAATTTTCCTAGCACTAGTAGGAGATGAAGAAACTATGAAATGAAATTTTCAGGATAAAATTAAATATGATATTAAGTCTTAGGTTAATATCTTCTAATTAAATAATTTTATTGAGGTAGTGAATTAACCTCTCTTTTTTTAGGGGAACCTAAAGGAGGCTTCCAGTGTACGATAGTTGGCTTCAACTGTATGACTAGGAGGTATGTCTTCTGAGGGTAGGAAGTTTCATTATGATATCATTCACCATAGTGGTGGCAGATAGTGTATCTAGGGGACATGATTAGTTATTCAGGGCAGTGATTGATTATTTTGAAATCAATGTAGTGGGTTATGTCAAATTCATAGACAGCGTCCATGATCTCCAATAGAGTGTCAATCATGCTTCAATATGGGACACTTTCATAGGTTCTTTATGAACCCTTTATATATGGTAAGTGATAGAGGACCTAGGATGACACAGATCATTAGATAGGGGTCTTTAACCCCATATAAATTAGGTAGTTTTAGTTCTACTAGTTTTGTCATTCAATGTGGTGGGCATGGTACTTTAAAGAAAGATCACTGATATCATAAGAGTATTTAAGCACATGGGACTCATAACAAATAATGGAGAATAGGTATAGGTTTGTTTTAGGCTATTTAGCCTGCACTTTTTGATATCAAGTTTGGGACATCAATAGTCATAGGTACAATTATTATAGATTATATGCTTGTTAATGATTTATTTGTTATAATAGCTTCACATTGTATTATATCTACTTGAATCATTAATTGTTTGGGTATGGAGGTGGAGTTTTTTGTGGGGTTATGACAATTAACACCCTAATGGGTGAATGGTCGAAGGACATCTGGTTATGCAAGGGTTGTTACCTTGAGGTTGGTGAGTATCATTTCCTTTGGGATCAGTATATATTTTAGATTTTAGGGTTTGAATTGGTTTTATGTATAGACTAGTTGGTATTATACTAATCCCATGTGGATATTTTCCATAGGATAGTAACCCTTATATATCATAACAGTGACTTATATGCTCATCATGGAGAATGGGATATCTAGTTAGGTCATACAGGACCAGTTCATCAACAATTGTGGGATATCACTACCTAGGTTGTGCGACTTTTTTGGGTGATAGGGGTGTGGAGTATGATGTCTTTCCACCCATATTGGATATTTTTTGGGATTTTTTTTCTAAGTAATTCTCAAGGGTTCACTTGAGAGGGATTTTGAGTTCACAATTGAGCTAATGCTTAGAGCTAAACCAATTTCAATTCCACTTTATAGAATTTAACCAATGGATCTTAAAGAGTTTAAGACTTAACTAGAAGAATCAATGGATAAATGATTTATCTGTCTGTGTATATAACCATGGGGTTATCTATTATTTATTTCCAAGAAAGATGATGGAATGTTTCACTTTTTCATCAACTAATTGAAGTTAAATAGGGTCATAGTTAAGAACTGGTATCCTCTTCCATGTATAAATGATCTTTTTAACCAGATGAGGGGTCCTTGTGTATTCCCCAAGATCAATTTGAGGTTAGGGTAACATCAAATATGGGTGAGAACTTCTAATATACCATGGATTTATTTTAGGAGTATTTATGGTATGTATGAGTTTATTGTAATGATTTTCAAACTGAAGATTTTTCTATATGTGTTTATATACATGATGAAATGGATCTTTCACCCATACCTAGATCATTTTTTAGTTTTTTTTATGAAATATTGGTTTACTCCATGACTCATGATGATCATTCCCAATATCTTGGAATCATCCTCAGTACACTGAGATAGCATATGATTTACACTTAACTATTTAAATGTAGTTTCTAGATCGGCAGGGTTCATTTCTTGGGTAATATCATCTTGAAGGAAGGGGTATCAGTGGACCCAAAGAAGGTTCAATAAGTTCTTTCTTAGAAGAATCCCATTAATTATTTTTATATCCTATTATTTCTAGGTTTAGTGGGTTATTATCAAAGATTCATTAAGGACTTTTCCCATTTGACAGCACCACTTTTAGGCCTAACTAAGAAGGGTGTAAAGTTGGAATAGTCTGGATCATGTAACAAGATCTTCCAAGTGATAAAGAAGCATTTGAAAATTTCCCTAATCTTTATACTAGCCAATCTAGGTGGTGATTATATCTTGTTTTCGGATTCCTATGGAATTTAACATGGATCAATGTTGATTTAGAGAGATCAGGTCATAAAATTTGGTTCATGACAGTAGTGTCCACATGAATTGAATTAACCTACACACAATGTTGAGTTAGCCACAGTGGTTTATTTCATAATTTATTGGTATCATTACATGTTGGTTGAAAGGTTTATATTTTATAATAACCATAAAATTATAAATTACATCTTTTCATAGTGAGATTTAAATATTTGGTAGTGGAGATAGGATGAATACATATAGGCATTTGAATTTGAACTCGTCTATACACCCAGAAAGGGAAACATTATTGTTGATTCTTTGAGCTAGGAGATACCGACACTAGAAGTATAGGAGTATAAATCTGAGTGAAAGAATATGGCCTTGTTTTCTAAGATGCATATAGAGGTTTAGGAGGGATAGGGTTAGATGACCCTCATATCCTTATTAGTTGAGTCCACACTTATAATATGGATCAAGGAGATGTGGTATAAGGACCTGAGTGTCTGGTGTTGAGAGACAGTTTTTAATATGGGGAGTTACCTTCATATTACTTTATTAATACTGATGAGATCATATATGTTTTCTGTTCATGTTATTGAATTTAATTTTATGCTAGAGGATATCATGAGTAACTTTTATTCCTTGAAGTGGGAAATTTATTCTGTATTGACCAAAATATAGCATGACCTTTATAGGAAATATTGGTGGACAAGAATGAAGAAATAGATCACATGTTTTATGACATAATTCTAGGTGAAATAGGGTCATCTATAGCCAACTGGTCTGTTACAGTCACTGTCTATCCTAGAATGGAAGTGGGGTGACATTACCATGGACTTTGTGGTATGTCTTCAGAAGAATCTTCAAAAGAATGACATGATAAGGGTGATTATATAATGGTTGAAAAAAGTGTCCCATTTCTTTCCAATTCATTAAAATTTCACGTTTAATTAGTTTATAAACTTATATATTTGGGAGATTGATTTTTTACATGGGGTTCCAGGAAGTATAGTCTCAGATCATGACCCAAATTTTACTTCTCACTTCTAGAAAGGCTTGAAAAAGGCACCGGGTACTCAAGTTTTTTTGAGTATATATTTTCACCAACAGATAGATGGGAAATCAAAATGTATTATTCAGGTGTGGGAGGAAATATAAAGAGCATGTTTCCTAGAATTTTTTAAATATTATTGGAATAACTTAGCGATAATTGTTTCTCCCTACAAAAAGTTTTATCAAAAGACTATTTAAGAGGCCCCATATGAGCTTCTTTACAGTAGTCCATAAAGATCACCTTATCTTAGATGTAGGTAGGTGAGTCGAAGTTTTTGGGACTGAGTCTCATTCAGGATATGTTGGCACATGTTCATTTAATTTATAAATTCATGGATACAGACCAAAGTAGATAGAAGTCCAATATTGATCAACATCATCGAATACTTGAGTTTATAGTGGGTGATTGTGTATTCCTTTGGGTGTTGCTGATATTGGATCACTGTCTGATTAAGAAGTATGTCAAGTTGGCACCTAGGTTTGTATGGCCATTTGATATTATAGAGAGGGTAGGATTGGTAGAAAATCAATTGGATCTTCCACATGTGTATAGTGTTGTGTACAATGTTTTTTAGGTGTCACACTTTGGTAGTATCACCCCAACCTTTCTCATGTTATCACGACCTGAACTAATAGGGCTCAATCTGCAACTACCCCAAGCAAGCCTACATAGGATAGAGACTAAAAACAATCATAAAATAGAATAACTAATATAGGATTCCTTTTCTTATGTACATGTACATAAACCCATCCATTTCCATGAAAAAATGTATTGGACTAATAATAAATTTTGAAACATATGGTGAATTAACCATGGATGTAATAACCTCTAGGGAATACAAGAGTATGACAGCATAATCTGAAAAGGAAAAGGGGAGAAAATACATGTCCAACTAGAAACATGGTCCAACATAAAAAAAATTGGAAAGTAAATAGTTAGAGATCCTGATCCTAGATCTCCAAGACCCAACCATCGTACGTAGTTGAATGACCAGGTTATCTATATACTCCTCTGTAATTGACACCTATATTATATTCATAAGACATAACACATACAGGAAAATCCCATGTAGGGGTGAGTATATTCATACCCAGTAGGATGCCTCAAAATATGAAGGGGGAAAGTAAGATACATGATATAATTAGACAACTCGACCTATAGAAAGAGATATGTGAAAACCAACAAGAAGGGTAAAACTATATATATATGTTCATAAAATAACCCCATAAGAGATAGAAAGGGGATCTCTATATCCAATTCCAGTATAGGAAAAGGGAATTTCATTGGTTTCAAGAGGTCCATCAATAATTCCCATCATCTCACATGACTATCTAAAGAAACATCCATGTCAAGACACACATCACCAATGTGTTACATAGTCAAGGGGATATAATAACATGGTAGAGTACCCATGTCCTGATTTATAGGAGGGTTCCACTTGGTAGGTATATAGATTACTCATTTCCAATACCAACAAGAGGGTTCCACTCTGTTGGTAGATATAGGACCCACACCCTAGTCTGTTAGGGGGGTCCACTCTATAGGTAGAGGACCCGTTCCCTATACCAACAAGAGGGTTCTACTCTACAGGTAGATATTGGATATATTCCATGCCCTAGAAGAAATATTCCACTCTATGGATAGATAGAGGACTGATGCCCTATCCTATAAGGAGGGTTCTACTATATGGTTATATAGAGGAACCATTCCTTATCCTATTATGGTTCCACTCTGTAGGAAGATAGAAGACCCATACCCTAGTATGTTAGGGGGTTCCACTCAATGGATAGAGGATACATGCCCAATCCCAATGGGAGGGTTCCATTCTATGGATAGATAGAGGACCCATTCCATAAACCAATTGGAGGGTTCCACTCTAATGATGGATATAGGACCCATTATATGTCCCACTATGAGGTTTCTACACTAATGATGGATAGAGGACCCATTTCCTATCTCAATAAGAGTATTCCACTCTAAATATGGATAGATAGAGGACTCATGTCCTGATACAGTAGGAGGGTTCTACTCTATTGGTAGAGGACCCATGACCTATCTCATTAGGAGGGTTCCACTCTGTTGGTAGATAGAAGACTCATTCCCTATCCTAGTAGGAGGGTTCCAATTTACGTATAGATAGAGTACTCATGCCCTATCCCAATAGGAGGGTTCCACTCTGATGATCTTTTCTAATCATTTTCTTCATAGAGTGCCAACTAAAGAATGGATTCACTCAAAACATCTCGTGTCACATCCCAAAATCCACTATGAAGTCCACCATCACGTTCTATACAGAAAAACACTCAGTATAGGATACTCATGAGACAAAATATGAGTCCAAAATAAGGGAATAAAAGAGGTAGAAGTTTCCTAAAATGGAGGTACGTAGCATATAAGGGCCCCACATAGCATGTGGTCTTGCAATACTATCTGGTCGTGTCCTTACTAGTACATGGCTCACTACCCATGTATCCCTACATGGAATGAAAGGGGACTACATTGAATGTATCATCAACTTGTGGTTGAACCGGGTTCTCTTGGATATACATGTATCCTTTGGGTTGTGTCTATGTACATTTTACATGTTTTTGGTTATTCGTGTTTCCTTAGGGTCATGTTCAGGTATATTGTATGTGTTCTTAGTAATTATCATGTCCTTTATGATATGTCCATGTACACTGGCCATGTGCCTATTCATGCCTGTGTCTGTGTACTCCCATAGTACATGTAGGCTCCACATCACTAGGCCACATGGTTTGTGGGGATCTCACATGGCGTGTGATATTTAACTCACCTAAAAACCCTATTTTTTGCAGTCAATGGTCTACACACCATGTGTTCTTCATACTACATGGCATGTAGTCAGGTTTTCCATAGAAACTCAGATCTATCATGTGGATCCTAGATATGTGCCCTCTTCCATGATTTGAAATTATTGACCACCCTAAATAAGTGGACTCGATCTCTTTTCATCAATTTCGGCCCTCCGGTGGCTAGAAAATAAATCATGGTCCTCCTGCGTGAAGCCCACACATCATTGTTAGGCAATTTTCAATCGTTCCCATATCCATGGGAAACATCACCCATATCCCACAAAGCATCCCAATTATTCCTATGATCATTGATCTATACATATCATGTGAATATTCCATGAATCTGGGGATCTAATCATGCTCTATTCCACCCAACAATGTTAAACTATGGTCACATAGGACAATAGTGAATATCGTGAAGAACGAAGGGGGAAAAGAGCATAAACAAGGGTGCAACAATAATTTTTAGAATATTCTTGGACAATGAATTTAGATTAGGGATATCTGGGGGTGAGAAACATGGAAAAATAGGGATTAATTGGGTAATAAAAAGAAAAACCGACACACAGGTCATGTAAAGGATCATATTAAACACAGTTCAAATAAAAGGAATTTATCATACTCAATATTTTAAAAAAAATTAAAGGTTAGGTCGAAATCCTCAATTTATTATTTAAAGCAAAGACCTCTTTAAACTAGGTAGAGGGTGACCCATTACATAGCTTGAAATCTCAAGGCCAAGTGGCCTGAATACAAGTCTTGAAATCCAATTTAATTTCCCAAAGGAACCCTTGGTGAACAGTACTGCTACAGTACCCTCACTGCTACAGTACCCGCTACAGTATCACAACCGCTACAGTACCTGCTACAGTCCCTCCACCACTATAGTGTTGTCGCTTCTACAGTTCCATCGATGCTACAGTACAGCTATAGTGCCCTACTACAATACTGCTACAGTAACCCAGAAATTCTCCCCTGCCTAGAGATTGGTGAATAATTTTGTTGTTGATAAAGGAGCAAGACCTTTTGTGTTCCATATGCCTCAATTCACCTTGATCCAATTGTTGATCATTTATTGATCTTGATCTTCTAATAAAGAACAGTGGATCCTCCCCTCAATGGTCCCATGGTTATGAAGATAATCTTGGAAATGCATCATAATTGTGTAACTATAAAAGATATTAGGTTTTGGATATTTAATTAATTATTTTAATTATTTAATTATTTAATCCACTTATCGTACTCGCCAATAGTCGCTTCATCTAAACACCTCACACCGACCAACTTTAGGTCGAACCTTGGGAAAACTCCATGCTTTAGATTCAACTGTGGCATTAGATTTTTTATCTAATACTCTTTTTAATAATTTTACCATTTTATTAGAAAAACTATATGAACATAATATAAATATATTTAATATTTTTATAAAATTAATTCCAGGCACATCGTGCCTCAGAATCCCACAACATCTCAATGCCTAGCTCCAAAAATATTCCATGATGTATTTTAAAGTCTTACAAGAAAAAAATAGGTTCTCTACATTATTACCACCTTTAATATTTTCATTCTCAAAAATTAAAAACTAAAAAAAAGCTAAGATACTTAGCTCACATTTGGCTCTCCAGCTCCCAAGAGATCTCATCCATGTTCGCATGCTTCCACAGCAGACAAACAAATGTAATGGTCTATATATGCAAGATCACATCCTTTTGATCCTTGATCACCTCTAGGTGTTCTATGAAGGATTCCCCATCCTCAATTTCTAGCTCACCCCAGTCGATAATGTGTGTGGGATCATCCAATTATCTCCTCAACTATGACACATGGATGATGTCGTACACCCTCTCCAACTATGGGAGTAGTGAGAGGTTGTAAGAAACCTCACCACCCATCTATAAGATCTCAAACATCCTAATTAACATTAAGGATATATTTCCCCACCCCCCCCCCCCTAGAAAAATATCTCTAATCCTCATTGTGGGAGAATCTCAGGAAAACATAGTCTCCCTTATCAAACATCAATGGAATGAAGTGTAAATCCATATAATATTTCTTCCTGCTTTGAGTTTTCCTCATCTACTTGTCGATCACTAGTACCTTCTCCATCATCACCTACACCATCTATAAACCAATCAGAGATGCCTCACTAATCATAGTCTAGTATAAAGGTGACATGCAAAGTCTCTCAAACAGGGCCTCAAAATGTGTCATATTGATAACAGATTGGTAGATATTATTATAATAATGCTCCACCAAGTTCAAATGATCCACCTTTATATGGATGAAGTCTGACACGCAAGCCCTCATAATATCCTCCATCACCGAGATAGTGTGCTCGGTATTCCCATCTATCAAGGGGTGAAAGGTTATACTCATCCTCGTATGGGTCTTGATTTCATCTTGAAGTTCTCTATACAACTGTGATATAAATCATGCATCATGGTTGGAGAAAATCATCAAGGGAATCCCAAGAAGGTGAAAAATCTCCCAGATATACAAACTACACCAAAATCTACACTAAACTCTTCTTCATGATATAAAGAATGTGTGATGACTTCATAATTCAGTAAACTATCACCCAGATGGAATCGTGGACTATATCTATATATGTAATCTCCATCACAAAGTATATGAATATTCCATCCCATTTTCACTCCAATATCTCAATAGGTTGCAAAAAAACTTCCAAAACCTAGTGCTCATCCTTTACCTTCTAACACGTGAGGCACTGAGAGATCAACTCTACCATGCTCTACCTCATTCTAGCCCACTAAAACTACATATGGAGGTATATATACATCTTCCTAACACCATTATGTACATTTAAAAAATATGTATGAAACTCTCTTGTCACCTCCTCCCACATCATGACTGGGACCGCTATCTCTACCTAGAAAATGATGATGTGATTCCCTCATTCAAAAAGTATATATGGTGAATCTCCTAAAGATATATGGTTACGTAATACCTTAAATTCAATGTCTCGTATATGGGACTCTTTAACATGCTAGAGGAGTGGAATATTCAACAATATTAATTGAAAAAAAAACTTTACCCTTCTACCCAACCAGGGTCAGTTATAAGGAAGTCAACTGCTCTGATGCCTTCTAGACCAAATGATCCTGGGACATCCTGCTAAGGGAATCTTCCCCCATGTTTCCCCTCCCAACGGTATAGACCATCTCAAAATCACATCCCTAGAGAAACTCTAATAGGATCCTCTATATCAATTTTAGGTCTCTCTATGTGAATACATACCTGAGACTCTGATGGCCTTAATAAACAAAAATTCACTCTCCCAAAAGATAGTGCCTCAAAATCCTCAAGGAGAAGAATACCACTGCCAACTATTGGTCATGGGTCACATTTTTATTCTCATGTGGTCTTAGATACCTCAACCTATATGTGATAACTTCCTTTCTATTCATCGACACATAGCCAATACAATCTTTGAAGGCATCGCAATATACTACTTACTCCACACCATCCTCTACTAGTCTCAAAATATGATCACTCATCAAAATCATCCTCAACTACTTGAAGTCACTATAGAAAATCTCAGTCTATGTGAATGGATACCCTTTCCACATTAGGGTGCTCAAATGGGTTCAATCCTGGAGAAGTCTTCCAAAACCCACTTGTAGTACCCTTCCAGGATAAAAAAACTTTAAACCTCTGACACACGCTTGGGTGGATCTCAACCAAGCATTGTATCAATCTTCTCTGGTCAATAGATAATCCATGCTCATAAATGAAATTCCCTATAAAGTAAACCCCATGGATATATAACCGATGCATTGAGAGATTACTATAAATTTGGTGCTCTAGAATAACATCTAGGACCATCCTCAAGTGCTTTGCATGCTCTTCCTCTGACATGGATTATATGACTTTGTCATTAATGAAGAAAACAAAAAATCAGTACAAGTATGTATGGAAGATTTGATTCATCAAATAGATAAACATAGTGGGGGAATTTATCACACCGAAGGGAATCTCCATGAACTCATAATGTCGGTATAAACATCGGAATTCCATCTTTAAAATATAATCCTTGTGAACTCTCAACTAGTGGTATCCGGATCATAGATCGATCTTCAAGAAATATATCACTCCTTGAAACTAATAAAAGCGGTTCTAAATCCTTATAGAGGGTTACTTTTTTATTGTTTCCTAGTTAAAGTGATGATAATCCACACAAAGTCATAAGATCCCATCAACCTATATCACAAAAAAACACCGGATCTACCCAGGGGACACATTGGGTCTGATAAAACCCTTCTCTCAAAGGTCCTCCAAATACAACCAAAAATCCTAGAGCTCGGTATGGTCCATCCGATATACCGTAGTAGATATTGGAGTGGTCCTGGGGTGAAAGTCAATGAAATACTCCACCTCCCTCCTCAGAGGTAGTACCAAAACATCCTCATAGAATATATCTATAAAATCCTCCACAATTGAAGGAATCCAGAATCTTGAAGAGCCTTCTAGTACCAGGGATACACTCTCCAACTAATAGGTAATGGGTTGTAGCCTCCTCCTCATCCCACTTACCCTTTCATTATATGTCTCTCATCTATAAAGAATAGTCTCATATCATCAATGCAAAGGCATATGACTCATCTATGGTGATAGTTAATCTAGGATTGAATTGTGAAAAATCAGTCTATAACCAATATGATTTCCTAATGTCTCATTGGGAGGAAATAAAGTTTCCATGAGAAACTCTCTCTAGTAAGTGATAATTCGTACTACCAGAAGATAAAAGTGATCGAAGCAGCATTCCTTGTAGGAACCTCAAGGTAAAGCTACTAGGCTGAAGTCTCAACTAAGAGCTCCCCCTCTTTCACTAAGAGTAAAGAGATGAATGAATGACTCAAACCTATGTATATAGTACTAAAGGAATATAATAATAAACATAGACCATACATCTAATCATATTTTGAGATTCTAGGTCATATGCCTCCATATCTTGTAGCTACCCATGGTCCTGATCGCCAACTCCCTAAGCCTGACATGGTTCGCCTGGTGGTGGTGGTGGAAGGATATAAAAATTTTATCAACCACCCACTGATCATCCTCTGGGAGCCCCACCTTCTCTTATTCCATCTCTTCCTTCATAGGGGCCACCCTGTCCTCACTTAGTAGATCCATGATCATAGCACTATCTCTACCATGGAAGTTCATCTACTGTCTTTTTTCCTCCTCATCACATTGGGTTGGGAAATCATGTCCCATTTGAACTCACCCATCACATGTATAAAATCTCCCCTATTTGGACTTCTCTGGTCCCATGTGTGACCCTTCTACCACATTCCCACTTGTTTGATTCTGGTCATGATAAGATCTCATGCACCAAGAGCTTATCGATTGGCACCTACTAGCCACTACAGACGACTCGACCCCATAACTCCCACTCCCATCTCCAGTTATATGGATTCCCTCTAATAGGAATATCTTTATCACTAGTGCCCACTCCAAAACTCTATCTTATGTAAGAATGTATAGGGGTACCACACTGGTATATATGTCACCATAGAGACCCTGCTCAAACTTCCATTCTCATAAGAATTCATATCTAATCATGTCAAGGGAGTACTAGATGAGGCCTATAAAACTCATAGCATACTCAAGAATTGTCATCCCACCCTATTGCAGATCCATAAGATTTTGAATCTGAACTGAGTGGAAGAGTGAGGGGTAGTAATCCTCCAAAAACAGCTTCAAAAAGTCATTCTATGAGAGTGTTGACTCATTATACAGTTGTATGACTAGACTCTATGAGTTCCCAACTGCTCCGTGGAAAAGTCTTCCTACCAGTTAAACCACCTAATTAGTTGGTGTCTATATTAGCCTAAAAAATTGGATAACCAACTCTATCCAATCCTCCACTACCTAGGGATCCGTCTCCCTATGGATCCTCAATGGCCTCTAGTTCTAGAACTCATAGAGTTGGATCATCCTATACATATCCTCATTCTACTCTACTGGTACTATCTACTACTCGACAAGTTGGGGTGATTCAACCTATCCACCATGAGGAAGACTCTCGTGTGATGGCCCCTGAACCAAGGCATCATCACTCATCATATCATCATCAGGATCCAAAATCGGTAACCTAGATGGATTTCTTCATGGAGGAATCCTAAAAATTTAATCAAGATGTACCATAGTCAGATGAGAATATATATATGAGGATATGACTCAAGAAGGACATTCAAAATATTTAATCCTAGATGATTCATGTACCATTGATCCCTACAACCAATGTCTTGGTATACTGAGTCGACAAGCATGTATTTAGAGTCATGGTGAATAGATATGTTTTCCACCACACTAACATTGGGTTATCTAACTAGATATCTATACTTGATACACTTTGATAGTGTTTCCCAAAATCCCAACCAAATCCTTATAAGGGGATAAATCCAAACACTGTCCCAAGGAATGAACTGCTCTGATACCAATCTATTATGACCTAACCCAACGGTGCTTAAGACGCAACTACCCCAAGGACACCTTCATAGGCTAGGGTTTGGTGATAAGTTTAGAAATTCATAACTAATATGGGATGACTTTTCCTAACTACTTGTACGCACAAAAAACTATATCCATGAAAAAATATAGAGAAATAATAATAAAAGATGAAACATCTTGAGAATAAACCATGTATATAAAAACATCTAAAAAATACAAGAGTATAAAAATACAATCTGAAAAGGAAAAGGGAGAAAATACATGTCCAACCATAAATATGAACCAACCTAAAAAAATTGGAAAAAGTAAATGTTGAGATATCCCAACTCTATATCTCTAAGCCTCGACCACCATACACGGTCAAATGCACTAGGGTATCCCTATGCTTCTGTGTAATCACTGCTGACCATTCTTTTATCTGCATAAGATATGGAATGTATGAGAAAATTTCATGCAAGGGTGAGTATATACATACTTAGTAAGACACTCTAAAATCTAAAGGTGGAGCAGTAAAAGACGCAATATAAGTAGATAGATATACCCATAACAATAAAGAAGTGAAATCCAACAATAAGGGTAAAAATATATGTGTTCTCATAAAAGAAACCCAGACGAGAGAGAAAGGTGATCTTCATATCATAGCTCAACCCAGAAAGAGAGACTTCCATCAGTTACCAAAGGTCCATCAATGGTTCCCAACATCTCTCACATCTTTCTGAAGAAACATCCATGTAAAGTCATACCTCACCACTATACCGCACATTAAAGGGGACATAATCTTAAGGTAGAGGACCCATTATCTAATATAATAGGAGGGTTCCATTTAGTATATAGATAGAGGAAACATTCCATGTAACAATAGGAGAGTTCCACTTTGTAAGTAGACAGAGTACCCATTATCTATTTCACCAGGGGGTTCCACTATATGGGCAGAGGACCCATGACCTTTCCCAATAGAAGGGTTCCACTCTGTGGGTAGATAGAAGACATGTTCCCTATCCAGATAGGAGGGTTCTTTTATGTAGATAGATAGAGGATTCATACCCTGTCCTAGTAGGAGTTTTTTACTCTATAGGTAGATAGGTGACCCAAGACCTAGTCTATTAGGGGGGTTCCACTCTATGGGTAGAGGACCCATGCCCTATACTAATAAGAGGGTGCAACTATGTGGATAGATAGAGGACCCATGATCTAACCCTATATGATGGTTAGACTCTAATGATGGATAGAGGACCCACTCCCTATACCATCAGGAGAGTTCAACTCTAATGATGGATAGAGGACACATTCCTTGTCCCATTAGGACAATTCCACTCTAAATATGAATATATATAGAACCCATGCCATAATATAGTAGGAGGGTTCCACTCTATGGGTAGAGGTCCCATGCCCTTTCTCAATAGGAGGTTTCTAATCTGTGGTAAGATAGAGGATACATTCCTATCCTGGAAATATGATTTCACTCTATGGATCAATAGATAACCCATGCCCTATCCTGGTAGAATGGTTCCACTCTGATGATCTCATTTGATCACTGCCTCCATTGAGCACTGCAAAAAGAATCCTCATACTCAGAAAAACTCGCATCACATCCCAAAATCCACTACGAAGGACACCGTCGTGTTTTTCATGGTAAAACACTCAGAATAGGCTACTCATGGGCCAAAATATGAGTCCAAATTAATGGAACAAGAGGTAAAACTTTCCACAAAATTAGGTACATTGTTTGTAGGGAACCCACATTGTGTGTGGTCCCACTATGTTGTCTACCCATGTCCTTTACAGCACATAGCTCACTACCCATGTATCCCTAAATATAATATAAGGGGACTCAATGTAATATCTATACCACTTAGGGATAATACGTTATCTCCAAGATGTGATCATGTCCTTCAGGTCATGTATGTGTACACTAGCCATTTTCCTACTCGTACCTCTATCCTTCAGGTCATGTCCATGTACACTGGTTGTGTGTCCGTTCAGGCCCATTTCAATGTATTCCTATAATACATGATAAGTCACCAATACTAGGTCACACTGTGTGTGGGGGTCCAAAATATTGTGTGATATTAAAATCTATCAGAAACCTTATCTACCATAGATAGTGGTCTACATGTCATGTGTACTTCAGACTCCATGGTATGCAGTTGGGTTTTCCACAAAAACATAGATTTTTTGTGTAGGTCCTAGATCTAATCTTGATACTATTATTTTCAATAGTTTACCACTTGAAATCAGTGTAATACTTCTCTGGCCATCGATTCTAGACCTCCAGTAGCTAGAAAATGAATCTTGATCCTCCCACACAAAGCTTGTGTGCCATCATCGCTTCTCTCATGCCACTATCGATCAATCATGAATCCTAGATCCATGGGAAACACAAACTATATCCTAAAAATCATCCAAATATATCCTCTGATCTCTGATCTATATGTCACATGTCAGTCTTACAGGAATTTAGGGGTCAGATAATGCTTGATACCATCCAGTAATGTTGAATTGTGTCCATGTAGGTTAACTATGAATATTACAATGAACGAAGGGGAAAAGCACATAAATAAGGGTGAAGCAATAATTTTCCAAGTGTTCTTGGGAAAAAATATATTGGAGATATCCAAGGGTTATAAACATGAAACAATGAGGATTAATTGAATAATAAATATAAAAATAGATAAATAGGTGCATGAAAAGGTTAATGTTAAACACAGATCAAAGATAAGAAATAGATCATGCTCAATCTTTTAATCATAAGGGAATAAATTAAAAAATGATGATTTATACCTTAATTCAGATTGATCGTTGGTGAATAATGTATCTTCTAATGAAGAGGGAAGATTCATTGTATTCTCTATGCCACAATTCTCCTTGATCTGGTTATTTATTGCCACCTGATCTCGATCCACCACAGAAAAATGATAGCACCACCTTTCAACGGTCCCAAGGTTATGTGGCTAACCTTGGAGATTCTCCATAATGGTGTACTTATAAAGGTAATTAGGTTTAGGTTTTTTAATTAATTAATTTAATTATTTATTTAATTAGTCCACTGAACATACCCACCAATGACCATTTATTCAAATGTCCCACGCCGACCAATTTTAGGTCGTGTATAGGGTAAACCCCATGCTTTAGATTCAACCATGTCCTTATATTTTTTATATGACAATACTTTTAAGTGTTATGAAGATTTTACTAAAAATTGAGTTCAAATAATATAAAATATATTTAATATTCTCAAAAAAATAATTTTGGGCACACTGGGCCTCAAAATCGCGTATCATCTTAGCTCATGTCTCTAAAAATATTTCTTTTTATATTTTAAATTATTTCCAGGAAAAAACTAGGTTTTAATAAATTTGATTGATGTTGATGATGTTGATCATTGTAACCTTATGATCTTTCTAAAGACCTTCAATTCTATTTTTTAGGTATTTAACCCTTTATTTATGTATTTCAAGTATATATAAAAATTGGGTTAAGTTTTGCGAGGTTCAGAGGGGGTTTTTCATTCTTTGAAGCCTTTTTTGGAGGTGCATAATTTGAACATAGTTAGTTCAAATCATGCACCCAATCCAAGAAACCATGCATCTTGTAGGAGGGACAGTTGTTTCACATAGTTGTACATGGTTAGGAAAAGTTATGAAAATTATTAGGGTAAACCATGCAATGTATAATAGAGGTTAAAATTATGGTTGCCTCATGGTTTTTTAAACCATGTGATCCAACCACGTGAGGGGATGGGTTGAGACAATAGAATCTAAAGGTTGGAACACACTTTTTCAAGTCATGCGGTGTACAACTAGAATCCCATAATTAATGTATTTAATCCAAATTAAATTATTAAGTAGGCTCTTTTTCCTAATCACATGGATTTCCAAACTCATTTTTCTCTCAAGGATTGAGAGGTGATCCCTTTCAATCTAGGAAAAAGTTTTAGGAGATTCAAAGCCCCTTGAATATTCATATTCATCAGTAAGTCTTAATTCTTGGTCATTATTCCTAGATATCTTCTTATTATCTTTATAAAAACCTTAAATATAATATATTGTGGATATATCCATGTTTATTTGAGGATAATTTTGATGTTTTATGGTTTTATCTATTTAATTCAAGGAGTTCAAAGCCTATATCTTGAGGATCTTAGTTTCATTATTCGTTTTCACCAACTATTTTTATTCGGTCATTATACCATGAATCAAGGACCAAGGTTTAGACTAAATTCATTAGAGACCCTAATTTGAGTGTCCTTCATGATAATTAACATTCTCTTAATAATGATCTTATGGTTGTAGTTATATCATTGTGTTTACATTTTGTGAAATTTATTCAAAATTATAAAAGTGAATTGAATCCATATAAAATTTGAGACACTTATCAAATCCCATTGGATATATTGGAGATTATAATAATGGGAATGATGGAAACTCATAAGGTGTTTCAGTTTCCTTGAATGATAATTATAGAATGATAAATGGGAATTATAGGGTTAAAGAAATTAAATCAATTGTGAATTTGATTAGAATTTTAACTTGTATAAAGATTTTCTAGCTTAACCTTGAATGGTTAATGAGTTATGATATGATTCAAAATAATTGGGTTAAAAGGTTAAAGGTTTGAAATAATGTTAAAGAAAAATATTGATAAAATGAAAGTGTGTATTGTGTTTAGAATGGTTGATAAAAAGGGTCATTAATGTTGAAACTTGATATGTATATGTGGACAATGAGATGTGTGTGTTGGACTAATGCTTCTCATCTGTGGGTGGCCAGACTGATGCTCTAGGACCCCGATGCATGAATGAGAACTGATGATGGACTAATGCTCTAAGAACCTAAGATTTTGGGGCTAGACTAACACTCTAATTTCATATGATATTGTTTCTAGACTGATTCTCCAAGTACCAAAGATAATGATGCTAGAATGAATCTCCAAGTATTCCTAACATAGTATATATACTGATGCTCCAAGGTACTGAAATGAAATTGGGATTGAATGAAAAAGAAACCTCATATGAATTAATGCTTTGAACATATGAGAAATGGTTCAGAATCTGGAATGATCTGAAGTATGTATGACAGGATCAAGTGTCTTCATGAACTTGATGTCCAATGTGGTTAATTAAATATTATTAAAATGTAATCCCTATTAACTTTTATTGAAATTTTTATTATCCTTTATACAATTGCATACACTATTAAAGACTGGATATTTATTTAGAAACCTTTGGTGGTGGCCTACTGATTTGTACTCACACCCTACTTAGTTCGCTGATTAGTAACTAAATAGACTTCATGTTTGCATGTAAGTATAAGGGTAAAGGCCCTATGTTAGATGGATGATTTGGGATTTGGGGTGGAGAATGGATGAAAGAACTAGACATGATGTTGGAACCCAGTTGGGAGTTTTCATTTTTATTTATTTTTGGGTTTCAATTGAACACTTGAAACATATATATAATGACATATCTACTGCTTTGTTTTATGGTAATTTCCCATATTTTGGGATTCTTCAGGAGATAACTGATCTTTATTGTTTATAGTTTATTGTTTTTTTGGATATTTTTATATTTATTTCCATTATTTTCTTGCTTTTATAAAGAGGGTATAGTCTACCCACATAACATATTATACCCTTTCTCCTAGTAGATATCCTCTAGTGTATAGGGAGGTTTTCATGGGGTCATGTGGTGAACCATCTTGGGGCACCAGTATGTGGCACCCGAGTCGGGATGTTACAATACGGGTAGCAGGAAAACCCATGTGAGTGTTTGGGTTTTTTTCAGTGGCTATTTCTCAGACTAATCATGGTTTATCTAACCATGAATCCATCCCCAAGTAACTATGTGATTTTTTATGAGTGGAAATGGAAACCATGTGGTTATTGCATGATTTTTCAAATCATGCATCCAAACTATGTTCTCTATATGAGATTCCTTGAATTTTAAATTTACCCTAATATCCTTTTAATTTTTAAGATTAATCCACTAATAATATATCTTAGGATCCACCTAACCTATCTTGGATGCTCTTTAGGGTTCTCTCCTTGGATCTTTTGGAAGTTTTCATTCGTTATTGGTGGATCTCTTCAATGTATGTTCCATTTTTTATCTAATTTATTCTTCTCCTTTTAGATCTATCTTTAATCTCATTTATTTTTTTATATTAGAAACCAATTGTGATATGAGTGGTGGATCTATAGGTTTCTATGAGTAATTTGTGATTTTTATTATGAATATATGCTTTTGAGGACCATATCTCATTGTTTCTAATCTTTATTCATAAAGGAAACTAGATTTCCTCTAATTGAGAGGTAGTTGTCTATATATAATGGTGATAACCCTTTTATTACTTATTTTTCTTATAAATCTCATTGGTTTTGTTTGATAAATTGATTAATATGATGAAATTCATCTTTGGTGTTTTGGAAAATGGGTTTTTCTTTAAAAATAGTTTATGCACTTTATGTGTACGATGAAATTCCTCAAAGATTATTTTGACTCAAAATTGATTTTCAAGCATATGATTGGTGATGATTTACTATTAAAATTATTTATAAAATTTTTATCATAGTTTACTCAAATGTTTTGAAAAATATAGAACATTGGGAACCTTAAGTGTGTCGGGTATAGATATATATAAACCTTAGTGAGTGTGGAACCACTAGTGGTTATTCTTATGATATCAATAGACTATGGTAGGAATTGATATTGGTTGTATTCATAGTATATATGTCTTAGTGTTCCTTTTCTTTTATGATTATTTAAATCCATTAGCTATATCCCACTTGTGATTGGTTATATATATGATTCTATTATTCCATGTGTGATTACTTGTGTGTTTATCGTATGGTATTTTTATGGATAATTTTGTTTATTATGTTATGTTATTTTTTTCATACCTATAATATTCCTTGTTTATGTGAATATGAAATGCCATAAAAAACAAAATTTTGTTTCATTAAATTGGTTTTTATTTGAAATTTATTTGTAACTTGCTTTTTAAGCTAGAACCAATATAATCATAGAGATTTATTCCATATAAATTCTTGGTGGTGTTAAACTGAGATTTGTTCCTCACACCCTGTATTTTCCTTTGGTTTTATTGATATCTATTTTTAAATAAATGGGAAAAGGGAAGGTTTTCATGTAGTACACTGGATTCTCTTGGTCATTATTTCCTTCTTAGTGAGATGGGTTGTGTGGTGATGGTTGGTCACATGGAGATAAGTTGTTTTCCTTGTTTTGTTATGATTTCATGTAAAGCCTTTTAGAATCGTGTTTTATGTCTCATGGATGTGTAATTTTCTTCTAGTTTTTACTCTCTTTGTTTATCTTATTTCAGTTATTCATGATACAAGTTTCAGTTCTTGTTTTGTTCTCTAGGATGTGAGGGGTCATCATGGGTGATGTGTTATTTTGACTCAGTTTGGTTAATTAAAAAATTCTATCTGATCTAAAACCCAGTTAAAAGTTTGATAAAACTACTTGGGTTTGGTTTAGGTTATATGGTATAGATGAGTAAGGATCACGGGTATTTTGGTGATAAGTGCAGGAGGGTTCCTATCCAACTCACTTCTTTTTCTAGACTTTAGTTACCATGGGTGGTCAAGGATTTTCATCAATCTTTTGTTTAGTTTTTGAGGTTATTTAAATGAACATGATTTGGATTTTATTTGGATTAACAATTTAATTTCTATTTTTTAGCTCTTTTATTTAATCTGTGGTTCCTTTAAATTCTTTTTGTTTA
Source organism: Viscum album (assembly GCA_963277665.1). NCBI lineage: Eukaryota > Viridiplantae > Streptophyta > Magnoliopsida > Santalales > Viscaceae > Viscum > Viscum album. The sequence continues at coordinate 1,855,580,392 of OY728119.1, read as the reverse complement.
AATACTTTAATTTAGATAATTGAACTTGTCATTTTATTTTGAGATTTTCTTTTAATATAATTGGATGTGTTTTTTTGTATTTATTATATTATTCCTCCTAGAATAGACCTTCTAAATCCTAGAGAGGAAGCTACAAGATAGGCTTCATAGGTGAAGCCTCTAGTAGACCCTCTATTGGTGGAAGTAGTTATTTGTATAATCCAAACTCTAGGACATGTGGGTGTTAAAAACTGGGGATCACCAGTGGATCAAGGATCAAAATTTACCAAGAATAATCAACCTATAATCTGTGGTGACAAGGGACCCCAGCAATTCAAAGAGTGGATCAATTAGATTTAGATCATATTCCACTTTTTAAAAACTCCAAGGGACTTTATGGTGGTATTTTTCACTTATATTCTTGAGGGATCGGGAAGAAAATGGTAGGAATCCATCATGAAAGATAAGTTATATAAGGATCTTACCTAGACATATTTTAAGAAAATATTAAACCAAAAAATTTACCCTAAAATGTTTTGAGAGGAAAAAAATCAAGAATCTATAACCTTAGAGAGAGGGGAGCATCCAGTTATAGAGTATACCAATCGTTTCACTGAGTTAGTTCACTTATCACATAGGCTTGTTTCTAACAACTACGTTAAATCTCAGAGGGTCGATATTGGTTTGAGAGATGGTATTTAGTTGATATTGATTCTCTTATTCCTACATACCTTTGTTAAGGTGGTTGATAAATTAGTTATGGGTGAGGCAGACATATCTAGTAATTCCTATCAATGTCGGGGTTCTATTTATACTAACTCTAACTATACAAAATCACCTAAGACTTATCATCATTATTAACAATCCAACCACTATCAAGAGCTTTATAAGAGAATGGCCCAAGGTAGTATTACTGGATCCACTTATACAAAAGGCTTAAAAGTTCATTATAATGCATCAATGGATGGTGGTTCTCATTCTCATGAATATGGAGATACTCACATAGTGAAGAAAACTCAGGTAGTAATCAATATTGGACATCTTTATATAATGAATTTTTCACTAGAGGAATCAGAAGTAGGGTCGACTACTTTGAGAGGTATGGTGCTCATTTCATCCTCTATGGTTATGGAATTGATTGATATAGGTGAATCTCAATATTTTATATCATATAGGTTGATTAATGTGTTGGTATTATTCTTGGAACTCATATCATTCATGTTTGATCTTTCAAATCCCTTGGGAAAGTGGTCAGAATAATGTATTAAATTTTCCACATGTCAGGTGATGATTTTCGATCTTGAGGTTATTTGGGACTTACTACTTCTTGATCATTATATTGTTGAACTTATCTTTGGAATGGATTATATAACTAGTGTTATGTCCTATATATACTTTTATCTCCATTGAGTTCTGTTTCATTATCCTGATGGAGTCACTCATGTCTTTTAGGGTGAGTTAGATTCAAGGTCAGGGAGTGTAGGGCGTGTTGTTCCTTATACTGAAGTGATATTATACCAGTTTTCAAAGATTTTATTTGATTATATTGATCAAAATTTGAGTAGTACACTTCTTATAGTGGTGATTTTCTAATATGATGTTTTTATTGATGATTTTTCTGGTTTAACAACCTAGAGAGAGGTAGAGTTCGCTATTGATATGCTTCCTAGTATGATTCCCATTTCTATTCCATCATATCATATGAGACTTACTAAGTTAATTGATATTAGATTTATGATTTTATACCTTTATAAAAAGGTATTTATTCATCCTAGAATGTCACTTTGGTCTTCACTTGTTCTCTTTATAAAGAAGAAATATGGAAGCCCTAGAATATGTGTTGATTACTAAAAGCTTAATGAGGTGACCATTAAGAAAAAATACCAATTTCCTAGGATTTGTGATCTATTTATTTAACTCATAAGAGATTGATAGTTTTCTAAAATTAAATTTCATCCAAGGTACAGTCATTTGAGATTCTTATACTAGGATATACCTAAGGTAGTATTTTAGAGTCGATATGGGAATTTTGAATTCCTAGTTACGCTATTTAGTCTCACTAATGATCTTATTGTATTAATGGCACTGATGAACTAAATCTTTCATTAGTTATTAGACTCTATCATGATTGTTTTTTTGATGAAATTTTTAGGATACCCTAAGTCAGAGAAGGAACATAGGGATCATTTATATATTATCCTTATAATCTTTATGGAACATCATTTGTAAGCAATGGTTTATAAATGTTTATTTTGAATCTAAGAAGTGAATTTTATGGTCCATATTATATTTCAAATTGGAATCCTAGTGGATCCTAAAAATATATAGGTAGTTATTTCATGGGAGTAACCCAAAAATGTGAATGATATTTGTAGCTTCTTGGGATTAGCTAGTTATTACAAGTGGTTTGTTTACGATTTCTCTAATATTTTGTCTCTGATGGTAGTTTTGAACCTTAAGGGATTTATGTTTGAATGGAATGAAAAATTTCATATATATTTCAAGTAAAAAAGTTAAGTTTCACTTTGACTCCAGTTTAGATTCTTATAAAACTAGTTTTAGGATATGATGTATTATGTGATGCCTCATGTATGAGATTGGGGTGAGTCTTGATGCAAATAAAATATGTTGTAGCTTATGGATGTCACAAATTATTCCCTCACAAAAATAAAAATCATACCCATATCCTTAAGTTAGAATATGTGATACAGACTCTCAAAACATGGTGCCATTGTCTCTTTAGAGATGGGTTTTTGGATTATTTAGCTTATAAAAGACTGAAGTCCATTTTTACTCAGAAGGATGTGAACTTATGACAGATATATTGGGATGAATATCCTTAGAATTTATATTTAAATTTTTCATATACACATAGAAAAATAAATTTAGTCATCGATATGTTGAGCAGAAAGTTACTGACTCACACCATGATGGAATTGGTTGAAAAGTGGTTTTTGATAATCATGTTTACCAGTATAAGATTGGGTGGAGGAGGCTCATAGAAAGGTATTCTTATCTTATGTAAAAAATAACTCATACTTTGATGATTTTATTCATCTTGTAAAGTCAACAAGAACTTATTTCACATATTTTAGTAAAATATTTAATAGTGGAGAGACGACTATTTATTGGACTCATTCTCCCATTGTTGATTTGTGATTCCAAGGTATGTTGGTTGTTTCGATATCTCTGAGGTATGAATTTATGAATAGTGTAAATCGATATTGTAGGTTCATACACATTGGGACTACCAATATATATCATTAAATGAGATTTTAGTATTGGTGGATAGTAAGGGGATGGTAGATTGAAGATTTTATATCACGATGACTTACTTATCAAAAGATTACGGAAGAGAACCAAAGACCTTCCAATTTTTTTCAACCTTTACCCATTCTCTTTTGGATGTGGGATGAGGTATCTATGGAATTAATTGTCATTTTTATATAGAATCCTAGTGGGAAAGATATGATTTCGTTAATCATTGATTTACTAATAAAATCATATCATTTCCTTCCTATTAATGAGATGATGTATCTATAAGATCTTAGCTTCCTATATGTCTATGAGATCATGAAACACCATGGTGTTCCTTATGCAATTGTTTTAGATAGATAACCTGGATTAATATCCATGTTTTTAAAGGCTTTTAAGAGTATAATGGTTCCCGATTGAAAGCATGTATGATGTATCTATCTCATATGAAAAGGTGTACTGATCAAGCCATTTAGATTCTTGAGGATATTATTTAGGTTTGTGTGATTGATTTTGGTGGTTCATGGAAAAATCATTTTCCTTTGGTTGAATTTTCCTAAGATAATAATTATCAGCATTTTATTAAAAGGGATCCTTTTGAAGAGTTTTATGGGTTTCCATGAAGATCTTCCTTATGTTGGGTGAAGTTAGGAGATCGATCATTGGTTGGATGGATTCTTCTTCAAGAAAAACAAAATAGGTGTAGTTGATTTAAAAGAGATTAGGGACGGCTCAGAATCATTATGAATTCTATATGGATTATTTATATAACCCATTAGAGTTTTTGGTTGTGTATTGGGTTTTTCTTAAAGTTTCACCTTGCCTAGGACCTCATCACTTAGGTAAATAGGGTAAGGTGGCATCGAGGTTTATTGTTCCTTTTTAGATTTTGTAATATCTTTTAAAAGTGTCTTATCAATTGGAATTTCTATATTTCTTCGCATCTATCCACAATTTGTTTCATGATTACCAACTAAGGAGGTATCAACTAAACCATTACCATATGATTTAATTGGAAGATTTTAATCTTGATATTTATACCACTATGATTGAGATGCTTATTCAGATTATGGATCTCTAGGAGAAGGGGTTTTATGGTAAAATTATTCCCTTAGTCTATGTATTGTGGTTGTAAAGATGATATAGCTATGAGACATGGGAGTGGGAATAATTTATGCGGAAAAAATGGCCTTTAATTTTTAAAAATCCTTAATATTAAGCACTTTATGGAGGTAAAAAAATCATGGTGGGGAGAATTTTGATTCCCTTAGGGTCACAGTTATGTTTAATTTTTATATTGGTACATCTATTTAGATTTTTTAAAGGATTTATATAGTAGATAATTTAAATTTTGGGAAATTGGAAAGAAAATGCTAGGTGCACAGTCTGTACATGAATAGTAGTAACCATGAGAAAACCATGTGAAATAGCTCTATTGGTTCTAGTAGCACTTCTAATCATTTGAGTATATTTTTTCTCACAATGTGAGTAATCAGAAAAATTGTGCTGGTGTTTAGGATTTTTCTAGTGTCTATCACATGGATTGAGAAGGGTTTTTTTAACTATGTGGAAATCCTTAGGTAAACCTGTGGTTTGGTTTTAAAAGGGGTAGTGGATCCCACATGCTTTGTAAATGGTTTTCTTAACCATTTGGACTAACCATTCACCCCTATTGAATTATTTAAATTATAAAATTACCCTGACTCCCTTAATCATTTTTAATTATAATCATCTATTAATCTATTTTAGTCATGACCTAACGTCTCTTGTATTCTCTTGATGGTTATCTCCTTGGATATTTGATGATTTTACCTTCATTATTAGTGGATATATTTAATGTATGTTATATTTTTAATCTGATATTGTAACGACTCGAATCTGGATCCACTCAACTGGTGCCCCGTACCCAGTTCGCCACATGACCTCAAGTGTGTTTCCCCAAATACCAGAGGCTGCCAACTAGCAGTGAGGGCCTTGGTAAGTTATTGGGGAAACTATGCCCTCATTTGGTAAGGTATACAAGGTACAGGAAATAACAGTCAATAGCAGAAGCAATAAACAGCATACAACAACTGAAACTAAACAGTGGAAGAAATGTATAATATAATAATGATGAAAATTATGCAACAGTTACAAGTATCTAAGGAAAGCAGCAAGCACAACAACATGCTGAAATACAACTGAGAACAAAGTACTAAAAGTAAACAGCAACTCCAGTAGCATCGCAAGCCTAGGCTCGGTCTTATGCTCTCCACCTCCAACCAGAAATCATGTACCTAAAGTAAAAGGGCCACAATCCCTATCCACACCTGCAACCACATAACCTATTTGGGCCGAAAAGTAGGACCCAAACAAGGTGTGAGACTAATCCCAGTAGGCAATCACCACAAAATCTGTGCCCTACTATCAGTGATTAATATAGCAAATGTAAAGGAAATAAATGAATCATAGAACACGAATACTCTAAAGTAAACAATCCTACAATTCTCTATTCACATTTATTTATTTATTTAACTCTATCAATTAATTAACAAACAAGGAATCTAGCAAACAGCTCTACATTCCAAGGCATAGCAAGTAACACAACAGGTATCTCAGTAGACTACCTAAGAGAAAGAAATACAAAACCCAAGATTGTTCTTTGGCTTGGTGGACTCATCACAACCAACCAACAATAATCATAGTGACTCTCTGGGTGGCTCACACCGGCAGACCCCTCTAGTCAAGTAAACATACAAAGGCACATACACTCTGGGAAGCTCTCACCATCAATTCCCCTGTGGTCTTGCAACGATAGCTATAGACTCTCTGAGGAAGCACTTACATCTAATTCCCCATATAGTATTGATACATAACTAAGGACACTAAAAAGAAGCACAAAGTCCCATTTCCACAGGTCCTGCGAATGATACTAATTTATAACAGACTCTCTAGGGAAGCCCTAATCGCCAATTCCCTCTTTAGTTTACCACACCAGGTTCCCACAGCCCTGAGTAGTGTAGTCATGTGTAATAGACTTTTATCATCCCAAAGTAATCTCAAAAAACTACTTGGATAATAGCTACAATGAATCAAAATCATATAAACAGCAGGCAATACATGCAATCAATTATATCAAGGCAGGAAACAATGCAATAAGGTATGCCTCACAGACAACCTAAGCCAAATAGCGATAAACAGCCAAAACAGGGGGAAACTCCCAAGGGGTGATTCTCAAACATGCTAACAAAAATTATCAATCATATAATAACATCAAGAATACACGCAATCTAAGGCAGATAACAATACAGGATCAAAACCCTAACCTGAGATACCTGATACATGGGTATCCGGCACTTTTGCACCAAAAACTCAGACATTCAACGTAGGGCAATAAACCACCTACCTCAATCCTTGGATATAGATATAATTTAACCACGATGCTTGATTCTCCTTATAATAGCATAGATCTACAAAAACTCACAAAATTCTCAACCCCCGATAACTTGAGGAATAAGACGAATTGGGAAACAAAGCTCTAGGTGAAGATAGAGCTTACCGCTGCGGTTCCAACGCAATCGATGACATTCGATTCAGACAGTAGGTGTTGGATCAGTGGCTCGTAGAAGATCTGTGGTCATACCCTCACTCTCGGTCGAAGAAGCTGTAGAAGAATATGTATTCAGGGTTAAGTCACGACCCCAGACCTTTTAATGAAAAAAAATAAAGTACGCAGTGTGTATTTCTTAAGTACACGGTGTGTACTCAGCTTTTTCGTACTTCGCTTTAAGAAGCCTCCACATCACTCCTACACACCGTGTGTGTGGTCCATACACGGCCAGCACAGGGTCTCGAGTGATAAAGGAGTACACGGTGTGTACTCACAAAGTACACGACGTGTACTTCAAAAATTTCCATAAACTCGTCTTTTTCCCAAAAACGACCAGAAAAGGAAAACATACATGAAAAGAAGGTCCGGGTTCTTACAAACTTCCCCCCTTAAATAAATTCATCCCCGAATTTCCCTAATAAGGTAGTGATGAAGAATCCTCGAACAACTCTGGCCACTGTGATCGCATATCGGCCTCCCTCTCCCAAGTCTCATCCTGCACATGGTCGTGCTTCCATAGAACCCGTACCAGAGGTAGAGACTGGCCACGGAGTACCTTTTCACCACGATCAACAATCCTGATAGGATGCTCCTCGAACGATGCATCCTACTCCTGCTCAACCTCCTTGGGTTGAAAAGCATGAGACGGGTCTGAGAAATAGCGTCGAAGCTGAGAAACATGGAAGACGTCGTGCATAGCCTGGTATCTCTGAGGTAACTGCAACCTATAAGCAACCAGCCCGACTCTCTACAGAACCTCAAATAGTCCAATGTGTCTTGGTGAAAGATTACCCTATCTCATGATCCTCTTGTGTCCCAAACTTGGGGTAACACATAAGAAAACTTGATTCCTGACCTCGAACTCCAACGGTGGTCTCCGCTGATCAGCATAAGATTTCTGACAAGACTATGCAGTATCCATCTTCTTCTGAATCAACTCCACCTGCTCTGTGGTCTCCTAAATGAGATGAGGTCCTAGAATAGCTGCCTCTCCAGCCTCCAGCCAGCACAAGGGTGATCGGCACGGCCTACCATACAAAGCCTCGTAAGGTGCCATCATAATAGTCGCCTAAAAACTATTGTTATAGGCAAACTCCACAAGAGGAATTTTATTCTCCCAAGAACTGCCTAAGTCTACAATGCAAGCTCGGAGCATATCCTCAAGCACCTGGATCGTGCGCTCTGACTGGACATCTGTCTGGGGATGGTAAGTTGTACTCAGAAGCACCTGTGTACCCAAGGCCCTCTGTAGCCCTTGCCAAAAATGCAATGTAAAGCGGGCTTCCATATCTGAAATTATAGTACTCAGAACCCCATGCAAGCGCAAAGTCTCACAGATGTACAACCGTCTAAGCTCATCAACACTGAAGGTCTCCTTTATCGGCAAGAAGTGAGAAACATTTGTGAGCCTTTCAACGACAACCCATACAGCATCGTTCCCTCTCGAAAATCTCGGTAACCCTATGACGAAGTCCATCTCAACATCATTACAATTCCACTCGGGAATGGGTAACTTCTGCAAAATCCCTACTGGCCGCTGGTGTTCCGCCTTCACCTGCTGACAGGTGGAACACCTCATGACAAAACCAGCCGCATCTCTCTTCATACCTGGACACCAGTACTAGCGGTGTAGATCACGATACATCTTGGTGACGCCAGGATGAACTACCCAAACTGAGGAATGAAAGTCTCGCATTAGCTCCTCACGTATATCTCTTGGCACCCATACGCATACCTGGAAACACAAGATCTCATCCTCACCAACGGTCCATCCGGGAAGAGGGTCCTCTCCTGACATGATTTCCCGTAGGATTAGGCCTTCAGAATCTTCTAGCTGCCTCATTCGAACTTGGTCAAGAAGTGTAGAGGTAACAGCTACTGAAGATAGGAAAATATTCCCCTGTCTGTCATGAACCTCCAAATGCATCTTAGAGAACAGATCCATAAGCTTCCACTCATTGTTGGCCTCCTAAACTGCCAGTATCTGAGTCCTCCTGCTCAGTGCATCAGCCACTGCATTGCCTTTCCCAGGCGTATAGGAAAGCTCAAAATCAAAGGACTGGAGATACTCTACCCACCTCCGCTGTCTCAGATTAAATTCACGCTGCGTGAAGATGTACTTGAGGCTCTTGAGGTCAGTATACACCAAAAAATACTCTCCCAGAAGATAATGCCTCCAACAACGCAAAGCATGAACAACTGAAGCCAACTCCTGGTCATGCGTAGGATAATTACTCTCATGTGGCTTCAACTGCCGAGATCTATATGAAACAACATAATCCTCCTTCATAAGCACTGCTCCAAGCCCGATGCCAGATGAATCACAGAAAACTGTGTAACTCTTTCCCGGCTCTGGAAAAACTAGAATCGGTGCTGAAGTTAATCTCCCGTTTAGCTCATAAAAGGATGAATCATAGGCTTCTAACCAAAAAAGCTTCACCCCATTCTTAGTCAATATTGCCAATAGTGCTGCTAAGCGTGAGAAGTCCTATATAAACCGTCTTTAGTAACCATCCAGCCCCAAGAAACTACGTACCTCGAAGACATTCTTCATCTTCTCCCAGGTAACTACTGCTCTCACCTTCTCTGGGTCTATTGATACTCTTGTCTCTGAGATGACATGACCCAAGAAGTGAATCTCATCCATCCAAAAGTGGAACTTTGATAGCTTAGCATATAATTGATGCTCCCTCAGTGTACTCAAAATGATCTCAAGATGGGTAGCATGGTCGTGTCGAGTGTTAGAGTACACCAAAATGTCATCCACGAAAACCACCATGAAGAAATCCAAGTAAGAATGGAAAACTATGTTAATCAGCACCATGAAGACTGTTGGCTCATTAGTGAGACCGAACGGCATGACTGTATACTTGTATAGACCGTACCTGCTCCTAAAGGCTGTAAGAGGTATATATGATGGTCTAATGTGTAACTGATGATAACCGGACCTCAAGTAGATCTTTGAGAACACCTGGGCTCCTAAAATCTGATCAAAGAGGTCATTGATCCTCGGAAAGGTATATCAGTTCTTGACCGTCAACTGGTTCAGCTTCTGATAATCCACACAAAGGCGAAGGGTGTCGTCTGACTTCTTCACAAACAGGATAGGTGAACCCCAAGGAGAAGTATTGGGTCGGATGAAACCCTTTTCCTGCAACTCCTCCAACTTCTTCTTGAGCTCCTGCAACTCTGGAGTAGCCATCCTATAAGGAGGAATGGACACCAGTGTCGCTCCGAGCACGATCTCAATCGAGAAGTCTACCTCACGCTTCGGAGGAAAACCTGAAAATTCCTCTGGAAAGACATCTCTGAAACGATCCACCACTGGAGGAAAGTCTAACTGTGAAGTCCCCTGTTCATCCAGATATAGACTAGCAATCTGGGCTGTAAATCTTCCTAGCTCATGATGCTCGGGTCCAGCTCTACCCGCCTGGACATCCCACTCGCCTCTATGAAGAAAAGACATGTTGGATGGTGATACGAAACTCACCCTGCGGTGATAGCAATCGACGACTACCTGGAAGGGAACCAACTAGTCCATCCTGAGAATGACATCATATCCTGTAATCTCTAGGACATAGAGGTCCCATAAGAAGTGACACCCTGAAACCTCAAGAAGAAACTCTTTGCACTGACGTATTCTGTATTTCCTCATTCCCAAGGGCGTGTCAAGAGTCAACATGTCATCAGACGAAAAGATACAGAGCCTGAGGCTCTCCACGACAGCAACAGAGATAAAGATATGTGAAGCACCAATATCGAAAAGATCTGAAGATAAAACTGAGGCTACTAAGATCATACCTCAAACATTAGAGGGTCCGGGATCCTGCTCCTGATGAATATGCTCTACAGCAAAAGTTTGGCCTGTACCACGACCTTACGTAGTAGCCTAAGATCCCTGTAATACTCCTCCCTAAGCCTGACCACTACGTCCACGGCCTCTACCCTGACCTGAATGACCTGATGAACTCCAGCCCCAGTCTACTGCGGAACTGGTAATCCTGCTCCTGCATGCGGAGTCGAAACTGATCCTCCTTCACTAGCCGTTGGAAGGGGAACCTTTCAGAAACGCTGCAGATGACCCATCTTGCCGTAAGATCGGCACTCCACTGGGTCTCTCGGGCACTGGGGATTCTTATTCCCACTCCTCCCACACTGATAACACCCCACTTGGGTGCCATAAGGAAGATCTAATCTACCAAAAGGAACACCTCGCTTCCTCAAATCACCTCGTGTAGACTCTCGGTGGCACTTCCTGTTGTATGCCTGAAAAGAATCAGCTCTGGATGTTGAACCGCACTAGTCCACAGATCTAGTCTCCCTCAGGTTCCATTCTATGATGAGTTTCTAGTTGACTATCAGAGTGATAGAAGTAAACTGAAATACATTCACCTGCGATCTGATGTTCGGTCTGAGGCCTTCCTCAAACTTCCTTGCTAAAAACATATTGTCATTCCCCATAACGGGAGTGAAATGTTGTAACTCAGTGAAGTGGGAGGAATACTCCATAACTAAGAGAGTACCCTACTGCAGGCTCGTGAACTCCCTGGCTCTGTCATCCCTCAGTGTCGCCGGGTAGAAGTAGTCATAGAACGTACGGTGAAACTCGTCCCAAGCCATAGCCTGTTGGCGCCCTGTCTGCGAAACCACATCCCACCATCTCTTGGCGGAATCTCTCAACATATAATTATAGATCTTAACTCACCTCTCCGGAGGTGTCTCTAAATGCTCAAATATGGATAACATGGCTTCTATCCATGACTCTGTAGCCTACAGTCCTTCATCCCCTGAGAACGTGGGAGGATGCTGCTGCTGAAAAACCTACATCAGTTCTTCCATAGTTGGGGTAGGATGCTAAGCTCCCTAGAAGGTCTACATGAATCTCATGAAACCCTCTCTGAACTGAGCATTGGCACCAGTGTCTAGAATCGCTATAGGTGCCATGTCCGAAATGATAGGCGGAACTACGGGTAGTCCCTGATCTGTCGTATCAGGTGTACGGTCACTGCTCGGTCCCTAACGTGCAACAGGAGGACGTCTTGGTGCCATAGCTCTGAAAGATCAAAAACACACCTTCATTAACAATGAACACAGTTCCAACATAAGAGATTAAAATGGAACAGGAGGGAAAAACCTTTAAAATTTGGGAAAAGCATGACTACATGGCGTGTAGTACTACTACACAGCGTGTTTTTTTAAATTTTACCCTGGGCGTGTGCCTTGGCTATACATGGCTATGTAAATCACCTGGCTACATGGTGTGTTCTTAACTACACAGCATGTACTAACCCTTTTCCTCCCTGTCCGTTCACTCCTACACGACTGGGAACACTGACTGTCCCAGTAGGAAACTACACGGCGTGCTTGTCCACTACACGGCGTGTCCTTAATATCTCTCTCATGTCTATGTCGTTAGTCACATGTACTGGTACACGGACCACTACTACATGGTGTGTCAAAGGGGACACGACGTGTACTTGAAATTCCTTACATGACCCGTGTTGTTAGAGACACGGCCTGACGCACGGTCGACACTACACGGCCTATTCCACACAGACACGGCATGTATACAAAAGGGTAACACCAACCCGTGTCGTTGGCTACACGGCCGGCTACATGGTCAACTATACACGGCGTGTTCCCAAGGGACACGGAGTGTACTTGAAATAAAGCCTCGGCCCGTGTTGTTCATGACATGGCTGGATACCTATTCCAAACTACACGGCGTGCTAAGCTGGTACACGGCGTGTTCCTACAAGATTTTCCAGGCCCCCATGTCCTTACCCACACGATCAGTGACACAGCTAAAAATTACACGACGTGTATTCACAAAGTACACACCGTGTATTCTAGGTTTTTCTAGACGGTAACCTCAGAACTGCACCGGAGCCCAGAAAACACAGAAAAACCAGTGTTACGGTGCCAAATTCCGATCCGTGGGGGGCCATACTCCACGCAAATCAAAGCTTGGCATCATAACCATGCATATAACAAGTAAACAGTATAACAAACTCACAACCCACCAAATTCCAATCCTCGAGGGACCATAACACCTCTAAGACCAAAGTTTGGCATTCATGATAAAGAATCTCTAAAAAACGATACCCTATCAACATAGAAGGTATATAATCACAACAGCTATCACAACAGCATGCATCATCTATCACAAATTATATCACAACAACATGCCATTTCTAATGCAACCTAGATAGCATGGAAAAAATGCATGACATGTGATTTCCTAACAAGTGCATATATGATGCATGAGATGACATACCCTCATCTCATCGGGTTGCAACAAAATAGAACCACAATCGTATAAATAGTAACCGCTCAAAACAAGTGCACCACCCTACGGTGAAATCAGTTAAACTGTAACATTTGCAAAACTCAAAAATTGAAATATTTGAGGTAATCTGGATTTTCCCTGCACACGGGTTCTAGAACACCCGAGCACAGCTATTTAACATTTACCTATTCCTCCATATCCCTATCAAATTTCTCTAAATAGTATGTCAATAGAAAAGGAAAGAAACTGCTCTGATACCACTTTGTAACAACCCGAATCCGGAGCCACTCAACTGGTGCCCCATACCCAGTTCGCCACATTACCTCAAGAGCGTTTCCCCAAACACCAGAGGCTGCCAACTAGCAGTGAAGGTCTTGGTAAGTTATTGGGGAAACTATGCCCTCATTTAGTAAGGTATACAAGGTACAAGAAATAACAGTCAATAGCGGAAGCAGTAAACAACATACAACAACTGAAACTAAACAGCAGAAGCAATGAATAATATAATAATGATAAAACTGATGCAGCATGTACAAGTATCTAAGGAAAGCAGCAAACCCAACAATGTGCTGAAATACAACTGAGAAAAAAGTACTAAAATTAAACAGCAACTCCAGCAGCATCGCAAGCCTAGGCTCGGTCCTATGCTCTCAAGCTCCAACCAGAAATCATGTACCTGAAGTAGAAGGGTCACAATCCCTATCCACACCTTCAACCATATAACCTGTTTGGGCTGAAAATATGGACCCAAATAGGGTGCGAGACTAATCCCAATAGGCAATCACCACAAGATATGTGCACTACTATCAGTGAGCAATATAGCAAAAGTAAAGAAAATAAATGTAGCAGAGAATAGGAATACTCTAAATTAAACAATCCTACAATTATCTATTCACATTTATTTATTTATTTAACTCTATAAATTAATTAACAAACAATGAATCTAGCAAACAGCTCTATATTCCAAGGCATAGCAAGTAACACAATAGGTATCTCAGAAGACTACCTAACAGCAAGCAGTACAAACCCCAAGCTTGTTCTTTGTCCTGGTGGACTCGTCACAACCAACCAACAATAATCATAGTGACTCTCTGGGTGGGTCACACTGGTAGACCCCTCTAGTCAAGTAAACATACAAAGGCACAAACACTCCGGGAATCTCTCACCATCAATTCCCCTACGGTCTTGCAACGATATCTATAGACTCTCTGATGACACACTTATATCTAATTCCCCCTATAGTATCGATACGTAACTAAGTACACTCTAAGGAAGCACAAAGTCCCATTCCCACAGGTCCCGCGAATGATACTAATTTATAACAGACTCTCTAGGGAAGCCCTAATCGTCAATTCCCTCTTTATTCTACTACACCAGGTTCCCACATCCCTGAGTAGTGTAGTCGTGCGTAATAGACTTTTATTAGCCCAAAGTAAGATCAAAAAACTACTTGGCTAATAGCTACAATGCATAAAAAGCATATAAACAGCAGGAAATACATGTAATCAATTATATCAAGGCGGGCAACAATGCAACAAGGTATGCCTCACGGGCAACCTAATTCAAACAGCGATAAACAGCCAAAACAGGGGGAAACTCCGAAGGGGTGATTCTCAAACATGCTAACAAGAAATTATAAATCATTTAATAACCTCAAGAATACATGCAATTTAAGGCAGATAATAATACAAGATCAAAACCCTAACTTGAGATACCCGATACATGAGTATCCGGAACTTTTGCACCAAAAACTCAAAGACATTCAATGTAGGGAAACAAACCACCTACCTCGATCTTATAAGATCGATATACTTGAACCACGAGGATTTATTTTCCTTAGAACAACGTAGATCTATGAAAATTCACAAAATTATCAACCCCCGATAACTTGAGGAAGAAGAGGAATTGGGAAACAAAGCTCTAGGAGAAGAGAGAGCTTACCGCTATGGTTCCAACACAATCGACGGCATTTGATTCGGACAGCAAGTGATGAATCAGTGGCGTGGAGAAGATCCAGGGCCTTACCCTCTCTCTTGGTCGAAGAAGCTAGAGAAGAAGACGTATTCGGGGTTAAGTCGCGACCCCAGTCCGTTTAATGAAAAAAAAGTACACGTCGTGTATTTCTGAAGTACACGGCATGTACTCAACTTTTCTATACCCCACTTTAAGCAGCCTCATAGTCACTTCTACACACCATGTGTGTGGTCCATATACAGCCAACACACTTTCTCGAGTGATAAATGAGTACACGGTGTGTACTTCAAAAATTTCCAGAAACTCCTCTTTTTCCCAAAAACGACCAGAAAAGGAAAAACATGCCTGAAAAGAAGGTCCGGGTTATTAAAGATATGTTCTCATATTTCTACACCACTCCTTGATCTTTGTTCATTTTGTTTCATTGGAACCCAATTAGGTTGTGAGTGTCTGATCTACATGGATTTATGGGTAATTACTGATGATTCTTATAGATATAGGATTCTGAGGACCGGATCTCCTCTTTTTTAATATTCATCCATAAAGTTGACTATATTTCCTCTATTAGAGAGGTATATTTCTTTATACAAAATTTTTAACCAATTAATTACTTAGTGTTCTGGTAAATTCCATTGGATTGGTTTTTAAAATTTATTTATTTCATGAAATGGATTTTAGGTTGCACAAAAAATGAGATGTTAAAGGGGTTTTGATTTTAAAAAAATTATTCACATTATGTGTTTGATGAAATAATTCAAAGATTATTTTTACTTGAAAATATATTTTCAAGCATGGGAGAAGTGATGCTTTTCTATGAAAATGTTTTATAAAATTGTGAGTGTGATTTACTCAAATGTTTTGAAAAACAAAGAACATTGTGAACCCTGAGTGACTTGATTACAGAAATATAAAAACCTTTGTGGATGTGGCACCACAAGGGGTTATCCTTGATATATTGATATATAGTGTCCTGACTTGATATTGGTAAGATTATTGGTATGACTATCTTAGTGTTACTTCACATTTCTGAGTACATAATCTGAAATTCTAGTTCAAACTTGTTCTTGGTTTTATACATGATGGTATTATTTCATATTTGATTGATCTTTTGTTATTGTATAGTTTTTTTATGGATATTTATCTTTATTCCTTTATTCTATTTTCCACATACATTCCATATTCTTAGTTTATTTGAATATAAAATGATTTTAATGAAACCAAAGTATGTTTCAAAAAATGGTTTGGATTTGTATTTCTTTTGTAAAATGGTTTTATTTTAAATCTTGAACTAATAGATTCATGGAGATTGACTTTATATATATTAATGGTGGTTTACTGGTAGGAGTTTTTCCTCACACCCTATATAATCCTTTGGGAATATATAGATCTAGTTTTTCAAGACACTAGTAAAGGGAAGGGTCTCATGTATCTCACCAAATTCAATTATTCAATGTTTCCTTCTTAGTGGTATTAGTTGGTGGTGATTTTTGGTTACATAGATACATGGATTGGTCCTAGTTTTTTTATACTTTCAGGTTTATCATTTTTTATTAATGTTTTATGTCTCATATATGTGTACTTTTCTTCTACATTTTACTCTATTTTTTTATCTAATTTTAGTTACTCATGAAACATGTTTAGGTTCTTTCATTTTTCTCTATATCGCGGTTGGTCATCTCGAGTGATGTATTGTGTTGACTTGGTTTGGTTCATTACATGGCATGACCATTACAATCATGAATTAGGAGTTTCAATTAAATTACCTAAAAAATACCTATAATCATTTATGGAAATTAAGTAATTTAAAGTAATTATGTTTTAATAAGGTATTGGGACACTTAATTATTTTATTACCATAAGTAGTTGATCATTTGAGTGGGGATTTATCAAGTTAAAGAGATAATACTGAGACCAATAATTCTCTTATTCCCAACTCCATCAAAAAAAATGTCTAAGCACTAAAATTGTACGATTCACTGGAACACACAACTTAGAAACTAAAAAACCTAGAACTTGTTCTCAATCTTATTTTATAAATCATTTAATTATTCACTCTCAATAAATCACTTAATTTCATAAAATCTACTTAAACCATCACATGAGATCAACCTCATACTTTCCATTTAAAATATTTATTTAATTAGTAAAAAAAATAGTCTTTATAAATTTTATTTTTCTAATTAGACTTAATGATGCCTTTTAGGTGCATCGCCATTTTAAGACATACCCCACTTAATAACTTTATTCATAATCTTGAAAAATGAAACAAGTGAAAGGGTGAACTCTGATGCTAAATAAGTTAAATCATCAAAGATACTAATAGATGATCATAAATGAGCATAAGATAATCACAAGGGAATGAAAATGTGATTATAATTATTAAAACATACCCATTGAGTTGGGTATGATAAATCAAGAATCATGGAATGTTTCTTTTTCATGAAAAAAACTTGGGTTATAAGAGTGTGGAACCATCAATAATAAATCATGATCCATGTGAGCATGTCATAAGTATAAGACATAATTTTTTGGAATACACATAATTATAGAAAATAATTTCTCCAATCATGGATCACTATCAAGGCTATCACAGTTAAATAATTCCCATATTGGATTGGGTTCACTTCCCATTCTCATCAGTTTCTTATTTGAGGCTCACTTCTAAGAAAATCATAGTGGGTAGAGTCCCATCTAGAATAATTTCACTCATAATTTGAGTTCATATTATCTCATGAGACATGAATATTTACCCAATTCATTATAGGGATATATAATTATGGTCTCACCCATAATATAATGAAAACCATACATATGTGTGCCATAAGATCATAAAATAATTCATCATTTCATCATAGTGTAATTAATCTGTGTGAAGGAAATGGGTTCCATGAAATTATTCTTAAAACATTGTTATTATAACCCATCTATAGAAATAAATCGGATTTTATATTAAGAAAATATCTATATTAAATCATAAAAATCCTTAAATTATTATGTGATAGATGAAAAATCTCTCTTATAAAATAACTTAAAATAAACATTGAAAATAAAGAGAAGTCATTTGTTTTCTTTTGGTAATTTTTTAAAAAAAAAACTCAAAAAAATTATAATAGTATTTTTTTTAATACCTTTTTAAATTGTAATGGAAGATTCATGATGAAGGAAGTACATTATGGATGGAAACACTGTTCATTTGGTATATATTAAAAGAGAACATTCTTTCTATATTTTCATAAAAATTTCAAAAGTGAGTCATATGAAAAAACCTTTATGAATATTCTTTTAAGAATTTTGTAAATAACTTAAAAGGTATTAAAATGATATTTTAAAAATAATATATTTTATGAAAAAAAATATATAAAATAATTTTAAGAACATGGATGTGGAAGAGAAATATTTCTAACTTAAAAGATGATGTAAGGTTGGATTTTCTGAAGAAAAAAACATTTTTGCGGTCATTTTGTGGACCAAGAAGAGGGGAATGAAAATAAAATATAAAAACCATAGAAATAATCATAGTAGAAGTGAATATATTTTTTTAAAAATATAAGGATCATAAAATTTCCCTCATTGAAAATTTGATATAGACAATCTCGAAAAGAAATGAGATTAAAACATAAACTCCTACCTTAGGTCCTGATTTGTCTTCATACATTCTCTTAACCTACTATATAATAAATTTATCTTTATTATAAATATAAAACTAAACCATATTCATAATTAACCTACAAAATATCATTCCGTTATAATTTCAAATTATGAATTTTTTAACAATTCTTCATTAAATTTGTAATTCTAGGTGTTGACTATTTTGTTTCCCATGCATGTTTCAGTTTGAAGATTCTACTACTTACACCTTGGTAATGGTTTCATCATATCCATAATATTAATAATGTCATAAGTATAATATTTATTCACTATATAAACTTTTAAAACCATTCATATAAAATAATGATGAAAAATGATTTACATCACTTCATGGAGATGGTAGTATGTATGTACTAAAGCGATCCAATCTAAACATAACATAAATAAAACATTAATCTCATGATTAAAATAAATCATCTTAATAAATATTTACACCAACCAAGGAACGAAATGTTTAGTTTCTATGATATTGGATACATAAGTTACTTATTTTACAACACTTGAAAACTATTATCCATAATCATGCTCATATAGACCCTTTCTAGACATCTCACATAATATAATCATCTTCATAGCTGAGGGATTAGAAATATAACAAATAGATGGTATCAAATGATCAGTAAGGGAAAAGATTTATCTTAATGTATTAGATCATAAACATAAAATTATAATATAATAAATATATAAAAAACATAATAAATTCTCAAAAGACCATGGATAATAATCAAAAAACTTTATGGAGAAACATAAAATCATAATAATTTTTTTTGGGAACCATAAAATAAATAAATAGTCTTAAAAATGAAGATTAATAATAATAAAATTATGAGAATGATTTAAAAGTTTTTAATACTTTTAAAATAATTAATAACCATAAAAAATTGGTATATCATGATAAACAACATGAAAAGTGGCACAGTTATAAATATAGGATTTCCTATCATTGTAAAGTTGTATAGTCACTAACATGTTCACTCGTAAAATTATAAATATAGTTTAACACCTTTACACTCACCCTTTTTGAACCAAGATACTTAATAAACTATTCATGTATAAAATTATGAGTATATATTAACTCATTCACACTCACCCTTTGTGAACCTAGTGACTTGTTAACATGTTCACATATAAAATTGTGAGCAGAGATTAACATTATCCCACTCACCCTTTATAAACTTAGTGACTTTCCAACCTATACTCACATTAAATTTTGAGTAGACCTTAATTCTATTACACTCACCCTTTGTGAACCTAGAGACTGGATAACCTGTTCACATGTAAAATTGTGAGTAGAACTTAACTCATTCGAACTCATATTTTGTAAACCAAGTGACTTGCTAGCCTGTTCACATAACATTTCTATCTCATGAGATATAATATTTTACCCATTTCATTCTATGTAGATGTGGTTTCCATGATTCTCATAATCCAAACATTTTTTGCCACATGAAAATAAAAAATTCATA
Source organism: Viscum album (assembly GCA_963277665.1). NCBI lineage: Eukaryota > Viridiplantae > Streptophyta > Magnoliopsida > Santalales > Viscaceae > Viscum > Viscum album. The sequence goes on along the minus strand of OY728119.1, from coordinate 1,855,560,192 downwards.
ATCTTGTAAGAAACACATGGAAAAATAAAGGGTTTCTTAAAACATCCAGAAACAAAACATAAAATGAACATTAAAAATCATAGAATATTAGAACTCTCATTTTACAACATGAATCGTATCATAATACCATAAAAACGATTATAAAAACAACACTTCATGGAAAATAAACCTTGGTGGGTAAATATAAGTGATAAATTAAAAGTTTTAACAAAACCTTTTTAAAACATTGATGGGAAAATTACTTTAAAACACATTTTTTCAAGGGAAAGGGAAGAATTTTGAAAACCTTATTATAAAGAGTTTCTAATAAAACATCTTTGAGAATAAATAAAGGTTTTAAAGGGATAAGTATAAATATCTTGAAATTTTTTACTTTTAAGATAATATTTAATAATGTAAACATTAATAGGAAAAAAAAATTCAATAAAATACATGAAAATACTATGATAAATTTTACTTTAAAAATAATCTTTAATAATGGAAACATGGAAAAGAAAAATGTTTTCAATAGAATAAGTGGAAATAATTTTAAAAATTTTACTTTCAAAAATAATCATTAATAATTTAAACATGAAAAAAAACATAAATTTTAGAAAAAATAAAATGTGTCATGTATTATAAAACATCTTTATTTTGAAAGTATAGAAAAATATTTTGATTGTTTTGAAATATAATTTTTCAAAAAAATACAAATCATTAAAGAGATAATGAAACCGTTTATTTAAAATGAATTAAGGTAAAAATGATCATTGGAGATAAAAAATTGATTTTACATTTGGGAAATTTTAAAATTTAAAGAAACTAAAAATATAGATATGGAAGACAAATCCAATAAAAGTAATGAAAATTATTAATAAAAAAATGAGTTTTAAAAAACAATATAATCATTAAAGAATAATAGTTTTTTTAAACATGATTTCTATATAAATGAGGTATAAATAAGAAATAACTTCATCATAGGATATAATATATTAATATTTAAATATAACAGATAAGGAATGGTTAATATGACCCAAGGAAGATATTTGAGTAGAAAAAACGCCTTATATCATCAGTAACTTTTTAATAAAAAGTCATTGGGAGATTAAAAATAATATGGATATATAAATAACATGAATTAAATCATGGATCATTCCAAAATAATTTATTTGTATGAATATACACCATATAAAAAATTAATTGCTTTATAATAATAAAACATGTCTTAAATAAGAGAGGTTGAGACAAAAAACCCTTACCTTATTTCCTTACTTAGTTGATTGAACTCTAACCTCATTTAGAAAATAAATAGATAACTTAATATACTATTTAATAACATTAATCATAAATATTACCAATTTTAATCCTTATTATAATTATTTATCCTGGTTACATTAATTAGTTATATCATGTTATGATCATCGAGTGTTAACAACCTCAATTGTTTTGTGCATGTTTAATAATTTTGATATAATTACCCATTAATTGATATCAAATTATTTATTTATATATCATATAATGTTATGTAATATATAAATTTTATTTATATAAAATTTTCTTATTTAATTTTGTATGTGTTTTGGTTCTGTTATGTGAAAACTGAATTTATAACAGCTTATATCAGTGGTTTTAACGAATAAAAATGTTACTCTAATAATAAGTTAAATACATGATATGATATTAATAAAAAAATATACTAATAATAATTTTCTAAGTATATTATAATATTATTAGTTTCCATGTTCCCATAGACATCTATAATCATATTTCAAATCATTGTTCATGTAGGTGGTTAAACCGACCCAAACTTGAACAAGTTTTGACTCGATTGACAAGTAGGGTTAAGGATGTCTTTTCATTGACATAATATCATTAAAATAGAATCTTAATGGTATTATTTTTATTTTTTTATGATATTGAAACAAATTTTAAGGTTTTTAGATACTTTATGAAAATAAAAATGAAAAATGTTTCATCGTCGAGGCGGTAATCCACACATACACACGATTAGTGTTCTCGTTTCTGAACACGCGAGAGGGATTTAAGTTTGATATTAAATTTAAATTTTAGGATTATAACAATATGATATATATATATATATAATATTTTTTTATCATTACCTATATTAATACTATCTATAAAAACCAGTAATGAAAAATAAATGATGTCACTTCTTAGAGCCGGTAGTTTGTGAAACGCACTAACGATGTTCTTTTGTTTTTCTTTGTGGATGAAAATGAATAAATAAGGTTTTTACCACTAATATAAAAAAATATAAGTATACAAGTTGTAATAAAGTTTTCATATTATTATGGTGATATGATATTTAGAATATTAATATTAACTAGAAAAGATTAATATGTGATAACACTTACGATGGAGACTTGATTTTTCCCTTGGAAGTTCCCTTGAAATTGAAGGGATTAGTATAGCTATGACTGACTAAAGGATTATGATTATGGTATAGGGTTATAGGGAGAGTAAAATATAATATTTTAAATAAGTAATTCAAAAGGTAGGTTTATGTTTGAACAGGTGTTAGTGAACCCATTTTATAAGTGAGGAGAAGAAAACTTTTGAAAACACCACTTATATTTTAATAATTTCATGAAAATATTCCTAGTTCAACAGCTCAAAATTTTATAAAGTTTTGATTTTTGGGTGAATTTGTGTAAATTAATACTAAAAAATGTTTTTCCAAACATTTTTTTAAACATGTTATAAGGATTTAACCATTATGTTTTTAAATTTTTCTCTTTTACTTTTAAACTAGGTTACTCGTTTTTAACTAAGTAATTTTATGTTTTATTAAACATATAGCATAAACCATATAAACAAATTCGAGGGTTCTATAAATAAATTTAACATATATTTAATCCAATTAAAATTCTAAATATGATCAAATAAACTTTTAAATTAAAATATATAATGTTTATAAAAAAGTTTTATTAGAAAAATGACATTTTGACCATTAATTATTTTTAATATTATTTATTATTAATTAAAAATTAATTGAGTGTTAATAAATTTATTTATTTGTTTATAAATAATATTATTTAAATTATTTCAATTATTTGAATTTATTTTATTTTATTTTAATAAATAATAATTTTAAAATAATTGTTTCGCTATTATCATGATAATTAACATTAATCCTAAAAATATAAATGTTTACGCAAAAATAAAATTGGTGATATTAAATAATATGAAAATTATTATCTCAAATATAAGAATAATTTTATCAAATTAACTTTCTATGTGTATGGAAATTAATCTTAAAGTTAGCGTATGTATCGCATGAAAACCCTTTTTTTAAATGTTTGTTTTTAAGAAAAAATGATTTATAAATAAGATAAAATTATAAATTCCATTAATTAGATTAAATTTAAAAAAATTATTTTCATTAAAATAAAATTTATTTAATAATAAAATAAATCAAAATTTTATTTTCATCATGTTATAATAAAATAAACAAAATAGTTGAAAAATAATTTTCATTAAAACGATACATAAATTTTTGAAATGTCAAACATGCGTTTATAAATTAAAAATAGTATTTCAAAATTATTTATTCTAATTTATAAAATATAATTTTATATTAAAATGTTTCAAAAACCTTTTAATGTATTCATTTATTAAAATAATTTCATAAAAGTGATGACATTAATTGATATTTTCATTATTCACCTAAAATCGGTTTTATTAAAAAAATAAAAAATTCATCTCAAGATAATTTTGTTGTGAGTAATTAAAAAAATAATTTTACATTAACAAATTTAAATTCTATAATTTATAAATTTATCTTTTTAAAAATATATATATAATATAAAGGAAAAAAATTATTGAAAATACCCTTCTCAATATTAAATAATACTAATTATTTACCTTCTAAAGGAAATAAAAATTAGTGGTTTACCATATTTGTATTTCCCTAAACCTAGTAAGCCTGGAGCTAGTGTCTACTACCATTATATTGGCATGATTACACGGAATAAAATCATAATGGGCCGAAGTGTTTATTACTCTTGGTAAACTAGATACATTCATGAGTCTTGTATTATAAATGAATACAGTAATTACAACATAATATTTTTTTATAATAACATTATTCCCACTTAGAATATCCTTGAATATTTTTCTTAGTACACTTGAGGGATTACTAGGGAAAGGAAACAAAATAAGGGTGAGCTCAAATGCTCGATAAGGGTTAAGTATAGTGGAAACAATAATGAATCAATGAGAATAATAAATATAAAAATGTAAATAATTAAACACACATTCCAAGTAATCAATAAACTGAGAGGGAGTGTGTAAAAAATAGGGAATGGTAAATAACAAAACACACATTCCATTTAAAATAACTGGATAAAGCATAATCAATATGAAAAGTTAAATAACTGAAACCCATGCCATTTAATCAATAAACTGAGAATGAAATGAATCCATAAATTTTTTAATAGTGATAATCTCAAGGATAATAATAACTGAATCAAAATGAAGGCAATTCTTAATTATTGGATGTCATGGTCCCTAGGTATATGGTACATTTACCGTCAATACCTTTCACAAGATGGTTTATAACATGGTGGGTGAAAACCCACTAAGGATGGCCAACTGACTCATCCCATGAGACTACTAATGCATCTAGGTTCTATCTATAATCGGGTCCTACCAGTGTTGTACATATCCAAATCATTCCTCATATATGAAATAATTGATTTAATTCATGAACAACGTTCCATATCAAATATCTTCATTAAGTAAAAGATTTAGATTTATCAATATTTTCATAGATATTGAATAAATTTCAAAGTAAAAATCGTATGTAAAAATGGTATATAGTTTTTTAAATAATCATATACATGATAAATGTTATAGATATTTAGGGAAAATTTAATGTTCAATGATCACTGGAAATTGAATACTTTAAAGGGACTATAAAAATGAATCAAGGAAGTGAATTTCAATAATATCCTTAGCCAAATCAATCATAAACTCTCCCGGGGAATAATAAGGATGGTATCAATACAATATATCCCAATTAGAGTAAAATAAATGGTCGTTGTCATTAATTAATTTAAATACTATAAAATTATCTTTTAAATACATTCTTGAGGAAAATATCCTTTTAATTTTGAAAAAAAAATTGAAAATCTATTTCTTTGAAAATAAATTTAAAAAAATCATTAAAAATTTACATTTTAAACTTTAAAAGGAAGTTTCAATGAAATGAATAAGGTGAATTGTGTACATGTCGTACAAGGTAAAAATAACATTCCTTTTATAAGGTAAAAAGGTTAAAAAAGTGCCTTGTTTAGAAAGAAAAAAAGAATAATCCTTTGAAAACATTTGTAAAAGACAAAAACGGTAAAAATTTCTTTAAAAGTCATTTTTTAAAGTTTAAAAACATTTTTTAAATATTTTTTTAAAAAATAGGGTTTTTAAAAGAAAATGGGTTCCCCAACTAAAGAGGTAAATGAAGTTATATTTTCTTAAGAACATTTTATAAAACATTATGAGTTCCAAAGAGTAGGAAAATGTTACAAATATTGGAAAAGGGTAATGAATAACTAGAGTAGATTAAAATTAAAGGGTTTATTGAATAATGATCATAAAAATTCCTTTAATGTAATTTCATGAATGATCAATCTTGATTAGAATGATATTGTGAAATAAACCCTTAAAATTATTATAATGTAGAAGTGAGAATAAATAAATGAATTCATTATGTGTATCAACTATAAATCTACATATAAAAAGTGTAAAAACATAAATAGATAGTCAAATTCATTATACATATAATCATATAATATTAATGATAATGTGGAATTAATTTAACCCAATGAAAGGGAATTGAGTTATGAAATTTCTTTACCAGTTGGTAACATTAAGTTCAAATCCCCTTAGATGATATAACTCAAATTTAAAATCAAAATACTATGAATAGTTAATTATTCATGATATTTAATTTCAAATTGGCATTATATATACCATATAAAAGAAACTAGGTCCATAACATTACAATATGCCTCAATGAAATGAATTTGAGATGAAATATTTTACCCTGTGTTTCATTTTGGTTGAGCATATTTTAACCTCCTATATAATAGTTTTAATCATGTTATTAAGTTATACTAAAACAATAATCATATTTATAATATCATATATTAACTTCTTATAATATCTTATTACCCATTTTTTAACAATCATTCATTATTTTCACTATTTTGGGTGTTAATTGTCTTGTTTGTTTAGTATGTATTGACTTGTAATTTTTTTTCCTATCAATTAGATCATGATTTAATCATATAAAATATTTAAAACATTATTTAAATACCAAAAAATAGTATTTATGTATTTATAATAATCCATAATATTTGTATATAGGAAATTAAATGCACCATCCACAAAGATGGTAGGTCATACATACACATGAACGTTACTTATATTTATTTATCATATTTGAAAGAATGAAATGTAAATGGTATATATGTATATTATAATTATAGTATCATATTTATTTTATATATTTCACACTTTTTTATTAAAATAATTCTTAATACATTCAATATAAATTTTTAACGAATCATATCGCTTTGAGGAGGCGGTAGTCCACACGTCCACAAACGATGCTATCGTATTCCCACAAAATTGGAAGGCATGAAGGTATGGTTATATAAAAAGTTACAGAACTGTAAATACATTACAAATATAATACATATCATATATAAACTATAAATCCATCATTATTATAACCTTTATAGTTCTTAAATGGAATAATGAACAACATCAGTTCATGAGGTTGTAGTTTGTCGTACACGTGAATGGTGATTTCATATCCAATTTGATGGATGTGTGTGAAAGTGTTAGTATAACTCTTATAATGAAAATTTATTAGTATATTTAAGATAATTAGGTTATTATATAATCATTATATTAAAAAATTGAAGTGGTGTAGAAGTAAATGAAACAAAAGTGATCATTGAAGAGAGTTGCATCTTATTCGGGTAACTCCTTTTTATGTATACCAAACGACTTGTTTGGATTTATTTATGACCAAAGTGAGGATTCTTGGATGATTTTAAGTAATTTGGGTGGTATTTAGGTAGGTTTTTGATGATCCAAAGGTCTTGATATTGGTGAATAAGTGGGAGGGGTGAGTGCCTTTTATAGTGGAGTAGGAGTGGCATTATTGTAAAGTTTTGAAATAGGGAATTGCACCCATAGCTTTTCCATGTCAAGTGGATACAATAATGAACGCAATTTGATAAAATGTAGTATATGGTTGAAATATGGATATAAAATTTCTTTTGAAAAAAAATTTAAGACATTTTGTCCCTTCAGTTTATGTTTTACTCTCTTATTAATATTAATTTTACCTTGATCAGTGTAATTAATTTTAACTACATTCGGTAATATTTTTAGTCAAAAACTATGTTGACCTTATTATAAATTATACATTATTCTGATTCCAAATATGGAATCAATTTTTTCAAATTACAATAACATAAGTGGAAGAAATTAATTTAAATTTAATCATGATGATGGGATGACCACCAATCATTTGTATTTTATTAAAGAAAACAATGATATTGGAAATAAAGTACAAGGATCAATTATGGGGGTCTGAAGTAGTGAAAGTAAAGGGCATCCCCACTAACAAAATCCATCCCCTCAGGATGAAAGGAGTTCAGAGAAGTGAATAAAGTTAAAGTTGTAGAATGAGAAACCAAAGAATTCAGGAATTTCCTTACCTTTTTCTCTTCCCTCCAGGTGTGTAGGACACTCATTTGACTATTGATAAACCCTTGGAATTTTCATATTGAATAAATTATAGAACAAGGTGGGCTGCAAGTGACTTTAAGCGACTCATAGGGAATTAGAGATTCCATTTCAAAGGATTCCAAGGGGATCTATTACTGGGAGAAAATATAAAGCCTAGTGAGGAGCACCAAGGATTTTTCTTAAATGGAATGGCCTTTACTGAAGCAAATCTGAAGGCCAAACGGGATGACAAAGTAGGTTTTTAAAGTAAAAATGTTTCAAAAGTTTGAAATGTTTTTATATCCAATTTCAATATGAAATTTATTCCTATGACCTAAATTGGATTAATTTATATATAATTTAACTAAATATAATTTAAAACAAAATTAAAATATAATTTAACTATATTAAAAAATTACATGATAAATAAGTTTCCAATTAAAATTCAATATATTCCACGATTCATTAAAAAATGAAACTTCATGGAAAAATAACAAAAATTTGTCCTAAGATAATTTTAATGTTCTAATTTCAAAAAAAAACTATTTTGACATATAAAATTTATAAAATTTCCAAAATTTATTTTTAAAATTGGTGCGCCATTAAAATGCCAAAAAATTACCTTTTTAGAAAAATACAATTTTTATCTATAAAACTAGATTTATTCTTATTTTTGCTTATCAAATCTATTGGATGAATATCCAAAAAAATATTTTTATATATAATATATATATTTAATTAATATCATTCACTAATAGTAATTAATTAAATTTATTGTGGTAAAACACCTTTGACACATAATAATAGTTTTTATAAAAACATCCCCTTTATATTTAATTGGCTCGCATATTCATTTATAGTTAATAAGTAACCAAGGAATTAAATCATATATATTCATATATTATTTAATATTATTCATAACTTCTAATTTAACACCTATGTTATATCTTATTATATTAAATAATTATATTTTAATAATATATTATTATTTAGTAAAACTCGGTCTTGCGTGTAATGAAAACTATTGAAGAAAGGATTTGTTGTGTGTGATGCAAGAAGACTCAGTATTGTATACATTGTAAGCTATATAACATGGTAAATTTATTTAAAATATTAAATATACTAGAAACTATTGAGAGGTTATATTCATATCTATGTTTTGTCTTGTGTGTCATACACACTATCGAATAGAAGTTACTATTTTTGAATTTTTAGGGTGTTACATTCTTCACACCTTACATAAATTGTGTCCTTGCAGTTTAAAATCAGTCTCTCTAACCAAGGTTTTGATATTTGAAAATTCCCTTATTGAAAAACTCACATCGTAATAGATTTTATAAAATATCCTCTTAATAAGAGAGAATGATAACTACATAGGTCACATGGAATAACATATAGCTAGATTTCTACATAGGAGAACATTAGTAGAAAGTGAAAATATGGACTTGGAGGAAAAGTGTAAATAATTATAGGGAGTGATTGAGGTCGTTGATCACAAACAAGTGAATGATTAGTGGAAAACTGAAGGCCTCAAAGCCATAAATCTATAATGATTTGAAAGACCATTGGTTCAACAAAAATTAATTTATTAGGATAACATTTTTTAAGATCTTTTTCCTAATATTGGGGAATTTTTTATTGAAAAATAATATAAGGAAATTCACTTACTTGATACATTTCAATTACATAAGAACAATTTCATCTTTTGGTTGTGCTTCGATCAAATTCTAATTCATCCCTTACTCGATGAAATGGATATCCAAAAATGAACTCTTTTTTTAATAAGCACTAAAATTTAGCTTTTTCACATCTTAAGATCCATAAAACAAGTCTTTACATTTGTCTCTAACTATTTTCCAAAAATAATATGGTAAATACATTAATCTCTTCACCAAAAAAGTGACACTATTATTTCATCATTAATATTTATTCATCAAATTGTTTATCTAAAAACAATGATATATTAACCATAAAATCGCATAAGACAGTGGTAGGTATGAACACCTTATCATCATTTGTACATGGGTTCAATTCCCATCACCTTGTAGGATTTTATGGGTTCTCACCTAATATACAATTTTTCCTTTTTCTAAAACTATATTAATATAATTTCTAAAATATTATGGACATCCTTGAAATTTAATCATTAAATATAATTTTAACAAAGTTTTTCAATAAAACCCTAATACATGAAAACTTCATCCATTTATACATAGGTCCATCCTCAGTATAGAGTTTATACTTTATAAGTTGGCATTAACTTGGGTAATTTTCAAGTTCCCTAATATTAAGGAAACTAACTATAAATGGATCCTCATGATGCGATTTATTTCCTTCCATAAAACTCTTCATTTTTTTCATGGAAATTATTTGATTTATGTCCTTACTTCCCACACATAAATCATTTCCTCATTACATTGAGACATTTTTTCTGGGATTCTCCATCCACATTTCTTGTATCAAGGAAATGGAGTCATTTTTCCTCTATGGTCTCCACCACACGATCTCTTAGAAAAATCCATCCTTATCATATTTGGTGAGTCCAAGAGTTAGTTAAGTCAAATGTTTTTAATCATATTTTGGAAAAACTAATTAGGAATAGACAAGATATATTTCACTCCTATCAACATCTCATTTGGTTAACCATTTTCACAACCTTTTCCTTTGTGTTTAATGTTAACATGACTCTTTCGGGTTCCATCCATTGACTACAACTAGAAATAATAGTGTGAGTAACAATATTCACAGTGATAAAAATATATAATCATTTATAGAATATCTAAATAATGACACCTTTTTTTCAATATAAGACACCTTAGGTTTAACCCAGGTTATTTATTATCATTATATATTCAAATCCTTCATAATTATTTGTAAAGAAAATATGAATTATCCTAAGAATATCCCCTAGGAGTGTCAAATCAGGTGCACAATAAGGCCCATTTTCATTTACCAGGTTATGCTCAAGTCAGGCCTAACACACCTTTTTGGGGTTGTTACCCCTAGGTACATATGTACAAGAACCACGTCTACTTGTAGTATCCAAACATGGATGTATTTCTAGGAATACCCACATAGTCTCTACCATACAAAAATTCTAGGATGTTATTCTATACTTATCCTTAAATTATACCTTAGGGTAATGTTCTTTAATCTATGTTTTCTTAAATCTTGTTTCCAAGGTTTTTACTAAACTTCCTATGATACTAACTATAGTTCTCCGACCCCAGTAAGCCTGGATTTGGTGTATACTGCTATTACATTGGCATGATTACAATGATTCAAATCCCAAAGAACCAAAGAGTTTATTAGTCTTGGTAAATCAGATGCATACATGATTCTTGTATTATAAATTAATAGATTAATTACAATATTATTTTTTTTATAATCACTTTATTCCCACTTAGCATATCCTTGCATATATTTCTTAGTACACTTATAGGATTCTTGGGGAAAGGAAAAAATATGGGTAACCTCAAATGCTTAGTAAGGTTTATGTTCAATGAAAAAAATGATTAATCAATGAGAATAATCAATATAGAAAGGTAAATAAATAAACACACATGACATGTAATCAATAAACTGAGGGGGTGAATAAACAATATGGAAAGGTAAATAATTGAACAAGCATGCCATTTAAAATAACTAGATAATAAATAATCAATATGGAAAGGTAAATAACTAAAATCCATTCCATTTAATCAAAAAACTATGAATAAAATGAGTCTATATATTTTTTTCATAGTAAAAAAATAATGGATAATAATAACTAAATCAAAATGAAGGAAATTTTTAATAATTGGATGTTATGTTTCCTAGTTGCATGTTACCTTTACCATTAAGAAATTTTACAAGATGTTTTATAACATACTAGGTGAAAAACACCACTAAGGCTAGCCAACTAACTTGTCCCATGAGACTACTGATGCATCGAGGGGCTATTGATAACCAGTCCCCACCCATGTCATACTTGTCCAAATAATTCCTCATATATCAAATAATAGATTTTATTTATGAACAATGTGCCTTATCAAATATCTGCATTGAGTAAAATATTCAGATTTATTAATGTTTCCCTATATATAAAATAACTTTAAAACTAAACACCATATGTAAAAATGGTATAAGGTTTAGGTAATAATCATATCCATGATAAATGATATGGATATTTAGGGGAAATTTAATGTTCAATGATCACTAAAAATTGAATATTTCAAGGGGAATATAAAAATAAATCAAGTGAATATAAATACTATCCTTGGACAAATAAATCATAAAACATCCATAGGAATAATAAATATGGTATCCATAAAACACTTTCCAAGTGAATTAAAATAATGTTTTTTTTGTCATTAATGAATCAAAATACTATTAAAATATCTTTTAATAACATTTTTGAGGAAAATATACTTTTCATTTTGAAAAAAAAATTGAAAATACTTTTCTTTGAAAATAAATTTTAAAAAATAAATTATTTAAAAAATAACATTTTAAACTTGAAATGTAAGCTTCAATGAAACTATAGTGGTTAATTATATACATGTCGTACAAGGTAAAAAAGAATATTCCATTTGTAAGGTAAAAATGTTTAAAAAGTAACTTGATGGAAAGAGAAAATATTATTCCTTTGAAAACATTTGTAAAAGAAAAAAAGGGTAAGATTTTATTTAATAAATAATTTTAGAATGGTTAAAAACATTTTTTAAAACATTTTTGTAAAATAGTTTTGTTAGAAGAAAACAGGTTCTCTGACTAAAGAGATAAATGAAGTCAGGTTTTCTTAAGAACATTTTCTAAAACATTTTGACTACCAAATAGTTTAAAATGGTACTATTAATTGAAAAATGTCATGAATAACCATAAGATGATAAAATTAAATGGTTTGTTGGATAAAAATCATATTAATTCCTTTAATTTAATTTGAAGAATTATTAATCTCAATTAGAATGAGATTGTGAAATAAACCCTTAAAATGATCATAACATTGAAGTAAAAAATAATCAAAAAATTGATTATGTGTATCAACTATAAATCCAAATATAATAATTTTAAATAATTCAATATATATTAAAATTCATTATACCCATAATCATAGAATATTAATGATAATAAAGAAGTAATATAACCCAATAAAAAATAACTGAGTTATGAAATTTCAGTAAAACTTGGTAACTTTAAGTTCAAATCCCCTTAGATGAAATAACAAAATTTAAAACTCAAAATACCATGAATAATGAATTATTCATGATATTAAATTTCAATGGGTTGGTATATACACCATATAAAAAAAACTAGGTTCATGACATTACAATATGCCTCAATGAAATGAAATTGAGATGAAATCTCTTACCTTGCATTTCCTTGTGGAGAAACATCAATTAACCTATTGTATAATTTTTCTAAGAATTATATTAAATTATAATATGAACATAATAATATTTATAATATCAAATATTAACTTCTTATAATATCTTATTACATGTTTGTTAATAATATTTAATTATTTTCACTATTTCGGGTGTTAATTTTCTAGTTTTTTTAGTATGTCTTGACTTTTCATTTTTTCTATTACTATTAATTAGATAATGATTTCACCATCTACAGGATGTAAAAAATGATTTAAATATCATATATATTCATTAAATATGTATTTATAATAATCTATAATATTTGTATATATGAAATTAAATGCACTGTTCATGGAGACGGTGGGTCATACATACACATTAACACTACTTCCATTTCTTTGTTGTATTTAAAAAAATTAAAATTAAATGATATATATTTATATTATAATTAAATTATCATATTTATTTCATATATGTCACATATTTTTATTAAAATTATTCTTAATACATTCCATGTAAATTTTGAACGAAACACATCGCTTTGAGGAAACAATAGTTCACACGTCCACAAACGATGTTATCTTATTCCCATAAAATGGAAGGCATGAAGGTATGGTTATATAAAAATTTATAAATCATAATTAAATTATTAATAACTTATATATAATATAGAAACTATAAATTCACCATAATTCCATCCTTTAAATGTGGTAAATGGAAGAACGAACGACATCGGTTCGTGAGGCGGTAGTCTATCATACACATGAAAGATAATTGTGTATCACATTTGATGGATTTGTGTGAAATTTTAGATAGAAATACTAGAATACCAACATCTTGGTATATTTAATATAATATGGTTATTATATAATCATGATATAAAATAAATTTAAGGTGTGGATAAGTAAATTAAACAAAAGTGATCATTGAAGAGAGTTAACTCATATTCAGGTAACTTCTTTTGTTTTATACCAAAACACTTTCTTGGTTTGATTTAAAACAAATTTGAGTCTTCTAGGGTGATTTTAGGTAAGTTTTGAGATTATTTGGGTTGTTTTTAGACGATCCAAAGGGCTTGATAGGTGTGAATAAGTTGGAGGGTTGAGTACCTTTTTATAGTGAAGGAATGACATTCTTGTAAATTTTTGAAAAGGTAATTCCAACCATGTTTTTTACATGTCAAGTGGATCCAATAATGAACCAAATTTGATAAAAAGTAGTATATGGTCGATATATTTCAATCCAATGGATTTTGGAAAATTTTATAGTTTATTTTGTCATTTAAGTTTAAGGTTTAGTCCCTTGTTGAGCTTAATTTTACCTTAATTATTATAATTAATTTTAATTGAATTCTCTTATATTTTTAGTCAAAAACTAAGTTGAAATTATTAAACATTATAAATTATTTTAATTCCAAATATTTAGTTCATTTTTTCAAATTTAAATCACAAAATTGGAAGAAATTAATTTAAATTTAATCCGACATATGGGATGACAAAGCTGGTTTTTAAAGTAAAAATGTTCAAAAGTTTGAAATGTTTTTACATCCAATTTCAATGTGAAATTGATTCCAATAACCTAAATTGGATTAATTGATTTATAATTAAACTAAATATACTTTAAAAACAAATTAAAATATTATTTAACAATATAAATAAATTATATGAAAATGCATTTTTCAATTAAAACTTAGTATTTTTCACTATTGTAGTTGGGGTGGTAGATGAGTGGTTAACACACCCCTTAAGCCTGCATGAAAACCAAGATCAAATCATGGTGGAGGAATATTTTTAGGTTAATATAGTGTTAATTTAGTATTATTTTATTATCCAAAACTATTCCTCTATTTTGGCCTTCGGAACATAGGACCTTCAAACTACCCAATGCCTTCGGGCCATAGGACCTTCTGGCTGCAAAGATCATAGAGCCGCCCATGAATATCACTTAGAGCATGTCTCTGAAGAGGATTCAGAGTAATTAACAGCCACCAGAATAGAGATAACCAGATTGGAATAATTATATGGTATGGTAATCATTATCAGTATTAGGAATTGTGTAGCTATGCACAGGGAAATGCTAGTCGATCAGTAATGTGAGGTGGGGAGCTAGGCACCTCTAATGATGTAGATACTAGGTAGGGGTATTTCTAGTGTAGTTTGGTTAGGCCTTCAGGTCATGTATTGGGCCTTGTTCCCTAGACCTATATTTCATGTAAGGGTTACCTCTAAACCCAGTTAAAAAGTTAGTTATTCAAAAATAAATAAATAATCAAGGCCTTCAGACTATTTAGGCAGTATTTTTCACTATTCATAAAAAGATGAAACTTCATAGAAAAATACCAAAAATTCACCCTATACTAATTTTGATATTATTATTTTAAAAATGAAGTTTATTTTTACAAATAAATTTTCTAAAATTTTCAAATTTTCGTTTTAAAATAGGTGTTCCATTAAAATGCGGCAAGATTTTCTTTTTAGAAAAATACAATTTTTAAGTGTAAAACTGGATTTATTCTTCTCTTATGACAATAAAATAAATTAGATTAATATAAAAAATTATTTATTAAATAATATATATTTGTGTATTTTATTAATATTATTGACTAATAGTCATTAATTTAATTTATTATGATAAAAAACATTTGGTGCATAATAATAGTTTTTATAAAAACTCCCCTTTATATTCAATTGGTTCTTATTTTCATTTCTAATTTATAGGTAACCAATTAATTAAATCATATATATTCATATTTTAATCATATATATTCATATTTTAGTTAATATTATTCATAAATACTAATTTAATGGCTAGTTTATATTTTATTATATCAAATAATAATATTTTAATAATATATTATTGTTTGGTAAAAATCAGTCTTCTATGTAACACAAGCTATTAAAGAAAGTATTTATTTTGTGTGATGAATTAAAACTTGGTATTACATGAATTTCAATCTAGATAATATGTTAAATTTATTTAAAATATTAGATATACCATAAATTCTCAATAGGTTATATTCCTTTCTATGTTTGGTCTTGCATTTCATACATGTTGTCGAATACAAGTTTCTCTTTTAGAATTTTTGGGGTGTTAAAATCTTAGTGTTTAATATAAATTCATTAATAATGTGTTATTAATATGTTTTAGTTTCTTTATATTGTGTGTAGCATGTGAAATAATTTATATAATATAGTATGTATTTTAAAAAATCCAAAATCTCAAGTTGTTGCATTATATCCTCTTAAATAAATTGCATCATAAAAATTTTAATTATCATTTACTAAAGGAAGAATATGAGATATACATAAGAAACTCAAAATATATCTTCTACTGAGATATCCACCTCATTATCCTTTGTAAGACTAAGAAACCACTTCTCCCAAATATTCTATTAAGGATTTCTTAGGGACATACCTTTCATAGCTTCATTTCTTTGATCTTGATGCAAAAAAAATCTAAAACTAACATGTTTATGATAATATCCAAAATAATTTTTGTATAGGAATATTAAATCTTTATCCTAATATTTATTCTCCAATGACACCATCATTTAAACCAATGTTACTTTCATTTCAATCATGTCATACTTGGTTAATCCTATATCTCTCTTGGTCCAACCTAGGTTACTTTATGTTGGGTTATCATATACTTCTTAACATAATCCCTCAAATAAATAAAGAAATTGATCTATAATAGTGTTTTGTAAAGATATTATTATAAACCATAGTATATACCTCGGTATTATCTATTTGGATGTGAATTCTTAGGCCCACTCATCCTGTATTAGAGTGATAATCAATTCAATGAACAATCAACCCTTTTCAGGGTGATTAACCCTAGGGGAATCTTTTTCACAATCATATACACTTTACAGTATTCATATAGATTTTTATTTCTAGGAAAACCACTTACTCTAGACTTTAACAATATTTCATAATATCATCTTATACTTAGATTCAACTCTAGGGTTTTCACTATATTTCTCTAACCCTAAAACCAAAGGTAACATAACAGATATCCAAAAATATATAAACTAATCTAAAAAATAACTAAGACCTACTCTGATACCAGCTTAAGTGACCCAATCTAAAAATTACATAAATATTACATTAATATTAGTATTTAAATAATATATCTCAAATGATAGTCGCACGTCCCAATGACAAAAAGGTGTAGTGTCTTAGAGATTAGTTACATAAATAACTTATTTGGAAAAAAAATTCGATATTTTATCCATAATTGTACTCCTCTAGACCCTTTCTAACAATCTCACATGATACAATCATCTTTATAATCTAAGAATTGGAAATATAATAAAGGGTTGATCTTAAATTCTCAGTAAGGTAAAATAAATAACATAAAGGATTAGATTGTAAACATAAAGGAGAATGTGAGAAATATATAAAAAACATAATAAAATCTCAAAAAACCATGGATAATAATCATAAAACTTGATGAAGTAATATAAGATCATAATAAGATCATTAATAAACCATTAAATAAATTACATATCATAAAAAAAATATCAATATTCATTAAACATGTGAAAATGATATAAAAGTGGATAATACTTTCAAAATAAGTCATAACCCTGAAAACATTACATAACATGATAAAAAACTTGAAAAGGTGTCACAATCCTAAACATAGGATTTATTATAATCATGAAACTCGACACTCACCAACCTATTTACTCATTAAATTATGAGTATAGCTTAACTCCTTCACACTCATCCTTTGTGAAACTAGTGACTTATTAACATACTTAAAGATAAAATTGTGAGTAGATATTAATTCCTTCACACTCACCCTTTATAAACCTAGTGACTTGAAAACCTATTCACACATAAAATTGTGAGTAGATCTTAACACTATCTCACTCACACTTTTTGAACCTAGAGACTTGATAACCTATTCACACATAAAATTTTGAGTAGAGATTAATGCCATCATACTCACCCTTTTTGAACCTAGAAACTTGCTAACCCTTTCACATGTAAAATTGTGAGTGTTTTTTAATGCCTCCACACTCACCCTTTGTAAACATAGAAACCTGCTAACCTGTTCACTTAACATTTCTATCTCATGAGATATAATATTTTACCCAATGAATTTTAGGGAGATATTGGTCCCACCCTTCTCAATATCCATACATTTTTATGCCACTTGAAAATAAAAAAAATCATCATCTCATAAAGAACCCATGGAAAAACATGGGTTTCATAAAACATTAAAGGTCATCAGATAACATGGACATAAGAAATCGTATAATATAAAAATGTAACATCCCTACCCTACTTAACATCAAAATCGATAGTTGGTCCAATGATTCATATGGCTTCAAGAATGAATCCATGTATGCTGGAGGCTTCCAAATAGTAGTGAGGGTGTGAGGTGGTGATTGTGGGAAGATTAAAACCACATGGTCGGAGTATCACAACAGTACAATCGATAAATAACAATATACAGTAGAAAAATAGTAATTAAATAAATAAAATAATTGGAAGTAATTATAATAAATGAATATAGAAGATTGTTCAATTCCATTTTATACAAAACATTCATGTCCATATGATGATATATAGGCTAAAACAGTAGACATACATCACTTTTTACAAAACAGAGCAGTATATAAATAAAGAAAAGAAACAAAAGCCTGAGGGAGAACTCCATGATCATCCCAAGTTTCATCTCATTCCTATGCTCCTAGATTCCACGTACAAGTAAAGGATAATAAGAAATCAGCCTAGGTCCCACAAATATAAGGTCTACTTGGGTACCTCGGTGAAATGTAGTTCCAAGTAGGGTGTGAGATATAAATCGTAGTTGTTTGACACTCACGGTTTCTATCCCAATCCATTTAGTGAAATATAATTTAAAATTATAATTTTATAGAGAAATAATAAATAGAAATGAATAAATAAACAACCACCCAACTAGGTTCTTAAGGGACAGCAGATGGTTATACCTTCTTCAGCTCATAGTTAGATTAAGAGTTTGATCATGTTTCTATATATATATATAATAGTATATATATATATAGTATAATTATACATATTTATTTTTTTGTTATGGAATATGATGTAACTCACGAACATAAAATACCAGGGGAAGCTCTCATGGTCTAACCCCTGTCCCAACTCCAAGAGATCTCATGGACTCTTGGGATACTCATGCTGGAAGGACCGGGATGCAACTCACAAACATTCAATACTAGAGTAAGCTATCACAGTCTAACCCATGGCCCAACTACAGTAATAGGTTTCACAACCTATATCCCGATATAGTGGGTGCATCATGTTTTTCACTCAGGATGATGAGTGTGCACATCATGGAAACACACTAAAATGGAACATGGCACTCAAAATCTCATCGCCCATCTCATATCACTAGTGTGGGTCACCATGCCCAACACCCAATGTAAGGGATCCCGAGTTTCCATTCTCATCCAAACCCTTACCATAGTATTGTAGCCTCTTTTTTAAGTTTAATTTATAATTAACATGGGGGGAAAAGCCTCCAATCCCAATCTTTATTAATCCCTTTATAAAATAAGTATAATCAAATTATTAATAAAATCCATGAGGTAGTACTTCTCATTATTTTCATTTATATATATGTGTATCCCATTATAACCAAGATCATACCATAATTACATTTATAATACAATGCATAAGGCAATACCTCTTATACATTTCAAAAGACATGTTAAATTCCATCTAATACGATTTAATTAAACAAGCTATCACAATTTAGGTTTTCAAATTAATACAATGTAATTTACTTAAAAAATCATGTAAATTCATTTCTCAAGGTTCAAAGGGTCACTTAGAAGTTTATCATGTCATTTAAGAAATTACCTACATTGGTAATGTCATTTACAAGTCAGTTTTATCCCTTAAGAAGTGTTTGAGTTCATGTAAACACTTATAATGAAGGAGGAAACTCCATTCTAGAACAATATAGAGGATCCATGTAAAATCATTCCCCTTAACAAGCACTAATATATAAGATAATGAAAACTAAAAAGAATTAAACCAAGAAAGCACAAATAACTAATCATTACATTTTGGTTTTGAAGACAACACACCTCTATTGGAGGGGTTTTATTATAAAATTATGACATTGTTCCTTAAACAATTCATTCATTGTGATTAAATATTTATTCTAAAATTCAATAGCATTAATTAAATTCAAGGAAATTGTGAATGGTGAGAATTTAATTAATTAAATAATTATTAAATTTAAGGGGGTATGGAAAGGGATCCTACCTCAAAAAGTAAACCAATCCAAGAAGAACATTTTGGAATTTGACATTTTCAGAAGTGACCACTCAATGTTGTTGTTACCCAACTCTGAGCATATGCACCTTCATATATACATAAGGACACCTAGACACTATGTACATATCTACATGGCTATGAACACATACAAGGGGATCCTTACATATAGCTTATATGCATATGCACGTTAACACTCACACACATATTCACTTTTCATATTATTCTTAAGCACACCTAGACCTATATATATATATATATTCACTTTCATGGTTGAATATACATATAATGGGAGAACATACATATAAATATGCTTACCTATGCATACGCATGAGTCACCTTTGACAAGGGAAACTCGAACCCACCTCATGGATGACCAAGACTCATTACAAATAATACTAGGAGCCCTAAATCACATAAAGAACCCAAAATAAAACAGGTGGATCAAACATCTGATATAAAACCCTTACCTCGGATAGTAGTGGTGAACCAAATCGAACCAGCCTACTTTTCCTTTGGAAACGGACACCAAAACCTATATGATTCCAACCCAAGAATCCTTTCGCGTACCCTATTCGAGGAAGGAACACCAAAAAATAGATTAACCCTTTACCTAAGATTTAATATGAATGTAATAGGGAAATGAAGAGAGGGAAATGGAAAACAAGGAAGTATAAGTAATCATAAGACCTTACCTTGAAGATTCAGATAACGAACCGGGTGAAATACTATTGAAAACGACAAGGTAAAGGAGGCTGGGAGGGATGTGTCGTGAACGACCAGGGAGACCCAGGGGGTGTCACATGTGTGAAGGGGGGAGTTAGATTTGGTTTTAATTTATTTTAATTTTAATTTTTAAAACATGGTATCAGCACATGGTTTGGGCCCCATGATTTAGAAAATTGTGCACCAATCGTGTGCCCTCTACTGGGCACCTGGGGAACTCTGCACAGGATGGTAGCATGGTTTGGAAACCATATGCCAACTCTGAGGTGAAAGTATGGGGGTAATGCCTAAGTGTAACTACCCATGTGGGCTAGGTGCACAGTTTGGGTAAATTGTGTGTAGCCTGTGCGCTTCACTTTTTCCCACCTACTGAAGTTTCACAGTTTCAGACAAACCATGCTCCCTCTGCAGAACACCCAAACCTTGATTTTTCATGCCTCGGTTCTCCCAAGTCTCGATGAGACACCAGGAAAACCTCTCATACCTTCACCCAAGTCCAAAGACAACACGTTCATTTTTTTTTAACTCTCATAATTGTGTTATGAAACCCGATATTGAAAATGGCTCATCCAATAAACGCAAAAGTTAAAATTCCCTTGAAATTTCATCTAGTTCAAAACATGGGATGTTACAACCTCCCCGTATTAGAACTTCTCATCTCTAGGAATCCATAGGGAAAAACAAAAGAATAAATCAACCTAAAAGGGTCATGATGTCACATTCAAATGGTAGTGTTTCATTCCAAGACACCCAACGCACCTACAACACCTCTTAAGCATACAACACTTAAGCCATCCAAAATCGAGCCAATGCTCGATTATTGATTGATACAACGAAACAGATCTTACATGATCCCATTAAGATAAATACACGATCACGTAATCATCTCTTTAAAATAAAGTCAAAGGTGATCCCCATATTAGGTTTTAACCTTTGAAAGGTACAATTTTGATCCATGGTACCTCCCACAATTGGGATTGCCTACAAGACATGCCTCTAAAAATTATAAGGATGCTCCTGGCCTGATTTCACTAGAAAGGAATGATCGAATCCTAATTGTCTTGACTGAAATTGGTCATGCAAGATTTCCTTGAAAGACATTTATGACCTTTAGATCACACCCTCCATAATCTAATGGCGTGTTTAAACTAGTTCCTTTCAACTATCTCCATCAAACAATAATGGAAACAAGTCGAGCCACTCTGGATGACTATTTAAGAAGATGCTCGGCTTAGAAGTCTAACACTTTTCAACTAGAACACATTGCCTTCCTCAAGGTCATCCTACTTTCAACACAAGAACATTCACTGAATACATACCTAGATTCCTGTGATGTTCCTTGATTTAACCATCACCTAGACATTTAAAACATTAGTTCCACCACATGAACAAGTGTGGAATCCAAATCCATCCCACTGGAATCATAAACCTTTAATAATTAACTTCAATCCTAATGACACATCTTGGGTAAACTTCAATTGATTAGATTTGGGTTCAAGGAACTTACCTACAGTGGTCCCTACTCTATTTTTATGAGAAGAGTGTCGGTATAATCCAATATACCTGCATAAACACATTGACTAAGCTTAAGGAGACATCTTCCTGGCGGTCAAGTCGGAAGAAATGAATGGTGTCCAAGATTATTTCCAAGGAATTCCTACATGGGAACCAAAGGATCACTCAATACTAACCATGACTTGATAATAACCATGCATCCAACATAAAACACCGAGAAAAGAACTACCCAAACAAGCTCAATATCTTTTAAGCATTAGGGTGGCATAATAATGATACTCTCTTAGTGAATCTAGGATGATGTCAATGTAGGGGACATGATTGTCACTAAACAAGAGTACACTATTTGAATGATCTCTAATCAATTATACCCAATTACTAGAAAGAAGAACAGTCGAACCACAACTGGTCATCTTCGAAGAAGAATATCAGCTTCACCTGTCAACGCACCAACACCTAAACCAAAATGCCTTTGTCACCTGAGGCATCTCGTGTTCATTCAATATTTACCACCGAATTTCATCCAAGACCAATGGTGTTTCTCAGAGGTTTCATACATATCCAACCTCATCGAAATCATGTTTCTAAGCAAGAACAAACTCATATTTAAAACTTTCAAGCCTCAAAGTCATTAAAGAAAAAAATGACCATTTCCCATTACTCCTCCTTTTTTATATTCCTTATACATGGAAGGACACATAACCAATATGAGTGACGTGACTCTCCCCGCCTTAGGAGTTCCCTAGTAGACAGTAGAGAAGATAAACTAGCCTCTAACAAGTTTTCTAGAACAAAATAACCTTAAACGAAAGTATGATGCTCCTATGAGCCATGATCACAATGTCAAAACATTAAAAGAATTCCAAAACCAGACTGCCTGGCATTTCAAAACACCCTAGTCTCTTGAAAATCCATCCCAAACATTAGGAAGAACTTTATTTTTTTAACCTGTAGTTCAATCTACCATGGACATGACCTGAGAACGTACTCAACAGCACAAGGCTCAACAATTTCACCACATTCAACTGGTTCGTTACCACATTTAACACTCAACGATACTGCGTATATCAACACATACTACCCCGAGGTTACATAAGAAAATGAAACATCCTAAATACTACCCATAGTATTACTATCCCTATGAATTCAAGTATTGGATGGCCATACAAAAGATTTAGTCCTGAGTCGTATTTCTCCATACGACCTTTAACTAAGACAACACCATGCCAAGTCATCCATCACAAAGGAAAAGAAGGGGCCAAGAGACCTATGAAGCGTTCGACCATGTGTGAGGGATTTCTAACCAGATGAAACCAAGCACTACTAGATGCTCACACCCATAAAAATGGTCAAGGTACCATGACCACCCATCCTAAAAAGGGTGTCATTTAGAATCCAAGATAACTATTGGGGACAAAGACACCTGAACGTCACCAAACATCCAAAAATCCATGACATTTAGCAAGGATTCGAAGATATAAGGGTGATACCTACCAAAGGCTAGCCACTTATGAAAGCATAAACATCAACCCTGACACTAGGTCACTCAAAACAGAATCCATTGGGCTCAAAAGCCTGTCATCTAAGCCATTTCTATAAATAATAAGTCTTGTGAAAAATGTTCCCACTTTCATTCTAAGGAAAATCAAAGGAGAAACTTAAACTACCCTTACATGAGGGTTTTAAAAAAAGGACACCACCTAGGGTTCCATTTTCAATCCTTTTAAATTTATTAATATTTAAACCTTTAATGATTTAAAAGATTTAAAAACAAGGCACGGGAATAATAGGAAAGTCTCATAAGTCATCCTTTTAATCATTTAACATTTATTAACATCCTATCATTATTAGGGAATTTATCATATATATTTATTTTTAAAAAATAAGGCAACCTACAAGGGTCCCATTAATCCAACCTGTTTTCTTAAAAAATCAACCTAATAGCAGTTTCTTAATTATAGAAATTACAAACACCCAAATGAGTCATCTTGTAAGGAACATGCCCCAACTGACCTACTTGAGTCGAGTTGTTCATTTATACAGTCAACCAACTGATTTTAATTCCAAACTTAAATAGCATTAAAATGTATAACCATTTCAAAAATATATCACATGGATATATATATATATATATAACAGTCATATGGGTTTCCATCCCCTGTTGTTATGAGTGCCCATACACTTCATAAAATGAAGATTGACTACCATTAATCTCAACCAATTCACTTTAACAATTAAACTTTTGTATCCTTTACATTTTTAACACAGACTTTAAATGTATATAAATATCAAAGATGGTTTGAGTATACCGGTTACATTTTCCCAATTATAAAGCACCCATACACCTTATAATTGAAAACCAAATTCTGTTTAATCACAACCTGTATATTTATCCCATGAAACCAATCACACATCAACATAAAAAATCCAAAATTTTAACATAAAAATAAATATATAGAACATGTTAATAATCATAAAATCATGGAATATGATCATAGAAGCAAGATAACATGCTAAAACAACACCTAGGCATGTTATATAATCAGGCGACATGGCATATAAACATGTAAGAATTTTATACAAACAATCATGCTAATAATTACCTAAACATAGTATAAAACTAAGCATGTTATAAAACTACCTAACATGGGATATAACAGGCATTCTAATAAACACAAAATCATGGATTATCACTCAAGGAAAAAAAATAAAAATCAACAAGAAGCCTACATGTGCAACTACATGGAATGGCATATGCATGGAATGTGAATTTTATATGTGCCTATAATGATTCATGAAATGATTCATCCTTTCTATACCAGTCCAAGGGTAAAATTCCATAAAATTCCATAAATAAATATACAGTAGAAAATACGTAATTCAATCAATGTGAAATCATATCAACTGTAACAGGAAGCAATACGAACATCAATCCCTACCCTGGACACTTCGTTATTTCCTTATATATTGGGTGATCAGTCCCAAGATCTAGTATTGACCAAGTACCAACACATTCCTAATCTCCTACCTACCAGTCTAAAACAATAAAATGAAGAAAAAAAAGTTAGGCTCTGATACAACTTTGTAGCATTCTAATCTGAATCACCATCAAAACTGGTAGCCATATTGGTGGGTCACATGGCCTCAAGCGCGCCTCCCCATATACCAGAGACTACTAACTAGTAGCGAGGGTGTGAGGTGGTGATTATGGGGAGACTATACCCTTATGGTCATAGTATCACAATGATATAATAGATAAATAATAATAGATAGCAAATGAAACAATAATTAAAGAAATACCAATATTGGAAGCAATTATAATAAATGAATATATAATATTGGCCAAATCCAGTTTATAAAAAACATGCATATCTAGATGATGATACATAGGCTAAAACAGTAAACATACAGCATGGTTTACAATACAAAGCAGTAAATAAATAATTAAAAGAAACAAAATCCTAAGGGCGAACTCCATGATCCTCGTAATCTCCAGCTCGGCCCTATGCTCCTAATTTCCATGTACAAGCAAATAGAAATAAGAAATCAAGCTAGGTCTGAGAAAAATAAGGTCTACTAGGGTACCCCAGTTTAATGGTGGCCCAAGAAGGGTGTGAGATATAAATCTAGGTAGGCCAACACCCACGGTGTCTAGCCCAATCAAGTTAGTGAAATATAATTTAACAGTGTGTAGGTATAGAGAAATAATAAATAGTACTACATAAATAAACAACCACCCATCCTGGTTTCTAAGGGACACCTGATGGCTATACCTCAGCTCATAGTCAAACTAAGAGTTTGATCGTGTCACTATATATATATATAATTATATATATATAGTATAATTCACTAGTGCAGAAAATTTTATTTACATCACCATTTTTTACGTCGTTTATATATAACTGACGTGATAATCTGTGAAACATGGTTTTTTACGTCGGTTATTTTATAACTGACATAAAAAAATTTGTGAGAAAATTTTTAACGTTGGTTATTTTAAAAACCGACGTTACAAATCACACACGTTCGTTTTTTAAATCGGTTATAAATTAACCGACGTAAAAAACCAATACGCGGTGTTTTTTACGTCGGTTATTTGATAACCGACGTAAAAACGAGATATCTACGAATTTTTTACGTCGGTTAAAAAATAACCGACATAAAAAACTGTTATTTTTGATGTATTTTTTACGCCGGTTATTCTATAACCAACACGCGGATTTTTTTACGTCGGTTATAAAAAAACCGACGTAAAAAATCCGTATCTGATACATTTATAAAGTCGGTTATTATAATAACTGATGTTATAAATGTAAAAAAATAGTTTATAATGTCGGTTATTAAATAACTGATGTTATAAAACATTTAAAAAATTAACAAGCCCCGTGGATTGTCATTTACGATTTTTCGATTGACAGTCCGGCAGCTCGTCTCTCTCACGTGGTAAAACCTAATCGTCTCGTCGATCTCGCTGGGTTAAACTCATTTTTCCTTCATCGTTTATCATCTTTACTCTCCTCGGATCTATCATCTCAACTCGCAACACTCAAGTAAGCCTTCCACGACTTTATTTCGTTCGTTTTTTTTCGGATAGTCTATATTTATGTTTTGTGATTTTTTTGTTTAAACTAGGTAAGATTCTTTGATTCTGAACCCTCTTACGTCTTTTTTCCATCATCATCGTATTCATCATCCCCAAATCTATTAGATCGACTCGCAATATTCACGTAAGCCTCAACTACTTCTATTTAGTTTGTTTTTGTTTCACGAATGCCCGACATTGATGGTAATTTTTGTTGTCATTGACAACTAATGATCTCATTCACCTATATTACTGCATAGAATGGTTATTGATTAAATGTACGAATTCGGAAATGATATTTCATGTGTTTTTGTTGCTTATGTTTATCCTCTTTTATATAAGAATCTATTAGACATATAATGTAATGGTTGTTGGCCTCTATGGCCCTTCGATGCATTGACATGTCTCATGATTCCAAATAAAAATGGGTTCTGCTGAGGGCTTACCCTAGTATTTTTTGAGGCCTTGGCCAAGCCCTTGACAATATGTTTAATATTTCTAGAATTATCCATTACCTCATTATGATATTAGTTATCGAGAAAACATGTGATCATTTGACTAGTTGAATATCAATGGTTATTTTTAATTATCATACGATCTTTTAAGTAGACATATTTAATAATATTTAATTCCATATATTTCATGATGAAGTATATATTAAATTCATGTGTTTTTAGTTGTTCACCATGCCTAGTTTTTATATGTAAACCATTGTTTGGGGGGTTGTCTGAGGGGTTGGGGGGATGTTCAGAGCGTTGGGGGGTGTCCAGGGGGTGTCCAAGGGGGTGGGTGGGTGTGGGGGGCGGTCCAAGGGGGTGGAGGCCTGTCCAGAGGGTTTTGGGGGTTGTTCGGGGGGTGGGGGATGTCCAGAGGGTTGGGGGTGTCCAGGGGGATGTCCAAGGGGGTGGGTGGGTGTGGGGGGCTGTCCAAGGGGGTGGAGGCCTTTCCAGAGGGTTTTGGGGGTTTTACAGGGGGTGGGGGATGTCTAGAGGGTTGGGGTGTCCAGGGGGTGTCCAAGGGGGTCGGGGGTGGGGGTGGTGTCCAGGAGGGGTGGGGGTGCTGTCTGGAGGGGTGGGGTGCTTTCCAGGGGGTGGGGGCTGTCCAGAGGGTTGGGGGTGTCCAGCAGGGTGTCCAAGGGGGTGGGGGTGGGGGTGGTGTCCAGAAGGGGTGGGGGTGCCATCTAGAGGGGTGGGGGTTGTCCAGGGGGTGGGGGCTGTCCAGAGGGTTGGGGGTGTCCAGAGGGGTGTCCAAGGGGGGTGGGTGTGGGGGGGGTGTTGTCCAAGGGGGTGGGGGCCTGTCCAGAGGGTTTTGGGGGTTTTCCGGGGGTGGAGGGCTATCCAGAGGGTTAGGGGGTGTCCGGGGGGGGTGTCCAAGGGGGTAGGGGGTGGGGGTGGTCTCCAGGAGGGGTGGGGGTGCTTTCTAAAGGGATGGGGCTATCCAGAGGGTTGGGGGTGTTCAGTGGGGTGTCCAAGGGGGTGGGGGTGTGGGGGGTTGTCCAAGGGGTGGGGGCTATCTAGAGGGTTTTGGGGGTTGTCTGGGGGTGGGGGATGTCTATAGATTTGGGGGTTTCCAGGGGGGTGTCCAAGGGGGTCAGGGTGGGGTGGGGTCTAGGAGGGGTGGGGGTGATTTCTGGAGGGGTGGGGTGCTTTCCAGGGGGTGGGGGCTGTCCAAAGGGTTGGGGGGTGTCCAGTGGGGTGTCTAAGGGGGTAGGGGGTGGTGTCCAGGAGGGGTGGGGGTGTTGTCTAGAGGGGTGGGGGGCTGTCCAGGGGGTGGGGGTTGTCCAGAGGGTTGGGGTGTCCATGGGGTGTCCAAGGGGGTGGGTGTGTGGGGGGGCTGTCCAAGGGGGTGGGGGACTGTCCAGAGGGTTTTGGGGGTTGTCCTGGGTGGGGGATATCCAGAGGGTTGGGGGTGTCCAGGGGGTGTCCAAGGGGGTAGGGGTGGGGGTGGTGTCCAAGAGGGGTGGGGGTGCTGTCTAGAGGGTTGGGGGTGTCCAGGGGGTGTCCAAGGGGGTGGGTGGGTGTGGAGGGGTTGTCCAAGGGGGTGGGGGCCTGTCTATAGGGTTTTGGGGGTTGTCCGGGGGGTGGGGGCTGTCCAGAGGGTTGGGGGTGTCCAGGGGGTGTCCAAGGGGGTAGGGGTGGGGGTGGTATCCAGGAGGGGTGGGGGTGTTGTCTAGAGGGTTGGGGGCTGTCCAGGGGGTGGGGGCTGTCCAGGGGGTTGGGGGGTGTCCGAGGGGGTGTCCAAGGGGGTCGGTGGGTGTGGGTGGTTGTCCACAGGTGTGGGGGCCTATCTAGAGGGTTTTGGGGGTTGTCCGAGGGGATGGGGGGCTGTCCAGAGGGTTGGGGGTGTCCAGGGGGATTGACTACTGCATCATGGTTTCTGAGATTATGACATGATGATTGTGTTGTGATGATTGGCTTTACATTGTGATTTTCTCCATCTGATTTTTTATTTTAAATATGATTTGATTCTCAGGTTTACTCCATTTTCTCCAATTTTCTATCAACCACTGTAGGCGCCATGGTTTTCTTTGATTCAATGGAATTTAAAACTATTATATCTAACTATATTTTGTTTTTAAAATAATATTCAAGCATATTTTTTTAAATACGCATAGATTTTTTTTATATTTCAAAATTGTTTTACATTCAAATTATGATTTTTTTTCATATAAACATATATTTTTCTTATATTATAAATATATATATTTTTTATATTTGTTATAGGTAATAATGAGTCGAAGTTAGATTATGGCACATCGAATGAGAAATGAATATGAGGAAGGTGTTGATGCCTTTTTGGAATTTTATAAACGAAATGTTCCAAGTAGTGAAATTTTTTTCTTTCCATGCCTGAAATGTTTGAATATGAAGACGTTAATAAGTATAGAGATAAAAGATCATCTGATTTGTCATGGTTTTAATCCGATTTATAGCCCTTGGATTTGGCATGGTTAAACTGGATGGAATTTCATTGATGATGATGATTTGCAAGATGGTAACCCTGATGGAATTGAAGAAATGATTCGTGATATTGTAGTAGAACAAATTGAGATAGAACCAACAGTTGCGCATCTTTATAGAGATGCTGAAAAACCATTATATCCTGGTTGTACAGATTTTATGGTTTTGTCAGCGGTATTAAGATTGATTAACCTGATGGCGAAACATGGATGGAGTGACAGAAGTTTTATAGAGCTGATACAATTGATGAAAGACATTCTTCCAAAAGATAACAATCTTCCAGATTCACATTACAAGGCCAAGAAAATATTATGCCCGATGGGATTGAGATACAAGAAAATACATGTTTGTCTGAATGACTGCATTATATATAAGAAGGAATATGAATTTCTGTCAGAGTGTCCTAAATGTGGGACATCACGGTATAAGGTGAAAGAAAAATCAAAGGCTGATGTTGAGATTACAAAGCTCCCTTCAAAGGTATTTTGGTATCTTCCTATAATTCATCGTTTCAAACATTTATTTTCTAATTCACATGATGCAAAAAGGTTAAGATGGCATGCTGATGAGCGGGTATGTGATGGAAAAATATGGCATCCAGCTGATCGTCCACAATGGAAGAAAATTAATGCACAATATTCTACATTTAGAAATGAAATTAGAAATCTCAGACTAGGGTTGTGCATAGATGGAATGAATCCATACCGAACCCTTAGCAGCACACATAGTTCATGGCATATTTTCCTGGTAATTTACAACCTCTCTCCTAAAGTTTTTATGAAGCGCAAATATTTCATGTTGAGTATAATGATCTCTGGTCCAAAGCAACCCGGCAATGATGTTGATGTTTACTTGTCACCGTTGATTGATGATTTGGAACTGTTATGGGCTGATGGTATTATGGTGTATGATTCTTATAAAATTGAATATTTTCAACTACATGCAGTGCTTCTGTTCACTATAAATGACTTCCCAGCGTATGGAAATTTTTCTGTATATAGTGTTAAAGGGAATAAAGCATGTCCAATTTGCGAACAACAAACGTCATATTGTCAATTGCAACATGGGAGGAAAATAGTGTACATGGGTCATCGAAAGTTTTTGCCTATGGATCACCCTTATAGAAGACTAAAAAAGGCATTCAATGGCTCACAAGAATTTGATACTACTCCAAAACCTTTATCCCCTGATCTGTATTTTAATAGGATGAAAAACCTTGATGTGACATTGGGAAAGACACAGAAATCTGGTAATGATAGACATATTTGGAAGAAAAGGTCAATATTTTTTGAGCTACCATATTGGAGGTATCATGAAGTTAAACCTAATATTGATGTCATGCATGTGGAGAAGAATATCTGTGATTTTTTGATTGGAACATTGTTAGATATTAAAGGAAAGATAAAAGATAGGTTGAATACAAGATTAGACTTACTATCAATGGAAATACATTTGGAGTTAGCTCCCACTCTTAAAAGAAGATGAACATTTCCTCCCCCGGCTTGTCATACATTATTGAAGAGGGAGAAAATTAGCTTTTGTCAGTGTCTTCATGATATCAAAGTGCCTCAAGGTTATTCTTCAAATGTAAAAAATTTTGTCTCATTGAAGGACTTGAAGTTGATAGGTATGAAATCACACGATTGTCACATCATGATGCAACAAATTCTACCAATTTTATTGCGTGGAATATTGCCCATTTATGTTAGAAAGACTATAATGAAGTTGTGTTATATTTTCAACTCAATTTGTAATAACGCGATTAATGTGAATGCTTTGAAAATTTTGGAAAAGGATGCAATTTTTATACTTTGTAAATTGGAAATTTATTTTTCTCCAACTTTTTTTGATATAATGGTGCATTTAATGATTCATCTGGTTCGAGAAATAAATCTTTGTGGACCTGTATATCTTCGTTGGATGTATCCTTTTGAAATTTATATGAAAATATTAAAGGGGTATGTTAAAATCCATATCGACATGAAGCCTCCATTATTGAAAAGTATATTTCTGAGAAGGTGGCAGAGTTTTGTACGAGCTACTTGGATGCGGCGCAACACATAGGTTTTCCTCCATCTCGCCATGAATGAGTTAATAATAAGGGAAAGGGGATTCGTGGCTTGAAAGTCAAATCATTGTCAGCTGAACAGATGAAGAAGTTAGAATCATACATCTTTAATAACATAGCTGATGCTCAACTATATATCACATTGCATATTAATGAGTTGAAACAATTTCATCCAAAGAAGAAAGAAATGTGGATTTTGAATGAGCACAACAAAACTTTTTTGTCATGGATTACAAAGACTTTGCTTGGTAGATCAGATGTATTAGAGACATTAAAATGGATAGTGGGTGGTCCATGTTTAAATGTGATAACATGGTCCGGTTATGAAATTAATGGCTATACATTTCATATGAAAGATCAGGACAACAGAAGTGCAGTTCAGAATAGTGGTGTATTGGTGTTTGCAGAAGTAATTCATTTTTCAAGTGCTAAGGAAAAAAACCCAATTTCTGCATCAAGTGCATATTATGGAGTGATTGAAGACATATGGGAGGTTGATTACTTTAAAATTAAAGTTCATGTTTTTAACTGTAAATGGTTTATCGGTAACAACAGTGTCAGACATGATGAATTTGGAATGACACTTGTTAATCTGAATAGATTGGAAGACACAGATGATTCTTTTATAATGGCAACACATGCAAAACAAATTTTCTATGTAGTAGATCAATCAGATATTCATTGGGCTGTTGTTTTACAAGGTAAAAACAATATGTTGATGAGGATGAACTTGATGAAGATGCTGATTTATGTGAGATCCCTACTTCCATGGAAATATTAACAGAACATAATGATGAGCATGTTGAAGACATGGTTTGTGCCATAAGGAACGATCACGACGAAGAAATTTGGGAAAACAATCCATTTGTACATTCCTAAAATTACAGGTAACATATGTTTATTTCTTGTTTACATTTATTTTTTTCATAAATGTTAGATATTGTAAGTTTTTTATTTATTAAAACATTTTTTAAAACAAAATAATTATAAGTTTTTGTTTGTTTTAAGTGCGTTTAGTTTACTTTATCATGTTTACCATTACATGAATTATATATCTATTATTTTTGTTCAGTGAAAATTACTTTACCATGTTTACCAGGTTTACCATGTTTACCATCTTTACCATCTTTACCATCTTTACCATTGTTTAACATGCTTACCATATTACCAATGTTTACTATTACGTAACTTGGTACACTTTTCTATTTTCTGATTACAGTAGTATTAAAATATTTGAATTTGTATATTTGTGAACTAACGTTTGTTTTTTTGATTTGAAGGATAATGACAGATCATTCAGTTGATCAACCACATGATTCTGGAGATGAGAATATTGGTCATACCTCTGGGGAGGAACCTTCACATGCTCCTATTACGACAAAGAGTTCAAATGTTGGTAAACGTGGGTGCACACGTTTACCAAAATTATCACTTGCCCATACGCAGAATCAGAGAATAGTCGTTGAGTTTGGTGATTATGATATTCCTAGAGGACCAAATGCAATAGATTTTAAGATTTTTGTAGCAACTCAGGATAAGAGCAAATTAAGCATTCTGTATGATGACTGGAGAATTGTGGATAAATCGATAATCTATCAGTTGTGGGAGATGGTTTTGGTAAGATCTTTTGATATTGTTTGACTATTATTTAAATGTTTCTAGTATATATGATATGTTTAACCTCTTCTTTATCAGATGACATTTGATATTCCTGACACTGGAAGAGTCAGGAAGAAATGCTTATCGTTGGCTGCCAGGAGATGGAGGGATTTAAAATCAACCCTCTCATCGGATTTCATTTATGGTCATAGGAGTCATGACAATCCGTGTCATATATATCCTTTTATAGATGAAGACACATTAAGACAGTTTTTTGAAAGTAGAAGAAAAGAGTCATTTTTAGTAAGGGCAATGTAAACTTTTATAAGCTTTCTTATATAAATGATCTTATTAATGTTTTGTTAATGATTTATTATTCTTAATTTATAGAAAATAAGGAAAGCTCATCAGAAGATCCAATCTAAAAATGTATACCCTCATAGTTTATCTTGGAGAGGGTATGCTTTTTTGGAAGCACAAATGATGGCGGAAAAATTTCAACAACTAAGAGCTGAGTCTTCAAGCACTGGAGAGGTGGCCCCTCCATCCCCTCCATCTAGACATGAAAAATGGAAGAGAGCTCGGAATGGAAAAAAAGGGAAATATATTTCAGAAGAATCGAGAATCATAGCTGAAAGGATTATAAGATATCTATTTTATTTATTTAAGTTAACTATTTTCTTCATATAATTTCAATCATTACAGAAATGTTCAATTAATTAATACAGGACTCTCTTGAGGAGCAGAGTTCACAGAAGAAATTTATAGCTTCTGGGAGGGAAGATATTTTATCTGTAGCATTGGGAAATCTTGAACGTCCTGGTTGTTTAAGAGGATATCTGGTAGGTGTATCGGTAAGAAAAGTGTTTCCACGTTTTTCAACTCCTAACATTGAGGGGGTTTATAAAAAAATAGAATCCTTGGAGGCTGAAGTTCATAATATTAATGCGACAATGGAGGACAAGATTAGATCATCGGTGCAGTCTATGTTTGCAGACATGAAAATACAATTTCAGACTACAGCTCCCACTCCTCCACCTCCCCCTGCAAACCCCATTATTTATCCTCCACCTCCGCCAGTAGCTCTCATTACCCCACCTCAGCCTGCGGACCTCATTTTTTATCCTAATCCTCCGCCGCAGCTTCCTACTTATTGCGAGTTGTATGTTGATGATCCTCAATATCATATAGTAGCATATGGGTTGGTATATTGTATAGGAGATATATTTCATCATCAACAATTAGAGGTAGAGAATCATTGGGTCACTGTACAGGATATTATAGACAGATCAGCTTGGGTACCATTACCTACAGATGAGGTGGCGACAGTTGGACATAGTATCGACCATTTTTTAATTTGGCCATCCAGACTTCTTCGACTCATTACCATAGAGGTATGAATGTTATATATTTAATTTTAATTTTTTATTAAAGTTGTTTTATCATTTGAAAACTAATATATTCTTCAATTTATTTTTACAGGAATACTTTAAATGTAAATAAATACCGTATAGACAACAATAAAGACAAATGGCTATGACATCAGATACATATTCTAGTAGTCTTGACAGATTGTCAAGATATTCAAATTTTTTGGTGGGTCATTATGAGTTTCCAATGGAAACTGATGTTTATGGACGTGAAATAAGTGTGGGGATTATGAAAACTGATATCATGGAGCTTGTTACTGGAGATAAGTTGGGAATCAAAGTGGCACAAATTTTTTCCATTAAAGTCTTAACACCTTTTCCCTACGTTATATTTATTAAAAATGTATACTTATGTCTGTTTTGTATTAGGTATCTTTATAAAATTTGTGAGAGGAATGAGCTGACAGATGTATATGGATTCATGGACCCACAATTGATTTCCCCTGAAGCATGTGCATTGGATGAGGAACAAAGAATGCTTTATATTGCTGAAAGACTTGAAAATAATATAGTTACACAATATTGGATGATGCCTTTTTGTGAGAGGTATGAAACACATCTCTCTAAAAGAGTTAATTATATTTTTAACATAAAAAACCACTAACGTTTAATTTCCTTTTATCAGTGATCATTGGATGTTAGGGGTTTTTTTCCCAAGGGAGAAAGCACTTTATTGGATATGCTCTGTCCATGATGATGTGCGGGAAAGTATTAAGAATATATTGGAAAAGTAAGTTTCAATTTCTCAATAGTTTTATATATTACAATGAATTTTAAATTTACCCCATTCGTATTATTTTCTAACAGGGCATGGGCCTACTTTCGAAAAAACACAAAGAAAAGGAGTGCAAAGATCAAATATGTAAATGCGAAGGTAAATATCCATTTATAATTTGTACTTTTTGATTTATTACATAAAAATAATTTATTGAATTTACACTCATTCAAACAAAATTTTCATGAACAACAAGGCATCATCGAATGCAGATATTATATGTTAAGATTTATGTATGAAATAATAACAACTGGGACAGTTGTGAATTTTGACCTGGTAAGATTTGATCTTAAACATTGCCATAATATATCAATTTGATTTATTCATTATACAAGTTAACTACTATCCTTTTCATTTGTAGCTTTTTGATGACCCTCAACCCTATACTACTGAAGACATCAAACACTTACAAGTGGAGTGGTCAAATTATTTTACAGTTTTGATTGAATTTTAGTTGTTTGTAATGTAAAATGTAATTTTGAATATTGTTGTTGTAATTGTGTATTTGGTAGTCGTTTAGGTTGGATTTAGTTTTTTTTTGAAGTTAATAGGGTATGTTTTGAATGTTATATATGTGAATGATTAATTTTGATCTACTTTTTGTTTTGGTCTACTTATGATGGGTTTTCTTGTATGGATTCTGGTCTGGGGGGGAGGGGTTCCAAGGGTGTGGGGGTGTTCAGTGGGGTTGGGGGTGTCCAGGGGTCTAGGAGGGTTGTCCGGTGGGGTGGGGGCAGTCCAAGGGTGTGGGAGGGATGTCCAGGGGTGTGGAAGTGTTGTCCAGGGGGTGGGGGTATACATGAGGGTGGGGGGTTGTCCAGGGGTGTTTGGGGCTGTCCAGGGGGTCGGGGGGCAGTCCAGGGGTGTGGTGGGGGCTCCAATGGGGTGGGGGAGGTCTGTCCCGGGTGTGGGGGGGTATACATGGGGCTGGGGGGTTGTCCCGGGGTGTTTGGAGCTGTCTAGGGGGTCGGGGGGCAGTCCAGGGGTGTGGTGGGGGCTGTCAAGTGGGGTAAGGGGGTGAGGGGTGCTGTTCAGGAGGGTGGGGGTTGTCGAGGGGTGTTTGGGGCTGTCCAAGGGGTCGGGGGTAGTCCAGGGGTGTGGTGGGGGCTCTAATGGGGTTGGGGCTATCAAGTGGGGTGAGGGGGTGAGGGGTGCTGTTGAGGAGGGTGGGGGGGTTGTCGAGGGGTGTTTGGGGTTGTCCAGGGGGTCGGGGGTAGTCCAGGGGTGTGGTGGGGGATCCAATGGGGTGGGGGCTGTCAAGTGGGGTGAGGGGGTGAGGGGTGCTGTTCAGGAGGGTGGGGGGTTTCGAGGGGTGTTTGGGGCTGTCCAGGGGGTCGGGGGGCAGTCCAGGGGTGTGGTGGGGGCTCCAATGGGGTGGGGGAGGGATGTCCAGGGGGTATACATGAGGGTGGGGGCTGTCAAGTGGGGTAAGTTTTATATGTTATCAATTTAAATGCTTAAATTTTCTTTAGTTCTTGTTTTGATCTCCTTCTGTTTTCGTGGTACGAATTCTTGATTTGGTTTCTGGTTGATTCTGGGGGAGAGCAGAGGACTACATTCGATTTTAAAAAAAATTGTCTTCCACATCGGTTATTTTATAACTGACGTGATAAAGAAATCAGGAAGGGTTTATCATATCGGTTTTTTTAATAACTGGCGTGATAAACATCTGTGGCATGGTTTATCACGTCGGTTATTTAATAACCGACGTGATAAAAGACCTAGGAAATTTTTTATCATGTCGGTTATTAAATAACTGACGTGATAAAAAGGCCTGGTAAATGGTTTATCATGTCGATTATTTGTCAACTGATGTGATAAACCATGTCCCAAGCCTTTTATCACGTCGGTTATTTATTAACCGACATGATAACCCCCCCCCCCCCGGACTGGTTTATCATGTTGTTTATATAATAACCAACGTGATAAACCATCTCCCAGGGGTTTATCACGTCGGTTATTTAATAACCGACGTTATAAACCCCCCCCCCCCCGGTTTATCACGGCGGTTATATAATAACCGACATTATAAACCCTCCCTGGTTTTTTCACGTCGGTTATTAATTAACTGATGTGATAAACACCGCGATGTTCTGTTTTTTACGTCGGTTTTTAAATAACCGACGTAAAAAACGTTATTTATAACATCGTCTGTATTAACATCAGCTAAAAACCGACGTAAAAAATTAAAAATAACTGACGTAAATAACGTTTTCTGCACTAGTGATTATACGTATATATATTGTTGGGATAGACCGAGATGTAACTCACAAACATCCAATGCCAGGGGAAGCTCTCACAGTTTAACCCCTAGCCCAACTCCAAGAGATCTCATGGTCTCTTGTTATACTCATGCTGGAAGGACTGGGAGGTAACTCACAAACATTTTATGCAAGGGGAATCTCTCATGGTCTAACCCCTAGCCCAGGTCCAATAATAGGGTACATGCCCTATATCCTGATAGAGTGGGGAAGGTCATGTCCGTCACTCGGGATGGTGAGTGATAATACCATGGAAACACTCTAAAATCGAACATGGCCCTCAAAATCCCATCACCCATCTCGTATCATTGGTGTGGGTCTCCATGCCAAACACCCTATGTAAGGGATCTTGAGTCTCCATGCTCATTTGAACCCTTACCATTGTATCGCAACCTCTTTTTAAGGCTCTTTTATAACTGGAAAGGGGAAAAATCCTCCCATCCATATCTTTATTAATCCTTTTAGAAAATAAGTATAATTACATTGTTAATACAAGCCATGAGGTAGTTCCTATCATACATTACACATATATATATATATATATCCTATTATAACCAAGGACATACCATCATTACATTCATAATACAATGCATAAGGAAATTCCTCTTATGTATTTCAAAATCCATGTTAAATTCAATTAAACAAGCCATCATGATCTAGATTTTCAAATTAATACAATTTCATTTACTTAAACAATCATGGAAATTCATTTCTCAATGTTAAAAGGGTCACTTATAAGGCACTAGTGTCATTTAAGAAATTACCTACAAGGGTAATGTCATTTATAAGTCGGGACCATCCCTTAGGAAGTGCTTGAGTTCATGAAAACACTTATAAAAAAGGAGGAAACTCCATTTCAGAACAATAGAGAGGGGTCATGTACAAGCAAACCCTTTAACAAGCACTAACATGAAGGCGAAGGAAAACTCCAAAGCACTAAACCAAGAAGGAAAAAAATACAAATAATTTCTTTTTGGTTTATATGACAACACACCTCTATTGTAGGGGTTTTATTATAAAATTATGACATTTTTCCTTAAACCATTCATTCAGCATAATTAAAAATTTATTCTAAAAATCAACAGTATTAATTAAATAAAAGGAAAGTGTGAAAGGCTAGAAATTAATTAATTAATGAATTATAAAATGTAAGGGGGATATGGAAAGGAATCATACCTCAAAAAGTAGACCAATCCAAGATGAACACTTTGGAATTTGATGTTTTCAGTGGTGACCACTCAAAGCTATTGTTACCCGTCTTCGAGCATATTCACCTTCGCATATACGTAAGGACACCTAGCCCCTATGTATGTATTAGTATGTCCATGAACACATATAAGGGGATCCTTACATATATCTTATATTCATATACCTGTTAACACTCACACACATATGCACTTTTCATATTATACGTAAGGACACCTATCCCTATAAATATATTCACTCCCATGGGTGAATATATATATAATGGGGAAACTTACATATAAACATTCCTACCTATGAATACACGTTGAGTTTCCTTTGATAACGGTAACTCGAACCCACCTCAAAGATGACCAAGACTCACTAAAAATAATACTAGGAACCCTAACTCACTTAAAGAACCCAAAATAAAATAGGTGAGACAAAATAGCGAATGCAAAACCCTTAACTCAGATGTAAGTGGCAAGCCAAATCAATCCAACCCACTTCACCTTTGGTAGTGGACACCGAAACCTACACAAGGCTGACATGAGAATCCCTTCGCACGCCCTATTCAAGGAAGGAACACAAAAAATCAGTTTACCCCTTTACTTAGGGTTTTGGACGAATGAAATAGGGAAATGAAGAGAGGGAAAATATCCAAAAAAAAAGAAGGATAAGGGAGTAGAATACCTTACCTCAAATAGTCAAATAAATAACCAAGATAAATATGATTAAAATTGGCAATGTAGAGGAGGATGGGAGGGAAGCGTCACGCATGGCCAGGGAGACCCTAGGGGAGGTGTGTCACGTGAGTGAGGGGAGAGTTAAATTAGGTTTTAATTTCTTTTAATTTTAATTTCAATTAAATTAAATTAATTTTTAAAATAGGGTCTCGACACACGGTTTGGGCCATACAATTTAGAAAATCATGTGTCAACCAAGCACCCTCTACTAGGTACCTGGGGCACTCCGCATGGGATGGACGCACAGTTTGGAAACTATGCGGTGAATAGTTCGAGGGTATTGCCTAAGTGGAACTACCCATGTGGGATATGTGCATGGTTTGGGTAAAGCATACGCAGCCTGTGCACTTCACTTTTTCCCACCTGTTGAATTCATGCGGTTTCCTTCTAGGGACCACATGGTTTTAAACAAACCTTACACCCTCTATATAGCACCCAAAACTTGATTTTCCAGCCTCGGTGCTCCCGAAGCTTGATAAGACACCCAGGAAACCTCTCAAACCTTCACCCAAGTCCAAAGGCAACATGTAACACCCTGACCCCATAATCCTAGACCCGATGCATTATTTTAATACATTGGCATGATTACAAGGAATCAAGTCCTAAATGACTGATCAATTTAGCAGTCTTGGAAAATAGATTACATACATGAATGTTACATTAAACATTCAAACATAAAATACAACATAAATAATCCTTTTATAACACCATTATTCCCCTAGATTAACCGTACATATCAATCACAATGCACTTCTTAGAATCCTGTGAAAATAAAACATAAGAAAGGGGTGAGATTAGATGCTCAGTAAGGGTAAATAATTTAGTGGAAGCTATAAAATTTTAAGGAAATATGTGTAATAAAATAAACAGCCTTTTAAACATAAAATTGAACATAATATGGAGAAAATAAATAAAACATTACCATATAAAAATTCACATCAATATTCTACTAGTCGAATAATCACATGTAATAATTAATTTTATAATAAGGGAATTCCTAATGTCGGACATCATTACCACATAGTAAAGGCCTTGTTCCAAGACAACAAATACAATTTTTGTTATGGACTTGTGCCAAGACACTAGTTTGTCTCATGAGACCTACTTATGCATCGAGGATCTATAGCGGGCTCTACCTGTCACTTACTAAGTCCATTTCATTCCTCATATAAAAATTTTGAAACATAACATAAACATTCGTATTAAAACTACCATACGAAATGCCAATACTTAAAACATAAACCATGAAGGGTATAAAAATAAAACATCCATAGGTAAACATATCCTAAATCATTAAATATAATATGGAATATTTTATTATAATAAATCAACCTCAATCAATAATAATATCCAGTAAAGGATGTTGACATAGCTGAAAATGATCAGTAAAACTTTTTGAGAGAAATATCCCTTTTGTGAAATCGTTTAAAAGTCACACATTTATAATGGAGGTCATTTAAAAGATACTTTTGAATCAAAATTTCACATACCAATTTGAAACTTTTGAAAGGAATTAATATTTTAAAACAATCATGTCCATATAAATAAATCCTTAAAACCATTTTGAAAACATGGACATTAATGAGAAAGATTTAGAAGAATAAATATTTAAAACATTTAAAATGATGTTTTAGTTAAAGAGTGACTTAAAAGAATCATTTTGAAATGTATTTTATGAAACATGGACATGG
Organism: Viscum album; assembly: GCA_963277665.1. NCBI lineage: Eukaryota > Viridiplantae > Streptophyta > Magnoliopsida > Santalales > Viscaceae > Viscum > Viscum album. The sequence continues at coordinate 1,855,518,286 of OY728119.1, read as the reverse complement.
ATAATAAATATGTCTCAGAAAATACTTACACATAAACAATCTCGGATAATAATGAGATTGAGGAATTAACCCTTACCTTACATTTTCCTTTGGTCGAGGGTACGTTTAACCTCCAGTATAATGACAATAGTATGTTATTAAATTATACCAGAACCATATTCATATTTATTATATCATAAACAATTCATTTATGACTTTATACTACCCATTTAATAATGATTTCCATGTTAAATTAACGTTTCGGGTAATAATCGCTTTCTTTATCATACGTGTTTTAATTTTTTATTCTAAATACTTCCAGAATATAAAACATGATTTATATATTATATATATTTAGAATATAAATATGTATAATAGATAGATATATTAAATATAAAATACCGTTTATGGAGATGGTAGGTCGTACGTACGCATAAACATTGTTTCTATTTTGATATCGTATTGAATAGAAGTAAGTGAATAAGATATATGAAAGTACATACATACATATATATATATATATCTAGTAGCATTATTATTTCATATATTACATAATTATTAATAATACATATTTTTATAATCATCATTGAATGGTGAACGTGGAAATGAATATCATCGCGTTGTGGAGACGGTAAGTCGTACGTACACACGAGCGACGATATCATTTCCTTAATGATTAAAAGGTGTGTAATTGGATGGTATATTAATTGTAAAAATAAATTATAATGTTATTTTCATTATTTATATACATATTACTCATCATTTTATCCATCCAAATAACATAGTGTTGAATAAAAAATTACACCACGGTGTGGAGACGGTAAGTCATACATACGCACGCATGATAACATTATCATTCATAGGATGGATAGAATAATGAATATGATTGTACCATATTTATAATTACATCAAAGTATGTAGAATGTACTGGAGTTATTATTTTTTTGTGGAAATAAAAAATAAACAGAAAGTGGAAGAAGAAAAGAACTTTGAAATATGTGATAAAATAATTACCTCTTCTTTGGGTGTTTCCTTTTGATTTGAACAAAAGGGATCCTTAGGTTGGATTTATTCTCAAAACAATGACTCTATGTTGAATTGAGTGATGTTGAGAGGATATTTGGGTAGGTTTTGGTCAAGACAAATGGATTTGGAGGTGTGATTTTGAGATAAGGGGAAGTACCCTTTTATAAGAGAGGTGAGGGTCACTTTAGGAAAAGTTTAAAATATTATTTTATTAGAAAATAATTTTCGGTTTCTAATGGATCAAAATTGATCTATTTCAAATATAATGTAATTATGGGTTGAAATAATCACAACCAATAGTTTTAAGAAAATTTTAGGCCACCATATTAACTCTATCTTTTATATTTAACTCTTAGTTAAATAGTTTATCTTTTACCATGTCCTCTTGTATTATTATAATAAATGGTTAATAAACTTACCATAAAAATCCAAGAGAATATCAAGTGGTTAATTAATGACATATATATCATTATATAAGTCTTTTGGACAAACCTTATATTTTTAAAATTATTATATCATTTAATAATATAGTATTTCTTTAAAAAACTCATTTATGTCAATTTTGACACTATTTGGTATTTGGTTTTTTTGAAAGTCATAACAAGTTGATTACTTTAAACAAAATACATTAAATAAACCCTAACATGTCATATTCACCTATAAAATTTGTTTATATCATAAAAAGTCTCAATTTACATTTATTATAATATTTATAATATCAATTATTTTAATATTTCATTAATAAGGTAATTACTACATCATCATTGTGTCATAAATAAATTTAATTATTTAATGTCTAAAAATTATAAATAAAATACCATTATTTATTAAATATTTTTATCTTTCTAATTAATATTTATAGTCGAAGTTATCTTATATATAACTCTATATTAAAAATGGTTTAGTTATTAAACTTTAAATTTAACACTTTTAACTCTTCATTAAATAAAATAATAATAAATGTCCTAATCTAATCCAAGTTGACCAAAAGGATAATATTTTATTCCTAATGATGGTTTTGTTATGAATACATGTATCCAATATAATTAGAACATGTGTTAGGGTAATTATAATATCATTTTTACCTTTTATTACCCTATTTACTTTTAACTGTGGTAAATAAAACTCAAAAGTTATTAATCACCAAAAATTATTTTCATATTATTGAACCAAATTTTACTTACTAATTTCAACCTTATCTCTCATATTTTTTAAATTCAATTCACAGAAGTGGTAAAATTACGTTTTATGCAAATTTGCAAATGTGCCTAAAAGGTGGGTAAAAGACGTTAAAAGGTTCAATAAAATTTTATACATCTAATTTTATTATAAAATGACTCCAATGAATTACATTGAACTTATATAGGTATTATATATCTATTTTTACATAAAATAATATTAAATAAAAATAATAATTATTTAACTAAAAAGTCGGGTTTAAACAATAACGTAGTGTTTTTCACTATTCATCAAAAATTGAAAGTTTTTAAAAAAAATACCAAAAATTCACCCTAAGCTAATTTTGATATTACAAATTCAAAAATGAATTATATTTTACCAAACTCAAAATATAGAAGTTTCATTAATTAATTTCAAATTAATTCCCGTTGTCAAAAACCAAAAAGCGGGTTTTTAGAAAGTAAAAACTATCAAAAGATTGACATGTGTTTATGTCAAATTTAAATGTGAAATTACTTATAATGAACTAAATTGTATTAAATGATAAAAATATAATATAATAATAATTCCAAACCATTCAAATGTATAATTTAACACTATAAATTATTTTTATTAAAAAGGTTGTTTTCAATTAAAAATTAGTATTTTTCATTATTCACCAAAATATGAAAGTTATCAGAAAAACACCAAAAATTTATCAAAACTAAATTTTTATGTTATTATTCTAAATAATTTTATTTTGTAAAATTGAATATATAAAATTATCAAATATTGGATTTAAAAAGGGTTCGCCATTAAAAGGCGGTAAAATTGCATTTTCTAAAAAATACTTCATTTATCTGAAAAATTGAATTTGTTATTATATTATGTCTAAGAAACACATAATATCGATGTTAAAATTATATAGAGTATATAAAATTTAAAATGCAGTTAATATTATTCATAACCATTTTTTGAACGGCTAGTTTGGTAAGTCGTGGTGCGCTCGAACTCAGTGTTGTGTGTATCACAAGTTATTGAATTACATTGAAGAGATAACGTACTATGAAATCTTGGGGGTGTTACACAACACATTGAGGTGTTATAACTCTCGGAATTGCATTCTGAATCTTGGTTTTGAAAATGGCCCGTCCAAAAAACACAAAAGTTCAAATTCCCTTGGAATTTTGTCTGGTTCAAAACACGGGATGTTACACAAAACCCTCATTTTCCAAAAGAAACCATATCGTAATAACATATAATGGATGGTCCAAAAAAACAATTCATGAAAAATAAACTTGGAGGTTAAATAAAATTGAAATACAAAAGTTTTCACAAAACCTTAATAAAACATTGAAATGAAAATTACATTCAAAAACATTTTTGTGAAGGGAAAGAGGAGACTTTTGAAAACCTTATAATAAAGAGTTCCTAATAAAAATTCCCTAAAAAGAGATAAAGGTTTCAAAAAGGATACGATATAATACTTTTGAAAAAATTTACTTTTAATAGAAACTTTAATAATTTAAGCATGAAAAATATATAAATTTTTCAATAAAAGAAGTGAAAATACTTTGATGACATTTACATTTAAAAAGATTCTTTAATAATGAAAACTTTACAGAGACATAAAGGTTTCATTAAAATAAGTTGAAATACATTGAAAAGTTTTATTTTTAAAAAGAATATTTAATAATTTAAACTTGAAAAATACATATTTTTTATCAAAATAAAGTGTGTAATTGAATATAAAACCTATTTATTTTGAAAGGATGGAAAAATCCTTTTCATCATTTTGAAATAGTTTTTTTTTTCAGAAACACCATATTGTTAAAAGGATAACAAAACATTTTATTTAAAATAAATTAATGGGAAACGTATCGTTGGAGATAAAAAACTGAGTTTCCATTAGGTAAATTAGAACATTGGTGGAAAGTAAAAACATGTATTCAAAATAAAAATACTATAAAAGTAACATAAATTATTGTAAACAAAATGTGTTTTAACAAAAAAAAGAATCATCAGGGAAGAATTCGTTGGTTTGAAACATAATTTACCCCTAAAAATAAGGTGGAAATACAACATAACTTCATCATAGGTTATTATATATCAATCTTTAAAGATAATAGACAAAGAAGAGTGAACATGACCCAAGGAAGGTATTTTAGTCATCAAGACAATTATGATATTAGTACTTTCTTAATCAAAATTCATTAGAAGCATGAAATAATATGGTTGCATATATCATATAAATTAAATAATTAATTATGTCAAAATACATTATTGGTATTAATATAAACCATATAAATAAGTAATTGGTTCCTAATAACAAAATATGTCTCAATTAATAAAAGTTGAGATGAAAAACTCTTACCTTGTTTCCTTGCTTAGTTGATGACACTCAAACCTACTATAAAACATAAATAGATAACTTCATATCCTATTGTTATAACCTTACTCATTAAATATTACCCTTTTATAATCCTTATTATTATTATTTATCATGATTACATTAATTAGTTATAGTTTATTATGATCATCAGGTGTTAGTAACTTTAACTGTTTTGTGCATGTGTAATAAATTTAATATCATTACCCATCATTTGATATCATGTTATTTATTTATATATTATATATTTTTCTATAATATATAACTTAAATTTATTTAAAATGTTCTTATTTCATTCCATATTTTCTTTGGTTACGTTATGTTATAGCTAAATTGATAATGGTTTATTTTGGTAATTTACACTACTATAAAAAAGGGATTTAACAGCACTAGAATAGGAATTTATCAGCGCTAAAAAAGCATTGATAATCTAAGAATGGTTAAAATCCTGAAAATTTTATTAGTACTTTTTTTAGCATTGCTAAAGGTCTCTTTTAACAACTCTTTTTTAGCACTGTCAAAGGTGGATTTTAACAACGTTTGTTTAGCGCTAATAAAAGTAATGTTGTTAAAGGGGGTAAAAACAATTCAGGCATCCATGAGCATCCAACCCCTTTATCAGTGCCCCCCCCACACACACACCTTTATCAGTGCTTTTCGAATTTCCCACCTCAGTGTACTCACCTGGATTCAAACACCGCACCTCTCTTTCGATGATGGAACGCCTTTACCACTACACCATGTTGTTTTGTTGTCTGTTTAATGATATATTTGTTTATATATATATATATACATATATTTATATAAATATTTTTAAGTACATTTATACAATATGTGTGTGTGTGATATATATATACTTATATTTATTTAAATATATTATATATTATATTCATTTACATATATTAAAATATAATATAAATATTTACCTATTTATTAATATACATATAAATGTATATGTATCTATAATGTAAAAAATGGTTATATATTGTTTTAAATACATTTTTAGAAGATTTATTTATTTACATATATTAGAATATACATTTTTACGTAAATATGTTGATATATGTATTTATATGTGTGATTTATTATAAGTAAATATAAGAAAACATGCATATATTTAATTATAAATAAAATTACATTGTGAAAAAAGATAAAATTTCAAATCTATAATATCAATATAAATGTAAGCCCCGAAAATAATTTTAGTTCCCACTGAAAATGATAAAAAAGACCTCCTTAAACGAGACTTAAAATCTATCAAATGTTAAAAAATTGGGTTACCCAAACTAAAAACTCAGTTTTGGAGGTATTTTGGGCCTTTTTTGGCCTCAAAAAATGTGACATAAGGTTTACTGTAAGTTATTAGGGAGTAGAGTTCTTCATAGGCTTCGATTTGATATTTGGTAGAGCTCAAACGAACACCCAGATCAAAATTTATAGTTGTTTGAAGTTTGAGTTACGTTTTCAACTTATTTTAGATATTTTATTATTTTTTTTATTTTTTTTTTATCTTTAAATTTATATTAAATGACTATTAAATGGTAATAATAAAAAATAATTTATTAAAAAAATAATTATTTTATAAGCCATTTTCACTAAATATCTTTTATATTAAGTGTAAATGTCAACTTACCTTATCTAAAAAATATTTTAAAAAATATATATTATATTTATATTAGTATAAATATTTTTCTATTTTTCTATTTTTTTAATGAAATATAATTTTTTTAAGTATAATTTTATCAGCGCTTGTAAAAAAACGCAGATAAAGGTCCCCCTTTAATAGTAATTTTTTAGCGATGTTAAAGAACCCTTTAATAGTGCTAAAAAAGCATTGTTAAAGACTCCCTTTGACGATGATTTTTTAGCGCTGATAAAGGAGGACATTAACAATATTTTTAGCTAGCGTTGTTAAAGCCCTAGTACTGGATAAACCCAGTTTTGTAGTAGTGTTAAGTGAACGAAAAAGTTACTTTAATAATAAGTTAAATGCTTAATATAATATTTTAAAAACCATATAATAATTATTATTTTCTTAATTTATTATAATATTATTAGTTTCCATATTTTCATAGTCATCCATAATCATATATTAAATCACTGTTCACATTGGTGGTTAAACTAATCCCAGTTTGAACGCATTTTAACTCAATTAACGAGTAAGGTTAAAGAGGTGTTTCTTTTGACATAATATAATTATAAAATAAGTATAAACATATTAATTTTATTTTTTTATGATCTTTAACCATATTTGAATTAGTTTAGATAATTTATGAAAATCTAAATGAAAAATGAAAAACGTTTCCTCATAGAGGCGGTAATCTGCATGTATGCATGATTAGTGTTTCTGTTTCTCAATGTGTGAGAGGGGTGAAGGTGCATATTAAATTAAAATTTAAATATCATTATTTTATAATATATATCATATTGAATCATCATTACCACTATTCATACCATCCATGTAAATCGATAATGAAAAAAAAAACGATGTTGCTTCATGGAAGCGCTAATTCGTGCAATGCGCTAATGTTATTATTTTGTTTTTCTAACTGGATGAAAATAGATAAATAAGAGTTGTAGCACTAATATAAAAACATATAATTCGAGAAAAGATATTGAATTTATCATATTATTATGGTGATAAGATATTTTGAAGAGTAATATTAAGAAGAAAAGCTTAAGAGATAACACTTACGTTGGAAATTATTGATTTTTCCCTTGAAAGTTCCATTGAAATTGAAGGGATTAGGCTAAATATGAGAAACCAAGGGATTATGTTTTTGGTATAGGGTTCTAGGTAGAGTAAAATGGAATATTTCAAAGAAGGAATTCTAAAGGTAGATGTGTGTTTGAAATGGTGTAAGTGACCCCCTTTAGAAAAGAGGAAAATGTAACTTTTGAAAACACCCTTTATATTTTAATAATTTCATAACACTATTCAAAAGTCCATGGATCAACAGTTTCAAATTATGGAGTTTTGGGTGTATTTAGTTTGATAAATACTCAAATATGGCTTTAAAAACATATTTTGACGTTTTTACCATCATTTTTTTCACATTTTACTCTTACATTTAAACATGGTAATTAGTTTTTAACTAAGTAATTTTATGTTTTATTATACATATATCATAACCTATATAACCAAATTTGGGTGTTGTAGAACTAAATCTACAATAAATTTAATTCAATTAAAATTCTAAATATTATAAAATTAACTTTAAAATTAAAACAGATAATTTGTTGAAAAGTATTTTGTTAGAAAAATAAAATTTTGACCATTATTGATTCTTAGTATTATTTAGTATTGGTTAGCAATTAAATGAGTGTTAATATATTTGTTTTTGTGTTTATACATCATATTATATTCATTATTTAAAGTAGTTAAATTTAATTGATTTGATAGAAATTCATTGATATTAATAAAAAAATAATTTTAAAATAATAGTTTCACTACTATCATGGTAATTAACATTAATCCTAATAGTATAAATTTATAACCAAAAATGAAATTGGACATATTAAATAATATTAAAATTATTATCTCAAATATAAGAAGCATTTTATCAAATTAACTTTCTATGTGTAGATAAATAAGTCTTAATGTTAGTGCATGTATCACGTGAAGAACCCTTTTTTGAAAAAGTATATTTTTAAGCAAAAAAAATTATGAATAAGTTAGAATTGTTAATGGAATTTATTCCAATGAATTTAAAATAATTATTATCATCCAAATATTATTTATCTAACAATAAAATAAATCAAAAATATATTTTCATTGTGTTATAATTAATTTAACAAAACATTCACAAAACATTTTTCATTAAAACACTACATAAATTTTCAAAATGTTGAGTATGAGTTTATAAATTCAAAATATTATTTTAAAATGATTTATTATAATTTATAATATATAATTTTATAGGAAAAAGTCTTCAGAAAATCTCAATCTATTCACATAATAAAATGATCTCATAAAAGTGGCGACATTAATCGGTATTTTCACGATTCACTTGAAAATCGTTTATTTTAGAAAAAAATATCAAAAATTCATCTTAAACTAATGTTGTTTTGAGGAAATCAAAAATGAATTTTACTTTAAAAAATATAAATTCTGAAAATTAAATTTATCTTTTTAAAAGAAAATATATAATATAAAGAGAATGACTTGTCGTGAAAATAACCTTTACAATATTAAATCACATTAATTGTTTACCTTTTAAAGGAAATAACTATTAATAGGTTACCATATTAATATTTATTATAGCTTCGATAATAATTTTTTCTTAATATGTTGGGTTTTGTTTGCATTAGGTGTCGCATGTGACACAAGTTATAAAACATTTTATGTATTTTAAAGGATCCAAAATCTCAGGTCATTACACACAAACGTCAATGATGTTTTCAATTTCCAACGAATAGAATGTAATCAAAGTAAATAATAATATAACTTTCTAGAATGATACTAATATCATAATTATTAATGTTATCCTTATGACCACCCATGACCACAAAAATGGGTTTTTGCAGCGTCATCCGTCAACAGAGCTAAAAAAAGTACTGAAAAAATGGGTATCTTTATCAGTTTTAAAAAAGCGCTAATAAAGGTGTAATTTTAACTGTGCTTTAGTACTGATAAATGGTACTTTTAACATTGTTAAAAATACCCCTTTATCGGCACTTTTTTAGCACTGTTAAAGGGACCCCTTTTGATCGCTTTTTTATAAGCAATGATAAAGAACCCCCTTTATCAGTATTTTTTTACTACCACCGATAAATGGTATATTTCAAAAATAAAAAATCATTAAAAATAATATATTAATATATAAATATATTTATATTGATATAAATATAACATATATTTTTAAATATGTTTTAGATAAGGCTAAATGGACATTTACACTTAATATATAAGATAATTAATGAAAATAACTTATGAAATAATTAAAAATATTTTTTTAATTAATAATTTTCTAATTATTATAGAGTAATATTTATTTTATAACAATTTGAATATAACAAAATCAAAAAATTAATAAAAGATCGAAAATAAGTTGAAAATGTAACGTGAAATTCAAACAGCCAAACCTTTTGATTTAGATGTTTGTTTGGGGTCTAGCACATATCAAATCGAAGTCTACGACGAGATCTAGACTCTTGGTGACATAGATAAAACTTTATCACATTTTTTTAGGCAAAAAAACCCAAAAGGCCTCCAAAACTGAGTTTTTAGTCGGGGTACCCTAATTTTTTAACATTCGATGGATTTTTAGCCTTGTTTAAGGGGGGATTTTTGCCCTTTCCTAGTGGGAAATGAATTTATTCTTGGGACTTACATTCATAATGATATTATCGTTTTGAAATTTTATCGTTTTTCACAATGTACTGTTATTTATAATTAAATATATAACAATATGTGTATATTTTATATATATTCAACCATAAAAATTTAATTTTATAAATAAATAATTAAACATATTTACATATAAAATATATTTCTCAACATATAAACCTAATCTGAATAAAAATAATATCCATTTTATTTAAAATACAAATGTATGAACATTTATATACATAAACATATACAATTGGTGTATATATAATGTTTGTGTGTGTGTGTGTGTGTGTATTTGTGTGTTTTAACAAAACATATATATGTTTATCTACATATTCTAATATATGTATATAGATGATGATTTTTAATCTATGTAAATAAATATAAATTTCTATAATTATATTTATAGTTGCACACACACATATATATATATATATATATATATATATGCATGTATTTATAAACACACAAAATATATTTTAAATATTTAAATATTTGTGTCTGTGGATAAGAAATATAACTAAATATAACTAAATATATAGATATATCATAAATTGAAAAACAAAACAATGAAGGCTATTGGAAGAGGTGCAAGCGCACGAGGGGGGGTCCAAGGTTTGAAACCCAGCAATAGTAAGAGCACGTGCGGACGGGTGAAACATGCCCTAGCATTGTTAAAGGGGTGGGTTGGGGGTAAGGGGGAGGGTTGGGGGGATTGAACGTTGTTGAAAGGGGAGTTGAAGGTTGTTGAAAGGGGGTGGGTTTACCCTCCAATTTGCAGTATTTTTTTAAAAAAAATTGATTTTTATCAGCACTTAAAAAATGATGATAAAATAGATCTTTTATAAGTGTTAAAAAAACAGTGATAAAGGACTCTTTTATCATCGTTTTTTTAGCACTGATAAAAGAGCCCATTTTTTAGTGCTTTTTTAGCGCTAATAAAATGGGTCTTTATCAGCGCTTCTTTTAGTGTTGATTAAAGGGACCCCTTTTAATAGTGTCTCGATTATCAGCGCTTTTTCAGTGTTGATAAATGTTTTTTTAGCACTGATAAAACCTTGTTTTGTAGTAGTGATCTATGTTAAGAGGAAATGAAAAATGAACCACATGTTTTAAAAGTTCTCCATGAATTTTCATGGAATAGTTCCAAGTGTTGAGGTTGACAAAATCTGTATTTGGTGCATCAATTTCAAATTGCAAGTTGTTGTTAGTGTTGCAAGATACTTTGAGGGTAATGTCCCACAGGTGTGTGACTTATACCCTATGTTCTAACCATCAACCCTTGGATGATTGGTGGCAAGTTTGGAGAAGCACATGCCCTATCGCGTCTCCCGGTGGGCTTCGACGAGGATGAGTCATGTCACAATTTCTATGTTACCATGTTTTTAGTAAAAACACTTAATTGAGTTTTAATTTTATTGAAAGTATTTGTGTTTGCCATTTTTGCGATGCCATTATTAATTGAACTATGACTACCAAATCCATAACTACCAAAAAAAAAAAGACTAAACCGGATAATTAAAAAAAAAACAATTCCGAAAGAAATGAATTCATCCTTTCTTGTAACATTAATGAATGAATGACATCACTTACTATCACCTATGATGTTTCCACCGGTCAATGGCCAACAAACTTTCTCCAATAACGCGCATATAAAAAGCAAAATTAAAAAAACGACGAGGGTGGGAGCCCGGGCAGTCCACCAGTTCCCGCGACGGCGAGGCGAAGCCCAGGCAGTCCACCAGTTCCGGCGGGTGGTTCGACCGGAATCGGAAATGGGTCTACGTGGCTGCCTTCACGGTGAGGTCATTGTGACCCTGGTGTCTGTCCTCTACATCATGAAAGTCAAGTCCCCCAGGATTACGCTCCGCACAGTCGTCGTCGACCGCATCCACGCAGCTGCCCCCACCAACGCCACCCCTCATTTCCGCATCTCCGTCGTCCGTGCCGATATCAGAGTGAAGAACCCGAACTTCGGCGCCTTCAAGTTCCAGGAATGGACGGCGTCGTTCCAGTATAAGGGTTATGAGGTGGGCAGCGCCGTCGTGGCTGCGAGGAAGGTGGGGATGAAATCCAGCAAGACTACAGCGGTGAGAGTGGATGTTAGCTCGGCGGGTCTTCCGGGCATGGCGGCCAGAGATATGGGCGGGGATATGAGTTCGGGGAGGTTGAGGATGAAGGTGGAGGGGAAGGTGAAGGGGAGGGTGTGGCTGATGAAGAAGTCCGCGTAGATGAACTGTAGCATGCTCATCAACATGGCCCAAAAAACTGTCACTCATATCAACTGCTGAGCGATTCACCACTATACTGTTTGGATTGGTTTTGTTCTATGTAAAATCATATTGTTTTAATAATGTGTCACACCTTTTGATTTATTGAACCCTCACTCAATTTTAAATTTTTAGTTTCATAATATGACACACAAGTGTCAAGCCCGCATATACTCAAGGGACACGATGCATAAATTCCGCTTTAAAATCCTTACATAAATTCATTTGAAAACCGAGCACCATTTAAAATTCTTTTTAAATCAGTTTTTGGAACAATAAAACACAATTTTGAAAGTGACATTCTATGAAATTTTCACATACATACCTACCTACCTACATACATATATAGATACATATATACATACATACATATGTATCTATCACATGTTGACAGTTTTTTATGACATACAGTGGCCACCCCCATGATTAATCAAAGGGGGCGGACAATGACACATGTGGTGCTTGGCCAGCCCCACCAATCATCCAACGGAGGAAGCCATCAAAGGGTGAGGGTTGCTTATAAAAGGCAATGACTTCACATGGTTTTCTCATCATCTCCAGCTTCAAACATCTTCTCCCATGTTGAGTGCTTATTTGTGTAGTATTTTGTGAGATGGATTCCCCGCATATTCAAGAGAGATAATTAGAGATATTCTCCTCATAATTGTGAGGGATTGGGTATCCACTTTTACCCATAATGAGATCCTTCTATGTGCTCGTGTTTTTTTAACTCCTTTCATTTTGGGAGTTTTCCACATTACATCCGATGTCATTTTTTTCTCTATATTTGCACTATATTTTATCTCACAATTATCACTGCACTATTAGACCAATCATTTTTTGTTCCAACAAGTGGTATCAAACAGAGGTTCTGACCTAGTGTCGTTCAATTTTTCGAGTATTAATAATTCTCATAAATTTGAGTATGTTATGTGATTACGACTCCAATTGATCTTTCATATCCAAAAAAATATTGATATTATTAAATGCACCATTATGAAACAATCAATAGTGGAAAAACATATTTCAATGTCGGTTTTTTTAACGTCGATTCTTAACTGATGTTTATGCATGCAACGTTCTAAAAAATAGTTTCAGCGTCCATTTTCTTAAAATCGATGTCGAAACATTGAATAAAAGTGAATTTATAGGGTGTTTCAACGTCGATTTTTTTTAAAACCTGATGTGGAAAAACTCACAAGGAACTTTTAACATCGAGTATTGAAAAAACCCCACATTGAAAGTTATTTCAATGTCAGTCTATTCTAATAACTGACTTTAAAAGTCCTATTATTTTTCACGTGGAAAATTTTGATTAAGACTTTCAACGTCGTTTTTTTGTAATAACCAATGTTGTAAGGAATATTATTATTCATGTCGAAAAAATCGATTAGGACTTTCAACATCAGGGTTGGTATAAACCAATGTTCAAAGTCACTTTCGACATCCGTTTGTTTGTAAAAACCAATGTTGAAAGTCCTATTAAAAATTCTCATTGGTCTTTCGATGTCAGGGTCTAAAAACGATGTGGAAAGTAACATTCAACATTGGTTTTTAGTTAAAACTAACATTTAAAGTTTAATTACTTTGATTCCACATCACTTTATAAAATAACTGATGTGGAAAGTTGATTTTTATTTAAAAAAATAGAATAAATTACATGCACCAAATAAATATGAAAACCTATAGAAAAACAGAATTTACAACAAAGAAAAAAAATATAAAGCAGAGAAGAACCCTGTAAAAAGAAATTGAATATACCAACTTAAATAAGAAAAATATTGTTTAAATTCCTAGTTTTTAAACTATAATAAAAAGACACATAGTGAGATAGAAGATAATGCCTTAAGTTGTGGAAATGATAATGCTTATAGCCTATGAAGCTAGATCCCAAATGCATATTTTCTCCTTCACGAACACTGAAAGCATGAAAAGGTGGTGAAATGACATTAAAAATCACAGGACTTAGAAAATTCATTTCAACTACAAACGACCCAAAATGAAAATGACACTTTATTGGTCATTTATTTCTCGAAAGATGCACAATAATAGAGTTTTTTAACGATTAAAGAAAAAAGGATCATAAATTAAAACAAATATTATCTCACTGCATAATAAAATACACTAACAAAGTTTTCCCCTAAAAAATCATAACCTTAAATAAGTAGCTACTGCATTAGAAAAAAAAAGAAACTATAGAAGAAAATGATCATGAGAAAATAAATCACACATCAAATGAATATATGATTCAAATTCCATGTTGATCTAATGAAATAATTTTTTTAAAAAAAGAATGGAAATTTCATTATACAATTCATTCCCAATTCCAAGAATAATTCCAAAATATATTAGTACACATATTCATCAATAGAGTATAAATTTAATGAAATTTCAACTAGTATGAATGACACTAATACCCATATTAGCTACCACAATAACCAAATAAAAATTACTAGAATATATTATTTATCGAGTACACAACATGAGAATGGATTAATGACTTCCAAAATAAATCAAAACATGCTAAAAAACAAATAGAAACCCAAAATATATTTTATATAATGATCGTGTGGAAAAAAATAATATCCAAGAAACATGTTTGGAATAAATACAGATTCTATAGAATAAAGCACACCAAGCATGTGACAATTAAATAGAACATATGAATATATGGTTAGATCATAAGAAACCGAACAAAAGACACAAAATATGATCTAAAATTACATAAATAGGATAGAACAAGATTTAAAGAGATAAAAATATGCCTATATAGAATGAACATACATTTAAATATGTGTAACTTGAATTACCAAGTTAAATAAGAAAATGATCCTCTAATTACTCATTTTTTAAACTTTAATTAAAAGAGGCATACTAGATGTATCTTTATAAATTAAAGGATTTTGTAGTGTAACAAATTTTTTATAAACCCATAACCATTTATACAGAAAAAAGAAACCATGTAAATAAAATATACCAACTTAAAGTAGAAAACATTTTTCAAAATACTTTTTTTTAAAAAATTAATTAAAAGAGGCATACCTTATGCATCTTTCTAAATTTAAGTCTTGTGTAGTGTGGTGATTTCTTTATAAATGCATAACTCTTTATATAGAAGAGAACAACCCTATAAAAACAAATATAATATACCAACTTAATGTAGAAAAGGATTTTCTAAATACTCATTTTTTAAACATTAATTAACATAGAAATACCTTATGTATATTTCTAAATTGAAGGCTTGTGTAGTGTGGTGATTTTTTTATAAATTCATAACCCTTTATACAGTAGAGAATAATCCTGTAAAAAAATTGAATATACCAACTTATAGAAGAAAATGATTTTTTAAATGCTCATTTTTTAAACATAAATTAAAAGAGACATACCTGAAACATCTGAAACCTATAAAAATAAACAAAATATACCAACTTTAAGCAAAAAAATGATTGTCAAATTACTCATTTTGTAAAATTTAATAAAAAAGACATACCGAATAATTTATAATTAAACCACACTTAAAAAATAGTTTGAAAACAATAAACCTATAAAAATAAAACGAATATACCAACTTTATGAAAAAAAACAGTCGCCTAATTAATAATTTTTTAAACTTTAATTAAGAGTAATACCTATTAATTTAAAATTTAAAAAAATATAAAAAATAGTTTTAAAAATAACTTCAAATATGGGTAATTTCTTCATTTATATACGAATTGTCATCATTAAAAAACTTTAATAATAATTAATGTTATAAAATTTAAAAAAAGAATAGTTTGATAAAAAACATAAAATAATTAATATAATTATCCTTATCAAAATCATTCATCATCCCAATTGTGATTCTCTCAAACATGAATCTTAAAACCTAATAACCACATTCCACTCTTCCTTTTTTACAATGAAACCGCAGTTATGAAACATTAACCTGAAAATAAAAACCAACACCCATATATATATAAGACAAAACATATATTATCTGATACAAAATATATTTATCATTAATTTCACATAGTTGATTTTATTTGCCTTCTGTATCGACAATTGATCATTGTTAAACCTATTACATGACCTATATTTTCACGTATCAATTATCAAAACATGTATAAACAAAAATAATTAAGAATAAAGAACATATAAAAAATAATAAAACATACATGTTTAATAATTTTCTAAAAGATTAACATACTCAACATGATACACTAACGTAAAGAAAAGAAAAACCCTATAAAATCAAAAAACAATATACCAACTAAAAGCATATTTTTTTTATAAATACTCATTTCATTAACTTAAATTAAAAGATACATACCTAGAACATTTGAAACCTATAAAAAAACAAAATATACCAAAATTAAGAAAAAAATGATTTTCTAATTACTCTTTTTTTAAAATTTAATTAAAAGAGACATACATGATAATTTAAAATTTAACCAAACTTGAAAAATAATTTTCAAAAAATAAACCTCTAAAAAAACAAAATATACCAACTTTAAGGAAAAATTATCTAATTACTATTTTTTAAAACTTTAATTAAGAGAGAGATAACTTATAATTTAAAAGTTATCCATACTTAACAAATCATTCTCAAATAAAATTAAAATATAGGTAAGTTGATCATTTGTATAAGACTCAACATCATTGAAAATCTAAAATAACAATAAATGATGTAAGACTAAAAAATAGAATATTTTGATATAAAACCTAAAATAATTAATATAGCTATTCTTATCAAATTCGGTTGTCGTCCCAGATGTGATTATCTCAAACTTGAATCTTAAAACATAATAACCATATTCCACCTTTCCATTTTGATTATGAAACCGTGGTTATGAAACATTAACTTGAAAACAAAAACCATCACATATATATAATACAAAACATATATTATCTAATATAAAATATATTTACAAATAATTTTATGTAGTTGATTTTATTTAGCTTCTGTATAGATAATTGATCAATGTTAAACCTTTTCCATGACATATATTTTCATATATAAATTATCCTAACATGTATAAACATTAATAATTAAGAATAAAGAACTTATAAAAAGGAATACAACTTATTTATTAAATAATTTTCTAAAAGATTTATGAGCTCCGTCTAATAAATAGAAAAACCAATATAATGTGCATTAATATATGCAAAATACACCTAACATCTAATGACCACTAAAATATAAAAAGATCACAATTAATGACATTATAATAAATATTATTTCATTATTATCTTACTCTTCTTACCCATAAAGGAATGGAAAAAACCAACACCCAATATCCAGCTTTGCTAATCTGTCACACACACACACACATAACTCTTTCATCATTATTCATATATTTCACAGGTGTTACAATGTATTATAGATCTATAAGACCATACAAAAATGGTATCATTTTGAATGAAAAAAATGTGTAGATACCCTATTAAATAAGTAACATAGTAATTCACTTAAATCCATATTTATTTATAGAATGAAAAACTTAACATAAATTTACTTACATGGAAAAAAGTTGTAACAAAGGTACACTGAGCTCATAAAATATAATAAGATCCATGATATTTTTTTATTATTCTCAATGGATAGTATCTTCCACATAAATTATACACCATATTAAAATCATAAATATTATCCAAGGAAGAAGAAATATTCCTTAAACTTCTGATCCCATCATAAATTTTAGAAGTATATGAATTTATTTGTTTTTGAATTTTTTTTCTTTTGTAATTATTATTTTGATTTTAGATACTCCAAAATAAATTAAAGATAATAAAAAATTGTAATTTTCAATCAATTTTAAATAATATGTAAAAACATACCTTGTATTTCAAATGATGAATAATGTCTGCCGACCAAAGTAAGAAAATGAACCACACAATCTCCAACTATGGTAACGTCCTCTAAAGGAAATGAAATTGGAACATTTGGATCAATAGTATCAAGTAATGATACTATTACTTAACCCAACAACATAGGATGGTGATGCAAAAAATCCCCCAAAATTTATAAAACTCGGTACGCTGCAATACATACATGGAGATCTTCAGCATACAACTCATAGTATAAGGTTGGGTCTGAATGTGGAGGTGTAGGATCAGAGTAGACAAGCTGCACATACTGTGATTATCTCATCATTTGTTCAAACATAACATATATAATTGATTGAATTTGATCACCCAAAGGATATTTTAGGTATTTTATCTCAACTTTTAAAGTGTTTATTTCTAGGTCTCTTGATCTCTTAATTTGATGACCAAACTTTTCCAAATACTGACAGCCACCTTATATCCTCTTATACGGATGAGGTGTTCTGGCTTTCCTAAAGCAATAACAAAGATGTTCATCCTACCCTCATGGATGAAATTCCCTTGTATCTCTTGCTCCTAAAGGTTATCCTGAAATGATAAATTAAAATGGTATATTAGTATTATTAATTTAAAAAATAAAAACATTTAAGAAATTCCTATTTGTTTTATATATCCCAGTAACTAACAAGGAATAAATAAAACTATATCATATGAGAAAAGGAAAAAACACCTGACAGTATCAAAATAAATTGACAACACCGAACATTTGAATCAATGAGAAGAAAATTTTAATGGAAAAAAATTCTGAAATTCATAGAATTGGAAATATAGGAACGCAAGAGATCACACCTGAACATAGGGCATGAGTCTTTGACACTGGGTCTTGACAACATGGGTGTGAGGGCTCGACAGTAGAGCTTGAGAGGGTCGAGAGGGCTTGGCAGATCTTGACAGGGGTGGGAGGGCTCAACGGAGGCGGGAGAGCTCAACGGTGGAGCTTGATAGGGGTGGGAGGCTCGACAGAGGAGGGAGATATCAACGAAGGAGCTTGATAGGGGTGGGAGGCTCGACAGAGGTGGGAGAACTTGACAATGGGGGGAGACGGGGTCAGAAGGGTCTAACGGTGGTGGGATAGAGGACGGGGGAGTGGGGTCGGGGGGGGGGGGGGGGTCGCGCATGGGAGGGTGAACAAAAGAGACGGTGGGGCGTGACGGGCCGAAAGCGTTCAACGGCGGTGAGATGGAGGATTGGATTGGTTTTGTTTTATGTAAAATCATATTGTTTTAATAACATGTCACACCTTTTGATTTGTTGAATGCTCACTAAATTTTAAATTTTTAGTTTCATAATATGACACACAAGTGTCAAGCCCGCGTATACTCAATGGACACGATACATAAATTCCACTTTAAAGATACTTTTAGAAATTCATTTGAAAACCTAGCACCATTTAAAATTCGTTTTAAATCACATTTTGGATACAAAAAAAAAAACAGTTTTAAAACCCAATTTCAAAAGTGACATTCTATGAAATTTCCACATATACACAGGTACACAATCATATGTACAAATACACACACACACACACACACACACACATATATATATATATATATGTGTGTGTGTGTGTGTGTGTGATTGTATCTATCACATGTTGGCAGTTTTTTATGACGTACAGTGGCCACCCCCATGATTAATCAAAGGGGGCAAATAATGAAAGATGTGATGGGTGGTCAGCCCCACCAATCATCCAATGGAGGAAGGCATCAAAGGGTGAGTCTTGCCTATAAAAGACAATGATTTCACATGGTTTTATTATCATCTCCAGCTTCAAGAATCTTCTCCCATGTTGAGTGCTTATTTGTGTAGTGTTTTGTGTGATGGATTCCCCGCATATTCAAGAGAGATAATTACGAGGGATATTCTCCTTATAATTGTAAGGGATTAAGTATCCATTTTTATCCATAATGAGATCCTTCTATTTGCTTGTGTTTTTTTACTCCTTTCATTTTAGGATTTTTTCACATTATATCCGATGTCATTTTTTTCTTTGTATTTGCACATTATTTTATCTCACAATTATTGTTGCACTAGTAGACCAATCATTTTTGGTTCCAGCAAGTGGTATCAAAGGGAGGTTCTGACCAAGTGTTGTTCATTTTTTCAGGTATTAATAATTCTCATAAATTTGAGTATGCTATGTGATTGCCACTCCAATTGATCTTTCATATCCAAAAAAAATATTGATATTATTAAATGCACCATTGTAAAACAATCACTAGTGGACAAACTTATTTCCATGTCGGTTTTTTTAACGTCGAGTCTTAACCAATGTTTATGCAGGCGACGTTCTAAAAAATAGTTTCAGCTTCCATTTTCTTAAAACTGACATCGAAACATTGAATAAAAGTGAATTTAAAGTGTTTTTAAACATCGATTTTTTTAAAACCTGAAGTGGAAATACTCGCATTGAGCTTTTAACATCGATTATTACAAAAAACCCACATTGAAAGTTATTTCAATGTCGGTTTATTGTAATAATTGACATTAAAAGTCCTATTATTTTTCACATGGAAAAATTTGATTAAGACTTTCTACGTCATTTTTTGCCATAATCGACGTTGAAAGGAATATTATTATTCACGTCGAAAAAATCGATTAAGACTTTCAACATCAGGTTTGGTTTAAACCAACATTCAAAGTCACTTTCAACATCTGTTTTGTTTGTAAAAACTAATGTTGAATGTCCTATTAAAAATTATCATTGGTCTTTCAATGTCAGGTTCTAAAAAAATGACATGGAAAGTAACATTCAACATTGCTTTTTTAGTTAAAACTAACATTGAAAGTTTAATAATTTAGATTCCACAGTTGTTTATAAAATAACTGATGTGGAAAGTTGAGTTTTTTTTAAAATAACAAAATAAATTGCATGCCCCAAATAAATATGAAAACCTTTAAAAAAATAGAATGTACAACAGAGAAAAAGAATATAAAGTAGAGAAGAACCCTATTAAAAGCAATAGAATATACCAACTTAAATAATAAAACAATTTTTTAAATTTTTAGTTTTTAAACTATAATTAAAATACACACAGTGAGATAGCAGAAAATGACTTAAGTTGTGGAAAATGATAATGTTTATAGCCTGTAAAGCTAGATCCCAAATGGATATTTCTTCTTCATGAACACTAAAAGCATGAAAAGGTGGTGAAATGACATTAAAAAACATGGTACTTAGAAAATTCATTTCATCTAGAAACGACTCAAAATGAAAATTCCACCTTATTGGTCCTTTATTTTTTTGAAAGATACACAATAATAGAGTTTTTTAAAAATTAAAGAAAAAAGGATCATAAATTAAAACAATGATTATTTCATAGCATAATAACATACTAACCATGTTTTACCGTGAACAAATCATAACCTTATATAAGCATCAACTACATTAGAAAAAAAAACTATAGAAGCATATGATCATGAGAAAATAAATCACACATCAAATGAATATATGATTCAAATTCCATATTGATCTAATGAAATACTTTTTTTCGAAAGGAAAGGCAATTTCATTATACAATTCATTCCCAATTTCAATAATAATTCCAAAATATACTAGTACACATATTCATCAATAGAGTATAAATTTAATGAAATTCCAACTAGAATGAATGACACTAATCCCCATATCAGCTACCATGATAACCAAATAAAAATTGCTAGAATATATTAATTATCGAGTACACAACATGAAAATTGATTAATGTCTTCCAAAATAGATCAAAACATGCTAAAAACACATAAAAACCCAACATATATTTTATATAATGACCGTGTGGAAAAAATAATATCTAAGAAACTTGTTTAAAATAAAAACAGATTCTATAGAAAAAGCACACAAAGCACATGATAATTAAATAGAACATATGAATATATTGTTAGAACATAAGAAACCAAACAAAAGGCACAAAATATGATTTAAAATTACATAAATAGAATAGAACATGATTTAAAGAGATAAAAAATATTCCTATATAGAACGAACATATATTTAAATACGCGTAACGTGAATTACCAAGTTACATAAGAAAATGATCATCTAAATACTGATTTTTTAAACCTTAATTAAAAGAGACATACCTGATGCATCTTTCTAAATTAAAGGCTTTTGTAGTGTAACGATTTTTTTTATAAATCCATAACCATTTATACAGAAAAAAACAACCCTGTAAAAAAACAAAATATACCAACTTAAAGTAGAAAACATTTGTAAAAATACTCATTTTTTAAACATTAATTAAAAGAGGCATACCTAATGCATCTTTCTATATTTAAGTCTTGTGTAGTGTGGTGATTTCTTTATAAATGTATAACTCTTTATATAGAAGAGAATAAACCTATAAAAATAAATATAATATACCAACTTAAAGTAGAAAAGTATTGTCTAAATACTCATTTTTTAAACATTAATTAACATAGAAATACCTGATGTATATTTCTAAATTAAAGGCTTTTGTAGTGTGGTGATTGTTTTATAAATCCATAAACCTTTATACAGTAGAGAACAATCATGTAAAAACAAACTGAATATACCAACTTATAGAAGAAAATGATTTTTTAAATACTCATTTTTTAAACATTAATTAAAAGAGACATACCTGAAACATATGAAACCTATAAAAATAAACAAAATATACCAACTTTAAGCAAAAAAATGATTTTCAAATTACTCATTTTGTAAACTTTAATAAAAATAGATATACCAAATAATTTTAAAATTAAACCACACATAAAAAATAGTTTGAAAATAATAAACCTATAAAAACAAATTGAACATACCAACTTTATAAAAAAAACAATTATCCAATTACAAATTTTTTAAACTTTAATTAAATGAAATACCTATTAATTTACAATTTAAAAAAACATAAAAAATAGTTTTCAAATTAACTTCAAATATGGGTAAGTTCTTCATTTATATAAATCTCGTCATCATTAAAAATCTTCAATAAAAATGAATGTTATAAAATTAAAAAACAGAATAGTTTGATATAAACATAAAATAATTAATATAACTATCCTTATCAAAATCAATCATCGTCCCAATTTTTATTATCTCAAACATGAATCTTAAAACCTAATAACCACATTCCACTCTTCCTTTTTGACAATGACATCGTAGTTATGAAACATTAACCTGAAAATAAAAACCAACACCCATATATATATATAATAAAAAACATATATTATCTGATATAAAATATATTTATCATTAATTTCACACAGTTGATTGTATTTGGCTTCTGTATCGACAATTGATCATTGTTAAACCTATTACATGACCTATATTTTCATGTATCAATTATCAAAACATGTATAAACAAAAATAATTAAGAATAAATAACATATAAAAAATAATAAAACATACCTATTTAACAATTTTCTAAAAGATTAACGTACTCCGCATAATACACTAACATAAAGAAAAGAAAAACCCTGTAAAATCGAAAACAATATACCAACTAAAAGCATATTTTTTTATAAATACTCATTTAATTAACTTTAATTAAAAGATATATACCTGGAACATTTGAAACCTGTAAAAAATATATACTAAAATTAAGAAAAAAAAGATTTTCTAATTACTATTTTTTTTAAAATTTAATTAAAATAGATATACATGATAATTTAAAATTTAACCAAACATGAAAAATAATTTTCAAATAAGAAACCTCTAAAAAAACAAAATATACCAACTTTAAGGAATTTTTTTTTCTAATTACTAATTTTTTAAACTTTAATTAAGAGAGACATAACTTATAATTTAAAAGTTAACCATACTTAACAAATCATTCACAAATAAACTTCAAAGATAGGTAAGTTAATCATTTGTATAAGACTCGACATCATTGAAAATCTAAAATAACAATAAATGATATAATATTAAAAACATAATATTTTGATATAAAACCTAAAATAATTAATATAACCAATCTTATGAAATTTGGTCGTCGTCCCATAAGTGATTATCTAAAACTTGAATCTTAAAACATAATAACCATATTCCATATTTCCATTTTGATGATGAAAATGCAGTTATGAATCATTAACTTGAAAATAAAAACCAACACATATATATAAGACAAAACATATATTATCTAATATAAAATATATTTACAAATAATTTTATGTAGTTGATTTTATTTAGCTTTTGTATAGATAATTGATCAATGTGAAACCTTTTCTATAACCTATATTTTCATATATAAATTATTCTAACACGTATAAACATTAATAATTAAGAATAAAGAACTTATAAAAAGGAATAAAACTTATTTATCAAATAATTTTCTAAAAGATTTGCAAGCTCCACCAAGTAAATAGAAAAACCAATATAATGTGCATTAATATAGGCATAATGCGCCTAATATATAATGACCACTAAAATATAAAAAGATCAAAATTAATGACATTATAATGAAAATTATTTCGTTATTATCTTACTCTTCTTACCCATAATGAAATGGAAAAAACCAACACCCAATATCCATCTTTTCTAATCTGTCAAACACACACACACACACACATATATAACACTTTTATCATTATTCAGATATTTCACAAGTGTTTCAATGTATTCTAGATCTATAAGACCATAAACAAAAATGGTCTCATTTTGAATGAAAAACATGTGTAGATACCTAATTAAATAAGTAATATAGTAATTCACTTAAATCCATCTTTATTTAAAGAATGATAAACTTAAACATAAATTTACTTACATGGAAAAAGCTACAACACAGGTACATTGAGCTCATAAAATATAATAAGATCCATGATATATTTTTTGAATATTCTCAATGGTTAGTATCTTATAAACAAATCATACATCATATTAAAATCATAAATATTATACATGGAAGAAGAAATATGCCTTAATCTTCTGATCCCATCACAAATCTCAGAAGTATATGAATTTATTTGTTTTTTATCCTTTTTTTATACTGATTCTTTTAATTTTTTATACTCCAATATAAATTAAATATAACAAAACATTGTAATTTTCAATAAAATGTAAATAATATTTAAAAAAACATACCTTGTATGTCAAATGATGAAGAAGGCTAGCTGACCAAAGTAAGAAAATGAACCACACAATCTCCAACTATGGTAACCTCATCTAAAGGAAATGACATTGGAACATTTGGATCAATAGTATCAAGTACTTATACTATTACTTAACCCAACAACATATGATGGTGATGCAAAAAATCCCTCAAAATTTATAAAACTCTGTACGCTACAATAAATACATGGGGATCTCCAACATACAACTCATAATATAAGGTCGGGTCTGAATGAGGAGGTGCAGGATCAGAGTAGACCAGCTGCACATACTATGATTATCTCATCATTGGTTCAAACATAACATATATAACTGATTGAATTTGATCACCCATAAGATATTTTAAGTCTTTCATCTAAGCTTTTAAAGTTTTTATTTCTGGGTCTCTTGATTTCTTAATTTGATGACCAAAATTTTCCAAATACTGACAGCCACCTTATATCCTCTTATATGGATGAGGTATTCTGGATTTCCTAAAGCAATAACAAAGATTCCCGTCCTACCCTCATGGATAAAATTTCCTTGTATCTTTCTCTCCTGAAGGTTATCCTAAAATGATAAATTAAAATGGTATATTTGTATTATTAATTTAAAAAATAAAAACATTTAAGAAAAAAAATTAATTTACTACAATTATGTTAGATACTTTCTTAGATTGTTATATTAGACACTTTTTTATTTTATTTTCATTCTCTCTATTTTCCATTTTTCATGGTGAGTGGGGGGAGATGGAGGGATAAACTTAATATCTTCTGGACCACTACTTGATTTAGCTCATAAAGCATCATTTTTTTTGGAATCATATGCTTCTCTAGTAAAGGATACCCTCCATGTGCTAAAGTATGAGGATATACATTCTACACTTGGATCTCTTGGTGAGTTCTCCTTGAGGCCTATTACATAAAAATAAACTAATAAGTAATGAGGTAATATAAATTTTTGTTTATAATATACAAAAAATATTATACAAAAAATGAATCATCACGTCGGTTGACGACACATTTAGTCCATGTATATGCATCTAAATACCCACACTTGAGGCATGATTTTTCATTCTGTAATGGTCCAAAAACATAAATATTTTTAAATTTTGTTTTAAAATCTATCCATAAAACCACCAATAAATATAGATATATTTTCTTAATTTATTTTGTTTCATGAAAGTTTAATGTCATCTATAATTGAATACATTAAATATTAATGATATAAAATATATAATATTCAAATAATGAGATAAAAATAAATCAATTAAAATATTTTATCATTATAGACTCCCACAACATCGCTTTTTCTATCTTGTCTATGGACTTCCAATAAAGATATAAAATACTAATCATGTAATGGATCTGTATAGAAATATATCTCATAATCGTTTTCTCATTTGGTCCAGTTGTGTTATTATTATCATCAAAATTAATATATATCTTTTGGTCTCCATGATCAAGTGAAAGTTTTAGTAAATGTGTAATTCCATGTATACCAAATCAAGGAACATTTTTCTATAGAGAAGAAGATTCTTCCATAGAAGGCGCATTAGTAGTCCTGAAAATAATTTTTGAAAAATAAAAGGTCACTTTCATTAAATAATTTTATTATTGAATATTTAATAATATAAAAAAACAAAAATATACCTTGGTAAATGTTTCCATCCCTCTATTTATATCATTTAAATAGAATAATGTATTGATATTTTGTGTACCTACATATTATTAGAAAAGTGAATTTCTAAAAATAACGATTATAAAAATATATAAAAAAAATAGTGCCACACATGTGTATGTTTAAAAAATATAATGATGTCATTATTTAAATATCATAGTCACAAAATGTTTTTATAAGGGTAAATTTAACTAAAACATAATGATATAGGTCAGGTTTTTTCAATGAAAAAATGTTTAACCATAACTGCTCAAAATACAATTTAACAAAAAAATAATATAGACAATCAATTTATATAGAGTTAAACATTAAAATTAAAAAAATAGAGTTTTTACACATGGAAATTAAAAAAAAGAAAAAAAATGATAATATTTACCTTAATAATGAGGAGAGTAATTTAGTGTTTTCTTAAATCCCTTCCGCATGATCATTTTATACAACATGCACTATGTATGCATTATAGTCATTGTTATCATCTAAAAATCACATAATAGATGAAGAAACCTCACATAAATCCATAACATTATCATCATTCTCATCACCCAAATGAATTATTTTCCCTTAAAAAATGATAGAACACTGAAGATTTGATGGATCAATGACATAAAATATTTTCTTTTCATGTGTCACTATGAGAAATAGTGCCTCTTTACAACTAAATCTTTTCAAATCAACCAGTGTAAATCCATAATCATCATGTTTCACACCACTAATACTATCAACCTAGTTACAATTAAATAATGTCACTTGAAATTTAGTGTAATCAATTTCCCATATGTCCCCATTAACTCCGAAATATGTCGTCGATGCATAAATTGGGATTTTATCTTTTTTACTTGAAAAATGTAGTTCTTCAGTGACAACCATTACCCCACTTTTTTAAATTGTACTATTTTCCTCCTTTTTTTGTGTGTATAATGGGTATCTATTAATATCAAAACCAGACTGTGTGATCACATTAAGAGACATACCCCTTGCCAACCATTTCAATGTTTCTAATGAAGATATACATGTGTTGCCTTTCTCTTTAAACCATGAAACAAATGAATTTTTATGATCAATAAAAAAAAATCATTTATTTTCAGATACCATACCTTTAATCTAGAAATATGTGATGATATACATGGTTGAACTTCATATGTGTTGTTCAAAATGTATAAATATGCATCCATCACTTCATCTCAAGGAATAAACTTTACCTTTAAGACGTGAATCCCTCTACCTTCACTATCAAAAGTCAAATATTGAGATATATGGATACCGATATGCTCTAATTAAGTCAAATAATATGTACAAAACTCAATCAAATCTTACAATACATATTTTTGAATAATAAATTCCTCCGGTCGATAGGGTTTTTTTATATATCCCTTAAAACTTTTCACTTATCTTTCAAAAGGATGCATATAATGAAAATAAACACGCCCATATATTCTTATTTCACACACCAAATGAATCACTGTATGAACCATTATATCAAAAAATGTATATGGTAAATACATTTTTAGTTGACAAATTGTGAGCATAGATTCATTCTCCAACACATCTAATATAACGACAAAAAATTGATGTACATGGACATCACATTTCTTTTGTGGAATACTTAATACATTACATAAATAGATACCCAAATACCATATTAGTTTAGTGTATTTGGAAACTTGGAACTTAATCTTCTAACTTGGTGAAAGATCTTCAACATCTCCCATAAAGATCTTCCCCTTTTGTTTCCTCACATAAAACCTTTCTTTATATCACGGGGAAAAGAAAACATAAAAAGGGTGAGATCAAATGACCAGTAAGGGTAAAAATGAAGAATATAAAACAATACATAAACATAAGAATTTAAAAACATGAACATAAAGTTTAAATATTGAAATCACGAGTCATGAAATAAATCTTGGCAGTTCGTACGACATAGATCATAAAACAACATTAACCATGATAAAATAACATTAGCATAAAACATGGAATTGTGGAAAAAAATTAAGCATATAATATGATTTTCACAGTAGCCAATTCATTTTTTCTAATACCATTATAGTGGAAAAAGTCCATTACTGAATTGGGTTTACATGCCATTCCAACCATATAATACTGAACCCGATTTACTTGTCATTCCAACCCTGTATTACTGAACTGGATTTACTTGTCGTTCTAGTAATGTCTATCTCATAAGATATAAATCTTTACCCAATGAATTTGAGGGAGATATAGGTCCCACCCATATCATGATGAAACCATTCTTACATGTTCCACAAAAACATAAAAACATTTACCATAGCATAACCTATGAAATAAAATGGGTTTCTTAATAATCATTCCATCATAATTGATATAAAACAAATAGATTTACTAAATATATTCCATCATAAACACAATAAAATAATAGTAATAACACAGATATAAATATAACCCTATTTAAAGAGTGTCATCTTATATGGAAAATAATTTTGAGAAAAAACTTGAAATTAATTCCTGAGGAAAATATCCTTTCTTCTTCAAAAATGTTTTCCTTCCTCAAAATGCCACACAATTTTAGATGAAATCATTTTATGTGAAAATAAACTTGTAAGATTATAGGGTAATATTCAAGTAAATAAGGCATTATTAAAGTGTAAAAATCCATTAATGTCGTGCAATTTAAAAACAAAAACATTCTTCTTGTATTTTTTATAGAAAAATCAAAAAGTACCTCATACCAAAAACAAAAAAAGATTCCATCATACCATTTAGTAAAAATTTACCAATGGGTAAAATTGAATTTTAACAATTATATAAGGATATAAAGAATATTTTTAAATACATATTTAGGAAACATGTACATGGATGATAAATATACCATAATAAATACTTATGAATAAACAATCTCAGATAACAATGAGATTTGAAAAGTTATCTCTTACCTTGTACTTTTCTTTAGTTGAGGGTGTGGTCACCACCTGTATAATGTTTAAATCATGTTATTAAATTATATGAGGACCAAATCCATATTTATGATATCATATATGATCCTATTATATCATTTTTCTAATAGTATTTCAATATTACCATTATTTCAGGTGTTAACTGCTTTGTTTTCCCATTCCTGTTTTTCCATGAAAGTCATGTTTGTTATTAATATGATGTATTTTATTCATAAAATTAAGTTCATAATTATTATTTTCACTCATAATATAAATTTTATAACCATTCTTGAATAGTTATCGCGGAGAACGAATCTCGCCGCGCCGAGGCGACGATAGGCCGTACGTATGCACAAACGATTTTATCATTCTCTTGATGGTTAAATGGCATGTAATTGGATGATATATTAATTATAAATAATAATTATCATGTTATATTTATTATTTAAATCCATTATAATCATCATTATACCCATAATAATAAATTATTTTTTAATAACAAATTACACAACGATGTGGAGACGGTAAGTCGTACGTATGCACACATGGTGATATTGTTATTCGTAGGATGGATAAAAGGAGGTATAAGATTGTACCATAATTATAATAACATATCAACATATATAATATACTGGAGTTATTAATTTGGTATTGAATCATCATAGAAATAGTAAGTAGAAGAAGAAAAGAAATTGAATTGAATTGGTAAAGCAATTACCTCTTCTTCATTGGACTTCCTTTGGATCTCTTCTTAAGGACACTGGGGATGTACTTTTTGGAAAACCAAGACCTCCATAAGTTAGCTAAGAATGTTTATAGTACAATTTTTCAGGTTTTTGTCGAGCTAGAAGTCTCAAGGAGGTGTGAGGAAATTTGGGAGGAGATTCCTTTTTATAAGAGAGGAGAGGCACTTTAGGAAACTCTCAAAATATTAAAATACAATAAGACTATTCTAGATCTAAATAATTAAAAATGGCCCATAAATTAAATTTGTAACACATTTTAGACCATATTTTATCCCCTTGTGATTATTTAACATTTTCATGATTTTTAAATAATTTAATAATAAATTAATTCAATAAGATATTATTATTTCCAAATTTAATACTATTCATTTAATTTGACTTAAAATACAATAAGACAAAGTGGGAATTCGAATAAAATGATTTAAAACATATATAATATATCTTATAGATCTTGTAAATTTTTTAGACATATTAAATAATCCAAAATATAACAAAATTAATATTATTAAAACGATTTATTCTATTTTTATGTTAATTGAATAAATATTGTTTTAGAATTGAAGAGACTTTTAAGGTAATTATATAACTTCTAAAAATTAAAAATAAATTTATATAATGAAAATGGTTTCATTTATATCAAAATAGAAATTTAGATTCGTTCATATCTTGATTTTGGCTCTATTTGGACACATAAAAGATATTAAAATACAAGATAGTGATATTTGGTAACTATCTTTGATTTAAATAATATATAATTTATTTTCATGTACAAGTTTCTATTAAAAAACTAAAAATTGATCATATTGTTAGAATTATTGAATCTTATTCATCTAATAATTTTTTGACATGTGTTGGTTTTATTTTAACCCTTATAATTTTGATTTACCCTGAATTAATTTCTTTAACTCTTACCATGACAACATGACTTTTTATTAACTAAGGGTTAATATAGTCACTATAAAATGAGAAAGGAGCCATAAATAGACCATTGGTGACATCTTTAACTTCATAAAAATTAGTTTAATGATGTTAATATTTTTATAATTTTTATATAATTTAATAAAATATTATTTATTTAAAATATCAATAGTGTCAATTTTGACACTATTCATTAGTTGACTTTTTAGAAATATCATAACATAAAGATATGTTTTAAAAAACTCCTTTAAACCATAAATAAATGTCATAGTCATCCATAAAATTATTGGATGATATCAATTCACTCAAATTATATTTAGTTTAATATTTTCAATATCATTTATTTGATAATTATATTAATAAATTGTTTTTGCATCACTATTGAGTCCTCATTAATGATAATTATTTAATCTCTAAAAATTATAAATAATTTTCTATTATGTAGGTAACTCTATTATATTTATATAGACTACCTATAATTTATTTTATTCCTTGGTAATCCCTAAATTAAAATTAATATACTTATATAAAATGAGAGTGTGACATTTTGTCACACTCATTGCCTTTTTTTATATTCATGTCATATTCATTCGAAAATGGCCATTAAGTGATTCCATTTTGAACCATAGATGATAAGGGTCTAATTTTTTCATACAATAAAATTTTGACAGGTGTTAAGGTAATTTTATAATATTATGTTTACCTTTAATTACCCGATTTACTTTTAACTATGGTAATAAAAATAATCACTAAAGTTACTATTCATAATTCCCAAAAAATAAAAGTAACCTATTAACATAATTTGGACCCACTGATTCTAAATATGGAATTCAATTTTGATAATTCAAAATACATAATTGTAAGAAATTAATTTAAAATTAATTCCCGATATTAAAACCAAAAAGTGGGTTTTTAAGAAGTAAAAATTTATCAAAAAACTGTCATGTGTTTATGTCCAATTTAAATGTGAAATTACATAAAATGACTAAAATTGGATTAAATTATAAAAACATAATACAATTATAATTTAAAAACAATTAAAAAGATAATCTAACTATATAAATAAATTAGATGAAAATGCAGTTTTGAATTAAAATGCAGTATTTTTCACTATTAATTAAAATATCAATTTTAACAGAAAATACAAAAAATTAAAAAAATTAAAGTTTTATGTTTTGATTCTAAATAAGATTTTTTTTTCAAATATAATATATAAAAGTGTTAAAATATAACTTTAAAATGGGTGCACCATCAAAAGGTGACAAAACTACATTTTGTTTTGAAAAATAAATCTTTTATCTGAAAAAATGAATTTGTTCTTATATAATGTCTAGAAAATGTATAAGATGAATGTTAATGTTATATAAAATTCAAAATATGGTTAATAATAATCATAATATCTATTTTATATTCCATTAAATAATAATATATCGCTGTTTAGTGAAAGTCGGTATTGCATACAACGTAAGCTATCGAGGAAGGTCACTCTTACGTGTAACACAAGAAAAGTTAGTGTTACATTTACTGTAAGATAATACAGTATTTTGTATAGAACAAGATAATATTAGTGTATCATACAACACAATACATCAAAGAAATTAAAAAGAATCTATCTCATAAAATCTTAGGTGTGTCACATTTTACCCCTGTTAAAATGAATTTCACCCTCGAAATTCATCAGGGTTATAAAAGGTTTACTACTCGAAAGTTTTTATCATGGAAACACACATCATAAAAAGGAATACTAAAACTTAATTTTAAAAAAGAAACTTAGAAACATAACGATTTCCCAAAGTAACTCATTATTAGGTTTCCACATAGGAGAACATATGTGAGAAGTGAAAACCTGGATATGGAAGAGAAATATAACCATCAAGTTCTGATGGATAGTGATAGAGAATAAGGTTTGGATAAAGTTAACTACCAGAAATCCATAAATCTATGATGATTTAAGGGACCATCTGATTCATTTGATAAGAAGGTACTGGGATAATATTTTTGGTTTTCAAGATTCTTTTCCAAAAGTTGAAGATTTTTTCATAAGAAGAAATAATTTCTTGATTTCAGTACAATCTAACCATTGATTGTATCCTGAGAAATTTCTACTTCATCTCTTATTTAAATAAATGAAGTTGAATTTTTCATTCTTGAAGTGTTAGCAGATCATGCGATAAAACGATAGGTCATTCCATCTATCTCAACAATAAGGTTACAACAAGTTATCAAATATGCATAAGTCCACCTATAGTGAGATAATACATTAATCTAAAAAACATCAATTGGAATATAACTTATACTATCCATTAATTGATAACATTAAAATCCTTCCAAAAAACCGAAAATATACAACTTTAGAAAGAGGTGAACTAAATCGACATAACATTTGTCTACCATATCTCATTTGGTAGTTCTTTTTGTCACATTCCAAACATGTTAATACCTTATTCATGTATTCTATTGAAACATGGTAATGACATGTATAACCATATAACCTTATTGAACATGTGCATTCTTTCAAAATTAACTCTTTCCACACACCAAAAATACCAAAAATTCTATATACTCAAACCACGATATCACTATCAAACATCTCACTATCTTTTTATCCCTTCATTATGCGCATATCGTGTTCCTTCCAAAAATATTTCAATCACTTTTTATGGTTACCGATACCATATAATTATGGAAAACCAAAATGGACCAATACATATATATTCCAATAATCCATAATATTATAAAAGTGATCTTACAACACTATTTTGGAATCCCATTACATAAAAACATAATCATTCTACAACTTTGTTGTCATACTCAACATCACCAATAGTGATTTCATATGATTTGACTTTGTATTTGGTCTTAAGAGATTTCTGACGTCGATCATGATTAACCTTTGGATTAGGGCATTGGTTAGCATAATGCACCATTTCCTTGCACTTGTAGCGTTGAAGTGTGGGTGGTGAATTCTCTATAGTCTTTTCTCCGTTCACATCATTAGAAACCTTTTTACCATTAATTTGGCACTCAACTACTCGATGACCTTCCTTTACACACTTAAAATGTTTTCTAGTCCCTTTAAGACAATCTCCACCATGCTTCTTTCCACACTTCGAGCATATAGAAACATTCATATTCTTTTCATCATTATTTTGAGATTTTCTTTTGAACTCCATCTTTCATTTATTTTCAAAACCATGAGATTGATATGTAACACCAACTTCCATTTCTACCTTGATAGCACAATGCACAATATCTTCGTAGCTAATGAATTCTCTTATAGATAATTCCCTTCAAAGACTTGGTTTTAAGACACTGAATAATCGATCAAATTTAATTTTAGGTTGGATGAGAAATCTAGAAGCATACCTTGAAAGTCTTATAAATGTTTCCTCATATGTAGCAACAGATTCATCATCATTTTTCTTAAGCTTAAGGAACTTTTTTTTTCATCTTTTTTCGAATAATATAAGGGAATTTCTTATTGAAAAAAAAGTTCTTGAACTCATCCCATTAAATGGATTCAATTTCATCTTGCTACCTTGTAATATTAATTAGACTCTACCACTAGTCTGCTTCACCTTCTAAGCGATAAACAACCAAAATGACTTTTTCATGTTTTGAATAGCAAATGATAGAAAATATCTTTTCAGTGGTACTGATCCATTGTTCAGTAACAAGTGGATTAGAAGAACCACTAAAAGAAGGTTGATGTTGCCTCATGAAGGACTCAATATAATGTTGTTCTCTTCTCTGCTCATTTAGAAGTCTAGAATGATTCATAGCTTGTGTAAGTATAGAAATAATATTTTCCATTCAATATCCCATAACATTTGGTTGTTCAGGGGGAAAATCATTGTATTTCCCAATGCATTGATCATTAACATGGTTCCTTTGGGTTCCTGAAATCATCTAAAACCCCAAAATAATAGCATGAGAAGAAAAAATCATACTAGGAAAATAATATAATCAAGGTGGACTACTTTCAATCTCTAACATATTAGGTTTAATCCTAGGTTATTCATGATCATTACCATAATTATAGGAACATAACCTATTTTTATACTTACCCTTAGGGACATCCCTAGATATACCATAGAAATATCTCTAGGAATCTCACTACAGTTTTTTCATCCTAGTTTCCAAAGGTTAACTAAACCTTCACTCTGATACAAAATATAACAACCCAATCTTGACATACATGGAAATTAAATTTATTTTTCAGAATACTTAATACATTACAAAAATAGGTGGAGTCTAACCTTGACTGGTGCAGGTTGAGGGTGAATGTTAATTATTTTTGAATTTTTTAAGGCACATTCATTAAACCTGAAATCGGGGATTTCTATCTTTTGAACCGATGCTCAGATTGAAAATTTGAGGGTACTATTGAATTCAAATCATCGAGATTTGCTTAGGCGAATCTTAACTTCAACTGGTAAGGGTCAGAAGAAAAAGTTATATTTTTGTACTTTATGAAAAAATAATAAAATAACTAAATGAGTTATTTTATTCTTCTCCAACCGTTGAGCAGAAGTTGGAGGGACTATAGTGTAACATCAGGCATTGAATAAGTGGCATTTAATCACATGACTCTCTGGTTCCATAACCGCGGCACTCGTAGTATTAATGGATCATTAATTGCGGTTTATTAATGAACCACATTAATGAACACAACGTGTGTGGTTCCTTTTATTTTATTTAAACAAACCTTTGGAATGGGTTTTTGGAACCTATGAGAAGAACCTCTGACAAAACGCTGATGAAGACTTCCTCCAATGAAGAAAAGAGTTTTGATTGACACCCGTTGGAGGATTTGAACCGGACATCGACGAGCGACGACAAGCGCCAATGAACATGGAACGTCTATGAATGTGAATCTTCTCCTTCGACCACAACATTGTTACCAGGTAGGGGGTTTATGTTATTTGATGTTACCTCTCTTTACATTCTTGGAAAATACAATAAACGTAGACCAACTGAATAAGGGGTTGATCTGCGTCTCGTAAGGTCATGCAGGTGGTTTTTGTGGGGTCTTAAATTAGGGATTGTTCTTCCTTTTTGATTATTGATATCACTCTATGTTAGAACACTAATGAGGAGGGAGAGGTCTAATACAAACAAGGTCCGGACCCCCCCCCCCCCCCCCCGTCGTTCTTGTTTTATGATTGTTTCTTGTGCACGACTGGGAAACATGGCAGTAGGGAATTTCCGAGGGCTTTGCAGTGAAGGCAGCAACCCAGGAGGCCTGTAGACGCAGACGAGAAGAAAAATGAACCACCAAAGAATATCTGGTGGCCCGTGGAGGCAACCGCCGGTGCGCCGATGCCGAAAACCAGAGTAGGATTCACGGCCAGCCAGGCTGTGGTGGTGGAAGGGCGAGGCACCAATGTGCCGCACAGAGAGGGAGGAGCGGCCTGCTCAGGCCGCTCGGCCTGAAAAAACGGTCGGCTGAGCTGGCAGTTTCGGAAGAGGGGTGGTGCCCGCTGGTGCCATTATCTGGCCGCACTGGATTCTCCAAGTCTGATCAGTGCGCCAGTAACTTTCCCACATGCGGACTGGGTTCTTCCAGGCGGGCTGGACCCGCCAGCCATTCCGGACCCAGACCTGACAGACCTCATTTCACTAAAATGGACGAATCTCGCAAACCAGGCGTCCATTTGACACGCCGTCAGTGGAATGAGGCCCTCGCAATGAGGAGGTCCTTTTAAGATACTCCACTTGGGTTTTGGAGAAAGTTGGAGTACATGAGGGTTAGATCGAGCTTGAATCCAACTATGCTCTCGGTACTAAAATGCCTATAACTTGCAGACCGGACGTCTGATTAACGCTTCATCTATTGTGTTGGATCCCTTATGAAACAGTGGTTCTTTAGGTAACATATTCGTGGGACTTCATAGTGGTTGAGGTGTGACGGATGGCTTGAGGAGCAGATCCTCCTGAAATCATGCGTGCTAAGTGAAGAATCCAGTGGCTGGCTATGACGTGATAAAGCACCTAGCGATCCTTTGTGGGTCAGCAGTTAGTGATCCTCTATTGTTAATTACGCAGTGATCCTATGTGGGTCAACAGTTAGCGAGCCTCTGTGGGTCAGCACCTAGCGACCCTTTGTGGGTCAGCATGTAGCGATCCTTCATGGGTAAACACCTAGCGATCCTCCGTGGGTTAGCACCTAGCGATCCTCCATGGGTCATCACCTAGCGATCCTTCGTGGGTCAGCACCTAGCGATCCTCTATGGGTAAGCACCTAACGACCTTGTGAGAACTTGCAGTAAAATCCTCTCAATAGAATAAGATAATCTAGCTTTATGACTAATAATCTTTATTCATGTTTCTTATGTTGTATACCTTGTGTGAGTTGTCTTTTACTTTGTGCTTTGTGATTGAGATTATGATTTGTGGAATTATGAGAGACCTTCAGGGGTCTCAGGGTCCCTACTGAGTATTTTTATACTCACCCCTACACGGGCTTCATCCGCACCTTGTTGTGTCTTGTGAAGACGATAAAAATCTTGACTGAGACTTGGGGAGCTAGGGTTAGACGATGCTTGGAGGTGATTGACAGACGGGGTGAGCGGTGGTGACGACAGACAACGAGTTGTACCTACCCTTCAGGTAGGATCCATGGTGGATGACCTCCGAAGCATGTTTTCCCCTTTTTCTGTACTTTCTTTCTAGTTGGGCTTGTATACTGACCCCTTTACTTTTAGTACTTACTTTTACTCTCAGTGGTAGTTTTTAGTAGTGGTTATACTTTACCTTTTCCATCATGTTTTACTTGTATGAAGTGTGCTCTATCTGTGTTTGTACAGGTTTAACGACAATGCCTTCCCTTTTTGGGTTTCGCCTTTCCATTGCTAGTCACCAACCCCTGACCTATGGAAGACGAGCTTGGGGTAGTCACAGCATGAGCCCCGAGGGACGGGTCGTGGAAACCACTAACCTACGTGAAGTCCCTGGTTAGTATAACTTCATTATTTTTAGTTAAGAAAGTTGATGAAATAAGAATAAGTTGATTTTGGATACATATATTTTATTTAATAGATAGCCATGGGATTGTAAAATTATTTGTGGATTAAGTGATAAATGTTATTTTGGAAGATGTTCACTATTTTGAGGACTTTATATGATTATGGTAAATAGAGTACTATGTAGTTTTATTTTTGTATTAAAGGTTGAATTATTTAATTGTTGAATTATGGTAATTAAGAAATGATTTTCCTATCTTAGAGAACATGTGATTAGGTTAATTGATTTTTTGGTATGAGCCATTAAGAGTGGTTGATGTTATTTGGAGATAAATGTTGACATTTATCTTGGAATATTATGTAATCAAATCCTCTTGAATTTTGGGTTTTAAT
The DNA here is from genome assembly GCA_963277665.1 of Viscum album. Lineage (NCBI taxonomy): Eukaryota > Viridiplantae > Streptophyta > Magnoliopsida > Santalales > Viscaceae > Viscum > Viscum album. Next base: position 1,855,479,614 of record OY728119.1, on the reverse strand, counting down.
ATCAGTTTAGAATATTTTGAGAAATTTTAAGGACCATTGTTTGTTGAATGGTCTTTGTTGAACTTCAGGTATTGTTTGTTGAATTTTAGAGATTGAAGTAGTTTTTCATCATACAAGGTTTATTCTTTTTGGGAATTATCATATCATGAACAAACCTTTTTTATTATGTTTAAAGTGTAAAGATAGAAGAAAATTATAGTTAATATTTTATGGATTATGTGATTTTATAGAAGTTAGAATACTCATTATTTTGAGAAAAGATGAGTTTTTGGTGGAAATTTATTAAAGGATGAAACTGTACTTGAAAAGTAAGTATGTTTCCTTATGTTCTTAGCCACACTCGTAAATAAATTCCTCAACTTTATGAAAAGGACCTTAAAACAAAAACATTGTCTGTTTACTTTTCCTACTGGGAAATCAAAGACTGTTTAACCCCTCACATGTTTGTGGTTTTCTGATCGTTAACTTTATCCCGATCATCTTTTATATCACTCTCCATCAGAACAAGATGGTTAGTTTTTCTTCCATATCCATGTTTTCCTACATGGAATCCTAGTACGTGTTATCTCGTGTGACCTTTGTACTTCCTTTTCATTATTTTAAAGTGGTATTTTTTTACTCTTTTTCCAATGTGGGATTTTCAATGAAGTTACCGAGCCCAATTTTAAAATTATGAGGACGTAATTTCCAAAAGGGGGGGAATGATGTTACATCCCAGATATTTATAGAATAATACATTTTCATATCTATTAATATTTATGAATAAGATGCTCATTTTATGTTAAAGAGGATTCTTTTTCCAAAATAGTACTTGACACACAACACTAGATTTAGTCAAAATCTTATGTTGCACACAACATTGAGTTATATCGAAAAATAATACAATAATAATATTATTATTTTAAATGTTATTTAATGCCTAGTTGTTGTATTGGCGGGAATGAACAGAATTATCAATATTATGATTTTACATATTTGATAAAAAAATTTACATTTATCCAATGAATTTTAGATGATTAAAATAAGAATGAATCCAATTTTAAGCATAAAAAACTCTAATATTTTTTAAAGGTTGGTTTACTACCTTTTGATGGAGAACCCTTTTTTAAAATAGTTTTTGTTACTTTTATACATTCTATTTGATAAAATAAATTTCTTCTTTAATAGTGGGACATCAAAATTTACTTCAGTTGAAATTTTGGTAGTTTTTTGATAAAATCCATATTTTTATGAATATATAGTGAAAAATACTGCATTTTAATTCAAAACAACCTTTTCATATAATTTATTTATATAGTTAGATTGTCCTTTTAATTGGTTTTAAAGTTTAATTGGATTAAATTTTTATCATTTAATCCAATTATGGCCATTGAAAGTAATTTCACATTTAAATTGGTTATAAACACATGTCAATCTTTTGATAGTTTTTACTCCTTAAAAACCCGCTTTCTGGTTTAGACAACGGGAATTAATTTTAAATTAATTACTGGAACTACTGTATTTTGAATTTAGAAAAATTGATTCCATATTTTTAATCAGAAGGTCCAAATTTTGTAAATATGTATGTTTTATTTTTTGACTTTATGAATAGTAACTTCAGTAATTATTTTTATTTACCATGTTTAAAGGGTAAATCAGGTAAATAAGGGTAAAAAATAATATTATAATAATATAAAACTACCCTAACACATGTCTTAATCCTATGAGATGAGATATTTCTTACAATGGGCATCCTTGGGTCTATTTTAAGACCCCATAGAGCCACTTGGGTTTGATAATGACCTTTTATAATATTTATTTTAACGAAAAGAGAAATATAAAATAATCATGTATCTCCTAACTAACACAATTTTAATTTGGTTTATATAAATGATCTATTCAACTGTAAATAGTCATTAGGAATCTAAAAATATTTCATACATCATCGCATTTTATTTATAATTTTTAGATATTAAATAAATAAATTTATTTATGACACAATGATGATGTAGTGATTACTATATTAATGAAAGATTCAAATAAATGGTATTATAAATATTAAAATAAATGTAACTTGAATATTTTTATGCCATCCAAGAATTATTTGGATTACATTGACATTTGAGGGATGGTAAAATGTATTTCATTCAAAGGAATCAAGTTGTTATGACTTTAATAATAATCAATTACTAAATAGTGACAAAATTAACAAAAATGATTTTTCTAAAAACAATACTATTTTATTAAATAAAATAATAGTTCTAAAAATATAAATTTTTTCTAAATGACTTATATAATGTTACAAATATCATTAATGATTCACTTGTGATTCGATTATCATTTTATAGTAACTATAGTAACCATATATTATGAAAATACAAGAAGACATGGTAAGAGTTAATGTTTTTAACTAAGGGTTAAAGCTAAAATATAAGATTAATTTTGTGACATAGACTTGTCTAAAACCTTTTGGTTGAGAGTATTTCAACCCATACTCATCTTATCATCTAAATTTATCACTTTTTAACAATTATAATTCAAAATCAATATATATTTTTGAATAAAAAATACCTCCGATCGATAGGGTTTTTTAACACATTCCTTTAAAATTTTTATATATCTTTAAAAAGGATACATCTAATAAAAATAAACAGGCCCATATATTCTTATTTCAAAAAAAACATTAATCACTATATAAACCATTATATCAAAAAATGTATATGGAAAATAAATTTATAGTTAAAAAAGTATGAGCATAGATTCATTCTCTAACACAGCTAATATAACAACCCAAGCTTGACATACATAGACATTACATTTCTTTTACAGAATACGTAATACATTACACAAATAGACACCTAAAGACTGTATTAGTTTAGTGTCTTTGAAAAAATGAAACATAATCTTATAACTTGGTGAAAGATCTTCAATATCTCCCATAAAGATCTTCTCTTTTTTTTCCTACCAAAAACCTTTTTTTATATCCCGGGGAAAAGAAAACATAAAAAGTTTGAGATAAAATGCTCAGTAAGGGTAAACATGGAGAACATAAAACAAACCATGAACATAATAATATAAAAATATGAACATAAAGTTTAAATACAAAAATCATGAGTCCTGAAATAAATCTTGGTAGTTCGTAAGACATAGATCATAAAGGAACATTAACCATGATAAAATAGCATTAGAATAAAACATGGAACTGTGGAAAACAATGAAGCACAAAATATGATTTCCATAATAGCCAAATAATTGTTTCTAAGACCATCATAGTGGACAAATTCCATTACTGAACCGGGTTTACATTCCATTCCAGCAATATATTACTGAACCAGATTTACTTGTCGTTCCAGCCCTGTATTACTAAATAAGATTTACTTTTAGTTACAGTAATGTCTATCTCATGAGATATAAATCTTTACCCAATGCATTGGAGGGAGATATAGGTCCCACCCATCTCATAATTAAACCATTCTTACATGTTCCACAAAAAAATAAAAACATTTACCATAGCATAACCCATGAAATAAAATGGGTTTCTTAAACATCATTCCATCATAATTGATATAAAACAAATAGATTTCCTAAATAACATTCCATCATAAACAAAATAAAATCATAGTAATAACATGGATAGAAATATAAACTTATTTAAAGAGTTTCATCTTATATGGAAATTAATTTTGAGAAAACACTTGAAATTAAATCCTGAGGAAAATATCGTTTATTCTTCAAAGACGTTTTCCTTCCCCAAAATGCCACAAAATTTTAGAAGAAATAATTTTATATGAAAATAAACATGTAATATTGTATTATAATATTCAAGGAAATAAAGTATTACGAAAGAGTAAAAATCCATTCATGTCGTACAAGTTAAAAACAAAAATATTCTTCTCGTATTTTTTCTAGAAAAGTCAAAAAGTACCTTGTACCGAAAACGAAAAAAGATTCCATTCATACCATTTAGTAAAAATTTAACAATGGGTAAAATTTACTTTTAACAATTATATAAGGATATAAAGAATATTTTGAAATACATATTTAGGAAACATGGACATGGATGATAAATATATCCCGGTATATACTTATGAATAAACAATCTCGAATAAAAACGAGATTTGAAAAGTTATCCCTTACCTTGTACTTTTCATTAGTTGAGGGTGTGGTCACCTCTTATATAATGGTTAAATAATATTATTAAATTATACGAGGACCATATCCATATTTATGATATCATATATGATCCTATTATATCATTTTGTTAATAGTATTTCAATATTACCATTATTTTGGGTGTTTACTGCTTCATTTTCCCATTCCTGTTTTGCTGTGAAAGTCACGTATTTTATGAATATGATGTATTTTATTCATGAAATTAAGTTCATAATTATCATTTTCACTCATAATATAAATTTTATAATCATTCTTTAATTTTTATCATGGAGAACTAATCTCACCGCACTGTGGAGACGGTAGGCCGTACGTACGCACAAACGATGATATCATTCTATTGATGGTTAAATGGTATGTAATTGGATGGTATATTAATTATACAAAATAATTTTCATGTTAAATTCATTATTTAAATCCATTATACTCATCATTATACCCATCATAATAAATTATTTTTGAATAACAAATTACACAACGGCGTGGAGACGGTAAGCCGTACGCACACACACATAGTGATATTATTATTTGTAGGGTGGATAAAAGGAGGTATAAGGTTGTACCATAATTATAATAAAATCTTAGAATGTATAATATACTGGAGTTATTAATTTAGTTTTTAATCAACATATAAATAGGAAGTAGAAGAAGAAAAGAAGTTGAATTGAATTGGTAATGTAATTACCTGTTCTTCGTTGGACTTCCTTTGGATCTCTTCTTAGGGACACTAGGGATGGACTTTTTGGAAAAATAGAACCTCCATAAGTTAAATAAGAATGTTTATAGTATAATTGGTCAGGGTTTGGTTGGTCTAGAAGGCTAAAGGAGGTGTGAGGAAATTTGTAAGGAGATGCCTTTTTATAAGAGAGGAGAGGGGCACTTTAGGAAACTCTCAAAATGTTAAAATATAATAAGACTATTCTAGATCTAAATAATTAAAAATGGCCCATAAATGAAATTTATAATACATGGTAGACCATATTTTATCCCCAAGTGATTATTTAACATTTTTGTGATTTTTAAATAATTTAATAATAAATTAATTCAATAAGATATTATTATTTCCAAATTTAATAATATTCATTTAGTTTGACTTAAAATACAATAAAACAAAGTGTAAATTCGAATATAATGCTTTCACACACATATAATATATCTTATAGATCTTAGAAAATTTTAAGGCATATATATATACTAATATTAGGTATTCTCCACTGCCATGTGTCCATCTCCCATGCCTCCACATCATATTTTCTCTACATGTCCTCTATCCAGTTACCCATGTCGCCCCACTGCGCACTCCCTCTTTTCGTTGCGCCTCCCAATCCCACTCCCACTACCATTTTTCGGGGTGGCGACCGAGATTTCCCATGACCCCCGCCTCTGTCATCCTCCCTCTCCCGATCAATACGCAGTCCGCAGCCCTCCTTCTCCGACCTCCGGCTTCCCCGATCTTGGTATTCCGGTAACACCACCGTCACCCCGTCACCCCATCACCACCTCTTGGATACCTGTCCATCACACTCTTGGATCCTTATATCTGTCTCCACCTATTAGCCATCTCTGGTAGTCATCAACTCCTCCCGTTCCAGAATCTCATCTCCAGCTGCAATTCCTCCATCCCAGATTTACCGTGGAAAATCAATTCCTCCCATCTCCGGTAGTCATCATCTTTCTAGGGTTTCAGTGATCCTACTATCAGTTCCTTCCTTTAGACCTAGGTTTAGTTCCTCTCCCATCGGCCCCCTCTCCACAACAACCCTCGGTGCCTCCGGATTCTCCACCTCCTCCGCCGTCTGCTTCATATCAGGATCCTTCGCCTCCTCCAATTCTATAGAAGCGACCACCGCCACATTCCCCGCACTGATGCGTGGCTGCACCCCGCTCACGGAGGAGCCATGCTGATCGTCGTCTGAGCCTCGGAACTCCGCTGCACCCAGCCTCCAGACGAGGCCGCTGTCCCGGTGCTCCCCTGTTCGGCCAAGTCCACCACTGTCGTGCTTCATTGTCGAGGTCGGCTTCCATCCTTCTGATCTACCTTGCCGAACTCCGGAGAACTCCATACTACCTCCATCCAACAATCTAGTTTCCGTCATCTCTAGAGTTCCAAGATCTGACCATGGCCTGCATGATCTCCTTCATGGGAAACCCTATCTGTGATACCCCGCGAGGCATAGAGGAACAGTTCATACACAGAGTTCCACCCTCTTTATCTGAGAACATAGAGCATTTATTGAACTAAAAACCTTCATCTTCTGAAGATAAATCACTGGATTTGGATTTCACTTAGGATGGGAGAAGAAGCAAATTTGTCATTGGCAATGACGGTTTCCCTGCAGGTGTCGTGAATCTTCCTTCCGTCGTAGAATCATAAAAAACATTTGACGATAATGTCTTAATTAAAGTAGCTTATATTGGACAAATGGTAATGCTAAGAGAAGAGGGTGATGCTGCTGCAGATTCTGTGGAGTGCAGACATGGTCAACATGATGTTCGGTTGAATCAAATGATAACATTTTATAGGCCTGAAGAAGTACCAATCATGATTTACCTCTATTTTTTGAGTCTATTTCTTTATTCATGTGGTTGTTTTTCTAATCATAAATGATTTTTCAATTTTAGTTACCAGTTGGACAGCGATTTGGAAGTCATATTGAAGAAAGTGAGCAGAACTGATTTTGCATTTTGAGGTATCAGTGGATCATTTTATTCTATTTTACTATTGTTATCATATTCTTTTTTAGAATTCGATTATGCATTAGTTTATTGTTTACTACTACCAATATGATGTCACACATTTGAATATATCTGATTTATACTTTATTCATGATGTATCATTTTTTTATAGGAGTGGCTCATTTTTTCTTGTCAGATTTTTCATATGTGGCTAGATTCAGTGACTTATTTCCACCACTATGGTCATGAAGAATGAATTTCTTCATACCATAATAAGTTAAGAAATTCAAATCACTACAAAAGTTTTTATCACAAACAATATTACTAGAATATGAACATATGATATTTTATAGTCTAATGAAAACATGATAAATGATTCATATTCACTTGCAACATTCCTGTTATTAATAAGTACAAAACATATGGTCCATAAAATAAGTTTTCTTTCTTTTCTTTATTACTTTTTGGATAGGAATTGAGGGATATGGGGGGTGCTATGTAAATAAATGTTGATTCATTATAAGTTTCTTTGATGTAGGTGGAGGAAGAGAAGGCTATAAATGTTCCTATGCACACTGCAGTTTTGTAAACTTAATAAAATTTCCAGTTAAACATATTTACATTTCTAGGAAAATGTCACTATTTTTTTGTTTCTCAGTAAAACTAATTTCTCCATTAGTGAGAAGATTAACCATTAATGGCATATTTATGTTTGCAGTTGAGGTCTGTTGAAATGAAGTGAGTAAATCTGTACAGGTGAACAGATTTACCATTCAACTTAATTTCCAATTTATGTTGACTGATGTTAGGGTCAATTTTGTTTTCCAGTTTAATGGATTTACCAGTTTAATATATTTATCATTACTGGATTAAATTTGTTTCCATTTAGATGATCCTGGAAATACCCTGACAGGATATGGGCGACCCTTACATAGATGGGGATTACTAGTTATGCGATCCAAGTTACCCTTAGGTGAGATGTGATATCTTTCACTTAGGTTCGTATTGACGTTTATGCATCTCAAAATGACCTTTACATGCCACAAAAATGAACCTTACATGAGTTTTACTACCCTTACATGAATCAATATTATCATTTATACAGTAGATGAAAACCAAACTTACTCTTACATGAACATATAATACCCATCACTGAGTTTCATTACCCTCACATGAATCATAATTTATATTTCATTAATGGATTAAAATCAAGGTTAACCTTTTTCTATCATAGAAGATCCTTACGTGAGGTAGAGTTAACTCTCTGAAATACTAGATTTCTCTCACCTACATGAAGTGTCTTTTGTATAATCCAAAATAAAATGACAAATAAATAAACATACACAACCATAATATGTGTTTTTTTAAGAAAAGCAAGAAAAGATTCAAATAAATAAGGTCTATAATGATGCCCCACCTCCATTATATTTGTTGGCTACTTCATCAACTGTGGGATCCAGCTCTGAGAAGTGGTACGTGCTAAGTTTTCAATTATTTCAGACATTTTGGGCTATGTTGTGGAATTATTACTTCCTCACAATTTGCAAAACTACCCACACATATGAATTGATTTTCCAGATTAGTGAAAAAATACACATACTTTTGTAACCTATATCACCTATTAACATAAGCTTACTAAAGATATTTTTCGGATCACACTTTGTGGACTATAATGGGTTAATTTTTACATTCATATTTTGGATTCTGCATTTTCAGTATGCATTAATACATATTCTTATTTTTAAAAAATTTTTCCTATAGAGAAAAGACTGTGTTTTCTGGGTAAGAAAAAAGCTGGACAGCACCCCACACACCTATTGAAGATTGAATCATACTATTGTTGGAAGTAGAAACTAAAATCTAGGTTTATGTTTCTACTTGGTTTTCAATGTTTTTGATGTTTTATACCTTTCTTTTTAAAGTTTATGTTAGACAATGCCCATTTAAAAGTTCTGTTACTTATTTTTCTATCGTGTTTATTACAATTTATGCATTTTATTACTAACTATAAAATTAACAAGAATGTTGTGGACTGTCTACATGTGATTCCTCAAAGTATTAAATTTCTGGTGACATGAATTTGGCAGAGAAAATGATGATGAAATCTAATTCAAGGTATCTAAAAATTGTGTAAAAGGTAACTTCATTATTCAAATGTGCCATGAACAACAACATATTAATTTTCCTGATCCAACTCGAACTGTTCATTTGTTATCTATCTATATACTAATCTTAGGTATCCTCTACTGCCACGTGTCACACTCACATTCACCCACATCATTTTTTCAATACGCGCCCATACCAGAATGCTCCACATCTCCAGTTTCTCAACATTTCTCCACGGATTAACCTAAAACTATTCACCCCTCACGATTCCCTCCCCGGTTTCCCTCCCCAAAACCCCTCTCCTTGCTTTAAGGTTCTCGGTCCCTCCCCGAATTCCCCTCCCACTTCTCAAGGGTTCCCGCTGCCCTCCTACTACCGCTCCTGCAGTACAGGGACGACCTCCTAGCACCTCCATTCCTCCTGTATTTGGGTTCCTACTCACAATTCCTTGGACATCCGAATAACACTGTCGGCGTCGAGCTACAACAATCTCCTTCAAGCGATTTCGGTAACAAAATATCTATTGCTTCTCATTCCCTCCTATGTTATCTCTTTTTAGGCACAAGGGGTAATCAACCATTTTGTTCTCAAGGAAGGACGTGGACCAACATGCTTCGGAATTTTGGTACACACTGTTTGGTTAGTTTTCTCATCGACATCCTTCGAATAAGTTCATCAACATGTCCCTTGAATATATTGGATTTATCTTTTTAGAGTTGGGTATTCTTGAGTCTAGACTTTTCCTGGTCCACTTATCCTTGAAATACTATTATTATAGATGTTTCTCATGTGTAGAATGGTCATTTGCTGGATATCATATAAAGATAATGAATTGGACACCTGATTTTAAGAGGAATATCAAACCATCTCTACATCAAATTTGGATAGGCTTTCAGAGTTTCCCTACTCATCAATTTATGTTGGATTATCCATATGTTATTTCCACTCTAATTCCCACACCTATTAAACTTGATTCAGCCACCTCTAAGATTTCAAGACGCTCCCTTGCAAGGATTTACACAGAGGTGCGTCAATCATTTTCATTTTGAATGGGGGAATAGAATTTTGGATAATCATGATAAATGTGAACCTTCTATATTAGTTTTTCCCTATTTGAATTTTGGTCACACTGATTTATCCTGTAATAAGGCCGATTCAAAGGAATCAAATCTGCATCCTTAGGAAGAAGGAAAATTGGATTGAAAATTCTAAGCATGTTTCTCCATTTGGAGTGTGTTATTCTAATATGGCTGAGCATAAGGCCTCACATGCGATTGCATTGGATTAGGATGTTGCTATGGGTGCTGGGCCTTCTATACAAAGAACAAGGGTGGGAATTATAGTGTTGAATTTACAAGATTTTTAGAGGTTGTATTTGATGCTCAACCTAGCTATAAAGAGGAGAGGCCTGAAATCCCTATCCTTCTATATTATTTTTCCCAGTTTAAATTTTGGTCACACTAATTCATTCTGTAATAAGGTCGATTCAAATGAATCAAATCTGCAACCTTAGGAAGAAGGCCAATTGGATTGAAAATTCTAAGTATGTTTCTCCACTTGGAGTGTGTTATTCTAATGTGGCTGAGAATAAGGCCTCACATGGGGTTGCATCAGATTCGGATGTTGCTATGGGTGCTGGTGTAACGCCCTAACCCCAGTTACCCAGAGTTGGTGCATTATTACATAACATTGGCATGATCACAAGAAATATCAAATCTCGAAAGACTGATGGGTTTAGTAGCCTTGGAAATACTAGATATATTCATAAGTCTTACAATACATCATAAAAATGAAAACTACAAAAAAAAATTCTCCATAGTCTACACTCTTATCCCCTCATAATATCCATGCAGGTCATTCATAATTTACTTCTTCACATCCTGGGAAAAAATAAAACATAGAAAAGGGGTGAGCTCAAATGCCCAGTAAAGATAACAATATAGCGTAAACTTTCATAAATAAGAATAAACATTTAAGGCAATGTATAACTAAAACAAAAGCCTTTTAAACTTGAACTTCAACTTGGTATGGAAAAAATAAAATGAAATAATTCCATTTACTTATTCACATGAATATTCTACTAATCGAATAATCACATGCAATATCAATAACCACTTTCATAATGATGGAATGCATAATGCCAGACTATCATACCACATAGCCAAGGCCTCGTGCCAAGACTACAAATAAGATTTTTCCAAGGCCTTGTTCCAAGACACTAGTTTGTCTCATGAGACCTACCGATGCACCGAGGAGCTATAGCGGGCTCCACCCGTCACTTATTAAGTCCAATTCATTCCTCATATGAACAGGTTTAAACATAACATAAACATTCGTATTAAAACTAGCATACGAAATGTCAACACTTTCTCCATAAACCTTGAATGGTATAAAAATAAAACATCCATAGTCAAACATATCACAAAACCTTAAATACAATATAGAAGTTTTTTTTCATAATAAATCAACTTCAAATAAGCATAAAATCCATTAAAGGATGTTGACATAGATGAAATCAAAACTCTTTTTAGAGAAATATCTCTTTCTATTTTGAAATCATTTAAGAGTCATATATTTATAAAATAAAACATTTTCTTTTAAAATATTTTTATAAGCTTGTAAGGGAATCTTAGATGATTTTATAACGGTGGAAAATAGCCGCACCCGCTGTATAAGTTAAAAAAACATTCTTACCTTAATTTTGTTGAAAAGGTTAAAAAACACCTTGTTTGGAAAACGACGGAAAGATTTCTTTATAAACCACTTAAAAAAGTCAAAAAAAGTTATAAATGAATTTAAACCATATTATTGTAAATAGTAAAAATGTTTTGAAATACATTTTTAAGAAACATGGATGTGGATGATAAAGAGATCCCAGTAGATTATTACGTATAAACAACCTCGGATAATGAAGAGATTGAGAAATAAACCCTTACTTTGTAATTTTCCTTGGTTGGGGGTAGGTTAACCTCATGTATAATGGTGAAATAATTGTTATTAAATTATACAAGAATCATATACATTAATATGATATCATATATTATCTTTTAACATTGATTTGTTAATAATATCTTAGTATTATCGTTGTTTCGGGTGTTAACTTACTCGTTTTCTTTTATCTGTTTTGTAACGTAAGTCATGTTTTTCATGGATAGGTTGTATCTTAATCATATCCATAATGATATAAAGTCCTTAGATACTATTATTAATCATCAAATGAGAATTATACTTGAATGGATACGATGGAGAATGAATCTCATCGCGTTCGTGGAGAAGGTAGTCCGTACGTACGCACGAGCGACAATATCATTCTTTTGATATTAAAATAATATATAATTGGATGGTATATCATATATACAGAATCATTATCATGTTATATTTATTATTTACATGAGTTACACATCATTATTATACCCATCCAAATAATAATTTATTGAATAACAATTACACCACGACGTAGAGACGGTAAGCCGTACGTACGCACGTATGATGACATGTCATTCAAAGGTTGGATATAATACTGAATATGGTTGTACCATATTTATAATAATATTAAAGTATATAGAAGATACTGGATTAATTATTTTAGAATTGGAATAACAAATAAAGAAGAAGTGGAAGAAGAAACGAACTTGAAAAAGGGCGGTGAAAACATTACCTCTTCTTCGGGTTCTTCCTTTTGATTTGATCAAAAGGGATCATTAAGTTGGCTTTCTGACTGAAATAAGGCCTCTAGGATGAAGTGAGGGAAGTTGAGAGAGTATTTGGGCAGATTGTTTCCGAACAAAAAGGCTTTGAAGGTGTGAGTTAATGAGAAGGGAGAGTTCCCTTTTATAAGTGGGCTGAGGGGCACCTTTGGAAAAGCTAGAAATATTATTTTATAATAAATTCATATTCTGTTTCTAATGGCTCAAAAGTGGATTATTTAAAGGTTAATGTAGGTATAGGTATAAATACACTCCACCAATAGAATTTATACAGGTTTGGGTTACTATATTAACCTTATCATTAAGTATTAACTCGTAGTTAATTAGTTTCACTTTTACAATGTCTCTTTGTATTTTTATATTATATGGTTAATAAACTTACTATATACATCCAAGAGACCCCCAAGTGGTCAATTAATGATACACCTATCATTATATAAGTATTTTTTCCGAACCTTAGATTTTTAGGAATTTAATATCAATTAATAATATACTATTTGTATTAAAAACTCTTTTATGTCAATTTTGACACTATTCAATAATTGATTTTTTTAGAAATCATAACAAAATTATTACTTCTAACAAAGATAATTAAGTCAATAATAACATGTCATATTGACTTAGAAAATTAGTGTAATTCATAAAAAGTCTCAAATTATATTTATTTGGGTATTTATAATATCAATTATTTTAATTTTTAACTATTATGGTAATTACTGCATCATCATTGTGTCATAAACAAATTAAATTATTTAATGTCTAAAAATTATAAATAAAATATCATTATGTAGGAAATTGTTTTTAGATTTCTAATGAATATTTATAGTTGAAAATCCAATATATATAACCCTTTGTAAAAATTATTTTTCTAAAAGATATATGCTTTTGTCACTTTTGTATTTATTAAAATAAAGTGTCCCTATCACTAACAAGTGGAACCATGGAGTCCCAAAATCGACCCAAAGATGCCCATGGTTGAACATGTATCAACCAATAAGGTTTGGACACGTTTTAGGGTAAGTTTTTATTATTATAATATTATTTTTTAACCCTTATTTACCAGATTTACCCTTTAACCATGGTAAATAAAATATTTACCAAAGTAATTATTCAAAATGTCTAAAAATAAAAGTTACCTATTTACAAAATTTGAACATCCTGATTCCAAATATGGAATCCATTTTTCCAAATTCAAAACACAGAAGTGGAAGAAATTAATTTAAAATTAATTCCCGCTGTCAAAACAAAAAGCGTGTTTTTAAGATATAATAACTATCAAAATATTGATACTTGTTTATGTTCGGTTTAATTGTGAAATTATGTCCAATGACCAACATTGTATTAAATGGTAAAAATATATTCTAAATATACTTTAAAACCACTAAAATTTATAATTTATCACTATTAATTATTTTGATTAAAAAAGTTGTTTTTAATTAAAATTTAGTAATTTTCACTATTCATCAAAATATTAAAGTTATCCGAAAAGTACCAAAATTTCACCTTAGGCTAAATTCGATACTCCGAATCCAAAAATGAAGTCCATTTTGAGAGATAAAATTTCTAAAAGTTCAAAAAGTAGGTATTACTATTTATAACGGCTAGTTTGATTGGTTGTGGTGTGTGTTAGAACTCGATGTTGCGTACAACACACGCTATTGCATTATTCAAAGAGAAACGTACCGTAGAAGCTTGGGGTGTTACATTCTCCCCTCCTTCAAATAATTTCATCCTCAAAATTTCTAGAATACGACCGCATTAAAAGACTTGGGTGATTCTTCATCATAAGTTCCTTGGGTTCCCACGTTGCCTCTTCCATCTTATGGTTTCTCCAAAAGACTTTTACCAGACGCATCGTCCGGTTTCTCAGTACTTGTTCTCTCGTATCAAGAATCCTTACGGGCTCTTCGCAATAAGACAGATCGGGTTCCAGTTCTAATTCCTCATAGGTGAGTACATGCGTTGGGTCAGGCATGTATTTCCTCAACAGAGATACGTGGAACACATCGTGAACTTTGGAGAGACTTGGCGGCATTGCCAATCGGTAAGCTACAACCCCAATTCGTTCTAGAATTTCGAAAGGTCCGATGTACCTGGGACTCAATTTACCTTTCTTACCAAAACGTATGACTCCATTCCATGGAGATACCTTTAGGAAAACATGATCAGTAACTTGAAATTCCAAATCCTTCCTTCGATTATCAGCATAGCTCTTCTGCCTACTTTGAGGTGCTTTGATGTGATTTTGGATTACCTTCACCTTTTCCATTGTTTCCTCTACCAGTTCTGGGCCTACAAGTTTTATTTCACCAATTTCATCCCAACAGGTTGGTGTACGACATCTCTTTCCGTACAAGGCTTCATATGGTGCCATCTGAATACTCGAATGGAAGCTATTGTTATAGGAAAATTCTACGATAGGTAAATATTGATCCCACATACCCTGAAAGTCAAGTGAGAAGGATCTCAACATGTCTTCTAAGGTTTTAATAGTTCGTTCTGATTGTCTAACTTTTTGAGGGTGGTAGGCAGTGCTCAAATGAAGTTCAGTATCCAAGGATTTCTGAAGACTTTTCCAGAATCTTGAAGTAAAACGGGGATCAAGATCAGAAAAAATTGATAGGGGTACTCCATGAAGTCTCACAACTTTATTAATATATAGTCTTGCTAGACGTTCCAGTGGTAAATCTTCTCTTATAGCAAGAAAATGTGCTGACTTGGTAAGACAATCAACAATAACCCATATTACATCGTTCATTCTAGGAGTCTTTGGTAGCCCCATGACAAAGTCCATCGTAATATTTTCCCATTTCCACTCTGGTATGGGAAGAGGTTGCATGACTCCTCCAGGCTATTGCCTTCCATCTTTCACTTGTTGATAAACCATACATCTTGATACAAAATTAGCAATCTCCCTCTTCATGTTGTCCCACAAAAAATGTTCCTTCAAATCTCTATACATTTTGGTGCTCCCAGGGTGTATAGAGAAATTGGAACTATGAGCATCTTCCAACAATTCCCTTTTTAGATCAGGTGTATCGGGAACACAAAGCCTCTTCCTGAATTTCAAAATTCATTCTTCATACACAAATTCTCTCAATCTCTCATCATTCACAGCTTTAATCTTCTTTTTAAATTCTTCATCATCGGTCTGAGAACTCTTAATTCTTTCTAGTAAAGATGGTTTGGAAACCATTTGAAAAAGCATTGATGTTTCACCTTCCCTGGTTATTCCCATGTCCATCTTCACTAGATCCATGAAAATTGGATCCCTTTCAATTCTCATATTGTTCAAAACTCCATGATCTTTTCTGCTCAAATCATCTGCCACCTTGTTTGCTTTCCCAGGGTGGTAGTGTATCGTACAATCATAATCCTTGAGTAATTCAAGCCATCTCCTTTGCCTCATGTTGAGTTCTTTTTGTGAGAAAATATATTTCAAACTCTTGTGATCAGTATAAATCTAACATTTTTCACCATAGAGGTAGTGCCTCCATATCTTCAAAGAAAAGATCACAACTGCTAACTCAAGATCATGAGTAGGATAGTTTTTCTCATGAATTTTCAACTGTCGTGATGCATAGGCAATAACTCTATCATTCTGCATAAGGAAACAACCAAGTCCTTTCTTCGATGCATCACTATAAATAACGAACCCATCATTCCCCTATGGTAGAGTCAATATAGGAGCATTGACTAATCTTCTCTTCAGTTCTTCGAAGCATTCTTCACAATATTTTTTCCAAACAAATTTAACCCCTTTACGTGTGAGCTTCGTTAATGGGTTATCCAATCGGGCAAAATTCTAGACGAAACGTCGGTAATAACCTGCCAAACCAATAAAACTGCGTACCTCAGTTATACTCGTAGGTGCGGGACATTCTTGGATTGCCTTGGTCTTAGAAGGATCAACAAATATTCCATCTTTAGATACAATATGGCTAAGAAAAGAAATATCCTGAAGCCAGAATTCACACTTGCTAAACATCCCATATAATTCATGTCTTCTTAGAGTCTTGAGGATAATGCGCAAGTGATTTTCATGATCATTGTAGCTATTGGAGTATACCAAGATATCATCAATAAATACCACCACAAATTCATCTAGATATTCCTTGAAAACTCTATTCATCAGATCCATGAATACAAAGGGCGCATTAGTCAATCTAAAAGGCATTATTGTAAACTCGTAATGCCCGTACATGGTTCGAAATGCTGTCTTCGGAATGTATTCCTTCTTTACACACAACTGATGGTTTCCAAATCGAAGGTCAATCTTTGAAAAGTATTGAGCTCCATGCAGTTGGTCAAATAAATCATCAATGCGAGGTAGGGGATACTTGTTCTTTATTGTTATAGCATTAATCTCCCTATAATAAATACATATCCTCATAGATCCATCTTTATTTTAAACAAAAAGAACAGGGGATCCCCATGGAGAAACACTAGGGTGAATAAATCCTTTATTACTCAATTCCTCTAGTTGTTTCTTTAGTTCGACTAATTCTATAGTGGCCATTCTATAAGGGGTCTTCGATATATGCCTTGATCCAGGAATTAAATCAATGGAAAACTCAACTTCTCGTTCTGGAGGATGTCCAGGTAAATCTTCTGGAAATACATCTATATATTCTTTCACAATAGGTACATCCTCTATTTGAACATTACTTTCCTCACCCATAATCATTTCTTTCTCTTCCTCCCCAATAATTGAATTTATTTGAGCTACTGGGGGTGGATCTAGATAAGAATTAGGTGGTGAAGATTCTGCTCTAAAGATAAGGTGTTACTTATCATCATCATCAAAAATAGTAACCTCCTTATTATTACAATAAATCTTCGCATCATAATCCAAAATCCAATCCATACCAAGGATTATATAAAACTCAATCATAGGTATGCCGATGAGATCAGCGGATAAAGAACATTTATGTGCTCTAATGGGGACTGATTCACAAAAATTTGTTTCAATGATACTTCCCTTAGGAGTTTTAACTGACAAATCCCTTGTTAAATCAAATTGGAAATATCTAATTTTCTTAGAAAACTCAGAATATATGAAACAATGTGATGATCCAGAATTAAATAATGCATTTTCTAAACTTGAGGAAACCATTAAATTACATTCCACCATGTCTTTTGGAGCTTCTACCTCAGCAGTAGTGATAGCAAAATCTTGGCCTTGGTCCCTTGGCCTTTTCTGAGGTAAGTTCCCCTGATGATTAGGACATTAATTTGCATAATGTCCCATCTCCTTGAAATTGTAGCACTGAAAATTGGTAGCTTCCTTCTTGCCTTTGCAATCAGGAGATTGGTGGCCTTTTTCACCACATTTGTAACAGACGCCCATTCCCTTCAAGCAAGTACCGGGGTGTTTCTTCCCATATTTACCACAGGATGGATATTCAACCTTTCCCTTCTTCCCCTTATTTCCATTCCCAGATTTATCAGCAGATCTCTTCTTCTCTTGCTTTGCTTTAAAGTCATAAGACTTAGAGAATTCCTTTTCTGTTTTGATAGAACATGAGACAATGTCTTCGTACGACGAGAAGGATTGTGAGAATAATGATCAACGAAGAAATGGTTTTAACCCATCAAAGAAACGATCAATCTTATTTCTTGGGTTACATATATAATTTCCAGCATACCTTGCTAACCTTGTAAAGTTAGCCTCATACTTTGTGACATTCTCATCCTCCTTTTGTCTCAGACTCAGAAATTTCCTTTCCATATCTGCTCGATGGGAACGAGGAAAGTATTTTTCTAAAAACAGATCTTTGAACTCCCTCCATTCCATATTTGATACTTCATCATCTTCCTTCGTGTTTTGAATCAATGACCACCATTAATCAGCATCTCCAGTGAGGCGGTAAACTGCCATGATAACTTTTTATCTTTCACTACTCCCCAAAGCCTCAAATATTTTCTCTAGGGAATTTATCCATTTCTCAGCTACCAAAGGATTTGTACTCCCATTGAATGTTGGTGGTTGTTTCCTCATGAATCGATCTAACATTGATCTTCCATGCTACGGATCAGGGTGCTCCATATGGGTAAGGTTATTATTCATAACCTGAGTGAGTTGTCCCAGTATGGTGATTAGCTGATCGGCACCAGTTGCATCACCAGCTCCACTTTAATTATCTTGAGCAGGAGGGAAATCCCTACATGGAGTGCGTGCATTGATATGGTTTCCATTTCTTCCACTAGGTGCCATTTCTAAATAATGGCATAAACTAGATCAGTTTATGAATCAAAATACATAATCCCATACTTATAAAACACTTAACATAAATTTAACTATTTATGGATATAATCCATAATCATAAAAATGTTTTCTTTGAGAAATTATAAACTCATAAACCCTTCATAATGATTTGTAAAGAAAATGAGATTTATCTTAAGCATATCCCCCGGGAGTGTCATAACCAAGAGTGCAGCAAGGCCCGTTGTCGTGCACCAGTTCCCGTTTGAGTCTAGCTCAAAGCGGTGTTTTCGGGTTTTACCCCTAGGTACATCTATGCCAGATCTGCCTCTACATGCTCGTATCCAGACAGAGATGTATTGCTCGGAAAACTCACAAAATCTCTACAATACCAAAATTCTAGGAAGTTCTTCTATACTAATCCTCAAAGTTCATCTTAGGTCTATGTGCTCTAGTCAGAGTTTATCTAAATCTAGCTTCCAAGGTT
Source organism: Viscum album (assembly GCA_963277665.1). Taxonomy (NCBI): domain Eukaryota; kingdom Viridiplantae; phylum Streptophyta; class Magnoliopsida; order Santalales; family Viscaceae; genus Viscum; species Viscum album. The sequence goes on along the minus strand of OY728119.1, from coordinate 1,855,460,284 downwards.
TGTACTAAACTTCCTCTGATACCAACTGTAATGCCCCGACCCCAGTTACCCAGAGTCAGTGCATTATTACATAACATTGGCATGATCACAAGAAAGATCAAATCTCAAAAGACCAATGGGTTTAGTAGCCTTGGAAACACTAGATATATTCATAAGTCTTACAATATATCATAAAAATGAAAACTACAACAACAAAGTCTCCATAGTCTACACTCTTATCCCCTCATAATATCCCTGCAGGTCATTCATAATTTACTTCTTCATATCCTTGGAAAATATAAAACATAGAAAAGGGGTGAGCTCAAATGCCCAGTAAGGATAACAATATAGCGTAAACTTTCATAAATAAGAATAAACATTTAAGGCAATGTATAACTAAAACAAAATCCTTTTAAACTTGAACTTCAACATGGTATGGAAAAAATAAAATGAAATAATGCCATTTACTTATTCACATGGATATTCTACTAATCGAATAATCACATGCAATATCAATAACCACTTTCATAATGATGGAATGCATAATGCCAGACTATCATACCACATAGCCAAGGCCTCATTCCAAGACTACAAATAAGATTTTTCCAAGGCCTTGTGCCAAGACACTAGCTTGTCTCATGAGACCTACCGATGCATCGAGGAGCTATAGCGGGCTCCACCCGTCACTTATTAAGTCCAATGCATTCCTCATATAAACATGTTTAAACATAACATAAACATTCATATTAAAACTAGCATACGAAATGTCCACACTTTCTCCATAAACCATGAATGGTATAAAAATAACACATCCACAGTCAAACATATCACAAAACCTTCAATACCATATATAAGTTTTGTTTCATAATAAATCAACTTCAAATAAGCGTAAAATCCATTAAAGGATGTTGACATAGATGAAATCAAAACTCTTTTTAGAGAAATATCTCTTTCTATTTTGAAATTATTTAAGAGTCATATATTTATAAAATAAATCATTTTCTTTGAAAATATTCTTATAAGATTGTAAGTTAATCTTCTATGATTTTATAATGGCGGAAAATATCCACACCCTCCATATAAGTTAAAAAAACATTCTTACCTTAATTTTGTCAAAAATGTTAAAAAGCACCTTGTTTGGAAAACAACGGAAAGATTCCGTTATAAACCTCTTAAAAAAAGTCAAACAAATGAATAAATGACTTTAACCCATATTATTTTAAATAGTAAAAATGTTTTGAAATACATTTTTAAGAAACATGGATGTGGATGATAAAGAGATCCCAATAGATTATTACGTATAAACAACCTCGGATAATGAAGAGATTGCGAAATAAACCCTTACCTTGTACTTTTCCTTGTTGGGGGCATGTTAAACTCCTGTATAATGGTGAAATAATTGTTATTAAATTATACAAGAATCATATACATTAATATGATATCATATATAATCTTTTAACATTGATTTGTTAATAATATCTTAGTATTATCGTTGTTTCGGGTGTTAACTTACTCGTTTTCTTTTTATCTGTTTTGTTACGTAAGTCGTGTTTGTCATGGATAGGTTGTATATTAATCATATCCAAAATGATATAAAGTCATTAGATACTATTATTAATCATCAAATGATAATTAGACTTGAATGGATACGATGGAGAATGAATCTCATCGCGTTCGTGGAGACGGTAGTCTGTACGTACGCACGAGCGACAATATCATTATTTTGATATTAAAATAATATATAATTGGATGGTATATCATATATAAAGAATAATTATCATGTTATATTTATTATTTACATGAGTTACACATCATTATTATACCCATCCAAATAATAATTTATTGAATAACAATTACACCACGACGTGGAGACGGTAAGTCGTACGTACGCACGTATGGTGACATGTCATTCAAAGGATGGATATAATACTGAATATGGTTGTACCATATTTATAATAATATTAAATTATATAGAATATACTGGATTCATTATTTTATAATGTTAATTACAAATAAAGAAGAAGTGGAAGAAGAAAGGAACTTGAAAAAGGGTGGTGAAAACATTACCTCTTCTTCGGGTTCTTCCTTTTGATTTGATCAAAAGGGCTCCTTAAGTTGGATTTCTGACTAAAGTCATGCCTCTAGGATGAAGTGAGGGAAGTTTAGAGAGTATTTGGGAAGAGTTTGACCGAACCGAAAGGCTTTGAATGTGTGAGTTAATGAGAAGGGTGAGTGCCCTTTTATAAGAGGGGTGAGGGGCACCTTTGGAAAAGCTAGAAATATTATTTTATAATAAATTCATATTCGGTTTCTAATGGCTCCAAAGTGGATTATTTATGGGTTAAGGTGGGGATAGGTCGAAATCCACTCAACCAATAGAATTTAGACAGGTTTGGGTTACTATATTAACCTTATCATTAAGTATTAACTCTTATTTAATTAGTTCCACTTTTACAATGTCTCTTTGTATTTTTATATTATATGGTTAATAAACTTACTATATACATCCAAGAGACCCCCAAGTGGTCCATTAATGATAAAAATATCATTATATAAGTCTCTTCGCCGAACCTTATATTTTTAGGAATTTAATATCAATTAATAATATACTATTTGTTTTAAAAACCTTTTTATTTCAATTTTAACACTATTCAATAATTGATTTTTTTAAAAATCATAACAGAATGATTACTTCGAAAAAAGTTAATTACGTCAATCATAACATGTCATATTAACCTATAAAATTAGTGTAATTCATAAAAAGTCTCAAATTATATTTATTTGGGTATTTATAATATCAATTATTTTAATTTTTCACTATTATGGTAATTACTGCATCATCATTGTGTCATAAATAAATTAACTTATTTAATGTCTAAAAATTATATATAAAATATCATTATGTAGGAAATTGTTTTTAGCTTTCTAATTAATATTTATAGTTGAAAATCCAACATATATAACCCTTTGTAAAAATTGTTTTGCTAAAAGATATATGCTTTTGTCACTTTTGTATTTATTAAAATAAAGTGTCTCTATCACTTACAAGTGGCACCATGGGGTCCCAAAATCGACCCAAAGATGCACATGGTCGAACATGTATCAACCAATAAGGTTAGGACACGTTTTAGGGTAATTGTTTATTATTATAATAATATTTTTTAACCCTTATTTACCGGATTTACCCTTTAACCATGGTAAATAAAATATTTACCGAAGTAATTATTCAAAATGTCTAAAAATAAAAGTTACCTATTTACAAAATTTGAACATCCTCATTCCAAATATGGAATCCATTTTTCCAAATTCAAAACACAGAAGTGGCAAAAATTAATTTAAAATTAATTCCCACTGTCAAAACAAAAAGCGTGTTTTTAAGATATAATAACTATCAAAAGATTGATACTTGTTTATGTTCGGTTTAATTGTGAAATTATGTCCAATGACCAAAATTGTATTAAATGGTAAAACTATATTCTAAATATAGTTTAAAACCACGAAAATTCATAATTTATCACTATTAATTATTTTGATTAAAAAAGTTGTTTTTAATTAAAATTTAATAATTTTCACTATTCATAAAAATATTAAAGTTATCCGAAAAGTACCAAAATTTCACCTTATGCTAAATTCGATACTCCGAATCCAAAAATGATGTCCATTTTGAAAGATAAAATTTCTAAAATTTCAAAAAGTAGGTATTACTATTTATAACGGCTAGTTTGATTGGTTGTGGTGTGTGTTAGAACTCGATGTTGCGTACAACACACGCTATTGCATTATTCAAAGAGAAACGTACCATAGAAGATTGGGGTGTTAAAGCTGGGACTTCCATACAAAATAAGGGTGGGAATTATAGTGATTACTTTAAAAGATTTTCGGAGGTTGTGTTTGATGCTCAACCTATCTATAAAGAGGAGGAGATGCCTGATATCCCTACTGCAAACATGTTGTCCTTCAAATTTCAATTTAAAATTTTTATTTGCACACATACAAGGTCTTTTAATTGAATTAAGGTTGCATCTATGATATTGATGTGATTTAAGGACCTTTCTCTATTAGTTTATTTTTATTTGGTGGAAAAAATTGATGTTTACAATAGTATGTAGTGTTTAATTGGTTTACTTATCTTTAGTTTGGCTATTTCCTTAGCCTTGCTGTGTGATGTAGCATGATGTTTACTGTCTTTGGTTTCCAATATTTTTTCATGAAATAAAATTATTAAATGTTGGTCAATATATAATTTTTTTTTGGTTTTCCAGTTTTCCTAATTAAATGACATTGTAATGCCAGTTGTTTCACTGTGTTTCTTAATTGGGTTTTTATGCTGCAGTGTGGTTTTTATTGTTAAAATGTAAGTATAGAATTGGCATACCACACCTGCATCATGCTACATCATCAACTCATTTTCATTTTAAATATAAGTCTATAGTATTTCCATGCCAAAACAGGAACCTTCTGCATCGTTACATCAATAAGGGGAGATGACGCTATCAAAACCTATGGTGCTGTTGAAGTCCATGTGCACTCTTGGATCCTCTCATGGTCTCATGTTGAACCAAGCCATCCCTTACTGTCTCCATTTTCATCCATCATCCCTTTATGGGATTTAATATTTAGAAACGAAAATTGTTGGTTCCATCATCCAGATTATGTTTCATCCTATAAAATTCAAAAAAACCACTATTATTTTTATGTTCATCTTTTTTCATAAGATAGTTTTAGTAGTAGTTATTTTACCCAACTATTATTCTAATGTTTTTTCACACAATTATTTTTCTTTTTTGCACAGTTTTTTAAATAATAGATATATTTTCTCTTCGAGGGACATGTTTTCCCATAGATTGCTTCCAGGTTTTTCTTCTGTTGTCTTCGCAACATGTTTTAAGTTTATTTGTACTATTTTCCTCATCCCATATGTATGGAAATATTAAATGACTTAATGAATGGTAAGTCTCTGTATCCTCATTATCCCTGATCCAGTGAACCCATAGATGATGTGTTTGTTTAACACTGCAAGTCTGAGTGAAGACAATGCCTTCACAAATGTTCTGACCTACTGTAATACTGACACGCATAAGGAGTTCAGTCAGTATTTTATAAATTGTTTTCCTGTTTACTGGTCAGCATTATAGAAGGACACCAAGTCTAGAACCTGTTGAAGATCAAATCATTCTATTGCTGTAAAAGTAACCAAATAGACATCCAAGTAACTGTGCCTACATAGAATTCAATGTAAATGATAGTTTCCAGCTTCCTCTTGAAAGTGTAAGCAATACATTGTCGATTTAATCTGCACATATCTCTACAATATAGTAAATGTGCAGGTATCATGTCACTTATTTCCAAGATTACATTAACTCATCTCTACGTTTGAGACACTTAGTAGGTAAATATGTCCTCTGTTGGTTTCCATGATGATTGATATTGAATTAATGTAGTTCATATTTAGATCGAACATAACATCTACTCTCCCCCCTCCCACAATACATAGACATCATTTCTTTTATTCTGAATGAGAAAACTGAATCGTCATCTATGGGTTCAACTGATTTTAGGAATTTGCAGGATATGTTGGTTACTTTTTTTGCTACATGCATCTGTACTTATGATCATCGCGGTGGATTACTACATCTAGCAGCTCATATGCGAGACCAGAATCATCTCCAGTGTCGGGGAACCTAGATATGTTCTCAGAACCTGGAACCTGAATATTTTCATAGAACCTAGATATGTTCTGAGAACCTAAATCATGCAGGTCATATGTTGGTTACTTTTTCCTTCACCATCCACTGCACTGGAACCTGGATATGTTTTGAGACCACATCAATCTTCAGTGTTGGGGAACTGTACTGCTGCATTACCTTTCTGGCCTTATAATGCGCCACCATTTACAGCTATGCATACAGAGAAAGGTTGTATTTAATTACATTTCCATCACCACGATGACCTCCCTTTTTCTCGTATCAATTCTCCTCATGTTTCTGAAGTTCACTGAATTTTGGAAATTGGGTGTTAAAAACATGAATCATTGAATGAGTTTTCTTTTGTCCCTTGGAAGATCTTAATTTTAGTTCATAGGATTGTTTTTGATTTCATGCATGAAATTTTTTTAGTAGAATAATATTTTCATCATGTTTTAGTGGATATGATCCTCTAATTTTATTTATGATGTTTTCAACCCAACAAATCGTGTCCCTTTTAATTTATTTTCATTCCTTTACATATTTTAGTATTTAATAACATTTTATTTGTGTTTTCTGGGTAGGAAAACAGCTGGACAGTGCTCCACCCACCTCTTATCCAAGATGTGATTTACTGCTCTTTGTAATGGACATTTGTGAGACTATTTGGGTAAATATCTCCTTGGTTGATGCATTCCACTACGAATGTTGTTCCCATTTAGAAAACTAATCAAAAAAATCTTATTGCACTTGACCTTTAAAGTAAGTGCTCCCATACAATTTTATTATCTGAATTTCTAATTGAAGATGTCTGTTTTTACCATTTATTAAAATTATTTTATTCTGAATAAGGTTCACATGAAGATGGGAGATGGGGCGTGGTGTCCAGATGGTCATGATTGGGCGGTCGCAAGAAACAACCACTAGTACGTAGTATCGAAGCGTACCAAAACCTCATATACTCCAACAACTGGAGGTTAATGATGCTTTTGGGTTTTAGTAACCTAATGATAATAATTCATGTCAGGATCATTTGTTGAGGTCAACATTCTAACTCCAATGAATTGAGTGGAGAGAATTCTCTTGACATTTACTGAAGTAACAACCAGATTCAATTTTTCTTCATCTATTTTATATTCAATTAGATGTTAAGTATTATGAAGTGGTTGTTGAATATCTATAATCATGTATTTATTTTATTCAATAGCATCCTCTATTTCATCTTTGTATCTGATATGTTTTTCAACTACTTGAATGATTTATTCATATTTTATTCCCTCTTATTCCATTATCAGAGAACATTACTTTTTAATTGTAATTTATTCAACATATGTTTTCTTCTTAACGTTTCTAAATATTAATGTCTTATTAGAAGAAAAACCATTAATTGAATACGCCGTGCAATAACACGGGCGAGTACTAGTATTAACTAATCCAAAATATAACAAAATTAATATTATTAAAATCATTCATTCTATTTTTATGTTAATTGAATAAAAATTGTTTTAGAATTGAAGAGAATTTTATGGTAATTATATAACATCAAAAAATTAAAAATAAATTTATATAATGAAAATAGTATCATTTATATCAAAATAGAGATTAATATTTGTTCATAGTTTGATTTTGGCCCTATGTGGACACATAAAAGATATTAAAATACAAGATAGTGATATTTTGTAACTATCTTTGATTTAAATAATATATAATTTATTTTCATGAACAAGTGTCCATTAAACAACAAAAAATTTATCATATTGTGATAAGTATTGAATCTTATTCATCCAATAATTTTTTTTACATGTTTTAGTTTTATTTTAAACCATATAATTTTGATTTACCCTTTATTAATTCCTTTAACTCTTACCATGGCAACATGTCTTCTTATTTACTAAGGGTTAATATAGTCACTCTAAAATTCCAAATGAGCCATAAATTGACCATTAGTGACATATTTAACTTTATACCAATTATTTGGCTAATGTTTATATTTTTATAATTTTTATATAATTTAATAAAATATTATTTATTTAAAATATCAATAGTGACAATTTTGACACTATTCATTAGTTGAATTTTTAGAAATATCGTAACATAAATATATGTTTGAATAAACTAATTTAAACCATAAATAACATGTCAAATTCATCCATAAAATTACTGCATGACATTAATTAACTCATATTTTATTTATTTTAATTTTTTAATATCATTTAATTGATATTTATATTAATAAAATAATTTCTGGATCACCATTGAGTCCTCATTAAAGATAATTATTTAATCACTAAAAATTATAAATAAATTTCTATGATGTAGGTAACTTTATTATATTTATATATACTAACTATAGTCAATTTTATTACTTGGTAATCCCTAAATTAAAATTAATATACTTATATAAAATGAGAGTGCGACGTTTTGTCACATTCATTAAATTTTTTATATTCATGTCATATTTATGGGAAAATGGCCATTAAGTGATTAAATTTTGAACCATATATGACAAGGGTATAATTTATTCATCCAATAGGATTTTGATAGGTGTTAAGGTAATTTTATAATATTTTTATTACCTTTAATTACACTATTTACAGTTAACTATGGTAATAAAAATAATTACTAAAGTTACTATTCATAATTCCAAAAAATGAAAGTAAAATATTAACATAATTTGGACCCACTAATTCTAAATATGAAATAAAATTTTGATAATTCAAAATACATAATTTTAATAAATTAATTTAAAATTAATTCTAAATGTTAAAACCAAAAAGAGGGTTTTTAAGAAGTAAAAACTTATCAAAAGATTGTCATGTGTTTATGTCCAATTTACTTGTGAAATTACTTCCAATGACCAAAATTGGATTAAATTACAAACACATAATCCAATTATAATTTAAAACCAATGAAAAAGATAATCTATCTATATAAATAAATTAGAAGAAAATGTAATTTTGAATTAAAATGCAGTATTTTTCACTATTCATTAAAATATGAATTTTATCAGAAAAATACCAAAAATCCAACAAAAGTAAATTTTTATGTTCTTCTTCCATAGAAGAAGTTTATTTTTTAAAATAGAATATATAAAAGTGTTAAAAACTAAAATTTAAATGGGTGCACAATCAAAAGGTGACAAAACTACATTTTTTAAAAAATACATCTTTTATCCAAAAAATTGAATTTGTTCTTATATCATGTATAGAAAATATATAATATGAATGTTAATGTTATATAAAATTAAAAATTTGGTTAATACTATTAATAATGGCTAGTTTATATCCCAGTAAATAATAATATATTATTGTTGAGTTAATCTCAGTATTGCGTATAATGCAAGCTATCAAGGAAGGTCTCAATTGCATGTAACGCAAGCCAAGTTAGTGTTGAGTTTACTGCAAGCTAATACAATATTTCATATAGCACAATATAATCTTGGTGTAGAATAAAACATAAGTCATCAAGGAAATTAAAAAGAATCTATCTCATAAAATCTCAGGGGTGTCACATTCTACCGCCGTTAAAATGAATTTCGCCCTCGAAATTCATCGGGGTTATAAAAGGTTTACTACTTGAAAGTTTTGTTCATGGAAACCCACATCATAAAAAATATAACTAAAACATAATTTTAAAAAGGAATGTTAGAAACATAATGGTTACCCAAAGTAACTCATCACTGGGTTTCCACATAGGATAACATAGGTGAGAAGTGAAAACATGGATATGGAAGAGAAATATAACAATAAAGTTCTAATCGATAGTGATAGAGAATAAGGTTTGAAGAAATTTAACTACCAAAAATCCATAAATATATGATTATTTAGGGACCATCTGATTCATCAGATAAGATGGTATTAGGATAACATTTTTTGGTTTTCAATATCCTTTTCCTAAAGTTGAATAATTTTTCATGAGAAGAAATAGTTGATTGATTTCAGTAAAATATCACCATTGATCATTCCATGAAGAATTTACACTTAATATCTTATTTAAAAAAATGAAGTGTAATTTTTCATTCTTGAAGTGTTAGAAGATCATGCGATAGAATGATAAGTCATTCCATATATCTCAACAATAAGGTTATAACATTTTATCAAATATGCATAAGTACACCTATAGCGAGATAATACATTAATCTAAAAAAAATAAACTGGAATATAACTTATACTATCCATCAATGGATAACATTAAAATCCTTCCAAAAACTAAAAATATACAACTTTAGAAATATGTGAACTAAATCAACAGAACATTTGTCTTCCATATCTCATTTGGAAGTTCTTGGTTGTCATATTCGAAACATATGAATACCTTATTCATGTATTCTCTTAAAACATAGTAATGACATGAATTGCCATATAACCTTATTGAAAACATGCATTATGTCAAAATTAGCTCTTTCCACAAACCAAAAATACCAAAAATTCTATATACTCAATTCATGATATCATTATCAAACATCTCACTATCTCTTTATCCCTTCATTATGTGAATATCATGTTCTTTTCAAAAATATTTCAATCACTTTTCATGGTTACCAGTACCATATAATTTTGAAAAACCATAATGGACCAATACATAAATATTCCAATATTCCATAATACTATAAAATAGATCCCACAACACTATTTTGGAATCCCATTACATAAACACATAATCATCCCATTACTTCATTGTCATACTCAACATCACCAATAGTGATTTCATGTGATTTTCCTTTGTCTTTGTCCTTAAGAGGTTTCCGACGTCGATCATGATTAACCCTTGGATTAGGGCATTGGTTAGAATAATTCCCCATTTCCTTGCACTTGTAGCATTGAAGTGTGGGTGGTGAATTCTATGTAGTCTTTTCTATATTCACCTCATTAGCAACCTTTTTCCCATTACTTTGGCACTCAACTACTTGATGACCTTACTTTCCACACTTAAAAAATTTTCTAGTCCCTTTAATAAAATATACACCATGATTCTTTCCACACTTTTAGCATAAAACATTCATCTTCTTTGCACAATTGTTTTGATATTTTCCTTTGAACTTCATCTTTCATTTTTTATCAAAACCTTGAGATTGATATGTAACACCAACTTAAATTTCTACATTGATAGAAAAACGCACAATATATTTAAATCTACTGAAGTCTATTATATCTAATTCCCTTAGAAGACATTGTTTTAAGCCACTGAATAATTTATCAAATTTACTTTGAGGTTGGATGATAAATCCATAAGCATACCTTGAAATTCTTGTAAAATTTGCCTCATATGTACCAACAGATTCATCATCATTTTATTAAAGATCAAGGATCTCATTTTCCATATTTTTTCAAAGAATACGAGAGAAGTACTTATTGAAAAAGGATGGAAAATATATTTTCACCATTGGTTTGGTTCACCATATAAATGATAAACAATCAAAATGAATTTTTCATGTTTTGAATAAAAAATGATGGAAAATATATTTTCAATGGAATTGATCCATTTTTTAGTAACAAGTGGATCAGAAGATCCACTAAAATAAGGTGGACATTACCTCATGAATGACTCAATAGAATGTTATTCTCTTATCTTCTCATTTGGAAGTTCAGAATGATTCATAGCTTGTGCAAGTATGGAAATAATATTTTTAATTCCATCTCCTATAACATTTGGTTGTTTAGGAGGATAATCATTGTATTTCCTAGTGTATTGATCATTAACACGGTTCCTTCGGGTTCTAGCAATCATTTAAAACCCCAAAAGAATAGCGTGAGAGGTAAAAATCATACTAGGAAAATAATATAATCAAGGGGGAGTAATTTCAATCTCTAACATATTAGTTTTAATCCTAGGTTATTCCTGATCATTACCATAATTATAGGATTGTAACCTATAGTTATAATTACCCTTAGGTACATCCCTAGACATACTATAGAAATATTTATAGGGATCTCAATAAAGTATTCACATCCTAGTTCCCAAAGGTTAACTAAACCTTTTCTCTGATACCAACTATAAAAACCCAAGTTTGACATACATGGACATTACATTTATTTTTCATAATACTTAATAAGTTACACAAACAGACACCCAAATACCATATTAGTTTAGTGTATTTGGAAACATGGAACATAATCTTCTAACTTGGTGACAGACCTTCAATATCTCCCATAAAGATATTCCCCTTTTATTTTCATACCTAAAACATTTCTTTATATCCTAGGGAAAATAAAACATAAAAGGGTGAGCTCAAATGATCATTAATTATAAATATGGAGAACATAAAACAAACCATAAAAATAATAATTTAAAAACATGAACATAAAGTTTAAATATCAAAAAAATGAGTCATTAAATAAATCTTGGTAGTTCGTAAGGAATAGATCATAAAAGAGAATTAACCATGATAAAATAGCATTGTAATAAAACATAGAATTGTGGAAAACAATTAAGCACATAATATGATTTCCATAGTAGCCAAGAAATTTTTTCCAAGACCATCATAGTGGACAAAGTCCATTACTGAACTAGGTTTACATGCCGTTCTAGCCATGTATTACTTAACCAGATTTACTTTCTGTTCTAGCCATATATTACTGAACCAGATTTACTTGACATTTTAGTCATGGTTATCTCATGAGATATAAATCTTTACCCAATTAATTGGAGGTATATATAGGTCCCACCCATATCATAATGAAACCATTCTTATGTGTGCCACAAAAACATAAAAACATTTACCATAACATAACCCATGAAATAAAATGGGCTTCTTAAAAATCATTTCATCATAATTGATATAAAAAAATGGATTTAAAAAATAAAATTACATCATAAATACAATAAAATCATATTAATAATAGGGATATAAATATAACCATATTTAAAGAGGGTTATATTAGATGTAAAATAATTTTGAGAAAACACTTGAAATTAATTCTTGAGGAAAATATCATTTCTTCTTCAAAAACATTTTCCTTCCTCAAAATGCCACACAATTTTAGAAGAAATAATTTTATGTGAAAATAAACTTGTAAGCTTATAGGGTAAGCTTCAAGAAAATAAGACATTATGAAAGTGTAAAAATCTGTTCATACCGTACAAGTTAAAAACAAAAACATACTTATCATACTTTTTTCAGAAAATTCAAAAAGTACCTCGTAGCAAAAATGACAAAAGATTCCATTCATACCATTTAGTAAAAATTTAACAATGGAAAAAATTGAATTTTAACAATTATATAAGGATATAATTAATATTTTTAAATACATATTTAGGAAATATGGATGTAGATGATAATTATACCCTGGTAAATACTTACGAATAAACAATATCAGATAAAAATGAGATTTGCAAAGTTATCTCTTACCTTATACTTTTCATTAGTTTAGGGTGTGTTAACCTCCTTTATAATGATTAAATAATGTTATTAAATTATACCAGGTCTATATTCATATTTATTATATCATATATGATCCTATTATATCATTTTGTTAATAGTATTTCAATATTACCATTATTTCTGGTGTTAACTACTTCGTTTTCCCATTCCTATTTTTTTTTGTGTAAGTCCATTTTTTTATGAATATGATGTATTTTATTCATGAAATTAAGTTCATAATTATTATTTTCATTCATCATATAAATTTTATAATTATTATTTAATTCTTATTATGGAGAATGAATCTCATCGCGTTGTGGAGGTGGTAGGTCGTATGTACGCACGAACAACGATATCGTTATCTTGATGGTTAAAGTGTATGTAATTGGATGATATATTAATTATAAAGAATCATTATAATGATATATTAATTATTTAAATCCATTATACTCATCATTATACCCATCCTAATAATTTTTTTTGAATAAAAAATTACACCACGATGTGAAGACGGTAAGCCGTACGTTCACACGCATGGTGATATTGTTATTCGTAGGATGGATAAAATGAGGTATAAGGTTGTACCATAATTATAATAAAATATCAGAGTTTATAATATACTATAGTTGTTACTTTATTATGGAATCAATAGAGAAATAGAAAGTAGAAGAAGAAAATAAATTGACACAATTATTTGGTTTACATTTATATTTTTATAAATTTTATATAATTTAATAAAATATTATATATTTAAAATATCAATAGTTTCAAATTTGACACAATTCATTAGTTGACTTTTTATAAATATCATAACATAGAGATATGTCAAAAAAATTCTTTAAAAAATTAATAACATGTCAAATTCATCCATAAAATTAGTGTATAACATTAATCCACTCAAATTATATTTATTTTAATACTTTTAATGTCATTTATTTGATATTTCTATTAATAAAATAATTTCTGCATCACTATTGAGTCCTCATTAATGATAATTATTTAATCTCTTAAAATTATAAATAAATTTATATGATTTATTTAATTCAATTATATTTATAGAGACTACCTATAATCGATTTTATTCCCTAGTAATACCTAAATTAAAATTAATATACTTATATAAAATGAGAGCGTGACATTTTTTCACATCTATTAATTTTTTTATATTCATGTCATATTCACAGGAAAGTGTCCATTAAGTGATTCCATTTTGAACCATATATGATAAGGGTTGAATTTATTCATCCAATAGGATTTTTACAGATGTTAAGGTAATTTTATTATATTATTTTTACCTTTAATTACCTGATTTACCTTTAACCATGGTAATAAAAATAATTACTAAAGTTACTATTCATAATGCCAAAAAATGAAAGTAACCTATTAAAATAATTTGGAACCATTTATTATAACTATTTAATCCATTTTTCATAATTCAAAACAAATAATTAGAATAAATTAATTTAAAATTAATTTGCGTTGTTAAAACCAAAAAGTGGGGTTTTAAGAAGTAAAAACTTATCAAAATATTGTCATGTGTTTATGTCCAATTTAAATGTAAAATTACTTCTAATGACCAAAATTTTATTAAATGATAAAAAAATAATCTAATTAAACTATAAAACTAATTAAAAATATAATCTAACTATATAAATAAATTAGACAAAAAGTCAGTTTTGAATTAAAATGCAGTATTTTTCACTATTCATTAAAATATGAATTTTATCATAAAATTAAAAAAATGAAACAAAATAAAATTTTTATGTTATTCTTTAAAATTGAAAGTTTATTTTGTCAAATATATTATATAAAAGTGTTAAAAACTAAATTTAAAATGGGTGCGCCATCAAAAAGGCAGCAAAACTGTATTTTTTGAAAAATAATTCTTTTATCAGAAAAATTGAATTTGTTCTTATATAATGTCTAGAAAATATATAAGATGAATGTTAATGTTATATAAAATTAGAAATGTGGTTAACACTATTCATAATGGCTAGTTTATATTACATTAAATAATAATATATC
Organism: Viscum album; assembly: GCA_963277665.1. NCBI lineage: Eukaryota > Viridiplantae > Streptophyta > Magnoliopsida > Santalales > Viscaceae > Viscum > Viscum album. The sequence continues at coordinate 1,855,445,236 of OY728119.1, read as the reverse complement.
ATTGTTTAGTGAAATTGGTATTGCGTACAACGCAAGCTATTGAAGAAGGTCATTCTTGCATGTAACACAAAACAATTTAGTGTTGCATTTACTGCAAGCTAATACAATATTTTTTATAGCACAATATAATCTTGGTGTATCCTAAAACACAAGACATCAATGAAATTAAAAACAATATATCTCATAAAATCTTGGGGTGTCACATCTAACAAATTTAGATCAATGACTTTGCTACAAATGGATTTAAAAAAAATAACATAACCATATGATAATATTTCTTATTGGTATTAGAAATATACCATACTATGTGACTGGTAGAGGTTGTTGCATCAATACATGAAAATCATGAGATTTCATACCTATTACTTTAAAATCTTTCAATGAAACCAAATTCTTCACATTTTAATTATACACACCAGGTACTTTAATACTATGCATACATTGAAAAAAACTCATCTTCCCACTATTGCTTAATGTGTGACAAGCCAGAGGTAAATATGTTATATTTCCATTTATAGTTGGAGATAACTCAAAATATATTTCTATGGATATCAAATATAATCTAGCATGAAATCCATATTTTTTTCCTTCCTTTTATCTCTAAAAAATTTACAATTAAACTATCACAAATGTTTTTCTCAACATCCATAATGTCAATGTTATGTCTAATCCCAAAAAATATTCAATATGGTAGTTTGAATATGATAAACTATTTCTTCCTGACATTTTTTTGATGACCATAAATTTTTTTCTTCCCAAATGTGAAATCAATATTTTTAACTTATATTAATACTATTTTACTGAAAATGGTTATAGGGGAATATTATATTCCTTTAAACCATTAAATTATTTTTTCAATTTATGATAAGGATGATAAATTTAAAAAAATATATGATATACCATGTAAAATATCTTTCTTCTATTTTAAAATTGATAATATGAAGTCTCTTCTTCACAAATTGGACATGATTTATGTCCTTTAACACTACATCCATATAAGTTTCTATAGCGACCCGTGATTTTCAAACATTAACAATAAATTACATTTGTAGAATAATTAAACAATATACAAACAGACACCCAAAGACCATAGTTGGTATACCAACTTTGTAAACATTGAAACATAAACACCGATACATATGTGAGCTACAACATCTCCCACTAGGTTCTTCTTGAATATCATCCTTCTTAAACATATAAAACATAGTAAATATCCTCATAACCTAGGGGAATGGAAACATAGAAAGGGGTGAGCTCAAATTATTAGTAAGGGTAAAAAATGGAGACATAAAAGCATAAACATGAGCATAAGGTTATAAGAATGTGATCATGAAAATAGAATATCATACCCTGCATATCAAAAATCATGGCATAAAGATTGGAATTTCATAAGACAAGAATCATAATGAAATAAAGAGAATAAGCCACAAAAGTATAAAATATAAATAATACATGGAATTGTGGAAACACATACGCATATACTGATTTCTATAGTATCCAAGGCATCACTCCTAAGACCATCTTAGTGGACAAAGTACTTTACTGAACCGAGTGAACCCCCATTCGAGCCTTGTATTAATAAACCGAGTAAATCCTCATTCCAGCCTTGTATTACTAAACAAAGTAAATTCTCATTCTAGCACTGTATTACTAAACCGAGTGAACCCTCGTTTTAGCCCTATCTATCTCATGACACATAAATCTTTACCCAAACCATTGGATAGAGATATAGGTCCCACCCGTTACATAATGAAATCATACTTACATGTACCACAAGATCATAAAAAATAATACCACAACCCATGAAATGAAATGGGTATCATAAACATGTAAACATATCATAACCTGTGGAAAGATATAGGTTTCATAATCATTTCATTATAACCCATGAAAAGAAGCGGTTTTCAAAAGCATATAACCCGTGAAAGAGAAACAAGATTAATAAACATCATGACATAAAATCATAATCCATTAATAGGAAGGATGTGAATGGAAACATTGAATAATTTCCCTCTAAATTCATGAGTAACACCAATGGATATTTTCTTATATAAGAAATAATTTTGAAATATCTTTCAAAAACATTTCTTTAGAAAAATATCCTTTCTTCTTTAAAAAATGTTTTTTATAACATAAAACCTTTTTTAAAAAAAATTTCTTTGAAAATAGATTTGAAAAATTATAAAGGAATATTTGAATTAAATAAAACATTTTTAAAATTATTTTTCCTTGAAAATTATCATAAAGGATCTTCTGAAATCATTTTTTAAAACATTTTTTAGAACATGTTTTTTGAATATAATAGATTTCCGACCGAAGAAAGAGACGATCAGATTTTACATAAAACATTATCTTAAGTACCAAATAGTGTAAAAATAGTACTAACACATGATGATTTATTGAATAAATATAGGAGTAGTAAACTCATAAATATCCTTGAGATATGGATCATAATATTTCATCAAAGGAGGAATAAACATAAACAATCTCGAAAAGCGATGAGATTGTCTCAATAAACTCTTATAACTTGGTGACTTGGGATCATAATCTCCATGTAAGAAAATAAAATTAAATAAAGCTTAATATATAAATAAAATAAGTATATTCATGATAAATTTTTTTTAATTGATTTATATACACCTCAAAAAATATTTTAGGTGCATAACAAAACATGAGTCTCAAAGAAGTAAAATTGAGACAAAACTGTTTTATCGATTTGGTAACTTTTGGAACATAAATCCTATAAAATAAGAATCATAAAATGGATATGTGAATGAACATAAATTGAATTATATGATACATATAATATAATAATGTGAAGTACATACACCCCACAAAAGTAAAAATTGGTGAACATAACATGTATCTCATGGAAATTAAAAGTGGGATGAAATCCCCTTACCTTGTGTCTTGACTCTCTCTGTAATCATACAAGATTCCTGTATAATAAATATAAGTTTATTATAAACATTTTAAAAAATCATATTATTATATATATTACCATATATGGTTTAAATATGACTTTATATTACCACTTTTTAACAATCCTATGTTAAGGTTTCACTTTGGATAATATTCACTTTGTTCTTTGCATGTGTCTTAATTTGTTATATCGTTGGTACTTATAATAATATCATGATTCCATAATGTAAAACATAACATAAATATCAGATATATCAATTATATATGTATTATAATAATCTATAGAATATATGAGTACTAAATTTAATACATTGTTTATTAAGACGGTAATCCGTACGCACACATAAACATTGTTTCTGTTTTTATTGTCATTTTGAAAGAAAGTATTTAAATGACATATGTATATATTTGTATATATATATATATCATTATTAAATTATAATTAATATATAATATATATAATATAAGTTCATTAAAACTATCCTTAATACATTCCATGTGGTGTGTGAACAAATCACATCACTTTGAGGGGGCGGTAGTCCACACTTCCTCAAACGAGATTATCGTATTAACACCAAATGGAAAGTAAATATATTCATGTTTTAAAATGAATAAAAAAGATAAAATACATATTAAATATAATATATTAAATATATAAATATATTTTTCATAATAATGGCCACCATGATTGCTGGTAAAGGAGAAATGAGTAATCATCGTTTCGCGAGGTAGTAGTTCGATGCACATAGAAATAGTATGTTCAACATCCATTAGATGTTGGTGTGTGTAAGTTTAAGTAAGAAACTTTGAATAGAAAAATCCTAGTATATGTAGGATACTTATGTTATTACACAATAATGGAATAAAGAGAGTTGTGGTGGTGGGGAAGCAAAAAAATGGAAGAATCTTGAGAGAAGACGCTACCTCTAAATCAGGTAACTCCTTTTGGTTGGTGCCAAAAGGCTTCGTTTAGAAGATTTATTCCAAAAGAGAGGATTAAATGTAGAAATTAATATTTTTTAGAGGATAATTTGGCAGATATTGGATGAACTTAAAATGTTTGAGAGCTGTGAGGAATGGGAAAAGGTGGTTGCCTTTTATAGGGAAGGAAAATGACTCATTTGGAATTTTTAGAAACAAGTTAGGTGTGCACATGTTCTTACCTAACAAAGTCATAAAAAACCAACATAACTCAATAATGAAAGGATTATGGACGATATATGGACATAAAAGTTGTTTTTTACAAGTTTCTATGTCATTTGGGACCTTAATTTTAAGGTTTAGTCCCCAATTAAGCTTAATTTCCCCTTAACCGCTGTGATTAATTTTAATCACTTTTACTAATAATTTTGGTCAAAAATTAACATGGTCTTACTAGAATATAAATATTAGACTAAAAAAATAGTTTATGTCAGATTTTTTAAATTAAAATAACATAAGAGGAAAAATTAAGATTAGTTCTAATCCCGTAGACGGGACGAAATAACGGGGTTTTAATGTTGGAAAAAGTTCAAAAGTTTGTTAAGATTTTATATTCAGTTTAAAAGTGAAATTGATTCTAATGAATTAAATTTTATTAATATATATAATATTTATCTAATTTTACCTTAAAAAATATTTATAATATCATTTAGAATTAATAATTAATTAGAAAAAGGCAGTTTTTAACTAAAAAGTAGTATTTTTTACTATTCATCAAAAAATGATGTTTCTTAGAAAAATACAAAAAATCACCCTAGGATAATTTCAATGTTCTGAATTAAAAAAATGAATTTTATTATACCAAATTCAATTTCTAAATGTGTCTAAAACTAATTTTATTAATAAAAGTGGTCCATTCAAGAAAACAATATTTTTAACACAAAAAGAACTTTACAAAAAATCTTATTTTTCATTATCAATATGTTTTTTATATAAAAAAATTATAAAAAATATTTGAAAATTAGTTATTACTATTCCTATAACTTCGTTTAATGTCTATTTTATAATTATAATATTTAAATAATTAAATCATTAAAATGATATGTTTCATAGAAACTCAGTGTTGCATGAATCGTATGCCAAGTCAGTATTTCTTGTATTGCAAACCAAGTTGGTATTGCATGTAATACATGCCCAGTTTCTATTTCATGTCAAAGGAATTTTTGAATTAGTGTTTTAATATATATATATATATAAGTAACTTTTTCTAGTGTCATGTGAAATAAAAAATATTGAAAATAAAAATTAATTCGAAAAAAAATAATTCTCAAAATCTTGGGGTGTTATATTCTACCCCCCTTAAAATGAATTTCGCCCTTGAAATTCATCTAGGTTATCAAATGTATAATACTATAAATATTAATTAATATAAACCCACATCATAAAATTTGATACTTAAACTTCCCTTAAAAGGGAAATTTGGAACTATAACGGTTACCCAAAGTAATATACAATTGGGTTTCCACATAGGAGACCATAGGTCGGGTGTAAATATTGTACATAGACAAAAAGCATAAATATTTATAGGGAGTAATTGAGGTCATCAATCAACAACAAGTCAATGATCAAAGGAACATCGAGGGCCTTAAATTCATAAACCTGTGATGATTCTAGAATCCATTGGTTCAAAAAAATAGAGGTATTAGGACAACATTTTTTTTATGACTTTTAGAACATTGAGTAATTCTAGATAAATTTCTATAAAGAAAATTTCATTCTTGGGTTGTTCTTTGAAATATTTATAATACATACTTTACCACATGGAATGAATTTACACAAATTATCTCTAATGAATAAACCACTAGAATACACTTTTAATGGATCTTAAGGCCCATAAGAGAATTAAAAGTCTAACTATTTGTCTCTTAAAAAAACCAGCAAGCATTAATTTGTAAAACTAAAATGTAACACTACTGGTTCATCATATATATTTATTCAAATAAAATAATTATACATTAACCAAGACATTTCATAGGCTAGTGGTAGGCATGAAACACTTATCATCATTCGTTCATGGGTTCAAGACCCGCGACCTTGCTAGACTTGATTGGTTATCTCCTGACATACTTGGCGTCCTTTTTTTAAACCACACTAATATAATATATAACATGGACATACTTTAAATAAGGTTAATCACTGATTAGACTTTTAACCAAGGTTTTAAACACAATCTTAGTGCACAAATACTTCCTCCTAAGTTTAACTTAAAATTTTCATCAACGATTAACCTTATAAACCTTCTTAAAGATGAAAAAATCCAAAAATTTTAAAGAGAGTCATGAAATTAGCTTAACATTGATCACCCTATATAACATAGAGTATCTCTTGGTTTTAAAATTCTAAGAATGTTAATACCCTCATCATATATTTCCTTGAAACATGGTAACAACCTGAATTACCACAAATCCTTTTGAAAAACATGCATGTTTCATCATTCCAAAGTATATTGGATTTACTCCTTAAATCCAAAAATGTTGTAAACTTAACCAGTGATAGAATAAACCACCTATCAATAATTTGTTACTTAGTTCCAAGGTAATCAATACTATCCAATTTACTTATTCATATCCCACATATCTTTATCCATACAACAATATATTATCATAAATAACATATTAAGGGTTACCTTCCCTTATTCAAAATATCACCTTGTCCTTAAATCACTTCACCAGTCCAACATAAACTTATTAATACTGAGTGAAAAATACATAAGTAGAAAAATCCTTGAATATTTCATCATTCATAACTTTTTAATCTAAAAACATAAATACTTCAATTACATCATCCTTAATGCATTAACAATAATACCTCTTTCCTTTCACATTTCAACTGTAGTCTTGTCATCATCTAAAATGTAACCATTACATGTTCCTCCTTGCTGATTCTCTTCAGGAACATTCCTCTTGGGACATTGGGTTTCATAATGACCATTTTTTCCACAATTAAAACACTTAACCTTTGATAACGACTTAGGGAGGAAAAATTCCAATCCATTTAATTACCCGAACTCTTCATTTTTCCCTTATAGTCACTTGATTTGTGTCCTTATTTTCCACAGTCAAAACACCTTCTTGTTCCTCTAATACATTAAATTAGGTGATTATTTCCACATTCTTGAAACAAAAGAAACCAAATATTCTTTCCTCCATGGTCTCCATTAACCGAACTCTCAGTGAACTCCTTTATCTTCCTTGGTGAGTCCAAGAGTTGGTTAAGGTAAATATTTTTAATCATGTTCTGTGAAAACTGATTAGGCATGATCATGTTATATTCCACTACAGTGATCGTACCACTTCAATACTCATCAAAAAATATTCCTTCACATTCAACATTAATCCAGTTCCTTCCGTTACCCGACATTGACAAAAAATAGAAGCATAGTGTGAGCATTACTTATCATAGTATAAAACCATATAGTCATGAAAAGAATTACTTATAGGATATCTAAATCATGAATCTTTACATAATCTATGACACATTAGGTTTATCCTAGGTTATTCATAACTAAATTATATTTAAATACTTCATGATGGTTTGTAAAGAGTTTGTGAATTTCCAAAGCATATCCCCCAAGAGTGTCAAACCAGGTGTGCAGCAAGGCCCATTTTCATGTACCAGATTACCCTAAGTCAAGAAAAAATCATATTATCGGAGTTGATACTTCTAGGTACATCTGTTCCAGATCCACATCCAATTATAGTATCTAGATAGAGAGGTATTTCTTGGAAACCACTCAATCTATCCTTTACCAAAATTCCAAGACATTTTATTAAAAGTTAACTCATCCATATAATTATCCCTAGAGATATCCCTATACATATACTTAGAAATATATCTAGGGATATCACTATAGATTTATCATCCTAGTTTCCAAAGGTTAACTATACATTTTCTCTAATATCAACTATAGCGACCCATGATTCTTCAAACATTAACATTACATTAAATTTGTGGAATACTTAAACATTATACAAACATACACCCAAAGATTGTAGTTGGTATAGTGCCTTTGGAAACATGGTAACATAAACACTGATACATATGTGAACTAAAACATCACCCACTGAGTTATTCTTGGATAGTACCCTTCTGAGACATATCAAACATAGTAAATATCCTCATAACATTGGGGAATGGAAACATATAAAGAAGTGACCTCAAATGATCAGTATGGGTAAACAAGAGAGACATGTAAGAATAAACATGAGCATAAGGGTTTGATAATGTGACCATGAAAATATAATATCATACCCCGTATTTCAAAGATCATGGAATAAATATTGGAAGTTCATAAGACATGAATCATAATGAAATTAAGAGCATAATCCATGAAATCATAACATAGGAATAAGAAATGGAATTTTGGAAATACATAAGCATATACTGATTTCTTTAGTAGCTAAGGCATCACTATCAAGACCATCTTAGTAGACAAAGTCCTTTACTAAAATAGGTGAACCCCTGTTCTAGCCCTGTATTATTGAACAAAGTATACCCTCATTCCAGCCTTGTATTATTGAACCAAGTAAACCCTCATCCTACCCCAGTATTACTAAACTAAGTGAACCCTCATTCCATCCCTGTCTATCTAATGAGATATAAATCTTTACCAAATGCATTGAAGGGATATATAGGTCCCACCTATATCATAATGAAATCATACATACATGTGCCACATGATCATAAATAATCATACCATAACCCATGAACTGAAATGGGTATCATAAACATGTAAACATATCATAACCTATATAAGGAGACAGGTTTTGTAATCATTTCATCATAACCCGTGAAAAGAAGCGGGTTTCAAAATCACATAACTCGTAAAATGGAAATGGGATTCATAAAAATAATGCCATCAAAATATAATCCATTCAGAGAAATAATCTAAATAAAAACACTGAATAATTTCTCCATAAAGGCATGAGTAACACCAATGGATGTTATCTTATATGGGAAATAATTTTGAAATATCTTTTAAAAACATTTCTTGATAAAAATATTATTTCTTCTTTGAAAAATTCTTTTTATAACATAAAACCTTTTGAAAACATTTTTCTTTGAAAATAGAATTGAAAACATATAAAGGAATATTTAAAACAATAAAAAAATTTAAAATCCTTTTTACTTTAAAATTATTTTCAAGGATTTTCTGAAATCATTTTTTAAAATATTTCTAAAAACATAGTTTTTGAATACTATAGATTCCTGACTGAAGAAAGAGATGATCATATTTTACATAAAAACATTATCTTAAGTGCCAAAGAGTGTAAAAATGGTACTAACACATGATTATTTCTTGAATAAATATAAGAGTAGGAAAATAATGAATGCTATTGAGATATGTATCATAATATTTCATCAACATAATCATAAAAATAAATAATCTCAAAAATCAATGAGATTGTCTCAATAAAATGGAGTTATGTACACCTCAAAAAATAGTTTAGGTGCATAACAAAACATGAGTCTCAAAGAAGAAAAATTAGGAAAAAACTGTTTTTTTATTTGGTAACTTTTGGAACTTAAAACCCATGAAATAAGGATCATAAAATAGATATTTAAATACCAATAAATTTAATTATAGGATACATAGAATAAAATCATGGGTAGTACATACACCACACAAAAGTAAAGGTTAACCTAACATGTATCTCACAAAAAATAAAAGTGAGATAAAATGCCCTTACCTTGTATCTTGACTCTCTCTGTACTCGTAAAATATTACTATTTAATAAATATAAGTTTATTATAAATATTTTAAAGAATAATATTCTTATATATATTACCATATATGGTTTTATTATGACCTTATATTACACACTTGTTAACGATCCTATGTTAAGGTTTCACTTTGGATAATATTCTCTTTGCTCTTCGCATGTATCTTAATTTGTTATATATTTAGTCCTTATAATTATACCATGATTCAAGAATGTAAACCAAAATATAAATATAATTTATATCTAGTATATGTGTATTATAATAATATATATAATATAGGAGTAAAAAATTGAATACATTAATCATGGAGATAGTAATTCATATGTATGCATGAGCGCCGTTTCTGTTTTTATTATTGTATTGAATGAAAAAATGTAAATGACATATGTATATATATGTATGTATATATTTAATTATTACATTATAATTATTATATCATATATATAATATAATTTTATTAAACACATCCTTAACACATTCCATGTGGTGTGGTGTGTGAACAAATAACATCACTTTGAGGGGGCGGTAGTCCACACTTCCTCAAATGAGATTATCATATTAACACCAAATAGAAAGAAAATATATATGAGCTTTAAAATAAACAAAATAAGATTAAATACATATTAAATATAATATATGACATATATAAATAGATTTTCCATCATAATGGCCACCATGATTGGTGGTAAAGGAGAAATGAACAATCATCATTTTGTGAGGCAGTAATTCGCAGTACATTGAAACAGTATGTTCAAAATCCATTATATGGAGGTGTGTTTAAGTGTAGGTTAGAACCTTTGAATAAAAAAAATTCTTTTACATGCATAATATTGGTGTTATCACAAAATAATTGAATAAATATAGTTGAGGGGGTGGATAAGGAAAATAAATGGAAGGAGTTTGAGAGATGACGTTACCTTTAAATCGGGTAACTCATTTTGGTTTGTGCCAAAAGGCTTTCTTGATAAGCTTTCTTCTCAAAGGGAGGATTCAAGGTAGAAAGGAGGATTTTTGGGAGGCTACTTGGTTAGATATTTGATGAACTTAAAAGGTTTTAGAGGTGTGAGGAATGGGTAGAGGTGGTGGCCTTTTATAGGGAAGGATAATAGCTGACTTGGAATTTTTAGAAACAAGTTAGGTGTGCACATGTTTGACCAAAAAAAAGTCATACCAAACCAAAAAAAATAAATAATGGAAGGTTTATTAAAAAACTATGGACATAAAACGGATTTTGAACAAGTTTCAATGTTATTTAATCACATAATTAAGGTTTAGTCCCTAATTAAGATTAATTTGGTATTGAACGTTGTGATTAATTTTAATCTTTTTTACTAATAATTTTGGTCAAAAATTTACATGTTATTATTAGACTCTAAATATTATAATAAATAAAATGGTGTATGTAATATTTTTTAAATTCAAATCACAGAATTAGAAAAATTAATATTAGTGAAAATCCCATAAACGAGACGAAATAACGAGGTTTTATCTAATTTGAACTTAAAACATATTTATAATATCATTTATCCATAATAATTTATTAGAAAAAATATATTTTTTAAATAAAAAACAGTATTTTCACTATTCATCAAAAATAGAAGTTTCTCATAAAAATCCGAAAAATTCACCCCAGGATAATTTTGATGATCTAAAATAAAAAATGAAGTTTATTTTATTGAATTAAATTTCTAAATGTGTCAAAAATTAATTTTATTATTAAAATAAGTCTATTCAAAAAATGGCATTTTTAACACAAAAAAGGACATTACGAAAAATCTTATTTTTCATTATCAATATGTTTTATTTATATAAAAAATTTATAAAAAATATATGAAAAATAGTTATTAATATTAATATAACTATTTTTAATGGATAGAATATTATTATCATATTTAAATAATTAAAACAATAAAAATAGATGTTTCGTAGAAACTCAGTGTTTCATGCATCGTACGCCAAGTCGACGTTTCTTGTAGTAAAATCCAAGTTGGTATTGGGTGTAGTGAAATCTAAATTCGAATTGTGTGTGAAAGGAATGTTTGAATTATTTTTTTAATATATATATATATATATATATATATATATAACTATTTCTAGTCTCATGTGAAATGACAAATATTGAAAAGATAAATTAATTCGAAAAAAGTAATTCTCAAATTCTTAGGGTGTTAAATTCTACCCCATTAAAATGAATTTCTCCTTAGAAATTCATATAGGTTATAAAAGGTATAATACTTGAAAGTTTCATTCATAGAAACCCACATCCTAAAATTGGATACTAAAACTTTCCTTAGAAAGGGAAATTTGGAACTATAACGGTTACCAAAAGTAACATATAACTGGGTTTACACATAGAAGAACATAGGTTGGGTGTAAAGATTGGACATGGAGGAAAAGTGTAAATATTTATAGGTAGTTCTTGAGGTCATCAATCACAAAAAAGTGAATGATAACATGAAAGTTGTGGGCCTCAAAGTTATAAATCAATGATGATTCGAGAAGCCATTGGTCCAATAGAATTTAAGGTATTAGGATAACATTTTTTTGTATCACTGTCAGAACATTGATTAATTCTAGATAAATTTCTATAAAGAAAATTTCATTCTTGGGTTGTGCTTTGAAAAATTTATAATACATTAATTACCTCATGAAATGAATGTCGAGAAATTACCTCTGATGAATAAAGCACTATAATACACTTTTAACGGATCTTAATGCCCATAAAATAATAAAAAGTATAACTATTTATCTCTTAAAAAAACCTGAATTCATTAATTTATAAAAATTAAATGTTACCCTACTGGTTCATAATAAATATTTATTCTACAAAAATAATTATACATTAACCAATACAACGCATATGCTAGTGGTAGGCACAAAACTCTTATCGTAATTCAGTCATGTGTTCAAGACCCATGACCTTTCCAGACTTGATTGGTTGTCACCAGAAAAACTTGATTTCCTTTTTTGAAACCACACAAATATAATATATAATTTATACATCCTTTAAATATGGTTAATCATTGATTAGACTTTTATCCAAGGTTTTCAACACAAACTCAGTGCACAAATACTTCCTCCGATGTTTAACTTAAACTTTTCATGAACAATTATCCTTATAACCCTTCTCAAAGATGAAAAAAATCCAAAACTTTAGGAAGACAATCATTAAATTAGCTCAACAATGATTCCCCTATATAACATAGTGTAGCTCTTGGTTGTTAAATTCTAATCATGTGAATACAATCATCATATATTCCCTTGAAACATGGTAACAACATGAATTACCATAAATCCTTTTAAAAAAACATGCATTCTTCCACATTCCAAAGTATATTAGATTTACTCCTTAAATACAAAATTTTTGTAAATTTCATTAGTGATAGCATAGACCACCTATTAATAAGTCCTTACTTAGTTCCATGGTAATCAATACTATCCAATTTACTTATTCATATCCCATATATCTTTATCTATACAATATTATTTTATCACAAAGAACATATTAAGGGTTACCTTCCCTTAGTCAAAATATCACCTTATCATTAAATCACTTCACCAGTCCAACATAAACTTGTAACTACTATGCAAAAAATATATAATTAGAAAAATCCTTGTATATTTCATCATTCAAAACTTTTGAATATGAAAATATAAATACTTCACTTACATCATCCTTAATCCATTAACAATAATACCTATTTCCTTTCACATTTCATCCAAAATCTCTTAATTATCTACAATTTAACCATTACTCGCACCACATTGCTAATTCTATTTAGGAACTTTCCTCTTGGGACATTGGGTTGCATAATGACCATTTTATCCACACTTAAAACACTTAACCTTTGATGATTACTTAGGGAGGAAAAATTCCTATCCATTTCATTAACCGAAATCTTTATTTTACCCTTACAGTCACTTGCTTTATGTCTTTATTTTCTATAGTCAAAACACCTTATTGTTCCTCTAAGACATTCACTCATGTGATTATTTCTAAATTCTTGACATAAAGGAAACCAAATATTCTTTTATCCATGGTATCCATTACCAAAACTCTCAGTGAACTCCTTCTTTATCTTCCTCAGTGAGTCCAAGAGTTGGTTATGGTAGACATTTTTAATTATGTTTTATGAAAACTGATTAGGCATGATCATGAAATATTTCACTCCAGTGATCATCCCACTTGACTAATCATTAGAAAATATTCCATCACATTCAACATTAATCCAGTTACTTATAGTTCCTTCCATTGACTAAAACCATAAGCATAGTGTGAGCATTACTTATCATAGTATAAAACCACATAGTTATGAAAATAATTACTAGGATATCTAAATCATGACACCTTCTATAATCTATGAAAACTTGGGTTTATCCTAGGTTATTTATAGCTAACTTATATCTAAATCCTTCATGATGGTTAGTGAAGAGTTTGTGAATTCCCAAAGCATATCCCCTAAGGAGTGTAAAACTAGGTGTGTAGAAAAGGCCCATTGTCGTGTACCAGATTACCCCAAGTCAAGCCTGAAACATATTGTCATAGTTATTACCCCTAGGTACATCTGTACCAGATCCACATCCACTTATAGTATCTGGAAAGGGTTGTATTTCTTGGAAACCACTCACTCTATCCTTTACCAAAATTCTAGGACATTTTCCTAAATATTAACTCATCCTTATACTTATCCTTATATATATCCCAAGACATATCCTTATAAATATACCTAGGGATATCACTAAATATTTATCATCCTAGATTCCAAAGGTTAACTATACCTTTGATCTGATACCAACTATAATGACCCGCGCTTTTCAAACATTAACATTACATTACATTTGTGGAATACTTAATTATTATAAAAACAGACGCCCAAAGACTGTAGTTGGTACATTGCCTTTGGAAACATGGAATCATAAATACTGATACATATGTGAGCTAAAAAATCTCCCACTTGGTTATTCTTGGCTAGAAACCTTCTTAGACATATCAAACATAGCACATATCCTCATAACCTGAGAAAATAGAAACATGGAAAGGGGTGAGATCAAATGATGAGTAAGGGTAAACAAGGGAGATATGTAAGCAAAAACATGAGCATAAGGGTATGAGAATGTGATCATGAAAATAAAAGATCATGCCCTGCATATCCTAGATCATGGAATAAAGATTGACAGTTCATAAGACATGAATTATAATGGAATAAAGAGAATAATCCATGAAATCATAACATTTGAATAAGACATGGAATTGTGGAAACACATAGGCATATACTAATTTCCATAGTATCCATGACATCACTTCCAATACCATCTTAGCATATAAAGTCCTTTACTAAACCGGGTGAACCCCTGTTCCAGTCATGTATTACTGAACTGAGTAAACCCTCATTATAGCCCTGTATTACTGAACTGAGTAAACCTTCATTCTAGACCTATATTACTGAATCGAGTGAACCCTCATTCCATCCACATATATCTCATGAGATATAAATCTTTACCCAATGCATTGGAGAGAGATAAAGGTCCCACCTGTCACATAATGAAACCATATATACATGTGACACAAGATCATAAATAATCATACTGTAACCCATGAAATGAAATGGATATAATAAACATTTAAATATATAATAACCTTTGGAAATAGTGGTTTCAAAATCTTTTCCTCATAACCCATAAAAAGAAGTGGGTTTCAAAAGCATATAATCTGTGAAAGAGAAATGGAATTCATAAACACCAAGCCATCAAAACATTATCCATTCAGAGAAATAATATGAGTAGAAACATTGAATAATTTCCCTATAAAGGCATGAGTAACACCAATGGATATTATCTTATATAGGAAATAAGTTTTAAAGATCATTTAAAAACATTTCTTGAGGAAAATATCCTTTCTTCTTTGAAAAATAATTTTTATAACATAAATCCATTTGAAAACATTTTTCTTTAAAAATAAATATAAAAAATTATAAAGTAATCATTTAAAACTATAAATTTTGTTTAAAATATTTTTTCCTTGAAAATGATCTTCAATAATCTTCTAAAATTATTTTTGAAAACATTTTTGAAGACACGGTTTTTGAATACAATATATTTCCAACTGAAGAAAGAGACGATTATGTTTTACATAAAAACATTATCTTATGTACCAAAGAGTGTAAAAATGGTACTATCACATGAGTAAATCTTTAATAAATAGAGGAGTAACTCATGAATATTTTTTATAGATGTATCTTAAGATTTCATCAAAGGAAACATAAACATAAACAATCTAAAAAAGTAATGAGATTGTATCAATAGACACTTATAACTTGGTGACTTGGGATCATAATATCCCTGTAAGGAAAGAAATTTACATTAAGCTTAAGATATAATAAAAATAAGTAGATTCATGATACAAAATTTAAAATGTAATTATATACACCTCAAAAAAGAGTTTAGGTTCCTAACAAAACATGAGTCTGAAAGAAGGAAAATTGTGACAAAACTATTTTATCGATTTGGTAACTTTTGGAACTTAAAACCCATGAAATAAGGATCATAAAATGGATATGTGAATAAAAATAAATTTAAGTATAGTATATATAGAATAAAATCATGTTCATACATACACCACACAAAATGAAAGAGTGACAAACATAACATGCATCTCACAGAAATTAAAAGTGAGATGAAATTCCCTTACTCCGTATCTTGAATCTCTCCGTACTCATAAAAGATTATTGTATACTAAATATAAGTTTATTATACATATTTTACAGAATTATATACTTATATATTACCATATATAGTTTTATTATGACTTTATATTACCTTCTTGTTAATGACCCTATGTTAAGGTTTCACATTGGGTAATATTCTCTTTGTTTTTCGCATGGGTATTAATTTGTTATATCGTTGGTCCTTATACTTATATCATGATTCCAGAATGTAAACCATAATATAAATATCAGGTATATCCATTATATGTGTATTTTTATAATCTATAGAATATAATATTATGAAATGGAATACACCATTCATGGAGATGGTAAACTGTACGTATGCATGAACGTTGTTTCTGTTTTTATTATCGTATTGAAAGAGAATATGTAAACGACATATGTATATATATATATGTAAATATATATATATATATATATAATATCATTATTTAAGTTTCATTAATATATCATATATATCATATAATTTCATTAAAACCATCCTTAATACATTCCATGTGGTGTGTGAACGAATCACATCAATTTGAGGGGGCGGTAGTCCACACTTCCTTATACGAGTTTATCATATTAACACCAAATGGAAAGTAAAGAGTTGTATGTTGTAAAAAGAATAAATAAGATTAAATAAATATTAAATATAATATATTACATAAATAAATAGAGTGTTAATCATAATGGCCACCATGTTTGGTGTTAAAGGAGAAATGAACAATCATCGTTTCATGAGGTAGTAATTCACCATACATAGAAACAATATGTTCAACATCCATTAGATGGAGGTATGTGTTAGTGTAGGCAATAAAATATTCATAAAAAATCCTAGTATATGGATTATATTGGTTTTGTCATTCAAGAATGTTATAAGGATATTTTAGGGGGTGGGGAAGGAAAATTAATGGAAGGATCTTGAGAGAAGATGTTACATCTAAATCAGGTAACTCCTTTTGGTTTGTTCCAAAAGGATTACTTGAGAATATTTATTCTAAAAGGGAGGCTTCAAGGTTGAAAGGATGGCTTGGTAGGAGTATAACTTAGAAGATATTTGAATAAATGAAAAGGTTTGAGATGTGTGATGAATGGGTAGTGGTGGTGGCCTTTTATAGGGAAGGAAAAGGACTCACTTGAAATTTTTAGAAACAAGTTAGGTGTGCACATGTTATTACCTAAAAAAAGTCATAAAAAACAAATAAAATCAATTATGGAAGGTTTATGGACGAACTATTGAAATCCAATGGGTTCTGGACAAGTTTCTAGGTCATTTTGGCCCTTAATTTTTAGGCTTAGTCCCTAATTAAGCTTAATTTGGCCTTAACCACTATGATTAATTTTAAACACTTTTACTAATAATTTTGAAAAAAATTAACACGGTATTATTAGAAGATAAATATTATACTGAATATATCTTTTTATGTTGGATTTCTTAAATTCAAATCATATAATCGTAAAAATTAAGATTAGTTCTAATCCCGCAGATGAGGCGAAAAATGGGGTTTTAAAGTAGGAAAACGTTCAAAATTTTGTTAAGATATTATATTCAGTTTTAAAGTGAAATTTATTCTAATGAATTAAATTATATTAATAGATGTAATATTTATCTAATTTTACCTTAAAAAATATTTATTATATCATTTATCATTAAAAATTAATTAGATAAAAAGCTAGTTTTTAACTAAAAAGCAGTATTTTTCAACGTTCATCAAAAATGAAGTTTCTCATAAAAATCCCAAAGATTCACCCTAGGATAATTTTATGTTCTGAATTTAAAAATGAAGTTTATTTTTTTAAATTCAATTTCTAAATGTGTCTAAAATTAATTTTATTATTAAAATCGTTCTATTCAAAAAAACGATATTTTTTTACAAAAAAGCACTTTATAAAAAATCTTATTTTTCATTATCAATATGCTTTATTTATATAAAAAAATTATAAATAATATTTGAAAAAATTTATTACTATTCATATAACTATGTTTAAAGGCTAGGTTATAATTATATTATTTAAATAATTAAAATAATAAAAAGGGATGTTTCTTATAAACTTAGTGTTGCATGCATCGTACGCCAAGTCAATGTTTCTTATAGTGCAAGCCAAGTTATTATTGCATGTAGTGCAATCCAAGTTGGTATTGCATGTGAAATTAATGTTTGACTTAGTGTTTTAATATATATATATATATATATATAT
Source organism: Viscum album (assembly GCA_963277665.1). Taxonomy (NCBI): domain Eukaryota; kingdom Viridiplantae; phylum Streptophyta; class Magnoliopsida; order Santalales; family Viscaceae; genus Viscum; species Viscum album. Next base: position 1,855,426,700 of record OY728119.1, on the reverse strand, counting down.
AATTATTTTCAGTGTCATGTGAAATGAAAAATATTGAAAAGATAAATAAATTTGAAAAAAGTAATACTCAAAATATCAGGGTGTTTCAATTTCTATATGTAGAATTTTTTTTATAGTTAAAATTATCATAGAATGAAAAAGAAACTAATCTTTTTTGAATGCATCAGAAATTATAATACCTGTATCCCATATAAGTTTTGAATCATTAATCAATGGTGAGCATTACACATCAATACCGTTTCCTAGATGTTTTGGTCTATAAATCATCAAGCTCGTCATAATTTTTTTATTCATACATATCTACGTGGAAATCTTGTAAACTACCAACAAAATTGGCCATGAAATATTTTGGCTACTGATACTTTGATATGGATTCATTCAATCTGTTCACAATTACATTTTTAGATTTCTACCTTCACTTCCAAAATCAAGAAATTTTTTATCAAATATCTTCCACTATAGAGAATCATCAGGATGATGTAAGTTAGCATTAGAGATGCCCTCATATTCATGTCATATTAGTATTTCAATATCATTTAAATTTTCAAATAGATTATTTAAATGAGGAATTATTGTAAGTTTCAAAATTTCTTTAACATGAGGTTTGATGACGGTACCAAAGAATGAACAAGGGTTGAATTATTGTAAGGTACCAAATTGATTTAGCAATAGGTTTGATGCGAGTACATAAGAATGAATCAAAGTTGTTTTTTATCCATCTTATATATTTTTGTCCCACATTTTGGACATTTTTATAAATATTCATATTCCTTCCTATATAAAACATAATCATTGGGGAAATCATTTATCTTTTTATACCCTAATCCTATTTCTCATAATATTAATTTTTCTTTATAATTAGAAGTTGTAATCCCATTTCTGTCTAGAAGCAGTGCTTTTAAAAGTTCAAGAAACTTAGATAAACAATTATCACTCCACCCATTTGTTTCTTTCAAGATAAATAATCTCAGAACTACTGATAACACAGTATATTTAGTGCAACATGATAATAATCATTTCTTAAAATATCTATACAATCGTTCAATTGTTTCTATGGAATAAATATATACACCATGAACTAATTATTTAATATGATCCTCTATCTCATTTTTTATATTTTCATAAACATTTGATGTTAAATTTTCTATTCTTTCTCAATTCTAGATCCAACGGGTATAATTATTGATAAAACCATAATAAATGAGATAATCCTTGATTTCTATAGAATTTAAATTTCTCATATTCAAACACTTCACACATGGAAAGAAACCCAAATATCTTTTTTGAAGGTTTCTTTTAGCAAATTCTAAGAAATCATCAACTCCTTTTTCATATTCATCAACGATTATTCATAAATATATCTAGTTACAATCCATCAAGCACCTAATATCATAATATAAAAGGTGAATATGTTAAAAAATATAAACATTTAATAATATATATAAGAAAATAAATTTTAAAAATAAAGATATATAATAAAAAAATAAATTATTGATAAAAATTTGACCATAACAAAAAAATTATAAATATTTTTTAAAGCATACCATTGAAAAATTTAAATACAAGTTGTCACGACCCGTCCTCGGGGCCCGTGCCGTGACTACCCCAAGCCCGCCTTCCATAGGCTAGGGGCTGGCGACTAGCACCAAGGCGTAAATCCCAGTAAAAAGGGAAGGCATTGCCTTTGTAAAGTAAACAATCACACAGAGTACAAGCGGAAGAAGTAAACACTAAGTAAAAACTGAGTACAACAGTAAGTGCGGAAAGTAAAAAGGGGCCGGAAATACAAGCCCAACTGTAAAGTACAACTCAAAGGGAAAACAACAACTGAAAAGTAAAGCTGCTACGCCGAGCTGTCCACTGGAAATCCCACCTGAAGGGTGGGTACAGATAGATCCTATGCTCCTCGGGTCCCGCCGTCCGCTCCGAGTATGTCCGCCCAGTGGTCCACCTTCGGGTACCGCCTCGTCGTCACGTCCACCTCTGGGTACCGTCTCGTCGTGAGGTCCTCCTCCAGGTACCATCTCGTCGTATAGTCCACCTCCAAGTACCGTCCAGTCCTCGAACACTCGGCCTCTGTCAGCACTGCCCGTCGTCTGCAACCAACACAACGAGGTGCGGGCATAGCCCGTGCAGGGGTGAGTATAACGATACTCAGTAGGGACCCCAAGACCTTCAAGGTCTCACTAAACCAACAAGGATAACCACAAAGAAGATCTCAACAGATAACCTCTACTTAGGTATATGCCCATACATATACCTAAGTTATCAAGTAACCCATATCAATCATGAGGAAACACAAGGATTGTGAAATCAATGGATAACCACTACCCGGGTATATGCCCATACACATACCTAAGTTAGCAAGTGACCCATCTCAATCATGAGGTAAACACAAGGATTGTGAAATCAATGGATAACCACTACCCGGGTATATGCCCATACACATACCTAAGTTAGCAAGTGACCCATCTCAATCATGAGGTAAACACAAGGTCAAATGTCTCAGCTCAACCAGGATTTTCATTATCGAAACCGTAACTGCTGAAGAGCTCCGTCTCTGGAGTGTACAGTGGTCCTGTCACGACTCCGAGTTATTGCTAACTAACCTAAGACTGCTGAAGAACTCCACCCATCGAGTACTGTGAGCCAGCTGCTACAACCAAGCGCTCCCATGTGCCGCTACAACCAAGCGCACCTCTGTTGTGGGTCTGCCGCTACAACCAAGCGCTCCCATGTGCCGCTACAACCAAGCGCACCTCTGTCGTGGGTCTGCCGCTACAACCAAGCGCTCCCATGTGCCGCTACAACCAATCCCACCTCTGTCGTGGGTCTGCCGCTACAACCAAGCGCTCCCATGTGCCGCTACAACCAAGCGCACCCCTGTCGTGGGTCTGCCGCTACAACCAAGCGCTCCCATGTGCCGCTACAACCAAGCGCACCTCTGTAACACACCGAGTCGTTCGATCAGCAGTCGTCGTGTCTCAGCCAGCTACACGGTCTCCGTACTCCGCACGCTCGTCACTGGGAGGGTCCGCTCCACGAGCTATAGGTCGATACTCCAAGTATCTCAATGTCCCACGAAGAAGTATCTCAATGGACCGCCACGTCATAGGGGTCTCAACGCAACAGACGGCGCGTCAATCGGACCCCCGGTCTGTGAGTTATTAGCCTTTTCGTCCCAGGGGCCCGGTTGGTTTCGTGAGCAAACCAAACCCGGCCGTATCTCAATTGTACCCTGAACTCTCATAGGGTAAACTCATAGGGACCGTTTCTCAGCGCGATCACCAACGCCGCTGACGGTTCGTCAAACGGACGTTCTGTCAGAAAGATATCAGCTTTTCCGTTCCAGGGGCCCGGTTGGATTTCGGTGCGATCCAACCCGGCCACTATCCATCTGCATCCAAAACTCGGGCGGAGGATGCCAAAAGTTCTGTATCGTCAATAGGAACGCAACGCAATAGACGGCGCGTCAATCGGACGCCTGGTCCGGAAGTTATTGGCTTTTCCGTCTCACACCCACCCTGGGAAACTTCCCAGGAGGTCACCCATCCTGATCACTACTCTAGGCCAAGCACGCTTAAATATGGAGTTTTAACCACGTAGCCTCCCGAAAAGGAAGATGTACCTTGAGTATAGTATACCGAAACGACCGTCTCGATCCAAGGATCGCGTTGCCGCTAACGACGAGTCATTTGGAGGCCCGTAGCCCAAGATACGGGCATTTGACCAAAAGTGGTCCGAAACTGGGGGTCTGGGCCCGGGCCGACCCGGCCCGACCCCCCTGGTCCGACCCGAACCGGGTCGACCCAACCCGGTCCGGCTGGACCCGGCCCGACCGGCGGCGCGACCCGGCCTGCGGTGCGGCCATTGCGTCGTTCGGGTGCCGCGCACAGGGGGCAAAGCCCCCCCCCCCCCCCCCCCCCGTTGTGAAACCGCGGCCCCTTAATTGGGGCCGCTTGAAGACCCGGCCATGGGAATTAATTCCCCCGGTCTCCACTGCCCGGCCAGCCTGCACTGGCCGGCCGGTTTCGCCACCAAGGACCGGCGACGGCCGGTCCTTCCTTCGCCGACACCGGCGGCCCGGTGCCGGCCGCCGGTCATCTTGCTCCGCCGCGGCCCGGAACCGGCCGCTGCCTATGCCGTTCGGCGCGATGCGACGACATCACTTCCCTCCGCCGCGGCCCCGCTCCGGCCGCGATGCCTTTGACTTTCTTCGACGCGACGCGACGGCATCGCGTTCTTGGATTTATTTCCACGGCGCGGCGCGACGGCGCCGCGCGTATCTTCCGCAATAAATCTTGTGGTGCGACGGCACCACGTTTTCTCGTATCATCCTCAAGATACCATCACGAAAAACAAAGGAGGAGGGTCGGCCGTGTTTGTGCGGTCCGACCCCCTCACGTTATTCAATAACAAAAAGGGTTTTAATCCACGATTATCACCAAGTTTGTATTTACGAACAATTAAATAAATAAACCCCTACCTCGATTCAGATACGGTGCACGTCAACAACTCGCGGAAGACGAGCGTCGCGGAGGTCGGGCGTCGCGGGGAAAGAACGTCGACTCCGTTGTCGTCGAGGTGCGTTCGAAGGGGAAACGTCGTTGGAAGAAGACGTCGCGTTCTTCGGTGGAGATGTTCTTCGTTGGAGGTGTTCTTCGCATTCTTCGTCGATGTTGAAGAAGAAGAAGACTTAGCCTTTTCTCTCCCAAGTCTCCACCACAAGAACAACTAGCCCCAAAATAAAATAATCCTCCCACTTATTTTATTAACCCAATATAGGTTTTGAATATCAAGAGTTTGAAAATTCAAAACCCATATTTAACTCACTTAAGTTATTAACATAAGATGTTATAAAATTAAGGAGGTGTTAAGTTATCAAAACTTAAATGGGGGGTTTAGAGGGGTTAGGAAAGTTAAGGAATTTGAAGAGGTGGGGAGGGGTTTGTGTGGGCCCCACCCTTTCAAATATCCACACATGGGAAGTTGGATGGATGTGGGCCCACCACCAACTTCCCATGGGAGAAGTTAACAACTTAACATGAAATAAAATTGATTTAACAATTTTATTCACTTTTTTAATAAAACCCCAAAAAATTAACTTCTTCTCCCACACAAACGCAACTACGGTAAAGGTTCCCTTAAGAGATTACCGGCGTTGCGAGTTCATCGGTGCAATCGGATTTCAATTCCGAGCACCGGTTCAAAAGATAGAAATTCCCGCTCGCTCGTTCACTGAACGTACCCGAGCCAAACTTCGGAAATTAATTCCGGGCACACCGGGCCTCGGAATCAGGCGCCGTCAGAAACTGCGTTCTTGTAAAATTCCAAAGAAAATTAAGAAAAAATTTTCCTTGAAATTTCCGGGTCTTTACATTACTCCCACCTCAGGGCTTTACGTCCCCGTAAAGCTTCAATACAAACTAGGGTCACAAAAGCGGTACAGAGCACGCATCTGAGCCTTCCGCTCCCATGTGCTTACCTGGAGGTTCCGTACTGCCAAAGAAAGTGCACCCGAGGAATCGATTGTCCTCGTAGGATCTGCTCCTGTCGATCCTCGATCCCCACTGGAACCTCCGTGAAAGACACCCCATCGCCATCGTCCAGCTCCTCATGGTCGATGATATGCGCAGGGTCGAGCACGTATCTCCTCAGTTGAGATACATGGAAGTCATCGTGCACCTGGTGCAACTGCGGTGAATGGGTCAAGCGGTAAACCACCCCGCCTACCCAGATGGGGACCTAAGAAGGTCCGCTGAACCCTGGAGATAACTTGCCGCCTTGGCCACATCTCCGTAAACCTTGTCGAGGTGAGACCCGTATAAGAACGTGGTCGCCATCCTCAAACTCCAAATGTTTCCAATTCCTGTTAGAACTGGAACTCAAACGACTGCTGCCACGAGGGTAAGGTTGGCCGATTCAAGAGTGATCGGTCGCAACCTCCCGTGAAAAAGTTTATCCCGTGCTGCCTGGGGTTTCCTTTTCACCGACCAAGGAAAACCCATCCCGATGTTTGCCTAAAACCGTCAATTTGAGTATGAACAGTTATTTCCCATTCCATACTCAAACTAACGTCGTAAGGCCTCGACGATGTCACCATGAGATTCCAACTGAAACTCTCGCCTCGAGGGTCTGACCACACCGTCGGCGTAAGTGTGATTATCAAGTCTCCTCCCAAGGTATCTCCAGACGTGAGGGTCAAGTCCACGGCTTACCAGAAACTCTAGGTCTGGAACAAGATTTGTGAAAGCAGGAAATGATTCATATCGATGTCCATTACTACAACATCTAGTAGTGGACACAGACTGTCCCTTGAATCATTTCTAGATCCATTGGGTCACACTCCTTGACCGCATACAGGCGCACTCTTCCTCCGCCCTCCAGCTCCCTGAGCCTGGCAGGAATAACTAAGGCGGGTGGTTGTACTATGTTAGGATGTACACCACCTCATGCTGCCCTCCTAGATCTGCCTCCACGTCTACTGCTTCGTAGACTCATCTCTCCTTTAAGATTCCTCTTCTTAACACGCCCGAGTCTCTATGACTGGCACCCGTTTCCTGTTTATTACTGCACTGAGCAGTCTTCATCCTCTCTTGAATGTCCTGGACCTCCTTTAGTCTCACAAGAGCTGCTATGATTTCTTCTTTGATAATAAGAGAAACCCGGTCTCATCCCCTGGATGAACCACATTCGTTGCCTAATACAGTCAATCCTGACATGAATGATGCATTCATGCCATGGATGACGTCGTAAGGACTCGACGTATCTACTAAGAGATCCAACTGTCACTCTCGCCTCCAAGGGTCGAGTCACACTTTCGGCATCAGTGTGAGGTCACTGGGTCCCCTCCAGTAGAAATCTCGAAAGTGAGGGTCAAGTCAACAGTTTAACCGGGACCACTCAGTATCAACCAAACAAAAGGACAGGAAATCAACAAAGATAAGTGTCTTTTTATTATTGGAGCTCATAGTACAAAGACACGAATACAAAGAAACATGGGACTAGAAGTACAAAGGACGTATCCACTAGTTCCTCTCCTGCCCACCTGCTCTCAGAGCTCTACTGCCTTGTCCACTGCTCGGCTGTTACTCAAGCACTCACCGCTGCTCTCGTCTCAGTGGCTCCTCCAACACCCGCTGATCAATCGTACGAGGAGTCAGACAGTCACGTGCCAGGTGACACTTTCCGCCGCATGAGTAACATTGTCTGTTTCTGGCACGCCTGGCTCTGAGCCCACCTCGGGTGCCCCGCACCACCGGTCCTAAAAACCGAGATCGTCCAACTGCTAGTCCGGTCCTCCTGGACCTCTGCATCATCTATCTACTGCCCACAGATGACTCGGATACTGATCGAAAAGCACGCGGCAAAGGCAGAATCTCCTGTACACGCTCGGGGTGTAGAGATACTGGCACAAACTCCACCCTGAAGAAGGTCTCAAAGTCTTCCCATGCGAAGTTCATCTCATCGCAAAACTGGAACAAGTGGCTCCACCACCTGCCTGCTACTGCCTGAAGGAGGCTGGTAGCAAAGATCACCATGAAGTCTGCCGGTGTCCCCATTAGCCTGAAGACTCTCACCACAGCCTCCAGCCAAACCTCAGCCGCCTGCGGGTCCGTCTCTCCCCGGAACTTGGGTGGCCTCTGGCGCTGGAACTCGTGCAGCGCGCTCAAGCGTCGTGCATCGCCTACTGCTGGGGCTGGTGGCATCGGTGGCCCAACGGGTAGCAGTACCGCTGGTGCCTCCGTTGGTGCCTCAACTGGGATAGGGCCCTGTACTGAGGCCTCGTCGCTCGGCGGGCTGTCAGTACGTACCACTCTCGGGGCTCTAGCTGGTCGTCCGTGAAAAGGCATTCTGAAAGAAACATCGTGACATGGTCAAACGTTTATACATGGTGAACTGAACTGGTTTGAGCTGTTTTAAGGGAAAACCTTTGAAAACACACACGCAATTAGTGTTTTCATGCACAAGGTCAGAAATCAGTTGTCAGGGTCCTGGTGTATGGATACGTCGGCTGCCCGCACCAACACTGGATATTTGAAAGGGTGGGGCCCACACAAACCCCTCCCCACCTCTTCAAATTCCTTAACTTTCCTAACCCCTCTAAACCCCCCATTTAAGTTTTGATAACTTAACACCTCCTTAATTTTATAACATCTTATGTTAATAACTTAAGTGAGTTAAATATGGGTTTTGAATTTTCAAACTCTTGAAATTCAAAACCTATATTGGGTTAATAAAATAAGTGGGAGGATTATTTTATTTTGGGGTTAGTTGTTCTTGTGGTGGAGACTTGAGAGAGAAAAGGCTAAGTCTTCTTCTTCTTCAACATCGACGAAGAACGCGAAGAACACCTCCAACGAAGAACATCTCCACCGAAGAATGCGACGTCTTCTTCCAACGACGTTTCCCGTTCGAACGCACCTCGACGACAACAGAGTCGACGTTCTTTCCCCGCGACGCCCGACCTCCGCGACGCTCGTCTTCCGCGGGTTGTTGACGTGCACCGTATCTGAATCGAGGTAGGGGTTTATTTATTTAATTGTTCGTGAATACAAACTTGGTGATAATCGTGGATTAAAACCCTTTTTGTTATTGAATAACGCGAGGGGGTCGGACCGCACAAACACGGCCGTCCCTCCTCCTTTGTTTTTCGTGATGGTATCTTGAGGATGATACGAGAAAACGTGGTGTCGTCGCACCACAAGATTTATTGCGGAAGATACGCGCGGCGCCGTCGCGCCGCGCCGTGGAAAGAAATCCAAGAACGCGATGCCGTCGCGTCGCGTCGAAGAAAGTCAAAGGCGCCGCGGCCGGAGCGGGGCCGCGGCGGAGGGAAGCGATGTCGTCGCATCACGCCGAACGACATAGGCAGCGGCCGGTTCCGGGCCGCGGCAGAGCAAGATGACCGGCGGCCGGCACCGGGCCGCCGGTGTCGGCAAAGGAAGGACCGGCCGTCGCCGGTCCTTGGTGGCGAAACCGGCCGGGCAGTGCGGGCCGACCGGGCAGTGGAGACCGGGGGAATTAATTCCCACGGCCGGGTCTTCAAGCGGCCCCAATTAAGGGGCCGCGGTTTCACAAGGGGGGGGGGGGGGTTGCCCCCCGCGCGCGGCACTTGAACGACGCGCTGGCCGCACCGCCGGCCGGGTCGAACCGCCGGTCGGGTCGGGTCCAGCCGGACCGGGTCGGGTCGGCCCGGCCCCAGCCCCCCGTTTCGGACCACTTTTGGTCAAATGCCCGTATCTTGGGCTACGTGCCTCCAAATGACTCGCCGTTAGCGGCAACACGATCCTTGGATCGAGACGGTCGTTTCGGTATACTATACTCAAGGTACATCTTCCTTTTCGGGAGGCTACGTGGTTAAAACTCCATAGTTAAGCGTGCTTGGCCTAGAGTAGTGATCAGGATGGGTGACCTCCTGGGAAGTTTCCCAGGGTGGGTGTGAGACGGAAAAGCCAATAAATTCCAGACCAGGCGTCCGATTGACGCGCCGTCTATTGCGTTGCGTTCCTATTGATGATACATAACCTTTGGCATCCTCCGCCTGAGTTTTGGATGCAGATGGATAGTGGCCGGGTTGGATCGCACCGAAATCCAACCGAGCCCCTGGAACGGAAAAGCTGATATCTTTCTGACAGAACGTCCGTTTGACGAACCGTCAGTGGCGTTGGTGATCGCGCTGAGAAACGGTCCCTATGAGTTTACCCTATGAGAGTTCGGGGTACAGTTGAGATACGACCTGGTTTGGTTCGCTCACGAAACCAACCGGGCCCCTGGGACGAAAAGGCTAATAACTCACAGACCGGGCGTCCGATTGACGCGTCGTCTGTTGCGTTGAGACCCCTATGACGTCGCGGTCCTTTGAGATACTTCTTCGTGGGAATTTGAGATACTTGGAGTATCGACCTGTAGCTCGTGGAGCGGACCCTCCCAGTGACGAGCGTGCGGAGTACGGAGACCGTGTAGCTGGCTGAGACCCGACGACTGCTGATCGAACGACTCGGTGTGTTACAGAGGTGCGCTTGGTTGTAGCGGCACATGGGAGCGCTTGGTTGTAGCGGCAGACCCACGACAGAGGTGCGCTTGGTTGTAGCGGCACATGGGAGCGCTTGGTTGTAGCGGCAGACCCACGACAGAGGTGCACTTGGTTGTAGCGGCACATGGGAGCGCTTGGTTGTAGCAGCTGGCCCACAGTACTCGATGAGTGGAGTTTTTTAGCAGTCTTAGGTTAGTGAGAAGTACCTCGGAGTCGTGACAGGACCACTGTACACTCCAGAGACAGAGCTCTTCAGCAGTTACAGTTTCGATAATGAAAATCCTGGTTGAGCTGAGACTTTTGACCTTGTGTTTACCTCATGATTGAGATGGGTCACTTGCTAAATTAGGTATGTGTATGGGCATATACCCGGGTAGTGGTTATCCATTGATTTCACAATCCTTGTGTTTACCTCATGATTGAGATGGGTCACTTGCTAACTTAGGTATGTGTATGGGAATATACCCGGGTAGTGGTTATCCATTGATTTCACAATCCTTGTGTTTCCTCATGATTGAGATGGGTTACTTGATAACTTAGGTATATGTATGGGCATATACCTAAGTAGAGGTTATCTGTTGAGATCTTCTTTGTGGTTATCCTTGTTGGTTTAGTGAGACCTTGAAGGTCTCGGGGTCCCTACTGAGTATCGTTATACTCACCCCCGCACGGGCTATGCCCGCACCTCGTTGTGTTGGTTGCAGACGACGGGCAGTGCTGAAAGAGGCCGAGTGTTCGAGGACTGGATGGTACCTGGAGGTGGACTATACGACGAGATGGTACCTGGAGGAGGACCTCACGACGAGACGGTACCCAGAGGTGGACGTGACGACGAGGCGGTACCCGAAGGTGGACCACTGGGCAGACATACTCGGAGCGGACGGCGGGACCCGAGGAGCAGAGGAGCTATCTGTACCCACCCTTCAGGTGGGATTTCCAGTGGACAGCTCGGCGTAGCAGCTTTACTTTTCAGTTGCTGTTTTCCCTTCGAGTTGTACTTTACAGTTGGGCTTGTATTTCCGGCCCCTTTTTACTTTCCGCACTTACTGTTGTACTCAGTTTTTACTTCTTCCGCTTGTACTCTGTGTGATTGTTTACTTTACAAAGGCAATGCCTTCCCTTTTTACTGGGATTTACGCCTTGGTGCTAGTCGCCAGCCCCTGGCCTATGGAAGGCGGGCTTGGGGTAGTCACGGCACGGGCCCCGAGGACGGGTCGTGACAAATTGGTATCAGAGGTGGTACCCAGCCTTAAGTGCAGTGCACTGCCTGGGTTGAGATGTAGGGCCCACAACGAGGGCGTTGTGCTCTAAAAGGGGGGGTGATTGTAAAATCCCCAAATGATAAAGGGTTAAATGACTAAATGATATGACTCATGTCAACAAGGTGCACCTTCCTTTTTGGGATCCTATCTGATTAGAACTCCACAGTTAAGCGTGCTTGGCCTGGAGTAGTGATTAGGATGGGTGACCTCCTGGGAAGTCTCCCAGGGTGTGTGTGAGTGAGGACAAAGCACACTGGAAAGGACATGTGTTGGCCTGTGTGGACTATCATTAGTCAGATGACCTGTTCAGGCATGTGGGTGGACCCTGGGGTGGGCCCCACTTGTCTGCGGGGGCAACTAGTGGTACCTGGTGAGCCAGGACCCGACAGCCTTGTTAAGGCGGGGTGTCTGTGTAGTCACTGGGGCCCGGTTGTCACTGGGGCGGGGTGTCTGTGCAGTCACTGCGGGGGCAACTGGTGGTACCTGGTGAGCCAGGACCCGACAGCCTTGTTAAGGTGGGGTGTCTGTGCAGTCACTGGGGCCCGGTTGTCACACAAGTGATTAATCATATATATAAAAATATAATTTAAACATGTATTAATTTTAAATAAATAAATTCTCTTCAAAATAATTTAAAAATTAAATTAATGTTACAATAATTTTTTTTAACCAAAATTCCTTATATTGAAAAAAATATAAATGAAAAGGTAAATTGAAGAAAAAACATTATCAATTAAAAAAATATTATAATGATAAAAAATTTATAAAAAAAATATAAATAATAATATTTTAATAATAACAAATTAAATTTCCAAAAAATTAATAATAATAATAAAATTATAACATTAAAGAAATTTTAACAAAAAATATATAATTGATAAAAAAAGGAATGAAAAAAAACAAATGAATAAATAAAAAGTTTAACTAAAAGATTATTAATTTATCTTCAAAGTAAAAAAAATCACTTACAAATTATGGAGGTCGATAATGAAAAAGATATCCTTAATTTTGAAGAAATCACATTAAGTCATTGGCGATAGGGTGAACTCTGTAATATTGAAAAAAAATGATCACAAAAACAATGTAGAAAAAAGGAATAATAAAAACCTTCTGGTGTGGTTTTTGGTCAACCAAATTAGGGTTTACTTGATGTAAATAATACCAAGAATCATTAAAAAGTGATGAAGGGTGGAAGATCACGGATAAATAAAAATACAAAGTGATGAAAATCAACTAAATAGGTGATATCTATAGTCTCCAAGGGTTTCAGGTTCCGTCAGTTCTATCAAAGCTCAAGAGAGGAGGAGGGTTTGATGGAATATAAAATCAGGGTTTCATGTTGGGGTATTTTTAAATAATAATTTTAACATATTTTATTTTATAAAAAAACGATGTTAATTTTTTTAAACTTTTCGCATCTATTTTTTCAAAAAGAAACGTGAATAGATTTTTTTTGTTTAATTTAACATGAGTTTTTATAAAATTGACATTAAAAATTCTATTATGAAACCTTTAATGTTGGTTTTATATAAAACCAATATTAAAGGTTCCCTAAAATAATTTTTAATATCGAATTTATAAAAAACCGATGTTAAATGTCCACCCACATCATTTGTAATGTCGGTTTCAAAGAAAGTAATGTTAAAACATCAACATTGAAATATCGATATCTATAAGTGAATAGAGGTTCTAGATAGATGATGTGTCCTGATGGTGATGAAATTTTAATTCTATAAATTCTACGAGAATAATTTTTCATTTTGGAAAATTATGATTCATACAGTGATGTGGAAGTATAATTTCTTATAGAAAACTTCACACTATGAAGAGAATATTTAAATGTAAAGAGTAAGGATGGGGGAATGTGGTTCTTGTGGGAGCCAAAAATAATGGCAAGGCCAAATCAAGGAGTAATAATAAGTGCATAAAATGTTACAGTTTTTGAAAGAAGGGGAATTCCAATATGGATTGTTGGAATAATAAAAGTAGTGGAAAGAGTTTTAGAAGAAATGTGGTGAGTATTTTTGAGAACAATGATATATTAGTCAGTGAAGCAATGATAACTGTTGGAAGTCGACAACATCTCAACGATGCATGGATAATCAACTCAGGATAAAAATGGCACATGAAATCTCAACAGGAATGGTTTAATTGGTATAAAACTATCCCAAAACTACTTGTGTACATGGGGAATGATCACACCTTAAAGATCGTTGGAGTCAATACCATCAAATTGAAGATGCATGATGGTATCATTTGAATCATCCAAGAAGTACACCCTGTGAAGGGCCTAAATAAGAACATATTGTATTTGAGACAATTTGATGATATTGGGTAAAACACTCACACCAGGAATGGAGTGATGAGAATTGTGAAGGTATTTATTTTTTGTGATGAAGGAGTAAAAGATATCAAATAACCCGTACACGTTTATGGGTGAAACATACAAGGAGGTGGTGATAATTGTGGCATCAACTACCGTATCATAAGCATTCACAATGTTATGGAATCTTAATCTTGATCATATGACTGAATGAGGCCTAAAGGTTTATGATGATCAGAAGTTATTTCCTGGGATTGAAAAGGTATCCATAACATTTTGTGATCGTTGTGTTTTAGGAAATCAACACATGTTAATGTTTAGGACATCAACAACGAGAAGAAGATAGATCTTAGAGTTGATCTATTCCAATGTTTGACAAGAACCAATTATATCACTATCATGAGAAATATAATTTTTATAATTATTTGATTACTATTACATAAGCTTTTGGGTATAACTAATCAATAATAAGGGGTTGTTTTTGAAGTCATAAAAACATTCAAAGCACATAAGGTTCTTAAACCTAAAAAAAATAGTTTTTGAGGACTGATAATGGTGGAGAATATACAAGTGATGAGTTTAATAATTTTTTTCAATAGGGATGCATAGAGACATTTCATGATTGTATACAGTCCTTAGAATAATGGAGTAGCAGAGTGGATGAACAAAAACTTGTTATATAGAATAAAGGAAATGTTGAAGAATGCACTAATTGCAAAAAGGTTCTGGGTATAAGTAGTGAATACCACCTATTATGTGATCAACTAATCTTCTTCGAGGGAGATTGATCTGAAGAAACTGATGGAGATGTGGACTGGTTAACCCATTGACTATTATCAGTAACATACTTTTATAAGTTTTGAATATGCATTGTTTAATGAACCATATCAATTAAAGTTGGATTTGAGTTCTAGAAAATGTATCTTCTTGAGATACTTTGATGATGTGAAGTGGTATCATTTGTGGGACCGAAATATAAAAAAACTTATCACCAAAATAGATATCATTTTTGTAGAAGACAAGGTTCAAATTAAAATTGATGGAGACATATAGGAAAAAATACATAAACTAAAATAGTCTAGGTGGAGGAAAAATTCAAGGACAAACTAGTTTCCTCTGAAGTATTACTATAGAATGATAATTAAGTACTATATGAGCCTGGACCACATTGGGAAACTTAGAAGAAAATAAAACTAGTATGGAACTCAAACAATGTCACTAAGAGGAATATTTCTTACTACTTATTGAAAGAGGATGTATATCCATATTTTTTGTGGAGGAAACCTAGAGTCCAGATGTATCTTCTTGGATGACATCGATATAGGAGGAACTTGGAGCCCTACACAAGAATAATACTTGGGATATTTTTCCTTTACCTTATGGAAGGAAGGATATCAACAACGAATGGGTCTTTAAGATCAAATAGGATAAAAATTAATAGGTGTAAAGTGATCATACAGGACTGGTTGTTAAAGGATAATCTCAGATTAAATGTATTGATTTCAATGAAATATTTTCTCTTGATGTTAATCTGATGAATGTTTGGATAGTTCTGTAGATGCGTGATAGATACAGTTCACATCTAGAGAATATGGATATGAAACCATCTTTTATCCGTGGTGATATTGATGAAGAAATATATATTCTCCATCTAGAAGGTTTTTACATAAGAAGGGAAATAAAACTTGGGTTTTCAGGTTGAATAAATATTTTTACTATCTCAAGCTAGTGTCGAGGTGTTTGTAAAAGAGATTTTATTCCTATATCAAGATACTTGGATACAAAAACATCATTCAAATACATGGACATTTTTCAAGGGTTCACATGGTAGTGATTTTATCATTATTCTGTTGTATGTGGATGACATGTTCATTGCATGCCCCAATAGTGACCAGATCTTGTAGATGAAGGCATAGTTGGCTAGGAAGTTTGATATGAAGGACTTAGAACAAAAATAATTATTAGGATGTATATTTTCTGATATAGAAATAATAGGAATACTTGGATATCAAAGAATAATTACATGTAGAAATTATTTAAACACTTAAAAATGAAAGAATATAATCCAATCTATACTTCAATTGCTATTAATTTCATGTTATCCTCTATGATGATTCCTAGCAGTGGTGTAGAGAGGATAAAGTTGTCTCAAGTACCATAGGCATCAACAGTGGGGATTTTGATGTTTGCTATGGTTTTTACTAGACTAGACATTTCATATTTAGTGAGATAAGTAAGTTGATACATGAATAGTCTATGATGGGCACATTGTATCACAATGAAGAGGATCCTAGGATACATCAAGAAGACCATATATGTTTCATTATATTCTGGAGGATCATATTTCACTATTATAAGCTGTGTTGATTCATATTTTTTAGGTTATTTTGGCTGGAGGAAATCCACTACTGGTTATGTGTTTACTCTTACAGGAGGAGTTGCGATCTAGATTTCAATATTACAGTCAATTGTGGATTTATACATGATATATGAGTAATACATGGTAGCTACACATACTTATAAATAGAAAATTTGGATGATAAGGTTGTTGGAGGATCTCAGGCATAGAATGGAGAAAATTACATTGTTTTATGATAGTGAGAGCACCTTAAAAATTTCAAGGAATCCGTATTTTCATTATAAGATGAATCAAATTGGGGTTGAATTATATTTTCCCAAGATTTTGTGGAGGAAGGAAGCGTGAATATGAATAAAATTCATATTAAAGAAAATATGGAATGTTTCCTAATGAGCGAGGTTAAATATGATAAGTTTAGATGGTTTAGATCCTTAAGTAGCATTACAATGCCATGAAATACACAGTTGGATAATAGAAATGATGTGTGGAGATGTGATTGGTTGTCAGTCAAATCCCTAAGTGAGATATGTGTCAGCAGTTTTTTGTTACAAATGGTTTCCACCCCTTGATTTTTCAAAGGGGGCATGTGGTGGAAGATATGGTGGGTGGCTAACCCCACCAACCATCTAGTTAAGTAAGGATAAAAGGGATGAAGTTTTCCTATAAAAGTAAGGGGCTTCCCATGGTTTTCTCATCATCTCTATCTTGTAGTATCTTCTCCCATTTTGACTATTTATTTGCGTGGTATTTTTTGAGACTGATTCCCCACATATTCAAGAGAGATAATTATGAGGGATATTATCCTTGTAATTATGTGGGAGTGTTTACCCACTTTCACCTATAGTGATATTATAATATTTTCTCATGGTTTTTTACCCCATCAATTCGGAGGTTTTTTATGATACATCTAGTGACATTTTTTCTTGTTTTTTCACTTTATTTTATCTCATAATTTTCATTGCACTAGTGGGATAATATTTTTTAGTCCCAAAATCACCTTCATTTATATAAAAATTGAAAAAATACTGTAAACATATCAAATAATGGGATTTAGTTCAAATCATTTTCCAAGAACACCATAATTTACAAGTAAAATAATCAAACCATATAAATCACTAAGTCCTCACATTATTAAATCACCATCCATACACCAAGATTATGTGAAACCATTAAAAAATATAAAATAAATTCCAAAACACTTCTAAAAGTCTATTAGATCAAAAAACCCCAAATAAAACCCTCTATTTTTCCATTGAAAATTAATTAAAAGGTCAAATAATTAGTTTAAACAACCAAATACCTTATGAAATATTAATAAAAATTTAATTAAACACATTCCATATTTAATTTATAAAAACTAGAAATTAAGAAACTCAAGAGAAACTTAGGCCACCATGAAAAGAAATAAAACATGAACACACCTACTTCAATGGTGTGAAGATGCAATGAAATCCACAAACATAGAGAAAGTGATCCAAAATATTCCTCTATACACATTAGAAACAACAGATGAGAAAAATTAGAACTAGAACCCCCCCACTTAGAGCTCAACTCAGGGAAAATTTTAGAGAAGGAAAGGGAAAAATAGGATAGAATAGGGAAATAGGGGATGAGAAACCCTTACCTAAGAAGATTGCACCTAAAATTGGAAGGAACTCTAAAGATCTAAGGGGATGATGAAAGGACCAATCAGGATTTGTGTGATCACTAAGAGGGGGAAGGGGTGAATCAATGAACAATTATTTTTATGTTTTTTTCTTTAAGAAACAAAATTCACCTTTGATTAGTGAGAATTGAATCTGCTAGAAAACAATAATTAAATACACACATATCAACAAAAGTATTCACAAGGTTTACTACTTAATAAGAGTAGATAGTCCTCCATATGGTCTATAAATAATCCAAGACCACAAAAACAAGAATAAATAACGATATAGTGGTTTATAGTAAGAATAAAATATCTATCACTTTCATAACACTATAGTCCTTCAATAGTGCATGTGCTTCTCACACAGATAATACGATAGATAATATTTTCAATAAAAAAACCTTCACCAAATGCTTTAAAATGTTGTTACTATGCTTCTTGAAATATTCCCACTTTCCTTCTTTCAAGTTCTTCTTGTTTATCCGAATTTGATTTCACAACAGAAAGAAAGAAATTATTCATCCAGTAG
Organism: Viscum album; assembly: GCA_963277665.1. Lineage (NCBI taxonomy): Eukaryota > Viridiplantae > Streptophyta > Magnoliopsida > Santalales > Viscaceae > Viscum > Viscum album. The sequence goes on along the minus strand of OY728119.1, from coordinate 1,855,408,543 downwards.
TAGTCCATATGATAAACTCTATCTGATATAATCATTCTGGCCCACCTTTATCCAATACCCAATTCATCTAATTTCTTCTTTACACTATTCTTTTGATACCAACTGTTTGGTATCATCTGTTCGGTAGTACTTTATCTAGTGATACTATGTCTAATGAACCAAAACAAGATCTCTCAAGATCTTCTGTAGAAACCTCACTTTTTCATAAATTCAACCAACAAGAACAACCTTCTCAACATGGATACTCCCACTACAAGAAAATCACCGCACAATAGTGGTTTAAACTTCCGCCATATGATTCTGTGGCGGTTTCATAAAATCTCTGCTAAATTGGGTTTTGAAAACCAATATACGACGGTTTATTCAATCTAGTAGCGGTTTTTGTTAAGTATTGTAGAAATATTTTTAGAATCGGTTTTTGTTTGTTTTTCATGGTGGTTTCTAAGGATAAAATTCGAACTTTTTTAGCAGTGGTTTTAATTTCCGTTAAAAAAAATAAAACTTTCCCCACGGAAACCACCACTAAAACTACAAATCACTGCTAAAATACATGCACTGTATAATTTAGCGGTAGTTTTAACCACCACCGTTAATATGCTACCTCATTTTAGTGGTAGTTAAAACCACCACTAAATATAATCCATTTACTTAGCGACGGTTTAAACTGCTACTAAATGTTGATTTACAAATAAAAACCTACTACTGATTCTGCATCCCGAGTACTAGTACCTTGAACAAAAAAACTATGTGTAGAGTTTATAGAGTATAATTATCTAAACGATCTAACAATATTCAGTAATCAACCATCTAAAATACTAACATACACATACTAAAATAACTAAAATGAAAATATGTTGGGTGATTACTCTATGCCACACATGAAACATAAACAAAATATATTTAGTGACTACTCTTTGCCACACATGATACATAAAAAAACCAATTATTTCCAATTTTTTTCAACATATAAACAAAACCACTAATCATTGTTCGATGATGAATACAAATCCTCACCCTCTCTACCTCAATCTCTACTTCCTACTACGAGAACTTGTAAAACAATTATATTGAAAATTAAATACTATTGTATATTTATATTTAAACATAAAACCAATAAATGTTTGAAAACTAAATGATTTGTAATTTTTGTGATTTACAGGATCACCACCACCCGTCATCAATGCAATATCACTAGAGAAATATCCACTCATCTTTTGATATAAATCAATCTACACTTTCTGAAAAGCGGATATCTGAGTCCCCTGATCCTCAGTTTTGTTTTCATTAAAACAAAATCTCTTTGAGCATATCGGGATAGGGAGTGACTACAACTAGGAGAAGATGTAGCATCAATCCCCGATGGTCTTCCAAAGACCTTAGATGGCATTGGTCCCAAACCCATCCCACGCACTCGACCAGGATGCTCCTTCCCAAGCACTTTACCAACTGGATCAGTCTAAAAGACTGAGTAGGATTTCAAGGGATTGGAATCCCATATTTCTATAATTTTTACCTATAAATAAAATATCAGTAATATTATAAGCAATACATATTAAAATAGTGAAAAATTAAAATATTTTATTATAATTAAAAATAAATTCATACCCCAACTTCTTTAGTAGAATCAATTAAAAAACTTCAATTAGATTTTTTATGAACATCCAACAACAGTTCTATTTGGGATACTAGGTGACCTCAACTCCATGAATACATTAAATAAAGATAAATCAACATTTATAATATATTAAACAGATAATATTATATTATAAATATTTGAACTAATGAAAAGATTACCATAGCCGATTGGCTTCTACCAAAACTCTTTGACCCCACAGTGTGAGAGATGATTTGATTAGACCTGCTCGATACATTCTTCCTTGAAAGATCATGAAAGAAATAAAATGTAATTTAATCTTAATATATGAAATGTAATCTCATTTTATTATACATGTATAAATGTAAAATTAGATTAATTTAATAATATATATTTAAATTCCATATTCTTCTTATCACGATGTCTGTCAATAAAAACTTTCCATTACTCTTTGGGCACCCCATTGAGTACCTTTTCATACATCTGTTGGGTTCTCAATGAAGTATTGTTGAAATTGCCCCAAAATCTCCATTTAAATTATTTCCATTTTTGGCCCAGATTTTTCAATGTCCACTTTCATGCTAGCACACCAGCAACCATAAAGTGGGAAAACATCTGTACACATAAATTCATTTTGAAAATACTATAATTTAATAACATAATAACATTCAATTACATCATAATGTATTAAAATTACCTTTATTTTTGAATTAAAAACTTCATTTTTCCAAGTTGAAGGCATATTACTCCAATCATCATAAGTAATAGGAAGGGAAACCGAATCCATGGATAGCTAGCCAAGAATCTGGCCAAGTATTCCTACGACGTCATTTATAGAGACCCCATAGGAATAAAATTGAAAAACTATCTTATCTTCTGTTATATTCTACACATCTGAACTTTTCATATTTTTCTCCATACTTATATTGTTTCCATATTTTATGAACAAACAATTAGTATAAAAAAAGTGCAATAAATTTATTCATATTAAATTTTCACCTATAACCATCACCCTCTAGTATCACCATGAAAAACTAGGAGTGGCGCCCTTCTCTCTCATTACAGAGGATCCTGAAGGGGAAGGCGTCACCTGAGCTATTGAAGGGATGCTCACGGAGGGTGTGAGAGATGGTGAAGGGGGGAAAGTGGATGGTGTATCACAGACTATTGAGAGGGAGACAGATGGAACACCATCTGTCGGTGTGGTCGATGAAATAATGTGACACTCTCTCCTTGGAATTCCTGTCATTTAATCAAATAAAATTAATTTTAGAACATATATTTCAAAAAATTTATATAGGAAAATAAAATAAAAATGATAACATATGCATAGTACTAACAAAATAAATATACATAACAATGATAATAAATGACTGTAAAAATGACATAAGTGCTTGATAAATGAATGGATAACTGTATATACAATCATTTCCCCCTTCAATCATGTAAGTTTCCCAATCCGTTACTTCATCAACTTCATCCACCCTTATAAGACTAATATTTTCAATATCATGATGGAAAGAAAGTTCACTTATTGTTGTTGATGAGATTCAATGTTAGAGGTCAAATCATCAACTTCATCACCCATATAATACAAATATCTTTGTTTTACATGAGAAACTACACTCCACCCTTCATTCATAATATATTAAACATAATATACCATTTTAAATTGTGATGATAAGATATATGGATTATGTAGTTCATGTTCACCAACATCCATCAAACAAGAGAATTTCACAGTAGTAAATTGTAATGAATCTCTTTTAACACCTCTAATAATATCGAACCAATTGCATTTGAATAAAACAACTAAAATAAGACCATGGTAATTTAATTCGATAATATCAGTAAAATTTCCATAGTATCCCACTTCAGAAAATTTAAATACACCACTATTATGTTTTTTCAAACCCTCTTCTCGATTGACTATACGAAATCTGATGACATTCATGTTGTAAGCATTGAAATTTCTATCTTGTTTTAGAGGACCTTGAGAAAGAAAGTTCAAATATTATGATAACTATACTTGAGTATCAGTAATCATGATCTAAAAACATAAACATACAAAATTATATTTACAAAATATATGTGTTAACCTAAAATCAATATTTATTGCAATAGTTATGAACTTACACATCGTGAAAACCATTTTATAATCTCTTTATTAACAAATTTTGTTATTATTTCTCATTTTTTGTTTGTCCACTCATTCATTTATTTGTTTTTATCCTCAACTCTTCAATAAATGGATATGCAATTTGACTATTCATTAGCACATATCTATGTTCCTGTAATAATTCCATTTCTATTAGTGTAACATTTGAGGTCCTCCCAACTGATCGGTCAATAACAGGAAATATTTTTGATTTCCTATGTATTTGAGATTCAGTCGATGTATCATCAATACGTCTAAATCAATTAAATGTTGTCTCAATTTCATCCAAATATCTATAACAAAAGGAAAGACACTCCTATGCCAAATAGCCTTTAGAAATAGAGCCTTCAGGTCAAGGTTTGTTTCTCACTTATGATTTCAAATGCCCAAGATATTTATGAAATAAAATAAAAAAACCTAATTATGTATTTAATTAAGTTCCAAGAATTGTTTACTTAACTGAAAATCATATAAATAAAGTACCTCTCAATTTGATACATCCATCGATAATTTATGGGGCCTCCTAATTTAGCTTTCTCAACCAAATGCACAGTTAAATGCATCATGATAGTAAAAAACAACAGAGGAAAGATCATATCCATTGAAAAAAGTGTCAATAAAAATATCTCCTAAAGGTTTTAAATCTCAAATGGATGTATAGATTTCTCAAATAGTTGTATAAAAAATGTGCATAATTGGAGTACAACAACAGTAACCTTTTCAGGTAATAATGTACGCAATTCCAATGGTAGTAACTACTATAAACAGATATGTGAATCATGACTTTTCAATCCATGTAACCTATGATGCTTTTAGTTAATAAAAATTTATATGTTAATTGAATACCCATCATATACCTTAACATGTTTTAAAATTTGAAGGAATGTATCTTTAACCATATTTTTTATTGAAAAATTCTCGGAGGATACTTTTCATTCTCATATGGCTAGAGATCACGCTTTATGTTCATTTCTTGTAAGTATTTCCGAGCATTGAGATTATCCTTTGACATTCCATGATCATTAAGAAATATGAAGATCACATTTTTACAAAAATTATTCTCAATATGCATCACATCAAGATGATGCCACAACAAATTAAATTCCCAATATGAAAGTTTGAAGAATATGATTTTTTTTTCTTCCATTATTGCATTCCTATTTCACTTAACGATGCAATTTGAACTCATTTCCAACTTTCATTAAAATGATGCACCTTCCAAAATTCGGTTTCCATATTTCCAAGTTGTGCTAATATTTTAGAACTAGTTAACAACTTTGGATGTGGTCTATGATCAATGAAACCATTGAATTTTGACTAGTTTAGCTAAAATCTATGAGATGCATCGAGAAATATTTTATGGCACAAGAAGCACAATTTTCTACTATGAGGTAGCCGTTTGGGCTCAAAATAAAATTTAAAAATAAGACAATACAAACCCGTGTAAGTGTTACAACCAGCTAAATTCACAAGTGCATGGAATTCACTAATGGTCCACATTAGAGATTCTTGCATTTTGAACATTGTTTTAGAAGAAGCATCATATGTCTCAACACCATTTCTTCATAACTCCTATAATTATTCAATTAAATTCTACAAGCATACATCAATATCATTTCTAGGAATTCTTTTCTAGGAATAATCATCAAAATGATAAATGATGTTTATTGCATACACATCCACGGAGGCAGATTGTAAGGGATAAAAAAACTGGCGAAATGATATAACTGGTACTCAAAGTACCAAATGGGTTGAATCCATTAGTCCCAATCGAATATTCCTAGGATTAGATGAGAAATTAGGATATAATGAATCAAATGTCTTCTATGATTGTTAATCACATGGATGTCACATTAACCCATCATTGTTATTATCTACAGAATGCCCCTTCAAATGTTTAGAAGTTTTTGATGACATGAGTAATCATTTCAACCTAGGATTTAAATGAAACTAATGTAAAACCATTGTAGGTGTGTTCCTTTTCTTATTCTTTATGGTAGTATGTTGATTCAAACTTACAACATCATCTATTGACTTCCATCTAGAAGAATAACATTTTTTTCAATCCTGTCTGCTTGAATCCTCTTTCCAATAAATCATAAAATATTTGGGACACATATGTATTTTTTTATAATTCCTAACAAACCTATTAACAACTTTTTTCATATCATAAAAATAACCGGGGATGTTTTCTTTAAGAAATTAATCACACCACAATTCCAATATCATATACATTTCCTTATTTTTAATTCTACATGGGCATTTGATATGGTACAACTTTAGTAGAAAATAAAGTTTTGAATATTTCAAGCATCCACTATAAAACTCTTGATTTCCATTGTCAACTAAACCATGAAACACATTTTTCTGAGTGAATTTTTCCCTTACATTAGTTTCCATAAAATCAAGAAGAGGATCCAATGATATGTTAAAATCTTGATCTGGTTGGCCTACAGTCTCAAAAACATAACTTGTCACATTTCTATTTGTATCACCCTAAAATATTTGTTTTTATATTTTTTGAAGTTGATGTTGGTGTCTTTAAATGCTTAATGCATCATTTATAAGGTTTTACATTTCATTTTTCTTAGTCGAAGAAGTTAGGAGCTCCCTCTGTGGATTGACATCAGTGCTCAACCTTTCTATAACGTTCAATTATCCTTGACAAATCCAACACAAACATTGACCTAGGAATTGCTTCAATATCAAGTGTTCATAAACTTAATCTCTGTTCAACTATATTCTAAATTTACATTTAGGACATTTATATCTTATTTTCCCATCAACAAATCAATTGAAAATTGAAAAATCTAAAAACTCCTCCAAACCCTTAGCATATTGAGGTGTGTTCGTTGGTAATGTGATCCAGATTTTATCCATATATATCACAATGTACCTACAAATTATTAAAAAAAATTAAAACACATAACTATTACTAAATAAGAAAAGAGATTCATATATACAGTTTAAAAAAATATGAATATATTAAATAAGGATTTCCTATATAAATAAATAAATAAATTCCATATATAAGGGGATGTATTGAAACCATATTTTACACATTTCATGATGGATTTAAAACTATACAGGATATTCCTATGATCTTTAGTGGAAATATAAATTCAGGTATCTCTATGTCATAGTGACACTATTATGTTTTAAGAGGATGCCATGGCTATTGATTTGAAAAAGGAAAAAGTGTAACATCATGTCCATTAATAAATTTTTGACAATATGGGACATCATGACCATTAATTATGAATAACATAAAAGGATTTAATTTATAGAGACTCTAAATAAATAATATAAAGTATAATTTCTAATAATTACAATCAGAAATAAGGAACATCATGTCTGTATATTCTAAGTTAACATTAATGAATTTCATGTCCTTAAATTAATAATAAAAATAAATAATTTCATGTAAATTATAGATGTTATTAATGATGTAATCACATCCCTTCCAAACTACATTCAAGTATAAAAAATAACAATCAATCCATTATTCAATTAATTTAATCATTTAATCCATATAATTGCTAAATAATATGAGGGGTAATGGTGTATAATCTATTCCACTAAATCATTTTATTAACTCAATTTATCAAAGTTCACTAGATAAATCGAATCCTAAAATGACTTAGTGGTGCTTAGGTCACAAAGTGAACATAAGTCATTAAGGAATGTAGTAAAATCGACCCATGTGGTGGTTTGGTTGAGTTAATAAACCTCCAACTGGATATCAAGGTCTCCTGTTAGGTCTAGAATTGAATTCCAACAATTAATATTTGGTTTTATCTATTTTAGGAGAAATGTAGGGAAAGTATGTAATATGGAACAACAAAAACCTAATATAAAAACCCTAAAAAATTATGCAAAAGTATGATACCAACAACCATATACCGATAAACAAATATATTAGACTATATTAATTCACATTTTAAAGGAATTTTAAACATTTAATAGAGGGATAATGACCATATGATATGAACCTTGGATATGAACATTGAATGAGGGTATATAATATTAAATGGGAGTCATTTCCCTCTTTATTGTAAATTAAAATTAACAAGAGATAAGATGATATTCCACTAATCAAATCTATACATAATTAAAAATGAAATTCCAATTCATGAATTTAAAGTCATACATAACGGAAAAAATTACATTTTACCAAAATAAATCTTAGATAATGACTAAGAACTCTTTAATATTTTGAAAATCAATGAATTTATATGTTCAATACTACATTTTTTCACTAATAATGATCTATTTGAGTACTAGTATATGTGAATAAGTTTTTGAGAAATATAATTTCTAAAACCCTAGTGGAACATAACTATGAGCATATAACTTTTTCAAATGACTAATAACACATAACCCTCCCCGCAAGAGCCTATGTATGTGACCCTAGGAATATACATCCTTCATGATACCTACTCTAGATATACCGTTTCATATGAGATATTTCATCAAATCCTTTCACATGAATCAATTTATTTAACCCCAATAATGCAGCTTCAATCATTTTTTTGATCTCATAACTGATCCATGGAAAACCCTGTGAGCATCTAATTGCATGACTGGGTCATGGAAAAACTTTTCAACAATCCAATATCTAGTAAAACCCTTAATATATTGATAAAAAATTCAATAATGTGAAAAATGTGTATCAATATATCTAACCCACTGACTTTACCTCTAAAAACATAGTCATTCATACATTCCACTGCCTCAAGGAATCTCCTAAACATGACCACCTTCAATTATGGGTCACGTGACTCCATACACGATACATTAATCCAACACAACCTATGTATTCCCACACAATATACTATATTAAAAGGGAGAGAGATAGGTAGATGGTGTAGTCATTATTTTGTACGTCAAAATATGTGTAATATAAAACACCAGATTTGTATATCCATGTCAAATACCAAGCGGAGCGAGGCATGATGAGGGACCGTGAGGCAAGGGGGGTGAGGGTTGGTGGGGAATGGTGAGGTGAGGTGGGGGCGGTGATTGGACGTGATATCCAGTGATGAGTATGGCATGATGAGGGTCATCAGGGATCAGTGAGGTGAGGAATTCTAGGGCTTTGGAGAGTCATGGGGGGGGGGGGGTCAGGGGTGTCGGGGGAGGGGGAGAGTGTCTATTGTTTAAAAAAGTGTAATTATTTAGCAGTGGTTTATCAAAAACCACCATTTATATTTTTTTTAAATATTTGTAGCGGTTTAGTAAACTGCCACTAATAAACTGCTGATAATAAACCACTGCTAAAGACTCATTTTGTTATAGTGTCCCCTTTATATCCGCACCACTTTTCTGAAAAACAAGGGAGGTGTGTGAACTTCAAATTAAAAGTTCCCAATCAAACATTGTATATCCCACCAAAAAAATTATTTTTTTACCACCTTCAAACTTCCTAAAAGATAGGAGTTTGAAAAAATTCATTGTAACTTTACTAAAATCTCAATTTCAACGATATCTTCAAACTTCTTGAAATATTGGCTAGAATCAAAATTCTTTCTTCATGGTTATTGAAGAATTAAACACATAACTCAACATCGTATCACTAAATATGAAAAGGAATATTTTAATATACATTATTTTATGATTTATTACATATATATACACTTAATAAAACCCCTTAAGATAAATATTCCTAGTTTATTTGAGAAATTAAGTGTATAACATAATGAATTTCAATGAAAATATAATTATATAAACTAAAACTCCATAACATGCCCTTAAATTCCCTTTATATTTTGAACCTACGCGAGATAATATGGTGATGTAGATAAGAAAGGGGTGACATATAAATCTCATTAAAGGAATAATAAAATAATAAAATATTGAAAGTAATACATGCGAGTCAATGGTCATATCAAGATTCCATAAGAGTGGTGAGAATCATAAACATGAACATCAATGTAGGATATAATATTATAATATCAATGAAACATATAAATGTGGCAACAAAATAAAACATGAAATCATAAACATAAGTCATGGATAACCATTGAGACATCATAAGATACTGTAATTATGTTAACATCCCATGATCCATGTATTGTATCTCATGATATAATAACATTACACAAAGTATTGGAAGGATATATAATCCTGGGCTCACCCATCACATTCATATCATTTGCATATGTTAGTGTTCCATATAGGTCATATGAAATAATAATTTCTTTAATCAATTTATCCACACAGTTAAGGAGTATGGGTTACATACATGGAAGTATCCATTAAATGAAGTATAGATACATATAGGTGAACACCATTGAGTAGAAATGATGATAGGTATTCACTACACAAATGTTTTTAGGGAAACTCATAAGATAATTTCAGCAACATAACAAGTGAAAATAAAGGTTCAAGTAAGGGTTTAATGATATTGAAATGGTTCTATCATCACTTGGAATTCATATGTAAAATAATATGTATATTTTAAAACATATTAAATTATGGAAAATTGGAAAAAATAGGCATACTATAAATAAGGGGCCTGGATAAAGAGGAGTAGGAGATGATCCCATAGCTTGAGATGGTGCTTCTAAAATCTTGGAAAGAACTTATTAAGATCTTGGGAACAACTTTAGAGGGATATAGAGAGGAAAAGGTAGAGTAAATCCATGATCAATGGGTTTTTATTGAAGAGGAATGAGAGGCCGTGTGGGGTTTTATAAAAAAAGAGAGTAAAATTCTTTATTAATTTCTAAACTTAGGTTTTGGAGTTGATATGATAAAATAATCAAAACAAAAAAATTCTCCATGGATTTTGACCATGGTTTCTACCAAATAGGATTGGTTTTAAATATTTTATAAAGATAAGAACCGAAATCATTAAAATAATATCCTTGGTGTTTTGGAAGTGAGTCATGTTCATAAAGAATTAATTTTTAAACCTAAAAATATAATATAGGTTTTGGAGGATTCATTAAGGGTTTATAACAAGAATAAAATAAATTCATAAACACATTATTTTAAATTGGAAACAAAATTTTGGTCGTGGATACTCTTTATAGTACTTATTAAATCACTTTTTGGCTTTTATGATGTCATAATAGATACTGTATATTTATATAATATTTAATTCTTACCCAAAAATTATATTCTCTTAGAAAATTATAAAAATTCACCAATGAAAAATATCGATGTTCTGATTTCAAAAATAATATTTATTTTATCAAAATAATTCATTAAATTTTAGAATTTACACTTTTAAATCAAAATACTCATTCATGGAAAAATTTACCATAAGAGTTTTCTAAGCCTTATAAAAAATAGATTTGAATTCATAAAATTATATTATTATTTAAATTTAAATAAATATTATTTAATAATAATATTTTACTAAAAAACATTTGTTTAAAAAAATTATTGAATTCAATAAAAATTGTGTCTTGATTTGAGATTATATATTTCCCAAAAATATAATTTGTGTTTCATCGTATCAAAATATAAATTTTACCAAACTCATTGCTTAATAATTTGTAATGTAATAAAATAAAAGGATGAATATAATCATTGTATTTTTTAAAAATAAAAATAAAAAAATTTATAATATTAGGATCTAGATATATAACCCCTTATTACACAAGCATATTTCATAAGGGTAAGGTGTGCGATGATGACACTTTCTTGGGGTGGTTTGGTGAACATGGTTTGGGTAGTGATCCCAATAAAATTTAACCTCTCCTATAAATGGTTTTGATCTTTCTTTAGTTATTGAATATCTTATTGGAAATGGTCAAAGGAAAACCTAGTGATTCAATCTCCCTCATAATCTTCAATAAATGGGATTCATAGTGTACGATCATATTGGTTGAGGCCATCGATTCTTTTGCCTATGTAAATTGGACTTTATTATAACCCTTAATATATAATAATCTTAACATTCACTATAAAATAGCTATATTATTAATGGTTATGATTATTAATGATTAATTATCACATGTGTTTTATATAACTATATTACATAATAAGTCATTTATTCATTTGGAAAGGGAATTTCATTTATAAAAGTTCGGATCATTACATTATTACCCCTTAAAATATTTTTTCCTTAAATTTTTTATTTCATAAAATAAAATATATAAGGATATTTATATTTTATATCCTATTTTGGTTCCCAATTTTCTTCTCCAAACTTGTGGTTTTTCCAAAACACTCTCACCGAGTGATTTTTCTTGTTTCATAGAATTATTTCTCTATGATATAAGATCTTCACTAACTAATACTTGTATAAAAAGTAAGTCTACAAGGGAACCACCACTAGATTTAGTATATGTGAGGGGTCTGGTATGTAATTCGTCAATAAGGATACATGGAAATCATCATGTATTTGATATTGGTTATATGGGAGTTCTTGTCGAAATGATACAACTTCAATGAAATCAATGATCTCAAATCTGAAGATGTATCTCTAATTAAGATTCCCCTCCTTCCCAAAACCAATGAATATATTCCATGGTGATATATGAAGGAAAACTTATCTCCAGCCTCAAACTCTAGGTTTCATCGATGATTTTCTGCATAAATTTTCTGTCGACTTTGTACAAGCTTCATATGGAATTGAATGGTTCGAACATTATATTTCATCTCTTGGACAAGATAAGGTCCCATTAGGTTCGACTCACCAAATTTATCACAACATGTCATATTCTAACACCTCTTCCCATATAGAGCATCATAAGGTGACATTGGGATACTAGAATGGAAACTATTGTTATAAAATAACTCCACTATGGGAAGGTGTTGATCCCAATATCCTTGGAAATCAATTAAAAATGATATTAGGATATTATCTAAATTTTAAATAGTTCTCTCATACTGAACATATGTCTGAGGGTGTTAATTAGTACTAAAACTTAAATTCATATCCAATGCCTGTTGAAGGTTTCTCCAGAACCTCAAGGTTAACCTTAGATCTTGATCGGATACAATGGATAATTGAACTCGATGCAGTCTTACCATTTATTTTAATAATATATGGGAGAGTTATTAAAGAGAGAAATATTCCTTAATATAAATGATATATGGTAACCTTGTAAGGTGATCAAACACCACCTAGATCTTTTTTCTACCTTTTGGTGTCCTGGAAGGTCTTATGATAAAATCCATGGTTATGTTTTTATATTTCCATACTGGAATAGGAAATGGTTGTGTCATACCCTTAGAATTATTTCAACCAACCTAGAATTGTTGGAATACCAATAATCAATATAAATATTTTGTAATATCCCTTTTCATGTTATCCTACCAAAAATATTTATTGAGATCTTTATACATCTTCGTGCTTCCTGGATAAATAGAGAAGGATGAGCTATGCACATCATATAGAATTTAACTCTTCAGTTATGGTTTTTATTGGGAATATATCCTTGTTCCAATACTTATAAATCCCTCTTCATCAAATTTATACTCCATAATATTCAATATATTTTTCTATAGCACCTCATAAACCTTCTGGGACACCTTGATCCTCACAATAATATATGGTTGAGCAGTTATTTGATCAAGGTATGATGATTATCCTCTTATTATTTACATATCCATCCTTTTTATGTCCAATAATATTAGACCCCTTTCAATCCTCATCATGGATAGGGTTGTGATATCCTTTCTTCTTAGAGGATATGCTATTTTGTTTGCTTTCCCTAGATGTTAATGGACCGAACAATTATAATCCTTGATCAGATCTAACCACCTTCATTGGTGCATATTGATATTATTTTGTGTGAATATATACTTAGGCCTTTACGATATATATATATGTCACACTTCTACCCATAGAGATAAATTCTCGAAATATTTAATGTGAAGATCACTGTAACCAAATCCATATCACGAGTTAAGTAATTCTGCTTGTAGATCTCTAATTGGCAAGATGAATAGGCTATCAGCTTCTTATCTTACATGAACACACAACCTAATACCTTTTTAGATGAATTGATGTAGATTAAAAATCCTTCCCCATTAATGGGTAATGCGAGAATAGGTGAAATTATTAGACTCTTCTTTAACTCATTAAATCTTTCCTCACATTTTTTAGTCTAAAAAAACTAAACTCCCTTCTCAGTTATCTTGGTTAATAGACTTTAAAATCATGAGAATTTCCTCAAAATTCGATGATAGTACCAAATAAATACAAGGAAACTATGGATATCCATCATAGATGTTAGTCCAGGCTATCCTTTAATTTCCTATTTTTTTGAAGGATCCCCAGATATCCCTTTGATGGTGATGAAATGCCACATGAATGTTACTGTATCATTCCTAAACTCACATTTAATAAACTTCACAAATAAATTTTACATTCAAAAATTCTTCAGTACATAATTAAAATGATTCTCATGAACATCCTATAATTTAAAGTAGATATGAATATCATCTATAAATACTACCCAAAATTTATCGAGGTAATTCATATTGACTATATTCATTAGGTCCATGAAGATAACTATATCATTACCGAGTCGAAATGGAATCACTGTGAACTCATAGTTCTCACACCTTATACAAAAATTAGTCTTGGGGATATCCACATTCTTCAAATTTACATGATAATATCCTAACCAAAGTTCCACCATATAGAAGTAATGATCTCTACGTAGGTGATTGAAAAAGTCATCAATCTATGTAAGGGGATACTTTCTACTTATCATGATCATATTGGGCATATCATAATAAATGAAGAGGCACATAGAACCATTATTATTTTTGATGAATGGAACCCTTACACTCTATGGTGATTCAGTTGGGTGTATAAACCATTTATTTATATTATATTTTAGTTTCTTATACATATCCTAAAGTTCAATGGTGGAAATTATTTATGGAGTCTTGGATATTAGAGAAGATTCAGGTATAAGCTTGATTGAAAGCTAACTCTCACGACTTGGAGGAAGAAAAAGAAATTATTATGGAGACACATCAATATATTTACTCACAATGGGAATGTATTAAAGAATGATCTTTTCCTTAGTATCAATAATTTGATAAAGACAAACTTTCTCATATGGAAATAATATCCATTATTGAGATGATGATACCAAAGGAAATTCATCATATTCCTTGCACTTGTATAGAATCAGTGTCCAATTTGAAATATAAAGGGTGATTTCATTATCTCATCAATTTTTGTTGCCTCTATACAATGAAATACAATCCATGCCCATTATAACATCAAATTATTTTAAAGGGAGAATTACAATGTTTTCATGGAAAATCAACCTACAAATTTTAATAGGGGATGATTTATATGCTTGAGATGAAATAATGGACCCATTTTATATATTCATTGATAACTTGACTTCCATAATTTGAGGTGGTATTTGAATAGTTCTACTAAACTTGTGTGATATAAAATAATGCATAGAAACATGGATGATAATCATACCTTTCACAATTTTATTCTGGTTTGAATCATTTACTTTATCTAAAATAGACTTAGGGATGAAAATTTTCAAACCCTTAATCATATAAACGTAAAAATTATGAACATTGAATGGATAACTCATAAATGACATACATTACATAACCTATGAATTTCTATGTTCCAATTTAAATTATCCATTTTTTATTTCTTAACATAAAATTTCATTTACATTTTTCCCTTTATAATTATTCATAAGATCTTTTGAATTTACCAAATCATATCCCACAAGAGTGTCAATCCAGGTGTTCCTTAAGTCATATTTGTCATGAACTAGGTGAATATAAAATCAAGACTATTTCACTTTTTTGAGGATTGTTACCCCTAGCTACAAATGTGCTAGAGCCCCATCCACTTGTAGTATCCAAATAGGGATATATTTTCATGACAACCACTTACTCTATAATTTACCAAAATTTAAGGATATTTTACTATGTTTAGTCTTATCCTTAGGCTTTCACTAGGGTTTTGTAATCCTAACCACCCTAAATAACTATAATTTGATTTGATACCTTCTATGACAACCCAAATTTTAATATACCTTATTTCATGATTTATTACATAAAGATACACTTAATACAACACCATAAGATCATAAGGTCTAATGAATTTTGGTAATTAGGTACATAGAATAATAATATGAAATATAAATACAATGACATAAACTAAAACTAAATAACATCCCATTAAATTCCATTTATCTTATAAAACTGTACAGGATAACCTGTGGATATACATAAGAAAGGGGTGAGATATAAATATCAATAAGAGAATGATCAAAGAAAAATTTTATGAAAGAAATATATGTGAGTTAATAGTTATATTAAGATGACATAAGAGGGTTTAGAATAATAAAAATGAACATAAAAGCTTGATATAAGATGATAACATCAAGGAAATATAGGAATGTGGCAACAACATAAAATATGACATCGTAAACATACGTCATGTATAACCACCAAGAAATAATATCATATTGTTATTTAGATAAAACCCATTCATAGTAAATTTTATATCATAAGATAATATAATCACCTAATGTATTTGAGGGATATATAATTTTGGGCCCACCTTTCACATTCATATCATGTACATGAAGTTTTGTTCCACAAAGATCACACAACATAAGAAAGAATTTCATAAATTGCAACTACATTATTAAGAAGTGTGAGTTATATAAGTGCATAGTAAATTAGACATAGGTATATCTAGTTGAAAAACCTTGAGTTAAAATGGTAATGGGTATTTTTTACAAATATTTTTTTCATGGAAAATCATACGATAATTTTTGTAGCATAATGGGTGTACATAATGGTTCAAGGAATGATTTAATGAGCGAAAGGGGTATCTCATAACATAGAAATCATAAGGATAATAAGAGTTATGTTTGAAAATATATCTTATCATTAACAATTATAATTCAAAATGCATAATATAAAGAAGGTGCTTGAATAAAGTGGAGAAGGAGAGGATCCCTTACCTTGAGAGGGAAATTCTAAAAGATTGGGAGGAGCTTATTAAGAGATTAGGAACACCTTATGTGGGCTACAGAGAGAGAACGAAAGAGTAAATTCATGATCAAATGGTTTTGAGTGAAGAGGTATGGGAGTTTGGGTGGTTTTTTATAGAAAAAGAGAGGGGAATTATTTTTTAATTTCTAAACTCATGTTTTGGACTCTATATGACAAAATAAAAAAACACAAACCTTCCCATGGTTTTTTCACATGGTTTCTGAAAAATAGTATTGGTTTTAAATATTTTATAAGGATAAGAGTATAAATTATTAAAATAATACCCTTGGTGATTTGGAAGTGAGTCATGTTCATAAAGAATTAATTTTAAATCCTTAAAATATAATATAGATTTTAGAGTATTCAATAATGGTTTATAAAATTAACTCAATAACATCAAAAAACATTATTTTAAAAGAAAAAAAAATAATTTTTTCCATGTAAAATATTTATTGTATTTATTACATCACTTTTTGGATTTCATTATGTCATAATTTGTACTGTATATTTATGACGTATTTAATTTCTACAAAAAAATTTGATTGTCCCAGAAAATTATGAAAAAATCAAAATTGGAAAATTGCAACATGATGATTTGAAAAAAATATTTATTTTATAAAAATAATTCTATAAATTTTATAATTTATAGTTTTAAATAAAAATCCTAATTTATTGAAAAATATAGAGATTTTTGACAATAACAATTTTTTGACCCTTATAAAAATTAAATTTTACTTCATAAAATTATATTATCATTTATGTTTAAATAAATATTATTTCTGAAGAATATTTTTTTAAAATAAAATTTATATAAAAAATTATTGAATTCTTGAAAAAGTGTTCTTTGATTGAGACTATATATTTAAAAAAAATACAATTTGTGTTTCATCATATCAAATTCTAAATTTTACCAAACTCATTATTTAATCATTTATAAATTAATCATAAAAGGATAAATATAATAATTATTATATTAAAAATAAAAATATAAAAATATTATACTGTTTGGGTCTATATACATAACTCGTTATTTCAACAGTGTATTCTCTAAGGGTAAGGTGTTCAATAATGGCAGTTTCTTGGGGAGGTTCGACAATCATAGTTTGGGCAGTGATCTCGATAAGATTGAACTTCTCCCACAAACGACTTTGACCATGCTTTAGTAGTTGAATCTATTCTTAGTTTGATCAAGGGAAAATCCCATTGAATCCATATCGTTTAGAAGATTCAATAAATAGACTTCATAGGATATGATTTTATTGGTTTAGGCCATTGATTATTCTCTATGTTCTAGTTGGACATTATCCTAACCATTAATATATACTATGTTTTGTAGTCACTATACAACAACTATATTATTAAGGGTTATTATTATCAAATAATGTTTAAATCCAACAATCTTTAACTATCCAAAATAAGAAATGTAGTCAATGTGTTTTTTATAACTACATTACTTAATAAAACATATATTCGTTCAAAAGGGGAATTTCATTTTTTAAAGTTTGGGTCATTACATTTAATGACATCAAAAAAATTTAATTTGTTCATCTTCATATTAACTTCTCTATCTACTAACCTTATAAAATTATTCTTTTTTAGTCACCCTTTGTCTAGTAGACTCCATATTTCTCTTTTTGGAAGCATCACATGTTTTTTTACTTGGTTCTCTTTGAGTTTCTCCATTTGAGGGCTTCGCTTAGAACCATTTTCTCGATGCCTCCACAGAAAATGTTCTTTTAATAGAATCTATCAAAAAACTATTCTAAAAAACATATTTTTGATAAATATTCTTGGAAACAGCATATCGATAAAATTTATTTTTCACCTAAAGCTTCCACAACAACCTTTCTATCCGTTGATCATCACATTTCCCTATATCTGATGGATTTTTTAGGAAAACACTATCCAATTAATCGAAAACTTTTTTCTACTATCCTAATCAGATAAAATTGTATTGTTAATTTTTCATAACTTATCCTCTTTACATCTTGATATTTATTTAATTTCATGTGATAGGATTTCTACATCTCTTTGTCTTACATAAATTTATTCACAACTTCCACTACATTTTTATTTTTTTGGGAACCATAATTCCACCAATATATTTCTTATATTTTTTTATCTAGAATCATGAATATATTTTCATTTACATGATGTTTAGAACTTCAAATATTATTAAACCATCACCTAATTTTAGTTTATCAAGAATATTTATCAGATAGAACTATGAATTTAAATGCATAAAAATTTAGTTCAAAACTCTTTCAGATCACTCATATCTATTGGAATCCAAATATGATGGAGTCCATCCATTGGACTGAGTTCATTCACCGTAACCCGTTAAACTAACATATCTATTCTTAGAATAATCTTTTCATAAACTCTATAAGGAAGGCTTATCATTTTCAAGTGATTTATATAATTTAAAAACATTCAACACTTAAAAAATTATTCTTTATTATTAAAAAACTTATTATTAACAAGAAAATACCTCAAAATCCTATTGTTCTCAACAATACCCCATTTGGATTTTGTTGCTAACCAAGGAACCTAAATCACTGAAGCATTGAAGCTTATGGAATGGATCACTATCCAACAATTATAAGCCTATGTGATAAAAATCAGTGTAGGAAAAATGAATCATTAAAAAAAATGTGATGATCTCCATAATTTATTGGTTCAATCTTGTTTCAAAACACTCCTCCATTCTCACATCTTAATAACAAAAACATACTCCAACCTATAAAAAAATTCCTACTGATATTCCAACATCTTCAAAATGAAAACTAACTCTAATATATATGAAAACATTAATTATTCTATTACCACATTTTTATAAAAAAAACTGAATCCTACCATTAATAAATAGTTCCTAATTCCACTTTAAAAAACTGTTAACACATTTCACACATACTGAAATCACATCTCACCCCTTTTAAAACTCCCTAAATATATACTCTCCAAAAATTGTTAAAGAATATATCAATGGATTTATTTATGTTAAATACTTTATCCCCTATTAATAACACTATTTAAATATAATAAGATAGAGTTTATATAAATAATGTACCTTAGTATTAAAGAGAGTAAGGTTTTACACCCACAATCAACCAAAAATTCTAAAATGTTTTCTTCAATAATGATTTATTGAAGATCTTAACTACCTAATCCATTATAGCAACAAGCTATAGCTTCAGTTCATTTTATTCCATATTTTATTTTATGAAGTAATATTTAATATCAATATTCTTATATTGGGAATGTTTCACTAGATTCTTAGTGAGATTTATAGTTCTTTATTTTCGCAACCCTAGATAAGGGGAGACTTTACATGAACTAAAAAATATTAAAGCTGTGACTTCATCCATATTAAATGTGTTATATCTTGAGTGGAAGATACATACTAAGTTTTAGTAGTTATAATAGTTAACAAACAATGATTATTTGTATTCCAACTCAAAAATATTTCACACAAAAAGAATACTCCACCATATGTGGATCTTTTATCATTGATACAACCTTTCCTATTTTAATCTATGTAATTAGGCAGATCAATATTTCTCTAACTTTCACATCTCAAAACAAAATCAATTATGCCTTTAAAATATATATTATAATTATTTTAACAACCACAATATGTGATTCCTTTGGAGTACTTTGATATCAATTATAAGGTGTAACAGTATACACTAGATCTAGACTTGAAGGTGTTAGCTATAACATGCTTCCAATAAACTTTTTAAATTATTCTCGATCAAAATCCTTTCCTTACCCATCTTTTTCCAACTTTGGTACTATGTGCTCCTATAGCAGCACATGTACTATATAATTACTATTCATAGATTGGACTTTGGGAAAAACATTTGGGTCTACGGGCCATGTAATTGGCTATATGCCCACTGGGCCTTCAGGATTTATAATGGGTCTCCCTCTAACCAGTTAAAGAGGTCTTTTCATTAATTTAATAATAAATGGGTCCTTGGCACCAACCTTGTTAAAAAAGGGTATTTAATTTCTCATAGTATAAACATTTCAAATAAATCCCTTATTTCTTCAAAAAACTTTTCATGCATTTCTGTATAATTCTATGTGAACATGATATCATAAACATGAAAAATTAAAATGTAGGAGACATATTGATTTTATTTTATGGATGAATTTCCTTCAATACTTCCTTTTCTAAAATTCAAATTATTTCGATAAGTATTTAGTTTATAATACCAAACTCTTGGGGATTGTTTTAACCTAAACAAGGTCTTCTCTAACTGGTAAAAATATCTTTCATCTTGACCAAGAAATATTCCACATGGTTTCTCAATATAGAGTTGTTTATCCAAATATCCATTAATAAAATCCAACTTGAAATACATTTATAATATCTTGTATATTTATTGTACAATATTAACAAGAATGATTCTGATGGTTCCATGTTTTTCTACTGAAGAAATGCTCTCATCAAAATCGATTCCTTCAAAAATTTAGAGGCCTTTACAAACTAGTTTTACCTTATTTATTATCACCTCTACATTAAAAACTAGTATTGAAACATATATATATTTATAAGAATCTCCATTTCATTTTACTTGGTGGTATGGAAAAAGATTCCGACCATTCAAATTTTGAAATCTCTAAAAACTGCTTTCACTATGAGTCTACAATCACTATAGTTGGTAAAATAAGTCCCCAAGCCTCATTTTAGTTTGACCACTATTTTGTTCATGTTTATTAAATTTTATATTAATCTTAACTGATTAAAATATAATTTATTATTCAATATTTTAATATATATATATTAGTGATAATATATATTTTAAATATTTATGGAAACATCTCAAAAATGAAACTATTTATTGATAAATTCAAATTTAAAAGGTATCCTAAGATTATAAATAAACTATTTTATTATAATATTTCAATCATTAGTATAGATGATATTTTTTATTTAAAATATTGATCATTTAAATGGATAAGTTAACAAATAAATATATAATAATTTGAAACTATAAAAAAATGAATATATCAATCTTTTTTTTTCCAAAATACAGGGTTTATATGTTTTTTTAAAAATATTGATAATTTTACAAAAAACCTATAGGTATATCCATTATTATTAAATTATATATTGGTATGTCCTAATATTTTGTTTTACACATAGCTTCAAGGAAAAATGGTTTATTTGTAATTTATTTTTGAAAATACCTCATCCAATATACATAGAACATGTTCATTTAATGTTAACAGAAACTATATATAATATACAACATACATATGTCAGGAACATAACCCAAATTCAGGATTCAGAATTTATAACTATAATAAAGATAAAATATCCAAATGTACTTGATTATAATTTATCTGAGTGAGTAGACAATGCCATGCTTTGTATTGACGAAACAAGACCCCATCAAGAGATAAACAAACAATGGGAGAACAATGAAATTGAAAGACAAAAAACACCTAAATAAAAATAGTTTTACATTGTTTGGGACATACAGTATGTACATTAAGAAGAAAAACAGTCGACTTATGAGATAGGAGAGAAAAAATATCGAGTTACAAGGGAACCCAAAAATCACTACTCGAACAACTAATTTTAAGCTACAATTTATGACATCCTGTGTAGTGGCCACTAATTTATAGGAAAGAATAAACATAGCTAGATAATAATAATTTAATACATGTATTGAATATTCTATGAATATTATTTTATCATTGTACCTTATTACTATTGGTTTCACTGACTTATTTTCTAATATTTTGGAACCTAGAACTTCATCACCCAACTGCATATAGCCATTGATCAAATACTCCCCCACCACCCAAGAACAATCCACCCATTTATATTTTTAATTGAAACTGATAACCAATCATGATTTATACACTATTTCTCAAGATTGATAGAGATATATGTGTGAATGTTTATGGAATGGTATTTCTGGATGCAAGTAGATGGAGCTAAATGAATCATATTATAATGTCCCTCTTCTTAAGAATAGATTCTCCCCCACCAAACCTATTATTCAATGGATCGTAATTGAATCATATTTAGTAAACAACACTTTCTCATTACCCTATAATTATACATAATGGAGATTAATCCTTTAATATTATTTGTAATTAAGAGAGTATTATAATAGTGTTTATTGTTACATGCCAATAATGTGCATTGATTATTATAGAATAAAAGGAGAGTATTCTCAATATTTAGAGGGATTTATAGTTCTTTGACTTGATTATATTATTTTTTCATTCCTATGGAGGCTCATTTTATAGGAATAGAAGTACCCATTCAGATAATCTATCCTAACCCTTGTTATTGGGCAGACTTCTATTCTAAAAAGACTTTATTTTTCAAAATTTAGTCTCATTTTTCATATCATACTCAATTAAATAAGTGGAATAGATCGAATCAACCCACTCAATTATTTTGTGTGATGAACTAACCCATAATACCATCTAAGATGATATTCGATCCAATTCATCACTAACCCAAAGAGTGTTCTTGATCTCTATGGGATGGAAACAAGCACATGGGAATCAATAAATAACCATTCAGAATGATTTCACCCTCAAAATATTGTAATAATAAATGTGCACTATGGAAACATTACAAGATATATACATCAATATAATCATAACATATATAATGATATGATAAAAAACTAGAAATAAAAAAAGCTTCCAATAACCCATCTTTTGGTGGCCATGACCACCCACCAAGTCTCAAGTCACCCACCCTTGGTCACCCTAACTAAAAAACACAAATGCGGGAAAAAGCATGAGTACCTTCTATAAGACCATACATGCATTCAAATACTAAACGATATAAGTAGTGTGTGAGCTAAAGAGACGAATATGATTCCACCAAGGATTCTATACAGTTACTTCATAAGGTAAGTAATAAATTATAAAATATTATTACAATAAAGAGGTTATAAATCTTGGTTTTAAAAACAAATTTATATATTTAAAAATTATTTATCAAACTGAACCTGTAAAACCTTCCATTTCACCATTTAAAAACTAACCGTCTTCTTGAAAATATTCGAAAACAATTTCACAAGATAAAGATATATAATAAAGAAAATTTGAGAATATTAACTTGATATCAAAATATGTACAAGAGTTAATACAGTAGACTCAATGTGTATAATAAACATAAATAGATCAATGAGGAGTTATAATCAATGAAAAAAGGAAACTCTAGTGCCAAGTAGTGACAATGAATGCTTTCATGTATCGAATATCAAGTATTTGGATGTCATGGGAACAACCTAGAAAAAATAGTAAGTTCTCCATATAATAGATAATAAAATTACAACATGACCAAATATAAGGATTACATCTACTCAGAGTGGTCACAAACAAACTAGTTCCACACACACCCACTTTCTTGGTCGCACGTCCATAGCCTGAACCTTTCATGTTCTCTATAGATCCACTTGATGGGGTGAGAGTCCTCTAATTAATAATATATCTTGGTTATACCATCAAATTATCTAGTTTACTATGACCATTCCACATAGGTGAGTGAGATAATCAAGTTACAAGGAACACACTTGGATCCTTATGAATATCAATCATGGGATCAAGCCGTCAAGTAAAATCTAACTCTCACCCCAAGCCCTATCAAAGTAAATAATGACCTTTTCATTAACAAACAATGAGAGGTATAAGAATAAAAAAAGTTATAATAAGGTATTATTACATGAGATAATTATCATAAAGTGCCGACTAGGGTGTCAAGAATCATCAATTTCAATTAAAAACCTTTTATACAACTAATCATTAAAAAGTGTAATCATACCCAATTCCTTTTAAAAATAATTATAATAATTCCAAACAGGCCTTTAAAACAATAATTTATTTCCAATCATCCCTAAATCATTAAAATTAATTAATATAATTT
Source organism: Viscum album (assembly GCA_963277665.1). Classification (NCBI taxonomy): domain Eukaryota; kingdom Viridiplantae; phylum Streptophyta; class Magnoliopsida; order Santalales; family Viscaceae; genus Viscum; species Viscum album. Next base: position 1,855,383,922 of record OY728119.1, on the reverse strand, counting down.
TAAATTTTTTGATTATATTTCAAAACATGCGATTTCAACCTTTTTCTATGTGAATAAAGCACCCATTTAAAATAACCCAAGAGAACCTATGTTAAAAACATGGGGAAAATCATTCAAAGAGGGATATTTTTAATTTCTTGAATTAAATAATTTGAAACTATTTATAAAAAAATCAAATAGTTCAACTCATTTCATTTGAATAAAGGAATTTAATTCTAGGAATAAAAAATAAGGCCAAAGTACTCAATTTCACCAATAAATCCTTTAAATTTATTTAAAAACATCCAAACAAACTTTCAATTTATATAATTCATAAAAATATTTTATTGATCAATATCATATAAATTTAAATCTTCCAATGTTTAATTCAAATATAATAGGGTCACAAAAGATTTCATAAGGAATTTCCAGAAAAAGTTTCATGATCATGTGTTAAAAATTTAGAAACATGTATATATGAATTTTGACAAAAAAATGAATTAAAATATTAAGGGATATCAAATAAAAACCTAATTTTAAAATAAGGAATCCATACACATCTCATATAAAATGTGTCACCTTTAATAGTGATAATTAGATCTAGGAAGAGATATATTGATAGAAGAAATAAGAGTTTCTAGATCTAAAATTTGACACCAATAAACCAAGATCTAATGAATCACAAGGCCGACATAACCTATAGGAATATGGAATCAAAAAAATAAGATATATCAAAGACCAAGGAGTTAATAACTCACCAAAAGGGGATCACCACTTTAATTGGCACTTCGATCTACTAAGAAATGATATTTTTAGATTCAAACTGGCACTAGATTGCTCCAGAAATACAAAGGATCAAGTTTAGATTCAAGTGAGATGTATTTTGGATTAATTGGGGGAGGGGTTAGGATTTTAATTAATATTTTTGGGGCTTTAATTACCCTTTTCATAGATTCATGGGTTATGTATCATGGTTAGTACGAAGTGTGTGCCTAACTGTGCACCCCAAACAGAGACCTTGGAAGAGTTTCATGGTTAGGATGCATGATTATTTTAACCATGTCAAAACCATGAAAAACCCTCCTATCTAGATTACATGGTTTTAATAACCGTGCATAAATAATGTGAAAACTATGTTACAACTCTTATCCAGGTTTTATGGTTTGGCTAACCATGCGCAAATCTTACCCAAATCGTGAATAAGCCTAGAAGCCTTAAAATATTACAAAAAAACAAAATAAATAAATTATGAATAGATAAAACCATTAGATACTCAAATCAATGGGTTGAAACATATAAAAATAGGCAATTATATGTTACAACCTCCCCACCATAGGAATTTTGGTCCCTAGAATGCTTCTAGTCTGAAATACAGAAAATGAAGACACAAGCATAAGTCCCTCACCCGACTTGTGAGGCTGATGGTTCATGGTATAGAAGAGAGAATCACTCAAAGGATAAAATTTCACACATAAATCCAAGATCAATACACAAATATGATCATTAGATTCCAAGTAGGATAAATAATGGAGACCTAGAATAGGTCTCTCCACTATTTAAAGATTCTTCAAAATGGTGTAACATAAGAAAAATACATCCTATAAACCCAATGAAGAGACTTAAACAACTCTCCAAGGAGAAATATCAAAGATAAAACACCCATAATCAAGTAAAATGACTAAAAATTAGTTCTACCATGGGAAAGTTCTCGATGGAAACATATGATTTTATAAACCGAGCCTCACCACTTGATGAGATCATCAAATCAAATTCTCTCACCTTTGGGTCGTCTCGATGTTGGTATGGTCTAGAGTCGACTTGATGCTGTGGAGTTCCATCGTGCAACTGCTTCTCTCGGCTCAGTAGGATTGCTGCTTCGAAGACGATGTGGCTTGACCCTCTTAGTTCGGTGTCAGAAATGTCATGGTTGCAGTGGTTCCAGCTTCCCGGTTTGGTCCAGCGCGACCAGGTTCCATTTTTGACTCGTTTCTTTTGTAGCTCAGTGGCATATCTGAAGTGACCGGAGGGGGGGGGGGGATTTATCTTCATCTATTCTGTGAGTTCTATTTATGGTTTATGATTTGAAGATGTTTTTGGTTGTTTGGTTGGTTGGATTTGGTGAATTTGTGTTCTGCCACTCGAAATCTTGGATGGGTTTTGGTTGGGGTCGATTTGGTTCTGGTTATTCGTGTTGGCTGGATGATGGAGGAGCAATTTTATTGCTATGAAATTTATGTGGTGTTGATTCAATGATATCATGGTATGGTTTTGTGTTGGTTGAAATTTTTATTTGGTCGAATGGTTTTTGTGTTGGTCTGTTTGAGTGGTGGTGCTATGGTTCACGGTTTATGGAACATTGCATCCAGTTCACTTCAAGGGATAGTCCCAGAAGAGGTTCAGAGAAAAAAGCTTCCATAGATCATGGCTATCCGGAATTGGATGTTTGAGAGGGTATGACTTTTTTCATCGGTACCGTGCCCGTGCATCCTTGCATGGGACTGCTAGCTGAAAAGCGATGAGAAGTTGGAAGCTTGTCTTAATGATTTTTATGCTGGGGAGGGGTCCTTCTTTGCAGTTTTTAATTGGTTTGTTTTTTTTCTGGAACATTGGACTGAGGGGTTTGATTGTATTTATTTCTTTGAAATCTGTTGGGTTCCCCTTACGCATCATAAGGGGGTCTATCATAATAAAATATTAATTTTCCGCCAGTCATTCTCACAAGGGAGACCATCCATTACATCAAAATTGAGATAAAACCATCAAAGAAAAACAAGAGGATACTATGGAATAAAAACCAAACGATATTATCCTAACCAAACTATATAATGACATAGATGGAAGGAAATATAAGAGATTTAGAATAACAACAACCCCAAATAATCTCAAGGTTTCTCCCCACAAGACTCCACTCTATCACCAAGAGCATAATGAACATATGGGTTATGAAGTCTTTAGAAATGAAGGATAAGAATTCAAGTATGTGTATCTACAAGGCACAAAAAAAAGATATCAATAAAATAAAACCATTATCATATCATAAATCCCCTAATGATAAATAACAACTTCCAAAATACACCATTCACAATGATTCTAAAATAAAAGGTTCCAAAAAACTGACAAGCCACAACAAGGAAAGATTCAAGTAGTTTCTACTCCGATGTCAAAAACAAAAAGTGGGATCAACATCAACCACACCCAAAAACTAGAAGCTGACAACCAGAAGATACTACACTATGTGAAAGTATTTAGTATGAGGCTTATGGTTGGAGCCCTATTAACATGAAGCATCTACTTCAAAATAATTAGGAGCTGATGTTCTTAACCAAAATTTCCTTTTTTGATCACCCAACTTACAGAACCTCTGAAGGTGACCTAAGTGGACAAAATTTACAAAGAAATTTGGCTGTTTTGAACATAACCTCTTAGTACGATCAGGTACTCTACATTAGAAACAAACAATACCCCTCTTCCTTTCATATCATTTCACTAGCTCCACTTCAGCTGAAAAAACCCTATGGGAATGTCATGATAATAGATCAACTCAAATGAAGATATAGAGGTTAAAAGATACAGGTGAACACATTTTATAAAATATATAGACTTATTTAAATAATTACCAATAATCACAGGTATTAAAAATTTAAAATGTGAGAATTTCATGGCATACTTCATAACCCATATATCATCTTGACCAAAATCCATAAACTCGGTAACTTTCCCCTTCTTCATTTCCTTAGGATACTTATATAAAATAAAGATAGAATTGAAGTAATCCTAAGACATTATTTCATGTTGTAAAGGTGGAATCAAAATTTCCCACCACTCTTGACTAGGTCCCTCGAATAAGGAGTTGATGGACTTGACCTTTAGAGCAGTAAGAGTTTGGAGAAAATTAAAGGTCCCATCAGCTTCTTCAAGCCACTTCACTGCCTCAAGAGAGAATTATTCACCTATATTATAATGTGTATGATAATACAAGAATTCATGGATGGGTTTCAAAGGCTAGAAGGTATCTAGATCCACCACTTGATATGGAGTCTGGGTAGAGTTGTCAACAAGAGTTTACAATTCTATAAAAAATTTAGGACCACTCTGAAAACCAGAATGGTGAATGAACATTATATCTTTCACGGAAAAATTCTTGGGGTATATTTCTAGACATCATAAAATATAAGAATATCAACTTAGGTATAAAACATAACCATAGATAATGTACAATCATGCCTAAATCTTTTAAATAGTCCATAAACCACTTTATGAAAGCATCATTGATTTCAAATCATACAAGACTCATATATTTATAAAACATTACTCTTTCCTTTTAAAATGAGAATTTTTTTTATAAATACATCACAGTTTAAAATAATTCTTTACCAAATCATAAAAATTCTTCCATGGTTTTATAAACAATAATTCCATTTTCCAATTATCAGTACCATTTCAATTTTAAATCCATTAAAAACCAAAATTCCTTCTTAAAACATCATTTTAACACATCACATAAGATTACATGATAATTAGTTTTCAAAACAAAACATTTCATCAAAATAAATTTATGGTAATTGAAAAAACATTTCAAATAACTCAAAAAGAAACATGTTTTATGACACAAATTTGGTTTTCAAAAATGATTTAAAATCATAAACATGCGATTAAAGATGAAATAACCACACAATAACATGAAAAAAACCATATACATAACTCTCATAAATAACCTCGATCAAGTGAAGTCACCTAGAATATAATAGAATAGATTTCAAGTTTGGGTTAGGGTAGAACTATGAATAGCATGGTAGAATGGGCTGGTAAACCAAAAAATAATCTCACAATTGTTCATAGATTAACTTCCAGATTAGTCACACCAATACCTCATAGTTTACCAGGCCGTTAAGGAATAGTGAATCTCTGGTCATCTTTCCATTCCAACCCAAAACTCATAAGAGATTCCAAAAATTAAATATAATCTCATTAAGAATCTAAATATCCTTTGTCATATAAAAAAAATTACTAAAAATAAAGACTCAAGTCTCCACATTCCCGGATAACTCAAGTCTCATCATGATTATGTAGTGATCAAACACTTACTCAAGATATACCTCTTGAGTCCTAACACATTCTAAATCTATATTCTATCATGACTCACCCCATGTAACATAAGGTATTTCAAGGATAAGTTCTTCCTTTCGAGGAAAAACCTCTTATGATACCATTTGTGATGAACCAACCTAGAAAACCATATAAACCAATATATATGTTGATTCTCTAATAAACCACTCCACAGGCCAGTGAAAATCTCTTGTGTATTTATAAATATTTTTTGGGAATGATTTATCCCTAAAAAGATTATAATAATCAATGTACATATGAAAACATCATCATATACATACATTAATATAATCATAACATGTACAAGGAAACGATACAAAACTAGAAATAAAAAAAGCTTCCAAAAACCCATATATTAGAGGCCCATAACCACAAACCATGTCCTAAATCACATTCCCTTGATCACTCTAAATAAAACCCACAAGGAAGGATGAAATCACAAGCACTTTATATAAGATTGTATCGGGATGAAAACACCAAATGGTACAAGTAGGGTGTGAGCTAAAGATCCTAGTAGGATTCCAAAAAATATTCTATACAGTTACTTTATAAGGTAATTCAAATATGATAAAATATTAATGGAATAAATATATTAAAAATATTGTTTTAAAAATATGGTTTTAAGCATTTTAAAATCATTTATCAAACAAAACCTGTAAAACATTCCATTTCACCATTTAAAAACTAAAAATATTCTTGAAAATATTTGAATTTTTTTTACAAGATAAAGTTAGATAATCAAGAAAATATGATAATATGAACTTGATATAAAAATATGTACGAGATTTAATACAATCAAGTAAAGGTTTATAATAACCATAAATAAATCAATCATGAGAAGTAATTAATAAATTAAAGAAAATACAGTGCCATGTAGTGACAAAGAACAATGTCATGTATCGAATATGAAGTATATGGATGTCATGGGTACAAACTAGGTATGATAGTGAGTCCACCATAGAATATCTAATCAAATTAGAACATGGATAATTGTCAAGATAAATCTTGTCTCATAGGTCTCAAGCAAACCAATTCTACACACACCCGCTTTCCTGGTCACACGTCCATAGCTTGAACCTTTCATGTTCTCTATAGATCCAACAGATATGGTTTGAGTCCACTAATGAAGCATATATATAGGTCATCCCATATAACTATCTAGGTTCCCATGACTATTAAAAAGAGGTGAGTGGGATAATCAAGTTATGAGGATCACATAGGGATCCTTATCAGTATCAGTCATGGGTTCAAGCCCTCAACTCACATCTCACTCGCACTCCTAATATCCCTCAAAGTAAATAATACCCTTTTCAACACCCAACAATAGGAATTATAACAACAAAAAAATTTTACAATAAGGGATTATTACATGAGATAATTGTCATAAAGTGCCAATCAGGCTATCTATATTCATTAATTTCAATTCAAAACATTTTATACAATTAAACATTCAAAAGGGTAATCAAACCCACTTATGTTCAAAAATCATCATAATAATTCCAAACATGTATTTAAAATAATAATTTATTTCAAATAACCCTAAATCATTAAAATTAAGTATTAAAATTTTAAATAATTTGATTACATTTCAAAACATGGGTTTAGTCCCTCTTTCCATGTGAATAAATCAATGGCTTCACATCACCTAAGAGCACCTATTTTAAAAATATGGGGAAAATCATTCAAAAAGGTATCTCAGTATTTTCTCAAATTCAATCATTTGAAACTATTTAGAAAAAAAAAATCAAATATTTCAATTCATTCCATTTGAATCAAGGAATTTCATTTTTGGAAGATAAACCTGGCCCAAAGTCATCAATTTCACCAAAGCATATGTTGAAATTTATTTGAAAAACAAATCCAAGAATACATGTAATTTAAAAAATTTATAAAATGTTGTGAGAGATCAATATCATATCCATTTAAATAATTTCATGTTCAATTCAAAGATAAATGGGTTAAATAATCTTTCACAAGGAATTTCAAGAAATTTTTTCATAGAACATGTATTAAAATTTAAGAAACATGTATCTATGAATTCTTAAACAACAACAAATTAAAATGTAATAGAAAATCATAAAATCAGCTACTTGTAAAATAAGGAATGATCTAAAATGTGTCACCTTCAATTTTGATCATCAGATCTGGGAAGAGAGATATCTATAGAAGAAAGAAGAGATCCTAGATCCAAAATTCTACATCAACCAGTCGAGATCCAATGAATCATAAGGCCATAATAACCTATAGGAAGAAGAAATAAAAATAATAATAGAGATAAAAATCCAATGAGAAAATAACTCATCATAAGGGGATCACCACTTCGATTAGCACTTTGATATGCCAATAAATGAGATTTAGAGAGCCAAAAAATGGATGTAGATTGCTCCCAAAATCCAAAGTACTTAATTTAGGTTTGAGTGGGAGGTATTTGGTGTTAATTAGCGGGGGGGGGGGGGGGGGGTTACGTTTCCTAGGTTAGGTCACACAGTTAGTAATAAATGTGAATCTAATGATGCACCCCAAACAGAGTCCCTCAGAGAGCTTCATGGTTAGGTTTCATGGTTATTTTAACTGTGTGAAAACTATGTGACACCCTTCTATCTAGGTTTCATGGTTTGTCTAACAATGTGAAAACCATATGAAAACTGTACAACCCCCTTCTTTCTAGGTTTCATGGTTTGGCTAACCATATGAAAACCTCAATCATGCCCAAAATCCTTCAACAAAAAACACTAAAAATAACCCACAAAGATATCCAATCATTAGATACTCAAATAAAAGGGTCAAAACACCTAAAAAAGGTAACATGATATTAAATTATGTCTATTAGATTATGTCTTATCAAATCGATGATATAAATCATACTTGTTTAGTGAACTTGGTCGACCCACCGGATGTACCTATTTGGTCATAGGTGAAAATTGGCATGACCATCTAATCCATTGGAAAAATTAAATAACATAAATGAAACTTTCATAAACATGGCGCACACAATTCATAGTGAAAAATTGTACAACCATGTGCTTGGGTGCAGGCGCTTGTGGACAGTGTGGTGCACCACCCCCCACAAAATTTCTCCCTAACTTTATCATTTTAAATAATGATAAAATTATTTCCCCTAATAAAGGAGACTCCAATTTATCATACTCTTTAATGTGGGATACCAACTTGTCTTCCCCATTAAAAAAAACAAAAACCATTTTTTTTAAATATTTTAGAAACATAAAAAATCCACCACTAAAGAGATCACTGATGTTTAACTTAATATTATAAAAATCCAAGAAAATAGATTCACACCTCAAAAATATCCCACAAGAATAATGTTCCAAGAATTGTTTTAGACACCTTTGGAACACATCTCCCTTACTATTCTATTAGCACAGTGGTCCTTTAATCACCTTAAAAACATACATCCCTTTCGCTTCCATTACCATAGTAATATTTTGATCACCTTTGGTTATAAAAGTCCCATTGTGCCATAATAGTATCACAAAATTTTCTGAAATATAACATTTTTTAACATGTCTTCCAAATTTTCAATCCCACTAACCTCTTATAGTTCCAACACCCATTCTTACATAAAAATCATAATGAGGTGATATTTGATCTGAATGTTTTTTCATCATTAAATAATACACCAGGTTCTTAGTAATATGGATCCCACTCTTGTTATCAAGGAAAAAAATTTTGTTTTGTTCTTTTTATTTCCCCTAATAGACCCTTCATTCATATCACCCCTTCCCTAGCCTTCATTATTTAAAAATAATCAAAATATAGGGATAACTATAACACCACTATTTGGTTTTAAATAGATATCTAACATCTCAAATGAAGTGAGAGAAAAACACCAAAACACCATTATGCCTAAAATCTATCTATACATTTGGAATGAATATAATTAAAGAATAAGAATAAAAAAACCTACACAAATCAATCTTTCATGTTGAATATTTTCACAAGCATTTGATCAATATCATTAAGAAGCAACAGAAGTGTCACAAACTAGGCTAGGTCATCATCTGACCTAGCACCCGACCTAGTCCACAACATGGCCTGAAGGGCGTTCCCGATACCAACAAGCTGGCACAAGTGCCCGGGTATCGTAATAATACGTGGGAACGATTTTCCTGAAACAAAAGATAGAAAAACAACTAACAAGATAAATAAACTGAGATTGGAAGAGACAACCAAACATGCCTTTAAAACATAAACAGGTCTAAGTCTACAAATCAACTAAAAACTAAAAGTGAACAACAACAAGGATAGATAACTAAACTCCAATATCAACCTCCAAGTGACACGATAAGCCACATCCCCGAGCTACCAACACCAACCTGCACATGAAGACCAATAACATCTAAACCACCATCACTGAGCATGATGTCAGAACTAGGAACACACAAGAAACAAGGTATACATACACTTGAAGGTGTATTCTGGGTGTGAGCGAAAGGCCCAGTAGGATGTCACCCAATACAAATATTCCATGCCATAACACCTAAGAGACAATTTAACATGCTTATTTGAAACCATACTTTTAAAATGCTTTATTTTTGAGAAAAACATTTAAAAGCCGAAAATGGAAAGGAAAGAGCACTGAAAGAAAACCCTTTCACAAATACTACTTTAAAATCTAAGAGAAAGTTTATAAATAACATGCACATACCGAAGTGGTCCTCCGTATGCTGACAGAAGGCACCACGTAACGAATAGTAGAGCACTACGGGTAAAATCCCCTAACGTAGCTAGTATGCGTGGTGTGCTAGAGACATCATACCTTAGTGTAAACATGGAATATGAGACACAATAGTCAACTCTCTCATGCACGAGCCACTAGTATGGAAACAAATCCATAACCTAGTGGTCTCCAACTATCAAAAAAGTTTAGTTAGTGTTGTAATGTCAATCCTACCAGATGAAACTGGGACGAACCACTCACGTGTCATCTAGCGTACTAATCCTAATATACCCACCTAGGTACCCGAGATTCTCCTTTTTGTGCTCAAACAAATTTCACATTCACATCATGTATCACTTTCAAAAATTACACACCAAACAGGACATTACTCAAAAAATCCACCACTTTCATATCCAATCACCATTTCAAAAACACACACCTACAAAAATACCTTTCCAAAACATATTTGTCGTTACATTATAATTTCTCAAATCCCCACTTGGAAACACTCAAAGAGAAACATATACAATTTACAAAACTTAGAAAATAATATTAAATTACACAACAAGGGTTGACATAATAAAACACCACTAAGTGACGCAAAGAGGGTTTTCACCAATAAACATGTCTCAATTTATATAAACATACTACTTTAAAAACTAACACACACACAAATATTACAAAACAGCAATTTCACGCCATCTAAATAAATAAATAAATCATTTAAACTATTTGTTAAATAATTTTAAAATAAACCAAGAAAACTTTACACCAAAATCCACTTTATCCCATATAGGGATGTCACTTTAGAACCAATTGCTCAAGGTAACGATATCAAAACATGTTTTCCATTATTCAAACAATTATCAATTTAAATTCAAATGTGCACAATAAGGAAACACATCCAAGGTGACTCATTTTTATTTGAAAATCACCATATAAATATAAACACACCTCGAAGACTTTGAAAATGCATTTCTCACATACCAAACAACCCCAAAAATCCTTCCAAACATGTTTCGCATCCAAAACACCACTTAAATAAACAATTTCTCAATTTATAAAAAAATATCTTAACCAAATTCCACAAGAACTCACTTTGAATTACACAAGTGTTTACATGAAAAAACAATTTCAAAATCACCCGCATATCCCAACCCTTCTAAAACCTCCTTCGCACCCTGAAAACACTTGTTTATACATTTTTGGAAATCACCACAATAAGACCAAAATGAAAAGTACCACCATTTATAAAAGAAAATGAAATCTCATCACACACACATGCTATAATACTTATAAAGCACATTTTACACCACCAATAAAGCACTACCCAAACAACCCCTAAAACCTGTTTTGAAAACATTTCACTAAAACAACACCAAACTTTGCCATTTTCTTAAATAAAAAATTTATTTCTAACTAAAAAACACACTAACCATTCTAAAAATAGCATACGCACCACAAAATGAAACTAGGAAACACATTTATAAATTCAACTAAGCATAATAAAATTATCTAAAGGTGCTAATTCATAGAACAACCTACCTTTGGTGAAGAAATCTCTGAGGTATGGTGTTGAACTTCAATTGCGCATCCAATGCACCACAAGAAAATGAAAACAGTCCCTAAAACAAAGGACCAAACCTTAATTATCAAGATCCGGCCTAAAATTACTTGGAACCCCCAAATAAAAACCCTAAAATAAGGGTAAGATGACCTACCGGGGAGGAGAGGGAAGGGAGGAAGGGTCATAGTCACTGAAGGAGGAGGTCGGAATTTGGGGGGGGAGAAGGGGGCACTGACGGTTCGAATTTTTGTCGGAAGTATGATCAACAGAAGAGGCATGCGCATGACGGGGCTGGTCAAGGAGGGTGTGGGGTAGCAGTTACCGGACGGAGTAGGAGGGCGGTGATCGATGTGTCACCGGACGGACGGAAGGAGCAGCATGTGGGGCGCTAGTCAAGGGTTTAGAGGGGGGGGGGAGCGGGTCGAACCAGGGGGGAGGGGGGCGACAGGAGAGAGGAGGGAGGGAGAAAAAAGGGATAAAAAAAAGAAAGGTAAAAATAAACCTAGAAGTTAAAAAAACATAAACCCTAAATTAATCCTTAATAACAATAATGATACCAAAACATAATAATAATAAAAACATAACCTTTTACACTAATAACAATTTTAATTTTCTCAAATAGTTAAATTATTTAATAAAAATCTTTAAAATTTATTATAATCTTGTTTCTTAATTTTATTTTATTATCACTTAAATATTCATTTCATTTTATTTAATAAATTGAACATTAGGTAGGCCTTGCAGTTAACCGGACGAGGTCACACAACGACCCAGTCAAATTTGCATAGCTTCGACTATGCCCCGCCCGTGCGTTGGACGCTGTCAGGCCGCAAAAACTTGTTTATTGATGAAACCCAAAATTAAACCGGGACTCATCTTGCACTTGGACATAATATTTTTAAAGCCAAATAAATAATATGGTGATAGTAACTTAATATAATATTAACTATAATAATAATTATAATATTAATAACAACTAAATAAAATTTGTATTTTTAGCGCTATCAACATTAATAATAGTAATATTATCAAACAATATTATTATAATAAAAATAGTACCTTAAATTTTATTACACTTCTCATCATTTTTTTAATAATACTATTCATTAAATTCTATTCATCTTCCTTGAACATCAAGCGGGTCATGCAGTGAGCCGGGAAAATTCACGCGGTGACTCTAGCAAGGCCGTGTGGCTTTGACCACAGTGCTCTAGACGCATTCAAGGCCAAAAAATGTCTTTTTTAAAATTAGAACTTAAAGAGTTATGTAGGGATTCAAACTGAACTACCCGATACCCATAAAAATAATAAAATAAATAATTTGAAAACGATGGGTGTGACAATTCTCCCCACCATAGCACTTTTCGTCCCTGAAAAGCCACAACTCAGACTGAACCCCAAAAGCAAAAAGCGGATCCCTCTTATGGTTTAAAAAGAATTCCTATGAAAAATGAGTGTAAAGAGGTAAACGCATTGTGATCATATAAAGTGACTCAAAGAAAACTAAAAAAACGCGTAAAAATACTTTCTGATATGTGTTGCCCGCCCTAAAGAGTTAGAATGCCTCCAGTTGTCTGATCAAGGAAAGGAACTCTCGCACCCACAAAAACCAACTTCACAAGCCAAAACATCTCAATCACTATTAAATGAAAGCCACACCATTTATCTAGAAGGAAAAAATAATGTCAAACCACATCCAAGGAACACTCTTATCACTTATCACCAAGCCATCTTTAGAAAAAGTACCAAAAGGTAAACATGGGGAAGCCTGAGGGGATCCCCACCATTTGAAACCTACTGATGCTCGAGACGAGATTGGAAAACTGACACGAGGAGGCCCAAGCGGACTCCCCACCATAATAATAGGGTAATATTGGTTTATTTCTGGAGAGTTTCAGTGAGACCATCAATGGGTCTCACAATTGTTGGCACCGAAAAAAATACAAGAACTCAGAGGCTTTCCGGCACTGACTCGACACCCCACAAAAAGGGCGGGGAGGGTGGGGCCTAACCATCGGGTGTCAAAACCACAACCGAATAAAAATAAACACCTCAACATCCCTAGATGATCACCATTTAACTTTGGGACTAATTCTCCAAAAAAGAACCCATAAGGACCGCTAAAAGAGATTACATTAGGTGAGACGCCACCCCCAAGACTTTAAGGTGACAGGATGAACACAGATCCTCCTGGAAACGGAAAATCCCACACACCCAAATGGGTCATTCAAAATGGAACAACTATAGGAAAATTTTTTAACTACTTTCACCTCCAACACCGATGACAGAAATAAGGTCAAGGTCCCATACACTCTCGGGGTTCCTGACCACGCAGTAGCTTCACTCCGAGAACTATGGCTAGAGACCTGATGTTTGAAGCATCTCCGACCTTACAGTCAGGCATGGAAGACTCCCAAATGGAGCTTCTACCTTTGGTGTCACACACAACCACACCGCAACGTAGACAACACCAACAAAAACAACACACCACGACATACAACTGCTCTCTCATGACACATCCACGAGAACAAAGGTTTAGATGATGCACATGCATCACATCTTCACCTTCACCATGAATCATTAGAAGGACATACGCATGACAAACACTCCCTTTTGAACTGAAAAAATTAGAGGTCCCCGAGAGGACACACTCTTATGAAAAGAGGGATTCTCGAAGGATCCTACGAATTCCACCTTTACTCTTCGAAGAGAACTCATACTACAAGATGTCACCAAACATGACCCTCACAACCGATGAATGCACTACAAGACTTTCAAGACATTGATCAGCACCAATAACTCCAAACTGCCTTCACCCTTCCCTACCAGAATTCCTTTCACCATTTCTAGTGGAACTTTCAAACACAATAGTGTCAAACTTCATACCTGAAGAGTCAGATAACTCAAAAGGCCAAAACTCCTTTCAACTCCCCTTGCATCTATCATTCTGCTACGAGAAGATCTTCTTAACCTAAGGAAAAAGGGATATACTTAGTAATGTCACTAAAAAGGAAGAGTCCTTACTTTAATCAACTAGAGGGTCGGCCAATGAAGAATTACCCATGGCCGCACTTCAATCGCATGATAATACTTTATAGGGGCGTGCACTAGTCAAGAAAGAGGACCATAGACCCAATCAAATTAGTCCAATGCCCAAGACATAATGCAAGCGAACACTACACATGCAGGGGGAACCACTGAATGGGTTTCCTGAAGCACTTTTTAAAAGAAATCACTAACCACACGCTTGTGCACCAACTTAAAAATAAAAATTCAAACCCGGACACAATTCAGTCAAAAAGGATTCTCGGCTCAAAATTCCTCACATCCAACATTTCAAAAACACAAGGACACACCTTGCAATTACCAGTTACTAAAACACCAAATTTCCATTTAACAAAACATTTTGAAAATAAGAAAAGCTAGTGGGTTGCACCAACACCAATGGTGTCCCATGGGCCTCGCACATGCATGTTCTCGTGCCACACCGAATCCCACATCATAACCACCCATGAATTCATTGTCTCATGTCATTGTCCATTTCTCTTTCCATAAAACTCATGCATTTGGTTACCCATGAGAACACCAAGGATCAAAACCAAACCTTTCAATTTTTCAAAACCAAAACATTCAACCCATGCCTTTCAAACCTCATGCATCATTCCATTTTTAAAGTGCTTTATTTCAAAACATTTTCCAAGACCAAATAATTTTTAATTAAAAACCAAATTTCCACAATTCCAAAACAAAGAAATGAGGAATGGTGTAAGAGAAAACTAGTGTCAGTGAGTGAATGGAACATATGGTTGGTGGCCATATGCCAGTCATGCCACCACTATAGAGGTTATTCTAGGATAGCATCCCCTGCTCCACATGGCTTGCCAGACCTTTCGAGATCACTAGGACCACCGAACCTACTCCATTTTCATTTCCCCTAAACAAGGATAACCACGAGGACCAAAGACTCAACAGACCTCAAATTACCCTGGTAACTCGAGTCCTGCCACGAGGTGTGTTGGCCAGCCACCATGATCGTAACCATAATGTCGAGTTCCGACACCCTTAACTCTGGTCTACACTGACTCTATCCCAAAAGAGCATGTCCCAAGAGAGAAAACCTCCTCTGATACCATTTTTTCATGAACTAGGAAAGGTTGTCATCCGACCCAGCACTCGACCCAGTCACCAACGTGGCCCGAAGGGCATTCCCGATCCCCATGGGCTGACACAAGTTCCAGGGTATCATAATAATATGTGGGAGCAATTTACTCGAAACAAAAGACAGAAAAAAACTAACAAGATAAATAAAATGAGACTAGAACAGACAACCAAACACGACTTTAAAACATAAACAGGTCTAATTATTCAAATCAACTAAAAACCCAAAGTCAACAACAATAAGGATAGAGAACTAAACACCAATATCAACCTCCAAGCGACACGAGAAGCCGCATCCCCAATCTACCAACACCAACCTGCACGCGTAGACCAACAACATCCGAACCACCATCACTGAGCATGATGTCACAACCTAGAATACACAAGAAACAAGGTCTACATACACCTAAAGGTGTATGCAGGGTGTGAGTGAAAGGCCCAGTAGGATGTCACCGAATACAAAGATTCCATTCCACAACACCTAAGAGACAATTTAACATGCTTATTTGAAACCATGATTTTAAAAAAATTTCTTTTTTTAAGAAAAACATTCAAAATATGAAAATGGAAAGGAAAGATCACTAAAAGAAAAACCATTTCACAAATACTACTTTAAATTGGAAGAGAAAGTTTATAATGAACATGCACATACCCAAGTGGTCCTCCATATGCCAACATAAGGCACCACATCATGAATATTAGAGCACCGCGGGTAAAATCCTCTAAAGTAGCTAGTGTGCGTGGTGTGCTAGAGACATCATACCTCAGTGTAAACATGGAATAGGAGCCACAATAACCAACTCTCTCATGTATGATCCACTATTAGGAAAACACATCCATAACCTAGTAGTCTCCAACCATCACAAAAGTTTAGTTAGTGTTGTAATGTCAATCTTGCCTGATGAAACCAGGATGAACCACTCACATGTCATCTAGTGTACAGGTCCTAATCCGCCCACTTAGGTACCTAAGATTCCCCTTTTTCCGATCAAAAAAATTTCACATTCACATCATGTATCACTTTCACATATCACACACCAAACATGACATTACACAAAAAAATCTACCACTTGCATACCCAATCACCATTTAAAAAACACACGCACACAAAAATACCTTTCCAAAACATATTTGTCATTACTTAATCATTTCAAAAATCCCCATTTAGAAACACTCAACGAGAAACATATACAATTTTCACAACTCAGAAAATAATATTAAATTACACAACAAGGGTTGACATAATAAAACACCACCAAGTGACGAAAATAGGGTTTACACCAAGAAAAATGTCTCATTTTATATAAACATACTACTTTAAAAACAAACACACACACAAATCTTCCAAAACACAACTTTCACGCCATCTAAATAAATCAATAAATCATTTAAAATATTTGTTAAATCATTTCAAAAGAAACCAAGAAAAATTTACACCAAAAGCCACTTTATCCCATATAGGGACGTCACTTTAGAACCAAATTCTCAAGGTAACGATATCATAACATGTTTTACATTATTCAAACAATTTTCAATTTAAATTCAAATGTGAAAAAAAAGGAAACACATCTAAAGTGACTCATTTTTCTTTGAAAATCACCATATAAATATACACACACCCTGAAGACTTTAAAAACGCATTTCACAGGTACCAAACAACCCCAAAAATCCTTCCAACCATGTTTCGCATCCAAAACACCACTTAAATAAACCATTTATCAATTTATAAAAAATAGATCTCAACCACATTCCACAAGACATCACTTAAAATCACACAAGTGTTTACATGAAAAAACCATTCTAAAATCACTCGCACATCCCAACCATTCTAAAACCTCATTCGCACCCTAAAAACACTTGTTTAAACATTTTTGGAAATCACCACAATAAGAAAAAAATGAAAGGTTCAACCATTTCTAAAAGGAAATGAAATATCATCACACACGCATGTCAAAATATTTATAAAGCACATTTCGCACAACCAATAAAGAACTACCCAAACAACCCCTAAAACATGTTTTGAAAATATTGCACAAAAAGAACACCAAACATTGCCATTTTCTTAAATGAGAAATTTATTTCTAAATAACAAACACACTAACCATTCTAAAAATAGCATACGCACCACAAAATGAATCCAAGAAACACATTTATAAACTCAACTAAGCATAATAAAATTATCCAAAGGTGCTAAGTCATGGAACCACCTACCTTCCTTGAAGAAATATCTGAGGTATGGTGTTCAACTTCAATTGCTCATCCAACGCACCCCAAGTAAATGAAAACAGACCCTAAAACAAAGGACCGAACCTTAATTATCAATATCCGACCTATAATAACTCATAAAACCCAAGTAGAAACCCTAAAATGAGGAGAAGATGACCTAACCGAGAGGAGAGGGAAGGGAGGAAGGGTCGCGGTCACCGAAGAAGGAGGTCGGTGGTTTGTGGTGGGGAGAAGGGGACACTGACGGTTCGGGTTTTTGGAAGAGGGCTGATCAGCACCGGAGGCGCGTGCACGATGGTGCTGGTCGAGGAGGGTGTGGGGAAACGGTTTCCAGACGGAGTAGGAGGACGGTAATTGGTGTGTTTCCGAACGACCGGAAGGACTGGCATGGAGGGCGCCTGTCAAGGTTTGGAGGGGAGAGAGTGGCTCGAACCAGGGGGAGGGGGCGATGGGAGAGAGAGGGTGGGAGGGAGAAAAAAAAGGGATAGAAAAAATAGAAAGTTTAAAATAAACCTAGAAATTAAAAAAAAACTTAAACCCTAAATGCACCCATAATAATAATAATGATACCAAAACATAATAATAATAAAAACATAACCTTTTACACTAATAACAATGTTAATTTTTTCAAATAATTAAAATATTTAAAACAATTCGTTAAAATTTATTCTACTCCTATTTCATAATTTTATTTTATTATCACTTCAATATTCATTTCATTTTATTTAATAAATTCAACATCAGGAAGACCTTGCAGTTAAACGGACGAGGTCACACGATGACCCAATCAAATTTTCATAGCTTTGACCATGCCCCACCCGTGCGTCAGACGCTGTCAGGTCGGGAAAAATTATTTATTGACGAAACCCAAAATTCAACCGGGACTCATCTTGAACTTGGACATAATATTTTTAAATCCAAATAAATAATAAGGTGATAGTAACTTAATATAATATTAACTATAATAATAATTATAATATGAATAAATTAATAAAATTTATATTTTTAGCACTATCAACATTAATAAAAGTAATATTATCAAACAATATTATTATATTTAAAATATTCCCTTAAATTTTATTACACTTCTCATCATTTTTTTCATTTTACTATTCATTACATTCTATTCATCTTCCTTGAACGTCAAGCGGGTCGTGCGGTGAGCCGGGAAAAGTCGCGCGGTGACTCTGGAAAGGCCGTGTGGCTTTGACCATGGTGAGCTGGACACATTAAAGGCCAAAACATGTGTTTTTCTGAATTATAACTTAAAGAGTTATGTCGGGCTTCAACCCGAACTACCCGATACCCGGAAAATTAATAAAATAAATAATTAAAAAACGATGGGTGTGACAAAAGGACTTCTTCTTCTGTAGGTATTCACAGATTATAGGAGTTAATCAATGTTCAAGTTGGACCTCTATTATATCCATAATCTTCTAGAACCTTTGGTTAAAAGAGATTGAGGTTTGAAAGATAGATATAGTTTTGACCAATGATTTTTTGTTATAGAAGCACACACATGAGTAAAAAACTAAGAGACTTCTAATATCGGCCATCCAAGGACCCTATATTGAAGCTCAACATTAAATCAAGTAAATGAAATGTTTTATAAATGATTCATTGGTTTAAAATCCTTGTAACCCAAAACTCTTTAATGTTTAAATTTTAAATATTTATCCAGGATGTTAAAAATACTTATAATTATCTTCTTATAAATATTACAACCCATTATGATAGATTAGTGCATAAAATTATTTTTAGAACATGAATTATAACATAATATAATAATTCCCTTACACAACAGCTCGACAGAGTGACCCTCACTATGTCTTAGTTGATACCAGTGTAGACTATGATATGGTCTAAACCACCAAGTATTGATGTTCATTTTATTAATAATTCCAAAAATATCCCACTCTCACTAAAACACTCATAGACTCATTGAAATTTCAATTTACATTACATCATATGTGATAAATTGTGAAAAATAAAATTCAAAACTTCTTTTGAATATATTCCAAAAAACTTATTTGGAAAATATATCATTTATTTTTACTATATGTTATATCATATATAATATCTTCTAAAAATACATCAATAACTTCTCTATATATCATTTACAACACTTTTATGGTAGCTCTCAAAATTTCATAAACATTATCCATAGTTTCACAACCACAAAGTGTTAATCCACGAGCCTTTAATAAATTGAAATAAAATATGAATTCACGAAATCATAAATATAAGTGAAGAGAGAACACTTGAGAAGTCTCATTGCAACTAAATCTATAAAGGGATCCGGTATGATCACCATCAAATATATGTATATCTATACATGTGTCTACCTACTGCAACATCTGAAATTATTCATTTTCATATGACCCCTTTAACTAAATAATCAATTAAATATAAGACATAGGTTATTTCAATCATGTATAACTAATCATAAATTCTCAATTCTCTTAGTATAGACTGACTTGATTATGGAATAAAAAAATGTTATCTATCTAAATCTGATGAGTGAATCACATGCCCCTCACCCAAATAGATAACCACACCATATATACTATATTTTTATGACCATGAACATATAAAATATATCTCAATCAAGGGCCTTTATTTCATAATTATCACATGGGTGGATAAATCTCATATTGGTTAAGGTTTGATTTAAAACATTATTAACAACAAACCCCACCACCCCCTGATTATCTAAAACTCAATTCTTATATAAGAATTGTATCGAATTCTAGGTATATTTCCAACCTAGGGTATAAGGAAATTCAGTATAAAACATACACCCCTAGCTTGTAAAAGAAATATTTTATGAAACACAATGTGGTATATACTTAGGGGTCATACAACACTTAAAACTTTTTCCATGCCTCATGATTATTCTCCATATCTTGATTTGAATTCCCACTCATGTTGACCTTAACATTTCATCACAATCTATACTACTCCATTATGAACATCGGTTATGGATAAATTTTATTTGAGACATTAATTATCATTTCACATGATGAAATATATATATCATATGTGAAATAATGATAATATAGAGTTTGAATTTTGTATGAAATGATTTATTTTATATTCTTAAACACTTTTAATAATACCTAATGATACCATACATAATCTACTATCTATCTTTATCACATATTATAAACTAACCTATAAAAATTATATATATATATATATATATATTTTCACTTTTTGGGTTTTTTTAAACTCATTACATATCTATATAATTCCTGACACATATCTATGTGACCACTTGATAAAACCCAACCACTGAACTCATTTAGGGAGTGATATCTATAAAGAAATCTAGCTTGAATAATGATGATGCATATGAATATTATTCATAATTTTCAACGTATTGAACATGTACTAAACCTCCTATAGTTCAACACATTAAATGTTATGATAATTATAACTTTTTTCTACTTATAACACTTTCTAAGTTCATCATCATTATTATTTGTAGAACCATTTGATAAAACTTTTTCTTTCAGATCATTTTGGTAAAAAATATAACTCTTTACATTTTTTATTACCAATATATCCTAACATATTTTTAGATATAAAGTGATATTAAAATTTTAATGATAACTAAATATAACTATTAACATTTTTATTTATCATAATAACCTAAAACAATTTAGGATATCATGTGGGAATCCACTTTGAACTTTGATTGGAATAATATTTTTAAATTTTTTTTGAACCTCTCTAAGTACAAAACATACTCCCATTACCCTCTTAGAAACTATATTCTATTCAGAATGGAATTCTAAGATACAAAAACTCCCTTTTTGTAGGAATTTGCACTCATTTACTTTAATGTGAATATTGAAGAATAATATATTGCAACCATATCATATAAGGTATTATTTGTGTTTGGAGAAATGTTTTGAAGGTAATACTTAATTCATTAAAATAGAAGGTGAGAATTATTTCCCTTATATTTTAATAGATATATTGTATAAACCTTTTTATCCTAGATAAAAATACTTTCATGTTTATCTTCCTTTCAAACCATGTTACTGAATACAATGAATCATAAACCATGTGTAATAAATTTATCATTCATATTTTCCATAAAAAACCGTTTTTCATAAACAATGTCCCTTATCACCTCAAATAATGAGATGAAAGTAAATATTTTTATTAATATCCATATGATATTTAATTATTAATTTTCATTTAAACAATGATTTTAAAACCCTCTACATCATTATTTAAATGAAAACATTATGTTTCATTAATTCTTACCTTGATTTTGAACACCTGTATACTCATATTGGTATCATATACCTTTCAAAATTGAAGAATTCATTCTATAAAACTAATAATTAACATTGATTTTACACAGAGTTTCTCAAACCATTTAAGGTATAAACTTAAATTCTATATTAATGAAACTTCGATCCACCTCCCTGACACCCTTTACGTTTAAATAACCTTTACTAGTTATTTAAAGGAACATTGTTGATATTTAGAAAATTTTTTTATTCAGGTTTTATCTTTTACCTAATGGTACTATCAATATAGTACTAGAAATTGGACATCACATACCTAATTATTCTATCCTCATCACATTGAGGAAAATAGAAAAACAATTTCTTAAACTCATTCAAATTTTTGAAAAATTTACAAAAATGATCCAAAAATTAATTCCATAGACTAAACAAACCTCATAAGAATCCTTTAGTCTCAAAAAATGATTAATATTTACAATCATATTAAGTATAAATGTATAGAATAATGTTTCTTTTATCATTATTACATTTCATTACTTTTAAACTGTAAGTGAATCCTTACATCTTTTTCATAAATATCTAGATTCCATTACTAAACAAATTAAATATTAGGTTATATAGGAAGGGTTTTATCCAACACATTGTTTTTTTTATTTCTTACTTATGAATGATTCTTAGGATTTATACCATTATAATAAATTTTCTTAAATTAATATTATATTTTCTATAGGATTTATCTCAAGTTTAAGTTTGATTATAAGGATTATATTATTATAATATAATATTTTATCAGATTATTATCATGTTTAACATTCATTTAATAAGTATGTTTATTAAATGTACTTATATTATAATGATGACCCATTTTAATTTCATCAAAAATTATTGTGGACCAGGATCTATATTTCAATAAGAAAATGACTACACTCTATTATGAAACTCAATGATTATCTTTTTAGGTAGGGAATCATCCCAATAATATCATATATGAATCTTATATGGTTGATAAATATAAACTTTACCCTATCTATAATATGGATAAACACAACAATATTTTGTTCATATCCGAACTCATAGGGTCTCCTAAATAATTTTAGTCCACTGGAAAAAAACAAAAAATGATTCATATAACTCTTAGGTTCACCTCATTATATTCTTTTCTTACCCAATATAATTAAGTAGAACCTCGATTTAGCATGAAACTACTTTGTTGGATGGCCGATGTATTGAAAAGTGTCTACTATAGTATAAATCTGACACTTATTATTTTTAAATGGAATTTAACCTCACTATATTATCTTTTTATTCCTATTAAATTTATGATTCATTCTAAATATTTTGTTTGGAATCCCTATTACTTATTATGAATTAATATGTTCAAACCATATTAATGTGTAACTCTATAAAATTTATATATTGTCTTACTAAAAAAGATTAAAATCCAATTACATTCATACATATCCAAATAAGTCCCATGAATAAGGTATATAAATTCATTTCATACAAGAGAATTTATTTGCATTAATTCAATAACCTCCATAATAGTAAGCATTGAGAAATAGGTAGTCAACCCTCACTTTTCTAAACAAAACATAATCCTCTAGGAAAATGAGTAATCTTATCCAAAGTCCCTTTACCCAATAATACCTTACTCAAGAGATATTTTTATTCCATCATAATTATAACACCCAATATGTATAAAACTATAATTGACCTCTTGATTTAGGTTCATAACCTAGTAACAATAAAATTTCATGGTAGAAGAAAACTAAATTATTTATCATGTATAACATGTAACTCCCTTAATAAATTTAATATTATTTACAATTTATAAAATATGAATCTTTGTTTGAACTCTACTATAATTTCCATAGAAAGGATATAATTAAGAAACTTTTCATCAGAGGTCTCTTGTTACTCTTTAGGATATAAACTATTTGATTCTAAATAGAATAGAAACTAATACAGTGGGCGAGGATTCTTGGGTGAGTGGGATAATACCCAAATCTTCTACTCTCCTAATAAGTTCAAAAAAG
This sequence comes from Viscum album, assembly GCA_963277665.1. NCBI lineage: Eukaryota > Viridiplantae > Streptophyta > Magnoliopsida > Santalales > Viscaceae > Viscum > Viscum album. Next base: position 1,855,359,907 of record OY728119.1, on the reverse strand, counting down.
AATATCTATTTGGATGAGGTTATTATTGGACAAGAGGGATATATATACAAGTTGATTATGGTGAAGATGAAGAAATCATCATCCCTCATATATGGATGGTGTTTAACGTTCCAAATATTCCTCAATAACACTTATTCATCATAGAAAGAATATTTTTACTTTTGCAAGTATAGTTGTGAAAACCTTAGGAGTAGTCTTTGTAGAACTGGCTAAAAAACACCCTAGTTAACAAGAATATATAAATAATCTAGTAGAGTTTATTATTCTTGATTAAGGTGATATAGTATTAAATAAATACCTTGAGACTTTACTATCTCTAGTTTATATAGGTTTAATGATTTTTTAGGTTTAAATGCCTCAACTATATTATAATAGACTAAAAAAATATGATGAAATTTTTTATAGTTATGTTCATCTTTAAGTATTTGGTGAAACATCTATATGTTCTATTAAACCATTTTACCCATTGTAATAAAGCCTTGTTTCTTAGTCAAAACATTGTTTTTATGGTACTTGGGGACTCAAGATTCCAAGCTAGCCAAATTATAGAGGTGGTGTGCACCAATGGAGATGATACAACACCACATGCTAGCTAGGGTAGTTCATTGGCTAGCCAGTAGGATATAAATAAGCTCAATGAGACTATAAAAGGATCACTAGATCCCCAGTGAGACCCACCGACTTTCTGATGGGTTTGGATAGAGTGGTCCTCCAATATGGGACACATTGACCTCCTAGTGGGGTTCCCAGTTGTGTAGGTACAATAGTGAACAACATGGGCCAGTTGGTGGCATTGTGATACATCAGAAAGGTTAGTGGAAATGTTAAATTCCCCCAAAACCTCTTTCAAACACCTAATTTCCCCTAATTCAACACTAACTAGGGATTTATAAATTATGAATGTTCTCTAAGGATCTTGATGCTTCTCCAACAACTTTACTTGGTTGTTCATTTCAATGATTCATTCCATAAAAAACGACATAGTCATCTATTCTTGGAATTGATGAACCTGTCTTTTGTTAGTCTTGGATCCTATTCTTATAGTCTTGAACATGTGTGTTAATCACTACCAAAAATTTATCATGGTGTTTAAAAAATGATCCCAATGCTGAATCATTGATCTATTATACATTTGTTCTTGAGGCGGGTGGTATAAAACAACTCTATATGTTATGTTTTGTTTATTTAAAATATGAATCATGTGTGATCATGATGAAACATAGTTTATGTGACTCATATTAATTAGTAACCGATTAGAATTGATGAAACCATATGCATAGAGCACTTGTGGATCCCATTGGGTTCATTGGTGTTTATATCTAGACTTGTGGCCACCCGAGAGTTATGCCAACACTTGACCCTAGGTTGTAAATTGGATTGAATAAACGTAGAGCCCTATGATGAATTATAAATTGATCTTGGTTTATCTTAACAATGTTAATTAGTTTAGAATTTAAATTGATGTTATTGGATTGATAATAAATCACTTTTCTTAGAAGTGGTCAATTGCCATGTAATTGGCATTAACATGATAACATGATGGAAAATGGATATAATAGATTGATAATTGTAATTGTGATTAATTAAGTTGTATAATGGAATAATTATAATATTTTTATTAATTGGTAACTTGGAATAATGGAATAAATGGATGATAATTGGAAATCTGGATAAATTAACCAATTTGGAATATCTTAATATGTATGTCATGTTTGATGAATTGGAACGGTTTGTCTCTTGTTGATTTACTGTGAAATGGATACTTTTACCTTGATATGTATAATGTACTATGGGAACATGTACGAGACTCTTGCATGAGAATTCATATAGTGCCCAGCATGACACAACTACTTTCCATGGCATGAGTAATTCACCATCGGATCTCATAAGTGGATCTAGAATGGTAATTCATATAGAGTCTAGTATTATATGATTACATCTCCCTTGGAATGGGTAATTCACCATGGGAAAACATAAAAAAATCTAGCACGAGAATTCACATAAAGTCTAATATGTATGAAAATGCGATGCAAGAGGGTGGTATGTATGGTTACATGTTGCCTAGGGGATAAATATAAGACATGGATGATTTATCCTTGATAAGATAATCCTTAAGAGGCATGTGTGATTCATATTAGGATGGAAAATCTACTAATGGACATATATATCTGACATTGTGTCAAAGTAGGTTTGGATGACCCTAGGTGTCAACCTGGAGCTCAAGGGTTAGTGGGTTTATTTGGTTTTCTTTATTAATTTATGAATTAATTACCCTATTATTCATTATATTTCATAAACCATTTATTTAGATTATATTATTTGTACACCATGGGTGCCAGTCTCCTAAGTTTTACTCACACCCTGTTTGGGTTCTATTTGGTACCATAGTAGACTTCATGGATGCATATATAGACAAGGGAAAGGGGCCCTATTCATAATGTGTGGTATTATAAATTGGATATGGGACTAGGAATGGGATTCAACACCAAGGTTTATGGGTGTCTTTGTTATAGAGTCTATTTTAGTTTCTTACATGTGTGACTTTTGTTATTGCATTTAGTTAGCATTCAGTATGTCATGACATTGTTTATTATTATTCTATAAATTATTGATTATCATTTGTTATTTTATTTATTTTTATGTCATGATGGATTAATAATATTTCTATTGTCATTGCTACTCTATTCCAAAGGGTATGTTTCATCCCTATATTCCAAAGACCCTCGCTATTATATGAATGAATCCGGTATATGGGGAGGCATTACATAGGTCATGTAGTGACCGTCTTGATCACATAATGGAGGTAAATGTTAGGTATGTTACAAAGTGGTATCATAGCCTAGGTTTTATTGTTTCTTTACTATTTATGGATGGAAGATAGGAGACAAGGATGTATTGGGGATTGTTAATAAGCTTGTGAATGGGAGTAGCTAACCCATGTGTGAGGGGAACCCAAATTCAAAGGGATGTGATTGTTGTTATTGATGTTAAATTTTCAAATTTGTGATATTATTTCATGTTGGGTGATTCACTTATTATATGATGTTACTATTTTATGAGATTTTAATTGTGGGTTGATACAATATGAGGTGAGTATGCATGGATAATTCTAGGAATGCATGAGAAATATATTAAAATTATTTTTTTCATAAAAGGGAAATATTTAATACATGTGATATATTTTACTATCTAATTTCAGAAATATAATACATTGAAACATTAGATAAAAAAATAATGAAGCAATTTTTTATAAAAATAAAATTCAATCATTATGTCAAGTTTTGGAGTAACCTAGTGTTAGTGGTTATTTATTTATATCATTTCATTTTGGGTTTGATATTATAATGTATCATGTGATATGAGGAGTGTGTTGACTACTGAGATAAAATTTACCTTCATAGTCTTCAGGTTGAGAATCAAGAGAGTGGTAACTAGCACACACCTCACAAAGGTGGGCTGAAACATCATACTGCTCTAGTGAACTAGATGGATATTCAAATTCATAATAGTTTACTAGAATTCATGTGATCCATGGAGAGGGATACTACTCATGATGTTCTTTTAATGTATAATATAACTAGAGTGTTCCAACTACTGTACTCTCCCATGTTCACCAGGTAGGGAGGCCCCTAGGTAGCTGAGGTTTTGATCAATTCTATCTATAAGATCTCCAATCATATGGAGACACCCACAGATATGAGGGTAAAACATTCTATTTATATTATACAAGGACTATCCATGTTCTAGTAGGATATCATAGAGAAATAGGGTTAATATGATGAGATAAACTATAAGTACTTTGAGGAGATGTTCCTAATTCAATTTTTTCTAGAGACACCGAGGGATGAGAGGGGTCTGGAGTTCATACACCCGAAAAATGGGAGCATGCCATCAATAGACTATATTGGATTTTTTACCAACCTATATATTTTTCTCTATCTTTGGGAGAATATGAGATAGTTAAGGAAAAGTGATTCTAGTATGGGATTTAGTATGATATTAAGGTATAGGTAACCGTATTTCACCTAATTTTTTTTTCTAATATGATAAATTAGGCTACCATAACTGAAGGGAGCCTCAAAGAGGACCTGAGTGATAGGAAATTAGTCTCAGTAGCATAATCTGGGAGCTCTTCTTCCAAAAAAAATCCTCACTAAAATAATTACTACCAAGGTAATTGTGGAAAAATTATCCATAAGACCATGCAACCATCTCTGGACCGTAGGCAAGGGTAGTTCTTTTAGTGTGTCAAGGATAGCCATAGAAACATTCAATTTTCCTTATCTGCTATAGAATGTCATGCTTATAGTAGTTGGTCTATTAGTAGAGTTTTTTTGGATCACTCATCATTCATGTGATGGTAGTGGATCATGGAATGCATTAGAGTCTCAGAAGGGATTTTCTTCCCCTTATTGGATAGGTAGCTGCAGTTCCATCAGTCACTCGAGCCTAGGTATGGGACATGGTACGTAGAAATAGTAGTGATAATATCAGCAAGAGGGAGAATCTCAGAGGATTTAGTCTAGATCACAAGGTAGAGGGGTGAGTTAGATGCATGCTATAGAGTATTCTCCTTCCATCATGGATGATGGGACTTCTTCTATTAGGGGTATGAATCTTGTGTCATCTAAAATTTCATGTATTTTGTTTGATATAGGAGAATCATAATCCTTTATATATTCTCAATTTTCTAGGGGATTGAGTTTGGATGTGGAAATATTAGATGGTTTTATGACTATACATATGCTATGAGGGGTGTAATTGTAGGGAATCAGACACTGTAAGGAGTGTTCTCTTGAAATTAGTAGCTATTGTTTCCTTTGGGAGCTGTTTTTAATAGAAATAACTAGGTTTAATTTGATTATGGGTATGGATGACTAGTTTTCTACCAGGATCATATCAACTATTATCATAGGAGAGTTACTTTTATATCTTGAAAGGGGGAAACTATCTCTATTGTGGTGAATGGGATTTTTAGGCTGGATATATAGGTATAATTCACTATATATGGGATTGTATCATGACTAGGTAGTAATTATTTTTCTAGATGATGATTAGTTGTAGATGAGTCCCTTTCTTCCACCAGTGGACCACTTTGAGGTCATATTTCCTTAATATTTCTCTATATTACCACCTGAGTTGGAGATAATGCTCACTCTCAAGTCGGTCCTAGGAGCCGAACCAATTGATATCATACCTTACAGGATGACACCAGTGGATCTTTGGGAGTTGAAAGTTCATTTGGAAGATCTAGAATATAAGTCATTTATATGGACTATTACTTAACCATGGGGTTCTCCTGTGATTTTTACCAAGAAGGATGATGGTACATTTCACTTATGTGTTTATTACTATAAACTGAACTAGATGACTGTAAAGAACCAGTATCCCCTTCTATGCCTCAATGATCACTTTGATCAGCTGAGAGGTACCCATATTTTATCTAAGATCAACTTCAGTTCTGGGTACCATCAGTTGATGGTGAGACCTTCTGACATACCACAAACTACTTTTATGAGTATATATGTCTTGTACAAGTTCATGGTGATGCTATTTGGTTTGAAAAACAATCCATATATATTCATAGACTAGATTATTCCATCTATTTATAGAATAATTTGTGTGGTTTTGGTCGATGAAATATTTTTGTACTCCCATTTTAGAGACGATCATTCCCAATATATTGAAATCCTTATTAGTATGCTTAGATATCATCTTTTATATACCAGTCTATCTTAAGGTATCTTTTTGATTGAAAAAGAGAGCTTCTTGGGCCACTTTATCTTAGAGTCTAGAGTGTTAGGGACTCAAATAAGGTGGTAGCTATGGTATATTAGAAAAAACCAAATAACATATTAAATATTTTGATCTTTTTGGGTAAGGTATGTTATTACCAACATTTTATCTAGGAATTATGTTGTATAGAAGTGATGATATCTAGGATGACCATAAATGGGGTGATGTTTTTTGATGGATACTTATGAGAAGTCTTTTTAGGACTCGAATAGTAGGTTCACATCATCACCGATCCTCAATTTACCTAAGTTAGGTAAATATTATATTGAGTACTGTGAAGCATCAGGATTTGGACTTGAATTATTTCTATTGAAGGAGGATTGAGTAGTTGTTTATTGTTCTAGATAGTTGAGGAAAAATGATTGGAATTACCCTATTCATGATATATAGTAATCTATGGTTGCACGTTCCTCGATATGTTGGTGGCATTCTATTCTATGTGAATGGTTTGTGGTGTACACATATCAAAAAAAGATTAAAGTATATCTTTTGACAGAGGGACCTGGACCTTCGACAAAAGAGGTGATACGAGTATCTATAGTCTTTTGTATTCAAGTTGTAATATATTCATAGTGAGGTAAATGTCATTACTGATTCTTTGAGTAAGAATAAATAGTTAGTGGTAGTGAAGAAATCTCGTGAAGAGTGGTGGATGAGGTCGCTCTTCATAGATAGGCATTTAGATGTTTATGAGTCACATGAGCGAGAAACACTGGCATCATTATTGGGTTTTACCATTCTTATAGACCAAATTAAGAGATTAAATTGATATTATTTGGATGTATTATCTATAAGGGACAACATATATAGTATAGAGACACCGTTGGGTTGGTCTCATGGAATTGATGAGGTTCCTTCTATCTATGGTCGTATCTGAAATACTATGGGATTTATCAAGGAGTTGATGATGGAATCTAATTATTATAAGTGGGAGGTATGTCATAGGTTTATGAGAATATATCATTATATTTTTATGAAATTATGGTGTCTAATGAGGAATAAAGTGATAGTGATATTCATGGCATGATGCTTCACCTTTCAGCCGGTGAAGGCTGAGCATCAGAGGCCCACTGGTTTACTTCTGCCTTTTACTATTCTAAAATGAAAATGGGATGATATACAAATAAAAATATTTATAGTATTACCAATGAAACCTTGGAAAAAACTATGTATTATGGGTGATCATGGACCTAATGACAAAGGTAGCCTAATTTTTTTATATCCGAAAGACCATCAATGTTGATGATTTGGTTAATCTATATATTCAGAAGAGATTTTAATTACATGTTTATTTTAGGAGTATAATTTTTTTTATCAAGATAATCATTTCACATCATGGTTCTAGAAGGTATATTATATAGAACTAGGATCATAGGTTCTTCTAAGTACATCATACCATACTCGGACTGATATCCAATTTGAATAGATGATTCATGTCATAGAGGACATGTTTTGAGCCTGTGTCTTGGATTTAAATGGTTATTGGGTTTAGAATTTAAAACTTTTGGAGTTAGATTATTGTAATAGCTTCCTAAAATCAATCCAAATGGATCATTTCTTGGCATTTTATAAGAGGTCATTTCATTTTTCGTTGTGCTGGTTAGAGGTGGGAATGTCTGTGCTTATTGGACCAAGTCTTGTGCTAGAGATAACTAAGCATGATTATGCCAACGAGCCTATACCAAAGTGGTATAGGCTCTTACTTGGCATCCAAAATACCCAGGATCAAATCTGGGAAGGGAAAAATTTCCATATACTGTAGCAGCGATGAAACTGTAGTAGCGATGACACTACATAGGTGGAGGTACTATAGAGGTGGTGGTACTGTAGCTGGTACTTTAGCAGCATGAGTACTATAGTAATACTGTTCACTGAGGGATCCTTTGGGCCAAAAAAATTAGATTTCAAGCCTTGTATTTAGGCCACATGGCCTTGTGCCTTCAGGCTATGTAATGGGTCTCCCTCTACACAGTCATAAAGAGTTCCTTTCTTTAAATAATCAATTTAGGCTTCAGCCCCAACCTTAAAAAAAATGATTATTTGATCAAAAAGTGGTTGGTATCCATGAAGAGATGGTATAAATCATAAAATGATCATTGAATATAACCTCATAGGTTCAAGTTTGTTCAATGGTTTTTTCTTCAGGTGTCTCCTAGGTTGATGAAACACCATATCCGGAAACAGGTAAAGATGGTTTTTATGTTCTTCAATCAATTTAAAGTAGTGGATAAAATCATCCTATTTCTATACCTATTCTCACTTACACATCACTAAAATTTCATGCATGATGTGTTTCACATCTCACAACTTCAGAGATATAATGATAAGACTTTTCAAATGATAAATATTGACAATGTTAAGATTGACACTGATATATCATTTATGTATCATCCAATAAATATCAAAGAATATAATTATAATAATTTATGAGGAAATACTATTATTCTAGTGTGAGTTTAGTGCCGATATGGAAGTTTTCAAGAGGATACCTAGGATATGGATTCTAATATGTCGGTGTAGGAGCCTGAGTTGTTCACTAATACCTCTTATCAATGCTTGTTAATACAACTTGAAGATATGATTTCATATAGTGTGTAAGTTGTAAGATCCCATATTTTTCTAGGTACATTCCTCTTTAATACTTTTGTTAAACCAATTTATGTTTTGTTGAAGAATTTTATTTATAACCATGCTAAATATGAATTAAAAATATACATTAAGATCATGATTTATGTAATAAATCACACAAACATTTACACAACCCAAAGACTAAAATGATCAATGTTTTAGATATATTCTAAATAAATATGTAAATTTAGTACACTTTGGAAAATTTATTTATAATTATGATCCTATAGACCATTTACTACATATCTCACATGATATAATTATCTTAATCCTGGGGAATGGAAACATAAGAAATGTGTGAGATCAAACACTTAATAAGAGAGAAACATATCATAAAGTATCTGATCATAAACATGAGGGGGAACATTAGAAAGGGTTAAATATCTTAATTTTAAATTATAATACCACAAATGATAATTATAAAACAAGATCAAGTAACATAATATCATAAAAACATCAGTAATGAATCATAAAAGATAAACCTAGTTCAAAATAAACTTCAATAACCAAAAACATTTGAGCATGACACAAAAGTGTGGAATACATTAAAAATATTGAGTAATCATGAAAACATGGAATATCTTGATAAAAAAACTTGAAAATGTGGCATAATCATAAACATAGGGTTTTTTTTTCATTGTTAATCTACCTAACTTCCAACCCATTCACTTTTAAAATTAAGAGTAGAGCTAAAAAACATCACACTCACCATTTATGAACCTAGCTACTTGCTAATCTGTTTATATAACATTTATATCTCATGATATATAAGAGTTTACCCAATTAATTTGAAGGAGATATAAGTCTCACCATCAAATAATCCTTATATTTGTGTGCCACTTGAAAATCAAACATTTATCATCTCATAAAGAACCTATAGAAAAAGGATTGGTTTATTAAACCTTTAAAAAATATCCCATATCATGAAATTAAGAAATCATAATATATCAATAGATAACATTTTTTTAAAATTAATCATATCATAATAAATAAATAAATATATATATATATAGTTATCGAAACACAACTTCCTGAAAAGAAACCTTGGAGGGTAAATAGATGTTAAAATATATGAGTTTTTTAAAAACCTATTAAAACAAATAAATGAAAATCACTTTCAAAAATATTTTTGTGAAGGGAAAGAGGAAACTTTTTAAAAATTTAATATAAATAGTTCCCAACTAAAAAATCCTTAAAAATACATAATTGACATAAAAAATAATAAGTTAAAATACTTTTAAAGCCTATACTTTTAAAATAATATTTAATAAATGATACTTGAAAGATAAATAAATTCACTAAAAATGGAAATTGAAAATACTTTGATAAATTTTATTATTAAAAGAATATTTAATAATAGAGAATTTAAAAAGACATAATGTTTTAAGTAAGGTAAGTCAATTTAATTTTAAATCCTTTAGTTTTAAAATAATCTATAATAATAGAACCTTGAAAAAATACATAAATGTTTTCAAAATAAAATATGGAGTGGATAGTAAAACATTTTATTTTGATAAATGGAAAAAACCTTTTGAACTTTTTGAAATAATCATGTTGAAAACCCACATCATTAAAAATATGGTGAAAAAATTATTTTAAAATGATTTTTTTGGAAGAAAATGATCATTGGAGATAAAAAATGAGTTTACACTAAGTAAAGGATAAAATTATTTGTATGTAAAAAAATGGACATGGAATAAAAATACATTAAAATAAATTGGAATTATTCTTAACAAATATACATTTTAAAGAAACAATAAAATAATCCTGGAAGAATAATTTGGTGTGTATCATGATTTCACTAGAAAAGATGATGGTAATATATCATTACATCATTATAGATTATAATAGATAAATATTTAAAGTTTATAGTAAAAAAGGGTGACTATGACCTAAGGAAAATATTTATATCATGAAATCCCCTTACATCCTTTGTAATAATTGAATAAAAACACAATGAAAGGTATAACCTTAAAAATTAAATTTAATAAATTAAATAAAATATAATCAAGATAAAAAAATAAAATAGTATTTTCTTTACACAATTTAAAAGTAAAAATGGTGTATATCTTAAACATGTCTCAAGTGATTCAAATATTAGACAAAGAAACTCTTAAAAGTATCATAATATTTGAGGTAATGATCCTTTGAAAAACTTTTTATATGATTGAATTTTAAATCTAGATAAAAGGAAGTTGAAATAAAATGTTTTACAATAATAGGATAAAATATTTCAACTTATAAGAATGGGTTTCAAGAATAACCATTATATCAGAAAGAAAGGAAAATGATTTATGAAATACATTTACCTTGTTTCCTTTCTTAGTTGGGTAAAAAGTATGTTCCTTTAAAAAAAAATTATATTAAATTATATATTATTTTAGAAATATACTCATAAATATTAACCTTTTATATTCCTTGTTATAATTTATTATCATGAGTACATTAATTATTCATGGTGTATTATGACCATCACAAGTTAATAAATTTAACTATTTTGTGTTTGTTTAATAATTTTGAAATAAGTAACCACCATTTCATAAAAATATTATTGTTTATATATAATTTAATATCCTATAATATATAAATTATATTTATTTATAATTTTATTATTTCATTCTATATGTTTTTGGTTTTATTATGTGAAAACCGAATTGATAATGGCTTATTATGATAATTTTAGTGAACAAAAATGTTACTTTAATAATAAGTTAAATACTTAACATAATATTTAAATAAAAGTATAAAAATAATTATTTTATTATTTTATTATAATATAATTATTTTACATTATTTATTAGAAATCTATTATAGAGTTTTATATCATCATTCATGAAGGTTTTTAAACTGACCCAAACTTGATAATGCATTAAATTGATGAGTGAGTATGGTTAACGAGTGTTTATTTTGACCTAATATCATTATGATAGAATAATAATGATTTTTTTTAAAATTAAAATGTTTTTTAAAAATATTTTAAGATTTTTTGATAAATTGTAAAAATATAGATGAAAAATGAAAAAATTTCATCATCGAGGCGGTAGTCCGCACATACGCATGATTAACATTCTCGTTTCTCAACAAAAAAGATGGTGTGAAGGTGGAAAATAAATTGATTTTTTATAATAATAATTATATTATATTAATTATATTTATTCGTTATTACCACCATTTACACCGACTATGAAATTTGGTAACATAAAATAGACAATGCCTCTTCATGGAGGCACTATTCTATGCAACACACTGATGATGTTCTTTTGACTTTATAAATGTATGGAAATGAATTAATAAGGATTATAAGAATAATATAAAAAAATTATTCTAATGATACTTAATTTAAAATATTATTATGGTGATATGATATTTGGAAGTGTAAGATTAAGAAGAAAAGCATAAGAAGTAGATAATACTTACGTTAGAGGCATGAATTTTCCTTAAAAGTTCTCTTGAAATTGAAGGTATTAGGTTAATTATGAGTGACCAGAAGATTATTTTTATGGGGTAGGGTTATAGATAAAGTAAGAAAGGAAAATTTTCAAGAATTAATTCTATGGTTCAGTGTATATTTGAAAGGGTGGAACAAATATTCTTTTATAAGAGTAGAAAATGTCATTTTCTGAAACACTCATAATTTTTCAATAATGACTAGAATATATTCAAGTGTTAGCGGAAAAAAATTAGATAAATGTGTTGTGTGGGACAATATAAAATCTAAAATCATCCCAATCACTTATTTAAACACATTTTTTGATGTTTTTTTGGCCATTTTCCCTTAGTAAAACTATTTTTACCACTTTTATTTTTTACAGGGGTAACTATTTTTTAACCTTAGTAATTAATTTTGAAAACTAAAATTAAAATTGAATATATTGACTAATTTTAACCATATTATTTTAAATTTTAAAACCATTATATTATATAAAATTTCTAAATGTGTGAACAATTAATTTTCAAATGAACACGCAAAATAGTGTGAAAATTGTTTTTATAAAAAAATTTCTATCTTTAAATTTATACATTATTACTGATATTAATGAACTAAATTTATTTATTATAAATAAAATAAAGGGTATGAGGATTTCCTGGAAATATATAATTTAATCTCGCATTGAAAATACGTCATTCAAAGAGAAGTATGAAAATAATTTTTATTAAACTAACATTTTTATTTAAATGTAAAATTATTAGACATGGTATTTATAAGATCAATGAATATAATAAAAACAAAATTTTTTTAGTTAAATATATTTTTTATTACTTTAATGGTTTTTTAATTGTATGATACACTTAAATATTGATAAAAAAATAAAAAGTAAAATTTATTCAAAAAAATATTTTTAACTAAAAATCAATATTAAAAAAAACTTTATACAAATTAAATTATCATGAGAAGAGTTAGAAAATAAATATTATTTTACCAAAGTGACATTTTAAATTTTATAAATTTTTTTTTTAAATACGGTACATTATAATAAAAATGGATTTTATTATATCCCTTTTCAATATAAAATCATATTAATTATTTATCTGCTAATGTTAATAGTTATGAATGGTCTTCCATCCTAGTGTTTATTATAAATGTTTTAATAATGTATTTTAATTATTTTGTAGTTTTTTTATGTTCGGTGTAAAAGATAACATAATTTACAGAATATATGATCCAAAATATTTGGTCGTTACATTATAGCTCCCTAAATAAGTTGATTCCTCACAATTTAATTATCATTTGATAAAGGAATAAGATAAAGGATCCTTGATAAAATCAAGATATGTATTCCATTGAGATATCCACATCATTATAATTACTATTACTAGGAAACTATTTATCCCAAATATGATTTTTAGTATCTCATAGGGATATACCTTTCATAGATTCATTTTAAGGACCCTATTCCCATCCAAATACTAAAACTAAATACATAATCATAATATCTAATAAGTTAGAGTAAATGATCATATGAATATGAAAACTCAATTATAATATGTATTCTACAATAAAAACTTTTCTTCAGCCTATAATACTCTTTTTTTCAATTATGTCACTCTTGGTTCATCGAATGACTCTCTTGATTTAGCGTAGTTTACTTTAAGTTGTGTTACCTAATATTTCTAAACCAAATCCCTCAATGTAACAATGAAATAAATATTTCATAGTGTTTCATAAAGATAATATGATCAACCATATAATATCCCCTTGGCATGTCAGACTAGTTGTGCAGTTATGTATGTTTTCATGCACCGAGTGACAATTGAGTTAGTATCTAATCTACTCTTTTAGAGGTTATTACCCCTAGGTATATATGCGTGGGTTAAAACATCAAATTTTATTTAAATACAGTGGTGTATTGAAATTGAAAACCATATACTCAAGTCTTTACCAATATTTTATGATATCATCCAATACTTAGACTCATCTATAGGGTTTTCAATAAGGTTCTGAAACACTGAGCCTACAGGCCATGTAATGGGTTAAATTCCCACTGGGCCTTCAGGATATGTAATGGGTCTCCCTCTATCGAGTTAAAAGAGGTATTTCCTTTGATTTAATAATAAATGAGGCTTCAGCCCCAACCTTTAAAAAAAAGGTTCTGAAACACTAACACCAAATTTATCTAAATTAATTTTCAAAAAAACTAAACCTAGATCTGATACCATGTATAGTGACCCAAGATAAACATGACTTAGAAAATATCTATATCATTATTTAAATAATCCATCACAAAAGCAGTCACACAACCTAGCGACTGAAAGTTTTATTATCTTGGAGATGATATACACATATATCTTAATTTACTACACTTGTGAACATTTATTTATAATAATGCTTCTATATAACCTTTACTACATATATCACATGATATAACCATCTTCATAACTTGGGTAATAGAAACCTGAGAGATGGGTGAGATCAAATTCTCATTAAGGAAAAAAGATATCATGAAGTGTCATATCATAAACATGAAGAAAATCACGAGAATGACTTAAATATCTTAATATGAGATCATAATACCATATATGATAACATAAAACATGATAAATTAGAATAATATCAAAAAAATATTGTTATTGAATCATATAATATAAATCTAGCTCAAAATAAACATCTATAACCAAAACTTGTGAGCATGATATAAAAGTGAAGAATACTTTAAAAATACGAAATAATCATGAAACTGGGGAATATATTGAAAAAATATTGAAAATGTGGAACAATAATAAACATATGATTTATTATCATTGTGAACCAAGATACCCAACAACCCATTCACTCATAAAGTTGCGAGTAGAGCTAAACTGCATCATACTCACCCTTTGTGAACCTAGCTAATTATGAACCCATTAACATAACATTTCTATCTCATGATATATAATATTTTACCCAATTAATTAGATGGAGATATAGGTCCCACACATCCTATAATTCATAAATTCATGCATCATTGGAAAATAAAAAAATTATAATCTCATAAATAACCCATGGAAAAAGATTGGGTTTCTAAATCCATTCAAAAAAATTACATATCATGAACTTAAGAAGTCATAAGATATAAAAAAACTCATTTTACAAAATTAATCATATCATAATAACGCACACACATATATATAGAGAGAAAAACTATCACTTTATAAAGGATAATCCTTATAGGGTAAATAGATATAAAAATATAGATGTTTTCCAAAAAACATTTAAAACATCAATGGGTAAATTACATTAAAAAACATTTTTATGAAGGGAAAGAGAATAATTTTGAAAAAATTAATATAAAGAGTTCCTACATAAATCATCTGGAAAATAAATACAGGTAATAAAAAAGTGTAAGTGAAATTAATTTGAAAACATGTACTTTTAAAATAATATCTAATAAATGAGGCTTGAAAAATACATAAAGTATTTTAAAAAGGTAAGTGAAAACACTTTAAAAAAGTTTACTTTTAAAATAATATTTAATAATGGATAATTGAAGAAGACATAAAATTTTAAAATAGGGAAGTGATTGTACTTTGAAAGATATTACTTTTAAAAGAATCATTAATAATGTAACCTTGAAAAAGAAAAAAATGATATCATATGAAAATATATACTATATGGTAATTTGTTTATTTAAAAATGACTGAGAAACCTTTTGGACATTTTTAAATAACCTTGTGGAAAACCCAAATCATTAAAAAGAAGTTAATTTTTTTTGTTAAAATGAATAAAGTTGAATAATAAGATTATTGGTGAAAAAAATTATTTTATTTTCCACTAGGTAAAGGATAACATTGGTGGGATGTAAAAACATGGATATGTAAGAAAAATCCATTAAAATAAATGAGAATTATTATTAAAAAAATTTAATTTTAACAAAATAATAAAATCATAAAGGAATATTACTTTGGTGTTGATCATGATTTACATATAAAATAAGTTAGTAATACAAAATAACATAACTATAGTTTTTGATAGATCAATATTGAAATATTATTGTCAAATAAGAGTGATTATGACTCAAGGAAAAGATTGCAGTCATGAAAACCCCTTAAAAACATTGAATCATTTGAATCAAAATCCCATGAGAGGTATAAAACTAAAAAGAACATTGAATATCATGAAATATAAGATAATAATGATACAAAATAACATTAGGGTATAATTAAAACCATACAGAAGTAAACATGGTGTATATCTTAAACATGTCTTAAGGGATTCAAATTTTAGACAAAGAAACTTTTATGAATATCAAAATATTTAAAGTAATGTTAACTTAGAAATAATTTCATGAGAACTAAATGTAAATACATATAAATTAAAGTTTAAATGAAATGTTATACAATATTTGTATATAATAATTCAACTTTGAATAATGATGTTCAAGAATAAATATTATACCTCAATAAAAAAATGAGTTTTGAAAACAAATTACTTTATTCAACTTCTTATTTGGATGAACTATAAGATTCAGTATAAAATAAACAAATAAATTAATATCCTATTTTATAACCATAATAATAAATATTAACCTTTTTTAATCCTTATTATAAATTTTTATAATGATTATATTTTCTTATTTATATCATATTATGACCATCGAGTGTAAATAACTTTAGCTATTTTGTGCATGTTTAATAATTTTGATATCATTACCCATAATTTGATAAAAATTTAATTATTTATATATCATTTAAAATCATTAAATATATATCTTTTATATGTTTAAAATTTTCTTATTTCATTCCATATGTGTTTTTGTTATGTTATGTAAAAACTGAATTGATAACAGATTATTTTGGAAATTTTAGCGAATGCAAAAGATTATTTAATAAAAATTTAAATAATTTATATAATATTTACTAAAAAATATAAAAATAATGATTTTATTATTTTATTATAATAATATTTTTTTATTTTTCTCATATTCATCCATAATATAGTGTAATAACATCACTCATATATGTGGTTAAACTAAACCGAACATGAACTTACATTAACTCTATGAGTGAGTATGGTTAAAGAGGTGTTTATTTTTACATAATATTGTTATGACATAACAATAATGATATTTTTCTAAGTTTATATAATGGTGAACCATATTTTAAGACGTTAAGATGATGTACTAAATTTATATTGAAAATGAATAACGCTTCATCATGGTGGTAGTAGTTTGCACCTATACCCGATTAGAATTCCCATTTCTCAATGTGTAAGAGGGGGTGGATGTGGATATTAAATTGAAATTTAATAATAATAATTATATTTTATAAATCATATTTATTTATAACTAAAACCATTAATACCATCCATTAATGGTGATAATAAAAAATAAATGATGTAATTTGGTGGAGGTGTTTGTCCGCGCAACTAACTAACAATGTTATTTTTTTATATGTTGATGGAAATGAATGAATAATGGTTATACCATTAATATTAAAAAATTTAAATATAATAATTTCACTAAAGTAAAGATATTATTATGGTGATATGAAATTTTTAGGATTAATATAAAGAAGAATAGATTAAGAAGACGATAATACTTATGTTGGAGACTTGATTTTTCCTTGGAAGTTGCCTTGAAATTGAAGGTCCTAGTCTAAATATGTGTGACCACGGGATTATTTTTGTGAGATATGGTTCTATGGAGAGTAAAAGGGTAGAGATTAAAAAATTAATTTGAATTTTAAGTGTATATTTTAATGGTTGGAATTGATATCCTTTTATAAGAGGAGAAGAGAGAACATTTGGAAACAATCATCATTCTTTAGTAATGTTATGACACAATTAAAGAATAAATGGATCAAAATCGAAAACGTGGGGTGTGGGAAATGAAAAATTATAAAATAATCAAAAAAAATTATTTTAAAACACATTTATAACATTTTTTTATCCATTTTCCCATTGTAAAAATCTTTTTACCACTTTTACTTTTTACCAGGGTAACTATTTTTTATCCTTTTTAATTAATTATGATAAATAAAATTACAATTGAACTTATTAAATAATTTAAATATTTTTATTTTAAATTTTATAATAATTTTATCAAATAAAACTACTAAATTTTTGAAAATTTAATTTTCGAATACACATAGTTAAGCGTATAAAAACAATTTTTATAAAAATGATGTTTTTTAACTTTAAATTTATATATTAGAACAAATTATCTTGATTAATAATTTTAATGAAATATATTAATTTATTATAAATATAATGAAAGTTATAAGGCTTTAAAGGAAATACACAATTGAATCACACCATCAGAATACTTTATCTAATGATAAAACCAATTGTTTTTATTAAACTAGCATTTTTATTTAGTTTTAAAAATGTCGGACAAGGTATTTATAAGAATAAAGAATATATTAAAATTAATAATGTTATTACTTAAATATATATAATATTACTTAAAATGTTTTTTAAAATTCTTCGATACATATACTTGGTGATAAGATCATAAAAACTTTAATATTCATAAAAACCATATTTTATACTAAAAAATAAGAATTTTTAGAAAACAATTATTAAAAATAATACCAAGTAAATATTCATGAGACTAGTTCAAAAAGAATTTTATTTTACCAACCTTATATTTTAAAATTTATAAATTCAAATTTTGAAAGAAGGTACATTATAATTTTTTTATTATATCCTTTTTCAATATTAACTCATATTAATTATTTATCCACTATAAATAATAGATATTAATGGTCTACCATATCAATTTTCATTATAGATTTATTAATAATTTCTTATTGTAATGTTTTAGTTTTTTTAGGTCAGGTTTATCATCTAACCTAATTTATTGAATATAAGATCCAAAATCTCCAGTTGTTACACATTTTAACCATAATAATCGAGCCTTATTTATTGATCAAAGAATTATTTATAAGGTATTTTAGGACTTGAGAAACCAAGATAATAGGTTTATAGAGTTATTATTTAGTATTAAATAAGATGTAGAACCAACTACTAGCATTTGGGATGCCCAAAATCTTAGTTAGCCTATAGGAGGTTCACTAGCTTGACAATGAGACCCACTATCTTGACAGCAGGAACCCACTGAACCATTGGTGGGTTTTCAAGCTATGACGGTGCACTAGTGGACACAACTGACTAGGTGGTTGTCCCCATTATCCAACTGGTGGTGTTAGACTGGTCCGAAAATGAAAGGGGAAAATTCATATCCCCCCCGAAACCTATTCTAAATACCCAATTACCCCCCAACTTGACCCTAACTTGATATTTGAAAATATAAAAGGTTATCTAAGTCTATTAAGGCTCCTAAAACACATTTAATATATTCTTATATCCATGGTTAGGTCTAAAAAACTTGAAATAATGAGTTCTTATAGGAATTGATGGATCCCTCTCATCTTCCTCTTAAATTTTCTTCTTCCATCCTTGACGGTGTATGATAATATCTTTCAATAGGGTATTGATGATATATTATTCTTATTTTCTTGAAGTGAGTGGTATTAAAAAAAATGGTATTATTCCTTTATTTAGTAAATGTAAAACATGAGATCATTCTAGAAGACCATGCATGTGACCTATCTTAATTTATAACCAGATGAAAATTTTGAAACAAAAGAATAGTCCTCCCATGGATCATGTTAGATCCATTGGAGTTGAGTCTGGGACTTGTGGCCACTCGATATATATGCCAAACCTTGACCCTAGTTTTTAAATTGGATTAAATAAACCTTGATACTTATGATTAATTATAATTTAATTATGGATTGACTTAAAAATGTGAAGTGGTTTAACATTTGAATTACTATTATTGTCTTAATAAATAAGCACATAGTTTGGAAGTGGTTATTTTGAATGTAATTGGAATTGGAATGATAACGTAATGAAATATGGATATAATTTTTTGAGAATGGAAATTATCTGAATTGAGATGTTTAAGGAAATTTCTACAATATATGTGATAATTGGAAACCTGACTTAATGGAAAAAATGGTTGATGACTTTTAATTTGTATAATTAAACCAATTGGGGTTATCTTAATATGTTCAGAATTTTTGATGAATTGGAATGATATTTCTCTTATTTATTTATTGTGAAATGGATACTTCACCCTTGGAATGTTTAATATTCCATGGGAACATGTAAGTGGATCTACCATGGGAATTCATATAGAGGCCATTACGATATGGTTAATTATCCCTTGGACTGATTAATATGAAAAGAGAACACATAAGTAACTCTAATATGAAAATTTTCATAGACCCCAGTTTGACAGAGTTACTTCTCCCTTGGAATGTGTAATTCACCATGGGAATATGTAACCATCTCTTGTATGTGAATTAAAATAGAGTCTATTATGCATGGAAACACGATAGATGAGGGAATGATGTATAGTTATTTAATTATAATGGGATATATACATGATATGGTTGATTAATTATCTGTGGGAAAATCCACCGTCAATATTTTTAATAGAAGAATCCACTAATGGATAGAGATATTTGACATCGTGCCGAATCAGGTTTGGCTGACCCTAGGTGTAAACTTAGAGCTCAAGGGAAGATGGGTTAATTTAGTGTTCTACATTATTTTATATATTAATTCCCCTATTATTCATACTATTTAATGTACTATTTATTTATTTTAGATTATTTAGATACTTTTTCTTTCATCCTACTGAGTTTTAGTTATACCCTATCTGGTCACCATTTAGTACATGGGAAGTATTCACGGATGCATTCATGGAAAATGGAAAAGTTCCCTATACTTGATTATTTGCTTTCGGAATGGGATTGGAACTTAGAGAAAGAATCTATCATGGGGTTCTGAACTGAATTTATTTGAGTATTTATTATGAAAACTGTTTTATTTTTCCACTTGGGTGACTTTTAGCACAAAATGTAGATAACATTCCATATGGCATGACATGGTTTATTATTATTATTTGGACTATTGGTATTCATATTTTAGCTTCTTGAGTTGTATGTTGTGATTGATTTATACTATTTTCAATATTATTGATACTTTGTTCTAGAGGGTATAGTTAACCCACTATATTCCATAGACCCTGTATATAAGTCAGAAGCCTTTGACATATGGAGAGGTGCACCTAAGGTTACATAGTGAAATGTATCAATAATGTGATGGAGAAATGGGTTGGGGAAATTAAATAAAGTGGGAATGAGGACTCCTCTACTCATAGAACTTACTTTCAAGTTGATAAAAATAAACTAATATACTTAAGAGTATGGTGCTCAGTTTATTCTATCTAACCACTTTTTAATCATGAATTATATTTATTAGTACTATGAGAATTAGGGATGAGATAGAGTGGGGTCTTGAAACACCCTAATTTTTGATGTTTTTTTCAAATTAATTTAATATTTTTGATATTTTTCATTTTATGAAACACTGAATATAGTTTTTTGACATATGTTAAATCACTAGGTTTGTATTTCTTACACTCTATTCAATACTTAGATAATATTTTACTAAACGCAACACCTACTGGGCATGTGTTACAAGCAACACCGAGTTTCTACGAAACATCATTTTACTGTTATAATTATTTAAATTGGGGTACTTATAACATAGTTTTTAAACTTAGTAAAATAAATATAAATAAATATTTTTCAAAATTTATTTATAATAGTTATAAATATATAAATTATATTAGTAATAATACATACAATTTTTTTAGTAAAGTCTTTATATGTTTGAAAATATTATTTTCTTAAAAGAACTCCTTTTTATGCCATTCTATAAACAATAATAAAATTAATTTTTGATGCCTTTTAGAAATTTTAGTTGATAAAATAATCTTAAATTTTCAAATGATAATGAAAAAATTATCTTAGGGTATATTTTTGGGATTTTTTTGAGAAACTTTATTTTTGGATAAATAGTAAATAAATATCAAATTTTAATTCAAAACTATTTTTTGTCTAATTTATTTGTATAGTTAAATTATATTTTAATGTTGTTTTAATGTAAAAATATATCAACTAAACGTATATTAATCCAATATAGTTCATTAGAATCGTATTTATATAGAATATAGATATAAAATATTAATGAATTTTTGAACATTCTCACTTTAAAAACCTGCTTTCTCGCCACATATGTGAGATTAACATTAATATTATTTTTTCAACTTATGTGAATTGAAATTTTAAAAATGTAAATAAATGGTTTTAATAATTATAATATGTATATTTTAATAATATTTACTTAATTTTTGACCAAGAATATTTGTGAAAGTGATTAAAAATAATTACAGTTATTAAGGTAAAATTAATCTTAACAAGGGAATAAACCGTAAACTTAAAAGACCAAATGTCCTAGAAACTCGTCCAAAACCCATTTTATGGAACATATATCGTTCATAAAACTTCCATTATTTATATTTTTGGTTTAATGACTTTTTTCAGGTAAAAATGTGGGTACACATAACTTTTTTTCAAAAAAGGCCAAGTGTGTCCCCTCCCTCCCCTATAAAAGCCACCACCTCCCCCCTTCTTCACATCTCTCAAAACACTTATGTTTGGAAATGATATTACAAATTCACTTAAAAAAATACCTTCCTTACTAATTAAATCATTTATTTGGTTATAAATCAAACCAATAATCCATTTGGTGTAAACCAAACGTAGTTACCCCAAGAAGAGGTAACATAGTTCCTTAAGTTCCCTTCCATTATTTTCATTCTTTACTACCTTAATTATTCTTATTACATGTATAAATAATAACCTAAGTATCCTAAAGATACATATATATTTTTTATGATAAGGTTTATAACTACAATTACGCACACTTCCATCTAATAGGTAACAAACTTACCATTCTTGTGTACGATGAATTACCGCATCACAAAAAAATGTTGTTCATTTTTCTTTTACCACCTCTCATGGTTGGGAATTATGATGGGCATTAAATTTTTATATTATTACATGATATATATGATAGATATGATATATATTATATATATTATACATATGAATTATTTATTTTGTTTTAATTATTATATAACACATACCTTCATGCTTTCCATTTTGGGTAAATAAAATAATTTTATCTGGGGAAGTGTGGACTACCGCCTCCTCAAAGAGATGTGATTCATTCACACACTACATAGAATGTATTAGGGATGGTTTAGTAAAATTATATGATATATATAAAATATTAATTCTACTATAATGATATTATATATATATACACATATATGTAATTTACATTCATTATATTAATATTATAAAGAAAAACAGAAAGAACATTCATACATACGTACGACCTATCATCTCCATGAATGATATATTCCATTTCATATATTTATATTATATAGATTATTATAAATAAATATATATTGAGTATAAATTATATTTATATCATTGTTTACATTATGGAAATCATGATGTAAATATAAGGACAAAAAATATAACAAATTAAGACACATGAAAAAAAAACAAAGTGGATATTACCCGAAGCGAAACCTTAACTTGGAATTATTAATAATTGAGTAATATAAATTGATAATAAAACCATATTTGGTATTATATATGATAATATTGTTCTGTAAAATATTTATAATAAACTTATATTTTTTTATATAGGATGTTTTTATGAGTACAAAAAGAGTAAATACATAAATTAAGGGAATTTCATCTCACCTTTTATTTCCATGAGATACATGCCATATTCACCACTCAATTCTTTTGTGTGGTGTATGTACTACCCTATGACATGATTGTTTCGGTGCGGATGTGCGTCGGGTTACGCTATTCCGCCAGGACGCATTCGCGCGTGCACCCGTCAACCCGAGGGGATGGGCGCGCGGCTTGTGGTCCCGCAGTCCCGCTTTCCAAGGGCGGGCGGCATTCGTCCCTTATTCAGGGGCGTCTGCTCCTTGATCGAAACCGGGATGATGGGATGTCGGCTCCTCCTTCCTTGGACGTCTCCTCGGAACTCGTCGCCTAATCCGGGTCTCCCTCATAGACTTAAGAATGTTCGTGAATCTCGTTCCCGGCGCCATATCTTCATGGACACCGGTTAATTACGCTGCTTCCGCCCGGACGCTCCAAGGGGTCTGGGCAGGGCAGCAACCTGCGGTGAGAAGGCCGGGTGGCTCTGGGTGCTGGGGGCGTGTCGTAACACTGCGGCTCTGCACATCTGTCTTCCGTCCCTAATAGGGCTTCTCGAAGGCATGATGGCCTGAGGCATCCCGTACTAGGTGCGGGGAACTGTGTCACCTGAGGTTTTCCTCAGCTTCCCGTGTTTAACACGGGGTATGCCGCGAGTTTAACGTCCAGCGGGGACGGCATCGGACCGATCAACACGAAAAGTGGATCAGATGACAGAACCCCTTGCGGGGAACCTCCGACGCTGGGGCCAGCACATGGGCGGCTTCCCAAGTAACGTGGAGTGGAGTGAAGTGGCATGACCCCACCGGGATGTGGCGGCCCGGGTAAGGATCAGGATGGATGATGGAGTGAAGAGCTTGGACCCCAGAGGGGCTTCCTACGTACCGCGCGTTAACACGGATCAAAGTCAACGTAGTTCGGGCATACAGTTTAACGTCATGCTGGACGTCGGCAAGCCGACTCACGAAGGGGTCGAGGCCGCCGGGCGGAGGATTGAACCGAACCACCTCGCACGGAGGGGGATGGAACGGCCGGGTGGATCACAGTTTCACGTCATGCTGGACGATAAAAGGGGAAATGGAAAAGGGGGGCTGTGGGGAGGCACCGTGGAGATACACACGGGCAGTCTCCCACAGGGGCGGATTCATAGGTGAATCAACGCAAGCGTGAACCCTGGAGGGGTCCACTGATGGACGAACCGACGTAAATACGACCGGGACGACCAGGTGGTGGGCTTGAACCTCGGGGAGGCTTCCTACGTACCCTGTATAGAAGACAGGGATCAAAGTCCACGTAGTTCATTCTGTCAGGACTTACGCACTTGGGGCAGCCCGGATGCTGCAAAACTCAGTTGGAAGGGACTTGGACCGAAAGCAGAAGACACCTCGATCCCAGTCAGAACCTCTACTGGCTTCGGCAGTGGGGAGGCGCAATGGAGATACACATGTGCAGCCTCCCACGAGAAACTAGGGGTTTGTAATACCCTGCCCCCGTAGGGAAAAGCCACTCCCATTAAATCGTCCCTAAAGAGGGGAAATCCCGACATCCCTGCAGAGACGAGCGGGTGGGGGCCACATCCAAACCGGGGGGACCCTGCGTGCGGAGCACGGGATCAGGTTGCGGACGGTTTAGCGTCTTGCCAGACGAAGTACAGTTTAACGTCATGTGTTGAGGACGAAGCGGACGGTTTAACGTCTTGCCGGACGAAGTACAGTTTAACGTCATGTGTTGAGGACGAAGCGGACGGTTTAACATCTTGCCGGACGAAGTACAGTTTAACGTCATGTGTTGAGGACGAAGCACTTGGCAGTTTAACGTCTTGCAGCGCGGACGATGGGGGCTAGGCAGTTTAACGTCGTGCAGCTTGGACGGATGTGCAGTTTAACGTCATGCTGGACGAATATGCAGTTTAACGTCATGCTGGACGTATGCGCAGTTTAACATCATGCGGGACGAATGCGCAGTTTAACGTCATGCGGGACGAATGCGCAGTTTAACGTCATGCGGGACGAATGTGCAGTTTAACGTCATGCTGGGCATAGGTTGCCGGAAGAATGTGCAGTTTAACGTCATGCTGGGCATAGGTTGCCGGACGAATGTGCAGTTTAACGTCATGCTGGGCATAGGTTGCCGGACGAATGTGCAGTTTAACGTCATGCTGGGCATAGGTTGCCGGACGAATGTGCAGTTTAACGTCATGCTAGGCATAGGTTGCCGGACGAATGTGCAGTTTAACGTCATGCTGGGCATAGGTTGCCGGACGATGGGTGCATGTCACTTCGCACGAACCTGGAGGGCCGCACGGGAAGACAACGCACGGTGCGGGCACCCGGGATGAGAATCATCGGGTGCCACACAGGCGGGTACCTTTAGGAGGTCAACGGGGACGACCCTGGCAGATTGCGCGCAAAAAGGAAGCTTTGCGCGCAATACTGCGGGCCGGCGCGCAATCGGGGCGGCTGGCGCGCAATTGGGCCAGCGCCTTGCGCGCGGATTCTTGAGATTGCTCACACCGGGCTTCGGATAGCGCGCGGGGGCAACGGCTCATTCTTTAACGAATGACCACTTGAAAGAAGGGGGGGTGCGCGCAATCAGGCCGGATTGCGTGCACCCCGGGGCAATTGCGCGCAAGCGGGTTCTTTTGCGCGCAAAGGCCTTAGGGTGAGTTTTTATTCAAATGAAAGGAGCCAGCGGGGATTGCGCGCGAAGGCGGACCCCGAGGCTTTCTTGCGCGAAAGAAAGGAGGTTACCTGAAGTTCGTCATTGCGCGCGGAAGGGGTTGAATTGCGCGCACGAGAGACGTTTCGACTTCCAGCAACCTTTGAAACGTTGGGGGTCGCCTTATATTTATAGGCAACCCCGGGCGCGGAATCCAGGGTGCGAGCGCGAAATTCTTCTCGCGGGCGCGGAATCGGACACGGCGCGCAAGGGAGTCGCGCGGACCCGCGGCGCGCAAAATTGCGCGCCAGGCCGGCGCATTGCGCGCATCCCGGGGGGTTTGCGCGCGGAACATCGCCTTTGCGCGCGGGCCTCTGAAATTCCGCGCAAGGCCTCCGGGCCCTCCGAAACATCCTTCCGACTCCAAATATGACCTCGCTTTCCGCATCCGGAGCTTCGTTTGGGAACAACAGACTTTTCCGGCGTCTACAAAAGCCCCCCCTCGGAATCTGATCGGCGAGAGGTCGCAACGATCGGGTTCCGAGGGAGACGCCGGAATGCCGAAGTCCTGGGCGACGCGGGACTGTGGCGCGCAAAAATGGGTGTCGGGCGCGAAAGCGGCCGATGCGGTCGCGCAAAGCCTTTTCCGCGCAGCGCGGACCACGGCCTCGCCTATAAATAGGGGCACTGGGTCCCTCCGTGCCGTACACTGGCCTTCCGCGCGATAAGCCTTTTTGCTCTCGTGCGCGAAATTGCCTTTTCCGGCGCGGAATTCGCTCGCTCGTCGCGCAAAACCGTCCGGACTTCGCTCTGTTTTTGCGCGAATACCCGGGGTTTTTCGCGAAGGACTTCCCGATTGCGCGCCGTCCACTAGGATTGCGCGCCGCCTCTCAAACTTTTCCACCAGCCTCGTCCGATCCCGCACGCTTCATCCCTTAACCCGCACGACTCCCGAATCTTCCGAGATGGCCGCGCACAGAGGAAATGAAGGGGATGCCGCCACTCGCAGAGCCGAGATGGCGGCGAACGAGGAGGTTTACGGAGCCAAGGAGATTGTTTCTAACAATCAATCCTTGTTCGACTTACTAACGCCGGCCCAGAAGACATATCCACTGTCGGACAACCTGCCGCTCTGGAACTTCGGCATCCTAGATGAGGTTCCGGTGCCGGGGTTCGAGATTGATGCGCCGCGGACCTGGGTGACCCGGGAGGACGAGCTTCTCCGCTATAACATCACCAACAATGGGCATCCTGCCAGGGAGACCAGACACTTGGATGTCTATGTCCTGAACCCGAGGACGCGAACCATTGATGGGGGTGAGCCTACTGCGGAGAATTCTCCAGCCCTCTACTCGAGCATATATCGCCAGAGCGTCACGGACGACACCAAGGGCTGGCTGAAGGACTGGGACTTGCGATCTGGGGGCAACTTTACCAGTGAATGGGCCTGGGCGTTCTGGGTACGCCACACTTGCGATCACTTCGCAGAGGAGCTGCGGTACATCGGCCTGTTCGAGGCGGTGTGGACGTCGCAGTTCCACTTCTACCAGCAGTCTGAGCTCGGGCCGGAGCTGTTCACTCGCTGGTCCCCGGATACCAACACCTTCCATCTTCACTATGGGGAGGTCGGCATCGGTCTCTGGGACATCCACTGCATCGGAGGTATCCCGCTGGAGGGCTACCAGTACGATGAGTTCCTGCCACCGAAGAACATCTGGGAGGACAGGTCACGGACTCCCATTCTGACCTGGCATCTTCTTGACCTGGCTACGCAGCGGCTCGGGATCCAAGACTTCCAGAAGGACATAGCCTACAAGGATTGGTTCGGCCAGTTCCTGGAGCATGACCCGGCGGTCAAGATGCCAGGCAGGGGGAAGCGGTGCCCGACCGCAGCTCAGAGGAGCCGGAACGGGTCGTACTGGCGGGTCCTGGAGACGGGCGATTACCGCTCATGGGGGTACCGCGCCATCGAGGCCCGGGACCCGAACGTCCGGTACGCGGCGTTCCTGGCCGCCTTTCTGAGCGGGTGGCTCCTGCCAGTGCGGGATGCGAGGATGGGCGTCCGCCCGGCGACACTGGCGATGGCGGGAGCCATGGCTGCCAACAAGAGATACAACCTCGGGGTCCCAGTACTGGCGAGGCTGTATGCCATTCTGGGACGCATCTCACGAGGGGGGTCGCCACGAAGGATCTGTGGGCCCTTTCAGTTCTTCCACGGATGGGTGGCTGCTCACCTCGGTGGGTATACGTTCCCAAATACCGTCAGTCCTCCGGGCAACGGCCTGCGACCCTCCCTGCTGAACATTGCGGGGGTCGCTCCGATGACCCTCAGTGAGGAGGGCGTGAGGGTTCGGATTGGCAATCATGCCAATTTCAACTTCAGCCCGTTCCCCACTCCTGTCGGCCAGATGATCGACAACGGACAGGGCCCGCTGGAGCAGCATGAATATTTCCTGAACATGCGGGGCGGGGTGCTCGTGGCTCGGATCGACGGGAAGGTGATCTGCGAGCCTTACGTGCCGACCCGGTTCGCCAGGCAGTTCGGGTGCCTTCAACGGATGCCGAAGAGGGTATTCACTGCTGTTCGGGAGGAGACGAACCCTTGCGTCCTTCGCCAGATGTGGCTGATGTTCGTCGCCTTCGGCTCTGGCGACGTCATCACTCTCCCTCCTACCGGAGTTAACGCAGGCTTGGCAACCGAGTACGCCGAACACTGGGCCATCGCGTACCCTGAGGGGCTCTTGCGGAAGCTAGTTCGGCGGCTCGAGGCTACCCGTGCGGAGACCGGGCGTCAAGGAAGGAGGCGAGGCGCCGCCACACGGGGGAGAACGGAGGCGCGCCAAGCAGCGGAGCCGGCGCGGGCAGGGACTTCGGCGGCGGGCGCATCGCAGGCTGCCGCCACGACCTCGGCGCCCAGAGAGGGGGCGCATGCGTCGGTCGGAGAGCGGCCCGGGAAGCAGGTGAGACGTCTGCTCGAACCCTCCCACGATGCAGTCTTCCCGGCGCTGTGGTCGGCCTGGATGACCCTGCGGCAGTCACTGGGGACCGACGTCATCTGGCGAAAGATACTCAGAGAAGGAATCTATCTGCCAGAGGTCGGGCGCCTCCAGATCACCGACAGGGTGGACTTCAACCGGCAATATGCATATCTGACGACCATGGACGAGTACGCGCGCCAACGTGGTCAGCGTGCGGAGCCATCCCTTCTGGTGAAGGTGATGCTCGGTCTCGAGCCCGCTCCAGAACAGATGCCGCCGGGAGAAGATGACAGTAGCGACTCCGAGGAGGAGGAGGAGACGGGGGAGGATGAAGGCTCCGAGGGAAGGTCCCATCGGGGGAGCCCACGGGAGAGTGGCGAGGTGGCCGGCTCTGACAACGTTGATGTCACTGAGCTCCTCGAGGTCCGCTTCTATCCCTACTCAACTTGCTTCATCCATTCTCTTATGCAGCTTCTAACCCGTTTCTCCATCCTTCTCAGGAGCACACGGATGTCGGTCAGGCGTCCTCAACAGGAGTAGGAGAGGCGCCAGCAGGACAAGGCGGGGGCCAGGCACCCATTATCGAACTGTCAAGCGCTAAGGGGTCCCCTGCTGCAACTGTTCCTGCGGCGACCGGGGTAGCGGAAGATGATGCTCCGAACTCCCGTAAGTCTCCCTACTTTACTGCTGGTGCTTGCCATTGACGATCCGTGACTAACCATGGCATGCCCCGCGCAGTGATCTCAACATTGGATGCTCGTCGGGTTGCCGAACCCGGGCCATCTACGAGTGGACCAGTGGTGGACATGCCGCTTGCTCCGGAACAGACCTTCCAAACCGAGCCGGCCCCACCAACTGCTGATCAAGGGGCTCCGGACATCGGCGGTGCTGACATCGGAGAGAGGTTGGGGGCTGACGAGGGTGTCAGCGCCGCTGGGGAGAGAGAAGAAGGTTGCCCGGATGTTGGGGAACCTATCCCTCGTGAGGACCTCCCAGGGGCGGACCCTGCAGCAGACCTGCTGGCTGCCTTCCCTGCTTACCGGCCTGCCGACCCCGAGGAGATGGATGACTCGGACGCGGAGGCGGTCGAGGATAGCCGGGTAACGCGACGCAGGGGGTGGAAGTGCATCCAGCGCTTCCTCAAGCGAGACCCATCGGAATGGCTGGGGCGCATGGGATCACTTCAGACCTGGCTGCGCTTCCTGTGTGCCGGGGGAGCTGATGCTCAACGCCTTCATCTGACGGTCCGTGATTTCATGGCCGAGAAGATGCGCGAGAGCCGCCGGCGTGCCGACGTCGCACAAAGTCGGGACATGTCGGAGAGCACGCAGGCGCTCATCGCGGCAGAGCAGGAAGTCCGGCGCCTCGAAGGGTAGGCGGCAGAGAAGGAGGCCTTCGTCGCAGCATGTACCGAGCTTGTGGAGCAACTATCGGCACAACTGATCGACGCTCAGGTACAGCTGACGGAGGCGGGCCAACAGATGGTCACACTCCAAGTCGAGCGGGAGCGTGAACAGGCCAGGATCGACGAACTGCGTGCTGCGACCGCCGATGAGGAGAGGGCACGCAGAGAACGAGAAGTAGCCCTGGAGGCCGCCAGCCAAAGGGTAGCGTCATTAGAAAGACTTATCCAGCACGCTAATCCTTAGGGGCTTTGTTTTTTGACATTCCTAGAACATTTTGCTTCCGTCACTCAATATTTCGATCCATTTGTATGAATCAATATATTTATCTGCGTCTTTTGGCATACTCAACCACAAATTGTCTCGCGGGAGTGTTAACCAAGCTTCAGGCATCCGTAATGGGGCCTGGATTTCTAAAGAAAAGAGGGAGGTCATTCCTAAGAAAGGAGACCTCAAGCCTAATCAATGTATCATCCCCCCAACTTGTTCCAACACACGAGCGGGACAATGCTAGGGGCGTTGAGATTTTATCCGAACATAGGGAAATGAGAAAGGGTGAATCGCGTGTCCCGAATCCGGACATCCACAACGGTCGGCCTTCCAGGAAATGCCCAAGACGGTAGGCGGACAGTGGATCGACCATAACAACTGCAATAGACGGACCGAAAAAGGCCATCATTCATATTGCAGGAGGCGGACCACATGTCATCATGAATACCGCTTTGGGGTTCCTTCAGACACAAGGGTGGAAAATCCAGATCAACAGGGCATGCAAAGCGTGGGGCGAAGTGACGATTTGTTCGGACAGAATCCAACGCTCTCAAAATTGCGCCACCGTGGGGAAAGCGTATTAGGCAGATGCACTAATCCGGCCGTGAGTCACCTCAATTCTCAGACAGCACCTCTCTGACGAGGAAACCGTCGCTTCCCATCATTGCGATGGGGCATCCCGAGCTGAATCGGGGAGAATATCACAACTGCACCACTCTACCCGAAGTCAGGCCAGACGGCCGGCGACGAGGAGGGGCGGGACTTAACGATCCCTGAGGCTGGACCCGAGTTGGAATGCCCGGGCGTTCCTACGTACTCCATCAGGCTGGAGATCAAGCCACACGTAGTTCTGAGAGTGCAGTTTTAACGTCATGCAGGACGTAGGACCCCATTTGGGGAGATCTTAGTTTAAGGTCGTAGAGCTCGGACCATGGGGCTAGATCTTAGTTTAAAGTCTTAGAACTCGGACCATAGGGCTGGAGGATCTTAGTTTAAGGTCTTAGAGCTCGGACCATAGGGGCTAGAGGATCTTAGTTTAAGGTCTTAGAGCTCGGACCATAGGGGCTAGATCTTAGTTTAAGGTCTTAGAGCTCGGACCATAAGGAGAGATCTTAGTTTAAGGTCTTAGAGCTCGGACCATAAAGAGAGATCTTAGTTTAAGGTCTTAGAGCTCGGACCATAAGGGGAGATCTTAGTTTAAGGTCTTAGAGCTCGGACCATAAGGGGAGATCTTAGTTTAAGGTCTTAGAGCTCGGACCATAAGGACTCAAAGCACGCCACATCGTGGTCATATCCCCTGGATATGCGAAGATGCACTGAGGGATAGTGTCAAGAGTGTCGAGGTTTCGCCTGGTCAGAATGGGAGGTGGAAAATGTGAATCATGCGGCCATTCACTCAAGGACTGGGGGCACCGGTGTAACGATATGGGAGTACTGCCAACCGTGGCGGAAAAGCAGCATCAATATCGCACTAACCGTTGGTGGAATGAGGCAGCAAACGAGCATCGACCGCTCAATCGCAGGATTCATATCGATTTGCTGCCCGAGGCCATTGGGGGTACCGGCCCGAGTCGGTGGGAGAGCACTGAGGCATTGTGTCCGAACCGTTCACGGGGGCTCCACCCAGGGCGTAGACGATGGGTCTGAATGAAAGGGAGCACGAAGCCTGAAAAGTGGAGGAAACCTGACCAAGCGGATCCTGACCCTCCTGGCAATAAACCAGAGTACTCTTGACACCGGTGGACCACAGCAAGGGGTCGGGGAACACGCCTTGAGGGTGACCTGAAGGCGGCGGATTCCCCAGAGAAGGGGGAATCTCTAAGAGGTGGGGGGCTGGACCCGAAGTTTCAAACATCCGGGCGTTCCTACGTATCCCATAAGGATGGGAATCAAGCCGCACGTAGTTCTTGAAGCGCGGTGCAACACAATCGGGCACCAGCGCGGGGAAGAGTGCGGGTCTGACCCTCGCACACAAAAGGAGCGGCATTTGATATTTCTTGTTTGTCCTTAAAGATGAATGGTTTTTCTTTGTGCGGCGACATGCCCGTGATTGAGAAATCTCTGGCGTCGCCACAATAATCAAGCCACGGAAGGCATTGATGAATGGCGTGGTCATTAACCAGCGCCCAACATGAGTGTCCCCTGAGGAGGACATCACGATGCAGTGCCGTTTCTCGTCGGGCGGCCAAGACGATCACAGTTTACGGTCGTGTGGTAGGACCAGACAACACAGTTTAAGGTCGTGTGGTTCGGACCATGGAGGAATCCGCTTATTGCGGTACGGCGGACACGGCGGAGGTGGGAACATACCCAGCCCTGCGGTCACGCACGATTCCAGGAGAAGAGTCTTGGGATAGGGGTCTGCATATGTCCATCACCCGAGGGGCAGAGATGCTAGCCTCCAGATATACTGGGCCCAGAACGCAATTGTTCGGGCGACTCCCTCCTCCGTATGGGGACGAGGGTCCAGCTACGCATGGCCCTTAGGGAGGATATCTGCATATATCCTTGGTGCTCAGATCATGGGAGCCTCGAACGACATCATTACCCTGGTTGGTCTGCCTAACGTGTAGAGGCGTACCGGAGGTCAGTATGAAGAGAGTGTCAAGATTCCACTACAACGCACAAAGGCGGAGTGTGATGAGGACTGCGCAACCAATGTTCAGAGCCTGAGAGAGCTGACATGGCGATCAAGGACGTTGCTGACGCATTCGCAACACAACATCCGATCGCGTCAGCCTAAGACGGGGCAAGCAAACGAGCATCAACCGCTCAATCGCAGGATTCATATCGATTTGCGGCCCAAGACCCACCGGTAAATCGACCCGGAGCGGTGGGAGAGCACTGAGGCATCGTACCCAAACCGCTAACGAGGATCCCTTTGAGTGAAGGCTCGAACAAGAGGAAGCGCGGGGCCTGACAAGCAACACAGGACTTGTCGGGATTGAATCTGACACTACGAGTCATAGACCAAAGCACCCAAAACATGTTAACAGATCTCCGGAAAGGGTCGGAGGACTCACCCTGAGAGCAACCGAAGGGGGGCAGGTCCCCGTGATCAACCAAGAGACGGGGCTGGACCTGAGACACAAGTGTCCAGGCGGTCCTACGTATCCCATAAGGATGGGAATCAAGCCATACGTAGTTCTGGAAAGGCAGTTTAACGTCATGCAGGACGATGAGGGGTGTGAGGTAGTCCCACACACGGGGGAGGCGTACGGCGCGGCCAGTAGACCGACGTGAATGAGGACATAATCCCCCGCTCACGCGATACGCCTCGCACAAAAAGGAGGGGAACTGGGGCCAGAGGCCCAACGCGGGATAGAGATTCCCGGGAAATGGGGCTGGGCCTGAAACATGAATGTCCAGGCGGTCCTACGTATCCCATAAGGATGGGAATCAAGCCATACGTAGTTCTTGAAGTGCAGTTTAACGTCATGCAGGACGATAAGGAAAAAAGAAGGGGGGAGCAGAAGGCATCCCCAAACGTGGGGGGGGGGGGGGCGTACAGCGTGACGAGCAAACCGACGTGAATGAGGGCATAACCCCGCACTCACACCATACGCCGCACACCCGGGGGCAACTGGGCCAAGGGCCCGAGATGGGATGGAAATTCCCGAAGGATGGGGCTGGGCCTGAAACACGAGGGTTCAGGCGGTCCTACGTATCCCATAAGGATGGGAATCAAGCCGCACGTAGTTCTTGAGTGGCAGTTTTACGTCATGCAGGACGAATGCTGAACAGTTTAACGTCTTGTAGCTCGGACGTAGTGCAGTTTAGCGTCATGCGGGACGAAGCACTTGGCAGTTTAACGTCTTGCAGCGCGGACGAATGCTGAACAGTTTTAACGTCTTGTAGCCTGGACGAATGCAGTTTAACGTCGTGCAGGACGTGGTGCAGTTTAGCGTCATGCAGGACGAAGTGCAGTTTAGCGTCATGCAGGACGAAGTGGCACTCAGGCAAAGTATTGCTTGAGGAACCTAGCGTTGGTGGGAGGAGTGACACGCTCACCATCCATAGTCGCTAGGGAGTACGCGCCATTGGGATAGACCTTGTGGACAACAAAAGGTCCCTCCCACTTGGGCTCCAACTTGGGCGGCTTCCTGCCGGGGATCATCGGTGCTCTTAGGGCTAGCACTAGATCACCCTGCAGGAAGGAGCGGAGGCGAACCTTCTTATTGAAAGCTCGAGCCATTCTGCTTTGATGCCTCTCCAAGTTGTGCAAAGCGCGAAGTCTATTCTCATCCAGTGCTTCCAACTCGACTAGACGGGCTTCAGCAACTCTGTCCGGCGCTTGCTGGTCATAGACCGCAGTGCGCAAGGATGGTAACTGGATCTCGATGGGCAGGACGGCCTCAGCTCCATACACCAGGGAATAAGGGGTCATCTGGGTGGAATTGCGAGTCGTCGTCCGATAAGCCCAGAGGGCGTTGGGGAGCTTGTCCGGCCAACTCTTCTTGTTCTGACCAACCATCTTTTGCAGAATGTTAGAGAGGGTTTTGTTAAACGCCTCGATCTGTCCATTCGCCTGCGCATGATAGCGAGATGTATGGTTCGAGCAGATGTTATACTTGGCGTACAACTTCTTCAACTCGGCTGCTCGGAAATTGGTTCCGTTATCCGTGAGGATAGCGTGAGGCACTCCAAATCGATAGATGATGTTGGAGGTCACGAAGTCAGCGATCGAACAGGATTTGACCTCTCTGAGCGGAATCGCTTCTGCCCATTTGGAGAAGAAGTCCGTGGCGGTCAGAATGAACCGGCACTGGCGAGCTGTCGCCGGCGGGTAAGGTCCCACAACGTCCAGTCCCCAGACTGCAAAGGGCCAGGAATACCTTGTGGTATGGAGAGGCTCCGGCGGCCGATGCACAAAGTTCGCATGAACCTGGCACGCATGGCACCTCCTGGCGTACTCGATGCAGTCATGGATCATAGAGGGCCAGAAGTATCCCAACCTCCGAATCTGGTGGGACAGCTTCGGCCCAGTCTGGTGGGCGCCACATGAATTAGCATGAACCTCTTGCATGACTCGTGGGATCTCGACTCCCTGAAGGCAACGGAGGAGAACACCATCAAACCCGCGCTTGTAGAGGATCTGCTCCAGACCGGGACTGCTCTGGAGGACAAACTGCGATGCGCGGCGTCGAACTCGCTCGCGCTCGGCCCGATCTGGCGGAAGAATGCCATGTTGGAGGTACTCAACCAAAGGCGTCCTCCAATCACGGGCTGATTCGACTGCTATATCTGGGGTACTCGGGGCTCCGGGCATAGGGGCAACCGTGGTGAGGTTACTTACCAACGGGCCGCGATCTTCTTCCGGGATAACGGGAGCGATGAGCCTGCGGCGCGTCACGCGGACGATCAGGTTGTCCTGTTCAGGTTCCGCAAGTGACGCAGCCAGGCTGGCCAAAGCATCTGCTCGACCGTTCTGCGACCGGGGAACATGGACAATTTCCGGCCGAGAAGGGAACCGGGCCATCAGAAGAAGGGTGCACTCCAACAATGGCACAAGTTCCGGCTTCCTGACAACGTAGTCGCCATTGATCTGCTTAACGACCAGCTCGGAGTCCCCTTTCACACACAGATGGGGCACGTCGATCTCGAGAGCTAACTCGAGGCCGGTGATGAGGGCATGATATTCCGCCTCATTGTTGGTACAGCCCTCTGACAACAGGAAAGAGTATGGCAGCACGGCTCGCTCCGGGGTAATGAAGACGATGCCCAAGCCCACTCTATTGAGCTTAGGATTATCGAGTCTTCTACCGGTGGGGCTCCGGGAGGCACCGTCAAAGTGCATCTGCCAGCATGGATCGGCTCGATCAACCGAGAGAATGGTCTCATCAGGAAAGCCTAGATCCAGCGGCTGATCCGCGGAGGTCGGATGAGTGGCCAGAAAGTCTGCCAACGCTTGCCCTTTGATGGCCTTCTGAGACACATACCTGATGTCGAACTGCTGGAGAATCACAGCCCACCGCGCTAGACGGCCAGTCAACATAGGTCGGCTCAGGATATATTTCAACGGGTCTACCCGAGAAACCAACTGTACCTCATGGTGCTGCAAGTAGTGCCGTAATTTCTGTACGGCAAATACGAGCGCCAGGCAGCTCTTCTCGATGGGGGAATACCTAACCTCCGCATCGAGGAGCATGCGACTGAGGTAATAGAGGCTATTCTCTGTTCCCTCGTTGTTCTTCTGGGCGAGAAGGGCACCCAGGGACCGTTCCAGGGCGGTCACATAAAGGACCAGCGGCTTTCCGGATACGGGCGGCATCAGGACCGGAGGTTGAAGCAGGTACTGCTTGATTTCCTCGAAAGCGGTCTGACACTCTTTATCCCATACATAGGTGGCACCTTTCTTCATAAGCCGAGAAAAGGGCTTACACTTGCCGGCCAGATTCGCGATGAATCGGCGTATATAGGCTAAGTGGCCTTGGAACCCTTGCAGTTCCCGGACGGTACCCGGGGGAGGCATCTGGCTAATCGCCCTGATTTTCTCTGGGTCGATCTCAATACCCCGGTATCTTACCACAAATCCAAGGAACTTTCCGGAGGTGACCCCAAAGGCACACTTCAACGGGTTCATCTTCAGGCAGCGAGACCGGAGGAAGCTGAACACTTTCTCAAGATCTTTGAGATGGTCCTGACGCTGGCGCGATTTGACAACCAAGTCGTCGACGTAGCATTCCACCAGTGTGCCGAGGATTGGCTTGAATATGCGGTGCATCGCCCGTTGATAGGTGGCACCTGCATTCTTCAGGCCGAAGGGCATGACCCGGTAGCAAAAGGTACCTTGGGGGGCCCTGAAGGCAGTGAACTCCTCATCCTCAGGGGCCATCCGAATTTGGTTGTATCCGGAGTATCCATCCATGAAGGAGAGGGCTTGGAACCCTGCCGTGGCATCAATCAACAGCTCTTTAACTGGAAGGGGAAAATCATCCTTCGGACAGTGGCGGTTGAGATCGCGGAAGTCGATGCAGACTCTAATCTGCCCGTTCTTCTTCCTGACCGGCACAATGTTGGCCAGCCATTTGGGGTACTGAACTTCCCTCACGAAGTTGGCTTTGATAAGCTTGTCAACTTCGGCCTCAACCATGGCACCATGGGATGGGTGCATCTTCCTGGGAGGCTGCTTGAACCCGCGATGGTTCGCCGGGAGACCAAGGCGGTGGACGGCTACCTGAGGATCTAGCCCCGGCATCTCGTCATAGCCCCAAGCGAACACATCACGGTGCTGCCTGAGAAAGTCCACGTACTGCTGCCGCTCCTCAGAGGGCATGGCGGCACTAACCAACGTGGGTCTTGGATCGGCCTCGGTTCCAAGGTTCACCTGTATTAACTCATCGACCGTGGCGGGGACGCCCTCCTCAAAGGCTGGGGGTGCGTCTTCTATACCCTCTCCACTCGGGGAGGGATCATCCACGGGAGAGACTGCGTTGGAAACTGCATTGGGGCTACCAGGTCCTGCTGGGCCACTGGTGCTGGCGCGGGCGGTCGCGACCGTCTCATCAGGAGACTCGCGGACCGTCAAGACCATGGCGACGTCCAACCGGTGAATCGGGAGGACGTAAGCGTCATCCAGACCTGCCCAGGGATCGCTCGCAACAGCGACAGGCTCAACCTCACCTGCCAGGATCTGCTTATCCTTGCTCTTGTAATAGTCCGCGTCCAGATAACGGGCTTCACATGAGGCAAAAGGAGAGGCATCTCCTTGAAGCACGCCTACTCGACCATTAAGGGAGTATTTGAGGCATTGGTGGTATGACGAGGGGACCGCCGCGTGAAGGTGAAGCCATGGCCTGCCCATCAATGCGTTATACGCAGTGTCCTGAGAGACTACCATGAATTCGGTGTTGGCAACCAAGTCACCGAACTGGGTCTTCAAACGTATCTTGCCGACCGGGGTTTGCTCGGTGCGGTCGTACCCCTGGATCCTGAGGTCGGAGGGAATCAAGTCATCCTCAGACAACCCCAATCTCCGGAGCGTCCGAGTTGGAATCAGGTTAATCCCGGACCCTGTGTCGACAAGACAACGCCGGACTTCAAGGCCATTGAACTGGCCAGTGACATACAGCGGACGAATGTGTCCCTGTATAGGAGGGTCTTCATCCTTACCAGAGAACGAGATAACTGCCTGACATTCGGCGTCCTCGATCGTTTCGGCGTGAAAGGCCTCTGCAGCCGCAACCTCTGTCTCAAACTGGAGGGGGCTCTTCAGGGCTTCAGCGAGTGCCTCGCGCATCTCAGATGACATGCGCAGGGCCTCAAGGATGGAGAGCCTTGCTGGGATGTCGGCCAAGTGCTTCAGGACATCATACTTTTTGGCCAAGCGCGAGCTCCTGGTTGCAGGAGGTTGCTCTGCGGTTGGTGGCATGACGGGCCTTACCGGTTGGATCGGCGGCCGACTGGTACTTGGCGCATCTCGCTGTTCACTGGTCGCAGTCCGGGAAATGGTCACCGTACTGGAGTCAGGAGGCCGGGACGGACTTGTGGCAGGGCGGAGCTGGTCGCGACGCGACTGAGGCGGTTCTGCCTGGTCCCACACCACAAACAGTGGCGGAGGCGAATCCGTCATCCCTGGATGGGGAGCCTGCGCACGTTGAGCTCGATCTTGAGCCTGCCGCCTAGTCTCAGTGGCGTGCACGGCCTGGCTGGAGGTACCAGCTGCTGTGCCCCGGCGACTCCTGCTACTGCGGTTCTTCCGACGGTGGCGACGACCGGGGACACTAGGGAGGTCCACCTGGTGTTCTTCAATGTCGGGAACCGAAAAGGGATTTACCAGCTCGACGGTGTTAACCGAAGCGTACCCAATACCGTCATCGGACGAATCATCCATCACCGGGCGGATCCGAGGAGGGACCCCCATCTCCGGGGGCATGAAATCGCCGAGAGTACGGGATAGTGGCGGAACTGGCGGGGCGCGCTCTTCCTTCTTGCGCTGCCGCCGTTTGCTCCTCTTGGAGGAGGCAGACCGGGACGACGATGCCGAAGCAGCACCTGCAGGTTCTGGGGGCTCAGGCTGATTCAAGCGCGCACGGATGATTCCCTGGGCGCGAATGGTCGTCTTGCGGGCCATCCAGTTATTGTACTTCTGGGATCCGCGGTCGGAGACCAGCTGCCATTCTTCCTCATCGCCACCATCGTCATCTGATCCCACGAACACGCCCGCTACCTGTGCTGGAGCTGGGCCCAACCTGATTACATTGTTGTTAATCTGGTCTTGGAGCCAGTCCTTAAACACATAGCACCGCTGGATGGTGTGCCCCAGGGCCCGATGGTAGGGGCAGTAGCGGGGGTTATCTGTGAGATGTGCCTCCTCTGGCTTCCAACACTCAGGAAGTCGCACAATCCTCTGCTCCAGGGCGCTCCGGAAATAACCGGGGACCTGATCCTCATGGAATGAGTACGTCAGGTGTCGCGGGCCCCTGGGAGCGCGGTCTTGACGAGGGGCTGGAGGGGCCTGCCGAGGAGGTGGACCCTGATTATCTCGCCTAGGTTGTGGCGGTACATTACGCGGAGGGGCCGGCCGGTTCTGAGGCTGCCGTTGCTGGGCCGGGAACTGAGCCCGTGGAGGCGGATTCCTGTGAGGCTGCGGAGCTGGCCTCACCGGCAGCAGCTCCAACGGCCTGGGAGCCTCTATCTGGGCCACAGCAGCGGGCTCAGCCCTGCTGGCTCTCCTTGCAGGAATCATAGGAGGCAGCGGGTGTGCCTGGCTGGCCTGTTGCAGGGCTTCCTCAAGACGTTGAGCTTTGTCTGAGAAGTCCCTGAACCCTCCGGGGTAATTCTGAGTAATCAGGGAAGGGACCAGCTCGGTCTTGACGTTCCCGACGCACATTGTCAGCAACTGCTCCTGAGTCAATGGCATGTCAAGGGAATACGTGAGACCCTTCCATCGGGCGACGAAGTCCGCGACTCGCTCATCAGGCCTCTGCTTGCACTTGAAGAGGTCTGCGATACTCGTCTTCCGGGTCGTGGAACTGAACTGGTAGAGGAACTGTCTACGGAGGTCCTCCCAGCTGGTTACCGACCCGACGGGGAGCTGGCTGTACCAGACAAATGCTGGCCCTTCCAGTGTCTGAACAAAGCAGCGAAGCTTAGCAGCCTCCTGCTGCGCCGGAGTCCCCAACATAGGCCCGCACCTCGAGTTGAAGTGGGCTAAATGCTGTGGCGGATCTCCAGTCCCGTTGAAGGGGGCGAAAGTGGGATTCTCGAATCCCGGAGGCGCCGGCATGTCATCCACCCATGCTGGGTAGGGCTTGCCGTCCGGTGGGATCGCCACCTGCCGAGTCTCCAAGGCTTCCAAGCGGGCAATGAGTGCCGCCATCGGATCGTCCGGACATGGGTTCCAGTCCTGGCGGGGATCTCTAACCACGAGCGCATTGCATGGCCCTTCAATCGGGTCGTCGACCGGGTCGTCGAACTCGGCAGCTCGTGGGATGGCGGGCGGAGCGGCCCTTGGGGCAGCGGGAGGAATCCAAGCGGGATCTCTCAGGTAGTCACGCCGCTCGGGAGGGTGTGGCGAAACATACCGCGCCCTCTTGCCGTAGGCAATGGCCTCTCTCCTGTCGGCGAACACGGCGTAATCACGGTTGCCCGGGAAAGCCTCGTCGAGGTGCGGTTGTTCCGGTCCCTGTTGTCCTGGCCTGGGATCACCGTAATCAGGCCGCTGCTCCGCAGCGCGCTCGGCGAGGAGATGGTCAACCAGCCTCTTCTGTTCGGCGAGCTGCTGACGTAGCATAGCCTTCTCGGGATCCTCCTCTGCCCTCTGCATGGAGGCAGATGGGTCGGCGGGCCTTATAGCCTCGCTGTGCTCTTTTCCTTTGCTGACGTTTTGGCTCAACGTCAGTGCTTCAGTGGGCGCGGGGAGCCCCAGGAGGTTCCTCTGATGACGAGTAACTCTCACCGATGGATCTGACGACGGCTTGTCTTCGGGGGGGAAGCCCCCGTCGAGAAGTTCCAAGTCGTTCCCCTCTCCCGACAGGTCAGCCATATTGACTGTTCCTGTCCCTGGGGATATACCCTCAGGGCCACCCAGCGAATCGGGCTGTCGGCGGATCACACTGAAGCGTAGGGCAGCGTACTGCCCCCATCCACGGATATACACATGGGGAGTGGCTTCCTCGATAACTTTGCGGAGTACTTGAAAACACTCAACGCATCGTTGTTGGAGGGCCTCGTGGTGCCCAAATGACCCGGGGTGCCGGACCGCGGGGAGCGTGGCCAGGTCAATTTGACGGCACTGCTCACCAATATCCTCCAGGTGTAGTTGACTCCCGGGGTATGGCATTTGTAGGCAGTGAAGACGGGAGTGAGTCTCCCGGAGAGTTCGGCGGAAGCATTCGAACTCACCCGGGGTGAGTGATTCGGGTGCATCAAAGCCCGGTCCTGCGACTGGCCAAAACTTCTCAGGGAAGTGGCCCTATGCAAGGACGGTCCAGAAGCTCCACGAC
The DNA here is from genome assembly GCA_963277665.1 of Viscum album. Lineage (NCBI taxonomy): Eukaryota > Viridiplantae > Streptophyta > Magnoliopsida > Santalales > Viscaceae > Viscum > Viscum album. The sequence goes on along the minus strand of OY728119.1, from coordinate 1,855,317,643 downwards.
TCAAACTCGGGACCCAGATCTCCTCGGTCCTCTTCAATGGCTGGGAATGGACGGGGAACCAGCAGTGGTGCCGAGGCGGGCCGTCGGGCCGACGGGCTGGCCGGCGGCGAATACGGCGAGCAGGCCGATTGGCCTCCATATCCCGGGCCTCCCCCTGAGGGTGGCGGTGCCCCAGCTACCACATCACGATAGGACGGGCCGGCGAGCGAACATCCTGCCGTAGCATCGGTGCTCGCCGAGGGTGCACTAGATCGTGGTTCGACCGTCGATCCCCAGAAAAAGTCTCCGGCTTCTCCGATCGAGGCGGAAGGCACTTCCGGAGGGGCCGGTACCAACCGCAAGCTTGATCCTTGGGGGTCTACCAGGCCCTCGTTACTCCGGATATACCTTCGGAGAGAAGCGGGGATCACATCGATCTCGCTCTCGGGGAGCACGAGGCTGACGTGCCGCATTCCTACCCCTGCCCTTGACTGGCGGGATTGGGGAAGGGGCTCTGTCGCCGAATCATACTCCGCCTCTGAGTCAGAGAAGCAAACCGGTCGGATCTCTGTCCGGAATTCCGTAACATTCTTCCCTCGGCGTCGACGCCTTGCCTTCCTGCCCCTGGGTGGTTCTTCGGGGCAGGGCTGATCTCTGTCCTGGCGTCCTCCGGCCGCACTGGTGCTGGGGCCAAGAGGACTGGGAACCAGGGTGCGAGGGGCACCGGGACAGATATCAAAGGGGACGCGGGGAGATATGATTCCGGGCAGGACTCCGGGCCGGGATCGGAAGGTGGGATGACCCATGCCTCCTGGATCGGCCACACAGAGTAGATCCTGCCGGTGAATAGCGCTACCGCGAGGTGGTCTGCGGTGGCTACTGCCAGTGCCAGCAACCGGGAGAGTCGACCCAACCTGCCTTTGGGGCGGTCGGGGCCTCGATCCAGGTCGGGCATAGGAGTTCCCCTGCTTAGGATGCGCAGAGGCCTGGTGACTGGAGCCAGCAGTGGCTTGGGCCAATGCGGCCGCTGTTGCTAGAGCCCCAAGGTGGGCATCCTCTTCCGCTCGTGCCCGACGTTGGCGTCGGGACAGACGAGTCGGAATGAGCGTCGCGGGCAGGTGGAGAGCCTGTTCCTCGACTTGAGGGGCCTGGCGGCGATGTCGCCGTGGCCTGGCGGGAGCCCTTATCGTGGATCCCTGGAGCGGACCTCGGATAGGGTGATCCCGGGCATCTCCCACCTCATCCGCATAAGGAAGGGAACTGTCAGAGCGCTCCGGGGATAAACTCCCGAAGCGATTGGACGTTGAGGTAGGCAGCGGTGCCTCCCCGCGCGGCCCTCGGGGGCGGCGGTGGTGGCGAGGCGCAGCCTCCTCGAGGTCTAGGCGAGCCATTTCCCTAGTGGGGATGACTCCCTCTTCCTCGTATCTCCGCACCAGGGTGTTGATCACCCTTCTCTGGATGACCTCCGAGGGGGAGAGAGGGCGTGGTCGTCCCGCAATTGCGGCTGCTGGGACGGCTGCGGAACGGGCGGGACCGCGCGGAGTAGCCGCGTCGGTGTTTCCCCTGTCCCTGCGCCAGTGGGCGGGTGGCGATCGGGCACTGGATCGGGCGACCTGATTTCTGAAAGCAGGGAGAAAGACCCATTAACACTGACAGGAAAAAGGAATCGACAACCAACCATTAGCGCCACGACGCCTTCCGTGGGGGGAACCCAGGCCCTCGACGTTGCGAGACGGAGTGCCCGATTTCACTTCCCCAGCCCCTGGCGGGTAAGACTGAATGCTTGGCCGGGCAACACGCCGGTCTTCCAACACCTCTGAAAGCCATCGGTCTTCGTATCGAGGAGAAGAGATTCACGTCGGGTTCACCATTTTTCTGTTTCGGTGCGGATGTGCGTCGGGTTACGCTATTCCGCCAGGACGCGTTCGCGCGTGCACCCGTCAACCCGAGGGGATGGGCGCGCGGCTTGTGGTCCCGCAGTCCCGCTTTCCAAGGGCGGGCGGCATTCGTCCCTTATTCAGGGGCGTCTGCTCCTTGATCGAAACCGGGATGATGGGATGTCGGCTCCTCCTTCCTTGGACGTCTCCTCGGAACTCGTCGCCTAATCCGGGTCTCCCTCATAGACTTAAGAATGTTCGTGAATCTCGTTCCCGGCGCCATATCTTCATGGACACCGGTTAATTACGCTGCTTCCACCCGGACGCTCCAAGGGGTCTGGGCAGGGCAGCAACCTGCGGTGAGAAGGCCGGGTGGCTCTGGGTGCTGGGGGAGTGTCGTAACACTGCGGCTATGCACATCTGTCTTCCGTCCCTAATAGGGCTTCTCGAAGGCATGATGGCCTGAGGCATCCCGTACTAGGTGCGGGGAACTGTGTCACCTGAGGTTTTCCTCAGCTTCCCGTGTTTAACACGGGGTATGCCGCGAGTTTAACGTCCAGCGGGGACGGCATCGGACCGATCAACACGAAAAGTGGATCAGATGACAGAACCCCTTGCGGGGAACCTCCGACGCTGGGGCCAGCACATGGGCGGCTTCCCAAGTAACGTGGAGTGGAGTGAAGTGGCATGACCCCACCGGGATGTGGCGGCCCGGGTAAGGATCAGGATGGATGATGGAGTGAAGAGCTTGGACCCCAGAGGGGCTTCCTACGTACCGCGCGTTAACACGGATCAAAGTCAACGTAGTTCGGGCATACAGTTTAACGTCATGCTGGACGTCGGCAAGCCGACTCACGAAGGGGTCGAGGCCGCCGGGCGGAGGATTGAACCGAACCACCTCGCACGGAGGGGGATGGAACGGCCGGGTGGATCACAGTTTCACGTCATGCTGGACGATAAAAGGGGAAATGGAAAAGGGGGGCTGTGGGGAGGCACCGTGGAGATACACACGGGCAGTCTCCCACAGGGGCGGATTCATAGGTGAATCAACGCAAGCGTGAACCCTGGAGGGGTCCACTGATGGACGAACCGACGTAAATACGACCGGGACGACCAGGTGGTGGGCTTGAACCTCGGGGAGGCTTCCTACGTACCCTGTATAGAAGACAGGGATCAAAGTCCACGTAGTTCATTCTGTCAGGACTTACGCACTTGGGGCAGCCCGGATGCTGCAAAACTCAGTTGGAAGGGACTTGGACCGAAAGCAGAAGACACCTCGATCCCAGTCAGACCCTCTACTGGCTTCGGCAGTGGGGAGGCGCAATGGAGATACACATGTGCAGCCTCCCACGAGAAACTAGGGGTTTGTAATACCCTGCCCCCGTAGGGAAAAGCCACTCCCATTAAATCGTCCCTAAAGAGGGGCAATCCCGACATCCCTGCAGAGACGAGCGGGTGGGGGCCACATCCAAACCGGGGGGACCCTGCGTGCGGAGCACGGGATCAGGTTGCGGACGGTTTAGCGTCTTGCCAGACGAAGTACAGTTTAACGTCATGTGTTGAGGACGAAGCGGACGGTTTAACGTCTTGCCGGACGAAGTACAGTTTAACGTCATGTGTTGAGGACGAAGCGGACGGTTTAACGTCTTGCCGGACGAAGTACAGTTTAACGTCATGTGTTGAGGACGAAGCACTTGGCAGTTTAACGTCTTGCAGCGCGGACGATGGGGGCTAGGCAGTTTAACGTCGTGCAGCTTGGACGGATGTGCAGTTTAACGTCATGCTGGACGAATATGCAGTTTAACGTCATGCTGGACGTATGCGCAGTTTAACGTCATGCGGGACGAATGCGCAGTTTAACGTCATGCGGGACGAATGCACAGTTTAACGTCATGCGGGACGAATGTGCAGTTTAACGTCATGCTGGGCATAGGTTGCCGGACGAATGTGCAGTTTAACGTCATGCTGGGCATAGGTTGCCGGATGAATGTGCAGTTTAACGTCATGCTGGGCATAGGTTGCCGGACGAATGTGCAGTTTAACGTCATGCTGGGCATAGGTTGCCGGACGAATGTGCAGTTTAACGTCATGCTGGGCATAGGTTGCCGGACGAATGTGCAGTTTAACGTCATGCTAGGCATAGGTTGCCGGACGAATGTGCAGTTTAACGTCATGCTGGGCATAGGTTGCCGGACGATGGGTGCATGTCACTTCGCACGAACCTGGAGGGCCGCACGGGAAGACAACGCACGGTGCGGGCACCCGGGATGAGAATCATCGGGTGCCACACAGGCGGGTACCTTTAGGAGGTCAACGGGGACGACCCTGGCAGATTGCGCGCAAAAAGGAAGCTTTGCGCGCAATACTGCGGGCCGGCGCGCAATCGGGGCGGCTGGCGCGCAATTGGGCCAGCGCCTTGCGCGCGGATTCTTGAGATTGCTCACACCGGGCTTCGGATAGCGCGCGGGGGCAACGGCTCATTCTTTAACGAATGGCCACTTGAAAGAAGGGGGGGGTGCGCGCAATCAGGCCGGATTGCGCGCACCCCGGGGCAATTGCGCGCAAGCGGGTTCTTTTGCGCGCAAAGGCCTTAGGGTGAGTTTTTATTCAAATGAAAGGAGCCAGCGGGGATTGCGCGCGAAGGCGGACCCCGAGGCTTTCTTGCGCGAAAGAAAGGAGGTTACCTGAAGTTCGTCATTGCGCGCGGAAGGGGTTGAATTGCGCGCACGAGAGACGTTTCGACTTCCAGCAACCTTTGAAACGTTGGGGGTCGCCTTATATTTATAGGCAACCCCGGGCGCGGAATCCAGGGTGCGAGCGCGAAATTCTTCTCGCGGGCGCGGAATCGGACACGGCGCGCAAGGGAGTCGCGCGGACCCGCGGCGCGCAAAATTGCGCGCCGGGCCGGCGCATTGCGCGCATCCCGGGGGGTTTGCGCGCGGAACATCGCCTTTGCGCGCGGGCCTCTGAAATTCCGCGCAAGGCCTCCGGGCCCTCCGAAACATCCTTCCGACTCCAAATATGACCTCGCTTTCCGCATCCGGAGCTTCGTTTGGGAACAACGGACTTTTCCGGCGTCTACAATGATATATCATTAATTTACTTTATTGAATGATATTAAAATATTTAAATGATTTTATTCTCTCAGGGGTATCATGATTCTAAAGTTACTCAAGTAGTAAGGGGTTTCTCATCCCACTTTTATTTTCTATGAGACAGAAGCCATGTTCACCTCCAATTTCTTATATGTTTTGTTTTTACTACCCATGGATTTATTATATGATTCTTATACTTAAATTTATTAGTATTTACATATCCATTTTAGGATATTTTATTGATGGGTTATATATTTCAAAATTTACCAAACTGATAAAGTAATTGTGTCTCAATTTACATTTGTTGAGACACATGCCATGTTATGAACATATTTTTTGTCTATGAGGTGTATATAATATATTTTATAGGTTAAATAATGAATATAATTATTTTAATAATATTTTAATCTTCATTTAATTTCATTTTCTTAGATGGGGATTATAATTCAAATTTATCAAGTGGTAAGAGATTATTGAAACAATATCATCATTTATCGAGATTGTTTATGATTATGCTTCAATTGATGAAATATTAAGATACATATCTCAAGAGATCTCATGATTGTTTTCTCCCATGTATATTCATGATATATTCATATATTGGTACCATTTTCCCACTCTTTGGCTCATAATATTATTAAAAATTTTAAGAAAGTCCAACTTTACCTCTCTCTTCAGTTGGAAATCTGTGTTCTTTCAAAACCATGTTTTTTAAGAATTTTTTAAAAATGTTTTCAATAATTATATATAAGTATTCAAAGTATTTTAAAATTAATGGTTTTAAAAACGTTTTTCATCTTTCTTTATAAGTTGTAAAAGTTTTTTCAAAGAAAAATTGTTTTTAAAATGTTTTATACCTTATTCTATAAGTTTTCAAGGAAAACATTTTTCAAAATATTTTCTATATTATTTTTTAAATTTTCAAGTATTGTTTTTCCAAAATGATTTCAAGCCTTATTTATATGTTTTCAAAGTATTTTCATATATTTTTTTAAAATTTCTTAGGTTTTAAAATCCATTTTCATGGAAGAAAGGATATTTAATCATGAAATGTTTTTAAAAGATATTTCAAAATAATTTTCCATGTGAGATGAAATATTTTAATTTTACTCATTAATTTCTAGGTAAATGATCCAAATGTTTCATTTATATTATTTTTGTGAATGTTTTATGTTTTTATGGCATTATGGTTATGAAACCCTTTTCAATTTCACAGGTTATATGTTTATAAATCCTATTCCTCTTCCATGATTTTTACACTTATGAAACCCAATTATTTTCTAGGGTTATAATTTGATGAAATGATTTTGAAACTTGTATTTTTTTCATATTTTAATATATTATTACTTTTTTATGACAACTATTTCATTTCATAGGTTATGATATCATGTTTATAAAACCCATATCTTTTTATGGGTTATGATATGATGATTGTTTTATTATCTTTTGGAACATGTATGAATGATTTTATTATGAGATGGGTGGGACCTATATTAAATACAATGCATTGGGTAAATATTTATATCTCATAAGATGATAATGGGAATCAAGTCGACATGCTTGATCTACTATTGGAATTCGCAGAAACTCACTCGCTTACAAGGAAAGGACTGTGATTGTGGATAGTGGTGTGTCTCACCCAGTAGGTGTAGTCACCATGAATATTGGAAGTTGGGACAAACCAAAACACAACGAGAATATGGGAAAATCTGATCCAATATGTGAAGAGGGGGAAACCTGATCCCTTAAAAGAAAATGATTTCGACAAGGGATGGGGGCTTGTCCTTACCAATAGGTTTAGTCTCCATGAAGTAACATAATAAGTTATATAAATGCATCTTAACTTATAGGAAATGATATTTCATATTTATGTGTATTAAATAATTCCATGTCTTGTTCCTATGTTATTATTTATTGTATTATGATCATGTTTTCCTTATGACTCATTTCTTATGAACTACTAATATTTATGTCATGATTCATGTTTATAATCTTTGATATGAAAGGTATGATCTTATAATGTTATGATCATGTTATCATACCCTTATGTTCATGTTATACTTATGTTTTTAATTTATTTACCATTAATAAGAATTCAATCTCACCCCTTATGTTTCCTCTTCCCAAGTTATGAAGAAAGTATTTTAAGTAGAATTACTAAGTGGGAAGATCTTTGTGGGAGACATTGAAGATATTTTACTAAGTTATAAGATTTTTTTTCTAAGTTTTCAATGGAACTAAACTAATACATTCTTGGGGAAACTGTTTGTGTAATGTTTTAAGTATTATTAAAAAATGATGTACCATCTATGTACCTTAAGACTGGGTAGTAATAGTTGGTATCAGATAATTTTTTTATTCAACCTTTGGAAAGTAGGATGATAACAATTTAATGAGTTCCATAAGTATATTTATAAGGGTATGTCTAGGGATGTATCTAAGGATAAGTATAAGGATGAGTTAATGTTTTGGAAAATGTCATATACTTTTGGTAAAGGATAGTGTAATTGGTTTTATAGCAATAAATCCCTATATGGATACAACAAGTGTACGTGGTTTTAGCATAGATGTACCTAAGAGTAACAACTATAATAAGGTAAGTCAGGACTAACTTGGTACAACCTGGTACATGAGAACATGCCTTACTACACACCTAGTTTGATAGTCCCAAGGAATATTCTTTATAAAATCACAAAATCTTTACGATCTATCATGAATGATTCAAATAGAATTTGGCTACGAATATCCTAGGATAAACTTGAGGTTTAATAGATTAAGGAAGGTTTCATAATTTAGAAATAATATAAGTAGTTTTTCATTATTATGTGGTTCATCACTATAACAATAATTTCTTACTAAATGATTTATAGTTTTATTCAATAGAGGGAACCAGAAGTAACTGAATTAAAATTCAATGTGATGGAAAATTTTATGATTATAAGTCAAATAGGATGATCACTAGAGTGAAGTATGTCATGATCATTCCTAATCAATTTTCATGGAACATGATTAACAACGTTGACCATAACTAACTCATAGACTCACCAAAGAAGTGAAGGAATGAGTTTTCTATGAGTTTGGGTAATGGAGACCATAGAGAAAAGAATATCCAGTTACCTTTTTTTTCAAGAGTGTGGAATGAATTACCCAATTGAATATTTTATAGGAACAATAAGATGTTTTGGATTTGGAAAACAACACACAAAAAATAACTGAAAAGAAAAGATGAAGGGTTAATTTAACGAAATGGATGAGAATATTGGCCTTCCAAAAAAAAAAATCAAAGGTGAAATTCTTTAAGTATCAAATGAATGTTCATTATACAAATCAATGTCCTAAGTGGAAAGATCCCAAGGAGTATCTGAAAGGTAGTATGTGTAATGGTTATATTGATGATGGTGATGATACAATAGATGAAATGTGAATGGAATGAGGTATTAAGTAAGAGGACAAGATATACTTATTATGAATTACAGATAAAATTGAATAATCAATGTTTTTATGTATTTATATTCAAGAATTATGTTATATGAATGATGAAATATATGAGGACCATCCAATTTTTTTTTTTACAAAGGATTTAAAAGATTATGTTGAATGTTTCTAATGGAATGAAGAAGTTATTTAATGATAAGGTTATATCTTGACTAAGGAAAGATAACCCTTAATATGTTCCTTTTTTGTTTTGATAGAGATATTTTGGATATGAATAAGTAAATTGGACAGTATTAATTACCTTGGAACTAATTAAGGATATGTTGACAAGTGGTTTATGAAATCATTGATTAAGTTTAAAACAATTCCATATTTAAGGAATATATCTAATATTATTTGGAATAAGGAAGCATGCATGTTTTCAAAGAGGATTTATGGTAATTAAGGTTCTTACCTTGTTTCAAGAGAATATACAATGAGGTTATTCACATGTTTGGAATGTGAAAATCAAGACCTACTTTGTAATATATAGAAGATCAATGTTAAGCGGATTTCATGACCTTATTTATAAAGTTTTGGATTTTCATCTTTTAAAAGGGTTAAAAGGTTAACCATCTATGAAATTTTTAAGTTAAAATTTGGATGAAGTCCGTGATATTAAAAAATTATCTCGCTACATGAAGATTTATTCAAATTGGATAACATGCTCTAAAACATTTATGTTGATGGTAACTGAAGAGAGATATGATGAATTATCATGGATCTCATGATCTGTTAGTGCTTCAGGAATGAAAAATTAAATGTCTTTTTTAGAGAAATAGGTAAAGTGTAAATTGTTCTAGATATGAAAAAGGGTGATATTTTACTTCTAAAAGGGAATAGAATCAAGTAATTATAAATTCTTATAAAAATTATTCAACTCTAGGAAAAAATCTTAAAACTTAAAAGGATATTTTATAACATTGTTTTCCAATGAATCAAATGGTCCCTTAGATCAATTTTTTTTATGGATTTGTGATTGTAAAATTTCTCCTGAACATGTTCTCTATCACTATTCTCCAGAACTTGATAGTTATATTTCTCTTCCATGGCCTTGTTTTCACTTCCCACCTATGCTCTCTTATATGGAAACCCATCTATGAGTTACTCTAGGTTTCCATTATGGTTCATACTATACTTTTAAAGGAAGTTCTAGTATTAATTTTTATGATTTGGGTTTTTATGAATGGAAATTTAAATTATTAAACCCTTTATAACCCAGATGAATATTTAGGGATAAATTCATTTTAACGGGGGTAGAATATAACACCCGATATTTCGTGAAATATATTTTTTCAAATTAATTTTATCTTTTTGATATTTTTCATTTCACATAACACTAAATATGGTTATATATATATTTATATTAAATAAATATTTTTTTTCAGTGTACACTACATATAGGACTCAGGTTATCTTGTGCTACATGCAATACTGACTTGGCTTGCGTTACACACAACACCGATTTTCTACGAAACATAATTTTATTATTATAATTATTTAAATAGAGATAGTTTTAACATAGATGTTAAAATTAGTAATATGAATAGTAATAAATAATTTTTAAATATTATTTATAATATTTTGATATAGATAAACCATATTTATAGTTTGATATACAATTTTATAGTAAATTCTTTACATGATTGAAAATATTATTTTCTCAAAAGAACTCCTTTTTATGTCATTCTATGTAAAATAATAAAATTTATTTTAGAAACAAATTGAAATTTAATTTTATAAAATAAAATTAATTTTTTAATTCATAATATAAAAATTATCTTATGGCGAATTTTTGTGATTTTTCTAAGAAAGTTTATTTTTGCATAAATAGTAAAAAATACTGAATTTTAATTCAAAAATGCTTTTTTGTCTAATTTATTTTTTAGATAAATTAAATTTTAAGTTGGTTTTAATGTCAAAATAGATAAATTATACATATATTAATTAAATATATTTCATAGTAATAATTTTTATATTGAAGTTTGATATAAAATCTTAATGAAAGTTTAAAAATTCCCACTTTAAAAAACCGCTTTCTTGACACGTTTGTGAGATTTGAATTAAAATTAATTTTTAGGCTTCCATGAATTGAATTTTGAAAAATATAATTAATTTATTTTAATAATTATAGTATTTATAGTCAAATAAGTTCAACTTAACTTTTTACAAAATAGATTAGTGAAAGTGATTATTATTAATTACATAGATTAAGGTAAAATTAAGGTTAACAAAGGAATAAACCTTAAACACAAGGGCCCAAATGACCTATACACATATAGAAACCCTATTTTATAGAAATATTTAGGCCCTAAAACTTATATTATTATGTTTTTTTTGTTTATTTTGAATTTTTTAGGTAAAAACTTGGGTACCCCAAACTTGTTTTAAAAATGCCAAGTGTATCCCCTCCCTCCCCTGTAAAAGGACACCACCTATCCCCCTTCATCACACCTCTCAAAACACTTAAGTAATGAAAATATAAGACTAATTAACTTCCCAAAATACCTCTCTTACTTCTTGAAGCCTCCATTTGGGAATAAATCCAACTAAGGTAGCCCTTTGGTGCAAACTAAAAGGAGTTACCCAAAGAAGAGGTAACATCCTTCCAAAAATTCCTTTTATTTTTTATCTACTACCTCAATTATTACTATTACATGCATACATAATAATTTAATTATCTTATATATATTGATATATTTTTATGATAATGGTTCCACCTACACTTACATAAACTTTTATCTAATGGGTAACAAACTTATCATTCTTGTGTAAAGTGAACTACCGCCTCAGGAAATGACGTTGTTCGTTTTTCCTTTACCACCTCTCATGGTAGGGAATTATGATTGAAAACATATTTTTATATTATTATATGATATATATGATATATATTATTTATTTATGATTATTTAATTTTTATATAAGACATACATTCATGCTTTCTATTTTGTGTAAATATAATAATTTTGTTTGGGGAAGTGTGGACTACGTCCTCTTCAAAGCGATGTGATTCATTCACACACTACATGGAATTTAGTAGGGATGGGTTTAGTGAAATTATATGATATATATGACATATTAAATATAATAATATAATAATATATATAAATATATTTCATTTACTTTATTTCTTTCAATATTACAAAGACAAACCAAAACAACATTCATGCGCACATATGACCCACCGTCTCCATAAATGGTGTATTGCATTTCATATTTCTTTATTTTATGTATTATTATAAATATATATATACTGAATATAAATTATATTTATATAATTTTTTACATTATATAAGTCATTATGAAAATACTAGGATAAAAAATATAACAAATTAAGAAACATGTAAAAAAAAATGAAGTAGATATTACCCGAAGTGAAACCTTAACTTGGAATTGTTAATAAGTAGGTAATATAAAGTAATAATAAAAACATAAAATGTATTATATATAATAATATGGTTCATTAAAACATTTATAATAAACTTATACTTATTATGCAAGAGTTTTGTATGAGTATGAAGAAAGTCAAGTTATAAGGTAAGAGAATTTTATCTCAATTTTTATTTCCCTGAGATACATTCCATATTCACCACTTTCTTATTTTTTTGTGGTATATATACTACCCTATGACATGGTATGTAATTAATTTAATTTATTTAAATATATTAAAACATTTAAATGATGTTATTCTCTCAAGGGGGTCATGATTCAAAAGTTACTCAACTAGTAAGGGTTTTTTCGTCTCAGTTTTATTTTATACGAGACACAAGCCATGTTCACCTCTTATTTATTATATGTGGTGTGTTTACTGACTATGTATTTATTTGATTATTCTTATACTTAAATTTATGGGTATTTAAATATCCATTTTAAGGCATTTCTTTCAAGGGGATTATGTTTCAAAAGTTACTAAATTGGTAAAGTAATTTTGTCTTAATTTTACTTCATAGAGACACATACCATGTTATGAACCTATTATTTTTTTAAATGAGGTGTATATAATACATATGACATGTTAAATCATGAATATACTTATTTTAATGATATTTTAAGCTTCATTTAATTTAATTTTCTTACATGGGTAGTATAATTCAAAGTTACCAAGTGGTAAGATCTTATTGAAACAATCTCATCATTTATAGATATTGATTATAATTATGCTTATATTGATAAAATATTATGATACATATCTCTAGAGAAATGTTGAATTTTATTATCCTATGTATATTCATGATATCTAAATATATTTGTACCATTTTTATAGTTTTTTGTTACATAATATGATTAATAAAGTGTTATTAATAAAATTCGACTTTACCTCTATCTTTGGTCAGAAATATGTATTATATCAAAACCATGTTTTATAAAAAGGTTTTAAATAATTATTTATAAGTTTTCAATTCATTTTAAAATAAACAGTTTTAAAAAAAATTAATATTTCTATATAAGTTTTGAAAGTGTTTTCTAATAATTTTTTTTAAAATGTTTTAAATATTATTTTATAAGTTTTCAAGGAAAACAATTTTCAAAATATTTTCAATATTTGTTTATATGTTTTAAAGGAAAAAGGTTTTAAAAATTATTTCAAGACTTATTTCTTTGTTCTCAAAGAATTTTCAAAGAAAATGGTTTTTAGAAGGTATTATGTTTTGAAAATACCTTTTCAAAGAAGAAAGGATATTTTACCCATGAAATCATTTTAAAAGATATTTCAAAATTATTTTCCATCTTAGATGACATCCTTTTATGTTGATCAGGACATTATAGGGAAATAAACCAAAGGTTCCATTCATATTATTTTTATTAATGGTTTATGTTTTGATGGAATGATGGTTATGAAATCCATTTCTCTTTTATAGGTTATATGTTTATTAAACCCATTCATCTTCTATAGGTTTTAAGCTAATGAAACCTTCTTCTATTCATGGGTTATTATTTGATGAAATGATTATGAAACCTATATTATTCCATAGTTTAAGATATTATTTCATGTTTATTACACCCATTTCATTTCATGAGTTAAAATAGAATGTTTATGAAAGCCATATATTTTTATGGGTTATGATACGATGAAAGTTTTAATATCTTATGGAACATGTATGAATAAATTTATTATGAGATGGGTGGGACCTATATTTACCTCAAATAAATTGAGTAAATGTTTACATATCATAAGATAATAAAGGGAATCATGTTGATAAGCTTGATCCAATATGGGAATATGGGGAAACTCAATCCATTAAAAGGAAAAGACAGTGACTAAGGATTGTGGTGTGTCCCACCTAGTTGGTATAGTCACCATGAATATTGGAATATGGGTAAACATGATCCACTATGAGAATATGGGGAAACACGATCCCTTACAAGGAAAGGATTGTGACTGGGGATAGTGGTGTGTCCCACCCATTAGCTATAGTCCCCATGAAGTGACCCGATAAGTTATTTCAATGCATCTTGACTTATAGGGAATGATATTTCATGTTTATGTGCATGAAACAATTCCTTGTCTTAGTCCTATGTTATTCTTTCATGTATTATGATAATGTTTACCTAATTATTCATGTCTTATGAACTGCTAATCTTTATTACATGATTCATGTTTATGATCTTTGATATGCAGGGTATGATCTTATAATTTTGTGCTCTTGTTATCGCACCCTTATGATCATGTTATGCTTACATATTTACTTTATTTACCCTTTCCGAGCATTCCATCTCACCCCTTTCTTATGATTCCTCTCCCCATGTTATGAATAAAGTATTTTTAAGTAGAATTAATAAGTAGGAATATCTTTATGGTAATCCTTTAAGATCTTTCACTGAGTAAGAATATTTATATTCCAAGTTTCCAAAGGCACTAAACTAATATGATATTTGGGAGAATATTCTTAGAACATTTTAAATATTCTAAAAAAAGTTTATAACATCTTTGTATATTTATAATAGTTTGTTATATATCTAGTAAAAATAAATACCTTATTAAGTCATCTTCATCAGATCTAGTCCGAGACTCCATGGAAGAGTCAATAAGAACCATGGAATCTACCCCCGAAAGTAATTCAATTTTTTTTGTGAATCTAAAGTGGTGTTTCTTTATAAATACTCACCATATCAATGAATAATAAATCATAATGGGAAGAAAGAATCTTATATCTATATATCATTAAATTTTTATGGAAGAGTAAAATAAAGGGGTCTCTCATTCTAGCAAGGAAAAGAAACATTGGTGTCATAAATACTAAAACATTCATGAAAAACCATTGCAAAAAGGTCATCAGGAAATATGTATTTCTTTATGGAGTGTGGAATTTAATTCCCAAAGGGGTTAAAGTAATGTACCTGCTATATGGTTTAGGGAGGGACTTTGAAAGGAAAATTAAAATTATTGTTTTTCTCTCCCATTTATTAGGGGAAATAATGTTTGTATATAGTAGTTTTGATAAGTCCTCAAAGATGGAACTCAAAGAGTAATAAACATGTGATTATGATATATACTTAGAAACAGAGGAAAAGTTTAAGGAGAAGGAGATCCATTAGGGATTTATTGAAACTGGTGGAATTTGGTTACTCTTTAATACAAATAGAATGTTTTTGGAGGTGGACTATACTTATTTTATCTTTGATGATTTTTAGCCTCAAATTTATTGTATAGATCTATATAAGTTCCAATTTTCATTAAACATACACTTAATATAAAGGATATGTTATGTAAATATTGGTCTATCCTATTTTAAAAAACTGGTGATAGATGTTGATGTATATTATTAGACTGGTGTGCTGGTTATTGTTGTGTGTTGCATCAAGTCCACTTTTTGAGTTGTATTTTATTTCACTAATAAAAGACCTTCATTATTTTCAATATGTTGAATAATAACAATATTGGATATTGAATAAATATAGTGATGATAAAGTGAGTTGATTGTAACTTGATTAAGAATATGATCTCATTGGTAAGAATTAATTCGGACGATGCTTAAACTATTTTGTAGTGTTAATATTTGATGGAAGGATAGACTATGATTCAAGTAGAAAGATACATCTAGATACTATGTGATAATATCTACTTCATTTCATGGAAATTATGGATAAAGGATAGACTCACTACTACATATGTTTATGCTATATTTATTATGAATTAGGTAGTGGTATGAAAAATGGTCTACAGGTCTGTAGACGCCGGAAAAGTCCGTTGTTCCCAAACGAAGCTCCGGATGCGGAAAGCGAAGTGATATTTGGAGTCAGAGGCACGTTCCGGAGGGCCCGGAGGACTTGCGCGAAATTTCAGAGGCTCGCGCGCAAAGTTGAGTCGCGGCGCGCAATCCTCCCGGGATGCGCGCAATACGCTGGGCCGGCGCGCTATTTTGCGCCCCCGCGGCCTGCGCGGCGCCTTTGCGCGCTGGGGCCTGATTCCGCGCCCGCGACGCGAATTGCGTGCCCGAGACCGGTTTCCACGCCCGGGGTTGCCTATAAATATAAGGCGACCCCCGACGTTTTGGAGGTTGCCAGAATCCGAAGCGTCGCTCGTTCGCGCAATCCAACCCCTTCCGCGCGCAATGCCGATCTTCAGGTAACCTCCTTTCTTTCGCGTAATAGAGCCTTGGGGTTCGCCTTCGCGCGCAATCCCCTTGGCTCCTTTCCTTTGAATAAATTTCAACCCGAAGGCCTTTGCGCGCAAAAGAAGCCTCTTGCGCGCAATTGCCCCCGGGTGCGCGCAATCCAACCCGATTGCGCGCACCCCCCATCTTCAAAGTGGCCATTCGTTAGAGAATGAGCCGTTGCCCCCCGCGAGCTGTCCGAAGCCCGGTGCGCGCAATCTCAATCATCCGCGCGCAAAGCGCTGGCCCAATTGCGCGCCAGCCCGCCATTTTGCGCGCCGACCCGCGGTTTTGCGCGCAACCCGCCAGGGTCGCCTCCCTTGACCCCTTGAGGGTACCCGCCTTCGTGGCACCCGATGATCCTCATCCTGGGTGCCCGAACCGTGCGCTGTCTTCCCGTGCAGCCTTCCGGGCTCGTTCGAAGTGACACGGACCCATCGGCGGCAATCATTCGTCCATCATGACGTTAAACTGCATATTCGTCCTGCATGACGCTAAACTGCACCACGTCCTGCACGACGTTAAACTGCATACGTCCAAGCTGTAAGACGTTAAACTGCCTAGCATATCGTCCGCGCTGCAAGACGTTAAACTGCCAAGTGTTTTGTCCAGCATGACGTTAAACTGTACCACGTCCGCGCTGTAAGACGTTAAACTGCCAAGCACCTTCGTCCTCAACACACGACGTTAAACTGTACTTCGTCCGGCAAGACGTTAAACCGTCCGCTTCGTCCTCAACACACGACGTTAAACTGTACTTCGTCCGGCAAGACGTTAAACCGTCCGCAACCTGATCCCGTGCTCCGCACGCAGGGTCCCCCCCGGTTTGGATGTGGCCCCCACCCGCTCGTCTCTGCAGGGATGTCGGGATTGTCCCCCTTTTGGGACGATTTAATGGGAGTGGCTTTTCCCTACGGGGGTAGGGTATTACAAACCCCTAGTTTCTTGTGGGGGGCTGCACATGTGTATCTCCATTGCGCTTCCCCACTGCCGAAGCCAGTAGAGGGTGTGACTGGGATCAAGGTGTCTCCTACTTTCGGTCCAAGTCCCTTCCAACTGAATTTTGCCGCATCCGGGCTGCCTCAAGTGCGTAAGTCCTGACAGAATGAACTACGTGGACTTTGATCCCTGTCTTCTAAACAGGGTACGTAGGAAGCCTCCCTGAGGTCCAAGCCCACCACCTGGTCGTCCCGGTCGTATTTACGTCGGTTCGTCCATCAGTGGACCCCTCCAGGGTTCACGCTTGCGTCGATTCACCTATGAATCCGCCCCTGTGGGAGACTGCCCATGTGTATCTCCACTGTGCCTCCCCACAACCCCTTTTTCCATTTCTCCTTTTATCGTCCAGCATGACGTGAAACTGTGATCCACCCGGCCGTTCCATCCCCCTCTGTGCGAGGTGGTTCGGTTCAATCCTTCGCCCGGCGGCCTAGACCTCTTCGTGAGTCGGCTTGCCGACATCCAGCATGACGTTAAACTGTATACCCGAACTACGTTGACTTTGATCCGTGCTAACACGCGGTACGTAGGAAGCCCCTACGGGGTCCAAGCTCTTCACTCCATCATCCATCCTGATCCTTACCCGGGCCGCCACATCCCGGTGGGGTCATGCCACTTCACTCCACTCCACGTTACTTGGGAAGCCGCCCATGTGCTGGCCCCAGCGTCGGAGGTTCCCCGCAAGGGGTTCTGTCATCCGATCCACTTTTCGTGTTGATCGGTCCGATGCCGTCCCCGCTGGACGTTAAACTCACGGCATACCCCGTGTTAAACATGGGAAGCTGAGGAAAACCTCAGGGGACACAGTTCCCCACACCCCGTGCGGGATGCCTCAGGCCATCATGCCTTCGAGAAGCCCTATTAGGGACGGAAGACAGACGTGCAGAGCCGCAGTGTTACGACACGCCCCCAGCACCCAGAGCCACCCGGCCTTCTCACCGCAGGTTGCTGCCCCGACCAGACTCCTTGGAGCGTCCGGGCGGAAGCAGCGTAATTAACCGGTGTCCATGAAGATATGGCGCCGGGAACGAGATTCACGAACATTCTTAAGTCTATGAGGGAGACCCGGATTAGGCGACGAGTTCCGAGGAGACGTCCAAGGAAGGAGGAGCCGACATCCCATCATCCCGGTTTCGATCAAGGAGCAGACGCCCCTGAATAAGGGATGGATGCCGCCCGCCCTTGGAAAGCGGGACTGCGGGACCACAAGCCGCGCGCCCATCCCCTCGGGTTGACGGGTGCACGCGCGAACGCGTCCTGGCGGAACAGCGTAACCCGACGCACATCCGCACCGAAACAGAAAAATGGTGAACCCGACGTGAATCTCTTCTCCTCGATACGAAGACCGATGGCTTTCAGAGGTGTTGGAAGACCGGCGTGTTGCCCGGCCAAGCATTCAGTCTTACCCGCCAGGGGCTGGGGAAGGGACATCGGGCACTCCGTCTCGCAACGTCGAGGGCCTGGGTTCCCCCCACGGAAGGCGTCGTGGCGCTAATGGTTGGTTGTCGATTCCTTTTTCCTGTCAGTGTTAATGGGTCATTCTCCCTGCTTTCAGAAATCAGGTCGCCCGATCCAGTGCCCGATCGCCACCCACCCACTGGCGCAGGGATAGGGGAAACACCGACGCGGCTACTCCGCGCGGTCCTGCCCGTTCCACAGTCGTCCCAGCAGCCGCAATTGCGGGACGACCACGCCCTCTCTCCCCCTCGGAGGTCATCCAGAGAAGGGTGATCAACACCCTGGTGCGGAGATACGAGGAAGAGGGAGTCATCCCCACTAGGGAAATGGCTCGCCTAGACCTTGAGGAGGCTGCACCTCGCCACCACCGCCGCCCCCAAGGGCCGCGCAGGGAGGCACCGCTGCCTACCTCAACGTCCAATCGCTTCGGGAGTTTATCCCCGGAGCGCTCTGACAGTTCCCTTCCCTATGCGGATGAGGTGGATGATGCCCGGGATCACCCTATCCGGGATTCGCTCCAGGGATCTACGGTAAGGACTCCCGCCAGGCCACGGCGACACCGCCGCCAGGCCTCTCCAGTCGAAGAGCGGGCTCTCCACCTGCCCGCGCCGCTCATCCCGACTCGTCTGTCTCGACGCCAACGTCGGGCACGAGCGGAAGAGGATGCCTGCCTTGGGGCTCTAGCGGCAGTGGCCGCATCGGCCCAAGCCACTGCTGGCTCCAGTCGCCAAGCCTCTGTGCATCCTGAGCAGGGGAACTCCTATGCCCGACCTGGATCGAGGCCCCGACCGCCCCAAAGGCAGGTTGGGTCGACTCTCCCGGTTGCTGGCACTGGCAGTAGCCACCGCAGACCACCTCGCGGTAGCGCTATTCACCGGCAGGATCTACTCTGTGTGGCCGATCCAGGAGGCATGGGTCATCCCACCTTCCGATCCCGGCCCGGAGTCCTGCCCGGAATCATCTCTCCCCGCGTCCCCTTTGATATCTGTCCCGGTGCCCCTCGCACCTTGGTTCCCAGTCCTCTTGGCCCCAGCACCAGTGCGGCCGGAGGACGTCAGGACAGAGATCAGCCCTGCCCCGAAGAACCACCCAGGGGCAGGAAGGCAAGGCGTCGACGCCGAGGGAAGAATGTTACAGAGTTCCGGACAGAGATCCGACCGGTTTGCTTCTCTGACTCAGAGGCGGAGTACGATTCGGCGACAGAGCCCCTTCCCCGATCCCGCCAGTCAAGGGCAGGGGTAGGAATGCGGCACGTCAGCCTCGTGCTCCCCGAGAGCGAGATCGATGTGATCCTCGCTTCTCTCCGAAGGTATATCCGGAGTAACGAGGGCCTAGTAGACCCCCAAGGATCAAGCTTGCGGTTGGTACCGGCCCCTCCGGAAGTGCCTTCCATCTCGATCGGAGAAGCCGGAGACTTTTTCTGGGGACCGACGGTCGAACCACGATCTGGTGCACCCTCGGCGAGCACCGATGCTACGGCAGGATGTTCGCTCGCCGGCCTGTCCTATCGTGATGTGGTAGCCAGGGCACCGCCACCCTCAGAGAGCGGCCCGGGATATGGAGGCCAATCGGCCTGTTCGCCGTATTCACCGCCGGCCAGCCCGTCAGCCCGGCGGCCCGCCTCGGCACCACTGCCGGTTCCCCGTCCGTTCCCAGCCATTGAAGAGGACCAAGGAGATCTGGGTCCCGAGTTTGAGTCGTGGAGCTTCTGGACCGTCCTAGCAGAGGGCCACTTCCCTGAGAAGTTTTGGCCAGTCGTAGGACCGGGCTTTGATGCACCCGAATCGCTCACCCCGGATGAGTTCGAATGCTTCCGCCGAACTCTCCGGGAGACTCGCTCCTGTCTTCACCACCTACAAATGCCATACCCCGGGAGTCAAGCGCACCTGGAGGATATTGGTGAGCAGTGCCGTCAAATTGACCTGGCCATGCTCCCCGCGGTTCGGCACCCCGGGTCATTTGAGCACCACGAGGCCCTCCAACAACGATGCGTTGAGTGTTTCCAAGTACTCCGCAAAGTTATCGAGGAAGCCACTCCCCACGTGTATATCCGTGGATGGGGGCAGTACGCTGCCCTACGCTTCAGTGTGATCCGCCGACAGCCCGATTCGCTGGGTGGCCCTGAGGGTATATCCCCAGGGACAGGAACGGTCAATATGGCTGACCTGTCGGGAGGGGGGAACGACTTGGAACTTCTCGACGGGGGTTTCCCCCCCGAAGACAAGCCGTCGTCAGATCCATCGGTGAGAGTTACTCGTCATCAGAGGAACCTCCTGGGGCTCCCCGCACCCACTGAAGCACTGACGTTGAGCCGAAACGTCAGCAAAGGAAAAGAGCACAGCGAGGCTATAAAGCCCGCCGACCCATCTGCCTCCATGCAGAGGGCAGAGGAGGATCCCGAGAAGGCTACGCTACGTCAGCAGCTCGCCGAAAAGAAGAAGCTGGTTGACCAGCTCCTCGCCGAGCGCGCTGCAGAACGGCGGCCTGACTACGGTGATCCTAGGCCAGGACAGCAGGGACCGGAACAACCGCTCCTCGACGAGACTCTCCCGGGGAACCGTGATTACGCCGTGTTCGCCGACAGGAGAGAGGCCGTTGCCTATGGCAAGAGGGAGCGGTATGTTTCGCCACACCCTCCCGAGCGGCGTGACTACCTGAGAGACCCCGCTCGGATTCCTCCCGCTGCCCCAAGGGCCGCTCCGCCCGCCATCCCACGAGCCGCAGAGTTCGACGACCCGGTCGACGACCCGATTGAAGGGCCATGCAATGCGCTCGTGGTTGGAGATCCTCGCCAGGACTGGAACCCATGTCCGGACGATCCGATGGCGGCACTCATCGCTCGCTAGGAGGCCTTGGAGACTCGGCAGGTGGCGATCCCACCGGACGGCAAGCCCTACCCAGCATGGGTGGATGACATGCCGGCGCCTCCGGGATTCGGGAATCCAACTTTTGCCCCCTTCAACGGGACTGGAGATCCGCCACAGCATTTAGCCCACTTCAACTCGAGGTGCGGGCCTATGTTGGGGACTCCGGCGCAGCAAGAGGCCGCTAAGCTTCGCTGCTTTGTTCAGACACTGGAAGGGCCAGCATTTGTCTGGTACAGCCAGCTCCCCGTCGGGTCGGTAACCAGCTGGGAGGACCTCCGTAGACAGTTCCTCTACCAGTTCAGTTCCACAACCCGGAAGACAAGTATCGCAGACCTCTTCAAGTGCAAGCAGAGGCCTGATGAGCGAGTCGCGGACTTCGTCGCCCGATGGAAGGGTCTCACGTATTCCCTTGACATGCCATTGACTCAGGAGCAGTTGCTGACAATGTGCGTCGGGAACGTCAAGACCGAGCTGGTCCCTTCCCTGATCACTCAAAATTACCCCGGAGGGTTCAGGGACTTCTCAGACAAAGCTCAACGTCTTGAGGAAGCCCTGCAACAGGCCAGCCAGGCACACCCGCTGCCTCCTATGATTCCTGCAAGGAGAGTCAGCAGGGCTGAGCCCGCTGCTGTTGCCCAGATAGAGGCCCCCAGGCCATTGGAGCTGCTGCCGGCGAGGCCAGCTCCACAGCCTCACAGGAATCCGCCTCCACGGGCTCAGTTCCCGGCCCAGCAGCGGCAGCCTCAGAACCGGCTGGCCCCTCCGCGTAATGTACCGCCGCAACCCAGGCGAGATAATCAGGGTCCACCTCCTCGGCAGGCCCCTCCAGCCCCTCGTCAAGACCACGCTCCCAGGGGCCCGCGACACCTGACTTACTCATTCCATGAGGATCAGGTCCCCGGTTATTTCCGGAGCGCCCTGGAGCAGAGGATTGTGCGACTGCCTGAGTGTTGGAAGCCAGAGGAGGCACATCTTACGAATAACCCCCGCTACTGCCCCTACCACCGGGCCCTGGGGCACACCATCCAGCGGTGCTATGTGTTTAAGGATTGGCTCCAAGACCAGATTAACAACAATGTAATCAGGTTGGGCCCAGCTCCAGCACAAGTGGCGGGCGTGTTCGTGGGATCAGATGACGATAGTGGCAACGAGGACGAATGGCAGCTGGTCTCCGACCGCGGATCCCAGAAGTACAATAACTGGATGGCCCGCAAGACGACCATTCGCGCCCATGGAATCATCCGTGCGCGCTTGAATCAGCCTGAGCCCCCAGAATCTGCGGGTGATGCTTCGACATCGTCGTCCCAGCCTGCCTCTTCCAAGAGGAGCAAACGGCGGCAGCGCAAGAAGGAAGAGTGCGCCCTGCCGGTTCCGCCACTATCCCGCACTCTCGGCGATTTCATGCCCCCGGAGATGGGGTTCCCTCCTCGGATCCGCCCGGTGATGGATGATTCGTCCGATGACGGTTTTGGGTACGCTTCGGTTAACACCGTCGAGCTGGTAAATCCCTTTTCGGTTCCCGACGTTGAAGAACACCAGGTGGACCTCCCTAGTGTCCCCGGTCGTCGCCACCGTCGGAAGAACCGCAGCAGCAGGAGTCGCCGGGGCACAGCCGTTGGTACCTCCAGCCAGGCCGTGCACGCCACTGAGACTAGGCAGCAGGCTCAAAACCGAGCTTAGCGCGCGCAGCCCCCCCATTCGGGGATGACAGATTCGCCTCCGCCACTGTTTGTGGTGTGGGACCAAGCAGAACCGCCTCAGCCGCGTCGCAACCAGCTCCGCCCTGCCACGAGTCCATCCCGGCCTCCTGACTCCAGTACGGTGACCATTTCCCGGACTGCGACCAGTGAACAGCGAGATGCGCCAAGTACCAGTCGGCCGCCGATCCAACCGGCAAGGCCCGTCATGCCACCAACCGCAGAGCAACCTCCTGCAACCAGGGGCTCGCGCTTGGCCAAAAAGTATGATGTCCTGAAGCACTTGGCCGACATCCCAGCAAGGCTCTCCATCCTAGAGGCTCTGCGCATGTCATCTGAGATGCGCGAGGCACTCGCTGAAGCCCTGAAAAGCCCCCTCTAGTTTGAGACAGAGGTTGTGGCTGCAGAGGCCTTTCACGCCGAAACGATCGAGGACGCCGAATGTCAGGCAGTTATCTCGTTCTCTGGTAAGGATGAAGACCCTCCTATACAGGGACACATTCGTCCGCTGTATGTCACTGGCCAGTTCAATGGCCTTGAAGTCCGGCGCTGTCTTGTCGACACGGGGTCCGGGATTAACCTGATTCCAACTCGGACGCTCCGGAGATTGGGGTTGTCTGAGGATGACTTGATTCCCTCCGACCTCAGGATCCAGGGGTACGATCGCACCGAGCAAACCCCGGTCGGCAAGATACGTTTGAAGACCCAGTTCGGTGACTTGGTTGCCGACACCGAATTCATGGTAGTCTCTCAGGACACTGCGTACAACGCATTGATGGGCAGGCCATGGCTCCATCTTCACGCGGCGGTTCCCTCGTCATACCACCAATGCCTCAAATACTCCCTTAATGGTCGAGTAGGCGTGCTTCAAGGAGATGCCTCTCCTTTTGACTCATGTGAAGCCCGCTATCTGGACGCGGACTATTACAAGAGCAAGGATAAGCAGATCCTGGCAGGTGAGGTTGAGCCTGTCGCTGTTGCAAGCGATCCCTAGGCAAGTCTGGATGACGCTTACGTCCTCCCGATTCACCGGTTGGACGTCGCCATGGTCTTGACGGTCCGCGAGTCTCCTGATGAGATGGCCGCGACCGCCCGCGCCAGCACCAGTGGCCCAGCAGGATCTGGTAGCCCCAATGCAGTTTCCAACGCAGTCTCTCCCGTGGACGATCCCTCCCCGAGCGGAGAGGACGTGGAAGATGCACCCCCAGCCTTTGAGGAGGGCGTCCCCGCCACGGTCGATGAGTTAATACAGGTGAACCTTGGAACCGAGGCCGATCCAAGAACCACATTGGTTAGTGCCGCCATGCCCTCTGAGGAGCGGCAGCAGTACGTGGACTTTATCAGGCAGCACCGTGATGTGTTCGCTTGGGGCTATGACGAGATGCCGGGGCTAGATCCTCAGGTAGCCGTCCACCGCCTTGGTCTCCCGGCGAACCATCGCGGGTTCAAGCAGCCTCCCAGGAAGATGCACCCGTCCCACGGTGCCATGGTTGAGGCCGAAGTTGACAAGATTATCAAAGCCAACTTCGTGAGGGAAGTTCAGTACCCCAAATGGCTGGCCAACATTGTGCCGGTCAGGAAGAAGAACGGGCAGATCAGAGTCTGCATCGACTTCCGCGATCTCAACCGCCACTGTCCGAAGGATGATTTTCCCCTTCCAGTGACAGAGCTGTTGATTGATGCCACGGTAGGGTTCCAAGCCCTCTCCTTCATGGATGGATACTCCGGATACAACCAAATTCGGATGGCCCCTGAGGATGAGGAGTTCACTGCCTTCAGGGCCCCCCAAGGTACCTTTTGCTACCGGGTCATGCCCTTCGGCCTGAAGAATTCAGGTGCCACCTATCAACGGGCGATGCACCGCACATTCAAGCCAATCCTCGGCACACTGGTGGAATGCTACGTCGACGACTTGGTTGTCAAATCGCGCCAACGTCAGGACCATCTCAAAGATCTTGAGAAAGTGTTCAGCTTCCTCCGGTCTCGCTGCCTGAAGATGAACCCGTTGAAGTGTGCCTTTGGGGTCACCTCCGGAAAGTTCCTTGGATTTGTGGTAAGATACCGGGGTATTGAGATCGACCCAGAGAAAATCAGGGCGATTAGCCAGATGCCTCCCCCAGGTACCGTCCGGGAACTGCAAGGGTTCCAAGGCCACTTAGCCTATATACGCCGATTCATCGCGAATCTGGCCGGCAAGTGTAAGCCCTTTTCTCGGCTCATGAAGAAAGGTGCCACCTATGTATGGGATAAAGAGTGTCAGACCGCTTTCGAGGAGGTCAAGCAGTACCTGCTTCAACCTCCGGTCCTGATGCCGCCTGTATCCGGGAAGCCGCTGGTCCTCTATGTGACCGCCCTGGAACGGTCCCTGGGTGCCCTTCTCGCCCAGAAGAACAACGAGGGAACGGAGAATAGCCTATATTACCTCAGTCGCATGCTCCTCGATGCGGAAGTTAGGTATTCCCCCATCGAGAAGAGCTGCCTGGCGCTCGTATTTGCCGTACAGAAATTACGACACTACTTGCAGCACCATGAGGTACAGTTGGTTTCTCGGGTAGACCCGTTGAAATATATCCTGAGCCGGCCTATGTTGACTGGACGCCTAGCGCGGTGGGCTGTGATTCTCCAGCAGTTCGACATCAGGTATGTGTCTCAGAAGGCCATCAAAGGGCAAGCATTGGCAGACTTTCTGGCAGCTCACCCGACCTCCGCGGATCAGCCGCTGGATCTAGGCTTTCCTGATGAGACCATTCTCTCGGTTGATCGAGCCGATCCATGCTGGCAGATGCACTTTGACGGTGCCTCCCGGAGCCCCACCGGTAGAAGACTCGATAATCCTAAGCTCAACAGAGTGGGCTTGGGCATGGTCTTCATCACCCCGGAGCAAGCCGTGCTGCCATACTCTTTCCTGTTGTTAGAGGGCTGTACCAACAATGAGGCGGAATACCATGCCCTCATCACCGGCCTCGAGTTGGCTCTCGAGATCGACGTGCCCCGTCTGTGTGTGAAAGGGGACTCCAAGCTGGTCATTAAGCAGATCAATGGCGACTACGTAGTCAGGAAGCCGGAACTTGTGCCATTGTTGGAGTGCACCCTCCTTCTGATGGCTCGGTTCCCTTCTCGGCCGGAAATTGTCCATGTTCCCCGGTCGCAGAACGGTCGAGCAGATGCTTTGGCCAGCCTCGCTGCGTCACTTGCGGAGCCTGAACAGGACAACCTGATCATCCGCGTGACGCGCCGCAGGCTCATCGCTCCCGTTATCCCGGAAGAAGATCGCGGCCCGTTGGTAAGTAACCTCACCACGGTTGCCCCTATGCCCGGAGCCCCGAGTACCCCAGATATGACAGTCGGATCAGCCCCTGATTGGAGGACGCCTTTGGTTGAGTACCTCCAACATGGCATTCTTCCATCGGATCGGGCCGAGCGCGAGCGAGTTCGACGCCGCGCATCGCAGTTCGTCCTCCAGAGCAGTCCCGGCCTGGAGCAGATCCTCTACAAACGCGGATTTGATGGTGTTCTCCTCCGTTGCCTTCAGGGAGTTGAGATCCCACGAGTCATGCAAGAGGTTCATGGTGGTTCATGCGGCGCCCACCAGACTGGGCCAAAGCTGTCCCACCAGATTCGGAGGTTAGGATACTTCTGGCCCTCCATGATCCATGACTGCATCGAGTATGCCAGGAGGTGCCATGCGTGCCAGGTTCATGCGAACTTTGTGCATCGGCCGCTGGAGCCTCTCCATACCACTAGGTATTCCTGGCCCTTTGCAGTCTGGGGTCTGGACGTTGTGGGACCTTACCCACCGACGACAGCTCGCCAGTGCCGGTTCATTCTGACCGCTACGGACTTCTTCTTCAAATGGGCAGAGGCGATTCCGCTCAGAGAGGTCAAATCCTGTTCGATCGCTGACTTCGTGACCTCCAACATCATCTATCGATTTGGAGTGCCTCACGCTATCCTCACGGATAACGGAACCAATTTCCGAGCAGCCGAGTTGAAGAAGTTGTACGCCAAGTATAACATTCGCTCGAACCATACATCTCGCTATCATGCGCAGGCGAATGGACAGATCGAGGCGTTTAACAAAACCCTCTCTAACATTCTGCAAAAGATGGTTGGTCAGAACAAGAAGAGTTGGCCGAACAAGCTCCCCAACGCCCTCTGGGCTTATCGGACGACGACTCGCAATTCCAACCAGATGACCCCTTATTCCCTGGTGTATGGAGCTGAGGCCGTCCTGCCCATCGAGATCCAGTTGCCGTCCTTGTGCACTGCGGTCTACGACCAGCAAGCGCCGAACAGAGTTGCTGAAGCCCGTCTAGTCGAGTTGGAAGCACTGGATGAGAATAGAATTCGCGCTTTGCACAACTTGGAGAGGCATCAAAGAAGAATGGCTCGAGCTTTCAATAAGAAGGTTCGCCTCCGCTCCTTCCTGTAGGGTGATCTAGTGCTAGCCCTAAGAGCGCCGATGATCCCCGGCAGGAAGCCACCCAAGTTGGAGCCCAAGTGGGAGGGACCCTTTGTTGTCCACAAGGTCTATCCCAATGGCGCGTACTCCCTAGCGACTATGGATGGTGAGCGTGTCACTCCTCCCACCAACGCTAGGTTCCTCAAGCAATACTTTGCCTGAGTGTTCATTCGTCCCGCATGACGCTAAACTGCACTTCGTCCCGCATGACGCTAAACTGCACTTCGTCCTGCATGACGTTAAACTGCACCACGTCCTGCACGACGTTAAACTGCATTTGTCCAAGCTACAAGACGTTAAACTGTTCAGCATTCATCCAACATGACGTTAAACTGTACCTCGTCCAGGCTACAAGACGTTAAACTATTCAGCATTCGTCCGCGCTGCAAGACGTTAAACTGCCAAGTGCTTCGTCCTGCATGACGCTAAACTGCACTACGTCCGAGCTACAAGACGTTAAACTGTTCAGCATTCGTCCTGCATGACGTAAAACTGCCCCTCAAGAACTACGTATGGCTTGATTCCCATCCTTATGGGATACGTAGGACCGCCTGAACATTCATGTTTCAGGCACAGCCCCATCCTTCGGGAATTTCCATCTCATCCTGGGCCCTTGGTCCAGTTGCCTCTGGGTATGTGGCGTATGGTGTGTGCGCGGGGGATTCTGTCCTCATTCACGTCAGTTTTCTCGCCACGCTGTACGCCCCCCACGTTTGGGGATGCCTTCTGCTCCCCCCTTCTTTTTTCCTCATCGTCCTACATGACGTTAAACTGCCTCTCTCAAGAACTACGTGCGGCTTGATTCCCATCCTTATGGGATACGTAGGACCGCCTGAACATTCATGTTTCAGGCCCAGCCCCATTTCCCGGGAATCTCTATCCCGCGTTTGGCCTCTGGCCCCAGTTCCCCTCCTTTTTGTGCGAGGCATATCGTGTAAGCGGGGGATTATGTCCTCATTCACGTCGGTCTACTGGCCGCGCCGTACGCCTCCCCCGTGTGTGGGACTACCTCACACCCCTCATCGTCCTGCATGACGTTAAACTGCCTCTCAAGAACTACGTGCGGCTTGATTCCTATCCTTATGGGATACGTAGGACCGCCTGAACGCTTGTGTTTCAGGTCCAGCCCCGTCCCTTGGTTGATCACGGGGATCTGCCCTCTTTTGGTTGCTCTCAGGGTGAGTCCTCCGACCCTTTCCGGAGATCTGTTAACATGTTTGGGGTACTTCGGTCTATGACTCGTAGTGTCAGATTCAATCCCGACAAGTCCTG
The DNA here is from genome assembly GCA_963277665.1 of Viscum album. Classification (NCBI taxonomy): domain Eukaryota; kingdom Viridiplantae; phylum Streptophyta; class Magnoliopsida; order Santalales; family Viscaceae; genus Viscum; species Viscum album. The sequence goes on along the minus strand of OY728119.1, from coordinate 1,855,288,868 downwards.
TGTTGCTTGTGAGGCCTCACGCTTCCTCTTGTTCGAGCCTTCACTCAAAGGGATCCTCGTTAGCGGTTTGGGTACGATGCCTCAGTGCTCTCCTACCGCTCCGGGTCGATTTACCGGCGGGTCTTGGGCCGCAAATCGATATGAATCCTGCGATTGAGCGGTCGATGCTCGTTTGCTTGCCCCGTCTTATGCTGACGCGATCGGATGTTGTGTTGCGAATGCGTCAGCAACATCCTTGATCGCCATGTCGGCTCTTTCAGGCTCTGAACATTGGTTGCGCAGTCCTCATCACACTCCGCCTTTGTGCGTTGTAGTGGAATCTCGACACTCTTCATACTGACCTTCAGTACACCTCTACACGTTAGGCAGACCAACCAGGGTAATGATGTCGTTCGAGGCTCCCATGATCTGAGCACCAAGGATATATGCGGATATTCTCCCCAAGGGCCATGCGTAGCTGGACCCTCGTCCCCATAAGGAGGGAGGAGTCGCTCGAACAATCGCGTTCTGAGCCCAGTATGTCTGGAGGCTAGCATCTCTGCCCCTCGGGTGATGGACATACGCAGGCCCCTATCCCAAGACTCTTCTCCTGGAATCGTGCGTGACCGCAGGGCTGGGTATGCTCCCACCTCCGCCGTGTCCGCCGTACCGCGATAAGCGGATTCCTCCATGGTCCGAACCACACGACCTTAAACTGTGTTGTCTGGTCCTACCACACGACCGTAAACTGTGATCGTCTTGGCCGCCCGACGAGAAACGGCACTGCATCGTGATGTTCCCCTCAGGGGGCACTCATGTTGGGCGCTGGTTAATAACCACGCCATTCATCAATGCCTTCCATGGCTTGATCATTGTGGCGACGCCAGAGATTTCTCAATCACAGGCATGTCGCCGCACAAAGAAAAACCATTCATCTTTAAGGACAAACAAGAAATATCAAATGCCGCTCCTTCTGTGTGCGAGGGTCAGACCCGCACTCCTCCCCGTGCTGGTGCCCGATTGTGTTGCACCGCGCTTCAAGAACTACGTGTGGCTTGATTCCCATCCTTATGGGATACGTAGGAACGCCCGGATGTTCGAAACATCGGGTCCAGCCCCCCACCTCTTAGAGATTCCCCCTTCTCTGGGGAATCCGCCGCCTTCAGGTCACCCTCAAGGCGTGTTCCCCGACCCCTTGCAGTGGTCCACCGGTGTCAAGAGTACTCTGGTTTATTGCTAGGAGGGTCAGGATCCGCTTGGTCAGGTTTCTTCCGCTTTTCAGGCTTCGTGCCCCATTTCATTCGGACCCATCGTCTACGCCCTGGGTGGAGCCCCCGTGAACGGTTCGGACACAATGCCTCAGTGCTCTCCCACCGACTCGGGCCGGTACCCCCAATGGCCTCGGGCAGCAAATCGATATGAATCCTGCGATTGAGCGGTCGATGCTCGTTTGCTGCCTCATTCCACCAACGGTTAGTGCGATGTTGATGCTGCTTTTCCGCCACGGTCGGCAGTACTCTCATATCGTCACGCCGGTGCTGCCGGTCCTCGAGTGAATGGCCGCATGATTCACATCTTCCACCTCCCATTCCGGCCAGGCGAAACCTCGACACTCTTGACACTATCCCTCAGTGCATCTTCGCATATCCAGGGGATATGACCAGATGCGGCGTACTTTGAGGTCTTTATGGTCCGAGCTCTAAGACCTTAAACTAAGATCTCTCTTTATGGTCCGAGCTCTAAGACCTTAAACTAAGATCTCTCTTTATGGTCCGAGCTCTAAGACCTTAAACTAAGATCTCTCCTTATGGTCCGAGCTCTAAGACCTTAAACTAAGATCTCTCCTTATGGTCCGAGCTCTAAGACCTTAAACTAAGATCTCTCCTTATGGTCCGAGCTCTAAGACCTTAAACTAAGATCTCTCCTTATGGTCCGAGCTCTATGACCTTAAACTAAGATCTAGCCCTTATGGTCCGAGCTCTAAGACCTTAAACTAAGATCTACCCTTATGGTCCGAGCTCTACGACCTTAAACTAAGATCTCCCCTAAATGGGGTCCTACGTCCTGCATGACGTTAAACTGCACTCTCAGAACTACGTGTGGCTTGATCTCCAGACTGATGGAGTACGTAGGAACGCCCGGGCATTCCGACTCGGGTCCAGCCTCAGGGATCGTTAAGTCCCGCCCCTCCTCGTCGCCGGCCGTCTGGCCTGACTTCGGGTAGAGTGGTGCAGTTGTGATATTCTCCCCGATTCAGCTCGGGATTCCCCATCGCAAGGATGGGAAGCGACGGTTCCCTCGTCAGAGAGGTGCTGTCTGAGAATTGAGGTGACTCACGGCCAGGTTAGTGCATCCACCTAATACGCTTTCCCCACGGTGGCGCAATTTTGAGAGCGTTGGATTCTGTCCGAACAAATCGTCACTTCGCCCCACGCTTCGCATGCCCTGTTGATCTGGATTTCCACCCTTGTGTCTGAAGGAACCCCAAAGCGGTATTCATGATGACATGTGGTCCGCCTCCTGCAATATGAATGATGGCCTTTTTCGGTCCGTCTATTGCAGTTGTTATGGTCGATCCACTGTCCGCCTACCGTCTTGGGCATTTCCTGGAAGGCCGACCGTTGTGGATGTCCGGATTCGGGACACGCGATTCACCCTTTCTCATTTCCCTATGTTCGGATAAAATCTCAACGCCCCTAGCGTTGTCCCGCTCGTGTGTTGGAACAAGTTGGGGGGATGATACATTGATTAGGTCTGAGGTCTCCTTTCCTAGGAATGACCTCCCTCTTTTCTCCAGAAATCCAGGCCCAATTATGGATGCCTGATGCTTGGTTAACACTCCCGCAGGACAACGAATTGTGGTTGGGCATGTTAAGCCAAAAGACGCAGGTAAATATATTGATTCATACAAATGGATCTAAATATTGAGTAGCGGAAGTAAATGTTCTGGGAATGGCAAAAAAAAAAGCCCCTAGGGGTTAGCGTGCTGAATGAGTCTTTCTAATGCCGCTACCCTTTGGCTGGTGGCCTCCAGAGCTGCTTCTCGCTCTCTGCGTGCCCTCTCTTCGTCGGCGGTCGCAGCGCGCAGTTCGTCGATTCTGGCCTGTGCACGCTCCCGCTCGACCTGAATCGTGACCATCTGTTGGCCCGCCTCCGTCAGCTGTACCTGGGCGTCAACCAGCTGGGCTGCTAGTTGCTCCAAAAGCTCGGTACACGTTGCGACGAGGGCCTCCTTCTCTGCCGCCTGCCCTTCGAGGCGCCGGACTTCCTGCTCCGTCGCGAGGAGCGCCCGCGTGCTCTCCGACATGTCCCGACTTTGTGTGACGTCGGCACGCCAGCAGCTCTCGCACATCTTTTCGGCCATGAAATCACGGACCGTTAGATGGAGGCGTTGAGCATCAGCTCCCCCGGCACACAGGAAGCGCAGCCAGGTTTGAAGTGATCCCATGCGCCCCAGCCACTCCGATGGGTCTCGCTTGAGGAAGCGCTGGATGCACTTCCACCCCCTGCGGCGCGTTATTCGGCTCTCCTCGACCGCCTCCGCGTCCGAGTCGTCCATCTCCTCGGGGTCGGCAGGCCGGTAGGCAGGGAAGGCAGCCAGCAGGTCTGCTGCAGGGTCCGCCCCTTGGTGTCGTCCGTGACGCTCTGGCGATATATGCTCGAGTAGAGGGCTGGAGAATTCTCCGCAGTAGGCTCACCCCCATCAATGGTTCGCGTCCTCGGGTTCAGGACATAGACATCCAAGTGTCTGGTCTCCCTGGCAGGATGCCCATTGTTGGTGATGTTATAGCGGAGAAGCTCGTCCTCCCGGGTCACCCAGGTCCGCGGCGCATCAATCTCGAACCCTGGCACCGGAACCTCATCTAGGATGCCGAAGTTCCAGAGCGGCAGGTTGTCCGACAGTGGATATGTCTTCTGGGCCGGCGTCAGTAAGTCGAACAAGGATTGATTGTTGGAAACAATCTCCTTGGCTCCGTAAACCTCCTCGTTCGTCGCCATCTCAGCCCTGCGAGTGGCGGCATCCCCCTCATTTCCTCTGTGCGCGGCCATCTCAGAAGTTTCAGGAGTCGTGCGGGTTAAGGGATGAAGCGTGCGGGATCGGACGAGGCTGGTAGAGAAGTTTGAAGGTTGGCGCGCAATCCAAGTGGACGACGCGCAATTGGGAAGACTGTCGCGCAATGTTCCGGGTTTTCGCGCAAAGACAGGCGAAATCCGGACGGTTTTGCGCGCCGATCGGGCGAATTTCGCGCCGGAAAAGGCAATTTCACGCACGAGAGCGTTGGAGCTTATCGCGCGGAAGGCCGGAGTACGGAACGCGGGACCTAGGGCCCCTATTTATAGGCGAGGCCGAGGTCCGCGCTGTGCGGAAAGCGCTTTGCGCGACCGCAGCGGCGAATTTCGCGCCCGACGCCCCTTTTTGCGCGCCTAAGTCCCGCGCAGCCCAGGATTTCGGCATTCCGGCGTCTCCCTCGGAACCCGATCGTTGTGACCTCTCGACCGATCAGATTCCGAGGGGGGGCTTTTGTAGACGCCGGAAAAGTCCGTTGTTCCCAAACGAAGCTCCGGATGCGGAAAGCGAAGTGATATTTGGAGTCAGAGGCACGTTCCGGAGGGCCCGGAGGACTTGCGCGAAATTTCAGAGGCTCGCGCGCAAAGTTGAGTCGCGGCGCGCAATCCTCCCGGGATGCACGCAATACGCTGGGCCGGCGCGCTATTTTGCGCGCCCGCGGCCTGCGCGGCGCCTTTGCGCGCTGGGGCCTGATTCCGCGCCCGCGACGCGAATTGCGCGCCCGAGACCGGTTTCCGCGCCCGGGGTTGCCTATAAATATAAGGCGACCCCCGACGTTTTGGAGGTTGCCAGAATCCGAAGCGTCGCTCATTCGCGCAATCCAACCCCTTCCGCGCGCAATGCCGATCTTCAGGTAACATCCTTTCTTTCGCGCAATAGAGCCTTGGGGTTCGCCTTCGCGCGCAATCCCCTTGGCTCCTTTCCTTTGAATAAATTTCAACCCGAAGGCCTTTGCGCGCAAAAGAAGCCTCTTGCGCGCAATTGCCCCCGGGTGCGCGCAATCCAACCCGATTGCACGCACCCCCCGTCTTCAAAGTGGCCATTCGTTAGAGAATGAGCCGTTTCCCCCGCGAGCTGTCCGAAGCCCGGTGCGCGCAATCTCAATCATCCGCGCGCAAAGCGCTGGCCCAATTGCGCGCCAGCCCGCCATTTTGCGCGCCGACCCGCGGTTTTGCGCGCAAAGCTCCTCTTTTGCGCGCAACCCGCCAGGGTCGCCTCCCTTGACCCCTTGAGGGTACCCGCCTTCGTGGCGCCCGATGATCCTCATCCTGGGTGCCCGAACCGTGCGCTGTCTTCCCGTGCAGCCTTCCAGGCTCGTGCGAAGTGACACGGACCCATCGGCGGCAATCATTCGTCCAACATGACGTTAAACTGCATATTCGTCCTGCATGACGCTAAACTGCACCACGTCCTGCACGACGTTAAACTGCATACGTCCAAGCTGTAAGACGTTAAACTGCCTAGCATATCGTCCGCGCTGCAAGACGTTAAACTGCCAAGTGTTTTGTCCAGCATGACGTTAAACTGTACCACGTCCGCACTGTAAGACGTTAAACTGCCAAGCACCTTCGTCCTCAACACACGACGTTAAACTGTACTTCGTCCGGCAAGTCGTTAAACCGTCCTCTTCGTCCTCAACACACGACGTTAAACTGTACTTCGTCCGGCAAGACGTTAAACCGTCCGCAACCTGATCCCGTGCTCCGCACGCAGGGTCCCCCCCGGTTTGGATGTGGCCCCCACCCGCTCGTCTCTGCAGGGATGTCGGGATTGTCCCCCTTTTGGGACGATTTAATGGGAGTGGCTTTTCCCTACGGGGGCAGGGTATTACAAACCCCTAGTTTCTTGTGGGGGGCTGCACATGTGTATCTCCATTGCGCTTCCCCACTGCCGAAGCCAGTAGAGGGTGTGACTGGGATCGAGGTGTCTCCTACTTTCGGTCCAAGTCCCTTCCAACTGAGTTTTGCCGCATCCGGGCTGCCTCAAGTGCGTAAGTCCTGACAGAATGAACTACGTGGACTTTGATCCCTGTCTTCTAAACAGGGTACGTAGGAAGCCTCCCTGAGGTCCAAGCCCACCACCTGGTCGTCCCGGTCGTATTTACGTCGGTTCGTCCATCAGTGGACCCCTCCAGGGTTCACGCTTGCGTCGATTCACCTATGAATCCGCCCCTGTGGGAGACTGCCCGTGTGTATCTCCACTGTGCCTCCCCACAGCCCCTTTTTCCATTTCTCCTTTTATCGTCCAGCATGACGTGAAACTGTGATCCACCCGGCCGTTCCATCCCCCTCTGTGCGAGGTGGTTCGGTTCAATCCTCCACCCGGCGGCCTAGACCTCTTCGTGAGTCGGCTTGCCGACGTCCAGCATGACGTTAAACTGTATACCCGAACTACGTTGACTTTGATCCGTGCTAACGCGCGGTACGTAGGAAGCCCCTACGGGGTCCAAGCTCTTCACTCCATCATCCATCCTGATCCTTACCCGGGCCGCCACATCCCGGTGGGGTCATGCCACTTCACTCCACTCCACGTTACTTGGGAAGCCGCCCATGTGCTGGCCCCAGCGTCGGAGGTTCCCCGCAAGGGGTTCTGTCATCCGATCCACTTTTCGTGTTGATCGGTCCGATGCCGTCCCCGCTGGACGTTAAACTCGCGGCATACCCCGTGTTAAACATGGGAAGCTGAGGAAAACCTCAGGGGACACAGTTCCCCGCACCCCGTGCGGGATGCCTCAGGCCATCATGCCTTCGAGAAGCCCTATTAGGGACGGAAGACAGACGTGCAGAGCCGCAGTGTTACGACACGCCCCCAGCACCCAGAGCCACCCGGCCTTCTCACCGCAGGTTGCTGCCCCGACCAGACTCCTTGGAGCGTCCGGGCGGAAGCAGCGTAATTAACCGGTGTCCATGAAGATATGGCGCCGGGAACGAGATTCACGAACATTATTAAGTCTATGAGGGAGACCCGGATTAGGCGACGAGTTCCGAGGAGACGTCCAAGGAAGGAGGAGCCGACATCCCATCATCCCGGTTTCGATCAAGGAGCAGACGCCCCTGAATAAGGGACGGATGCCGCCCGCCCTTGGAAAGCGGGACTGCGGGACCACAAGCCGCGCGCCCATCCCCTCGGGTTGACGGGTGCACGCGCGAACGCGTCCTGGCGGAACAGCGTAACCCGACGCACATCCGCACCGAAACAAGGTCATCACACAACAGAGTGAGTTACCACATTGCAGAAGAGGATTGATTAGATATATCCATGCCACAATAAAAATGGCTATGAATCAATCAAAATAGAAAAAATCTGTCTACACTATAGATATTACATAGTGAATATCCACACCACAATGCATTAAATGTCAGATTTCAAGTGTTTCTGATGAATTTTGAACCTCCACACTGCACCCTATGGACCACATAATGATAGGCCTATGTTGGTTGATATGAAACTTCTAAAAACCATATGGATATTATGTAATGATATTAATCATGACATAATGCTTCTCCTAATGTCGAAGAATATATTTCCATGTTGTATTTTTTATTTTTTTGGGTATATTAGAAGAAATATGATGACATGTCTTCACTCAACATTATTAATGGTCATTAAAATTAAAAATAATTACCATTTTGAATTGGATGGTGAAGATAAACTAATAGATTATATAAGGGTTATTAGATAACTTTATAAAGGGTGTTGAGTGTTTAAATTTTAATTTTAAATTAAAATTAAAAAAAGGATTTGATGGAATATACTGTGTAAGATATTAATACATAGTAGTGAGAGAATATATGTGATAAGATTTATAAACTAGAGAATATGCATGATAGAAGTGAGAAACCATAGAAGATGATTGATTTTAGTCTTAATCCATGGGATCATTTATTAAGGGATAAGATCTATTGCCTGATTATTTAGAAGATTGAGGATATGAATCATCCAAGATTTGGTTAAAGTTTCAAAACTAGAATGCTTAGAATCATTATCATCTATTGAATATATTTAAGAAGTGGTACATGTATACATTTTTGTGATCCACCTATTCATGGAGGAAGATTACATTCTAAACTTGTGTAAGGGAAAATGAGGGTAGATAAACTTATTTATTTATTTTATATTCATTATTATAGATAGCTATATCTTTTAGTGGATTCTAAACATGGTAGAACATATTGGATTCTATGTTGTAAAATACTCATTGAAGATAGTGGATAATCCATGTTAGAGGGAATAACTAACACGGAACAAAGTAGGCTTTGAAACTAAACCTTGTTAATTTCTATATTCTTATCGTTTATCATATTTATACACATTGTGAGGTTGTGAGTCTATATTAAGAAGATTATAAACATTAAAAAGACCTATAGGTTGGATTAATATGGAGAACTTGTAAAATTATTTTTTGACTGATTCACTCCCCCTATATGTTTTACCCAAATAGGTAATTTGAAACTTTAATTTGTATCAATAAGTAGGTTACCTATAAAGATCCAAAATAAGTTACTATGGAGACAAAGAATCTTAATCTTATGAAAATACATGGAGTTCCTAGCTTTTATGGAATAAACTATCACTGTTGGAGGAATTATACACTTCCCTTTCTCCTTTCACTTGGTCTTGAGGTCATGGATGATAATAACGTGTGATTTTAACTCATTCATGAATATTATTATATAAAATATAATGATTAATGGAATTTATATATGTATGGAAATGTAATTTTTTTATTTTGATGTCTTTATCATAAAAGGTTTACCCCAAGGGGATGTGTCTTGAAACATAAAAAGTGATATTTGATAAATTAAGAAGAATATATGAAGGAAACATAAATGTGATGAAATCCAATATACATAGAGAAAATGTAATGATATTAAAATTTACGAGGAGGAATATATTAGTATTTATAACACATGTGTAAATAAACTTTTTAGCAATATTCATGGATTTTAGGAGAAACTAGAAGGCTGCACAAATGTAAAGAAGATTATAAGTAACTTTCTAGATCATTTTAGTCCCAAGGTATCAAATTTAGAAGAACAATAATACCTTTCATTGCATGAACTTCACAATATTCTTATTTAATATCAAATGAGGAAGGAAATAGCTTTTAAGAATAAATAAAAAGTTGAGATAGCCTTTAAAACCATAAGAAAAGGAAATGATAAAGTGAATAAATAGTTCAATGAATCAAATATTAAGAATGATTAAGACATCAATCAAATAGTTTCTTTTGTTAAATATATTTATGTAGGTAAAATAGAAGTGAAAAGGTAATAATTTTCTTAGTTATTTTCATTATAATTATACTGATCATATTATATAAATTTTTCTAAAGAAGTAAGTTGAGAAATCAAAATTAGATATAGAATAAAAAATTCATCGAAATAAGAAAAAAGATAAGGAAAAAATAAACATTTCATCTCCAAAATAAGAATATTTTTAAGAAAAAATGATGAAACATCAAGAAATTTCAGATATTTAGAAAAATAATTAACTCTATTTGAAAATGTGGAGAAATTTATTTAACCATCATGTAGTAATTATTATAGAGAATAGAGAAAAAACTTGAGTGGGAGTTGTAAGACAAATATAATTTTTCATGATATAGATATAATACCTAAAGAAATAAAATACGAATATTGAAAAATAAAATAAAAATATAGATGCTGAGAATGAAGAGTATCCAAGAAGTATATGACATACATTTATAATATCAAGAATCATAGGCTTAGGGAAACTAATTTTATAAAAAAATAGTGAGTGACAATGAAGAAAAAATAAAAAAAATGGGTGAAGAGTTTTTGAAACAAAATCCATATGTGTCATAGTTAAAAATGAGTTGAACAAGGCTAGGGTAGAATTGAATAAATCTATAGAGGTTAATGGAGAATCTTATCATGTAAATGAGATGAAGGGTTCTGAAAATCAGGTATAATTTGGTGTTTCTTATTCTTAATAAATATATATTATAATTGACTGTTCAAGTATTAAAAATAATCATATACATAATTATATCAAGAAATTTGTTAAGAGACTCACTTCCCAACCAAATAAACATGTGAAAGTAAGAAAACTATCATCCCTTAGGCAATAAGGAAAATATTTTATCACAAAAACATCAATATGAATCTAGTCCATACTTGAATCAACCCTAAAGTTCTCAGTTCAATGGTTTTTATAGGTTTTATGAAAGGTATAGACATAAATCCTTTATTTTTTGGTTCAACATGTTATTTATAAGAAAGAGGAAAGAATTAAGGGGGGGTATCTATTTAAAAAAAGGATAAAATCTCATTAAAATAAATTAGTGACCATATAAGTAGAAAATATGTCAAGTAAAAATAGATTTAAATTTTTAGAGAAGTTATGTGGAATATTTGGGTAAGAAGGAAACCAAGTTGTTGTATACATGAATGGACTATAAGGAGTGATTATGTATGATTAAAGAAGGATTTTTTTTCAAAAGAAGAAGCATGTTGAAGAAAACTCATGAAAAGATGAATATTTTTAGTATATAAATGATAAGAAAAAGAAAATTATCAATAAAGAGTTCTTGATAGTCTTCACATATAATCTAGAAATGTGTAATAAGATAGAGATTATTAAGGCTAGATGAAAGAAAGTTGATTTAGAAAAAGAGGTAAAAGTAAATGAGAATTATTCTTATGTGAATCAAATTACTCTATATTTGAAAGAATTTTCAAAGAATAAATTGAGAAAATAACCTATTTAAATCATTGATAGGAAAAGTGATAAGATTAGAAGAAAAGAGTGTCATAGTCAATTATTGGATAATTTTGAGGATATGATATATTTACAACAAATAGTATTCATTTTACATGGAGTACTACACCATGATGAGTATTAATGAGTGTATCAATTGATGGGGAGAAAATGCTGAGAAGAAGTTTTTATGAAATATTATTAAAAATCTATAGAGTACCACATAATCTAGAATTATAGTATGGGAATCACACTTACACTCCATTATTGTGAATATATTAAATATATTTATAAAGGGGGAGTTTTGGTTGACCAAAGATTGATAAAAGGGGGGAGTTTATGAGTTTCAAATGAATTGTTTTTTTTGTGTTTGTTAAACTATATATAGAATCATTCTTTTATTAATTACTATTTTTAAGCCATTATAATGACAAGATTATGATAATTTTGTGCATGATTGGTTTTTATAAACATCATGGATAACCTTGATTTAATATCTCCTATGTTATATATAGAGTAAACCTATATAGACATAGAGTGGATTAATCAAAGGCTCTATGTTAGGGAACCATGTGATATCACCCCTCAATTTAAAAATAACAAAAGGGAGGAGAATAAATATATGGTGAGATTTTTCCCCACATTATCACATTTTATTTTCTATCAACAAAGGGGAGAAGAATTTATATTTTGGGAATACATATTGAAATATCATTGATAAGGGATTTAATAACAAATTTAAAGGGGGATATTATTGAGTTCACATTGTGAGTTTTATTTTTTGTAAATAAGAGGACTAAATTGATGTAAATATATTGAGAAGAACTAGATTGGGTATTTAAAGAAGATGAAGACAATGAAGTGATTTTATTTTAACTTGATGAATAATTTTATCTTATTGGTAAGAGTTAATTCAGATGATACCTGAACTGGTTTACAATGTTAACATATAATGAAAAGAGAGACAATGATATAAGAAGAAATATGAAGGTAGAAACCACAATACAATCCATACTTCACACTATGAAAATGATGTAGAAAGGAGGATCACACAGTACCATATTTACATGCATAAGAGATTATTAATTATTTAGTGGGATGAAAAATGGTCCATAGGACCTCACACTATTGAGTTAGTGACCACCACGTAGAAGAGTATTGATCATATGTATATATGACATAGTTAAAATAGATGTTAAACATAGAGAATAGAAAGGAGTTGGTTGTTTCATAACACTGATGACATGATGAAAAGAAGCTCGGGATAGGATTTTAGTGGCCCTAAAAAATTTAATACCACCATTCCATAGTGAATATCCACACCGAAATGAATGAAAAGATATATTTCATGTGTTCATAGAGAATATGGGAAGTCCACAGAATAACCTATGGTCCATATTAAAAAAGGCCCTTGTTAGTTAAGAAGAATACACAAAAAACTAGATGTCCATGACATAGTTATATTCATCACAATATAATGCCTATCCTCATGCTATAAAATAGTTATCCATGTCATAGTTTTCAGTTTCTCGGAATATTTGAGGTTATAGGTTGATGTTTCTTCACCCAAATTTTTTGGTGGTTATCTAACTAAAAATAAATTCTAATTTGAATTGGATGGTGAATATTAATTGAGAGATGATCCAAGGGTTATTAAATAAGTGATTGAAGGAAGTTCAGTGTTTATATTTCGATTTGAAATTTAAATTCCACACAATGTTTTTAGGGAATATATTGTGTATGGTATTAATATACAAAAATGAGAAAAAAATTTGTGAGAGAAGTTAGAAACATTAGAATAGGTTTGAGAGAAGTTAGAAACCAGATAATATTCATGATTTGAGTCTAAATACCAAAGATCATTAATTAAGGGAGAAGATATATTAGCTAAGTATTTATAATATTGAGGATTCAGATCATTTACAATTTGATTAAATATTTTTGAACAATAGGCTGATAATCACCTTCAATTTTTGATGATATTGAAAAATCCATACACATGTAGAGTATTGTAATCCTTTTTCTATTGAAAAAATATTACATTTTAATGAGGTGCAAGAGAAACTAAGGATAAGAAGAACATATTTATTTATTGGATCTTTATTAATGGAGAGATATGTATCTTACATTGGATTAAATAATTGGTGTAATATATTGGATTTTGTGTTGTAAAATGTTTTTTGGATATAGTAGAGACTGCATGTTGGGGGGAATAAACCACACAGGAAGGAGTACAATTTTGATCAAAACTATTTAATTTTTTTGATTACCTTTCACTATATTTCTACACATGGGGAGGTTGTTAGACTATATTGAGTGGATTGTGAACTTTAAAAAGTTCAAGTGGTTAAATTAATAAGAATTATTCATAAAAATATTTTACCACTGATTCAACCCCTCCAAGTGGAACTAAAACAGGTCCTTGGAATCTTCACGTGGGAAGTTTGTTTAATGGATTTGAGTTCTTGAGTTGGATTTTTTTATCATTTTATCACTAGTTTTGTTTGGGTATAAATTTATTTATTACATCTATTATTTTTAAGGTGAGGGTTCCCAATTTTCTCCTAAAATTGATGTTGTAATAATAATATATTTTAATTTGATAGATATATATGATAATTTATAATTAATTTAACACATTGAACATATTAATATATTAGTTTATAATATAACACTTTATATATATGAATAAATTCAGAAATAAAATAAATAATAGAAAGATTAAAATATTAAAAATTGAGATAAACATGATTAAATAACACATATATTATGAAATTATAAACACTTTACAATCATGCATGGATAAACATAAATAATTAGATTTTATCCAATGTGATCATTTCATAATGTCATTTACATGTTATTAATATAAATATTTCATATTTCATAATATTTGATAATTTATAAACACTTATATTATTGATTGATAAATATTTCATATTTATGTAAAATAATTTACATAAATTAAACACCTAACATTTTAATTTATTTAAATCATTTACCATATCATCTAAAACTCCATTTATAATTTTTAAAATATATTTTTTTCAAATAATTCTTGAATATAAATATTATATTCACAATTATGAACAATTAATAAACAAATATAAAATTTTTATAATTTTTTATTATTTAATTTATAATACTTAAACAAATTATTTACCATGTAATACACTCTAAACCTTGATCATATCTACTAATTTTTTTTATTATGTTTTAAATCCAACCTCAGTTTCGACACTATCCCTTAAATCTAGCACTGGTGAAGGTTTTTATAATTTTAACCAAAATATAAATTTCCATTAAAATTATATCAATTTTTTTTCACCATGGACATTTTTGTATCAATTTTAGTTCAATAATCATGCTTTGAATTATGAATATTTTGTAATTTTTTTAAGATAGAAAAAATTATTTTTTCCATCACATGGTGAATCCCCAAGTGAAAATTATTCTCATTGGAATATCTATGAATGATTTGGAATATTTTTTATTGTGCAACACATAATATGGTGATACCATTTCTCATGGCCAAGACATTTGGATAGGACTTCATATGTAATTAATGATTTAGCCTATTCTATGGATGATCCTCAAAATGATAAGTTATTAAGCATTTGGAAAAGTTTTCGGGGGTGGTAAAGTTGATATGAAAAATTGTTTTCTTAGTTTCACTGTGTTTTGGTGGAAAATATTTTGAAGGAAACCATGACACAAAAACTCTAGACCATAGTTTGGAGACATTTATTATGGTTCTATTTTTTTCATAAAAAACATTTAAATATAACCATGATACTTCCTCTTTCACCACACTATGCCCTTATAACTTTTATAAGGCCCATATGATTTTCTCATAATGTTTAAAATGTGGTACTCACAATAAAATAAAAAAGGTCATTTTATATGGTCATAACCTAGTTCAGGGGAAAGTCATATTTTTAAATTTTCATCATTTATCTTATGATAAAACAAATAATTGATTGACCTAATATGATTCCATTGATAGGTTTCTAAGGTATGTGTAATATTTTTAGGATAGAAAATTAATAACTCAAAAATAACATTAATCCAAATATATATATATATATGTTTTAAATGAATATAAACAAATAAAAATAGATATAAACCATAAACTCCTTGATCTAAGATATTGAAGGTTTTAATAAGCTGTTCTGGACTTGGTTTTATTAATAATGTCGTTGATGGTTTTCCTTTGTTTAAAACTAGTGTTGAGAATAAATAGAGGTTTATAAGATGATTTTTTCAGTTTATTGTAATGTTTTTGAGATGTTTAAAATGGTATAAAATTGTTTTAAATAATTTTGATGAGTGTTTAAAGTCATCTAGAATTTATGAAGACCATCATAGTCCTTTATCACATCATATGAATTCAGGCAAAGGATTGAAAAATTGTAAAGGAATTGGGTTTAAAAAATCATATGTGTATGAATTTAGATGGCCACAAGTCTTTTGAGATATTATTTAAGACTTTGAGTTCCAAATTTAGTCTTTATAGTGTTATCATAATCCTTCACCGAACATTAGACTTTGAGGAATGTAAGAATTCATGTCTAATTTTAAGACATTTTCGGTGAACAAAAATATTTGAGATAGTGTAATACTTTAATTTTAAGTATTCATTGAGCATAATCCTTTGAATTCACAATATAAGTACTCCATACTTATGAAAATGTTAGTTTCTACTTGGTAAAAAATAAGGTTTATAAAAATTGAATATTTTTATAAAAATAAAGCAGATGATGCCAAATTTGTTCCTACATGATTAAAAAATCTAAAGATAATTGTGACTCAATATATATGGAGTATATATGATACTGATATGTTGAAGAAAATAAAATGTTTTGAGATCAATTGAATGAATATGAACAATTTGAATATGAGTATGTTGGTGACGATGCCCCAAATATTAAATCTAGAATGTCCTTAGGATGATACTGTGGAATTATTAAGACCCAAAGTCACTTAATAATCATGAAGTGATGTGAGATAAGTTGTTTAAATGAGTTTAAAAGAAATATATGAAATTACTATCATGCCATGATCTGATTGATGAAAATGAAACATTGAGACTGATCTATTTGAGTCAAATAAGTGATAATAGAATAAGTTGAGTTTATCTTCTAGTATTGTTGTATCTTGAATAGTTAGATGAAGCTACCACACTAGATTTATACATGAAAGGGAATTTAAATCATCTGAGTTAATGCATTATGAAAAGAAAATTCATGTGAATTAACTTATTCAATAACATAAATAATGTAGAATGAAACAAAAAATAGGAATTCAATATTCAAATATTTTTACTGATAATCTTAAAGTATTCATTTTTTCCTTTTTTGTAAATTGATTTTATGGGATCCTTTTGACGCTATTAAATGTAATTACTTTTGAAAATATTGATGTTGATATGATCATGTGACCAGGAATAAGAAAATATGTGTTGTCATCAAATACAATTAGGTGTGAGAAAAATATTGAGAAGAAGAAGAGTACTTGGGGGCGATGTTCATAACTGATAATCTATATCTTCTTGAGGTTGAGAATCATGTAAAATGATTTGAGGTTGAGAATAGAGAACCGGATCTACATTAGATACTATAATAAGTGAGCATATTATCTTGAATATTTTGAAGGACCATGGAGAAGATCTTCATCAGTTACTGAAGAAACTCGAACTATGAGGGAAACAATTAGTTGTGATGGGCCCATCGCCCATCGTAAATAGTATCGTTGGATGGACTTTTTGTGATAGTAAGGGTTTCCAACCATAATTTTTTTAAATAAACAAGTATTTGCGACGAGGAACATTTCTCATTGCAAATACCTTTGGCACGTAAGAAAGCCATATGCCATGAATCATTGTTTGTGACATGAATTTTCTCCCGTCACAAATACTAGTCGACATTATGGTTATTTGTGATAGTGATTTATAACCCTTAACAAATAATGTGTTGGAAGAAGGCTATTTGCATTGGGTTCCATCGCAAAAAACATTTTTATTTTTAACACCTTTATTTATGATGGGTACAATTTGCAATGGGAATCCCATCACAAATAGTCCCATCACAACTAATCTAACACACACACACACACACACATATGCCCCAACCGATTTTCTACTCACATTCATTTCCTCACTTCTCCTCACCTCTCCTCTCCTATCCTCTCCTATTTTTCTTTTATTTCTTTTATTTCTTTTAATTTTTATAGGAATGGAATTGTTTAAGATTCTCATCCGATAAAACATCAATTTTGAGGTATTTGTTTATTTTTTTAGTTTTAAATTAAATTAAATTATTTTATATAAGAAATTAGTATTATTAATTAGCATTAATTAGTATTAATTTTCAGTAATTTTTTTTAAGTAGCTCTAATTATTTTTAATTAGTAGTATGTAGTTTTAATTGTTAGTAATTAGTTTTAATTAGTAGTAAGTAGTTTTAATTAATAGTGACTAGTTATAATTAATAAATAAATAGTACCAATTAACATAGTTTAGGAATAATTAAAAGATCTTAGTAATAAGTAATAATAATTCACAATAATGAGTAATAATTAATAGTAATAATTTATCAGTAGTAATTAATAGTGCTTTTTAGTAATTAACGGTAAATATAAATAATTTAAAAGTAATTAGTAATAATTATAATTAATAAGTAAATATTAGCGGTAATGAATAAAAACTAGTAGTAACTAGTAAAAATTAGAAATAATTTTTATAAATTAATATTAATTATTAGAAATTAGCATAAATTAGTAGAAAATAGTAGAATTTAGATGTAATTAGTAGAAATTATATGTAATTAGTAGAAATTATATTTAATTAGTAAACATTAGTGGTAATTAGAAGAAATTACTAATAGTTAGTATAAATTAGTAATAATTAGTATACATTATCATTAATTATTAGAAATTAGCGGTAATTAAAAGAAATTTGTGGTAATTAGTAGAAATTAGTTTTAATTAGTAAAAATTAAAGGTAATTAGAAAAAATAGTGGTAATTAGTAAAAATTAGTAGAAAATAGCTGTAATTAGTAGAAAATAATGGTAATTAGTTTAAAATAGGAGCAATTAGAAGAAAATAGTGGTAATTAGCTGTAATGACTAAAAATTAGAGGTAATGAATAAAAAATATAAAACATTAGCTATAATAATAAATAATGAGTAAAAAAAATATGAAATGAGTAATAAATTTCCATAATTAGTAAAAAATAAAATTAATTAGTGGCAATTAGCTGTAATATGTACTAATTAGTGGAAATTAGTTGTAATTAGTAGAAATTAGCAAAAATGATAGGTAATTAGTAAAAATTAGCATAAATTATTTGTAATTAGTGGTAATTATCACTAATTAGTGAGAATTAGTGAAAACTACCATAAATTAATTGAAATTAGTAGCAATAAGAAAGAATTATCATAAATTAACGGATATTAATTTAAATTAGTGGAAATTAGCAGAAATTTGTAGAAATTAGTAGTAATTAGAGGTAATTCGTAGATATTAGTGGTAATTAAAAGAAATTAGTGGTAATTTAGGGTAATTAAAAGTAATTAGTTGTAATTAGTTGAAATTAGTAAAAATGGTAACAATTAAATAGAATTAACCACAATTACCCACAAATTACCATAATTAACAATAATTATTAATAGAAGGTTAACCAAGTGGTGTGAGGGAATCATGGAGTAGAGGGGATAATGGCGATGATAGAGTGAAAGAATTATGATTCCCTTGGGTTCAGATCATTTTGAGGAGAGGCGGTAATGAGTAAATCTATGAATGATGGAAGAGGAAACAAATTCATCATATAAAAATGACATGCATAGTGAGTTTTCTCTATTTTTTTTGTTTAATCTCTCTTTATGAGAAAATTATTTTTTACTAATAATCATAATGTGACAGAAAAATTATTGGTAAAACGCTATTTTCTAATGATGTTATATTTTACCAAAAAAGGAAAATAATCCACTAAGAGTGTCATTATTATCTCTAACATCTACTTCCTCTTCCATCACTCAAAAGTTAATCCATAAATGTCACTTCTCCGATCGGTCAGAACCTTGGGGCACTAAATGTTTTCCCAATATTATCACCTACACCCCCTCTATTCCCTACTTCTATCAAGGGAAGCATGGAGTGGAGGGGTTGAAGATAAATATGATGTTAAATAATCCCAGTAACCCTATGTTTAAACCGTTTGGAGGAGAGGAATTAATGGGTAAACCTATATATTAATTGATTCGTGGAGCATTATTAATAGTATCTCAGGATAAAAAGTTTAATGATTTATATAACTATAAATGTAATTTTTTTATTTTATTATTCATATAAGTAGTTGAGAATATTATTATTATAGAGTTGAATATTTATAATAGGATATACAATGATCCTATCACTAGAGATATTACCAGTGGTCAACAACATCAGATTGTGGCTAATACATTTTTTTTGAGTTTTAAACTAAAAATAATATTTTAACTATTTTAATTTCAAATTGTATTCAAAGGATTCATATGAGTACAATAATTCTCTCAAACATTATGAGAGTCAGGCCGATACTGAGGGTCATGCCACCAATGCATTAAGATTTGATGACATGACATGGATGTAGGTGACTCAGTATTCTTTCGGGAAAGGATAAGTTATTTGTATGAGTTATTCATTGACACCTAAAAGTTATTATGGTACTACCGTGTAGTTATTGTCAAACTTTATGGGAGATCATGGAGACTCGACATCATTGTTTATAGAGTATAATGAGAATATATGATCTTAGGATGAGGTTATAGAGATCCTGTATAAGGAGTAGAAAGATCTTCACTGACAATAGTAGTAGTTGCAAGAGGAGCAACATCGATCACAATAGCAATGACATGAAAAAATGATATAATACATGTGATGCCTGACATATGGTATATTGATGGAGTTCCCTCCACCACCACCTCAAGGTAACCCTCCCCCTCTTTAGTGATTTATGTATTTTTTTTGAAAATTTTTCTTTGATATTGATTTTAATGAGCATATTTTTTATAATAATATTATTAATTTGAATATTTACCATTTTATATATTATGGTTTTATATTATTTTGATGTTTTTTATATTTTATATTTTATATCTTTATTTTTATTGTTTTTATTTTTAATTTATTTTTAATTTTTTTAAATTATTTGAGACTAGATTCATCACCCATTGTAAATAACTATTTGTTATGGGTGAGTAATCCCATAAAAAAATACTAAAATATATATAACCAATAAAATTGTTTTATAATAGAGGAGTTACCTATCATAAAAAAATCGTTTGTAATGTGTTTTTCTGCTATAGGTCATTTGTGATGGGATCCCATCCCAAATGACCCATCATAAATAATTTATATTTTAGTAGTCCCTAAGATTCAAGTGATTATTATCATTCATTCATAATCATTATAACTAGAGATATTTTTATTATGGCCAACAGGATGCTATGAAACTATAGGTGAACGATGATTCCTACCTACACATTTTAAGTTGGTGGATGACTTATAGAAAAAAATTTATAGATTGGGTGATTGCTGGATGTAGGAAGGGGTAGGATCACATGATGTTATTGAACCTTGTAATTTTTTTTCCTTGGACTATTTATTTTCTAAATTATGATGAATGTTTTAGAGTATAATATTATAGTGAGGGCGTCATGCTCAAAATAGCTTAAATGGTCAATTCTAGAATAAGAGGAAATAGTAAGAAGAAAAGCCTACCTTGATTCAACCCTATCACAGTGTATTAATATGATCTATCTACTCTAAAAAGTGCTATTAGATCCCTTTTTACCTATTTCTGACTTGTTCATTACAATGATTGATAGAAAACATCAAATTTTTGAATAGTGTAAGAGTTCTAACATTTGATGGAAAAAATTTCCATGGATATAAAAACAAGATGCCAACTTATTTTTTTTACTTTGGATTGATATTCTTGATGGATATAAATTTGGTTTTCCACTTATTCAAATATTTGATCAAATGAATTTAATTGAAAAGATTAATCTTGATATTGATGTCAAATAAATATATATATATTATTTTTTCTATTTAAGAGAAATTTCTTACTATAGTGTTGGGTCTACAAAATTAAAAGGAAGTATGAGATAAGTTAAAAATTAGATATGAATGGAATGTAAATTTCAAGGAGGTAAAGCTAAAAATTTAGAGAAGGTTTCTATAATATATAAATATTATCATGGAGGAATCCATTGTGGAATACTTCATTAGAGTTAATATAATTTTGAGTAACATTATATTATTTTATGAAAATATGGATAATAGCGTCATTTTGAAGAAACTCATTAGGAATTTACTATGATGGTTTGGTCTTAAAATTTATACTATCGAATATGGGGGATATCTTTATATTGATGAGTTATATAACATCCTCATCTCCCAAAAAATGAGAATGAAAACTACATTTACAATGAAATATAAAGATGAGATGTGTTTTGGTGCCAATTGAAAGCTAAATAAAAAAATGAAAAGTTATTAAACCTTTTATTGTATTAGATGATGATGATGATATAGATAAATATTTAAAGAGAGTCATATATCTTATCAGAAAATATCATAATAGGTAAATGAAATTAGAATGGTAAACTGCCCAAATAATTCTTCAACTATGGTGGCGTTGGATATTTAACTATAAATTTTCCAAAGAAAAATAATCCTCATATGAGGCTGTTGAAAATGATGAAACACCTAAACATAATAATTAGTGGGAGGAAACCGAGGCTAAAAATAAATTTGGTCATTTTAAGAAGTTAATGAGAATAAAAGGAAAAATATTAATAAGTAATGAAGAAGATGAAGACACTTTATCCTGTAGTTTACCTGAGGATGAAGGGAATTGAGAGTTTATAAAAATTATGAAATATATATAGAATTAATAAACTACATCATGTAGTAAATATTAAGGTGGTGAAGAAACATAAATGGAGAAAATGATCAAATATGAGTATGGAGGTTACCTTGAGAAAAAAAGGTCAAAATAGACATTAAATACTTGAATAAGGATGATGGGAATAAGTTTGAATCAACTAGAGATTTTCTAAATAAAGAAACCAAAATCATTAAGGAACTCTATATTTCAAAGTTAAAAGTGGCTGAGAATGAAAAATAATAAAATATCTTAAAGTAAAACTAGTATCCAAGAAAATGGAACTGAGAAATCCAGAGTCATAATATATTTCCTTTGAGAGGAAGTTTAAAAGTGACTAATAAGTCTTCAAGAAATTTATTGAAATCAAAATTTAGATACTTGAAATTTCTAAAATTTACATCACGTCATCATGGGTAAAATTTGTAGCTGAAACTTCTCTAAAATATGGGTATATCATCTATAACCATAAAGGATCAAATTCATAATATATATTCTATTAGGATAAAATATTTGATGATAAATAATCTGTTAAATATATGGAATAAATAATAATTAAAATAAATTCAATCCACCAAAATAATAAACAAGAAAAATGTATATCTATCCAATAAAGACATAATTGCAAAAAAGGTTTATATAATATTATTAAATTTATAACAAGAGGTTAAGATTTAGTGGATACTATTAGTGTTGTGGGATTTATGGAAGAAAACCCAACACATTTTGATAAAATATATATCTACTTGGGATAATGCAAGAAGAAATAGTAAAAAACTCTGTGATGAAAAGAAGTGAGTCCCCATAAAAAAAAGACCAAGGTCACTTTAAAAATATCTACTTAAAATAAGTTTTAATGTTTTAAATTTTGAAAGAAATGTGTGGTAAATGTGTTAAGATATGACATTTTACTAAATAATGTATACATTTGTTTCCAAAAAATATCTCCTAACAAGAAAAGGGAAAATGATTTCGTAAGAAAAATCAAGAAGAAAAGGAATTATTCATAGAGGTGGCCTTGAAGTTAAGAAAGAAAAGAAGACCCTAGATACCTGATAGTGATTGTTCTTTACATATGACTGGTGACAGTAAAATCATAAAAGGCATTGAGAAACATATAGTATTAGTAATTACTTTTGAAAATGGCTACCACTAAAAGTAAAAGGCCCTGGAATTATTGATATTGATTCTAAAGGAAACATGTGAAGATATGTCTTTTATATGGAAGGGATGAAAAATAATTTTCATAGTGTTATCCAACTAGGTGATGAGGGGAATGAATTTTACTCTCAAAATAAATCGTGTGTTTTTAGAAATTATAAATATGGAAGAATTATTATAAGAGGATAAAGAAAAAGTTGAAACTTGTTTCAGATTGGGGACCCTTTCAAATTTTGTACATGAGTGAAAAAGATGAAAATGAGTTATGGATTAAGATACTTGGCCACCTCATCCATAAAAATAAGAGAAAGATCTCTTTACATGAATTAGTGAGACACCATCCCAAAATTTAGAGAGAAAGAGAGTTTCTTTGAGACATTTTAAAAGTGGAAGATGACTCAAAATACACACAAGAATATGGATATACAATCAAATAGACCTTTGGAACTGATATATTCAGATGTGTGTGGTCCCATGAGGTACAATTCAAAAATGAATGATATCTACATCATTAAATTCATAGTTAACTACATTTTTATGAAAAATGAAATCTTTTTGAAATAGAAATTAGAGGTTATTCAAATGTTAAATTTTTTAAAAAATAAGTAGAAAAACGTATTGGTTTTTACATAACTATGATAAGAATAAACAACAGAGAAAAACACATGAGAAATTATTTTGAGATATACCTAGAAAAAATGGGATAAAAATCAATACAACGCACCATAAAATCCCCAATAGAACGATGTATATTAAATAATAAATAGATATATTATGGAAATGGGAAGAACCATGCTAGATGAGAACAATCTTATGAAATTATTTTGTTGATAAGTTATCTAAACTGATTTATATATCTAAAAATGGTGTTTTTAAGACCTAAAACTCATAATAATTAGTATGAGATGTGACATAAATAACCATATGTAAAATAATTTATAGTATTGGAAGGGCCTGTTTGTAAGGACCTTGGGATATGACCCCGTTACAGCTTCAAGCTGACTAACATCCCTGCTTAGTTTATATAGGAGTGGGGATTATCATTTCATTTCGATGAGGGATTATTCTTAAGGATAATATTCACTATTTAAAAACCTCAGTTATATCATATTTTTTGGATTATATCACCTAATTTGACCAATTAAATTCTTCATCATCTTCCACCTTAGATTCCCCTTTCCTCATTGTACACCCATCTTCTTCAACAATCTAAGTCCAAATCCACTATCCACGATTGTCTTCATCTCGATTTCCTTCCACCAGAAGGAAAGTACAATGCAAAAGAACTATGTATATTATGTTACCACTAACTATCATTTTCCCTTGGAAATGTAAATATAAATAATTGGATTTATGATGATGGTATATATGTATATACATATATCTAGAAAATACCATTCCAAGAGTTTCCCACTAAGCTATAGATTCGAACACCACTTGGTTCAAAACCTTCAGGCAGGCTTCTGTTCATTAAGGAATTGTGTAAATGACATAATATTTTTCACACCTTAAAATCTAAAACTCCATGTATATAATATTTAGTCCACTAGGAGAACCCCCATTAATTTGGTTTGAATAAGAAACCCAATCGATCCAAACCTTCCCTTTATTCTTTCCCGTTTCTATCTGGTTCGAGTTCCACCAAGAATGAAAATGTCCCACTTTTGGTTTTCAACAAACAGGTAAGAGGTTTTCATTTTTAACTATTATATATACGTGTGTAATTTTTAGTTTATATTTTTCAAACATATATATATATATATATATAAGTATTATTTCCAAACTCTATGATTATTTTCATCAAATTATGCAAGTGTTTTTGTAATTATATTTATTTAAGGGTGTATTATGTATAGGTATATGTTATCTTTAATTTTCAAGTTATATTATTCAAAAACAAACAAACACACACACACACACATATGATTAATTCAATTTTAAAGTAAATTTATTTTTAAGAATTATAATTTCAGGATTATAATTATACAAGGGGATTATTTTATTTTCAAACTATATTTATTTTTCAAAAAATATAAATTATATGTTTTGATTAAAACCATTATTCCATTTAATGAAAAGGTGATTACATATTTGTATATATTATTTTTTATATCATGTTGTTTAAGAATATAAATATATACATATGTATTATTATAATTTATTTATTATAATTAAGAAAGTATTCTTCAAACTAATACTTATGTTGCATATATTTTATGTATAGAAAATTAATATACTAATTTGAAATTATTATTTCATGGTATGTTTTCAAGGTAATATATTTTATGTATCTAAAGAAAGTATTATTTTCAATTTTATATATATTTAAATGAAATAACTATTTTCAGAAGAAAATAATTATGACTATATATGTTAGTGAAAACCTATATATTAAAGAATCAAGTTTATTTATGACTTCTAATTTAACATGGAAGTATTTTAAAATCTATATATATATAATTATTCATATACATTAATAATCTATTTCTAAATTTCTAGTTTATATGTGAATTATTTTAAAATTAAAATCATTTTTAAGTATTATCATTCATTTTTTATCTATGTAAGGGTCTTCATCTCAATCTCCTTTAATTGAGGATTATTTTGATGTTATACACCCACCTTCCAGCATTCAGTGTATATACAACCCCTTTGACATATCATATCATGAATTTATTTATTTTCATGTTATTTCATGTTTTGTTAAATTTTATTCCTTCATGGGGATTATGATTCAAATATTTCAAAGTGGTATGAGGCACTTTTATTTAAAAATAAATTTTTAAATGTTTAATGGTTTAATTTCAAAATCATTTACTTCATGTCAATATTCTTGATATTATTTTATATGTTTATTTATGTGGATATAAAAGGATTATAATGTACATTTTTTTATTTTGAATTTCATTAAATGATTTTTATAATGAATCATTTTACATGTTTTATATGGAATATTTTGATAAATGACAAAAGGAATGTTCTTTTCTTAACGTACACAATGGTAATGAATTTCACACCACCATGACCATTATTTTATTTTCAGATTACTCTTAATGATTTAATATTTCCTTAAATGAATTTTTTTTTTATATTTATTTGTATTTTGGTATTGAAAATGATTTTGAATTTTTTTTTGTTTTGGTATTGAAAATGGCTTCTTAAAAGAATAGGGTATTTTTTCCCGAAAGTGATTTCTATATGGGTTTAAAAATAGTTTTTCAAAGGGTTTTATATTGAGAGTATTTTACTGTTGGTATGGTGCTTGAGCATTATATGGTACTGGTGATCCCAATACAACTTATATGAAGGTTTGAGCCCCATTATAGATCATAGGTGGTCCTAATGTAGCTTATACGAATGGCTGGGCCCCATTATAGCTAATGAGAAATGGGTGAGCCTGATATATATTATACGAAGTGTTTAACCACATTATGGCTCACATGTGAGCCCAA
The DNA here is from genome assembly GCA_963277665.1 of Viscum album. Classification (NCBI taxonomy): domain Eukaryota; kingdom Viridiplantae; phylum Streptophyta; class Magnoliopsida; order Santalales; family Viscaceae; genus Viscum; species Viscum album. The sequence continues at coordinate 1,855,262,555 of OY728119.1, read as the reverse complement.
TATATCTTATAAGAAGGTGATCCCCACTATTGATCTCTAATTCATTAGGTAATGATAATTTCAAATTTCAAAATTATGGTTATTCCAATTAAATGGAATTTGAAATGTTTTTATGTATATGATTCTCTAAGTCTCGTAAAGGAGTTTTATTTTTTTCTATGGGTTTTAATGATTTTTCTTTGAGAAAAGCGTTTTTTTCATATTAAAATGTTTTATTTCAAATTATCAAAGAACTTTGATGATAAAGGTAAAATTTATATGAGTTTATCATGTTTTCAAATAAACCTTTATATGTTTTATTTTTACTTATGTTTTCTTGTGAAATGTTTCATATGGGCATAATAGATTTATAAAGTTCATTTCATGTCTCTTTTACTTTATTTCAAAGGTATTATTTCTTTTTCATAGCATAATTATTTTCAAGGTCATTTTCCAAAAAAAATTTTGAAAGGGATTTTAAGAATATTATTAGTGCTATTATATTTGGAAACGTTATTTTAAAAATATGGATTTCAAAATATAATTGTTATCAAAGGGTTTCTAAAAGTGTTTTCCAAAGCTATATATTTTGGAAAAGTTCATATATCAAATATCTATTTTGATATAAATGGGTTTTCAAAATCATTTTCAAAAGGTATTTTCCAAAGGTATTTTCAAAAAGTTTTTTCACTGGATTTTTAAAACACCTTTATAGGAAATTATTCTCACAGTAAGTTTTATAAAATGATTTTAGTATCATTTAGAAGTTTCAAGGAGATTAACATTAATAAGAAGCTAGTATGTCCAATGTTAAATAATTGTCTATTTAATTATTATCAAAACTCTGATAATATAGTTATCCATTTCTCCAGAGCATAGAACAGAAAAGATCATCAAATGTAAAATGAATTTTATATTTTCATTTATTTTCATAGAAAAAAATACAACTTTATTTTGTACCAAATCTAGAAGTGTGGGTCACAGGGAATTATAATTGGTATCAAAGGAACAATTTAAATAATTTTGAGATTACGAAATTTGGTTAAAAATATGTAATGTTCGTAAGTATATTATTTTAGTAAAAATTATATTTTATAACTTTTATAACAAGGAAAAATACACGAGTTATAAATCTACTTTTGAACTCCTAGGAAGGTAATTGGACTTTATAAATATATAAATCTTCTAATTCAAGTTTTCCAAATTCTGAAAATAGAATTTCAAGATTTTTCTTAAATATGTTAGACAAAATTTGAGGCTGAAATTCTATTTAAGGGGGTATAAAGTAACATACCAGGAATTTAATATTTTAATAAATGTTTATTAAATTATTTGTTTAATAATTAAAATAAAATAAAGTATAATTCAACACAAACATAGATATTTATTAAGATTTTGTTTATAAATTAAGATAAAATATTACATTTATTAAAGAATATGTTAATATATTAATATATTTATATTATTAACTAAATGTATTTTCAAAAATCATGTTGAAATATAATTTATTTCGAAAAGATATAAATAAATGTTTTAATTTTACTCACTTATTACAAGGGATTTCTTAAAATTTTAGTTGAATATTTAATATAAACCTCCTTTTTAAACTATATAAAATTTTAAAAAAATATATTAAAATTAAATAAAATTGTAAAAGTATATTTATTTATATTTTTCATAATATTATGGTTTTAAAATATAAACTATGAATTAAATAACTTAGAATTATGTTAATTAAGAGCTTCAATTAATTGTTAAATTGTTTTGAAAAATAAAAAATATGATTACTTGGGTAATAATAACTATTAATAAAAACCTTATTATTATATAATATGATTCTTTGGTTATTTGGTTTATAAGTTAAACAAATTTTCAATTATAAATAACTAATTAAAATTTAATTTATAAAAAATAATAATAGTTATACTTAGTAATTTTTAAATGTTAAATTGGAACTTAATGTATTTAAGAGTTTGAAGATGGAAATGTTTTAATGTAAAACAATTATATTTTTCATTCTAATTCCATTTAGAAAATTCTTACATTGTGTAAATTTTTTAGCCAACCCTATAATCTATGAAGGGACACCTCGAAACATTGTTCGATCCAAGTGGGTTGACCACAGGGAGAGGTCTACCTCAGCTCATCCCAAGTAGTTGTAATGGAATAAATCTTCTCATGTGAGGCATAACCAAGGCTTAAGCCTACATATGCATAGGATAGGTGGGTCTCAACTTGCATGTGTATGGGTTAAGTGAGGTATCTTTCTATCTTTTGTATAAGGACCTCATGATATTACCCTATTATAGATTCTAGTAGACTAAACTCATTGTTTAGTTTATATGAGAGTAGGGATCAACATTTCTTTTCAATGTGTGGTGCTTCTTCTGGGTATTATTCATCATTTAAAAACATTTTTTATATCGTAACCATTAGACCATATAAAATTAGTCATCCAATCATATTCAGTATGATCTTCCTCCTCGAGATTCCTCTCTCCTCAATGTACACTTGGAATCTCTGATAAGCTTAGACCGAAGCCACCTTCCATAGTTCCCATCATCTTCATCACCCTCCACCGCAAGGAAACCATAGTGAAAATGACCTATGTGCAATATGATACACCCGAATTTCATTTTAACATGGAAAAGTAAATAAAAATAATTTTATTTAAATTGAAGATATATATGTTTATACATCTATCAAGAAAATACCTTTCCTTGGATTTCCCTGCAAGCCATAGATTCGAGCACAAATAGGTTTGATGCCTTGAGGTAGGCTACTATTCATTAAGGAATTTTGTATGTGTCATCATTTTTATTTCACAAATTTAAATCCAAACCTCCATATATATAAACTTCAGTTCACTAAGAGAACCCCAATTATTTATGTTTGAATAAGAACTCTTCTCCTCTTTTTTTATCTAGTTTGTGTTCTACCAAGAAGGAATAATCACATATTTCAATTTCCAACAAACTGGTAAAGGAAATTTTTGTAGCTATTTTATATCTATGTGTAATTTCAAGATTATATTTTTAAAAAAATATAAGTATGATTTTCATACTATATGATTATTTACTTCAAATTATGAAAGTATTTTCATTCTTATATTTATGTAAGAGTGTATCATCTTGAAATATATATTATTTTTAAGTTTCAAGTTATATTATTCAAATATATATACATATATATATGATTTATTCAATTTTCATGTATATTATTTTTAAAACTTATAATTTCATGTTTATAATTATGTATGGAAATTATTTTATTTTAAAACTATATATATTTTTAAAGAGTTATAAATTTTTGGTTTTGACTCAAACCATTCTTTCATTCAAGGTAAGGGTGTGTACATACATACATACATACATACATACATACATGCATGCATACATACATACATACATACATACATACATGCATACATACATGCATACATACATGCATACATACATGCATACATACATGCATACATACATGCATACATACATGCATACATACATGCATACATACATGCATACATACATGCATACATACATGCATACATACATGCATACATACATACATACATACATGCATACATACATGCATACATACATACATACATACATACATACATACATACATACATACATACATACATACATACATACATGCATACATACATGCATGCATACATGCATGCATACATACATGCATACATACATGCATACATACATGCATGCATACATGCATGCATGCATGCATACATACATACATACATACATACATACATACATACATACATACATACATACATACATACATACATACATACATACATACATACATACATACATACATACATACATACATACATACATACATACATACATACATACATACATACATACATACATACATACATACATACATACATACATACATACATACATACATACATACATACATACATACATACATACATACATACATACATACATACATACATACATACATACATACATACATACATACATACATACATACATACATACATACATACATACATACATACATACATACATACATACATACATACATACATACATACATACATACATACATACATACATACATACATACATACATACATACATACATACATACATACATACATACATACATACATACATACATACATACATACATACATACATACATACATACATACATACATACATACATACATACATACATACATACATACATACATACATACATACATACATACATACATACATACATACATACATACATACATACATACATACATACATACATACATACATACATACATACATACATACATACATACATACATACATACATACATACATACATACATACATACATACATACATACATACATACATACATACATACATACATACATACATACATACATACATACATACATACATACATACATACATACATACATACATACATACATACATACATACATACATACATACATACATACATACATACATACATACATACATACATACATACATACATACATACATACATACATACATACATACATACATACATACATACATACATACATACATACATACATACATACATACATACATACATACATATATTATTTCCAATCTCTAGTTTTTCAAGAATATACACACACATATATGTATTACTTTAATATATTTATTCTAATTAATAAAGTATTATTCAAACTAATTGTTTTGTTGAATATATTTTATATATAGAAAATTATTATAATAATGTTAAATTATGATTTTATGGTATGTTTTCAATTTATTATATTTTATATACAAAAAGAAATTAATATTTTCATGTTCATATATATGTACACGAAATAACTATTTTCAAAATAAATTAATTATGATTATATATTTAAGTGAAGACCCATATCTTCAAAATTTAATAAAATTTATAACTTCTAATTTATAATGGAAGTGTTTTCAAGACTATATTTATGTAAGGGTGAATATACATGCATATACTATATCTAAATTTCAAGTTTATATGTATATTATTTTAAAATTACAATTATTTGTAAGTATTATGAATGAAATCAGTTTTTATCTATGTAAGAGACTCTATATCAATATCCTTTCATTGAGGAATTTTTTGATATTATACACCCAACTTCCTTTATGATGTGTATATACTTCCCATTTGACATATCATATCATGAATTTATCTATTCTAATGTTATTTAACATTTTATTAAATTTTATTACTTCATGGGGAATATGATTCAAATATTTCAAAGTGGTATGAGACACTTTTATTTAAAAATATCTTTTAAAATGTTTAAAGATTTAATTTCAAAATATTTTCCTCCATTTAAATTTTCTTGATATTATTTTATATGTTTATTTATATGGATATAAATGGATTATAAATTAAATTTTATGTCTATTTTTAATTTCATTAAAATGTTTTCAAAAGGAATATTTTTACGTGTTTTATATGGAATATTTTGACAAATGATAAAAGGAATGTTCCAATATTAACCTATAGGTTGACATTGAATTTTCCACCACTGTAGACATTATGTTATTTTAGGTTTTATTTTTAAGATTTAATGTTTCCTTAAATGAAAAACCATCATTATCTTTTTGGGTATTTTTTTTATTAAAAATAGGGTTTCAAAGAAAATGGTGTTTTGGTATTGAAAATGGGTTCTTAAAAGGAAAGGTTATTTTTATCCAAAAGTGTTTTTTATATGGGTTTAAAAAAAAGGTTTTTAAAGGGTTTTATGATGATATTTTTTTAATCTTGATATGTTACTTGAGCATTATATGAAATGTGTTATCCTGATATAAGTTATATGATGGTTTGAGCCCCATTATAGCTCATGGGTGAGCCCAATATAGCTTATACGAAGGGTTGATACCCATTATAGCTTATAAGAAATGGGTGAGCCCAATATATCTTATATGAAGGCATGAGCCTAATTATAAATCAATGGTGATCCCAGTATAGATTATATGAAGGGTGATTCAAATTATTGATCTCCAATGCATTGGGAAATGATAATGTTGGAAGTCAGCCCTATGGTTATTCCAATTAAATGGTTTTTGAAAGGGTTTTATGTATATGATTATCTAAGTCACCTAAAGGTGTTTTAATTGCTTGGTATGGGTTATAATGATTTTTATTTGAGAAAAATATATGTTTTTTTTCATGATAAAATGTTTTATTTTATATTATCAAAGAACAATCAAGATAAAGGTAAACATTATATGAGTTTATCAGGTTTTAAAAGAAACCTTATGTGTTTTATTTTACGTTATGATTTCGTATGAAAAGTTTACATATAGAAATAAAACGATTTATAAACATCCTTCTATTTATATTTTACTTTATTTAAAATTTATTATCACATTTTAAAAGTGTAATTATTTTCAATGTAATTTTCAAAAACATGCATTCAAAAGTGGGTTTAAGATCATTTTTATAGCCATTATATTTTGAAATGGTATTTAAAAAATAAGGTTTTAAAAAATAAAAGTGTTTTCAAAGGGTTTCTAATTTTTTTTTCAGAGATATATATTTTTGAAAAGTATATATATTAAATATTATTTTAATAAAATGAGTTTTAAAAAGTATTTTCCAAAAGGGTTCTCAATGGATTTTTATATCCCTTTACTGAGAAATTATGCCCACTCTATGTTTGATAAAATGCTTTCAAGATCATTTATAATTTTTAAGGTTGTTAAGTCTGATATGGAGTAGCACGATCAAAACCAAATAGACGCATTTTTTATTTTTACTTAAACTTTGATAATATAGTGGGGTTTTTCCTCTAGAGACTAGACTGAAAAATATCCTCGAATGTAAAATGAACTATTTATTTTTAGTTATTTTTATAAAACATTATACAAATTTATTTTGTACTAGATCCGGAAGCATGGTTCTCAGGGCCTAAAAAAATCTATATAAGGAGTTTAGCATATTTTTATATCTTAATAAAAGCAATACGGGGAACTGTTGAAGCGGTTAGGAATGGAAGAATGTAAAGGGATCTCTATTGATTATAAAAAAAATTGGGATTAGTTTCATTTTGGTTTTATGTTTAGGCATGTTTATAGACAAGGTGAATTAATTTAATAGTATTTCATAAAAAGGGATATAGTTTGTGAATAAATTAGATATGTTTATAAATGTGGCTTATTTAGCCATTTTTATAAACATTTATAATTAAGCCACATTTGTATACTTTACTAATTTAGACATATTTATAAGAATTTAAATGTTAGTTTTGTTTATAAATGTTTCTAAATTAACCGTGTTTATAAAAATGACTAATTTACCCATATACCATTTACTAGTGTTTTTTATAAATTTTGGTATACATGTTATTAATTACACTTGTTTTTCATAAACTAGCGTAATTACTTTTCCCAAAATTTTCATTTTTTTTAAAAAAATTATTAATATTATTTTTAAAATTTTATACAGTTTTTGTTTATTTTTTAAATTTTATAGAATATTTTTATTTTAATCTCCCACCACAACTACATTTCTCTACATGCCCCTCCCGTTATTGTGTTAGAATGCCATACAAACCCCTACAACACCCCACCTTTTGTCAGCCTCATGTATCCATTTATCACCTGCCTCACGTTAGCTACCTATGCTCCTCCACATTCATGCATACCTATAGCCAAGAGAACACATCAAACATAAAAACTCAAAGAAAATGATCACATGGACAAAAAAACCCAAAATGACGCACAAAGCAACCCAGATGAATGAATTTTTTATTAAGTATAAATATTAAACTATATTAAGACAAATATTAACATATTTTTATATAACTAAAAATTAATGTAAATATATAATTATATGTTAATATAATTATTATAATCATATAAATTAATATATAATTATATATATATTTTCTAATAAACATTATTATGTATTTATATATAAATTAAAACATAGGTTATTATAAGTTATTATTTATATATATGTTATTATAGATTAATTTATATTTTATGACATAGTTACGGTGAAAATAGATTTAAAATCCTTTAGATCAGTGTTTTTATTTGGTATCTCATTGTTTGATTGGCATGGTATGTTTTTTGTAGTTCCACATGATGGAAAGTGGGGGGATTTTTTAAGGGTTCATATGGCACTTATTTTTTGGAAGATGAATTTATTATTTCAAACACCACTTATGGTAGTGATTTAATTGGATGACTTGATTTAAATTTTGTTGAGGATTCTTGTTCTCTTTATCTCTCAAAAATATTTTGGATTCTCAACTTTTTCTGCTTTCTATAATCTTGGGAGTAACACTACCTTAAAAGAAGATTTTTATATTTTTCATAATTTTGAATTTGTTTGAAGATGGTTTGATAGTTCTGTTTTTTTTGGAATAATGTGTTTGGAGGTGGTTTTTTTGGGTGGATCTCTGACAGATGAGTTTGAAATCCAGACTGTTCTATGATTTCTCTATGAAATTTCACTTGATATTTGGTTTTCATGATAATATAGACAATTTTACACCACATAAGTTGTTGAAATATAGGGTATTGTGTGTTTTTACTGTGAAAGAAGTCTTGGAGTTGTTGACATGTGGTGTCCCTAGAACTAGTGTTTTTAGTGGTTGGTTATTTGTAACTTGGAAAAGACTAACAAGATGATAAATTTGAGGACATTTGAGATTTTGAACTAGATTTAATGGTTTAATTGAACATTGGTTGGACGAACAGTTCATGAATATACAATTACTGGAGGATAGATTATTTTAGAGATAAAATGATTCTTTTTTGGGTTTTATTGTATGTCTCTATAATCTTTTTCAATCTCATGTTGGTGTATTATCATTAACTCATGGATTACTTGTATCTATTTTTATATTATATATTATATAGAGGTATGAGTTGGGAGACTAACTCAAGTCTCACCTCCTTAAAAAGTATTGATATATGAATTAAAACAAACACACACATATATTAATATAAATATAATTTTACATTTAAATATTCATATATAGAATAATATGTAAATTTTTATATATATATATATGTGTGTGTGTGTATGTGTATGCATGTATATATATGTATATATGTATATATATTAATTATTTATTATTAATGATCATTTAGTTATCAGTTATTATTGAGTTAATCATAATTATGTTTTGAATCATAATTAATAATCGCTAATTTAATTACACATATACATATATTATTTTTAATATTATATAATATTACTATATGTGCACTATCCACAAGTTTCTTTTATCTATCTTTCTCTATGTATGCATGTATGTGTCTATATATGTATGAATTAGTGTGTGTGTATAGTAAAAATAATATATATGTATGTATTTATCAAATAAGTTGGTTTAATTTTATATAATATTATTGCATATGTGTGTGGGAGCTCATGCACCTATGTACTTACACACCCATATATATACCCATATAAATTAAAATGATTATATTTATAAATATATATTAATAAATTTATATATATAATAATAATATATAAATGTATAAATAAATATATTATATGTTAATATAGTTGTGTTTGTATATATTAATAATTATAATTTTGTATATTTATTTATATATTAAAAAATTAATTTTAATATATACATATATAAATTAATATATATTTATAGATAGATATATTAATATATACTATTATATATATATAAATTAATATGCTTATTTTTATAAGTTAATAAATTAATATATATATATATATTTATAAATCAGTAAATATATAAATTAATATATAAATATAAATATACTATTATATGTTAATATATTTGTTTCTTTATATATAAATACATAAATGTTTATATATTTATTTATACATTAAATTAATAATTTATATAATATATATATATATATCATTACGTTTATATATATATTAATTAATATGATTATATTTATAAATTAATATATATTTTAATTAATACATTAATATAAATAATTTAATATATATATATAAATAAATTTATATAATATATATGTATATAATATTTATATTATATGTTAATATTTTGTGTATGAATATATAAATATAAATAAGTTTATATAATTAGATATATATTTAAATATTAATTTATACACACACACACATTAATATATATATAAAAATTAATATATATACAAATATATATATATATATATATAAATTAATATATAGTTACATATAAATATATAAATACATATGTTATTAATTTATACCTATATATTACATGTTAATATATTTTTGTGTGGGCATATAAATACTTATAAGTTTATATATATATTAAAATATAAGTTAACATAAACATTAATATATATAAATTAATATATTTATATATGCACATATATAATTTATTATATATATAAATTATTATAGATTTAAACACACACCCAAGTATATATATATAAATATATTTATATGTATATATAAACATGTATAAATTTTTATAAATATATTTATATTTAACATAGTAATGTTTTAAAACGAAAATAATTTACCAACGTTTTAAAACTCGTCTAATCTAGGGATGTTTTAATACATGTATAATTTAGAGGCATTTGAAAATGAGTAGAGTTTATAGATGGTTTTAAAAAGGATAAATTAACCACATTTTAAAACATGGATAAATTAAAAGTTTGGGGCATTTTAAATGTGGTTAAAGTTTCTATATTTAAATTTATCCATGTTTCTAAAAAAAGAAAAAAAATTAAAATTTAGAAACATTTTGAGAAAATAAGGCCAAAAAACGCAGCTAAAATCCTATTTTTTGGGACTCCGAAGGCCATTGGAACTAAACCAACTAAGGATGAGTCTGGCGCAATTGTAAATCAAAGAGACTATAGAAAAATAATTTGAAACCGTGCATACCCTATAATTTCCAAACATAACATTGTGTTCACTATGACATTATAGAACATATATTAGAGAGATCCCAAAGAGTCCCACTATATAACTGCCAAGAGAATCCTCAGATACATCAGTAATACTTTGAGTTTTGACTTGTTGTATAGATCCATTTCAGGATTGACCTTGCAAGGTTTTACTAAAACCGATTGTGCTGGTGACTATATTGAAAGGATGTTCACCGCTGGTGGCATAATTTTCATTGATGATAATTGTGTAGCACGACATAGTAAGAAGCATATTTTAGAAACATTAAGCATAATTGAAGCTGAGTACATTGCTACCACATATTCATATACATAGATGATTTATATTCATGTTCGTCAAGATGATTTGAGAGTTGATGTTGAATGAACTCTATGCATTTCCTATCATAATTAAAGTTTTATAGATTTTTCTACGAATCTATTTCAATACTTGATATATAAACACATTGATATTAGGTATAATTTCATTAATAAAAATTTGAACAAATGTGATATAAGACTTTATTTCATTGGTACTAAGGAAAAAGTTGCAATTTTTTTACTAAATTGTCACCAAAGGATAAATTTTATTACTTATGGCTAAAATTGCATGTTTATCCTTCCCTTCCCACCTAAGGGTATTTTGAAAAACCCTCCCTATTTGACCTATGATTAAGATGACAAAGGGGGAGAAATAGTGACAAAAAAATTAATCAAAGAGAGAAATAATTGTTGATTAAAAAAGGTACGTGAATTGAGAAAAGGGTGTGTGAATTGAGGAAAAGGCGTGCAAATTGATGGGAAGTTCATTTAAGTCACTTTTCAGCACTGGTCACTAAGGAATGAAATTAGATAAAAAAACATTACCTTATCTGGTTATGTGGTGTGATATAATTCGCATTTGAAAAAGGCTATGAATTGATGATTGTCATGATATGTGGAAGAGTTATGTGAGTGTTCAAAGTAATATAGAATTTATAAAGACCATGGTAAACCTTCAGTACATCGTATGAATTTAGGTTAAGAAATATTATGTGGAAAATAATTTAATAATATTACTTCATCAGCATATGTCTTCATCCATATTGTAATTAGAGTCGAAGTAATCCTTTTAGTGTCGGCATATGTCTTTGATGTGTCATCACAAGACTCTCCCAAACGTAATCCCTTTAGGGAAATAAGACATTATGTCTAAGAATAATACTTTTATACTAAGTTTAAGTCTTTGGGAAAAGGAAATAATTTTTATCCTAATTCTTCACTGAGCATAAGACTTTGAATCCCAGCATAAGGCTTCAACACTTTGGAAATTACTGAGTTTTTTCTAGGTGAAAAATCAGATATCCAAAAATTGAATATTCTGATGACAATAAACCAGATAATGCTATTGTTTTATCTCTATGATGAAAAAATCTCAAGTAAATTATGAATAAATATAAATAAGTAATCTATGATATCCACATTATAAAGACCATTATATGTTATGATATCAACTAAATAAATAAGAAACAAAATGAATATGAGTATGTTGGTGAAAAAGATCTTGATATTAAATCCACAATTTCCCTAGGTTGATGATGTGTTGTTATTAAGATCTTAAATCACTTTCTAATCAAGAGGTGATTCAACCAGATTTATTCATTTGATTTTAAATTAAAGATGAGAAATCCATATCATTTCATGAGCTAAATTGAAGAAAGATTAATCTTGTAGAGTTAATGAAACAACAATTTAAAAATATAGGTTTGTCTTCCAATGCTATTGTATCTCAAGATGGAATAAGAATCTATCAAACCAAATTTACACTTATAGTGTAATTTTAATCATATAATTTAGTGCATCATGAAAAGTTACCTCACATGGATTTCTTTATTGGCATCAAAAATAAAGTAGAGGGAAACCAAAAATCAGAATTCTATAATCATTATTTTTTATGAAAATATCAGAGTCTTCCTAGATTTCATTTGATGAAAAATAATTTTTATGGGATCCTTTTAATTCCCTAAAATTTTAAAATATCAATTCTAAGAAGATTATGTGATAAATAATAAGAAAATATTTTTTGTTATCAAATACACATTAGTGTGAGATAAGGAATTACAATAAGAAGAGTTCTTGGTGCGTGAAGTTTAGAATTAATCATCAACATCTGCTTGATCTCAAGAATCCAATGAATAATATTTGAGGTTTATAATATAAAATAATATCTATATTGGTACTTCAATAAGTATGTTTTCTATCTTTAATATTCTGAAGGATTGTGGATAATATATTCATCAGTTTTTGAAGCAACCTAGAGAATTAAGTGATCTTTCTCATTTGAACTGAATCATTTTAACCCGAGGGATTCTTAGTATGAAAGGAGGAATTATAGGTAAATATAGGTTAATGGTGATTCATCATTACCCATTATATGTTTTTGATTTACTTATAGTGTAAAATTTTCATATAGAGTGATTATTGGCTATAATACGGAGTAGAATCACACAATGTGGTTGAACCATGTTAAATTTTTTGGGGACCTTATACTATGAATTTTTTTCCCAATCATGGAAGGATGAGTGTATAATATTCTTATGATAGAGTCATACTCTGACCAACACAATATTTTTATTTATATTAAAATAATAAATAGTAAAAAATAAATTTTTACGCTGATTTACCCCTCTTAGTGTAGTCATTTGATCTATTGGATCTAACACATGAATTACATCTTGATCACAAAGAAGAATTTTAAAGAATCCTTCCTTCAAAATTATCCAAATATTGTAATAGTCAAATAATTCTCATATAGTTCCCTGATTTTTTATAACCTTTGGTTAAATGATATATTGAATCATGATATAGAGATACTTTAAATAAATTAGTTTCTATGATTGAATCACATACATTAATAAAAAACTAAGGGCCTTATTATATAGATCATCCAAGGACCCTCCTTGGAAGCTCAATGAAACACTTATCATGCGTGTACAAAAATAAATTTAAAAAATAACATTAATATATAGTATTGTAGAGACAAAAGGTTTTATCCAAAGAGTGGTGAAGAATCATGTAGATATAATTAGTTAAAAGGATTTTTTTATTTTTTGTTTGTTTGAGAAAACTAAGATCATTTTTAAAATAGTTTTTCCCTAGAAATATATTTATTGATTATTTCACATGTATGATTACCAATTCATATATTATTATAATATTAAAAGTATTAACCACTCTTCTTTTTAACTACCCAATGAGAGAATCCACAATCTCTTCTTTCTCATCAAGGGTTGATAATGAGTGTGAGTTTCAAATCACTAATAATCACTACTGATTTATCCTCCTTATAATATGTGATTGAACATATTAGACTATAACCATAATATCTCAAAAATGGTATCTCATAAAATTACTTAAGTGACTCCTAATAAAAAAAATACACTCTTAAAAATCCATGGAGATCCATATATTTATGAACATGTATTATCAATCACTAGATAAGTCACCACATAAGAATCACTACTACAAATATGGCCTTTATCAGCGCTAGAAAAGTTGATTAACAGTGACAAAAAAAATCAATATCAATCGAGGGGAAGATATAGGGGGTCCCTTTTATCAGCGCTCCGAAAAGTGCTGATAAAGGCCCCTTTTATCAGCGCTAAAAAAAGAACTGATAAAAGACCCCGTTATCAGTGATTTTTTTAGCGCTGAAAAAAGGGGCCTTTTTCAAAGATTTTAAAAAGTGCTGATAAAAGTCAAAAAAATATAAAAAAAGAATTATATAATGCAGGGGATCTTTTAACAGTGCTTGACCCCCCCTTTATCAGCACTAGGTGAACCCCCCCTCACACTCTCCCGTACACTTCCCTTCCCGCGCATCCTCACACGTGCGTACCCCTTTGCTTCCACCCAAACTCGAACCCGTAACCTCCCCCCTTTCGTGGCTTCACCTTTACCGCTAAGCCATTTCATTTTTTTCTTATTTAATGATATATCTATTTATTTATATATATATAGTTATTTTTATTAGTATATTGATATAAATTCATATTAATATAAATATATTTATTCATATATTAGTATATATATATATTCATTTGTATATTAATATATATATATATATATTTATATATATATTTTTAGTTATAATTTTTTATCCGTATATTTATTTGTATATTAATATATACTTATAAGATTAGTTTTAAATACATTTATGAAATATTTTTTTATTTGAGCTTATAAATAAATAAATAAATACATACATACATATATACAACACACACACAGACACAAACACATATATATTTACAAATAAATATATATATGTGTATTTGAAAATCCATAGAATGTTAAAACGACTATAACTTATAATCCAGAAGCCCGTTTCAACTCCACAACCAGTAAAATCAAATAAAATGAAACAATATTCAATATGATATGTTGTACAGGCCTAACGGACATCTGGATCAGAAGTAATAGTTGTTTTAATGTTAACAAATCAGGCTATCCTAACTAAAAACTCAGTTTTGGAGGCCTTCTGGGCCTTTTTTGGCCTCGAAAAATGTGAGAGAAGCTTTACTTCTATCATTAGTGCGTAGAGATCATTTCAGGTTTCAATTTGATATGCTGTAGAGCTCAAACGAGCACCTTGATCAAAAGTTATGGCCATTTGAAGTTTTAGTTACATTTTCAACTTATTTTAGATCTTTTATTATTTTTTTTGATTTTTTGTGTTTTCAAATTATTATTAAATGATTTTTAATCAATAATAATTAGAAAATTATTAATTAATAATATATTTTTAAATATTTTAAAGCCATTTTCACTAAATTTCTTATATATTAAATGTAATAGTTTATTTATAGGTATATAAAATATATTTAAAAAATATATATTATATTTATATCAATATAAATATACTTATATAACAATAATTTATTTTTCATGATTTTTTTGAAATATAAAAATTATCACCCGTAGGAAAAACAGAAAATAAATGGGTCCCCTTTATCAGTGCTAAAAAAGCGCTGATAAAGGGGGGCCTTTATGAGCGCTAAAAAACGCACTGATAAAGGGGGGCCTTTATCAGTGATTTTTTAGAACTGTTTACAATGTCCCTTTATCAATGATTTTTTTATCACTAATAAAGGCCGCCTTTATCAGCACTTTTTTTAGTGCTGATAAAAGGGTAGCGCTTCCCTTGCCCATTTTTGAAGTAGTGAATGCCAATTACATTATTTATCGGAAGTACATTTAGAGGCAGAAAATAATTTATCTACCTAAGAAGAAAATGTGAAAAAATTATAAGTCATGCCCACTCAAATCTAATTAAAAATCCTAACACTGAAAAACAAGACCAAATAATTAAATAATATTTTTTTCTTGATATTAATAATCAAGCATAGAAAACATTATTTCATCATCATTATAACCACTAAATGGGGTTTATCCCTCTATGAAAAGAGTTATAACCATAGTTGAATAAAGAAAACTAAAAAAACATTTCAGGAATAATCTAGTGACTAAACTACTTATCCTTATAGCCTCAAGATTATAAAATGGATTATTCATTAATTCATTTACTTATAGAATTATTCTATATATAGAAAGCTTTATGAGATATCCCAAACATGTATTTGAATAATTTATCTGATATTTATTATTCCATACAAATCCACACATAAATGTCCCCTTTCCAAGATATAGAAACACAATGCCTGTGAGATTTATTATTACCCAATTTAGTTAAGCATTTACATATGATGATCTTATCCTAGCCCCATAGTATGGTCAGGATCTATGTAGAATTGAGATTATCTCTATAGAAATAGTTCTTGTTGGGAATAATTTCTCACCCAAAATATCTTCAACTAAGTTAATAAAGAAAAATATGTTACATGTCATGGAATTACTCTATCAGTAATTGATCCAAATTTCTCCAAGAAAAAAATATTATCTAAAATTTAATTCTCATTCATATATTAGTTTAATATAGGTAAAATCATTGTGTGGTTTCTATAAATTCATACTTGAATTTCCAAAAAATAATACTTATTTCCAATAATTATTGTTAAAACCATATATATCACAAAATATATTACATATGAATATGTAAATCCTAAATATCACAAAATATATCTTAAGATTCATAGGATTTTCTAGAGTTAATCATAAATATCATAGAGAAACTGAGCTCGTCACCTCCGAGTGGAAAATAAAAATTATTTATGTATCTAGGAATATACCAAGACAAATTCCTTACCCATGATCATGAAAATATTACAAATCTATTTGAAAATATTATGTATCTCCATATATATCTTACATGTCATAGTGTGAGTCCAACAAAACTTTTTAATTATTCCCAATTTATTCACTATTTTACTACCATTTTCATTAATCTTAAAAAAATAGAAGGGTTATAAATAACTAACCATTCATTTTATTCTATAAATTTTAAAATTCAATTAAATACACAATTTTCTTTATTTTAAGAAATATTCCAAAAATATAATGACAAGATAATTTAATTATGAATCTCAATCAATTAATAAATGTGAAGGAAAAATGAATTGAATATCAAAAAAATACATTGAAATAATTTCCTCTGAATCCCCCCACTTAATCCTTAGACTCTAGAATAAGTACAAATTTAAAATGTTACCCATGTAAAATTCAAAACAAAACAAAACAAAATGAAATGTAAATTTCCTTTTCAATAGCCATTCCCCTTATGTTTATAATGCCACCTAAATGTTATTTATTTCACTTTTTCATGAGGTACATTCAGTAAATCCATTATTTTTACAAGGTATGTTAATTTATGTTTTAACATATTTTAAGTGGGGTTTTAAGCCTTATGATTGTTAAACTTGTATTCGAGATGATTTGGAGTTTTTTGGGGGCATAAACATGGGTTTTGGATATTTTAGAGTACAACACATGTAGTATCGTTATCTGGTATATGCTTTTTTGAGTATGGAAGCTACCTATGTGAAATAGACTAATTGAAACACCCATGGTTGGTCATGGTCATAGGAATATAGTTTTGTGATTCAACTCATGGACCATGACCATAGAAGCATAACCATACCATGAGGAGGATGTGGTGATTGAAAATGGATAAGTTTATGGAACCACATCATAGTGGTGGTTGTTTTAGGATTCGTAGGCAGGGTGTCTTTGAGCCCACCATGACCATAGTGGGAATCACCATGCCTTAATGATGACTGTTTTAGAATTTGAATAGCCTAAATTTCCACTGAGCCTTGTCAGTTTTATATATTTCAAAGGGGAAGTGTATGTGATCTTCATTGAATGAAATCTAATTCCATTTTGAATTGGATTTTCATTATATTAATCATCCTCTATATTTCTCACAATGGTGAGTTTGATCCCAAAGTTTTTGAGAAGAATATAAAGAAATCCTTTGGTTTATCTTCCTTAACTGATAAAATTACTAGGGTAATCATTTCCTTCAGGGGATTATTATAATTGATCTATAGAAATGGGAATACCAAAATCTATCCTATAGTCATTGTTTTAGGAGTGATGGGTTTTATTCCTTTAATGGGACATAGATATACCATTTATGGTGTTTTTTGTTGGGGAACCTTGGTGTATGGGTTTGATTAGGTTAGTGAATATGAACAATTTAGGAATAATATCTTTCTAAATCTTGATGTTGAAATCAAAAAACATGAGTTTAGAAGATAATTACTATATAAAGACCTTTTCTATGGTTGTTAAAATGGTATTAAGGTATGTTCTTATGTTAATGGAGTCCCATGCTCAAGTTTGATTGCATGTGTATGCATGTGTATCATGTGAGATTTCAGATTGATATTGATCACTTGTGTGTATGTGTGTAGCCCATGAGACCCATGTTGAGTTTGATCACATGCGTGTGTATGGATAGTAACAACAACTCATTATTGATATCTTATATTTGTTCCTATATGTGTTATTCTCTATTGTGTGTGAATATATAACCTTTGGAGGTGGTAGAAAATGATAGGTGGATCATTGTGGATTGTTTAAACCTTTGAGGGGGAGCATGCACAACGTGAGATGATGAAGAAGGTAGATCAAGATACATGGAGGGAGGTGTGATTACCTTGAGGTCTGACTTAAGGTAGTGGTGGGATATTATGACCATGTTTCTTGACCCAAGGATGATATAAAGTATGATGGCATTGTGGTATGACCCATGACTGAGATAAGGTATATTGTTTTTGTGTCATGACCCATGATATGTATGGGATTCTAAAACATTATATTATTACTCTTGAATTTGTTTTCTTGGAGATACTCATTGAAATATGTTTTGGACTCAGAGAATACCATTTTCATTTCTTCCATTATGAGAATTATTTCAGCATGGAGTTGAACGGTTATGGTTGAGGTTTGGGGTATCTTGGTTAGAACACAATGAATCGGTACTTATGTGATTGAGTATTTCTTACATTAAAATTTATCTCTTATCATGGGATATACATCTTATGCATGTGAAGTTGTGTTAAGTATGAGCTGGTAGTTTCCTACTGGGTTTATATCCACACCTTTCATGGGAATCTTGATACTCATGCACACTTCAAGATCAGAGATCCAAGAAAGGGTAAGGGCCTAGTGATAGGGAGATGAGGAGACAAAGAATTGGGTTCAAAGGTGGTATCATGATAGACATCAGAGTTTTATCATACTGTCTTTATTTACTTTCTTATTTTTCCCATATTGTAGTTTGACATACTACTTTGGGGGTCCTTGGTTTATTAATTTGTATGCCTTGAGATACCTACCATTTCAACTATTATAACATTGATGTTATTAAATTTTGTTGTGTCATTTTATGTCATTATTATACCCATGTTATAACTATGATAGAATGGTTTTGATATTGAGGGTATAGTCTCCCCACTAACAATATTCAGACCCTTTCCACTAGTTGGAAACCTGTTGTATATAGGGAGGCACACATGAAGTCCTGTGGCAATCTGGCTGGTACTAGGTAATTTTAGTCATGGAATTAAAAAATGGTATTAGAAGAAATTTTACTTTATTTTATTCTTAAATATGTTTATGGGAAGGTATACATGAGTTATGATTTTTGGAACTCAGGTAAGGGATTTATGTAAGTGCCTGGCCAACTCTTATATGATTGAACTCTATGTTACCGGTGATGGGACTGATGTTACAACTATGAAATTATAGTTTCATGCTGATCCTATGTAACGATCCAATGTTTCATTAATGGAAATTCCTCTTGATATAATTAAATGTCTCTTTATTTTTATATAAAATGTCAACTTCTTTGGTTTTATGTTATGAATTTTGACCGTTGCTAATATAGCTGTTGAATAGTTATCACATGATTAGTATAAATATAGGGCTTTAACAAATCCAATTTACTCAGACAAAAGAAGCGATGACCTCATCCAGTAGAATTGCCCCAAACGAAGCCCATTTATCAGAGTTCGTAAAAGAGGTGGCATCCTTGGGCTTCGCTCTTGACCAAGCCCAAGCTGAGCTTCAACATGTCAAGCTCGAACGGGACCGTCTACGGGAAAAGTAGAAGTTGATAGAAATTACCACCTGAGCGATGTTATCCGATCCACCCTAAGAGTCTATCACCATCACACACCTTTCCCTTAGGTCTTATACGACTGTTTTAAGGGGTTATGTAACAAATAAGTATTACTGTGTTCATGTACATTATTTTTGTATATAATAATGAATATAATTTCTAGTCATTATTGATACATTGTAAATAGTTTTTAGAGTACAAATAGTGTTTTTAGTTATTATTTAATTAAGAATTCTATTTTATTAAATTAAGGTATTTTTGAATTAAATAATATTTTAATAAAATAATAATATTATTATTAAATAAATTTTTATTAAATATAAATGATCTTATAATTTTATGAATACAATTGTAATTTTTTATTAAGGTTTGAAAGCCATTTTTGTCAA
Organism: Viscum album; assembly: GCA_963277665.1. NCBI lineage: Eukaryota > Viridiplantae > Streptophyta > Magnoliopsida > Santalales > Viscaceae > Viscum > Viscum album. Next base: position 1,855,241,712 of record OY728119.1, on the reverse strand, counting down.
AACCCATGAATTTTAGATAAATGTTGGTTTTTATTTTAAAAGTGAAAATTAACATATTTAGAAAAGTATTTAGATAAAATAAATTTTATTTCTGGAATAATGACGTCAAAATTATCCAACGGTGAATTTTTCATAATTTTCTGAGACAATCAAATTTTTGGGTAAAAATTAAATACCGTTTAAATATATAATGTGTTTTATGACATCATAATGACCCAATAGTGATGTAATAAAATACTATAAGATTTATGTTCGGACAATATATGTTTTAACATTAAAATAATGTGATTTTGGGTTTGTTTGACTTACTTTTCAAAGAATTAATGGACCCCTCAAGACTTATTAAACGCCTTGTCTTTTTAAATTAATTTCCATGGGAGTGTGACTCACCTCCACATAAGCAACCCTATTATTTTAAGAAGTTCGGACTTTGTCCTTATAAAATATTGTTTTCCTCTTACCTTTTCCAAAAACCATGGGCAAAAACCATGGGATGGTTTGTGGTTTGGATTAATTTAATGTAAGGGTACCCAAACCTAACTAATAAAGAATTACCTCACCTTTCCTATATAAACCCACCCATGCTCCCACTTCCTCCTCACTCAAAACCTTTTGAGTTCGTCCAACCTCTGCCCTAGTCTCTCTAGAATCCTCCAATGGTGCCCCAATCTACCAAGAAGCCTCTCTCAAGCCTCTCTCTAGCCTTTGGAAGCACACTTTCAAGTAAGGGTTTTTTCTTCCTTTCTCATTGTTGTCCAATTTTATTTAAGTTGTTTTGCCCTTTTAATTTCAATTATGAATGTTGGGGTATGGTTTCGTACCTCCCTCATACTACCCTATTTATGTTTGAATGATGAGAGACCCCTTTCTCTCTCATTAAATTCCTTCCATGTACACCCGTTACTATGCCGAAATTCCGAAAGGAACTTCTCTCTCCTCTTTTACATTCAAGCAATACTTTTGCATCATGAATCTAAATTCCATTACAATTTTTGGGACATGTATCTATATGAACAATTTAATTTCCATTACATGTAAATATGATTAGTAACACCTTTTTATCTCATCAAACATTTTTATGAATTCTTATGTCACGCCGTTACGCTGCCGAAATCGCATCGACTTTCTAAGCCAATATCATTGTGTAGTGAATACCATGCCCAATTCTCCATCACGAGTATTCACCTTTATGCACATTTACTTATTGATTATAAAGTTTCATGTATTAATTCCACATTCCTTTATCATGGAATAAATGATTATGTTTTATGAATCCATGTTTTATGTTCCATGTGGTACACTTATGCATGAAATGAAATGTTTAAGAAGCGTGCACCCATATAGCGCTCCAATGCATTGGGTAAAGTATAGTATCATGACACGTCATGTGCAATGAGTATTGACTCATTCTAATTCAAGTGCAACGAGGGTTTACTCATGCTTTATGTGCAATGAGGATTTACTCATACTCCATGTGCAATGAGCCTTGGATCATGCTAATTCCATGTTAAGTGTTGTTACCACATTTCCATGTTATGATTAGCATGATTTATCATGCCTTTATTTTCATGTTTCTCTTGTTCTCTATTGATATTCCTAATGTCTAACATGTATTGTACTCCTCATGTTATTCCATGTGTATTCCCATACTGGGCTTTATAGCTCACCCTTTTCTTATGAATGTCCTCAGGTTATCCCATGCAATGCTAAGTACGAGGGAATGCAGTGGTCATGTTAAAGAAGTTTTCATTAAAGATGTTTTATTATAATGTTCTATTTATTTAGGTAATGATCCTAATCCCCAAAGACACTAAACCTATCGATATTCTTTGTTGTATCAAGTGAAGTTTTATATAATAAATCATGTTTAAGTTTGTAATAAAAACAGGGTTGTCATATCCTAGGTATGATGTGATTTTAAAATTTATGGTATTTGGATACATTCATGCATCATTACTAGTAATGTAGGATTATATTTCATATATACCCACTTCTTTCAATACATTATTGTTCTTTTAATTCAATGTCATTATATGTTCTTTGATCTTTGATGATATACTATGGTGACATTTAGATTATTTAAACTTTATCATGGTTTTTATTATATATCTTACTATTACTAACATGATATATAGAGAATTAGGATTTATATTTGAATATTAATTAGAGAGTTAAGATTTATCATGGTGGATAGCCTCACAGGATTGGTTTTTCATAGAAATCCCTTATGTGTTTCTATAAATTACTTTGTCCGATATCTTTAGTAACCTATGATAGGTTCCTAAGAATTATTGTGGAATTATAGAAGATTCCACCTAGAAGGTTTCTGATAGGACCACCCTCAAGGGAGAATGCCCATGTTCCACCACCAAATTTATAATAATAATAATAATCTAAACATTCTCCTACACCTGATCCATTAGTTTAGGTGAAAAATCCAATATAACTAGAGTTATTTTTCTTTCTAATTTCTTAAGGTTGATATGTTCCTTGAAAAATAGACAATTATGCCTAGGACTCCCAGATACAACATCTTTTATCCTTCTACTGCACTGGAGGCTCTGAGGATGCTGAGGAATAGATTAAAGTCATTGAAGGGATAATAGAACCAGTGGAGACTCTATAGAATTGATGGGTAAATTTGGATTCTTTCATGCTATATAGACCTACCATGAGGTGGTGCGGTGTTATGAAATTTTTGGGAATATTTTATAGTCTTACATATATAACCTAGAAAAACCATTTCTTCCAGGATTTCTTCTAGGGGTCGGCTGAAGATGGATTGTTCTTTGAAGTTTATAGATCTTCAATAGGGAGTAATGTTGGTGTGCTATAAATATACTAGTTTCATGAGGTTTCTTATATTAACTCCTATCTTAGCTAGGTATGAGGTGTATAAAGCCTGAGAGTTTGAGATCAACCTTTTACTAGAGTTGAGGCATCAAATTGGGAGCTTCAAACTGACAACATATCCACAGGTGATTCATAAGGCCTTAATGTTCAAGAAAGGTCTTGAAGATGATGAAGTTGTATAAATCCTTCTATATCTTGGGGGATCAGCTGGAAAGATTTTTAGTTCTAGAGTTGGGGCCTTTTCTGGTATCAAGAAGAGGAAGGCCTAGAAGTTTATGTAGGGAAATGGAAGGTAGTCAGAGTGGATATGAGCTTCTTCATCCCCGTATGTGGGAGGTTTAGATCCCTAGTGTTTGAACTATGGGTAGAGTGGGAACAATCATAAATTCTTCCAAGGATATCTGAAAATTTGTTATTGGTGAGTCAAAATTGGGCATATTTAGAATTTATATTTAAGGTAATTATGGATAGGTTCTCACAAGAGTGTAGGGAAAATGTATACTATGACCCATGGATCTATATGAGGTCATCATCTATAGAATCTTACCCTACAAACATCATAAACCCATGATAGTTATCCTCCCTAGGGGAATACCTATGGATTTAAAGAAGATAGGATATATCAATTTCACCCAATTTTAAAAGACAGAGGGGGGGGGGGACTCTACTATTTTTGGTATGATATTTATTACATCTATGATTTATAATACTTTTTTGATATAAGATATTCCCATTTATTTATGTCTACTCAAGTTGTTGTTGGCCCTGATTTACCAGTTAAGTTATCTTTTGAGATATCCCCCCTTAAGAAACCCTAAAGGAAGAAAGTGTATCCTCTCCAAACATGGATGCACATTAGTAGTTACATGATGTATACATATATGCGACTTTATGTTCTTGTAAATTAATAGCTTCTATGTGATCTTTGACATTGATTGGATGAATATTTATTGGGAATACGTTGACTAATATCAGAGATGAGTATACTTTTCCACACCCAAGGGGGATAAGTTTTTTATGACTGATGAATGGGATGTTTTATCAAGTATAATGGGACCACACCTAAGTCATGTTGGGGAAATTATAAAATAGATAGTAGGCTTGTCTCTTTGAATGAATTCAATAGTAATTTCTTCATCTTTTCCTCTTATAGTGGACCTTTACCAGGATGTCTTTATATACGATTTTTGAAGACTTCCTACCTATATAGAAGTTAATTTTGAGATCAAAATAAAGTTATAGGTGGAGTATATATCAATTAATCTATATGTAAGGGTGTAAAATGAGTTTAAGGAAATGAAATGGAATATTGAGGATTTAGAGGCAAATGGATTTATCAGACCGAGTACTTCTCCATGGGGTTCTCTGGTTTTGTTTTCAATGAATTAGGATAGGAGTATCGAGATATGTGTGGAATATAGGAATATGAATCATGTGACCTTGAAGAATATATACCCATTATCATGTATAATTGACTTGTTTGATCTGTTTTTTGGATCTTGGAGGTTTTCCAATATTGACTTATGATCTTGCAACCTCCAGCTATGTATTAGAGAAGAGAATATTACTAAGACAATGTTCATGAGTAGATACAAACTGTATGAGTATATTTTCATGTTTTTTTGTTAAATAATTTTCATGTTGTGTTCATGGATCTCATGAAAAAGGTCTTCTATCCATATGAATACTCCTTCATTGCAGTGATTTTTGATGATATACTCATATACTCACGTACCTCAATGTTGTATACTATAAACTTAGAGGTTGTGTTGAGTACACTTTAGGAACATTGGTTCTATGATAATCTATCCAAGTGTCACTTCAAGATCAATGAGGTATTATTCCATGGGTATGTTATCTCATAGGTGGTAGTTTCCTTGTACTTGGTGAAGGTAGAGGTTTTTATGTCTTGGGAATTCTCTAGAAATGTGTGTAAGATCAAGAGTTTTCTTTTTTTAGTTGGGTATTATAGATTTTATATAGGAAATGTCTTATTTGTATGTTCATATGATAGTGCTTACAAATAAGATAGAGAATTTTTAGTAGAGAAATTAGTATGAAAAAGACTTCCTTAAGCTGAAGAAGATATTGAAGAAAACTCCAATTATAACATTTCCAAAGTTTGGGATTGGATATGTGGTATAATATGATTCCTTATGGGCTATTTTATGAGATATGTTGATGTATATGGATTAGGTGTCAGCTTATGGGTCTCATAAGTTTTTTCCCCATGAGTGGAACAACCCTATGCATGAATTGGAGTTGGTTGTCATGGTCGATGATTTAAAGTGTTGGTGAAATTATAACATTTGTGAGATATTTTTCATATACACATACTATAATAGATTTCATTATATATATTATCAATGATATTTGAATATTTGGTACAGTAATTGGGCGTATCATCAATATACATTCATAATTTAGATAAATTATACTCTGGGGAATGGTAAAATTATTTCAGATTATCTTAGTAGAGAAATGCATGATCTTACTGAGAGATCCTCCAAGGAAGAATTATGGTTGATGATCTTTTCAGATTAGTGGTTTTGGGATACATCATTTTCTATGGGGTTATGTCTAATTCTACCTTGGTTATCACTTCAACACTGGTAAATTGGGTAATAACCATCCAAGAATCATATTATGAATGCATAGTGATTTAAGAATGGTAGGCATGGAGTGACCTAATTCTAGGATGCCTGATGAAGCATGATGATGTGATATTTTTACATGGGAGTGTTGTAGCTCTTAATTCCATGCGTTAAGAGTTAATTAGTGATTCCAATGCATCTCAGTGGGGATTTTGCTTAATTTTTATGAATATGTATTGGGATATTAGGCAACACTGCAGGTGGTTGAGAATAAAAAGAGACAACATAAGCTTCATATTTCACTGTTTAACATATTAGAGTATCAAAATAGAGAACTAGTGACTAGGAAATTTTCTTCAAGAATATCCCATAACTATAAAGAATTAGGAAAAGGTAATGATGGACTTTGTGTTGGGGTTTACCAAAACCCTGAGAAATTAAGATTTTGTTTGGGTGATAATTTATCCATCAGTGAAAGTGTCACATTTCATACAGTTATGAGAGAATCATTATGGAGATGAGTTTTAAAATATTTACATCATAGATATTATATGATATAAAGGAGTGGATTCCAATATTATATTATATAGAGACACATTTTTTACACCATTGCTCTTGGAAGGATCATCGAAGGATTTTTTGATTTAGTTGAAACTATGTAGGGTGTAACATTCATAGACTGATAGATAATTAGAGAGGATGATCTAGATCTTTGAGGATATGATTTGGATATTCATCCTATATCTTATTATAGTGTTGGATGATCATTTGGACTTAGTGGAGTTTGTATAGAATAATAGTTTCTATGCATAGATTCTAATGACACCTTTTGAGGCTCTTTATGGCTAGTCATGTCACTTACCACTATGTTGTCATGAGGTGGGTGAGGTAGCAATTGTTTGGATGAGTATGGTAATAGGGACATCTAAGAGAGTGAATTTGACCAAGAATTAGTTTGTTACCACTTATATTAGAAAATTATCATATACCAACTGAAGGAGATTACATCTAGAGTTTGTTGTGGGTGACTAATATTTCTTCTGGGGAAATCCTCAATTAGGGAATCATCATTTTCAGAAACATGGGAAACAGATATCATTATTTGTGGGAATATTTTAGATTCTCGAACATGTTAGATAATTTTCTTTCAATTTATATATTCCTTCATGATATTAAGGTATACATAACATGTTTCATATTTCTAAACTTTGGAGGTATGAGCCCAATCCTACTCATGTGATTGACTATGAGGAAGTTAAGTTGGAACCATCTGCTTCATTTATGGAGCACCTGGTGTGGATCATGGAGCAGAGTGATAAGTTTTTGAGGGGGAATAAGGTATTAATTATTTTAGTATTACAGTAGTATGGGAATATCCCAGAGGAGACGTGGGAGTTAGAGTATAGTGTTCATGATTAGTAACCTGAGTTGTTTGAATAGGACCACAAAAAAAACTTATCGAGGATGAGAATTCACTTGAGGGGTATATTTATAACACACTCAGTTTTTACTTGGTTAATTAATTTATAGTTTAACATGTAAGGCACCAAATCCTATTAAATCATCCCTTTGTGAGTTTTGGGCAATGGAGATGCCTAGAGGAGGCTTGGGGAAGAGATAAGGTCTCAAATGTTGGCCTATGAAAATTTTGGCATGGCTACAACATTGAGGTTAGAGCTACACGGTTAGGATAATCGCTATGTCTTATAGGATTCAACTATAGAATATAGTCCCAATAGGAGTATATTTGGATCTAATTTCAATTTAGGCATAACTACAACATGGAGGTAGGTTGTGTTGTAAGAACATCATTGGAGGTTGGGTTGCTTTGGTGTGGAGAGAGTAGCTATGATGTAGGGGTTTGAGCTGGTTCTGCCAATTTGTGGGGAAGATGCATAATGGAGGTAGTTTATGGAGTAGCTTCACTTCTTGGAGAATGGGGTCTGCAGTGTGGGGGTTTAGGATTCTCCATAGTCCCTCCCCAGAAAATAGTTTCTTCATCATGGTCAACACAATGTTCTTAGGTTATGGTTTAACCTAGAAGGTTGTGCTATAGTTTAGGGGGACTGTGTTGTGGTCTAGGTGAATTTAACCTTGGTATTCAAAATTTTAGTTGGTCTATAAATACCCTAAAAACCATATAACCCACTTGTCTCAGATCATTTTCTCTCAATCCTTAACACCGTATAGTGATCTTAAAAGGCCTTGAATCCCCCTTTGGATAAAAATCAACTCAAATTTATAGGGATCGATCCTTGGTGATCAAAAGTGAGTTCTACCTATTCCTCTTCAGTTTATTCTCTGTTCAATCATGTTTTTCTCCTGATCCTCTTACCATACCATGTAATTTGATCTAAATAATTCTAATGGAGTTTCTATTATTATTCTTGGTGAGGTTTTTTGAGGCATTATTTTGAGAGGTGGAGTTTCCTTCAAGATAAATAATCATAGATACATGTGTTATTCTACTCTCATATGAAGAATGTTGAATCTTTGAGGTAAGTGATTCATTAATTCTCTTTTTTATGGGAAATAAAAAAGTAAGTATGCTTTAGCTTCTTTTGGTGGTGGTTTAATTAACCCTAATAAAGGGTAAAATGGATTAATAAAAAATTAGTTTATGGTTAGTGATCATTTTTGTGTCCATCATGATAATGTCCAACCTCTTGTTTTTCCAAATAGAATTCTATCTATGCAATAATTTTTTAAAATTTTGGAAATTCTTGGAGTTAGTATGCAATTTTTTGAAATAGGATAAAAATGTAAAACCAATAACAGTTTTTGGTTTTATAAAGATCCGACAGCTCTAATTATTATTATAGATAATATAAAAAGGCATGTTAATGTGTGTTATTATTCCTAATGTTTATTGAATCTAGAAGTTTATTCTTAGAATAATGTTTAGATAAATGATAGTTTGTGATATTCTATACCTTAGGTTGTATGTTGTTGCAACCTGTAATAAATGAATTAGTTAATTCAAGATGGAATAATAACTAGTTATTTGATAAAGTTAATTGTTTGGGGTCGAGTGAACTCATTTGAATTTGAAAGCAGGATCCTTTATTTTAGGGATTAGTTTCCCAATTAACTATGTTTTTGTCTTTATAACTTCTATGTTTCTCTAGATATTATCCATGATAAGAGATGTGATTTGAGCTTGTGATGGTTCTTTCATTGATGAGATATGGGTGGGGATGCCTATGTTATGTGGAAATAGTTGGCACATATTATAGTGAGATACATGGTTATATGTATGATTGTAGAAGGGATGGAACTGGTGTTGATGGAATAGTTTAAAGATTACATTAAATATTATTATGATTAACCTGAATTATTTCTTGATGATAAATATTTTTAAAGCCCATATGGATGAGTTTCTTATTTATCTACATTCCTTTACCCTCTACTTAAGGTAGATGAATTTTCATTTTTATGCATCTCTTTGATGGTATATTAGGATGTTTACTAGTGTACCTAGATTTATGGAATGATAAATGAATAATCAATGTTTAACCCATGGTTTTCATTCTTGCTGTAATGAAAAATGATGTTAACATTTAGAAACCATGGACTCAATTGGATTATGCATGGAGGGCATGGTCTTAGTTTGTTGTTTAATGAAATGTAATCATAATAATGTTAATTAATTGATGAAATTTTAAATGTATAAAAATGATAGAAGTAATTTAATGTAGGATTCTTAAAATGATTTTGTTATTATAGGATATATAGTCCTTAGTGGTGGGTTCTGGGTGTCCGAGTGACTATAACTACATTAAATCCTTGGGATAGGTTAATTACCATAGTGTGGTTGAGAGCTATGTTATATTATATATGTTTTTTTAGATTATATTCTACCCCACCCATATTAGTAGGGAGACTGGCACCTAATAGACTCTAGGAAGGTGTTTTCCCCAACATCTAGGTATGGGAGGAATTGTAACGCCCCGACCCCAGTTACCTAGAGTCGGTGCATTATTACATAACATTGGCATGATCACAAGAAAGATCAAATCTCAAAAGACCGATTGGTTTAGTATCCTTGGAAACACTAGATATATTCATAAAGTTTTACATTACATCATAAAGTGAAAAACTACTAAAACAACATAGTCTCCATATTCCACACTCATATCCCCACATACTATCCCTGCAGGACATTCATAAATTACTTCTTCAAATCCTGGGAAAAATAAAACATAGAAAATGGGTGAGCTCAAATGCCAGTAAGGATAACAATATAGCGGAAACTTTCATAAATAAGAATAAACATTTAAGGCAATGTATAACTAAAACAAAAGCCTTTTAAACTTGAACTTAAACATAGTATGGCAAAAGTAAAATGAAATAATTTCATTTACTTATTCACATGGATATTCTACTAATCGAATAATCACATGAAATATCAATAACCACTTTCATAATGATGAAATGCATAATGCCAGAATATCATAACCACATAGCCAAGGCCTCGTGCCAAGACTACAAATAAGATTTTGACAAGGCCTTGTGTCAAGACACTAGTTTGTCTCATGATACCTACCGATGCATCGAGGAGCTATAGCGGGCTCCACCTGTCACATATTAATTCCAATGCATTCCCATATGAAAAGGTTTAAACATAACATAAACATTCGTATTAAAACTAGCTTACGAAATGTCAATACTTTCACCATAAACTATGAACGGTATAAGAATAGAACATCCATAGTCAAACATATCACAAAACCTTCAATACAATATAGAAGTTTTGTATCATAATAAATCAACTTCAAATAAGAATAAAATCCATCAAAGGATGTTGACATAGATGAAATCAAAACTCTTTTTAGAGAAATATCTCTTTCTATTTTGAAATCATTTAATAGTATTATATTTATGAAATAAAACATTTTCTTTGAAAATATTCTTATAATCTTGTAAGGGAAGATTTGAAGATTTGATAATGGCGGAAAATAGTCGCACCCGCCGTATAAGTTAAAAAAACATTCTTACCTTAATTCTGTCAAAAAGGTTAAAAAGCACCTTGTTTGGAAAACGATGGAAAGATTCCTTTATAAACCACTTATAAAAAGTCAAACAATGGTATAAATGACTTTAACCCATATTCTTGTAAATAGTAAAAATGTTTTGAAATACATTTTTAAGAAACATGGATTTGGATGATAAAGAGATCCCAGTAGATTATTACGTATAAACAACCTCAGATAATGAAGAGATTGTGAAATAACCCTTACCTTGTACTTTTCCTTGGTTGGGGTAGGTTAACCTCCTGTATAATAGTTAAATAATTGTTATTAATTTATACAAGAATCATATACATTCATATGATATCATATATGATCTTTTAACATTGCTTTGTTAATAATATCTTAGTATTATAGTTGTTTCGGGTGTTAACTTACTCGTTTTATTTTATATGTTTTGTTACGTAGGACATTTTTGTAAGGGATAGGTTGTATATTATTCATATCCAGAATTATATCAAGTCCTTAAACATTATTTTTAAATCATGAAATGATAATTATACTTGAATGGATACGATGGAGAATGAATCTCATCGCGTTCATGGAGACGGTAGTCCGTACGTACGCACGAGCGACAATATCATTATTTTGATATTAAAATAATATATAAATGGATGGTATATCATATATACAGAATAATTAACATGTTATATTTATTATTTACATGAGTTACACATCATTATTATACCCATCCAAATAATAATATATTGAATAACAGTTACACCACGACGTGGAGACGGTAAGCCGTACGTACGCACGTATGGTGACATGTTATTCAAAAGGGTGGATAGAATACTGAATATGGTTGTACCATATTTATAATAACATCAAATTATATATATGATACTGGAGTTATTATTTTATAATGGTAAAAACAACGGAAGAAGAAGTGGAAGAACAAAGGAACTTGGAAAAGGGTGGTGAAATCATTACCTCTTCTTCGGGTTCTTCCTTTTGATTTGATAAAAAGTGATCCTTAGGTTGGCTTTATGATCCCACTAAGGCCTCTATGTTGTAGTGAGGGATTTTGGGAGAGTATTTGGGCAGAGTTTGGCCAAACCAAAAGGCTTTGAAGGTGTGATGAAATGAGAAGGAGGAGTGCCCTTTTATAAGAGGGGTGAGGGGCACCTTTGGAAAAGCTAGAAATATTAATTTATAATAAATTTATATTCGTTTTATAATGGCTCAAAAGTTGATTATTTAAATGTTAAGGTGGGTATGGGTCGAAAACACCTCAACCAATAGAATTTAGACAGGTTTGGTTACTTATATTAACCTTATCTTTAAGTATTAACTCTAAGTTAATTAGTTTCACTTTTACAATGTCTCTTTGTATTTTTATATTATATGGTTAATAAACTTACCATATACATCCAAGAGGCCCCCAAGTGGTCCATTAATGATACAAATATCATGATATAAGTCTCTTGGCCGATCCTTAGATTTTTAGGAATTTAATATCAATTAATAATATAATATTTTTTTAAAAACTCTTTTATGTGAATTTTGACACTATTCAATAGTTGATTTTTGTGAAACTCATAACAGAATTATTACCTCTAAAAAAGTTAATTAAATCAATCCTAATATGTCATATTATCCTATAAAATTATTTTAATTCATTAAAAGTCTAAAATTATATTTATTTGGGTATTTATAATATCAATTATTTTAATTTTTCACTATTATGGTAATTACTACATCATCATTGTGTCATAAATAAATTAATTTATTTAATCTCTGAAAATTAAAAATAAAATATCATCATGTAGGAAAGAGTTTTATATTTCTAATGAATATTTATAGTCGAAAATACAACATATATAACCCTATGTAAAAATTGTTTTTCTAAAAGATATATACTTATGTCATTTTTGTACTTATTTTAACTTAATTAAAATAAAGTGTCCCTATCACCTACAAGTGGCTCCATGGGGTCCCAAAATCTACCCAAAGATGCCTATGGTCGAACATTTATCAACCAATAAGTCTAGGAGACGTTTTAGGGTAATTTAGTATTATTATAATATTATTTTTATCCCTTATTTACCGGATTTACCCTTAACCATGGTAAATAAAATATTTACTGTAGTAATTATTCAAAATGTCTAAAAATAAAAGTTACCTATTTACACAATTTGAACATCCTGATTCCAAATATGGAATTCATTTTTCCAAATTCAAAACACAGAAGTGGCAGAAATTAATTTAAAATTAATTCCTGTTGTTAAAACAAAAAGCGTTTTTTAAGAGATAATAACTATCAAAAGATTGACACTTGTTTATGTCCGGTTTAATTGTAAAATTATGTCCAATGACCAAAATTGTATTAAATGGTAAAAATATATTCTAAGTATACTTTAAAACCACTCAAATTCATAATTTATCACTATTAATTATTTTGATTAAAAAGTTGTTTTTAATTAAAATTTAGTAATTTTCACTATTCATCAAAATATTAAAGTTATCAGAAAAGTACCAAAATTTCACCTTAGGCTAAATTCGATATTACGAATCCAAAAAATGAATTTCAGTTTAAAAAATAATATATATATAATTTCAAAAAGGAGGTATTACTATTCATAACGACTAGTTTGATTGGTTATGGTGTGTTAGAACTCGGTGTTGCATACAACACACGCTATCACATTATTCAAAGAGATGCGTACCGTAGAAGCTTGGGGTGTTACATTCTCCCCTCCTTCAAATAATTTCATCCTAAAAATTTATAGAATACTTATCACATGAAAAGACTCGGGTAGTTCTTCATCATAAGTTCCTCAGGTTCCCACATTGCCTCTTCCATCTTATGGTTTCTCCAAAAAACTTTTACCAGACGCGTTGTCCGGTTTCTCAGTACTTGTTCTCTTGTATCAAGAATCCTGACAGGCTCTTCGCAATAAGATAGATCAGGTTTCAGTTTTAATTCCTTGTAAGTGAGTACATGTGTTGGGTCAGGCATGTATTTCCTCAATAGAGATACGTGGAACACATCGTGAACTTTGGAGAGACTTGGCGGCATTGCCAATCGGTAAGCTACAACCCCAATTCGTTCTAGAATTTTGAAAGGTCCGATGTACATGGGACTCAATTTACCTTTCTTACCAAAACGTATGACTCCCTTCCATGGAGATACCTTCAGGAAAATATGATCACCAACTTGAAATTCCAAATCCTTCCATCGATTATCGGCATAGATCTTCTGCCTACTTTGAGCTGCTTTGATGTGATTTTGGATTACCTTCACCTTTTCCATCGTTTCCTCCACCAGTTCTGGGCCTACAAGTTTTCTTTCACCAACGTCATCCCAACAGGTTGGTGTACGACATCTCTTTCCTTATAACTCTTCATATGGTTCCATCTGAATACTCGAATGGAAGCTATTGTTGTAGGAAAATTCTGCCAAAGGTAAATACTGATCCCACATACCCTGAAAGTCAAGTGAGCAGGATCTCAACATATCTTCTAAAGTTTGAATAGTCCGTTCTGATTGTCCTTCTGTCTGAGGTTGGTAAGCAGTGCTCAAATGAAGTTCAGTATCCAAGGATTTCTGAACACTCTTCCAGAATCTTGAAGTAAAACGGGGATCACAATCAGAAACAATCGATAGGGGTTCTCCATGAAGTCTCACAACTTCATTAATATATAGTCTTGCTAGACGTTCCAGTGGTAGATCTTCTCTTATAACAAGAAAATGTGCTGACTTGGTAAGACGATCAACAATAACCCATATTGAATCATTCCTTCTAGGAGTATTTGGTAGTCCCATGACAAAGTCCATCATAATATTGTCCCATTTCCACTCCGGTATGGGAAGAGGTTGCATGACTCCTCTGGGCTGTTGCCTTCCATCTTTCACTTTTTGACAAACCATACATCTTGACACAAAATCAGTAATCTCCCTCTTCATATTGTCCCACCAAAAATGTTCCTTCAAATCTCTATACATTTTGGTGCTCCCAGGGTGTATAGAGAAATTGGAACTATGAGCATCATCCAACAATTCCCTTTTTAGATCAGGTATATCAGGAACACAAAGTCTCTTCCCGAATTTCAAAATCCCATCTTTATATACAAAGTCACTCAGTCTCCCATAATTCACAGCTTTAATCTTCTTTTGAAATTCTTCATCATCGGTCTGAGAACTCTTAATCCTTTCTAGTAAAGATGGTTTGGCAACCATATGAAAAAGCATTGATGTTTCTCCTTCCCTGGTTATTCCCATGTCCAACTTCACTCTATCTATGAAAATTAGATCCCTTTCAATTCTCATATTGTTCAAAACTCCATGATCTTTTCTGCTCAAAGCATCTACCACCTTGTTTGCCTTCCCCGGGTGGTAGTGTATCGTGCAATCATAATCCTTGAGTAATTTAAGCTATCTCCTTTGCCTCATGTTGAGTTCTTTTTGTGAGAAAATATACTTCAAACTCTTGTGATCAGTATAAATCTCACATTTTTCACCATAGAGGTAGTGCCTCCATATCTTCAAAGAAAAGATCACAGCTGCTAACTTGAGATCATGAGTAGGATAGTTTTGTTCATGAATTTTCAACTGTCGTGATTAATAGGCAATAACCCTATCATTCTGCATAAGGACACAACCAAGTCCTTTCTTCGACGCATCACTATAAATAACGAACCCATCATTCCCCGATGGTAGAGTCAATATAGGAGCATTGACTAATCTTATCTTATGTTCTTCGAAACATTCTTCACACTATTTTTTCCAAACAAATTTAACCCCTTTACGTGTGATCTTCGTTAATGGGTTAGCCAATCGGGCAAAATTCTGGACGAAACGTCGATAATAACCTGCCAAACCAATAAAACTACGTACCTCAGTTATACTCGTAGGTGCTGGCCATTCTTGGATTTCCTTGGTCATAGAAGGATCAATAAAGATTCCATCTTTAGAGACAATATGGCCAAGAAAAGAAATCTTCTGAAGCCAGAATTCACACTTGCTAAACTTCCCATATAATTCATGCCTTCTCAGAGTCTTCAAGATAATGCGCAAGTGATTTTCATGATCTTGGTAGATTTTGGAGTATACTGAGATATCATCAATAAATACCACCACAAATTCATCGAGATAATCCTTGAAAACTCTATTCATCAGATCCATGAATATAGAGGGTGAATTAGTAAATCCAAACGGTATTACAGTAAACTCGTAATGCCCGTACCTGGTTCGAAATGATGTCTTCGGAATTTCTTCCATCTTCACACACAACTGATGGTATCCAGATTGAAGGTCAATCTTTGAAAAGTATTGAGCTCCATGCAGTTGGTCAAATAAATCATCAATGTGAGGTAGGGGATACTTGTTCTTTATTGTTATAGCATTGATCTCCCTGTAGTCGATACATAACCTCATAGATCCGTCTTTCTTTTTAACAAAAAGAATAGGGGCTCCCCATGGAGAAACACTAGGGTGAATAAATACATTATTACTCAATTCCTATAGTTGTTTATTTAGTTCAACTAATTCTACAGTGGCCATTCTATAATGGGTCTTTGATATAGGCCTTGATCCAGGAATTAAATCAATGGAAAACTCAACTTCTCATTTTAGAGGATGTCCAGGTAAATGTTCTGGAAATACGTCTACAAATTCATTCACAACAGGTACATCCTATATTTGAACATTCCTTTCCTCACACACAGTTATTTCATTCTCTTCCTCCCCAATAATTGAATTTAGTTGAGCTACTGGGGGTGGATCTAAATAAGAATTAAGTGGTGACGATTCTGCTCTAAAAATAAGGTGTTCCTTATCATTATCATCAAAAATCGTAACCTCTTTCTTCTTAAAATAAATCTTCGCATCATAGTCTGAAAGCCAGTTCATACCGAGGATTATATCAAACTCAATCACAGGTATGACAATGAGATCAGCAGATAAAGAACATTTATGTGCTCTAATGGGGACTGATTCACAAAACATTGTTGCAATGATACTTCCCTTAGGAGTTTTAACTGACAACTCCCTTATTAAATCAAATTGGAAATATCTAATTTTCTTAGCAAACTGGGAAGATATGAAACAATGCGATGATCCAGAATCAAATAATGCATTTTCTAAACTTGATGAAACCATTAAATTACCTGCCACCACATCTTTCGGAGCTTCTACCTCAGCAGTAGTGATAGCATAAGCTTGGCCTTGATCCCTTTGCCTTTTTGAGGTAAGTTCTCCTGACGCTTAGGACATTCATTTGCATAATTTCCCATCTCCCTGCAATTGTAGCACTGAACATTGGTAGCTTCCTTCTTCCCCTTGCAATCACGAGCTTGGTGGCCTTTTTCACCACACTTGTAACAGACTCCCATTCCCTTCAAACAAGTACCGGGGTGTTTCTTACCACATTTACCACATGATAGATATTCAACCTTTCCCTTCTTCCCCTTATTTCCATTCCCAGATTGATCAGCATGTCTCTTCTTCTCTTGTTTTTCTTTAAAGTCATAAGACTTAGAGAATTCCTTCTCGGTCTTGATAGCACATGAGACAATGTCTTCGTACGACGAGAAGGATTGTGACACTAATGCTCGACGGAGAAATGTTTTTAACCCATCAAAGAAATGATCAATATTACTTCTTGGGTTACGTATATAATCTCCAGTATACCTTGCTAACCTTGTAATGTTAGCCTCATACTTTGCGACATTCTCATCCTCCTTCAGTCTCAGACTCAGAAATTGCCTTTCCATATCTGCTCGACGGTCGCGAGGAAAGTATTTTTCTAAAAACAGATCTTTGAACTCCCTCCATTCCATATTTGATACTTCATCATCTTCCTTTGTGTTTTGAATCAATGACCGCCATTGATCAGCATCTCCAGTGAGGTGGTAAACTGCCATGATAACTTTTTCCCTTTCACTACTCCCCAAAGAATGAAATATTTTCTCTAGGGAATTTATCCATTGCTCAGCTACTAAGGGATTTTTACTCCCATTGAACGTTGGTGGTTGTTTCCTCATGCATCGATCTAACATTGATCCTCCACGCTGTGGATCAGGGTGCTCCATACGGGTAAGGTTATTATTCATAACCTGAGTAAGTAGTCCCAGTATGGTGATTTGCTGATCGGCACCAGTTGCATCACCGGATCCACTATAATTACCTTGAGCAGGAAGGAAATCCCTACATGGAGTGCGTGCATTGATACAGTTTCCATTTCTTCCACTAGGTGCCATTTCTAAACAATGGAATAAACTAGATCAGTTTATGAATCAAAATACATAATCCCATACTTACAAAACACATAACATAAATTGAACTATTAATGGATATAATCCATAATCATAAATATGTTTTCTTTGAGGAAGTATATACTCATAAACCCTTCATAATTATTTTTAAAGAAAATGAGAGTTATCCTAAGCATATCCCACGGGAGTGTTGTAACCAAGAGTGCAGCAAGGCCCGTTGTCGTGCACTAGTTCCCATTTGAGTCTAGCTCAAAGCAGTGTTTTCGGGTTTTACCCCTAGGTACATCTGTGTCAGAGCCGCCTCTACCTGCTCGTATCCTGACAGGGATGTATTTCTCGAAAAACTCACAAAATCTCTACAATACCAAAATTCTAGGAAGTTCTTCTATACTAATCCTCAAAGTTCATCTTAGGTCTACGTGCTCTAATCAGAGTTTATCTAAATCTAGCTTCCAAGGTTTGTACTAACCTCCCTCTGATACCAATGGTAACGCCCCAACCCCAGTTACCCAGAGTCGGTGCATTATTACATAACATTGGCATGATCACAAGAAAGATCAAATCTCGAAAGACCGATTGGTTTACTAGCCTTGGAAACACTAGATATATTCACAAAGTTTTACATTACATCATAAATTAAAAAACTCCTACAACAACATAGTTTCCATATTCCACACTCATATCCCCACATACTATCCCTGCAGGTCATTCATAACTTACTTCTTCACATCCTGGGAATAATAAAACATAGAAAAGGGGTGAGCTCAAATGCCCAGTAAGGATAACAATATAGCAGAAACTTTCAGAAATAAGAATAACCATTTAAGGCAATGTATAACTAAAACAAAAGCCTTTTAAACTTGAACTTCAACATAGTATGGAAAAAGTAAAATGAAATAATGCCATTTACTTATTCACATGGATATTCTACTAACCGAATAATCACATGCAATATGAATAACCACTTTCATAATGATGAAATCCATAATTCCAGACTATCATAACCACATATCCAAGGCCTCCTGCCAAGACTACAAATAAGATTTTTCCAAGGCCTTGTGCCAAGACACTAGTTTGTCTCATGAGACCTACCGATGTATTGAGGATCTATATCGGGCTCCACATGTCACATATTAAGTCCAATGCATTCCCATATGAAAAGGTTTAAACATAACATAAACATTCGTATTAAAACTATCATACGAAATGTCAATACTTTCACCATAAACTATGAACGGTATAAAAATAGCACATCCACAGTCAAACATATCACAAAACCTTCAATACAATATAGAAGTTTTGTATCATAATAAATCAACTTCAAATAAGCATAAAATCCATCAAAGGATGTTGACATAGATGAAATCAAAACTCTTTTTAGAGAAATATCTCTTTCTATTTTGAAATCATTTAAGAGTATTATTTTTATGAAATAAAACATTTTCTTTGAAAATATTCTTATAAGCTTATAAGGGAAGATTCAATGATTTTATAATGGCGGAAAATAATCGCACCCGCCGTATAAGTTAAAAAAAACATTTTTACCTTAATTCTATCGAAAAGGTTAAAAAACACATTGTTTGGAAAAAACGACGGAAAGATTCCTTTATAAACCACTTATAAAAAGTCAAACAAGGGTTAAAATGACTTTAAACCATATTATTGTAAATAGTAAAAATGTTTTGAAATACATTTTTAAGAAACATGGATGTGGATGATAAAGAGATCCTAGTAGATTATTACATATAAACAACCTCGGATAATGAAGAGATTGAAAAATAACCCTTACCTTGTACTTTTCCTTGGTTGGGGTAGGTTAACCTCCTGTATAATAGTGAAATAATTGTTATTAATTTATAAAAGAATCATATACATTCATATGATATCATATATAATCTTTTAACATTGCTTTGTTAATAATATCTTAGTATTATCGTTGTTTCGGGTGTTAACTTACTCGTTTTATTTTATATGTTTTGTTACGTAGGACATTTTTGTAATGGATAGGTTGTATATTATTCATATCCAGAATGATATCAAGTCCTTAAACAATATTTTTAAATCATGAAACGATAATTATACTTGAATGGATACGATGGAGAATGAATCTCATCGCGTTCGTGGAGATGGTAGTCCGTACGTACGCACGAGCGACAATATCATTCTTTTGATATTAAAATAATATATAAATGGATGGTATATCATATATAAAGAATAATTAACATGTTATATTTATTATTTACATGAGTTACACATCATTATTATACCCATCCAAATAATAATATATTGAATAACAGTTACACCACGACGTGGAGACGGTAAGCCGTACGTACGCACGTATGGTGACATGTTATTCAAAAGGGTGGATAGAATACTGAATATGGTTGTAAAATATTTATAATAACATCACATTATATATATGATACTGGATTTATTATTTTAGAATGGTAAAAACAACGGAAGAAGAAGTGGAAGAAGAAATGAACTTGGAAAAGGGTGGTGAAATCATTACCTCTTCTTCGGGTTCTTTCTTTTGATTTGATCAAAAGGGCTCCTTAGGTTTGCTTTCTGATCAAACTAAGGCCTCTAGGTTGTAGTGTGGGATTTGGGGAGAGTATTTGGGAATATTTTGGCCTAACCAAAAGGCTTTGAAGGTGTGAATAAATGAGAAGGAGGAGTGCCCTTTTATAAGAGGGGTGCGGGGAACCTTTGGAAAAGATAGAAATATTAATTTATAATAAATTCATATTCGGTTTATAATGGCTCCAAAGTTTATTATTTAAATGTTAAGGTGGTGATGAGTCGAAAAAAACTAAACCAATATAATTTATACAGGTTTGGGTACTTATATTAACCTTATCTTTAAGTATTAAATCTAAGTTAATTAGTTTCACTTTTACAATGTCTCTTTGTATTTTTATATTATATGGTTTATAAACATACCATATACATCCAAGAGACCCCCCAAGTGGTCCATTAATGATAAAAATATCATGATATAAGTCTCTTTGCCGAACCTTAGATTTTTAGGAATTTAATATTAATTAATAATATAATATTTTGTTTAAAAACTCTTTTATGTCAATTTTGACACTATTCAATAGTTGATTTTTTTGAAACTCATAACAGAATTATTACTTCAAATAAAGTTAATTAAATAAATCCTAATATGTCATATTATCGTATAAAATTATTTTAATTCATTAAAAGTCTCAAATTATATTTATTTGGGTATTTATAATATCAATTATTTTAATTTTTCACTATTATGGTAATTACTGCATCATCATTGTGTCATAAATAAATTAAATTATTTAATCTCTAAAAATTGAAAATAAAATATCATCATGTAGGAAATCTTTTTATATTTCTAATGAATATTTATAGTCGAAAATAAAACATATATAACCCTAGGTAAAAATTGTTATTCTAAAAGATATATACTTATGTCATTTTGGTACTTATTTTAACTTAATTAAAATAAAGTGTCCCTATCACCTACAAGTGGCTCTATGGGGTCCCAAAATCGGCCCAAATATGAATATGGTCGAACATGTATCAACCAATAAGTCTAGGACACGTTTTATAGTAATTTAGTATTATTATAATATTATTTTTTAACCCTTATTTACTGGATTTACCATTAACCATGGTAAATAAAATATTTACCGCAGTAATTATTCAAAATGTCTAAAAATAAAAGTTACCTATTTAAACAATTTGAACATACTGATTCCAAATATGGAATCCATTTTTCCAAATTCAAAACACAAAAGTGGCAGAAATCAATTTAAAATTAATTCCCTTTGTTAAAACAAAAAGCGTGTTTTTAAGAGATAATAACTATCAAAAGATTGACACTTGTTTATGTCCGGTTTAATTGTAAAATTATGTCCAATGACCAAAATTTTATTAAATGGTAAAAATATATTCTAAGTATACTTTAAAACCACTCAAATTATTAATTTATCACTATTAATTATTTTGATTAAAAAGTTGTTTTTAATTAAAATTTAGTAATTTTCTATATTCATCAAAATATTAAAGTTATCCGAAAAGTACCAAAATTTTACCTTAGGCTAAATTGGATATTACAAATCCAAAAATGAAGTCCATTTTAAAAAATAAAATATATATAATTTCAAAAAGTAGGTATTACTATTCATAATGGCTAGTTTGATTGGTTATGGTGTGTTAGAACTCGGTGTTGCGTACAACACACGCTATCACATTATTCAAAGAGAAGCGTACCGTAGAAGCTTGGGGTGTTACATGAATGGATTACCAACTAACCATAGACCTACTCTCTTCACTTGGTAGTATAATATGTTGGTATGCGTGGTGGTTAGTTTCTCATATATGTTCATAGAGGGTTGTAATGGATTTTTCTTATTTAATAAACATGTATCTTTAGATATTTTAACCTAAGGATTATTGTAGGTATGATGAGTATAGATTTTGATGGCTTGAGGTTTTTACTCAGTGTATGGGCTATGATGGATTGAGGTATAATACATGCAAGTCATAAAATTTATGGCAGATCCTAGAAACTACTTAGTTAATATATCAATATGTGGTATAGGATGATGAGATGAAGTGATTCACAAGGTTCAGGTTGTGATACATAGCCCATGTGTCTTCCATATAGACTATTTTGGAGAGAAAAGGACTTGGAAATTTGATATTGGGGAGGAGAGGTAAACTAGTGGGGAAGTGGTTACAGAGCAACCTTGTTTTGTTACTGTATTATAAGATATCTTATATGTGTTACTTGGTGAAATATTTCCATGGTGAGTCTAGGAATTTATTTTTCCTATTTAGTTGATGACTTTTTTCCATTTATCATTCATTAAGATTTAGTATACATTATTTATCATTTGCACAAGAGGCTCTTAGGAGGGTTCTACTGAGTATACATGTTATTGTCACCCAATTTATATATAATATTTTTTTTCAGGTTAGGATGATAGGGTTAGTTATTTAGATATAATTTACTATCTCATGGTATTTTAGGAGCTATTTGGGCTTCATAGTCACTATTGAGTTTATATTTTGGTATATGTAGTTTCTTTTCTATTTGTTTAATCTTTTTATGGAATTTTATGTATATAATTGGTATTTTTTTATCTTTATAAGAAGGTGTTGATCAATTTACATGTCTTATATCTATCTTCTACATTTTCGTTAAGAGGGTAATTCCTCCCATTTGTATGTATAATACAATCTTAGTTCTTATTGCTAACCAGTGGCCTATTGGAGGTGGGATTCAAGCATCACTATTTCTCTTCTCTCATTTTCGGACCATGAGGGGTACCTTTTAGAGGAGGGGATCATGATAGTGTGGTATAAAAGGTTTAGTTTGAAATATAATATGGGTTTTGGAGTTAGGTATAAGTGAGGATACATAGGATGGTAGGGAAATTGTGGTAGCTAAGTTTAGTAAGAAAGGAAAACAAGGGAGTCTAGATGAGACATGAGTATTTAGGGACCCTTTTCTCTGATTCAAAATCCTTTAATTTAACTAAGACTACTAAACAAAGTGATATTTGTTTCAAGGTAGATTCCTAGGGAACGATCATGCATCATTCTTCTTTTTGATTATTTTTGAAATGGGGAGATACTGATATTAGGTTAAAAATTAAATAATCATATTAATTAATTAATATTATATTTTTCTATATTCTAGTTTTAGGAGCTATAATGGAATTTTATTTTTCAAGAATGGATCCAGGTTGATGTCCTCCTCAAGTATGCACTGAATATGTTCACTAGGATTATTCAATTGATCTCATTAGAGTAGAGGTTAATAATGATGAAACTTGGAAGAGGAAACTCCAAGATTCTTAGTTTTTGATTCTACAGAAGTATGAGGGTCTCATTTTGGACATAGTGATAGAAGAATGGTTGGAGGTTGTATAGATAAATTTTATTTTGATCTATCCATAGAAGGAGAATAGTGTTACATTGTATATGAGGATTCTTTATAGAGTAATAAGGAAGTGTTGGATCTTGTTCCTCTGGGATTGTGAGGAGTTGATAGTCTCATGGGAGAAGTTTTGAGACCAATTCTATGCAGAGTTTCTTTAATTTACTGTGATGGTGATTAGTTTCTAGGGGATACTTACCCTTCTATAGGAGAATTCCAGAACATGGTATCTCCATATATGTATCCGGACCATCTTCCATTATGCAACAGACGTGTTATTAAATGAGGAGGCCAAGGTGAGACATTTTGAGGAGGCCTTGCATCCAGATATATATACTAGATCACTATGTTTTTTATGTCAACTTATCTCAAGGTGCTTGAGAACACAAAGTTTGTTGAGAATGCACTTTCCAAAACTAGGCCATCACAAGAGGGGAGTCATCATGTTTCTCTACTAAAAAGAATTGTGGTATGAGGTTCCTAGTTTATTGGATAAAATAACTTTTTCTTAGCTGAGGGATGGTCCAAAGCATCATCATATAATTTCTATATGGGTAGAGGCCCTCTAGAATATTCTTGGGGATTAGAATTATGTTTTTATTATGGATGTTGTGGTCATTAGTGGTGAGAGTACTCGACCTTTTTTATCAGTTAGTGTGAACCGGGAGTTCCACTTTAGGTTCCTTCGTTGAGGGAGTTTCAGTCGAGGAAAAAATATCATGGTGATACATTTTAGAATCAGAAAATGGGAGACAAGGAAGATAGAGGAAATCCATTAGATTCTACTCATCTATAGATAGTAGAGATAATCCATGCAGGTAGTAAATTTTAGGGTTAGAGAGGCTATGAAGTAAGTTGTTTCCAGAGGCATGCTCTAATGTTTCCAGCACTGGGTGAGCCATATGTCGTTTGAGGTACCGTTTTATTGTTTTCTACAATGGTGCATGATTTATTTAATTCTAGAGCTAAAAACTCTTTTATATCACCATAAATTGTCCCTGATTTGATATTTTAGGTTCAAATACATCTAGTTCCCTTAGCGTTGAATATGATTGTTTGAGGTATATAATATCTCAGTGAATTATACAGAGACTGTGAGCCATTATGGAGAATACATTCTCTTGGGAACACTTCCTATGCTTATTAATACAACCAAAGAACATCATCCTCGGTATAAAATAGCTATAGTTTGTATAATATGTTGTGGATTTCTTGAATAGGTAGATTTTATTCCAAGATGATGACAGAGATCCTAAAGATTTCTTTGATAGTGAGAACCGTAGATAGGTTAGAGGTGCATTCCATCCTTATCTTCTTTGATGTCTGTACTGATGTTGAGTTTGTTAGAGGTCCAGTTGGTGGTGTTTCCTTGGGTTATAGAAGAGTATTCTAATCTTTCCTAAGAGATTGTGGTGTTCAACCTTGATAAGATATCAAATTTTTTATTGAGATACAACTGTTAATTTAACCGATCTCGATATCTCTATGTAGGATGAAACCTTTTGAGTTATGAGAGCATCAAGTATAGATTGATGATTTTTTTCATCGAGGTTTTGTTCGAATGAGTGTGTCACCTTGGGGTGAACCAATATTTTTCCTAAAGAAGGATGTTTATATTTTTCATCTCTATATTTATTATAAATACTCTAATAAAATTAAAATATAAAAATTCTACCTTCTTCCATGGATTAGTGATTTATTCAATCAACTGAATAGATAAAGTTGGTTCTGAAAGATTGATCCACAGCCAGGATATCATCAGATATGGGTGAATGAAGTAGATGCATAGAAGACTACTTCCCGATGTCATTATGGAAATTATGAGTTCATTGTGAAAAATGATCAATCCAGTTTTATGGGATTATTTAATGCAATGTTCAAAGAGTTCTTGGATAAGTTCATGGGGACTTTCATCGACAATATTCTTGTGTACTCCATGTTTGAGGAGGATAATGAATAGTATCTGTGTGTAATTTTGGGAATTATTAATCATTAGAAACTATTTGGGAAGTTTTCAAAGAGTGATTTATGGGATTTTGAATTACATTTATTAGGGTATGTCCCATCCCAATAGGGATTATCTGTGGATCCTTTAAAGATCGAGGTAGTCATTTATTGGGTTCCCTCGAGATAGTAGTCATGGTGAGAAGTTTTCTTGGAATTACAAGATATTATATATGGTTTATATATGATTTACATTGGATTTAGAATCATATGACATCACTGACTGGATAGAATCATCTATTATTCTAGACCTATTTGTGCCAAGTATATTTTGAGTAACTAAAGGAGAAGTTAGTCAGTGCTCCAATTCTTTATCTATCAAAAGAGGGAGTCCAGTTTGAGGAAATATTTGATGCTTCACAACTCATTTTTGGTTGTGTTACAATGAAACATAGATCATTTATTTCTTATGGGTATCAGAATTTACATCCCCGTGAGTTTAACTATGCTACCCATTATCTTGTTTTTGCAGCATTCATTTCATTCTTGATATTGTGGTAAAATTTCATCATCGATGAGTGTTTTGTGGATTTTATCGATCATAAGATATTTTGGTATGCCTTCTCTTCATGTGGCTTGATCTTTCAAAAGTGACAGTTGATGGAATTCTTGGTGAATTATGACTTATATTTTTTATACACTAGAAAAGTGGAATTTTGTTGTAAATGTACTAAGAAAGAAGTCATGTAGTGATTCAATGCTTGATCTGGATATTTATAGAGAGTGATAGAAGAGATCTCAACAGTGAATCTTGATATGAGAGAGGTTAGTGGTAGATGTTTTCTTTTTAAAATGATAGTGTAGTCATATTTGGTGTAGTTGGTAGAAGAATCTGAACTAGGGGATTTTAAGGTAGACATTTGGAGAGACTGAGTTATCTTTGATGATTCCCTTCATGGTTGGTGTCAAGATGAGAATCACTAAGTATTGTTCCAAGGGAGGATTTTCATACATTTTTATATGAATGAGATGGTTGTATGTGAGTTCTATATATTATCCATGGAATTACAACCTGGTGTGAAATATATGTATCGATCTTTGAGAGGGAAATTTTGGTGGGCTAGATTGAAGCTTTTAGTTGTTGAGCTTGTGTCTTGGTATTTAGTATGTGAGAAGGAGAAGTCCCAATAGTGCATTCTCAGTTGTTTTCTCCAGCCATTAGATGTTCCATAGTTTAAGCGAGAGGATATATCAATAGACTTCATTAACAGTTTACGTCAAGCTCAAGAAGGATATAATTCTATATGGGTGATAATAGACAATCTGATGAAATCAACCTGATTCATAGTGGTTTAATAGTCGATCTTAGTTGATATTTTATCGAGGTAGAACCTGGGGGAAGTGGTAATACTCCATAGAGTCCCAAGGATAATCATCTTGTACCATGATCCTTGTTTTACCTCCAGGTTATATAGAAGTGTCTAGTAATATTTTGTGTTAAAATGTTTCCTTAGAAATACTTTTAATTTTTAGATAGACAATTATACAGAGTAGGCCATCCAGAATCTTGAAGACATGTTTTGTTCTTGTGTCCTATATTTTGTAGGTTTATGGAAGGGGAACCATATTTTAGTAAAGTTTTTTTAGAATAATAGTTTTTAATACTCCATTATTATGTTACCATTTTAATCCTTGTAAGATGAACTTGTGGATACATATATTATATAGATACAATTTTGGTATTTACATACATTGATATTGGAAATTAATAGGTTAAATCATCCCATATTGTTTATTAATTTGTTCATTATGAGTAGGATAAAATTATTAAAAGAAAATTAACAAAATTATAAAACACATTTGATATTTTTTTTCTGAAAAAGGGTTTCCCACCACAATGTATGATCATAGGAAGCTTCTGGGGGTCGAACTGAAGAACTGAGTTGGAATGTAGGTTTAAGAACTGGAAAATATAAATTCACATCATGAATCATGTTCATGACATGAAATAAATATAATTAAAGTATATAATCCATGAAAATACTAAAAAATAGGAGATATCAAAAAAATTTATGGTGTGATATATACATTCACGCTGTGAATACTGCTAGGCAGACCTAGTTTCAAATTTTTCTGCATGGAATTTCAACAGAAGACTCCATTTATGACCCAAACCACCATTAAACACAAGGGAAGACTCATAATAAATTAAATTACCATATTAATGGATAATTAAATCCATCATGAGAATCCATAATCCCTATAAATAATATGTCTATAGTTCCACTCAAGGGGAATCTATTGGGAGGTGCTGCCGTTAGGATCAGGCATTGCTTCCATGATGAGTAAAATATGAAATTTATTTTCCATCCCAATCATGGATATAATAAGGGAGTTGACCTTGTGAAAATAAAATTTAATTATGGTTGATTTATTATTTTTAGGTAATATATTTTTATTGAAATTCATTTGGGAATTTTTATGTGACTATAAATTCATGAAATTGTCTACTTTGCATTAAATAATGCATGAACATTATGTGTTCAATGTGGGAGTTATTAAATTTGTTCATTGAATAATGGAATATCCACACCCTAAAAATTGAATGGATTTCCATCTATGTTTAACTATGATTTATCATTACCAAACTATCAAAATAGGTAAAGTAACATGACCAATGTGAAAAGGGAAAATCAGTGATTTGGGGGTTATTTACCAGGACCATTGGATTCACCTAATATTGGTTCTAAAAACACATGTTTCAAATTAATTATCAATCCCCTTATCAATAATGGTCATGTATTTTTAATCTCCAATCACATTGTCTTTTTATTGAATTCCAACAACCATCATAATTCGCTATTTTGAAAAAATTATTTAGATTTACTTTGATAAGTACTTAGGATTTTATGATTTAAATTTTATTTTTTCTTTAATTATATCATTGTGGGTTAAACCTCAGACATGAATTTCCGATACAACCATGTAGTTTAGTGATTTTTCTATTTCATGTTTTAAATTTATAAATTCGATAACCATATGTTAATTAACAATTACCATGAGCCTATAACTTTTTTAGAACTATTTATAAGGATAAAATTGAATATAATATTGTTTTAATAAGTTACTATAACTCTTTTATCATATTTTCCTTTTTATTGATTTTACCATAGGATTTTTTATTTATTTTTTTGTCACTTTTACTAAACTCAGGTATTATTGGTTATAATGGTAGTTCTAAAATGTATGTTGACTACCAAGGATAGGATAAAATTCTTATTGGAGGATTTGATATACAAACTTGAAGAGATAAAATCAATGAAAAATAAATCAAAAGAGTTCATTTACCTATACCCAAGTGAGGAAGATACTACATTGAACTTGGAAGAGGAATATAATTAGAAAACAAGAATGGTTAATGAAGAAGAGGTAAATATCAAATCCAAAGATAAATTTAATCCTAAAATTTATGCCCTTAACATTTCATGTTTAGAAGAGAAAGGATACCTTACTACAAAACATGAGTGGAAAAACACATATTTCAGTGAACAAGAAGAATAAGAGAACAATGAAAAAGAAGGAAACTTTTCTGATGATTACCTATGAAGATTTCTTTCAAATTTGAGAACATAACCAAAGGTAGAATAAAGATAAGAAGAAAGGGTAACTTCCATGGTTATCATATAGTTCTTAAAGTATCTAAATAAACCACCAAAAGAAGAAGAAGAAACAAATTAATTCTATGATGATGATGCATAAGAAAATGAATTATAAGAAAAAGAAGAAGTTGAGGATATGACTACAAAACAAAAATAAAAAATTAAAGAAATTAAACACACGGAGTTAGAATTGGAAGAAGAAAAATTTTATAAAGTCCATATGGATTCCGAATTATTCTTATTCACATTCAATCTATCCAAATTTTGGTTATCTCCTTCACATTTCTTGTTGACTAAGTTAAGGGTAATAAGATTTGATATGGATGTGCTTTGAATTAAATATTGGATTAACATGAGACAGTTAGCTTTATATCACACTTAAATCACCTAACCTAGGTATGACCAAGCTAAATGATTGTTAAAATAGAGAAGATTAAAGGAGGATACCTTATTTTTTATAACTTTATAAAATTTTAGATTTATTAGTTTATTATCTCAAATCCTCTTATATTTTTGAAAACTATTGAATGGTCCTTCACTATTGGTTATTTATTTTAATTTTTATGTCCAACATAAAAGTATTGTAAAGAAATTATATATAAGAATGATGAGAAATATATAGAACCAACTCATGGTGTGGAACCCATTCACATCATGATATATATAAAATACACATCATGAGACAGATTCACTTCATGTATTAGGGGAAAGAAAAACCTATCCAAATAAGTTAGAAAAGTCATTAAAAGGATAGTAAGTGTTTCAATTCATAATTTTTCTATTTTAAAATCCATAATTAATTTTTTTAGAACTTTTAATTCCAATAAAAGAACATACCATGATTTTTTACTGTAATCAATTTAACTAGGAGGCACAAACTGCATAGGATAATTTTATGCCATGTTTTATTTTGTTTATAAAAAAACAATGATTGTGAAAAATGGGAAATATAATTAGTAGGGATAATTATGTGGTTTATGATTTAAAAAATAATGATTTCACGAGACTCTTTCATTTTTTAAATGATTTATTTTGAGATTTGACCTGCCTTTAATTTCTAATATTTTCATCAATTGATTTAACTATTTCTCTTGATTTCCATGAGTGATTATACTAACCACTCGTTCTCATTCACAAGACATTATATAAGATCAAAATTTTCCATTTGTTTCTATAGTATATTTATTGAGAGTATCAAGAATTTTCTATTTAATAACTTATTTGCATATTTTCAAATCCAGGATTGCACAGTCACATTTAATATGATCGAAGAACATTTTTTATTAATTATTATCTTGATCCTGAAGGATACGTTAATATTTTAAGGCTCATATAATCAATGAATAACATTTGTAGGGAAGATCTATATTTTATGCCTAATTTATGATTTTATACCCCAATATAAATATTTTGAAATATTATCAAAAATTAGTGTGGGGGTGACAAACATATGGTGGATGGGATGTAGATTCTGAATGGATAAGTGTGGGGGAATATTTTATGGTGTTTGGGTAAAGGTTCATGAATTTAATACACTGTAGTCATTGATCATCCTCTTAAAAAAATTCATATGGTTAGTGTTTTGGGTAATTCAAGTCTTGAGATATTATTACAAATATTACAAAAAGTCTCATGAGAACATCGTTTGGGTTTGGGTGGTGGATGTGAGATTTTTACCACACATGAATTTCAAAAAAAAAATGAATTGAGAAATACACAATGTGGTGTTTTAGTCATTTTACTTCACTACATCATGAACCTACATTGAGATATTGGGGAAGGGGGTGACATCCGTTTTGTAGAGGATATTTCCCTTGAGCTATTTTGGATTATCATGAAAATTACCTTAGATATAACCTTATTATTGAGATTTAATTTTTTACATAAGTTACCTACCTTACCTAATCCTCAAAGTCATTTGAAACTTAACTATGAATCCTTCATGTTTTTATGATTTTTTCTCTATGGGGCGGAGGAAGTATATGCATTACAATCCTAGGGTAAGTGGCATGTTCTTGTGGTATATGATGAACTCTATTAACAACTGTATGTTGATAAAGAGTAAAAAAATGAAGTTGAGGTAAATTGAAAATTAATACATATTAATAATCAATTGAAAAATTAAAATGAAATAATGAAAATGAATTAATATTTCAAATGAGTAAAAGTAAAATACTTGGTTGGTTTGTTTGTTTGAGGAGTGATGCATTGATGAGTTTTACTTTGTGATGCTTGAAAATTTAATTTCCCATTTGATAAATTTTTATTATTGATATTTAATTTAAATTATAGTAAGTTGAGTATAAGGACCCAACGTTAAACATTACATAATCTTGAATTAAGTGAACAATTCACAATGAGGATATTTTCGGGATTAGGGCTTTATAGAATTAGGCCATAACTATTACATCTTGAAAATTACAAAGCAGACACTTCTGCCTAGTTTCCATTTTTTTAATAAAATAAAAACTCTTAAAAAAGAAACTTGTTTAGTTCCATGTTTTAGATAGCATGACTTTTCATTGATCCCATCCTTAACACTATCCATCTTTAAGTCCGATGAAAAACATTTCATAACTTGGGATGAGAATAAAAAGATTAGTAAGGGTTATAAAATAATGAAAGAAAAAATTATCCCATCAATAAATAAAAATCAATTAAACCGTACTTTTCAATCATAACATTACTTTTGAAATCATAAGATTTATGAATAACACACAGAAATCATAAATCTTAAGGGTAACTTATGGAATACATAACATAATTACATTGTGGCCTTAACAGCTACGTAGGGAGTTATGTTTGGAATACCCATCATAGTATATTCCCTAAATCTCTTAGGAGAAACATTAACATTTACCTCTGTCACGTTACCCAATGCATTGGAGCACTATCTCGAGCTCACCTGCCCTAGGTTTATCACGAAACCACCCATATGCATAAACAATTCCCAATAACCATAACATATTCATTACACATAAAACAAGTCTAAATGAAATATAACATTTCCACACTGCAATCACAATATATCATTTCAAGATATTGACATAATCAATGCTTTATCAAATCATTTTCAAAACCATTTAAAACATTTAATAAAGAGATTTTTGAATCAAAGTGTCCCATACCACTATGAATATTTTGAAATAAATTTTAATTTAAAAAAATTAATGTCCATATAAATAAATCCTTAAAACCATTTTTAAAACATGGACAATTAATGATAATTATTTAGAATAATAAATCTTCAAAACATTTAAAATGATATTTTAGTTAAAGATTTTATAACCAATTGAGAGATTCTTGAATACAAATAATTGAGGAATAAAATTAATAAAATCTTATAATATCATTATAATAAGGAGATTCATGATATAATATGTCAAAGGGAAGTATACACACCTTATAAAAGTGAATTGGTGTATAACAAAAAATAAGTCTCAATGGAATGTAAATTGAGACAAAGTCCCTTAGAAAGATTGTATCCTTATATTAAGGACAAATAAATGACATAATTATTTGTGAAAAATAAGAATAAACCCCATATTGGTGGATATTAAGTGTAAAAAAATTATATTTCATTCACACATATTCATAGCATTACAATAATCAAGAAGTAGAATATTAACCAAAAAAATGGAAATTGGGTTAAGAAGTTCCTTTACAGAAACTCGAAAGCTAATGGAGTCACTTTAAAATTAAGAAAATGAATTGATGAGAGAGAAAAGGTTCTCTCATCACATGGAAATAAAATTTACCGAAATAAGGATATAGAAGAATATATCCCAACATAAGAAAATGGAAATTAAAAGACATGACATAAAAGAAGTATTTGACTAAAAGAGTACGGTGAAAGGTTTCTTTACCAATTTAGTAACTTATGAAACATACACCCCATAAAGAAAGGATCATAAAATGAAGATTTAAATACCCATAAATTAAAGTATATTACACAAAAAATACAATCATTGTAAGTACATACACCACACAAAAGGAAATAGTGGAAAATATAGCATGAATCTCACGGGAATAAAAAGTGATATGAAAACCATTTACCACATTGTAATCAATCAAGTTTTATGACCAAAAGTTAATAAACACCAAACGTATCATAGAATAACATGAATATAAATATAATCATGATATTATATATCAATTGTTAGTACACAATACACCACATGCAATAAATAAGTGGCCAATGATGGAAATCTCATAGAATTAAAAGTGAGATAAGAAACCCCTTACCTTTTATCCGACTTTCCCCGTTCATTATTTAATCCCTTTAATAATAAACTAAAGTTATTTTATACTTTCTTAAGAACCTTTTAAAGTTTATTATTTCTTTTATATCACTTATTATCATGTTATAGAAATTATGCAATCATTTAAGTTAATAATGGTCATTTTGTCAATATTTGGTACTTGAGTCAAAAGTGAAGTTTTTATAATTACAAGTTGTTCACGTGGTCAAAATTCCATTATCTACAGAATTATATTCATGATTTATATATCATATATATCATATATATTCAATATATTCATGTATTTATAATATTACATAACATTTGGAGATAAGAAATAAAATGCACCGTTTAGGGAGACAATAATCCGTACGTACACATGAACGCTACTTTTATTTATATTTCATAATTAATGGAATAAAAAATTAATGATAAATAGTTATATTATAATTAAAGTATAATATAATATATAATTTCATTAACTCCATCCTTTATACATTCCACGAATTGCATGAACGAGTCATATCCCTTTGAGGGGGCGGTAGTCCGCACTTCTTCAAATGAAATTATCGCGTTTAACTATTATGGAAACCATAAAGGTATAATATAAATGGAAAATAAAGAAGTATATAGACAATATAAATATAATATATATCATATATAAATACATTTCCATCATAATTTCCACCATAAGAGGTTATATGAGAAGATTGAACAATCATCATTTCGTGAGGTAGTAGTTCGCCGTCCACAGAAACAACATGTTCTTTACCCATTAGACGGAGGTGTGTGTAAGTGTAGTTAGAATAGTTATCATAAAAACGACCTAGTATATTTAGGATATAAGTTTTGTTCTAATAAAATGAATAAAAATATTTATGGGGTTGGACAAGTAAAATAAAATAAAGGAACTTAAGAGAAGACGTTACCTTTAAATCGGGTTACTCCGTTTGGTTTGAACAAAAATGATTTCTTGAAGTGACTTATGCCTAAGGTAAGGATTCTAGGTGTAAGATATGGATCTTGAGAGATTATTTGGGTAGAGGTTGGAAGATACAAGGGGATTTAGAGGGGTGAGTAATGGGTTAGAGTTGATGGATTTTTATAAGGGGGGAGGGGCTCTTTAGGAATGTTTGAAAATATTATCTTATTATATAATGATTTTAGGTTTCTAAAGGTCAAAAACTTATTAATGTCAAATATAAGATGAATATTGTTTGAAATAAAATCATTCAATAATAATTTTATAGGTTTTGGATATTTTTTAAATTTTTATAATATTTTTTATTTAAATCATTCACTAATGAGGTAAACACTACATTATTATTATGTCATAAATAATTTTATTTATTTGATGTCTAAAAATTATAAATAAAATACCATGATGTAGGAAATATTTTTATATTTTTATTTAATTTTTATAGTCACATATATCAATTATATTACCCACATTAAAATTGTTTTATAAAAACTATACATGTTTATGATATTTTTATTTTTACTTTAAATAAAAAATTATTAATGTCATTATTTTAACCAAGTGGCTTCCAAAGGCCAAACGTCTCACACAAAGATTTTCCTAGTTGTCCATTACTCATCCAATAATGTTAGGACAAGTGTTAAGGTAATATTATATTATTATAATAGTTTTTTACCTTGAATTATCATATTTATCTTTAATTTTGGTAAATAAAAGTCAAAAGTTACTGTTCATAAAAAAATATTTTAATCTTATTGAACCACATTTTACTTACTAATAACAACCATGTATTTCAAATTTTTTAAATTCAATTCATAGGAGTTGTAAAATTTTATTTAAATGAAAAAGTCATTTTTTAACTACTATTCAGTGTTTTCACTATTCATCAAAAATTGACGGTTTTCAGAAAAATACCAAAAATTCAGCCTAAGATATATTTGATATTCCAAATTTAAAAACTATGTGTACATTAAAAAATTCAATACATATAATTTGCATTAATTAATTTAAAATTTGTTTCCATTGTCAAAACAAAAAAGCGTGTTTTTAAGAAATAATAACTATCAAAAGATTAAAACTTTTTATGTCTAATTTCAAAGTGAAACTACTTCCAATGACCAAAATTAGATTAAATGGTAAAAATATAATCTAATTAAACTTTAAAACCATTAAAAAATATAATCTAAACATATAAATAAATTAGATTAAAAGGCAGGTTTGAATTAAAACAAATTATTTTTCACTATTCATTAAAAATGAACTTTATCAAAAAAATACCAAAAATTTACCCGAAGTAAGTTTTTTGTCCCGATTCTAAAGAAGAATTTTATTTTTTAAATATAACATTTAAAAGTGACAAAAACTATATTTAAAGAGGGTTCTCCATTAAAAGGCAGTAAATCGACCTTTTAAAGAAAATTAGAGTATTTATGCATAAAATTAGATTCATTCACATTTTAAGCCTCTAACTTTTATTGGATAAATGTAAAAACATTTAACTAACATGTATAATCATATTTTAGTTAGTTCTGTTCGTTCTCACCATTACAACGACTAGATGTTAACTACCATTTAAAATAATAATATATTATTATTTATCAGTATGACTCAGCATTGTGTGCAACATAAGACTTCAAAAAAACTCATTGTTGCGTGTCGGGAAAACCATTGAATATAGAGTCCCCTTTAAAATAAAATTAATATTTAACTCAAAAATATTAATAAATATGAAAAGGTCATATTCTTTATTTTTCTGGGATGTTACATCCTTCTCCCTTTTTGGAAATTGCATCCTCGCAATTTTAAAATTAGGCTTGGAAACATAATTAAAAGTCCAACATAGGGAAAAGAGTAAATAAAACTATCACTTTAAAAGAAAGAAAGATAAGAAAAGAGGTCACATGAGATAACCCATACTTGGATTCCATGAAAAAATGGAGATGGAGGATAAACTAAGTGTCAAGTTCAGATGTAGAGTGATAGAAAACCTGATTAGAAGAAAGCTGAAAACAAGAAAACCAAAAATTTGTGATGGGATAAACAGTCATTGGTTTCCCAGTAGGAAAAGTAAACAAAAAACATTTTTGTTTTAAGTTCCTTTTCATAAATTTGTAGAATTAATTTATGAGGTTGAATAAGAACATAAGGAAAATTACTTACTTGACATATAGACTTTAATCATTTAAAAAATTTCTACCACAAACTCATCTTTTATCCAAATGATGAGTATTTAAGATGACTTGGTCACATAAAAAGTGTTAGAATCAAATTATAGAGAATAACATGATCCCCAAAATATGAACCCTATATTTACTCTATCATTATATATTAACTAAAACCAAAATTTGTTAGTATGAGATAAGATAATCCCCAAAATGATAATCTTTTATAAAAATAAATACTACTATTAATCTCAAAAATTCAAAAAAGTACCCAAAGTTCAAGAAATACCATTCAATATACAATTGTCCTTAAAATTATTCAAAATAATCTAAACTAATATTGAAACCCAAAACTCAAAAGTATTTAATCACATAGTCTTCCACAGTAAATCTTAATATTTGTCTCTAAAAACATCAACTACTCTTAAAGTCTCATACTGAAGTGTAATTAACCTAATCAAATATTCTCTATGATAGGTTAATCATTTCCACAAATAACCCAAATCACCTTATGTACTCTATAAAAACATAGATTCTTCCAATATAATATTTGAACCATTACTCCAAAAATTAAATCCCATAGTATTTTATTTTCCATAAGCATATAGTGTTCTCAAAAGAGAGAATATCTTCCAAAATAACCTTTATCACTTAATCACCAAATCATTTTCCTATTTTAAGGATGTAAATTTTATAAAACATATGATCCTAAATAAACTTATTCTTGATCCATAAAATCATTTAACTAAAAGGAATTAGTCATACTAACAAGTAAATTCACATAGTCCAGTGGTAGGCGATAAATCCCAATCACACTTTGGTTGTGGGTTTGATTCCCGCACCTTTGTCTGATGCGATGGATTGTCACACGGTCTGTGTGTTGTCCATTTTCAAAAACTATACAATTTAATAACATTCCAAAAAAAAGACAAATTCCTCAAAAATAACCATAACATATTTTATCCTCAAAGGTTATCTAATACCTTTCATTTTGCACCCCAAAATGTAATAACCATTAATCACCTCTAAAATAACTATGACTCCTTCTAATATTCTAACCATTATGGTTATGTCACTTATGCTTAAATAAAACTATAACCTTTAAAGTTATCTAAAATGAAATTTGATACCAACTATAAGGAACCAACCTTACACATTACATAATATTGAATTAAGTGAATAATTTATATTGAGGATATTTTCAAGTTTAGAGCTTTAGATAATTAGGCCATAACTATTACATCTCGAAAATTACAATGTAGACACTTCCACTTAGTTTCCATTTTTTTTCATAAAATAAAAAATCATAAAAAAATAAACTTGTCTAGTTCCATGTTATAGTCATCATGAATTTTCTTTGATCCCATCCTTGACCCTATTCATCTTTAAGTCCCGTGAAAAACATTTCAAAACTTGGGATGAGCATAAAAAGATTAGTAATGGTTATAAAATAAGGAAAGAAAACATTAAAACATCAATAAATAAAAATCAATGAAACCATAATTCAATCATAACATTCCTTATGAAATCATAAGATTTATGAATACCACAAAGAAATCATAAATCATAAAGGTAACCTATGGAATACATAACATAATTACATTGTAGCTTTCACAGCTATGCATGGAGTTATGTTTGGAATACCCATTATATTATATTCCATAAATATCTTAAGAGAATCATTAACGTTTACCTCTGTCACATTACCCAATGCATTGGAGAGCTATCATGGGCTCACCAACCCTAGGTTTATCACGAAACCACCTGTACACATAAATAATTCCCAATAACGATAACATATTAATTACACAAAAAACAATCATAAATGAAATATAACATTTTCATATTGCAATCACAATATATCATTTCATGATATTGACATAATCAATGCTTAATCAAACCATTTTCAAAACCATTTAAAAATTTAATAAAGATATTTTTGAATCAAAGTGTCCCATAACACTTTGAAGATTTTGAAAGAAATTTTAATTTCAAAACATTCATATCCATCTAAATAAATCCTTAAAACCATTTTTAAAACATGGAAATTAATTAGAATGATTTATAAGAGTAAATTTTTAAAACATTTAAAACAATATTTTAGTTAAAGAGTTCCTAACCAAATGATAGACGATTGAATACAAATAATTGATGAATAACATTAATAAAAACATATAATATCATAAGTATAATAAGATTCATGATATAATATGTCAAAGGGAAATATATTAACCATATAAAAGTGAATTGGTGTATAATAACAAATTAGTCTTAATGTAATGTAAATTGAGGCAAAGTCCCTTACAAAGATCATATCCTTAGATTAAGAACAAATCAATGACATAATTATGTGTGAAAAATAAGAATACACCCAATATAAGTGGATATTAAGTGTAAAAAAAAACAGAGTTTATTCACACATATTCATAGCATGAAAATAATCAAGAATTATAAGATTAACCCAAAAAATGGAAATTGGGATAAGAAGTTCCTTTATAGAAATTCGACAACCTTACTGTGTCACTTTAAAATTCAGAAAATGAATTGATGAGAGAGAAAAGAGCCTCTCATAACATGGAAATTAAATTCATAGCAATAAGGATATAAAATAACATATCCCAACATAAGAAAATAGAAATTAAAATACATGACATAAAATAAGTCTTTGACTAAAAGAGTATGGTGAAAGGTTATCATACCGATTTCGTAACTTACGAAACATACACCCCATGAAGGAAGGATCGTAAATTGAACATGTAAGTACCCATAAATTAAAGTATATTACACAAATAATACAATAATGGGAAGTACATAAGTATATAGACAATATAAATATAATATTTTCCACATATAAATACATTTCCATCATAATATACACCATAAGATGTGGTATGAGAAGATTGAACAATTATCGTTTCATGAGGCAATAATTCACCATCCATAGAAATAATATGTTATTTACCCATTAGATGGAGGTTTGTGAATGTGTTTTCTGAATCCATATCATAAAAAAACCTAGTATATTTTGGATACAGTTTTTGTTATAAAATAAAGGAATAAATATATTTTAAGGGGTTGGAGAAGTAAAATGAAAGAAAAAACATAAGAGAAGGCGTTACCTTTAAATCGGGTAACTCCCTTTGGTTTGAACCAAAAGGATTTCTTGAAACACCTTATGCCTAAGGTAGGGCTTCTAGGAGTAAGATAGGTATATTGAGAGATTATTTGGGTAGATTTTGGATGAGCCAAGGGGATTTAGAGGTGTGAGTAATGGGTTAGAGTTGAGGGCTTTTTATAAGGGGAAGGAGGGTCTCTTTAAGAAAGTTTGAAAATATTATTTTATTATATAATGATTTTCGGTTTCTAAAGGTCCAAATCATATTAAAGACAAAGATAAGATGACTCTTGTTCAAAATAAAATCATCTAATAATAATTGTATAGGTTTTGGATGTTGGTTTATTTTTTATAATCTTATTTATTTAAATCATTCATTAACGAGGTAAACACTACATCATTATTGTGTCATAAATAATTTTATTTATTTAATGTCTAAAAATTATAAAGAAAATACCATGATTTAGGAAATATTTTTATATTTATAATTAGTATTTACAGTCAAATATATCCATTATATAACCCCACATTTAATTTTTTAGCAAAACAATACATGTTTATGATATTTTTATTTTGACATTAAATAAAAAGTTATTAATGTCGTTATCTTACCCAAGTGGCTTCAAAAGGCCAAAAGTCTCACCCAAGGTTTGTCTTGGATGAATATTACTCACAAAATAAGGTTAGGATAAGTGTTAAAGTAATTTTATATTATTATAATATTGTTTTTACCTTGAATTAACTTATTCATCTTTAACTGCAGTAAATAAAAGTCAAAAGTTACTATTCACCAAAAATTATTTTCATCTTATTGAACCAAATTTTACTTAATAATAACAACCATGTATGCTGGATTTTTGAAATTCAATTTATAGAAGCAGTAAAATTTTATTTAAATGAAAAATTCAGGTTTTTAACTACTAGTGAGTGTTTTCACTATTCATAAAAAATTGAAGGTTTTTAGAAAAATAACATAAATTTAGCCTAAGATATATTTGATATTCCGAATTCAAAAATGATATCTATTTTACCGAATTCAAAACATAGATATTGAATTAATTAATTTAAAATTAATTCCTGCTGTCAAAACAAAGTGTGTTTTTAAGAAATAATAACTATTAAAAGATCGACACTTGTTTATGTCAAATTTCAAAGTGAAATTACTTCCAGTGACCAAAATTGGATTAAATGGTAAAAATATAATCTAATTATACTTTAAAATCATTTAAAAAGATAATATAAACAAATAAATAAATTAGATTAAAAGGAAGTTATGAATTAAAATGCAGTACTTTTCAATATTCATTAAAAAAATGAACTTTATCAGAAAAATACCAAAAATTTACGCCAAGTAAATTTCGATGTCCTGATTCTAAAGGATAATTTTATTTTTTCAAATATAACATATAAAAGTAACCAAAACTAGATTTAAAGGCGGTTCACCATCAAAATGTAGTAAATCAACCTTTTAAATAATATTAGATTATTTATGCTTAAAATTAGATTCATTCACATTTTAAGTCTCTAAATTTTATTAGATAAATGTAAAAACATTTAACTAACGTGTATAGTTATATTGTTGTTAGTTCTTTTCATTATTTCCATTACAATGGCTAGTCTTTAACTACCATTTAAGATAATAATAGATTATTATTTTTTAGTATGACTTAGCATTGTGTACAACATAAGACATCGGAGAAACCCATTGTTACATGTCAGGTACGCCGTTGAATATAAAATCCCCTTTAAAATAAAATTAATATTTAATTCAAAAATATTAATAAATATGAAAATGACATATTCTTTATCTTCTTGGGATGTTACAATGAGCATCCTTCATAGTTAGTTGGGTTTTGATTCTTGAGGAAACACTTAAATTCAAGTGTGGGGGATTTTGTAGGTACATTTTATGCATCTAATTTTGGTGTTTAAATACATTGATATAGGTAATTAAAAGGTTAAATCATGCAATATTATTTAATAATTTGTTCATCATTGGTAGGATACAATGAATAATGTAAAACAATCAGAAGGAGAAAACTAGATCAAGATTTACACTAAAAAAGTGCTTCCCTTGTTGAGGAATGATCATAAGACACTTCTAGGGGTCCAAACTGAAGAATGAAGCTGAAATAGAGGTTCAATCACTGGAGAATAGAAATTCAAATCACGAATCATGTTTAAGAAGTAAATTAAATATAATATGTGAAGAAAATCCATGGAAATACCTCAAAATAGAAGTGTACATAACATTCATGGAATGACATAAACATTCACACTATGAATGTTGCCCGATAGACCCAGTTTCTAATGTTTATATGTGGAATTTCAATGGAAGAATCCATTTATGACCTAAACCACCATTAAACATTGGGGATGAATAAAATTTAATTAGAGAACTATATTTATGGATAATTAAATCCATATTAAGTATCACTAATCCCTATAAATAATATGTCTTGGGTTCCACTCAAGTGGAATCGGTCGGGAGGTTCCACAGTTGGGATCATATGTCACTACTATGATGAGTATAATAGGATCATTATTTACCTACCCCCTCATATATAGAATTAGTGCTTAGACTTTGTGAAAAGAAACTATAATAAAGGGGGATTGATTAAATTAAGGTAATTTATTTTAAATTACTTTCATTTTTGTATTTTGTTGCAACCCTAAAATTCTGGAATTCTCTTATTTTCATAAAATCATGAATGACCATTGAGTGATCAATAAGGGAGGGATTAAATTGAAGCATATAGTAGTGATATATACTCACCATGACCATTGGGTGGATTTCCCACTACGATTAAATATTTGTCTTCTTTACCAAACAATCAAAATAATTGAAGTAACATGACCATTGTAAAAATATGAAATCTATATTTTGGGGGGTGTTTATAATGACTATTAGATTTACCTAAACATGGTTTCTACAACATATATTTCAAATTCATTATCTTTTCTCTTAATTAATCATAAACCTAGATTTAAAATTTCCAGGAACATTTTTTTATTGAATTACAAAAACCATTATCTTTCAATATTCTAATAAATTATATTAGATTTCCTTCAATAATTATATAGTTTTTTAAAAGCTTCCTAAACTAGAATATACAAGGAAGTTATTAATAAAAATATATTCTATAGAATTATGAATAATGATATTTTATTACAATATATTTCATAATGCGAAGCCAACTCTTTTGGAAGCTTATCCAACCAATTAAGATCCCTTCTTAATCCTTTATTAGAAGCCCATCTACCATAATAATTGCCTCCTGATAGATACGAGTAATAATGAAATTGGGACTCAATAAGAAATACATATATACCATTAATTGAGCGGTGAGTCTCCAAGAAATATGTAATGTACCACTCCTTATTGATTTCATGATCATAGTGGACTAAATTTCCATCCATAAATTGTTCCACCCTTTCTCCCATGAGAAGATAATAGCATTGATAACACCCTACATCTTATCTTCAAGAGATGATGATATAACACATGATCCATATAAACGACCAATAATCCCACCATTATAATCAATAAGAACCTCACTACACCCCAAAAACAGGTATTTCCTTTTGAAACACCATATGATTTTATTTTTATCCAATTTATAAAGGGATATTTCAAAAACATATCAATAGTCTTATTTAGTGACTTGTAATTTCTAGATTTTTCTAGATGCCCGATAACCATGAATTCTAAAACACCGTTGTCACAAAAACCATGAATGAAGGTGTTTTATTCCTTGATTATAACCACAATCCTCACTATCATCGATTAAAGAATGAATCTGGTTCCTTCACGAATAAAAGAATTGCAGACAAACCATAACATATGTAGTAGTTTATCCAATTCAACTAGAAATATTCTTTGAAGTGGAGGAGAGAAGTTGAATCCATTATAAAGATGAAATAAAGGCTGTAGGGAATCTAATAAAGGTATCTTTAACTCAAAGATGTTTAAGATATCCTTCCATAGTGTCCTGGTATTTTCAAAAATGAGAAAAAGGTGTTCTGTATCCTCCCTATGTTTATTGTATAAAATACACAAGGAACATAGATAAATACATTATAATTGTAAACATGTATCATTAGAAATTATATTATTTTCCAATCTCCAAATAAGTTTAAATAAATAGGGCCTGATCCAATATTTTTTTAAGTAGGTAATCTTATCCATGTCACAATATGATGCATTGGTATTACATTGGTAGAAACACTTATTGATCAGTATACCATTCCTAGTAGGTTCCCAAACCATAAAATCAGAACATGGCACAATAGTGTAATCTCTGATGATGATATTAACCTCATCCTAAATTTTATGTTGAGAGGTATCAATGAACTCCGTGATAAATATATGAGAATAAGAGAAAGGTCCCTAAGGTTAAAAATATTTATAGAGATGATGAAAAACCAATTATATATACTAAATTTGAGTGAGGATTTCTTGTTAACAATCCATATTGAGAAAGTCATAATACTATTGTAAAAATCTTTGAAAACTATCCAAATGTAAGAGTCCGTGTAAGAATAATTTTCTTTCCTCAGACTTTCCATCAATTTGTTTCTAGGAAATCCAAGAGAATTAATATTACTATTTATAAGATTCCAAGTAAAATTGGACTAGAGGGATTAATTAAAACAATTTATGTTCTTGATTCCCAAGTCCCAATTTTCAATAAGTTGAAAACATGTTTTACAAGGTATAGTTACCATTTTCCATTACAATATTTTCCCACTAAAAATGATGTTTTTTACACAATCATTTAACTACTTCATTAATCTCATAGACCATCTATATATCATAAAAGAATAAACTATCTTTGAAATAACTATGAATTTAACCAAGAATAATCTACCATCCATTGAAATATTCTTTACATTTCCATGTTGAAAGTTTATTTTTAATTTGGTCAAATATACATATGAAATAATAGGCCTTAGGCCTCCCTAAGAATAAAGTCACCCCAAGATAATTAAATGGAATGGATCCCTATTTAATACCCATTTTAGAAAAAATATTTATTTTTCCAGATAAGGGGAATCTATGGCCAAAGAAAATGAATGCCATTTCCCAACTGAATATTTTTTCAGAAATAAAT
The DNA here is from genome assembly GCA_963277665.1 of Viscum album. Classification (NCBI taxonomy): domain Eukaryota; kingdom Viridiplantae; phylum Streptophyta; class Magnoliopsida; order Santalales; family Viscaceae; genus Viscum; species Viscum album. Next base: position 1,855,196,877 of record OY728119.1, on the reverse strand, counting down.
TCACAGTGGTGTAGAATGTTTTTAAGGAATATTATATGCCTTTTTCCACATTGTAGAAAAATAATAATGTCATCATCATAAAGAAAATGCACTGGGACACCAAGAGACTTAGAATCTTGAATCAGTTTGAGTCTAACCTACTTAACCATGTGAGAAATCAATCTCCTAAGGTAATATTCAATAATTTAAACAAATATATGAAAGGGGACACCATTCCACACCCCTCTAGAGAACTTAAAGTACCCCTTTGGTGAACTATTAATGATAAAATAGATGTGTGCTAAGCCGAAGATAGACTTCACCCAACTAACAAAGGTGCTAAAGAATCCAAATATGCGTAACAATTTATATATGAAAGTCCATTTCATGGTGTCAAAATTATTATCAATATCTATTTTAAGTGAAATATTACCTTCACATATTTCTTTTATGAGATAATTGACACACTCAGAAGCGGTTTCAATGCAATCTTGAATTCATATTCCTTTAACAAAACCGAATTTATTTCAAGATATAATTTAATTAAAAATAATAGCATATCTATTTTATATAATTTTTCTAATCACATTTTAAATTGTATTCACCAGGGAAACATACTAGAAGAGATGAATATCACAAGTATTTTCCACCTTTTGAATCAAAGAGGGAAACATAGAATCATGGTCTTAAGGAATGATTCCACTAAAAAAATAGGGATACCGGTTTAAAAACATCCACATGTATTATATCCAAATACTTCTAAAAAAGCTGATTAGAGAAACCATATAAGCAAGGTTAATTACTTATGATAAGGCTGAAAAAATATCTTTTATTTCACATTCAAGAGGTATACTTCCTGTTTTGGAATGATACATTCAATTAACCTACCCTCCAATTATAGACCATTCCATTGGTTTGAATAGTAGGAAACAATATGCTCTAAAATTCTATCCTTTTCAGGAAGAATTTTCTCTTCCACTTTTAAGAATGAAAGAGGTATCATCACTTTTAAAACTCTTTATAATGAGTTATATTTTTTTAATTTCTATCCCCATCCTTAATCCATTTGATTTTGAAGGACTAATTTTTCTTATCTTCTTTTAATGTGATGAAAGAGTTAAATTTTAATGAAATTTCAACCTCCTATGATTTATCCAAGTAGAAATATTCCATGGTGGACGCCTCTTACAACTGATGAATATAAGCCTCTAGAAAGGATTTTTTATTGTCCATCCCACATATATTTTCCTTAATCCATATCTTTAGTTTATATTTTATAAGTTTAATCTTTAAAATACAAGTGAAACCCTCTTTACCATAATAAATAATACTACAAAACACCCAGATAATCCTGTCACACTCAAGATGAACATCCCATGAATTATTAAATCTAAAAGGGAAAGGAAATTTTATATCCGTACTCATGTTGATAAAAAGTATAGGGTGATGATAAAAATTGAGATTATGAAGTGTGATGGTTGATATTGATTCCTATTTATCCAAATCCCTTTCATTTGTGAATGCACAATTCATCATACTAGCCACCAATATGTTGATTTATCTTCTGTACCAAGTATATTTTTCACAAACCATGTTTATTTCCACTATATCATTTATATCCATACAATCAGTGAAATACATAAGTTAAATTGAAAATTGAACAACCATAATTTTATCACTAGAACATATACAGATTTCAAAGTCTATAGTGAGAATATAAGGATCATATATTTTGTCCTTAAACCTTCCAATACTATGACATAAAAACCTTTTTTCCTAGTACCTATTCCTAGCATAAATAGGAGAGAAGTAAATTTTCATATTATCATGTTGATTCATGAATGTAAACATCTACTCTTCTATACTAAAGGTATAGAACTTTCCAATTGAGATGTGAATAATGACCCATAGTGTTTCCACCTGGGTTGAAAATATATTAGAAACCACAAACTGATAACCAATTTTATTACATCCAACAAAATCAATAGAAAAGAGGCTTTTGGTTTAAAAATTCCCAACATCTTGGGTTTATGAACCTGAAGATATGAATGCATGTATTTGGTGGTTTTATAGTTTTTTAATCTATGAAATTTCCAAAAAATTGCTTTCATTTTATAGCTGATTTTGATTTAAAGTCTCCCCTCCTTCTTCTTCCTATTTCCTTATTTCTTCTTGAGGTTTTTTAAGAACCACCAACTAGACATGACAGATTTATGGTCTAAATTATATTTATAAATCTATAAAAAAATTTATAACCTTTAGTAGAGGATATATTTATATTGGTTATAATTTTATTAGTTATTACATCCCTAGACCCACAGACCTTAGTTGTGGAACTTTAGGAACCCGAATAGAAGATTTACTCTATTTCCTTCTTTTCTTCTACCATTATTCTCTATAACATATTTGGCATAAACTAAGAATCCTTACTCAAATAATAATCTTCATAAGTGTAATCCTACGATATTCCCCTATTATCAAGAGTAAATTAAGACTTAGATGCAAAATTTTTAATAATTTTTTATCCTTTCATGTTAGTATTTAATGACTGGGAATATTCAGCCAAAATCATGTCCATGAAAGCATTATGATCATCCTAGGCTAGGAGTTCAATACTTTATTTGTCTACACAACCTACTAAATATGTCCCTACTGGTAGTTTCAGTGATATTTATAGATCCCTTTCTGTTACTATATTTGAATAATCCTCTATAGATGCTCCATTAAAAGGAATACTTAGAATCAGGGCCCCCACTACCTTGATTGAATCCATTACCATACACTCAATTGTGGTAGGAGGATTATTTTGATCAATTAAAAAAATATCTTTTGAGTCCTCACCCATGTTTTATCCCTTACCCAAAATTTTAGAACTGCCCTTATTTGTTTCACCACCTCCTTTTAGGATCTAGGTTTATCCATAGTGTGATTTTTAAACTACCTTTGGATGATAATATAGTTAGAAATATAATATCCAAAAATTTTAAGTACACCCCAAAATGGTGGGAGGTACTCTTAAACCACATTAATTTTTAGTTTTTGATCATTAAAAACTAGATTTATCACATTAGGAAACATGTATTTCATATAGAGTTCCACAAGAATGAGAAAAAAGAATTCAAGATGTCCACTAATAGTATCTTGATCTATATTTAGAAGTATATTTGTACAGCATACTTAGTAATTGAGAGTCTTGGGATTCTAGAACACCCAACATAATATATGAAATCTAATGTAAACCCAAGTATATTTTTGATTATGAGTAAAATTATTAAAGTTCATAACCCATTCTGATATTCTTAAGACACATGGTTTTAAAAGAATATTTCTGGTGTTCCATGATTTGTAGAGATCCTCCTCAAAGTTGAATACGATGTGAATGTACCCTCTCCCAGTTGGTATCAACCTCTAGTTTCATTACTCCCAGCACTTACTAAGTCTGTTCCTGGGATTTCCATTATTCCATGGTTTATCTTATTTGATAATAGTTATGTAGTCAAGATCCATGAATTTATAGAGATCTAATCATTTTTAAGAACTTTTGGATTGACCAACATAGATAATACACCATACTCTAAAAAACATGGAGTGATTGGAGGAGTGGGGTCTTTATTTTCATTTTGGGAAGAACCTCATAGTGCGTCAAAATAATAAACCCCTTTGGCTTGATGGGCATGATCACTCTCAAAATCTAGGGGGATTTCACCTTATCCTATTTCACATACACTACAGAAATATCTCATTCATGATGGAATGATGAAATGAGAAAAACACCATGGTGAAGACGACGTGGTATCTAGGGTTCATGAAGATCCCTATTTTCAATCAAACCATTCCCACTCTCTTTGGGTTTGAACATGGACTCTCATTTCCTATAATACCATATAGTTTATTGATTTATCAGTTTTATGTTATGAATTTCTAAATTCAATAACCCTATGGGAATTAATGATGCCTACTAGCCTATCATATTCCATTATCCATTACGCTAGACAAGGGTTATAGAGTCAACAATTCTTTAGCCTAAGGTAGTGTGTAACATGACAAATATGGTTTGAGTGACTCTCGAGAGAATGAAGGTAGTTCTACATCATCATTAGTTCTATGTTGATCATAAGATGAGACCTATGGTGTTTGACATTGGATATTATGTGTTTCTAAAGACAAATCCTCATAATAGGCAACCAATGTTTTTTCATGGGTGTAATGTTTATCCCTGATTTGTTGGGACTTTAAATTTCATGGCTCTTAGTGGAGCCTTGTAATATTAGATATCACTTCCAACAACAATAATCAAGATACATGAGATTATACTTATGTAAAATCTCTTTGTTAGCTTCATGATGACTCTTTCATCATCGATTGGTGAAATATCAATGTTGGTGATGATTCTACCTCTCAAGAGTGACTTGTAGAGATCTAATATCACCATGAGAAGGTGTTTCACTAGAATATTATCCCCATGATTTTTTTCTTATGTTTACATAATAACATAGAGTAGAGAACCTGAGAAAAAGAGTTGTTTATAGGAACTCAATGACCTAAGATATGTTTTATTTAGATATTATCTTATAATGTTTCCCATTTGTGGTCATAAACCGTTTTTTGGTTTATGAGTTTGTTTCTTCTTGTTGTTTTATTGGAAAATATTACCTCATGTGAGAGGTATCTTTCTGATAAGAGTTTTGGAAAGACTATATCATAGATATTGGAGATATGTTGTAAGGGTAATTTCTATGGTTTGTTTTCTCCAACTGCATTGTAGGGTCCCAGGTGGAGGAGTTTTGGAGATAATGAAATTTTAGGTGTAACTACCGCATGGAGGATAACTGTTGTGTATTCCATTACCTAGAATTTGTGTAGCTACAGTGTGGAGTGGTTAGCTATGGTGTAGGGGTTTGAGGTGGTTCTTCTAATTCAGGAAGTAGCCACACCATGGAGTTGGGCAGTGGTGTAGCCACCTTTACAAGAAAATTGTGTCTGTGGTGTTGTAGTTTAGGATCCAATGTAGGCCCTCCCTAGGTAAATCAGATCTATGTCATGGTCCACACCATATTCATTATATGAGGTTTGACCAGGATGGATGGAACATAGTCTAGCGAGACTTTGATATGGTCTAGGTGAACTGCACCATGGTCAGAGGGTTGTTCTGTGGTTTTATAATTTTTAGTCTTCCTATAAATACCCAAACCCCTCTAAACCCACATTCCCCCATCATTTTCTCCTAAAACCTAAGCACCCAATAGTTCTCTTCAAAGGTATTAAAGTCTTATTCCCATCAAAATAAATCCCCACCTTATAGGTACTAATAAATGATGATCCCAGGGGAGTTATACCTCTCTTTCTTATGGGTTCTTCTTTATCAAATCATGTATTTCTCCTGTTATTATTTACATAGTATTGAGTTTGATCTCTATCTTCTTAATTGAATTTCACTTATATTTACTATCATAGTTATGGTGTAGTGTCATTTTATAGATAAAATTTCCTTATAGTAGAGGTTATTGAAGATATTTATGTTGTTCTATTTTCATGTAAAAAAGATTTATGCTTTGAGGTAGAGGATTAAATGATTCTCTATGTTTTTGTGTGCAATCGTAAATTTATAATGATTTATCTTCTTTGGTTGGAGGTGGAATAAACCCTAATAAAGGATAAATGATATTTAAAAATAATTGTTTTATGGTTAGTGATCATTTTTGTTTCTACCATGATATGGGTTTCCTCTTTTTTTTGCTAAATAGATTTCTATCTTTGTTATGTCTATTTGTCATGTTGGTTATTCATGTAGTTATCATGTAATTTTTTCAAATTAGATTAAGAGCATAAACATAATAACTTTTTTGTCTGGATAAATAACCTAAAGATATAATGCTCACTTGGGATAATATAAAAAGCATGTTAATGATAGTTGTTCTTGAAAAAGTTTCGAAACTGAAATCATATGTTTAAAATCATGTTTAAATAAATGATAGCTCAGGACGATGACACTATAGGTTTCCTATATTGTAACTATTAATAAATGAATCTGTTAATTCAAGATGGAATAATAACTGGTGGTTTAATAAATTTAATTATATTGGTATGAGTGAGCTCTTATGTATGTGAGGGCCGAATTCCTTCTTTTAGGGCATATTTTGCATGTTTACTATGTTTATTTCTTAACGCCTCATAAGTTTATTTGGATACGAGACTTTCTACATGATGTGATGTGAGATTGGGATGGTTGTTTTATTGATGAGATATTGGTGGGAAGGCCCAAGTTATGTGGCATAAGTTGACACTAGCGATGGTGACATGCATGGTGATATGCATTATGGTGTCAGGGATGGAATCAAATTTTATGAAATGAGTAGAAGTTGTGATAAACCATTTTTTAAGTTAGACGTCTTATTGATGATGAATCTATTTAAATTACATATGTCCAAGTTTCTTATTTATCTACATTCCTTTCCCCACTACTCAAGGTTGTTGGTTATGAATGTTTATGAGTCTACTTTAGGGTATACTAGGACTTTTCCTAGAGTACCTAAAATTATGGGATGAAAAATTTAAAAAATGGTAAACCCAATGGGTTGGTTCTTTTTGGAATGCAGAAAATATGTTATTCTTGAGAAACTATAGAATTGGTTGGATTACTCATAGAGGGAATGGTCTTAGATTTATTGGTTAAATAAATGTAATCAAAATAATGTTAATTAATTAATGATAGGTAAAATGCACCAAATTAAAATAAGTAATTTAATATTATATTCTTAAAATGTTGTGTGATTATAAGATATCTAGCCATTATCATTGGTGGATGGGTATCCGAGTGACTTTAAAGAACCAACCTAAAACTATATATATTATAGTATCTTTAAAATAGAATTCAATTAATTCCATTCCCAAAGTTTATTTCGTTTTAGAGTATTAAAGAATTATGAAAAACACTTAAATAATTAGAAATATATTTTACAAAGGGAACACTTCTGATCAATATCCAATTTTCACAATTTAATTTTTTTTAAATTAAACATGATGTCATTTCATGACTATCTTCATGAAATTCAACTTGACATATCCTTTTACATTAAAAATCTTTCTAACTTGTGAGAAACATTTTAAAAATGTTGAATGAGTACAAAAAGCTCAGTAAGGGATAAAAAAGAGTAAAATAGTTAGTCGAGTGAGAAACATGAATACTTATGAAATGTTTACCTTTATCTCAATATTATTTGAGGGAATTAAATTAATAATTTCCACATGAAAACGATACACAATTTTTTTCAAAGAAAACTTTTAAAACCCATAGAATGAAAATAAATACTCTTTTGGGAAACATAGATCATTACATTCATCAACTATGTTTGATATAACTGGATCCCAATTATATCCTTAGGAGAAACCTCCTCGGTAACTCCCTCATTCTTGCCTATTATGATAAGGAACATTACCCAATACCTTAGAGAATTATCTGGAAAAAACCATCAGATAAGCTATAATGGGATCACCTAGCACTATTTGGCTTCACCAAATGTATAAGCTATAATAGGCTCACCCAACACTTTCTCGATGCACCTAATGTATAAGAAGTAATGGGATCACTTGTGATCTATAATGAGGATCATATTGACGTATAAGTTGTAATGAGATCACTCAGATCATATATAATTCTCATGTACCATATCATGAATAAAGTATTTTATTCTTTTAAACTTTATCATATTTTTTTTAAAAAAACTCGAAAAATTTTATGAAAAATGTTTTCAGATATAAAATTATTATTTCCCTTTTAAAACCCATTTTCAATAACAAAATAACCAAAAAAGGTTTTTTTATTTGAATAAAAAAAGAAATATTATAATGGTAGCCAAATTTCAAATAAAAAAAATTCAAAAATGGGGAAATTCATTGCCACTGTATATGTTAAAATACAACATTCCTTTTGTATTTTTGTAAACAACGTTAAAAAATTTCGTACAAAGATTCATTTTGAATTTTTTTTGAGAGAAAGTAAAAAATGAAAATTTAAAACCTTAATTTCCATTTAAATACATTTTTTATAACTATGTAAAAAAATTGGTGTGGAAGGGAAATATTTTAAAAATAAATCTTAAAAAAATTAAAAATTACATTTTAGCTTAAGGTGTACTTAAATAAACCTTTAAGTGGATTTTTTTAAAATAAAGTCCCTTACCTTGAGTCTGAATCAATACATACATTCTTTATCTTCATGAATAATAAAATACTATTAATTATTTAACTTTATTAATGACCATTTTTAGGTTCATTATTTCTTTTCATTTATTTAATACCATGTTATATATAAAAACTAAATCATTTAAGTTCTCTTCAAAAGTTTTAACGATATTTGGTTTGTAATTCCAAAATGAAATTGTTAGATTGACCATAGTCAAATAGGTCATTAATCAATCATATAAAGAATAATATTTATGAAATAATTATCATTTTTATAAATCAATTATACTTATAAAACAAATCATGGAATATGGTTGTGAAAAATTAACTATGTTACAATCATGGAGATGATAGTCCATATATATGACTGAGTAATGTTTCCATTTATCAATGAAAATAATGGAAAGAATATAAGTTTTATTTTATATTTATATAAATATCATTATATAAAATATATGATATTATTTTTTTAAATATACTTATATATATCATCCATGTGATGTGGTGTTGAAAAATGAATGAGATCGCTTTATGAAGGTGGTAGTCCAAACGTATGTACGAACGATGTTATCATTCATCATTGAATCGAATGGTGAAAAAATATATGATATAATATATTTTAATAATTATAATATTTTATTAATATAATATATAATTATTAATTTCATCAATATAACCAAACACAAGAGGTAGTGATAGAAAATGAATTACATGAGTTCGCGAGGCAGCAATCTGCCGTACACATGGAGAATGGATTCCTTTCCTATTTGACAGATGTTGGATATGGTTATAGGTGATTAAATTAAAATTTTAACATATTATTATATTTATTATATTTATTATATTATTTTATAATGGTTGAATAATAATTTAGTGGAGTTTTAAGAAGAAATTAAAAAAGCATTCGGTTAGAAACAATACCTTTTCTTTGGGAAGACTCATTTTCTTAATACCTTAACATTAAAAAAGTTGGAATTATTAAAAAAAAGAGATATATTATTAGTGGAGGGAATATAAGAAGGTATTCTGGTTGGTATTTTCTAATCCAAACAAGTTTTTAAGTGTGAAGTAATGAGAAGAAGATTCACCTTTTTATAAGAGAGGGGAGGGGCACTCTTGATATTTCAAAAAATATTACATTGACATAAATTAATTTTCAGTTAAAAATGGATCTAAAATAATTTATTTATAATATAGGATACTTATGGGTAAAAATAAAATCATCCAAAAAAAATTATACAAGATTTGATCATATTTTTACCCTTATCCTTTATTTTTAACACTTTTTAAACTTACCGTGTCAATAAGGTTTTTTATACATTAAGGGTCAATATAGTTACTATAAAAGGGAAAATTCCAAAAAATAGAACATGATTGATATTATAATTCATATTATATTCACTTAACGTAATATTATTTTTTCAGGAATTTCATATCATTTAATAAATGATTAGTTTTAGAAAATATCAATAATGTCAATTTTTAGAACTATTCATTACATTTACATTATTAACATCAATAAAACAAGTTAATTTGATAAACGTATTTTATTATATCCCTATAATTTCATTTTAATTGATAAAATTCATATATATTATTAATTATATAATATTATTTAACTTTTAATATTTTTAATACCATTTATTTGATATTTCAATTAATTGAATAATTACCATGTCTGTGTCGTGTAAGCAATTATGGTAATTATTTCTCCAAAATAAATTGTAATTAAATTATCACATAGAATATAAATATTTTTTATTTAAAATTACTATTTATAAGGAAACATATCCTCTAGATACATCCATGTTAAAAATATTATACTTCTTAAAAACAAGAGTATGCCATTTTTGTCTTATCTTTGCATAAAATATTATAATGGTCATAATCAACTCCAAATGATAAAAAACTTCCATTTAATCAAATATTAGATTAAAATGAATGAAATATAATCATAAAATAAAATTTTATTGATTTTTGGGGTCATTTTCTAGTTCATACAGTTTATTATTAACCCTTAATTACCCAATTTACCCTTAACTGTGGTAACAAAAAAGACTATGATTACTATTCCTATTGAAAAAGAGACATATTTACTATATATAGACTTAATAATTATAAACATGTAATAAATTTCTTAAAATTAAAAATATATAAGTTTCATAATTTAATTTAAAGTCAATCTGACAAAATGTGTTGAAAAGTATATTTATGAGAAAATGCCCCTTTTAAAATATAAAATGTTTTTATACTAAATTTAATTATAAGGTCCATTAATAAAACCATAATTAGATTATTTTAAACCAAAAGTAACTAATTAAATTTAATAACTAATTCAAATTATGATTTTACTTTCTAAATAATTTAAAATAATATACATTTTTGATTAAAACTAGTATTTTTCACTATTCATTGAAAAATCAATATTTCCAAAAAATCTCAAAAAATTAAACTAAGATAATTTTTACAACATAATTTAAAAAATTATATTATTTTATAAAATACTTATTATAAATTCTCTATAAATTAATTATAATATTATCTCATAAAAAATATAAATACAATTTTCGATGAAAACATATTTTTGAAGAATAAAATGAATTTATTAAAAATTGAGTTCTTATTTCCTATTAAATAATTAATATATTAGTAATAAGTATTATCATTTTACATATTTCACAATATGGTCAATAATATTCATTATCTCTAATTTATGGACTAGGTTATAATGGTCACATATATATAATAATATTCTCTTTTTCGATTACACATGGTGTTACATATCTTGTATGCTATCAAGCAATGATTTTTTTTAAAACTAGTGATTTTGCTATGATGGTAGATGAATGTTTTTCCAAGAATTTACTAATGACCATAGTGTGGTTTTAAGCTATATTATATCCTATTTGTTTTGTGATTTCAGATGCTACCCCACCCATGACAGTAAAGAGATTAACACCTTGTGGAATCTAAGACGGTGTTTCCCCTAAAATCTAGGTTGGTGAGGAATGGATAGTTGACCATCCACTCTAGACCTACTCTCTGCACTTGGAAGTGTTATTTTTTGGTACGTATAGAAGATATTTTACTATATATATGTGTATAATTATGTAATAGGCTATAGTTATTTTACACAAATATAACTTCAGATATAGTATCGTAAGGATTATTATAGTTATGGAGTGTAAATTCTATAATGGATCAAGTTTCTTACTCATTATATGAATTTTGATGGCTTGAGGTATAATACTCAATGAATGATACACAACATTCAAGCTGTGGTGGATACCAGAAACTACTTAGTTACCATATGAAGATGTGGTATGAGATGATGAGATGATATGATGCACGAGGTGCATATTATGATACTTATCATATGTATGTTTATGGTAAATTATTTTGGAGAGAGATGGATCAAGACATGTGATGTTGGTATAGAGTGGAAAACCAGTGGGGAGGCCCTAAAAGGTACCCTTGTTTTGTTGTTATATTGTAAGATCTCTTGTATGTATTACTTGGTGAGATATATCCATGGTGATTCTAGGAAGATAGTATACCTATTTAAGTGATGATTTAGTTCCATTTTTTGTTCATTGGTATTTATAATAGTTTCTTTACCTTTTTTATGAGAGTCTCCTGGGAGGAGCCTATTAATTATACTTGTTATTATCATCCTATATATATATATACTATTTTCAGGTTAGTAGGAGAATGTTGCAGATTGGGTAGGACTTTACTAGCTCACGGGTTTCCAGGATCTCTTTGAGACTCATGGTTATCGTCTAGTTTATCTTTGGTACTTGTTGTTTCCCTTCCAATTTTATTAGTTTTATATGTAATTTCATGTATATACATGGAATTTATTTTATATTTATAATCAAGAGTTAATCAATATACTTGCCTTATATATCTCTTATTCATTTTTATTTAGAGGTTAATTCCAACCATTTGTATGTTTGACACACCCTTGGTGCTTGTTTCCAACTCGTGGACAATTGGAGGTGGGCTTAGGGTGTCACTACTACTCTTCTCTCATCATCATCCCATGAAGGGTACCCTTGGGAAGAGGGGTTCATGACACAAAAAATATAAATTGTAATTTTAGGCTAAATGATGGTTAAAATTATTTGTGGAAGGATTTAGTGTTTTTTTCTTAAACATGGTTTTAGTTGTTTTAGGTTACACCATATGTTGAACCCTTCAATGATGTAGACTATTTTTAGCATTGAACTTGCCTATGTGAAATGGGCTGATCGAAATGTATATGTATGGGTGCGGTCATAGATGTGTATCCCTGAGAGTTAACCTATGGAACATGGAAATAAAAGCCTCAACCGACCATGGTGGATGACATGGAGTGTCTAGAATAACTAATATTCTAGAACCACACAATAGTGATTACTCTCTTGAGTTTCTTGGGTTGGGTGTGTTCCATGACATTATGACCATGGTAGACATCACCGTGCCACATTGATGGCTATTTTATAATTTTAAAATCCAAAATAACCATCGATCCTTTTGTGTTTCATATGTTTTAAAGGTTAATCATTTGAAATATTCCTTGAAAAACGTTTTTATTCCCTTTTGACTATGTTTTTACCTATATTAATCATCATTCCTTCTTCTCTTTATTTTTCCTTATATTCAGATGTTTTTTTGTATAATAATTGGGTTTAACCTTGGATGATCTTCCTTATTCAAGCATTGGCCTAGGATGATCTATTCCTTTAGGGTCTTTTTTGTGTTGATCTAAACTTGTTGGAATCACATACTATCTTCTCTAGTCATTATTCTATGTATGATATATTCTTTTTCTTTGATGAGACCTTTATCTACCATTGATGATCATTATTGTTGGCAACCCTTGGTCCACATGTTAGAACCGGCTAGTGCATGGGCATGATTGGGAGTCATCTCTTAATGAATATTGATATTGATATCAAAATTATTAAGGTGGAATATCCTCACCATATTGATACCTTTTATATGATTTTTTGCGATATGAGGGTATGTTCTTGGGTACATTCAGACCCATACTTGAGTTTGATCACTTGTATGTGTAACCTGTCATGCCCATGATTGATATTGATCACATGTATGTTCATGTATAGCCTGTGAGATCAATGGTTGATATTAAACACATTTGTGTATGTGTGTATCCCATGAGACCAAATTTGAGTTTGATCACATGTGTGTGTTCTTCTTTTGGTATTAAGACTGAAGCTTGATATGATATTTTTGTGAAAATATGTGTTATACCCTATAATTTGTAATTATAAAGGATTTGGAGGTTTTGTTTTTGGTATCAAATGATAAGTGGAACATCGTGGATTGTTTAGACCCTTGTGTGAAAACATGTGTGACATGTGATGATAATTACGATAGACTGAGAAATAGGATAGGGGTGTGATGAATTTGGTACCTAACCCGAGGTATGGGGGGATACGATGACCATGTGGTTCGACCCGTGGCATAGATAGGGTATGATGAAATTCATGCCTAAAACATGATTGAGAAGAGGTATGAGGGATTAGTGTCCTATCCTATGATTGAAATAGATCTCTTTGACCATGTGTAATGACCTATGACTTGTTATACTTGTGGATACTCATGGAAATATGTGGTGGCCTTATGGCCAATCATGTTCATGTCTTCTATTATGACTATTAAACTGGCATGGATCTATAATAGGCACATCTGGGATTTATGGAACCTTGGTTAGTACATCATGACTGAGTACTTTTCTGGTTGATCATTAATTTCTTGAAGGTTTATCTCCTATCAGGATATACACCCCTTATACATGTTCACTGATGTTAAGGATGAATTAGTGGTGTCCTACTAGGTTTATAATCATACCATAAAGGGGAATCTCAATGCCTAAGGAAAAATTCAGGATCATGTCTCTAGGAAAGGGAAAGGACCTAGTGATAGGGATCTGAGGAGATGGGGCATGTAATTTAGTTTTGGTTCTAGGATAATCTTTTTAGTGTTTCTCTATCGTCTTTATTTACTTGCATATTATTTCCCATACTTTGGTTTGAACTCAAACTTTTTAGGTCCTTGGTTTATTAAGTTGTATGAAATTAGAAACCTTCCATGAAATATGTTATAGCTATCTTTTAATTCACTTCTATTTTGTCCTTTTATGTTATTAATATTTCTATAGTCTAATTAGGATGAAAAGATTTTGATATTGAGTGTATATTCTCCACACTAATGATATTTAAACCATTGATACTGGTTAGAATACTCTTCTATATAGGGAGGTTCACATGAAGTCCTGTGGAACTTTAGCCCAGATTGTGTGATTCAGGTCAGGGTGTTACATAATTAGTTCTATTCTATATTTCACCATCCCATTCTCATTTATACCTACTTTTTCATAGAATTATTTCTCGCATCTCACAAACTATGAATTTTAGGGAACTTTATTCTCATTCCAAACATATATAGGGGTCATTATAGGATTACTGTGTTTTTAAATCTCTAACCAATGATTAATTTAATTGTGTTTAACATATATGATTTACATGGTTGTTCTTTGGATGTGAGTTATTATGTTTTAGTGTTAAAGGTTTAGAGATAGAATGATAATGTTTAGATATAATTGAGTTTTAATGTATTATTAACCCTTTACACTCAATAATGGTATCCTGAATCACTACCCCTTGATTTGAAATCTAATTTGTAGTGGGTTCTTATAGAATTCTCACATAATAATCATTATAGAAATATCAAATTTTAATTATCCCCTATTCATTGATCAATTTTTTTTTCATATCAATTATATATAGATTTTTATTTTGAATACATAGTGTATTATTTGAACTTCAAATAGTTTCATGAACTTAATTTCCCAATTTTTAATGGTATTTTACTTCCACCTTTCTGACATTTGTTTTATCCCCAGATCTACTCACAAAATAACTTACCCCCCAAAATTGAGTTTAGCTATTATCACGAATTTAAATAGATGGTTGGGTAGTTAGAGATTTCAAGATTTTAATGTGGATACCTAAAAACGTTAGTCATGGATTTCAGGGGTTACTTAAAGGGATAGATTTTTAGGCTAGTTTCAAAATAAGTTCAATATAAGAAGGGATTTTTCAGTAAAAGAACACCTATATCATTTTCAACCCAAATTCCAAAATTATCTCCAACTTTGACTACAATTCATAGAAAATAATGGTTATTGAATCATGATTTTTTTCTTTCAAGAAATTATAACAATGAAAATAATATTTCAAATATAATTTAGAAGCTTCTCATTTTAGTGGTGTTAATACTTGACAACATGTCTTTGTAGGATATTCAAAAATCAATTATATTTTCATTAATATGAAAATCTATGAATCTGGGACTATGTTTCTTAATCATTTAGTTAAGTTGAGTTCCATGGAGTTAAACCTTAGCCTATATATTTTTATAGGTTCCAAACCAGAAAATTCATTTTATTTGAGCTCAATATGTTTCAAAAAGTCAAACAAATCACATAATAAAGCTAAAAAAATTGAAATTCCTAAAAATAAAATGGTTTCCCACCACTACACATGAATAATGTGATTTTATTAATGAATTATAATATTTATGATAGATTTTATAGATTTAAAACTTTTTCAACATTCAACATTTTCATGGAAAGCTACAAAATTGTTGTTTCATTGGAAAAGCAGTTGGAGGAGTGCGAGCTCATCTATTAATGTGACGTATAAATGCCCAAAATATTTTCTGGCCCCATTATATGGTGTTATAGACTATATGTGGGAGAATATATATTTTTGAAAATAATAAATGAATTTTGATTATCGAAGTTCTAATAGTGTAAAATATGCAGTGGAAAAAAAAGAAACAAATCACATAGGGTTTTTATATCATTTAAGACCATTAAGATCCTAGACCACTATTAAATCTTCTCTACATAGTTAGGAGACTAGTATTTACTAGTTCTATAACTTTTATAGGGAGTAATAACCCAGTTAAAAATGTAAATTTTTCTCACTTGGTAGTATAACCCAGTTACAGAAAATCACACTTTTTTCTCACATAGTAGTATAACCTTTGAATTTTAATGGAGTCACAAAATGACATGCATTTTGTAGGGGAGTCACAACCCAACCTTCCTTTTATATGATACAAATAACCCAATAGATATCTTTTGGATGAGAAAAGTGTAAAAAAACTATAGAGTACAATCATTGGGTAAGAATAAATACAATAATGAAATAAAAAAAAGAAAGTAGAAACAATAGTGGAGAATATGATGTTGACATTCGATGTAGATCAAGTTATTAGATAACTTATATATTATATTATGAAAATAATTAATTCATTCATGATCGAATCAATAGAGTAGTATTTATAGTAATGGTTTAGTACTTGACAAATCTCATATGAAGGTTATATTCTACTTTCTCTATATTTTATGAATAGTCGTTATCAATCCATTTGAAAACTTGTTGAATAAACATTATTAGTTTTATTCTATCACATTCCATGAGTCCCTTTACAATGGAAAAAATTATATCATTAACATCAAGGATCTTGGAGTGTATCATTGGTTAATCCCATGAAAGCACATTATATAAAATAATAAACATCAAAATATTAAGGTTAACTATATTTGTAAAAATATCACTTATAATCAGAGAGATATCATGCTACTTTATTCGTATATGAAAAATATTCACAATGCTTATAAAAATATCATTAAGACATATGAGAGCTTTTAGTTTAATTAATATAATTTAAAATGTTTTAAAAAACCTACTGTAATTTGACATATCAAATGATTTAAAAAAAATAGAATAAAATAATTACTGTGAAAATTATTATTTTCATAATAATATACATGATATTTTCTTCATTAAATAGATCTCACCAAGAAATTATAATATATAATTGATTTTCAAAGCAATATAAAATTTAAATTAAATTTAATAGACTTGTAGTAATTAAAAATATAAAAATCACATTAAAATAGAGTGCACTGCAAAATATAAATCTTCTCATAATAAGGAAAGTAATATTTGGACCATGTGATGTAATGACCATGTAAAAATTTGTGGTCAATTTACTTACTATCTAGATTTGGTATACTTACTGTTCACTTACGTGTGGTCACTTTAAAAATAAATTTGCAATTATCAATATACTCAATGTGGGTACTTAATACATGTGGAAACTATGAAACTATACGGTAAGTATGGAGAGGAGTTTCACAGTAGGTGCCTTATACTTATGGTAACTTTATTCTTTTTATGGTAAAAAGATTTTGGTAACTACATACAATGCATGGTAAGTAGAACCTAAACCCACAGTAAGTTAAATGTAACCGTATAATAGGTATTAACTCATTTAGTAACTCTATTCACAACCACTTAAAAATTCCATCATGGTAACTTTGATACTGCCTTCCATGATAGATTAAAAACAAGGAGAGGTTCCATGAAATCTGCAGAACAAGGAAACTGGTGCCTCATAAAGATGGTTGAGAAAAGAATAGGTGATGCAATATTTTCGTGTTGTTATGTCGGTGTTTTGATAGTGCGCTAAAGCAGCTGTATAGTCGAATTACATCTTGAATAGGATGCAGGTGGTGTGGATCTTGAATCAATGAGATGTTATGATCAGATACTTGAAGCTTCATGTGTAATGAAACAATGTTGGGTATCTTGTTTAACCGGTGAAGCTGGAGCATGGAGAAGGGTCTTGTTGCAAAAATGATGTGAGGAGATACTTCCTTTATGATCATGTTGAGGCATAAATGATATTTTTCTACAAAATTTTGGTGATGCATGCTGAGGTGGTCGAGGGATCTGGTACCCTACTATTGAGATGAAGCAGGGAAGAGTTGTCGTGGAGTTACTATTAGGGCCATGGAGGTGCTGTGGAGAATATGATACAATGTCTATATATATATAATTTATATTGTATTAGAGAGATAAATATATATATACAATCATTTATATAGTATAAAAAATAAAAAATTAGAATTAACAGATGTAAAAAAGATTTAAAAGAAAATAAAAAAGTATTGAAACACACACAAAAACACATATATTAATTTATATAAATATATATATATTAAAAAATATATATATTATAAATATGAAACATTCAGAACGGTAAAATATGTATTTTATAAATATAACATTAATAAAAAAATTTCATAAAAAGATTAAACTGTTTAATTTTGTGTAAAAGAATATATTAATGTATTGATTAATAATATATATATATATATATTTAAAATAAATACACATAATACAATGTATTCATTTAAAATTTTAACTTTTAAAAACATCATAAAAAAATGTGGCAAAACTTTTTTGAACAATTCACATTCATCGATTTAAGTGGTGGGAATATAAATAAAGAATAATGAATTAAAATAATACTAAAAATTAAAATATTTTAAGATGATGGGATTTTCAGTTTATTAAAATAATAAAAAATATTAATCATATAAACTATCATCACAAACGATCTCCTTTTTTTAAATTGAAAAACCAAAACCAAACTTTTTTTAAAAGAAATAGGAAAAATTAAATTTCTCTCCAGTTTCTCCCCAAAATTCACCACGTTTTCACCCTAATTTTCAAAATTTCCAAAAAGTATAAATATAGAAAAAAATATTAACAATAATATATAAAAAAATTTAAATGTGTGATAAGTCCCCCAGAATTCATGCAGTTATAATAATAGAGAAATAAAAACTATAAAAAACAAATTAGCATGCTTTAAAAAAAAATATTATCCAAAAGATTAGAATGTAAAAAAATAAATAGTAGAATTTATAAAATTAATCATGAAAGCATATATATGAAACATTATATAGTTTTTATAATAATATGAAAAAAATCAATAAAAAAGGGGGAATCAGTACAAAAAATAAAAACTAATTTTATAGTTATAAATCCAGACTCAACATTCCAATAACATTTTATAATGAAGGATCTCTATGTGATTTTTCCAACTCATTGGATCATATTTTTAGAGATATCCTCCATTATAACTAATTTTATTTCATTTTCAAATTTATCTTTATGAAATTTTAATTCTTTAAATTCATCAACATAATCCACAAAATCTGTAATATTTATTTCATCATTTTAATGAACATTACCTAAAACTTTTCCTATTTCCCCTACAGAGATAATAAATTAAACTATCTTATCGATTTATATTATTTTCATCAAAGATATAAAATTATAATTTTAGTTTAATTGATTTTTTTTAAATTACAAATATATAAATAAGTTGAAATATGTCTTAAAAATGATTCAATCAAATAAATTTATCTAAATTTATGGCACAAAAAAATTTCACTTGTGATAGAATTAAATAAATTAAATAAGAAATTGACAATTTGAGTCAATTTAGAAATTCTAAAATAAATTTTAATTATAAATTATGATAAACAAAATTTCAATACATAAAATAAATTTAGAATTTATAGAATAATTCCCTAAATTTGGTGTGTTCTATTGTGCATTTCAAGGAACGAATACAAGAATCATATTTTTAATTTTGTCTGTGGATAAATAATTTAACAATATAAACATTCCAATAGTAATGTATAAAAACAGGTTGTTAGATATTAACAACTAGAACACGAGATCCTTCTTATAACTGAAATCGGTTAAAAAAATTAGATTGACTAATCAAACTTGAATATATGTAAATACTTACTATTTAAGAATTAATTTAAAACCAAGATATCAACATGTTTAATAATATATAAACTAGGTAACTCTATTTATACAGTTGGGGCAGCACCTAAGTGGTAAACCCCATAATCCTGTACTCAAAAGACCCGAGTTCGAATCCAGGAAAGCCCATTGGGGGATTTGTGCTGAAGGTGGTGACGTTGATGGTGACACAGGTATGAAGAAAATTTGGTGATCTTGGAAGGATGATTAAGAAATAAAAGAGCATTGGGCATTCATACGATGTTCATAGGCCATTTGTCCTTGCGTATATGAGCTATGTAATGGGTCTCCCTTTACCCTCATATAATGAGGTATTTTCTTTCAAAATAAATAGATTCTTTGACCACAATATTTTTTAATAGGGTAGCTCCAATGAAATTCATGCTTGTATAAATATAGATATTAAAACATCCTTTATATGAAATATAAACATATAATTATCACTAAAAAACCTAAAATTGTAAACTATGTAAAATAAAATATGTTTACTGAGTAAAACAATAAACAAACAAACATTATGGTACATTCTAAAAATAAAATAATTAGAATAAAATCAAAAAATATTAAATGTTATAAATTTGAAAATATAAATTTTATGATATAGTAAAGAATATGCATGCTAACAATATAACATGTGTCTTTAGAAATGTTTAGGTAGGTTTACTATAAAACAAATTAAGTATATAATTTGTTTGGTACCCAAACTATTTTGGGTCGAGTGACATTAGTAATAAAAATTCGAGGTTCAAATGAATATTTAATAACATTATTACATGTTAATCGAGAAGATAAATTATTATAAATAAATTTATTGATATGGACTATCGATTGATTAAATCTTAGAGAACATTTATTTCTATAATTCACTTCAATATTACATCATAAAATTGTAACATTTGAGATAATCAGTTAATTTTTTTAACAGAAATAGTTCTTTACTTATTGGGAAGCTATCTATTTCATCAAAATCTAGTTTTTTCTTTATTGTATTTTTTAATAGCTATCATCTTATCAAATTAAATTTTCCTTGAACATTAATAGACTGGGTTTCTTTCAATCCAGTAATTTTCCTCAAAATATTTTAACTATCTCTTGAAAAAATCCAAGCCATAATACATTTTTATAGTAGATCATGATACTGTATTTTCAAGTTATTTTTTTCATTTTTAATATTATTAATTTCCTTTAATATTTTTTTTGTATATTATCACAATCTAACTTAAATCTACTTTATTGGTCTTTATTAGGTTTTAAAAGGAAATCTGTCAATCTTTCATTTTTATATTTGATCTTAAATAGTTCAGAATTAAAAACCTTTTTATTGACATTAAATTTCTTATTTTCTCTTTATAGTTATTTGTATAGTTCAAACATTCTTAAAATATCACTTTGAAACTTTCATTTTCATCATTTAATTATTAATCTTCATTTTCAATATCAGACTCGTAAACAGAAATGTAATAAGAATCAATGGTAACCACATACTTTTTTGTTTTCATTAAGCATAGATTGGATAATTATTCTTCACTCATAGAGTCATAACTACTAGACTATAAATCTTTTTTATAACTCTATCCATCATGATATTCTCATTTTAATTTTTTTATTATATTTCTTGTATTTTCCTTCTTGTTTCAATTTTGGACAATTTAATTTGATATGTATCTTTTTCATGCACTAATAGAATATTTTTTCAGAAACAAAATATTTACTACTTTTACCTTTCTTACATACATTTATATCATTATTATGGTTATCTATTATGGGATGTGTAACACCCTAAGATTTTACAAAATATTTATTTTTTGAATAAATTTAATTTCTTTGATAGCTTGCATTACATGCCACTCTATGTTTAAACGAAACATGATGTACTATTAAAATATTATTATTTAATATTTAGTTATTTCTTAGCCTTTTTAATAGTTTAAAAAAAGCATATTAACAAAATTATAAAAATATATGGTTTTCACATATATTATTTGTTTTCTAATTAATTAGAAACGTAAATAGGAAAACAATTTAAGCGCAACAACACGTTTCATCTCATTAAAGTAAGGAAATAATTTTTTTCATTATATCAATTAAATATATTTTTTATATAATCAATAAAATGTTTTAAAATTCTTATTATACATTTCCTAGGTATGATATAAGAATAAATCATATTTTACCCTATGAAGTCTGTTCTTCTAAAAAGTAGTTTTATCACATTTTGAACAATTATATTTAAAATGATTTTTTTTTTCAATTTTATAAAACTTATTTTATAAAAAGAAATTAAATTTTTAAATCATAATACAAAAATTTACTTATGGTTAATTTTTTGGATTTTTCATAAAATATTGATTCTTCAGTGAATAATGAAAAATAACGATTTTTTAAAAATGTCATTTATTTTGAATAAATTATTTAAATTAAATTTTCCATTTTGTTTTAAATATGATTTAATGTAATATAAGTAACATTTGGTTATATTTAATCCAATTAATTATCTTTTTATCATATTTATATTGGAATTCAGTATAAGTTTATTTTTAGGTTTAAAAACGCATTGTTTCAGAAAACTGTTTTAAATTGCATAAAGACTTTTCATTTTATTTAATTAAAATAAACCTTAATTAGGGATTAAATAAAATATATATGTATATTATATATATATATTAATTTAAATTTATTAAATTATTATTATTATTCATATAGTTAATATAAAATTATCTTTTTCTTAAAAAATACACTTCTTAGAAACTCACTTCTTTATAGCATTTGCAGGTTTAACTTGAAATTATATTTTCCACATATCTGAATGGAATTTGGAAAATTGGATTAAATTTTTTCAATAAAAATAATAATTATTTCCTATTATGTTAAACTTAATTGTTCACCATAAGGTGTAGTGAAAACATAAAAATTAATTACCGTTGCGAAGGTAAAAATAGGGTTACAGAGCGTTAAACTAAAACGTTAAGGGTTAAGATGACCTAACCACTTCTCTAAAATATATTTTATGGAAATATTTAGACCATTACACATATAGAGTTTGATAATGGTATATTTTTCTACATTTTTTCATGTGTAAAATACGGTTATACCTTTTTTTTGATAATTCCACTTGTGTCCTCCGCTTCAATTATAAAAGGCCACTCTCTCTTCTCTTCTCTAAACACACCCAAAGACAATTGGATCATATAGTACCTGCCAAAATATATTCTCCTCTCCGATTATCATTAATTACATCCACTGTATTGATCATAAATCATTCCTTATAATGATTTGGTACAAACTAAAGGGAGTTTTCCAAGGCAGAGGTATTGTGCTTAATCAATCATTTTTATTTTATTTCTTCTTAAACCGCCATAAAATCTAATTAAATTAATAATATATAATATACAAACCATATTACTTATACTTAGATGTTATTATATTAATTTAATCACATAAATCAATCTCTACTTCCATCAAATGAGAAACAAAATTATCGATTGTTTTTATGGTGAACTACTGCCTCGTGACATTAAGATATTTGTCTTTTATCACCAAACATAAATGAAGGTTATAATTATGGATTTAACACATTTATATGGTATTTAAGATATAATTATATGTATTTATATATTTTATCACATATACCTTTCTACATTCCATTCCATGGGGGGTACAATAACATTACTTGTGTGTACGACAGACTACCGCCTCACGAAGCTTTGTAATTCTTTTCTCACTTACGCATTACATGGAAGGTAGTAATGATAAATGAAATATATATTTTTTATATAAATTATATTATAATGATTATTTATGGGTGAATTAATATTTATCTTTCTGATTCCCCATTCATCCAGAAAATGGAAACAATGTTCATGCGTCCGTAGTGTCTACTATCACCATGAACAGTATAATCCATTTGTACAAATCTAGTTTTTATTGACAATTATATATATATATATATGATATTTATATCATGTTAAAAATTCTTAAGATAATTTAACCTTGATTAAAGTAAAATGGATGAAACTAAAAATCTAATACATACATGAAAAATAAATCCATTATTACCAGAAACATGATTTTAACAAGGATTTTTTAATAAATGGATAATAAATGGTCATAATAATAACATATATGGTATGATATATATATATGGTTATTTAATATATTAATAATACAATTATATTTATTCTATAAGAGTTTCAAAAATGTATCAAGGAAGTTGAGACTTACGGTAAGATATTCGAAGTCACTATTTTATTTGTATTATATATATTCCATTTTAACCACTTGTTTCTTTATGTGGTATATGTATTTAACCTTTTTTAGGAAGTATAATAAATCTACATATTTTTAGGAAATTTAAAATTTCCATTTTATGTTATTCTTTAATGGGGATTTCAATTCAAAAAGTAGCATGCGTGTAAGAGATTTTTGTCTCAATTTGTCTTCTTTGGGACATAAGTTATGTTTTGAACATACATTATTTTATGAGGGGTATATAATTCTCCTTTGACATGTTATATCATGTTTATAATTATTTTAATTATATTTAAATGTTTTATTTGATTTTATTCTTACTGATTTCTTATAATTCAAATATTACCGAAGTGGTATAGATGTTTTTTAAAAATCTCATAATTTATCAATATTTTTTATGATTATGCTTACAATAATGAAATATTATAATATTTATTTAAATAAACTTATTTATTTTATTATACTCTAGTTATTCATGGACATTTCAATTAATAATACTATTTTTTACTCTTTATGTTACTTAAAATTATTGAAAATATTCTTTTATGATAAATCATGTTTATTTCTCCCTTTGTTCAAAAAAATTTTTCTTCCATATCCATGATTTGTAAAAATATTTTCAATATTTTTAACATTATCTATAGGATTTATTGAATACTTTTAACCCATGTTTTACCTTTTTCAAAATGTTTAAAAAGGATTATTATAGATGTTTTGTAAATAAGTCCTGTTTGGATTTTACCAAAAATCTAAAAGGAATATTTGTTTTATCCAATACGAAATGAATAGAATTCACATCCATCATGAACATTATTTTTTAAAGATTAATTTATATTCTTTGAATGTTATTTTCAATGAAAATGATTTTGAAAATTTTTATGTTTTAAAATGTTTTTTTCAAATATAAAATGTTATTTTTATCTAGAAATGTTTTAAATTATATTTAATGCTTCTGTTATAAATTTATACGGTTATTTTCATAGAAAATTATTTTGAAAATGTTTTATGTTTTAAATATATTTTTTCAAAGTGTAAAGTATATTTTCCCTAAGAAATGTTCTAAGTTATATTTCAAAATTATTTTATATCTTTGATGAAATCCTATGATGTAAATATGGTTTACCGGTGATATGATATAATGATTCAATCAGTATTATTTATTAATATGGTTTATGTTTATGACTTTGATGATAATATGTTTATGAGACCCATTTCAGTTTTCCTAGGTTATGATATGATTACTTTTTTTTAAATCCCATTTATTCTCATGAGTTCTAATATTATGACTATTTTATGAAAACCTATTTATTTTCTTGGGTTTTTATATGATTATCTTGAAAGAAACTTATATATGAGTTTAATTATGTATAATTGGTTAAATTATTACTAATTATGGTGATTATGTTATAAAAATGATGGTTAGGACCTATATCTCCCTCCAATTAATTTGGTGGAGGTAGATATCTCATGAGACAAACAGGACTGAAATAGGGAGTAAACCCAGTTCTTAATGGGAATTTTTCCACTATAATAGTATTAAGAGTGAATCTTAACTACTATAATGGTTTGAGGAGTGAACCCATTCAAATTTGATATCCTTTTAAATGATCCTTAACTCAAAAGGAAATGATTTTATTTGATGTTTTATATGCCCCAAATCTATGTATTGGGCCAATGTTATGTTATCATGGCTCATGTAATTTGGTAAATTTATGATTAATATCTTATAAACTAAAAGGATTTATCACATGACTCATGATTATGATCTTTGATATGCATCATATGATTTTAAAGTGTTAACCTCATGTTCTCATACCCTTGTTCTCATGTTATTCATATGTGATCATTGATGGATCCCTTGTTTAAAATTATTGACCTCCTAAGATAACCCTTTATTATATTTCTTTTCCCTAGTTATGAAGACATGTTTAAGTAGTGTATGTCTATGAAGAGTACTAAATGGGGAGATATTTATGAGATATGTTTGGATATTTCATTTAATAAGAAGATTATTTGTCTAGTATTCAAATAAACTAAACCTATATGATCCTTGGGCATATATTTGTAAAATATATTGAATATTCATCTATAAAGATGTAATAGTTATGTATGGAAATTCTGGGTCCTCATTGTTGGTATCAGAGTAGTGGTTTAGTCAACCTTTGAAGATTAGGATTATAAAACTTAGGTTAAAAACCATGGGATAAATTTATGTATATTATAATATTCTAATGTTATGGTAAGAGAGATATTATGTTATTTTAAAAGAAATTACTTCCTTGTTTGGATTTTACAAGTGGATGTGGATCCAGAACAGTTATTCCTAGGGGTAATAACCATAAAAACGGTGCAATGAGGTAGTATTGATCTTCACCTGGTGTATAACAATGGGCCTTGCTTCAAACCTTGTTTAACACTCCCATGTACATTATTTGGTTAATCCACATGTTCTTTATGAACCATTATAAACTATTTGAGTAGATAACCATGGTTATACGTTGAGGTTCATAGGATGAATTGAAGGTTTTAGTATTGAGACATCCTATAAATTATTACACATTTTCAAATAATGAATATTATTCATCACACTATTTTTTTGGTTTTAGTCACTAGTTGAAAGTATAAGGAATCATTTTAATACTAAAGGTGATAGAAAATGGAATAGTTTTCCACCTAAAAAACACAATAAATCTATATCTAGGAAGGGAAACCTTGTGATTATGAAAAACTAGAATTCTCATAATACGATTAACAGTATCAACTTATGTGATTTTCCTTAAATTCCTAATAAAATAAAAATAGAGATTGATGATAACCATATAGGAAATAATGATAGATTATTTTCATGTTAAGAAGGGTGGAATAAATATCAAGGGGAATTTTTAAAGGAACTTGAATATGTTTTGGGTGTGGAAAATAAGGACACAGAGAAATTAATTTTTGAGTAAAATTGAATGGTTTTGTTAACACAATGGATGAGAATTATGGTTTCCATAAGGAATATTCAATGTTTGAATGTTTTAAATGTTGAATATATAGGAATTATGAAAATACATTTTTTATAGGGAAATCTTGATTAGGGGATAAGAAAGGTTATACCAGTAATGGTTTTTTCATTAATGATGAAGATAACATGAATCAAAGATGAAAGGAAATAAGTGTTAAAGAATAAGATGATGAATCCTGGTTAATGGATTAAAAAATAATTGAAAGAATTGAAATTATTATGTATTAGGATTTGAGAATTATATTTTAGAATTGTTTTATAAAAAATATTATGGGTTATAATAATCATGAAATATATATAGATTGTTCCTTAATTTTTTTAAGGATTCAAAAGTATATATTGAATGGTATAGATAACCTAGCAATTTTATTTACTAGCAAGATTCTTTTTGGAAAACACATGATTGAGGGAAAGATAACCCCTGATGTCTGTCTAATGTGAAGATAATAATTTTTATTTATAATAAATAGATGATTAGTGTGGATAAATTAAATTGGATAATATTGATGACTATGTAATTGGTTAGTGATGTCATGAAAATGGGATTTATGCCATTTTTGATAAATTTTAATGAATTTATGGATTTATGGAATAGTTTAATTTTATTTAAGGAATAAAGATAAGGTTATTTATTGGATTCATGAATGTTATCATTAAGGTTTTATGGTAATTTTGATTATTACTTTGTATCAGGAGAAAAAAATGATGAATGTATTAACATATTTTGTATGAGACATTATTAGCTTCCTTTTGGGGATTAAAGAAAGTTGATTTTGGAAATTTAGAAACATTGTTCCAAAAAATTTGGGTTTCAAATTTTTTCTGATATATATTGGGGGAAACATAATTTTAAAAATTCATGGAATAGATTATGTTGAAATTTGAATGTTATCTGAGAACGTTTTCTAACCATTTTGGTTTTGATAATAACATGATATAGAAATGTTGACTTCACATTATTTTATAGATCTTATGATCCATTATAAGTTAATTTCAGTGCGTTAAGAATGTAAAATTTATCATAATTTCCTAGAATAAGAGATGAATTGAAATTTTATTGAATAAAAACCAAAGCATGAAAATATTCTTATGATATTAATGGATGTTGATCCCTATATATATTGATATCTTTGAAATTCTTGATCATATTGTGATAATTGTTTATTATATTGTTTTTCCACAAAACCTATCTCAAGTACACGATGTGTTCTATGTATTTATTCTAAGGACATATATACTTAATCCATCACATGTAATAAAATAAATTATTTTACCACTAGCGAAAGATCCTTATTGTGAGGAATAACTAATGGAGATTTTGGTTCATAATGACCAATTCCTATGAAATAAGACCACCCATCTCGTAAATGTTTTGTGGCGAAACCACCAACTTGGGGAAGCTACATGGTAACATGAGGATTTAATGAGTTTGAAGTATCTTAAAATATTTTTACCAAATTTAATAGTTTTTAGGGATAAATTCATTTTAATAAGGTTAAATTGCAACACCCAAATATTTTATAAAATAATTTTTTTGAATAAATTTAATTACTTTGATATCTTGTGTAACATTCAACACAAAGTTTAGGTGAAACACGATGTAATATTAAAATATTATTATTTTATATGATATTTATCATAAAGAAATTAAAATAGTGGGTATGAATAATATTAACCAAATTATAAAAATATATCATTTTCACAAATATTATTTTTTTACCAATTAATTATTATTGAAAATAATAACCATTTTTATGCACACCGATATATTTTATCTCATTAAAGTAAGTAAATCACTTTTGGACAATGATTTAAATTAAATATATATATTATATAATCAATAATGTTTTTCCATTCAACTTATATGTTTTCTAGATATGAGATAAGAACAAATCAAATCTTATGCTTAAAAGTTATATTATTCTAAAAAGTAGTTTTGCTATATTTTTGCACACTTATTTTAAAATTATTTTTTTTTATAAATTTCGTAAAATTTATTTGGTAAAGTGAAAATAATTTCTTATATAATCATACCAAAATATAATTTTTTGAAATTTTGGGATTTTTTTAGAAAATATTGATTTTTAATTAAATAGTGAAAAATAATGATTTTTATAAAAATGTCATTTTTAAACAAATTACATAATATAAAAGTCCCATTATGTTTTGAACATGATTTAAATTAAAATAAGTATAATTAGTTAATATTTAATAAAATTAATTACATTTTAATCATATTTATTTTGGATTTTAGTATAAGTTTATTTTTGGTTAAAGAACAAATTTTTCTGAAAATTGCTACAAAGTAAAAAATGATTCTTCAATTTAATTAATTATAATAACACATAATCATTAATGATATAAAAAGAATGTGTAGATTATATATCTATATATATTTATTTAAATTCATTTAATTATTATGATTAGTTATAGAGTTAATATAAAATCTTATTTTTCTCTAAAAATACACTTCTTGAAACCTAACTTCTTTGTTAACGTCTATGAGTTTAATTTTTAATTAGATTTTTCCACTTATTTGATTGGAATTTTGAAAAATGGTTTCAATATTTTTAATAATAATAATAAATATTATATAATAAGGTAAACATAATTTCTAACCACAATGATTAGTGAAAAAATTAAAAATTAATTACAACAGTAATGGTAAAAATGGGTTTACTAGGGGTTAAACTAAACATATAATGTTTAAAATGACTTATAGACTTGTATAAAATACATTTTATGGACATATTTAGACCATTAAACCTATAAGGTTAAGTAATGAACCATTTTTGTGCCTTTTTTCTTGTTAAACACTGGTGTACAGATTTTTCTATTAAAAAATTCAACTTTCTTCATGCCCCTCAATTATAAAGGAAACCATCTCTTCTCATCTATACACACATAAAAAGAAAATTGGTTCCAATAATACATGAAAAAATATCTTACCCACTTACCTTCTCATGACCTAGATCACGTTTTCATCATAAATTTATCATTAGAAGTATTTGGTGCTAACCAAATGGATTATGTCCAAAGAAGAGAGATCATGCTTAACAGAGCATTTTTATTTCTTTCTTCTTCTGCATTCGTAAAAGATTATTAAATTATAATTATATAATAAAAAAATAATATTACATTTACTATTATATTATTATGTTAATGAAATCACCTAATTCAATATTAAATACCATCAAATAGAAAAAAACCATCGATCATGTGTATTGAAAACTACCGCCTCACAACACGATGTTATCCATTTTCCATCACCACCTTTAATGGATGGTTATGATGAAGTTTTTAACATATTTATTTTAATTTTATGATATTAATAAACTTATGTAATTATTTTTTCACATATACGTTTTTACTTTCCAATCTCTGGGGGATATGATAACGTTACTCATGTGTACGACAGACTACTGCCTCACAAGGCAATGTTATTCATTTTTCAATTACAGTTTACATGGATGTTATTAAGGATAAATTTAATATATATATGTGATATAAATTATATTAATTTTTTTTCTAATGTTTAATTGATATTTTTCTTTCCTACACACCATCCTTCATGAAAATGGAAACAACATTCATGCGTGTGTACGACCCACCGTCTCGATGAATAGTGTAATCCATTTTTACATCTGTAATATTTATTTATGATCATATATATATAATTAATATATATTATATTATTATCATGGATATAATTATGAATATTATCTGACTATAATTAAAGTAAAAGGACTGAAACTACTGATCAAAAATATACATGGAAAATAAAGCGATTATTACCTGAAATGTGATTTTAACATGCTATTGTTTATAAATTGGTAATAAATCATCATAATGATATCATATATGGTATGATATATATATATATATATATTTATGGTTATATAATATATTTATAATAAAACTTTATTCATTATAAAGTCATTTCAAATGTGTGCAAAGGAATTCAAGACTTAAGGTACAGGATTTCAAGTCACTCTATTATTTCTAGAAGACATATGCCATATTCGTCACTTGTTTATTTGTGTGGTGTTTTTAATTCACCTTTTAAAAAAATATCATGAATATAATACTTTTAATTATATTTAAATTTTTTATTTTATGTTATTCTTTAATGGGTCCTACGTTTCACAAGTTATTGTAAGATATTTTTGCTTCAATTTTCTTTCCTTCTGACATAAGTTATGTTATACACCAATCTTATTTAATGACGTTTATATAATTCCAATTTTACATGTTATATCAGTATTATAATTATTTTTATTAAATTTAAAATTTTCAATTTATGTTATTCTTTCATGTGGCTTAGAATTAAAATATTACCAATGTGGTAAAGATTTTATGTAGCATTCTCATCGTATATCATAATTTTTTATCATTATTCTTATAATAATAAAATATTATTATCTATATCTCAAGAAACAAATTTATTTAATAATAATATGGTTATTCAAGATATTTTAAAGTAATAATACCATTTTACCTCTCTTTTTTACTTAAAATGATTAAGATAATTTTTCTAAGATAAATTGTCATTATTTATCTCTTTTGTAAAAAATATTTTTCTGATATTTCTATACTTTATCAAAATATTTTTAAAAAAAGGTTTTAACATTTTCCAAAGGATTTATTAATGAATTGTTTACCCATTCTTGACAATTTACAAAGTGTTTGAAAATAAATCTTCTATTCATTTTTCAAATAAGGCCCATTGGGATTTTATAAAAAATATAAAAGGTATATTTGTTTTAATGTGTATAGTATGAACATAATTTTCTTCCATAATGACCATAATTTTCTTTTAATATTTCTCTATATTTTTTAAAATATATTTTCAAAGAAAATTATCTTCAAAGTGTTTTATATTTTATAATGTTTTTTTCAAAGATAAAAGGTTATTTTCATAAATAAATGTTTTAAAATATATTTAAAGATTAATTAATAAGTTTAAAAGGTTATTTTAAAGGAAAAAGATTTTAAAAAAGATTTTTAAATTTTTTTTCCAAGTTGAAAGGAAACTTTCCCCATGAAAGTTTCTAAATAATCATTCAAAATTATTTTCTATATTTGATGACATCATTTTATATAACATCTTATTTACTATAGATATGATCTAATGACCATAATTATTATTTCTTTGGATGTTTTATGTTTATGAATATATTGATAAGATAATAATGATACCTGTTTATTTTCCAATGGGTATGCTATGATGTAATTTTTATGAAACCCATTCATTTTCATAGGTTCTGATATGATGGATGTTTTATGAAACCCATTTCTTTTCATGGGTTTTGATATGATGATATTATAGGAAACACATATATTATTTTCATTATGTGTTTTCAGTTGTGATATAACCAAGGATAGTGGTTATGTTTTAACCATGATAGGTGGGACCTATATCTCACTTCAATGACTTTTGTAAAGATTGATATCTCATGAGATAAATACGACTAGAATGGGGAGTGATCCTAGTTAAACAAGGAACTTTTTCCAATATGATAGTATTGGGAGTCACCCTTGACTACTATGATGGTTTACGGAGTGAACCCATTCCACTGTGATAGCCTTGTAAATTATTATTTACAATTAAGGAAATTATTTTATATTTTTATGTGTATGCCATATATCTATATATTATTATAATGTTATATTATTATTTCTCATGTTATTTTATTTCTTTATGTTTCATCTATGATGAACTACTAATCATTATTTCATGACTCCTGATTTTGGTCCTTGATATGAAGGGTATGGCTTTCAAGTGTTAATATCATGTTCTCATAACTATATTCTCATGTTATGTTTATGGGAAAATTGGTGGATCCCTTTTTTACCCTTACTAATCATCTGGGATCAACCGTTATTATGTTTGTTCTTCCTAGGCTATGAAGAAATGTTTAAATATGGTATGTCTATGAAGAGTACTAAATTAAGTGATCTTTATGGTATATGTTGATGGTCATTCCTAGAATAATAAGATTATTTTTCAGGAATCCAAAGACAGTAATCCTTTATAGTCCTTATGTTTGTATTTGTTAAATATATTGGATATTGATCTATTAAGATTTAATATTTATTCATATAAATCCTGGGTCCTCAAAGGATGCTTCTTAAAGACTCTATTTCTTTTAATGTACTTATAGACTCATATGAAAAAAAAATTCAATTTCATCTTTAACACTTTGCTATAACTTAGAATTAGATGAATTATTAATAAAATTTATATTAGATTTTAAAGCTACAACTTTACTTTTATGATGATCATCAACATTTTCATTCATCATTTCTAGCTCGTACTGATGAAGTGATCTAATCAACTCATCCATTGAATACTTAGTGAAATCACTACTCTCTTCAATTGCAACATTATTTATGTACCATATTTTAAGTAGATCTTAATGTAATATTTAGATAAGTGATTCATTATTCATGGTCTCCCTAAGTATCACAAGGATGTTTAAAATTAAGTTAATCTATTGAGCATATAATTGATTCTCTCTTGCTCAGTCATTCTGAATTCCTATAATTCATCTCTCTGAATGCCTAACTTCATTCGTTGTAATTTGTAAGTTACTAAATTATTGACTTTTAAATTCCTCTAGATGTCCGAAGTATTTTTACAGTATGAAATATGTCTATATATAGTTCCACTTATAAAACAATTCAAATATTTCACAGCTTTATAATTAAAAAAAATTTGTTTTCTTATTTCTACATAATGTTTTTAAATATATATTTGAATGTTTATAAGTTTTTACATGATATCCCAGTAATCAAGACCAATATTTTTTATAAATACCTCAATCCAATACTTCTAATATATATATTCACATATATTGAAGTGCAGAGGTCTAACGAGATTCAACATCTCAAATTCATGAGTTTCTATAAAAAATAATGGATCTTTAATGAGACCATTAATTCTATGATATTTGTCAGTTAAAAAACTTAATTAAACAATTATAACCAATTTCTTAAAATCACCACGCTCT
Source organism: Viscum album (assembly GCA_963277665.1). Taxonomy (NCBI): domain Eukaryota; kingdom Viridiplantae; phylum Streptophyta; class Magnoliopsida; order Santalales; family Viscaceae; genus Viscum; species Viscum album. The sequence goes on along the minus strand of OY728119.1, from coordinate 1,855,162,735 downwards.
GATACCAGGTATTAGGTCCTAGTATATGAAAATATAAACTAGAGGGGGTAAATAATACTTTTAAAAATTATTAATTTAACTATGATTATTAGAGGAATAACAGTTTTAAATGTGAAAAAAAGGAAACACATGATGTTTTTTATAGTATTTTATATAACCAAGATCCTAGTATAGTCTTCAATATCTTCTACTCAGGGAGGAGTCTGATACTTACTAGTTTCTTAATTTTTATAGGGAGTAATAACCCAATAAATTTTTTCCCTTTTCTCACATGGAAGTATAATACGATTATATAAATATATACCCTTTTCTCACTTGGTAGTATAACCCCTTAATTTTGACAGAGTCATAACCTAAATTGAGTTTTTTGTTAGAGTCACAACCCGACTTTACTTTTAGATGAGAGGAATAACCTAACAGAAAATTTCTAGACAGAAAAAGTGTGAAGCAAATCTAGAGTACAAAATAAGGGTAATAAGAAATATAAGGATGAAATACAGAAAGAATTTGGAACAAAATTAGAGATAATGATTTTAAAATTTTATACATATCATGTTCTTTAATCACTTTTGTAGTGTATGATGAAAATGATGAAGTCCTTTATTACTGAAGTAATGGAACAATAGTCACAGTAGAAGCTCTATGCTTCAAAAAGGTAATATAAAATTTATACTCTACTCTTTTTTGTATTTTTCTCAATAATCACTATCAATACTTTTTAAAACATATCAAATAATATTGGTTAAGTTTATTTTATTTCATTCCTTGATTCCCTTTAAAACTGTTAAAACTAGGTCATCAACTCCAAGGATCTTAGGGAATCTAAATTTCCAAATCATAGAAAGACACTATAGATACAATTATAAACATAGAAATTTTCCCATTACCTATATTTGGTAAAATCAAGATTGAAATATGAGATATCTCATGCTCTTTTATTTCTTTATGAAAAAGATTTAAAACACATCAAAAATTCTTTTAAGATATATGAGAGTATTTCAACACAAGGTGGGTAGAAATTAAACCCATGGTAAGTTCAATGTAACCAAATAGTAAGTAATTCCTATTGAAGTAACTCTCTTCGTGAAAACTTCAAAATACCCACATGGTAACTTTGATACTTAATTCTATAGAAGTTTTCATATAAAGAGAGGTGTTCCCTATCTACAGAATGAAGATGCTGGTGTCGTATGAATCTGGTCAAGCATGAGAGGAGTGTACATGATGTTCGTATTTTTGTGCTGGCGTCATGATGGTGTGATTAATCAGAAACTGTACAATTTCATTGAATCTGGAAGTGGATGTGGCGAGTGTGGATCTCGCATGGACAAGGTGCTCCGCTAGAATACTTGAAGCTTTATGTAAAGTAATGCGGTTCTGGGTGTCTTGTGGAGTCAGAGAAGCAGGATCATGGATAAACATTGTGTCACATTTCAAAAATGATGCTATGAGATAGTACCTTGATGATCACATAGAGGCATGGAGGATGGTGTGACCACCGAATCTTGGTGACGCAAGCTGAGGTGGTCGAGGGAGATGGGGCCCCGCTATCGAGATGAAGCAGGTACGAGCTGTCATTGTGTAACCATTGAAAATAAGGAGGTGATGCAGATAATATGATACAATGTCTATATATACACTATATATTTTATCTAATATGTATATAGAATCATTTAATAAAAATAAATACTTAAATACAATAAAATAATATAAACATTATAAACTAAAATTAACATATGAAATAAATATTTAAAATAAAATAATAAATTATTGATATATATATATATATATATATATTTATGCATTGATATATATTTATATATGTATATATTAAATAAACAATATATTTTAAGTACATAACATCCAAAAAGAGAAAATATGTAATTTAGAAATATAAAATTAACAAAAAATGTCATAAAAATACAAGACACTTTAATTTTAGAAATAATAAAATATTAATAGTTTGATTAATAAAATACTTATTTATATATATAAATATAATACACATAATATAAATAATTCATTAAAAATCATGACATTTAAAAGTTTAATTTAAAAAATGTTGAAAAACATTTTTATACAATTCACAAACATCAATTTATGTGCTAAAAATATAAAAGATGAATAATGAATTAAAATAATATTTAAAATTAAAAGATTTAAAGTTGAGGTAATTAGAAATTTATCATATCAAATAAATAATTAATAATATAAACTATCATCATAAACAAATATTTCTTGACCCTATTTTTATTAATAATGAATCTTTTATTCTCTCATTATTTAGTTATATACCCAATAATAAATTGATAAACATTTGTGATGGAAAATTGGCCTTCAAACCTAAATTTATATTTACCCATCATCAAATTAATTCTTTAGTTATAAATAAACAATTGTTCTACTTGGTGAAATTATCTTTTTTGAATCAGATATTTATCTTCCACTCTTGTTCTCTCCTTATAAATTCTGATATTTTCAAATGCTTCTCTTCTTATTTCTTTTATCTATTAAATATGAAATCTTTTTTCATATCTTGATTTATCTAGATTTAAATTCACTTATTTGAAAACCTAAGATTTCTTGGGTTCTAATTCCACATGTAGATGATATCTTTTCCCATAGATCAACTAGAATGTAATGATTTTTGGGGGTTTTAAATGTTATCTTGAAATCCCATTAAGTTTACTCCATCCTTTGGATCCAATCCTTCCTGTTTATCTTGACATGGTTTTCTAAAATTCTATTAATTTCCTTATTAGAAACATTATCCTAAACATCGGTATATAGATTATATGGTGTTGATGTTTTGGGTTTCACTCCAAATCTCTTATTCAAATCTTTCATGCCTATTTTATAAAAGTGATTCCCTTGGCCAATGAGGATTTCTCCTGAGATTCCAAATCTATGAAAGTCATTAGTTATAACTTAAGCACAAAAAATATACGAGTCAACAATTTCTCAATCCATTTTCATCCACACATTTTAAAATATAAACCAAAACCAATAATATGTAATAATATAAAAATACATCAGAAATATCACCCATTTAATCTTCACCCCATACCTCAATGATTTTATAAAAATCATTGTCCATGGAGTCATTTCTTATCTCTTTGAAATATTCATAGTGAATTGAAAATGTGCACAATTTTTAAGAATTCCACGGGCTTTATTAAATATTGTTTTCAAGTATATTATAGGTTTCAAGACATTTATATCAGTTCATTAAGTCCCATAAAGTTCCCCAAGATCTAGGGTGTGTAAAAAATCTTGTATTTATTATAAATCAATCACTATATAACATCAACTAATCATTCATTATCTATATATTTTTTTAAATATATGGATTCTATCAAACATAAAATTTTGATTCAACTTTCAGTTTAAATTGATTTTTTGGTTTAAATGTCATTGTACTTGAGATGTTTATATAAATTCTTCCATATCAACATACCAATGTAAATAAACTGAATCCATATAAAGTTGTTCTCCTAGAATTGTTCGATTACATTCCTTTTTGTCAAGAATTTCTACCTCAACTGTGTGGATGCACCTACTCATGTGATCTTGCATAGGATTTTCAACTCCTATCTTTCCCTTATTCTCTAAATAAAACTCATGTATCAAAACTATCTATCTCATTATAATTGAATTTTATTATTCCTTCTTCATCATGTTATTAAGGGATACATGGTTAGATAAAATAGCAACCTTAATTCCTAGAAGATAAGATCTGGATTTTTTAATGTATAAACAACTACTGAAAGCTGATTTTATGTGACAGTATAACTTTTTTTAGAAACATTTTCTGTTCTTAAAGCATAAAAGATAACATAAATTCATCATTTAATTTTCTAAGAAAAAAATACTCCAAAAGTATTGTATGAAGCATCACACAACATCACAAATGGGTTATTCCCAAGAGGCTGTTTTATAACTAGTGGTGTAGTTAGTATACACATTAGTTCATCAAAATATTATATACAAAGAGTATTAAATTTGAATTTATATTCTTTTAAAAGCTATCCTGAAATTTGTGTGAAAACATACTAAAATAATTAATGATTTTTTGTATAATATTATATGTCATATAAAGGATCTACCATGTTTTACACAATTTTGGAATGGAAAAACAATGATAGTTTAAATTTAATATTTTTAAATTCAATTATTTTTTGAGATTTTACTGTTGGTTTTGGACATAGTGGAAGCATGCAGTGGTGAGTGATATATTATTATTTCTTTTAATAATAAGTCCCTAAAACCAAGTGCGAGGATCTTGCACATAAAATTAATAATTAATTAATTTATTATAGAATGAAATAAATACTTGGTCTTAGGAACATTCTTTTTTGATTATTTTTTATCATCTGAAAACACCCTTTCCGATTGCCTTCATTGCAATGTGAGGTTATAAGGATAGAATCCCTCTTACAGTGATTTTCATTTTCTCTGATAATCTCTGATAAACACCACTCGATTTCTGGGTGCTATTACGAAGAATATAATGTCATTGTTTGTTCATGATCTCTCTTTATTTCGTCTTGAATAAATCTCCCATGTGCTTCTCGTTCTTGAGAGATACATAGGAGGATGATTCGAGAGATAATTCGTTGTGTGCAACAATTTTCTATTCCTAATTTTTTGATGCAATATAAAATAGACAAAACTTTATATTTATAGAGTTAGGGTTTAAGTTAGAATATTATTTAATTTCATGAAGTCCATTAAATAACATTTAAAACCTTTAATAAATCATATTCTATATAATAATAATATCATTATTAATATTTTGTGGCATGCACCAAGTTGCACGATAAAAAATATTATGTAACAGTATTGTTAATTAATATTTGTCACCATACTTGATCATGATTCGTTCGAACACCTCTAAAATTTATTAAACAACCAAATTAATATTTTATTCATAAATAAATATATTTTTTAAAATCTAATGTAGTTTTTTTAAAAATATTCCATAAATAAATAAATATTTTATTCACAATTGAGTGAGTAAATATTATATATATATATTCACATAATCAAATAAATTATTTATTAATAAAGAAATAATCATTTATTACCTTGTGAATATTTGAGATCATTAAAAATTGAATAAAATTAGTCCTTGGAATTGAGAATAATATTTATTTCAATAATTAAATTCAAATAGAATTTAATTGAGGTTAATAGAAACACTTATTTTGTGATCCATTAGAATTCTTTCTCATTAGCATTAAAAGGGAGTTCCTAAATTCTAATATTTCTATCTAATAATGGTTCAAGACACCCAAGAGAAATAACTTAATGTTTAAATGGTGGAAAACACATACAAACAATCACTGTGTAATATAATCCCTTTATCTCATGATCTTACCAGGCTGGTTGCACATTAGCTTCACCAAACTATATTCCTGATACATATTTCATTGACTATCTGAAATAAACATGTCGTTACACCATGGACATGGAATTCATGAAATATTTCCATTCCAAAAAATGGCTGAGATATCATCTTATATAATGATTGAAGTGAAAAATCTTTCCTTGACTAATCCATTGATGACATGTCACTTGTGACACACCCAACATATCCAAATTTTCCAAGAATTGTTATCATAGTGGATTTGAAATACATCTAAGTACATGAGTTTTAATAATAATTAATAATAATATTAAATCTTAAGGACCATCACACATGATCGCATATAAAAATATCCAATGACACTAAAAAATGTATAATCCCAACTAGAGGGTCTGTTTTCAAAATATCTTGTCTTAGATATTACCAAGTACGAAATTCATGAGAAGAAGCCTCATATTCTTATGAGTACTAGAACCTGAAAATATATGTACTATATGTCCCATCATAGTACATTATCCAATCACATGACATTATTTAAAAATATCATTATAGCATATCAAGGTTATCATCATAGCGGGGAATGCTGCAATCATATCAATGTAGTGTATACTCTATGACATTATTACATTAGAGTCCTGAAGAACAATGATCAATACCAAATAATAAGTTTTATTAATATTCAATACATAAAATATAAATCTAATCAACATAAAAACAGTTAGTCCTAGGAAATCAACTTCAACCATTTCATGTCCATGAAAAATTCAATTTTCCTCTATGAAAATATATTTTTCAAATTTCAACAGAAGATTGTTTTCAATGAAAATTTTGAAGATTTTTTTGAGACTTTTCTAAAAATAGATCAATGGAATTCTAAAACCTAGTGAAAGTATCAATAAATACTTCTAAAAATCATCAATTAAATCAGAGAAAATGATTGCGAAGAATATTTCAAATGTAATCAGTATATTACAAAATCCAAATGGAATACTCATGTAATAAAAGGCACGATTATGACATGTGAGTAATATTTATTCTTAATCCAAATTTTAGTGTCTTACTTCATAATACTTTCTTCTTATAAGAAATAATAACATTCTATATATCCTGATCAAATAATAGTCCCAAAATAAAAATACAATCTAATTATTTTTAAAATAATTGAAACCTTTATAATAATCTCCAATTTAATTTCTTGAATTAATCCCAATAAGATAGTATTTAAATAGTATAACAACACATTATATAATATTTAAAATACTACACCTCTTTCATCCAAATATATTTGGTATAATTAGGTCTGAATCTGCGGAAGAAATGATGTGATTTTGGAAAACATGTATTTTGGACTTGTTTTTTTAAAACATCTCAATGAACTTGTGTATTGTAAAATAACCTATTATAATATGTTTTGATATTAAAAAATATTATTTATTCAAAACATCAAAATTATTTAAGAAATTTTTTAATAATACATACATATTTTATACTAAAAAATATCCCCTATAAATAGCTTTTCTAAAATCTTCAAGTTATTAATACTATTGTGATAGTGTGAAAAAATTATAAATACATTGATGGTAATTTCTGTGTAAAGGGTGAGGGGGAGAACTAAATTTGAAGTCTAAAATTCATTCATAAAAATATATAGCTCTTGGAAATTTCAAGGTATAGAAGAGGTGTTTAATATTTCAAATTTTTTTTTCAAGTGATTTGAATACTAGAAAATATTTTTAAATCACATGATTGTGAATTTTTAATAATAATTTCAAGATAATCCTTTGGATGGGATATGAAAGTTGTGAGATATTTTTTTCTTTCTATCTTAGAAACAAATATTTTACATATTGATACAAAATAACATGATTTGAATTGTGAACTACCCAATTATAACATAGTAAATTACCTATAAATTTAGTTATTAGAGGTTATAAAGGAATTTTATTACTTATTATATCATGGGTTTCACTTTTTATAACCATAAATTTAATCAATAGACATTAATAAATATATTTACCTATGAAAATAAAAAGAAACCATCCTATGAAAAAGAAAAATAACAAAAAACCTAGATCAACTGAGATTACTTTACCAATTTTCATAATCTAATCCCCAAAATCAATTAAACTCTCTAAATTATATAAATTTTTTTTTACCAAATTTTAATTCCAAAAACCATGAAAAACTAGATGACACATTCTTTCAAAATATTTTCTAATATTCTCAAAAACTAAAATATTTTTTTAATTTTCCAAAATGACATGAATCATCATGAAATAAAACGATGATAATATTATATATTCTTTGAAAAAATTAATTAATTCCTTATATTTTAAATAATATCAACCACATCGATATAAAATCACATATTAACAAATAATTGTATATATATATATATTCCCTAATAATTTAATTTTCCAATGAATATAATACTTATTCTAAAATAACACTAATCCCTTTTCACCAAACCACTTTTCATTCCTCTTGGTCACTCAACCTATATTCCCAAAATCAAATAACCTTTTTCCCTAAATAACCATATTTACCTCAATATCAAGTCATTTACCACCCCTAAAAGTCATATATAACATTCATATTATTCTCTAGAAGATATAATAATCTTTTTCACAAATAACTTGCATAATAAATCACATAAAAACCCAAATGGTTATATACATATCAATGATCTATTCTTATTAAAACACAATAAACATATCCTAATAATATCACCAATCATCTTAAAATACAGTCTTATAAGACATCAAAAGTGTATATAAGACTTTGGATATATAATCAAATTTAAAATTATTAACCTATATGGTACCTATAGCTCTTGAATTATCTTCAAATGATAAACTCTTAACCTATAAACTTATTTAAATTCTACCTTTATACAAACTGTAACAACTTAAACCGAATCATCTCAAAATTACATGATTTGAAAAAAATATTTTTGTATATACACACTAATTTTTTTTAGGATTAGATATCTAGGTAATTTGGTAAATTTTTTTATAAAAAAACCTATACCATTCCACAAAAATGACATTTTACCTATTAAATCAAACTCTTAAAATGATAAAACTTCTTTATTCGTCACTAAGTACACTTAACTAGAATAAAGACATCATAATAATTTCTAATAATCCTTTAAACCTATGAAAAAAAATTTAATAACACCATATGTGCACATAAATATTAGTAAGTCATATAAATGAAATAAAAACATGTTAGGGTATTGAAATACATGGAAACCCATAAAAAATAACTTCTTTAAAAAAATTACTTGGAGATTAGATAATAAAATAATTTAAAAAAATTACTTACAAATATAAAAATTACTTATTTTCATAAAAAATTCCATAAAATTATTTCATAAGAAAGAATAAAATAAATAGAGAAATGTTGAATATTTCTTAAGAAACATGAGAATTTGTGAAAAGGTATTTTCATGAAATAAAACCTTTTAACCTTGAAAGGATAATAAAAATTATTTTATCCTATCTGGTTACTTCCATAATATCATCACCATAGACTAAATTATTACCTAATGCATTGGAGGGATATATCAGAGGACCACTAATCTCAATAAATAATTCCCATGTACCCTAACATAAATTCAAAATTTAATAGCTTTAAAATTAAAAAAATGATAATCCTTACATTCCAATGTAATAGTAAAAACTTTAAAACCAACCTAAAAAAGAAAGTTAACATTAATATAATTCATGAAACACTAGTTAATATAATGGTTAAGAAAAATTATTTCAAAATACATGAAAAAATGTTGAATAAAATACTTTAAAATTTAAAAGAAGATGATTTTCTGGAAAATAATACCTTACATAGAGAGACTTACCCAAATTGATTACTTCCTTAGGGTGACCTTATAATTATAAGGACTCTTCCTTGAAACCAAAAAACTGATGTATGGGTATTAATAATATGTAATAATTAATATGTGTTGATCATATATGGAAAAAATACCAGATGTCAAGAAAAAATATAGGGAAAATTACCTTTTATATATATACTTCAATGGAACCATTGTAATTAAATAATGCATGAGATTTAAAATTATCAAATTGTATGAAGGTACAGTTCACACATCCCTATCCTCCATCACAAAATTATGTTATTTGTACCACAATATAAAATTTTATTTAATATGGATTCTATATTTTTATTATAAATAATCCAATAAGATCTCAAAATAATCATCATAAGTGTAAATATCATGTTAAAAAAATTTGTGAATCACATATCAACATAGGTTATGGATTTAAAATTGAAAAAATATTAAACTAATTCAAATAATGTGTTTTATATTATCATAATTCTTATACACATTATGGTCCATAATCTTTTACATTACTATTCTAGTTATATTTTGAAATCCTTACTGTTTTATTATGCTTTATTGGGATTTAATCCATCCCTTAATATATATTTTTTTGTATTTTTTTTTCAATTTTTCTATAATTATCCAAAAATAAAACATATCTATTTTTTGTTGAAGATATATTTTTAATGGTAAATTCTTGAGGTACAATATACACAGTTGGTATACATTGAGGTAACCAAGAAGTTTTCTATAAGTTATATTTTAGAAGATACAAGTTAAATTATAAATGAAAGTTATTATGACTCTAATAGGTAAAATATTGAGAAGAGTATGTACTGAGTAATTGAAGATGAGGTAACATTTTAAGATTCTTGAGAAAAATTTTGAAGATGTCTAGAAAAAATCATGATGAAGCTCGAATGGAGTCATGTTTACGATAACTGATATTGAGAAACAAATAATGGGGTAAATGATCTACATGAATCAAATTCCTATAAAGTACATAATATGAGGTCTGAATATGATTGGAAGTTACAAGAACTAGCTATAACATGTGTATAAGGGTAGTCTCATGATTGAAATTCCTAAAAATTTAGATGCTGTATAAAATATCTCTATATATGTACGATATTTCTAGGATAATTCATGAGATATTTTAATGATATTGAAATGTGGATAACAGAAAATCTTTAGAGGACATGTAAGAAATTTAAATGGATATTTAATTTATAGTTGAATATTAAGATGCGGAAAAGGGAATAACATTCATTATACATATAATATTTTTTTAAACACTATTGAGTGCATATTAAAATGAGGTAAAGGAAAAAACCATAAAAAATATATAATTTTTTTTAGAATTATGCATAATAAAATTTCTAAGTCTTTTAAAGAAATATGGAAAGGTAAAAAAATATTATATATTATATGAAAAATCAAAAAAGATTATTTATTAATAAGATATTATAAAATAGTCACCAGTAAATAAATTATGGAATACATTGAAATAGTATAATACAATATCCATATATCTTAAAGGTAAAGGTCCTTAGAGTAGATAATTTAAAAAGTAATGGACTTTATATGATGTATATAATTAATTCAGATGTAAAAAATTGTAATGTATGCATTTGGGAGCATACATAAAATTATCTAGATAATGAAATCATGTTTTAAAGGATGTCCATTATCAATCCTAAAATAGTATTGATAACCTATCCATGTTTAGGATTAATATATATGATATATCCTAAAAAACTATTAAATCTTCTTTTCCATGATAAGAAATTATATATCCAAAAAATGTTGTTTATGGGAAAGGTGAGAGTTTACTCATTGTGAAATTTATATTTCACTGCAATGTTTTTTTGTTTGATAACACACATGTATTCATGAATATGTTGGCATGATAATTCATGGGATTTATTGTATAAAATTTTTAAATATTATGTGAATATTATAGTTGAAGGAATTAACTAGAGGGAGTAAGACAAGGCCACATTCAAGACTACTATATCATGCTAAACAATAAAAATGTTATGAACATAGAAAAGAGAAAATAGAATATTTTTAAAAGGATTAAGAACACTATGACAAGTTAAATAAAACATTGAATACGTAATATTATTTTCAATAATCTTTACTAGCAAAAAGGTTAACATGTTACCAAACAATGTGAGGTCACCCTGATGAATTATTGGAGAGAGTTTTAATAAATATATAAATAACCAATGATTTGAAAACATGGGTTATGTAATGAATTAAAATCATGTAAAATCCCAAAGAAAGAAAATGTCGCCTTTATATTTAAGAGTCACCTTTATAACTGAGTGAATCAAAAAATGAAATGTTTAAAGTATACATATCCCTAGAAGACTAAAATTCAAAAATTTCCATAATTTAACTGTGATACATTAGTGTTATCTATTCAGTATATAATAGTCATTAAAATTGTGAATCTATAAAAGTATAATCTATATTATAATAAATAAAGGTAAATATCCAAATACAATATAATAAGTTTCCCAATACATAAGGGTCATCCGTTAAGAGGGAATGGAATCATTGTGATATATAATAGTAAAACTAAGAGGAAGAAAATATGTGTAGTATCAATACACAGAATTGTTTTTCAAACTTCCAAAATAATAATATTTTTTTGTATATATGTAATGGTTTACTTTCTTATAAAAAACATCAGTATGTAAGAGTTTCAAGTTAGATTTATTACTTTAAATAAATTTATTCAAAATAAAATATGGTGAAATTATGAAAATATATTTCAAGATAAAATCCATTTATATGATCAAAGATAATGTATATCCAAATAAAATTTATGTTAAAATAAATATTCAATTTTAATGAAAAAACTAAAATAAAAAGTCATAACTACTATGATAAAATTATTTCCAAAAGTATAATAATAATAAATATATATAATTATCCTTTTATAAAAATATATAATAATGTAATAATTTATAATAATAAAAAATACATTAAATATTTAAATAAATCATTTTTTTATAAAATATTTAAATAAATAATGATTATATAATAATAAATATTTCTTGAATAAATATAAATTCATTACATGGATATTAAAGTAAACATAAAATTGGAATTTTATTTAGAAATAAATGGGTTTTTAAAAATTCCAATATGATGGGGGATAGATCTTGTGTCTTATATTCCTCCATGTGGAGTAAATAATATTCAAGTATAAAGGTCAAATTCCACAAACACGCTAATACATCTTCAAGTACTATCCAAGAATGTAATGTATGTTTTAGTTAGTTTGACGATAACTCTTATTGGTTTGATATATCTGATTTAAAAATAATACAATAAAAAATATTCATGACATTAATAGATTCTATGGGACCACACAATTAATTTGTTAAACTTTTAAAGCTATTTATGTAGTGAAAATAATAAGTCTTTGGGTATTTAAATTTAGTAAGAAATTTTTGTGTGATTAATTCTAAAATATTTCTTTTTAAATTTATTCTATAATTCCATTTAAGTTTACTTTTCATATGCGTAAATACTTTATTAACATAGAATAAATAGAAATACATTTGATAGATTCAATAAAAAGTATATTTATTTCAATTTTTTTTAAAATTCTAAATAATTTCTTCCACATGAATCTTCTTTGATTGTACCATTATTGGGGGAAATAATAGTAAAATATTTTCTTTTTATTCTTAAAGTTATTTTTTATCTTATTTATTTATGATTCAATAAATATTTTCATATTTTTTTCTCTTGTACAATGGAAGTATTTGGATATTACAGAACTATTTTTGGGTTATATTGGATTTTTTTACCAGTCATTTTTTTCTTCATATTGACATTACTCTTAATATTTTAAAGTTCTTAGGATGATAGTTTTCTATGATTTTTTGTTATCACTTCAACTAGATTTACTAACTGATTTTCAATTCATTTATCACTTTCTTAAACTCTTGAATTATTTTATCTTGTGGGTTTTGTTATTATAGTTGTAAATTAATTATTTCTATTCATGAAATTTAATCTTTTTAAAGTATGGGGTTTTAAATGTTTGGTTGAATGGATGATTGAAATTTTATTAAAATGGTGTGGGTAAGTATAATTAATAATGGTATGATGGTTTGGATTGGTTTTGTTGGTTTTAAAACCCATAATAGTGTTGATAATTATCACACAATATTTGGTTTGTTTTTTTAAACTGACTTTGTTGATAGGTAGTGAAAAATATTCCAGTTTCTAATATCTTAATAAATTGGTAAGTAAGGTGATCTGGGAAACAAATGAAAACATAACATAACTTTTTTGAGTTTATCACTTCATTTTTTAATGGACATCATTATAACCAAAGTTGTTATTTCTTCATGTTTAGATTCTACTAAGGTAATGGTAATATATATTACCACATGCAATCCTTGGGTACCAATACCTCATGCACAGAACGAAAGAGAATTTTGAGCTATCTTCTCAATCAATCCTTTAGACTTATTTGGTGACTTTTTCAATCAATGATCCCAAAAAAAATTCTTCCAAAAAATTATCAGCACCATCAAATAGTTATTTACATAGGAAATCTAAGAAGTGATGTTCCTCTATTTCCTGATTTGGAAAATATGCACATATCTTCATAAATATTACCAAATTCTCATTAATTGTCATTATTAATGCTTTTATGATGGCATAAATATCTTTTATCTAGGTATTTATCCCTGATTTTTGAATTAAAAATCATAGAAAAACTTTTAAGGTAAACCCAATAATTGATTTCCCTAGTTTGTAGGTTGTATAGACATTCCTTAAATGCTATTTCAAAAGGGAAGGGAAATGATATCCACTTGAATTATTAATTATACACTTCCCTTGGATTTAATGATTAAAAAACATTTTGAATTCATAAATATTGTCATTTTTTAAATTCTTTTACAAGACCATGAGAGTACTAAAACAATTTTGTTAAACCTATAATAGCTCAGAACCCACACTCCTAAATCTTGTGCTAAAATCCACAACTTTACATTCCCATCATTGATGCTGATAATTGCGGCCCAAATTTTTCTTCTGAATATTACAACATGAAAATGAAAACATTGATCCCTTATATATTAGAGTAACTTTTTGGTTTTGAGTTTTATAGAATTGATAAAAACTCCTAGAAAATAAATTCACATGAATTTAAATAATAATTTCTAAAGCACCCCCGATTTCATGAAAGTATCCCTTTATTTATTCTTTTTATGTATATAAAGTATATGGGTGATGTTTGAGAGATTTTTGTGAAATTTTGGTGAGTTTTTAGCTATTTTCTATAGGTGAATAGTTTTGGAAAACCATGCAGCACCTATAAGAAACCATGCAGAATGAGACATGAGATAAAGGAAAGGTACAGAGGATGCATACAGTTTTACCAAACCATTCAGTAACCTAGGAAAACCATAATTATTGAGACAATGGTCTTTATCATGGATAGAACATGGTTCGTAAACTACTTGATCCAACTATGTGAGGTTCATTCTTGAGGTAGTGGCTGGCGTACTCTTTTCCCAACTGTGTCACAAAACCATGTGTTATTAAAAACCTAGATCCTAAAAAAGTGGATTAAGTTAGATTATGGTTTTAATGGCCTGTTTTAACCCCAAAACGTACCTAACTAGAAATTTTTCACACTCAATGTTTGGAGAACCTCTCGCCATTATTTTGAAGCTGATTTGACAGCTTCTCCTAAAAATTTGAAGCTGGATTCTCATGGTAAGTCATGATTCTTGGTTGTTCTTGGTGATTTTTCATAGACATACTTCTTTATCTCTCTTTGTTTCTTAGATTTATATTTATTATGGATATATCTAAGATAATGGATTCCAAATATTATTATATTTTTTCTTTTTGATGATAGGATAAATTAAAGGATTGAATTTAAATTCATGGTTTTTATTGAAATTTATTGTGTATCCACTATGGAATGTATGATAAAAACCCTCTTGATTGAAGATTTGTGGAAATTGGGAAATTTGGTATTTTTTTGGAAAGTGAATTTGGTAACATGATTTTAAAATGATTATTGGTTTTGATGACTGAAAAAATGGTTTTAAATAAATATGTTTTTTATTACAAAAAAATTGGGAACAATTGGGTTTGGCATGGGTTGGCATGGTTGTGTGGTGTGTGTTCATATTCATTGGGATGGATAAGGGCGTATAACAGCCCCATCAAAATAGTAGAACAGATATGGGCATGAAGTACCCCAATCAAAGCGGTTTACTAAGTGATGGCTTAGTGAAAGGATCACTCACCACTCTTGAGTATAGATAGGTATAGTTTTCATTCTTGGTTGAATGTGTGGTTGTGTGCAAAAGAATGCGTTATGCCAAAATAGAACATGTGGCATGATTTTAAAACATTGTTAGGTTTATTTCCTAGGCAATTATGGTTATCATGAGAAAATGGTGTTATTGGAACTTGTTAATATTTTGATATAAACTATTTAAAAATTGTTTTATATAAATTTTAATATATAAATGTTTTAACTAGTTCTATCCAAGTGGCGTGAGTAGGGAAGTCATTTGGGGAAGACTTACTATGTTTTAGTACTTTCCCCTTCTTTGGAACTTTGGTGATTTTTCATATGTTGTTTATCGAGACATGGGAAATGGTGAAGTATCACATATTTTTAAGAGTGCATCACGATACATGGGCTATTTGGTGGATTTGGATCATGGAGCTTTTTGGATCATGGATCTCTCCTTAGAGTCTTTGAGTTTTTTACTCTTCTGGTGTTTACTTTAATATTATTGCCTTCTATTATGGTAATTAGTTTTTTTTGATTTTGATAAATGAAATGTTGGGTTTTATTTCATTGTTTTATGCATTATATATAATTTCTTTGGTTATGTATTGTTGTTTTTTATTTATTGTTAAAATTAAAATCATCCCTCACATGTACTGAAGCCCTTCGAAATTTATTTCCAGCCCTTGGTACCTTTTGGATGTCACCTAAGGACAAGTAACATCCTATCACCTTTTCAATCTAAAGAGAATGGGAGGGAAGCTATAAGTGCTATCAGTTTGGTCCTTTCGCATTTCTTGTGCAACTAGTGATAATTATCTTAGTTGGTCTTTGTTATGGTACCGATCAATGGTCTGGGAGCTGAAATTCATTCTAGTCTATTTTTTGGGTTGGAATCATAGAAATTTGTAGGATTGTAAAGACTTGGAATGTAGAGCATAAAAATACATAGCTAACCATTTTATGCTGAACTTCAAGTTACCAAATAGTTGGGTACAAAAGTGTTTTAGGGACACTTATAGGATTTTGAATCTCATTTTCATGGGTTTTGGCAATGAGATGAACATGTAATGCATTGTAGAAATGAATTCCCACTAGGAGTGCATGTTTAATTTTGCATAATGATTTATGATTATTGCAAAAGTGCTAATTTTGTAAAAATGTTAAATTTATTTTCAAATGGATGGTTTTAAAATATCATGGTAGTGGTATTTTGAAAATGGTTTTATTTTCAATGAAAGTATAGATTCTTTTTTCAAAAAAGGTTGAATATATAAAATGAGGAATTTTAGAAATCCTTGTTGTGATATTGTGATATGGTAAAAGTTTAAACGCTAAGCCTACAGTTAATAGAGAGTGAGACTTATGACAATTTTTGTTTTTTTATAGAAAATGGAACCTAGAAGGCTTCGTAGAAACTAAACAAAAGAAGTTGTTGAAAATGTGGTTTCACTTAAGACGTAGGTGAATGAAATGAGCGATGATCCAAGACAAGTGAATCATTCCATTCAATTCCAAAAATATCATTCAACCATCTTTTTAGGTGATGCTGAACCATAAAAGGTATAAGTGTGGATTAATATGATGAATCATATATTCAATTTCATCAGTATACTAGAAGAGTTGAAAGTGATTTTGGTGACTTACATGATGTAAGATCTTGGATATTAGTGGTGGGAATTAGCTGTTTATGAGAAACTAGACCATGAACATACCTGAGAGGATTTTGGGAGATTTTTTAACAAAAAATTATATCCTAATACATTCAAATTTCAAAGAATTAAGGAATTATTCATCTTGATGTAGGAAAATATTTCTATCATGGAGTATGTGGCTAAATTCATGAATTTAGAGTGATTTTCACCCAAGGTTACTGCGAGTGAATCCTTTAAGGAACACAACTTTGAGATATGGTTGAGACCAGATATTTTCTCAAAGATTGATGTGCTCTGTATTACGGATTATATAGAGATCGTAAATAGAGAGAAAACATTTGAAATGGATATCTCAAGTGCTATAGGATGAGTAAGTATATTGATACCCTTGGAAAACAGTGGGAAATCTATTTCTGGGAGCAAGTGGAAGGGGGATACCTATTTCTAGGGTGGTGCCATGAATCAAAATTAGGTGGATAGATCAGTAAACCTTCTTCTATGAACTAAGAGTAAGGATGGATGTTTACAACGTGGCTCTATTTACCACATAAAGTGATAGTGTACAATAGAACCTAGTGCATTCCATAATGATAATCAGATGGGGAATATTAAGCACTTTTGTCACAGTGCTCTATGGTCCGGTGCTCGAGACACTTCTCAAGTTTCCTAGATTTCATATTCTTTATGGAGCGAGGGAAGAAGAATACCTCTCGTTGTAATAACATATCTATTCATGGTGATTCTATGAATACCATGGGAAGAATTATATTTATGATATTTAATGTCAAAGGATAAGTATACACACCTCATAGAATAATATAAGTGTATAACATAACAATCATCTCAAAGAAGGAAGATTATGACTAAAATCCATTAGGAATTTGGTAAAATTGAAACCATAAACCCGATGAAAGAGATATCATATAAGGGATATATAAAAAACCTTATATTTATGAATACAAACCATCAAATACATTTAAGGGAATTATATATTCAATGAGACAGAAATAAGTGGTGAATATTAAATTTATCTCACAGAAATAAAAGTAAGACGTGAAAAACCCTTACAAAGTTTGTGTCATTAGAGTGAGAATAAATAAATGAAATAATTATGCTTGAAAAATGTAAATTTACATAATAAAAGTTTAAATAAAGAATAATATAATCCTAGATAATTTCACACATAATCTTGGCATAGCATAACTAAGGACATTGAAGTTTAACCCACCGAATGGAAATTGAGTTAAGAAATCTCGTACATAAATAAAAAAATTATATATCATGAAATAAATGAAAATAATTTCAGATCATTTAATGGGGTAGTAGATACACCATATAAAAGTAGTTTCTTAATAACAAATTAATCTTAATTGAATGTAAATTGAGATGAAAACCCTTACCTTGAGTTTTATTTTTCAAGCTTATCCTCTAAATTCATGTATAATAACCTTTTTTTAATTAGTCAATTTATTAAGAAACTTTTAATGTTTATAATTTCTTTTATTACACTTATTATAATGATGTATAAAACTACTTAAATAATTAAATTTACGTCGGGTGTTTTGACTATATTTATTTTATGTATCAAAAATTACTTTGGTAAGTCAACTATGGTCAAATGATTAATTATTTAAACATATAAAAAATAAAAATCTTGAAATAATTATTGAATTTTTACATAAATTATAATTTTAAAATCAAACAGGAAGTATGGTAATGAGAAATGAACCAACGTTACAATCATGTAAATGATTAGTCGTACGTATGTGTGAGTAACATTTTTTTTTCAATGATCATTATGGAAAGAAGGTAAGTAATATTTATATTTTTAGAATTTAAATTATATCATAATACCATATTTTTATTTATATATACTTATTAATATCATTATTATGATTTGGTTATGAAAATGGAAGAATCACATTGCTTCAAGGTGGCGGTAGTCCACATGTCCATGAACAACATTATCACTTTTTCAGTGTGTGAAATAAAAAGAAGAAAATGATATATTATATGAAAAGAATGATAATTATGTCATGAATAGAATAGATATTTAATTTATATAATATATTTTTATTAAATACATCCTTAAAACATTCCTTGTAATGTGTGAACGTGTCACATCAATTTGAAGAGGCAGTTGTCCACACATCCATAAATGCCTTTATTGTCTTACCAAAAAATAGAAATCATGAAGGAATGTATTATATAATAATTAAATATGTTTTAAAAAACTATAAATATCATATATATCAAATAAAAATATTATGTCCATCATAATTCCCAACTATAATAGGCGGGAAATGAAAACAAAACGACATCATTTTGTGAGGCGGTAGTTTATCATACACATAAACTGTGATTTCATTACCCATTTGATAGAAGTGTGTGTAGTTGTAGGTATAAAACTTTAAATAAAAAAATATTAGTATATTTAGGATACTATTTTTTATATAATAATGGAATAAGAATAATTTAAGGGGTGGAGAAAGAAATAAAATAAAAGTTCTTGTTGAAGAATGCTTCCTCTTATTCGGGTAACTCATTTTGGTTTTCACCAAAGGCATTCTATGGATTACTTTATTCATAGATTGAGGATTATAGGATAAGATTAGGGATTTTGGGGGCATATTTTTTCATGGTCTTGATGAGGTAAATTTCATGATTGTTGTGAATAAGTGGAGAGGTTGAGTGCATTTTTATATTGGAGAGGGAATGAGATTGTTGTAAATATAAAAAGGTAAAAACTATTGGGAAGTCTCCCATACATATTGTTCCCCAAATAATAAACTGAATTCAATAAAATTTTATATATGGTATAATAATTTCAATCCAATATTTTTTATACAAGCATATGGTCACTTTTACACTTTGTATTGTAGGTTTAATCATTAATTGAGATTATTTTTTTACTTTAATTACTGTAATTAATTTTAATTACGTTCACTAATATTTTATGTCAAAAAATAAGTTTTCCTTACTAGAAATTATATATTATGGTTATTAAAAATATGGAATTAATTTTTAAAAATTCATAAACATTAGTGGTTGAATTTAATTAAAAATAAATCCCACAGACTGGACGAGACATTGGGTTATCAATGAGATAATATTAAATTTTTTGAATGTTTCTATATCCAATTTTAATGTAAAATTTATTAAAATTAACTAAATCGATTTAAATAATATAAAATTTGTCTAATTATTCTTTAAAATCAATTAAAAAAATAATTGAACACGCTAAATTATTTAGATGAAAAACTATTTTCAATTAAAATTCAATGTTATTCACTATTCATCAAAATGTTATGTTCTCAGAAAATAATAAAAATTAACCAAAAGTAAAATTTTTATTTTAATATTTAAAAGCATAGGTTTATTTTTTCAAAAAAGATAATAAAAGTTTCAAAGTTTAGTTTTAAAAAAAGTCTTCCATTAAAAGGCAGTAAAAATGCATTTTATGAATATACAATTTTTTTAATATTGAATTTATTTTTATCTTAAGCCTATCAACCATATTTGATAAATTTCCAGAAATTTTATAAAATATTTATCATATAAATTTCATTAATATCTTTCACTAATAGTGATTAATTTAATTTATTAATATAAAATTCCATTATAGTCATAAAAATAGTTTTCCATAAAAATAAATCCATTATATTCAATAGGTAATTATTTTCATTTATAATTTTTTTAGAACAAATGAATTAATTTTATAAACATGTGTAAAATATGCTTTCAAAATTTAGTTAGTCATATGAATTTTCACTATTCCAATGGATAAAAGATAACTAATGTGTTAAATGAATAATGTAAATAGTATTTTGTTGTTCGGTAAGACACAACCTTAAGTGTGAAAAAATTTATCAAAGAAACTAAATGTTACGTGAAATTAAAGATAAAAATGGTGTTACTTAAAATTAAAGGTAAACTATGAAATATGTGTAACACATGATACTAAATAATTTAAAATAATTTTAAAGAATATATTTTATTAAATCTCGGGATGTCACCAATCCAGTTTTGAGATCAAAATATTCTCATAATGCGAGAATACAAATTTTATTGTTTTGACTTATAAAATGAGGTACACAAATATCT
This sequence comes from Viscum album, assembly GCA_963277665.1. Taxonomy (NCBI): domain Eukaryota; kingdom Viridiplantae; phylum Streptophyta; class Magnoliopsida; order Santalales; family Viscaceae; genus Viscum; species Viscum album. The sequence continues at coordinate 1,855,141,472 of OY728119.1, read as the reverse complement.
ATAAGAGTTTGGTTAAGATTTTAGTCCACGATATAATATTTTTATTGAAAAAATGATGTTTTAATTTATTCTGTCTATGTAATGTGTCGAAAATATATTTGATGATTATACATTTTTTTCACTTATCTTACTCTAGATTGAAAAGTTATCTTAGTAATTAAATAATTAGTGGAAATAAATTTTTTATGATATTTTTCAATGAGTATTATTTATTTAGGTGTTATTTATTTGACAACACCTTCCCAATAATAGATCCATTTTTTAAACATAATTTTTGTGGGTGTGAAAAAAGAACTTTAAAACCTAAAGTTATTATGTAGTGTATTAGAGACTAAAGGTTTTATACAATGATGGGTGAAAATTCATGTTGTAATAATTAATAAAAAGTTAGGATTTTAATATTTTTTTTGTTTTAGGAGAAATAATATTAGATTTAAAATTTTTTTGACTTAGAGAAATAGATTTACTAATTAGTGTAGTGGTTGGAGTTCTAAATGACATGATATCCTAGTAATAAAATGATTAACCCCTATTTTTATTACACGATAAATGAGATAATACAAAATTTATTTTCACAAATTAAGGGTTGATAGTGAATGTGAGTTTCAAATTATTAATGATCACTATTGGTTGATCCTTTTTCTAGTTGGTGTAGGAAGATGTCATACAATCACCTTTATATCTAAATAATGATCTCTCCTAAAATTACTCAACATACTCCCAATTGGGTGATGGTACTCTTAATAAATCCAAGGATATCCACTAAAATCCTCACATTTATCAATAGTCTATAGACACATCACCCATAACCACAACCATTCTATTGTATATAGGTAAGATCAAGTAGATGAAGGAAAGAATTTGTCATCCCAAGTAGGAAATAGTGCTTAAAATTATAAACTAAACACAATTACATCCAATTAAATATACCAAAACTGAAAATAAGATAAAATAATAAAAAATAATTTATTATTAATATTCATACTCAATAAAAAATAAAAAGATTTTCCTCCTTTATGTACCAAACATTAGAAGGGTTTTGGCCCTTAATTATGTCCATGAATGAATAGATAATATCTGAAAAATATAGGATTGGTAACCAAATTACTGAAATTATTATCCTTGTAGCCTAAATCTCCTTAAGTATATTCTTTATTTCTTCTTTTAGCCTTGGGATGGTTCTACATGTTTCATGTTTCATGAGATCCCCCATGTGTATTTGAATACTTTCACTAGGGTTTCTAGTTCCCTACAAAGCCACACTTGAATGTCCCCTTTCCTGGATCTTTCTACACTATGAATATGAGATTCATTATCTCCGAATTCGGTAAGGTATTGGTATAAAAATATTATATATTTTCCCCCTCATCATTATCAATATTCATGTAGAATTGAGATGATCTACATGATATTAGTGCACCTTGAGTATAAATTATCAAATGAATAGGCATTCTGTTGATTTAGAAAAGAAAATTATATTACATATTGTGGGATTCCTCCATATATACTAGATCCAAATTTCACTAAGTATAAATCCTAACATGAAATAAAATTATTTATTAATTTATCTTCTAAAAAGGAAAAATACTTACAAGATTTCCAAAAAATCATATGTTAGTTCTATAAAATCATAAATATTTCCAATGAAACTTATACAAATCTATATGTTTTTGATTTTTTTTGAGAATATAAATCTCACATATCAAAAAATATATCCTTTATATCTTGAGTATTTTTTAGTGCATATTACATATCATAAATATACTCAATTCCTTCCCTCCCTGTAGTAAAGAAAAATTCATTATTTTTCATTGAATATTTCATACATTCTAGGATGAAATAATGAAAAATATTACACAATATTAAAGTAATAATAATTAATAAGATTACAATATATTAGAGATTTATCTTTAAAAATATCATGAAACCTATTATTCAATTATAAGGGTTCCTATTACGTCCATTTAAAACTAAACTTGATCCCACACACCAAATAATTATTTCCTCTTTCTTTTAAACACTTTATTTTATCCATGATGTCCTTTTCCAAATAATAATGAATGTGTCCAGTCTTCAAATTTTGTATCAAAAAATTAAATACATATAATGAAACCATTCTAAGATGCCTCTGGAATGTTTTTTTCTTCTAAATAAAAGAAAATATTTCACTAAAAACAATACTTTACTCTTTTTAAATCCTTTCATAACCAATCTCACTATATACCATTTTTTACCTTTTTTTCTTCATTCAACTGGTATATCAATTTCATTTAAAGTTATTTCTACCCTAGTGGTAGTATTATTAGCTTTAATATTACATTCACATAAAATAAATTTTCTACTTCATACATATCTAACTCCCACTATTCCAATTAAACTAGGATTATCATATATTCAAGGATTTTGGGATCCCCATGTTTTTTAGAATCAAATAGTGAAATATGAATGTAAAACTTTGAATTGTACATCTAAACCCAATAGATATCCTCAAATAAACGTAAAAACAGACTAATATTTCTAAAAAACCCATATATTATTTAATATTATTTGAATATTTTGGTACAACTAGACTTCCAACTACCTTCAAAATCTAAAGACCATCTTTTTGTTTCATAATTTTTAGTACAATTGGAAAGTACAAAATTATTAACAAAATTGATAACATTTGACACCACATTTTCATCCTCTCTTGATCTTTATTATCAATTATGTATTCAGAAAAATGTTGTTCCATGTAAAAGATTCGTTCATTGAATTTTAAACTTTCAATTCTAATTAATTTTTATTAATGTTTCCAAAAACTGAATTCCAACGTCTTCTTCCCCTTACCATTTAAATAAATATATCCTAGAACTATCCTATAACAAGTGTCTCTCACTATAATAAACATTAATATATTTGATACTTCAAATACATTAATTTTTGAGATATCTACAAATTTATTAGTCCAGATTTCCTTAGGAAATTTCTTCCCCATTAGTAAAAACACTATTATTGATCATATTAGCTATGAAAATTCACTAACTCGTCCTCAATATCCATTTGAAAACTATAATGAAACTACTTTCTTTGGGTATCTCATTTAGAATCCATTCCATATATTCTATCATAACATTAAACTATCATATCCTTAGTGTTGCCTTCCCAAACATGATTATATTATTCTAGGTAGAATTTCTGAAATTAATTATTATTACACTCAACACCATTGTTAGACCTCAACTGTTTCAATTTTAAACCAGTGTCATTTTTAATCACGGATCTTTATTTTAGTGATATTCTAAAATTATAACTTTTTATAAAAAATTAAACCACCATATTCCATATACCAACATAAAAGAAGGAAACATAGTATATTAATCCACCATGAGAAAGTACCGTAGTTGATTCCCATACAGATGTACACATAAGCTCCATATTTGGAAACATAGTTGTTTTTCCCTTGCATAAAAAAGGCATGTTTTTCTTCTTTGAAAAGATAAATTCTTCACATGTTCCATACACCACATGCTTGAGTCAATTTTCAGGACTCTTATTCCCATATCACTCATGTGTCCAAAATGGAAATACAATAACTATTTATATCTCATAGATAAGTCAACAATCATTTTCTTATCTAATAATCCCATAAAATACAATATTACATCTAAAAAACCACTTTCCACCATCATAGAATCTCATGTGATCTTACACACATTATTTTCAACTATTATATAAAAACTCATATTATCTAGAAAACCTACTAAAATCCAATTATTCGTCAATTTGAGTATTTTCATGACCTCTTGAAACATTAGAAAGCATCTATTCTTTATTAGAACACCCAAATTACATTTTTATGTAATATAAAGAGCCACAAAATCAAAAAATTTAATTATACTGAACCTCAAGGAAATATTATTTTCCATAAATACTCCCATATATATTGAGAAAATTAAAGAACTAGATTCAATAATTTGGGACTCCAAATAATTGTAGAAACGTAAAAATAAATGACTATCACAATTATCTACTTCGGTATTATTATATGATACTTTATAATTTACCTTTTAGTACTTATAATATTTATTAAAATATATTTTATTCCCATACATCCAATATATTAGACATGGGATGGGAAATTTACCTAAAAATATTTCTCCTGATCCAATTCACTATTTTTTAATTATCTACTAATATAATTTTCCAATACCCTTCATATTTTATGTTGTTCTGATAATGTTTCTTCATTTCCTACCTCCAAATCTATTTATTTAGAATCAAATCATGGATATCCTTAAAAACTCTTCAATTCACATTGTAAGAGAGACTAACATCAATAATTATCACATCATAGGACTATGGACATGATGATAATTGAATCAATTCCCAAAATACACTTTCAAATATCATGTTAAAAAAATACAAATAGATTTTAATTATGTTTAATTCATTCAATTGACCGTCCACTAAATTTACATTAGTCATCTTCATACTCAGAGGTCTCCACATCAGAAACACCATGGTCATTATGCTAGGGTTATCATATTTTTCCATGAGGGTGGATATCAAATTAGAAGTAGTCTCTATCTATCAAATATTTGAATCTATATTCTAACCTTACATCATTAAAACAATTCCAAGTGATTTTTGGTCATGATTTAGTCATTGATGTTTGCCTATAATCCGGCGATTGACAATAGAGGATGATATATGTAGATCTCCATGATATAAACAGTACCCTATCCAAATATTCCTAAAAAATAATCCTGCCAAAAATATTAATACCTTCCTTGAATTTACCTAATTTCATATCCACTAAATAATAATTTTAACAAAAAAAGACCTAAAGATAACTATTTACCAGAAATATTCACTCATCCATTTACATGAATATATTTTCTAACCAATCTATTTCTTTTATAAATTTTTTTATTCCAAGAACATAGAGCCACCATTCATACTTCAAAAGAATAACAATTTTGATTTTTAAAAGGAACAAAATAATGAATTATTTAAGTAAGAAGTTAGTTTTATTCTCCATATTGTCAAAAAATGACTCCAACAAGAGATAAATGAATGATATGAGGAAACATAAGAGAAACACAAACATAACACTGAAACAATTAATTTAACATGGTTTAGGATGTACCATATTATCATGGAGAAACATTGTACTAAACTATAAATGAATATATAGAAACCATTTAGTTATAATAGATCACAAAGATCATTACTTGAAAAACTAAATTCAAGTTAAAAGTTATGACCTCTAATATATTTTTTCAGGAATCAAGTTGGGATACCCTTGACCAGAGCCCCCATATGGTCACATGGAAAGGCTCAAAGGAAATTCTAAATCCCCAGGGGTTGGGAACTATGGCTTGAGAATCATTTAATATACCTTTGGGATGGTTTCTCCCAAAGAAACTAGAATATCATGTAATGTACAACGGAAATTTAAACATAAACAATCTATAATACATATGACCACATTTAAACATCCAAATTAAAAATTTTAAAAAAACCAAACAGAAAATAATTTTAGATAAACATCCCATGCATAATCACATGATATAAAAGAAATACCTTTAAATAAAACAAATTTCTAATAATACATGAATGTTGGGATGTATGATATATTAGATAAATAAAATATAAAAATAAACAAAGAACATGATCACTTGTCTCTTTATGTCAAAAACTGGTACTTTTCATGGTGCCACCAACATAATCGAACCATAACTCGAGATTAAATACTACAACCTAAAAAATACTAAAAGAGAACATGAAATATATAGGCATAAACACAATGCTGAGTAATTATCCACCCCACTCCCCACGAATAACTATTTAAATTAAATTCTCCTCAATTTAGTTTCTGTAGATAATTATAGATATAAAATATTTATTTTTTAATAAAAAAGTCACATGATATCACTATTTAATCCAATTTTTCCCAATATAAACAAATCACCGATTTAAAAAAATACTTATATTTATGATTGTTTCAAAAGAAAAAAAACTAATGGAAAATTATTTTTTTTCAAAAATGTGTTTTATTAATACCCACATTTTACATGTATAAGAAGAAAACCAACATTATTGATCCTCTGTTTAAAATTACCTAAATAATAATCCCATGAGATAAATGAATACTTTTAAAATAAAATAAAACCCCAAAATATGGTTTACATGAATATAATAATAAAAAATAACATCAAAATATACTTAACCATAGATGATTCACCATATAAAAATAATGGAAATTATACATTCACTCCAGAAAAAGAAATAAAATAATTATCACCATGAGATCCCCATAAGTAATATAAGTCAAGGAATACTAGGGTCCTCTTATTATCTCAATGATCAATACAATCATATCCCACTTCCAGACCACTAGTAAAGTCCTAATCATCCAAAAATAATACATATATAACCACCCAATAGTCATTAGGGGAAATAATACATCACTGTAAATACATAATATTCATACAGTGAAAGAATAATTTCATAGTTAGAGTGGTGTAATCTTATGATAGGTGTATAAATATGAAATCCTAGTGGTACTTAACCTATTATTCCCATCTATGTATTAAGGGTTCCCATGATCAACTAACTAATGTGAGTAATACAAATATGAGATCAATCATAATTAATATAAATGACATATAAAAATATATAAAAACCATGGATCATCAAATCCCTCACCTCCAACAACTATTCATAGAAGTAACACATTTATCATCTAACAAAATTTGAACATCACATCCCCTAACTAGGATAATCCAGTCAATTGATCAAACACCACTGTAAATTTAACTTTAATTTATTTCAAAGAATATTTCTGCAATGAAATATTTTTATTAAGAAATCCCATTTTTTAAAATTTCCAAATGCGCATTTTCAATCAATTTCATGAAAGATGATTTATAATTTATTCTTTCAAAAAAATAAAACCATTAGAAAATTATTTATAAATGTTTTAAAAACATTAAATTCTTTTAGTAACATAACAAACCAAATTCTATTCAAATATTAAGAAAAAATAAACCAAAAATTACAAACAAATAATAAAATTCTTGAATATTTTGGAAACATCTTAGCACATTTCTATTTTATAAACAATTTTCTAAAAGACAAGTTTCACTCTATTTAAATCATTTTTAACCACTCAACCATTATAATTACCAATTTTCCTTCAAATTAAATCCTTTAAGGTACTTTAATAACCACAAATAGGATTATACTATATCATTATTCTTTAATGGGTTCAAATAGTATATTAAAATTATATAAGAAGTCAATGATTTAAATTGGAAGTATTAGACATGAAATCATATATCTTAAACATAATTATTTAAAAAATAATGTCACTAAAAAATAAAAACATGAAAAGAGGGAAACTTATATGTTTATTAAAATCCCTAAATCATGAAAATTCCAAGTTAAAAATTTATAAATACAAATCCTTAGGTAACCTTAGCCATTCTTGGGCAAAAAAGAGAATGTAAATGATGGAGGAGTTGAATGGGGCTGGTTTATGTCACATTACTATGAGAATTCAATAGAAAGATTCGATAAAAACCATGGGAGTTCTCTAGGGTAAGAGAGTGATAATAGGGAGACTATTAACAACTACCAGGAGTTAAATGAGAGGAGAATATAGTCCCAAAGGCTTAAAAATTAATGACTAAAGGGGGAATTTCATCATTTTTATTGACATAGATCGGCCAAAGGTTTGGATGTAGAGTTTACCAAATTGGGTTTAATACGTGTGTTTGTCACAATATGCTTCGAGGAGGCATGAAACAATTTTATAGTATATTTTACCAAACCAAGAACTTACCATGCACAAAGGACCTATATGACTATACAGTTCAACTCTATGGTGGTGAGTTGTGCTGTCAAACCATTAGTGCTAACCATGTGACCCGAGCATGGTGAAACTAAAATCCATTTCAAATATAATCCCTTGGTTAGATAATATATTTATAAACCATTCCCAATCCTTGTTATATGCTCTAAAATTTATTTCATGTTCTGCATTGCTGAGTCACATGGTTACACTAACCGTGTGACATGCACTAGTAACCATTTCGAATACTATTTGGAGTAAATGTCTATAAATTAAGAATAAGAATAATAATAAGAATAGATTTATGATTATATTAGTATGAAACATATTGGTTAGTTTGTGATAATTCTCCCCACCATTTTAATTTCTTCCTGCATAGTCTTAGTATAAAAGGATGAACAAAGAATTGGTGAGTTTCAACCAAACTCATTAATATCTCAAATCCAATACCAAATTACACAATGATATCTAATAAAGAAAGATATCTAAAACTAAAAAGATTAATAAAACTATTAAACTCAATAAAATCTACTAAATAACCTCAAATACCAAAACTAGAAACCAGGTATTTGACCACCAATGAGAGTCAAGCCTTGCACAAGCACCCCACCCTTCACATATAGATCCCCCCACAAAAGACTCTAGACTAAATCATCAAAAGGACTAAAATTTAATAAAACTAAAACCCATAATAGGGTATGTTTAGAATGGGGAAACTAAAAATCTCACACAATAGTCTTACAACATTTTCTTTATAAGGAAACATGTTGAGATTCAATAAAAAAATATTTATGGAATACCCCCACCATGTAAGCACTCCAATAAAGAACTAATTCTATAAAATAAAAAAATCACTCCTAAAAATAGATAGAAATAACTCCACACTATAGAAGAATAAAAAATAGAAAAAATGGTCAATAATAATTCATTAATAATTAAAGAACACCAAAATATTATATCATCCATTATAGGTCTTATAAATTTCCTGATAATCCAAAATCATAGAAAGGATTTTATCACAAATTATAACAACATGGTCCCTATCCAAAAAAAAATAGAGTATGTGAGAGTAACTTGGGATATCTCTCATGGAACACTGACTCATAGTAAACCCAAAATTAAAATTAGAATTCCATCTATAGAATAAACTAAGCTGGGGGTAGGTCTCATCCTATTTACCTAAGGACTCAACCAAGATATCCCATGTATAATACCTCAAATGTATAACCTATTCAGAAGGCTAGACTCACCAAAACATTTAGGGGGAATAATTAATCACTTGGGAAATAGAATTACCTAAAAAATATTCTATAAGGAATAAACAAGGGATACCCATGGAAATACAAAAAATAATAATTTCTCTAAAATCATTGACTACTCTATCCTGAACAATCATAAATCTAATAATTTAAGATCATCTCCCACTGAAAACTATGTTACACATAAAAAATATGTAGAATTATCCTAAATTTCATTCTAATAGAAATTAGTTTTTACAATTATTCTATAATTATCTTAGAGGAATACTTTAAATAAAATGATACATGAATTCAAACAATTCAAACTTCTCAATCTAAGTCAAACATCCACAAAATAGTCTAAGTGACCAATCAAAAAATATAACCGACCATGTTTAAAAACATTTTAAAAAACTTCATTTTATTTTCAAACAACAAATATTTAAATAAAATTTACAAATTCTCATCATGAAATGTGAATATTTGGATGTGAGATTTAGGAAACTGCCATTTGGTGGATGTTATGACTTTCCAAAAAATCAGATAAAGAGTTCCCACATGATTCCTAAACCTACACCCCACCCTTCTTATAGCCCCACCATTGATTCCATTCCCCACATGGAAATCAGAGTCTCCTTAGCCATTCATTCCTCACCATATGTCTCAACCTAATAGGTTGATCCCCTCCAAACTATTCCCCTTTAAAGAATTACCCTCCAATGCAGCTCTACCCTCTGATCTCCCCCGATGTCCTTTCTTCCATGGAATAACCAAGCTTACCTGAATTTACCCTAAAATAGCAATCTTAGATCCATTTTCTTTTTTCACTAAACATTCCCTATTATGCCTCTTATATCCACCACGCCTCTTCTATTGTGGAACCCACTCTCACTCTCCCAGTCTCCATCACAACATCAGGTAAACTTGTACTCCTTATCGATGATTACATGACATTTATTTTATAGTTTATTACTACACACTTAAGGTAAAATTTTTCTCAATTATTTCCATCCTTATCTACTTTTTTTTATTAATTAAGATTTATTTATTTTCATTCTAAATGTTTATATTTTCTAAATTATCTATGGGGTTTTTATATAATTTTCTTTGAGCGTTGTAAAACTTTTTGTCTTATTATGAAGTTTTATTTATTTATATTTATTTTATAATAATATATTTTATGATATTAATGTAAGAAGTTACAATATTATTTTATAAAACTATTAAATGTGATGTTCAATTTTTTAGTTTTTCTAAAATAATGGTTTTTAATGGTTTATATTTTTTTGATACTTTTTACGATATTGCTGAAGTTAAAATTGTCATAGGGTTAATATTCATTCCATTTTGAAATTTTTGTGTTTTTTAAGGAATAGTATTCATTTTTTTAATATGGAGTAATGTCGTAGATAATATTAAGATCTTAATAATCTTCCTTAACTATTGAAGACACAAAAATTATTATTTGTGTATAATAATTAAATTTAGAGGCTCATGCTTGGTATCCAAAAGACCGAGGATCATATCTGGGTAGGGGATGAATTCATGGGTATTATAGAAGTGGAGGTACTATAGAAATGGTTGTACAATAGCGTTAGCAGTACTGTATAAAGAATTGTAGCGGTGGATGGGCTGTAGTAGCCCAAATACTTAAAATTACTATTCACCAAAGGTCCCTTTAGGCCAAAAAATGGGCTTTCAAGCCTTGTATTCTGGCCACTTGGCCTCGGTACTTCATGAAATGTAATGGGTCTCCCTCAACCTCAGAAAAAAGGGGTATTTACTTTAATAAAAAAATTAGTCTTCGGCCCCAACCTTTTAAGAAACTGGGCATTTTTTTGGAGAAAAATATTCATAAAATCAAATTAAAAGAAAATAAACGTATTATAAATTAAATAAATGATTCGGAGTGAAATATTTTTTTATTCACTATTAATTCACAATGATTGATTATATTTCATAGTTCAACAATCCAGGATCCTTATCCTATGTTATGTAAAATGTAAAATTTTGATTTTATAATTAAAACTTTTATTTGTTCAAATTATGAAATTGATAAGTTTTATATGGATATGATAATTAGTGTTTTTTAGAAAATAGATATATGGATAAGATTTTAATTAATAATCCTGATATAATTTCTATAGAATATATTGAATGAATTATGCAATATATTGATTTCACTATAGGATAGATCATCTAAGAAATGCGGGGACCTCTTTATATGGTTGAGAATCATCAAATTTTTCAAATTCGACGTTATTTATTTATAATTTTTATTTTATATTCATCATTTAATGTGTTTTTATATTAAATATTGATATCTTATTTCTATACTATTATGATAACTAGTTTCATTGACTGATATAATGTTGATGCAGATGATGACTCATAGTCTAGAAGATCATGAGGTTGTACCTCTTATAACACTTTTTTTAATTTCTATACTATGAAAATTTTCTATTATGAAAATTATTCCTAATTTTCATTACTTAAACACACACACAAACTAGACATGATAAATTTGACACCGATTTGGAACAACTACCATAGGTCCAACAAAATATTTCTAGGAGGACGAATGACATATTACCACACATAATTGGTAATGGAAGACATAAATATTTTCTGACATAAGACATGATGATTATTTTGTCTGTAGTTATGTGGACTATTGTTTCTAATCCAGTTACAACTGGGAAGTCATAAGAGATGATAGATTTTTAAGAACTTGAGATTTTAATCAAAGAGGAACATATGTAAATGTTATGAGATGTTAGAGTAATTCAATAGTATATAGTTTGGGGTGACAATGCATTGGATCCGACATCGCATTTTTATAATTGAATGTTTTAAGTTTAATATAAAATTAATTATTATTTCCCAATTAATATTAATTTATTATGGGACCCTATCACACATGATGTAGGTAGAAACCATGAATCAATATGGTGCTTCAGATACTAGAGTGTTTTTCCTTTTTTCCTTAGTTTTTCTTATTCAGATCAAATATATTATTTATTATTTGTATTTTTCATAAATTAAAAAATAAATTGGATTAGTATCAACACATACTATAAAGTTAATCAGCATATTTATTTTTAATAAGACTTAACCATTTATCAATCTTATGCATGGATTTATTGGTATGATTGAAAGTTTCACGTGGCCTTCACATTTGTTTTAAAGTATTAAATCACATAAATGTGGTAAAAAAAATCTAAAACACTTGGATTAGTGTGAAAAAAATATAATGATCATAAAGTCATTTACAATCTATAGGAAACAACCATGAAAAAAATTGATGCTTGAATTTCTTGATATGATCTAAAGTAGTATCTCAACATTATGCTTTAATTAAGATGAAATATCACTATTTAAGGGGTCAAAATAGAGAAAACACATTTGGATATTGGTGTAAAAACTTAGGATAATGATCATAAATTCATTTAGAATATATTAGAGTCAACTATATGCCAGTATGATGATTAGACTACTTCTTATGATAAAAAATAATTGTTTCACCTTTTATACGTTTATTAGTATGATATATCTCTTATCATGGGTCCAAAACAAGAAAATGTAACAAATTATATGAAAATCTATACCAACAATCCTTCAATTATTTATGACATATACAAATCAACTATACCTCAAACTAATTTCCAAATTGATCAATATAAAGTAATGTATGACTTCATATTATTAACATTCAAAAAATACAATTCACATGGGCATGGGTAAATAAAATAAATTGTCCTTGGAAGAGCATGAAAAAATAGTAAAATTATCTTTGAGAAATTTACGATCTATAGGAATAAACCATGTTTCAATCTAAATCATAGTTTTATCATTATGATAGAAAGTATCAGGTAGCCTTCATATTTTCATTAAAGTAAAAAATCTCCTAAAATGGGTCAAAAACAATAAAAATGATACTAATTGGTTTTAGAAATAATGAATATGACCCTAGAGTCATTTATGATCATTATGAGTCTACTACACATCAATTAAATGCCCAGATTACCCAGGGTTATCTAAAGTTAAATTTAAATATTTTGATTTCATTAAAATGAAATATCATCTGTTAGGGGGTCCAAACAAATAAAATGTTTTCAGATTGGTTTCAAAGCAATAGATAAGGGTCATCAAGTCATTTATGATCTGTAATAGTCAACTTAATGTCAATATAATGTTGGGATTTATCAGTATGATTGAAAATACCATTTTACCTTTTTTACATGTATTAATATAAAATATCTCCCTTGATGGGATAAAAACCAATAAAATGAGTTGTGAATGAAGTGAAAATGTATGAAAACAATCCTAAAATAATTTTTGATCGATAAAAGTCATATACAACTCGAACACATTCATATATTGATTGGTATAATTCAATTTATGACATTATATTATAAACACTTGTTAATAAAATAAAAATTACCCAGGTAGGGGTAAAAACCAATAAATCAAGCATTGGTTAGCATTAAAACTTAGGAAAACGATTTTTGAGTCATTTATGATATTTTGGAATCAAATTAATGCTAATATGATGTCTATTTTTCTCATTATGATGGAAAGTGTTGTGTGACTATCACATTTGTATTAAAGAGGAAAATCATGTAAATATATTCAAAACTAATAAAACACATTCGGATTGGTGTTAAAACTTATGGGAATGATAATATATTTATTTATGATATATATTAATTGACTGCCTATCTATCATATGGTCATATCATTTGTCATGATCCAAAGTATCATTTCACCTTTATGCTTTCATTTAAATTTCATATCAACCATTAAAGGGTCAAAACAGAGAAAACAAATTTAGATTTGTTTTAAAACGTAGAATAATGATCATTTCTCCATTTATGATATGATGGAGTCAATTTTGGATCAATATGATGTTAATATTACTTAGTATAATTGAAAAAACCATCTAACCTTTTATATATTTAATAATTTGATATAAATCCTATCACATGTTCAAAACTAAGTAAAGAAGTTACAAATTATTTAAACTCTATGGAAATGATCCTTAAATAATTTCTGATATTTAGTTATCTAGTTGATCTTAAATGGATGATCATATTGATTGGTTGAATTTAATGTTTTATTCTATAGTATTAACACTTGTTAGTTGAAGGTAAATCACCCAGGCATGGGTCAAAACCAATAAAACGAGTCTGAATTAGTGTAAAAACATAAGATAATGATTTATGAGTTATTTATGATATATAGTTACCAATCATGTTTCAATATGATTCTTTTTTTTTCTTGGTGTGATTTAAAATGGTTTTAGGACTTTACATTTTTTAAAGTGAAAAATCATGTAAATGTGGTCAAAACTAAGAAAATACAATTGGATTGGTGTGAATGCACATTATAATGATATTTGATTTATTTACGATTTATAGGAATCAATCATGTATCAAAATAATGATAAAATCTATCAATATGATCCAAATTAACCATTAACCTTTATTATTTCATTAAATAGACATATCACCCATCAGGTGGTCAAATCTAATAAAACACATTTGAATTGGTTTCAAAACAAAAAACAATGGTCATTGAGAAATTTGTGATCTATAAGAGTCAATTCAATGTCAACCTGATGTTCAGATAGATTGATATGATTAAAAAAATTATTTAACCTTTTACATGTCTATTAATATGAAATATCTCCCATCATGGGTTAAAAATAAAGAATATAAATTTTTAATGAAGTAAAAATACAGAACAATGATACTTGAATCATTTTGATCTATACAAACCAACCATGCCACAAAAAAAAATGTCTTTACTGATTGGTATAATGTAAAACCTGATCTCATATTATTAATGTTAGGACCAATAGGGGCCTATATACCCTGAGAGGGGGGGTGAATCAGGGTATGCATATTCTTTTTCAAAATTCTTCCTGCCCCACTGGATCTTGACCTCTTTGTCACAAGGGTCACTTTGTTTTCACTTGTGTGTTTGTTATGATCACTTACATTGTTCTTTATCTGATGATGATGCTTTAAATGAAATGCAGGCAAATAAGCAGGCATACACGAAGATTTTTACTTGGTTGACCCTCACTGGGCTACGTCCAAGGAGCATACACCGCCAAGTTGCCGGTCGTACCAAATTCCACTAATCTTCACTAGATGTGGATACAATGTTCAGGCTAAATCACTTCTATGCCCAGGCTCACTGCCTTTACAATATTTAGGGTCAGCTCACTACTTTCCCAAGGGTCACTCCCTTTCTCTCTCTCTCTGACTCACTACCGGTGGAGAGGATCACCTTCTTTCGCTTCCTTTGCTCACTGCTCTTGGAAAGAAATCCACTCACAGTTTATAAACTTGTAGGTCTCTTCATTTGAATGAAGGAATTAATATTCCTCTGTGTGTAGATGCTCTGTTGAAGCACAATTTTCACTTGTAGATGAATCTCTCTTTGCACCGAAGGAATCGGGCAAACTTCCAGCTTCCACACAGCTCGAAAATCACTACTGGAAATAATCTTTACTTGGCGTGCAAGTCAATCTCAACGCGCAAGTATCGGCGCACAAGTCACAACGGGCGCGCAAGTCTACCTCAGACACTTGTGCGACACAACCTTCTTCCACCCAAAACCTACGCAACTCACTTCCTTTTACGCCCAAACCAATATTGGCGCGCAACTGCCAACGGGCGCGCAACTTATCACACCGGCGCGCAACTTCACTTGCGCGACCCACACACAACTTGCGTGACCACAACACCTGCGCGACAGGAGCTCTGATTTCTCAAAGTGTTGAACTCTGGTGAAGAATGAAGAGGGGTGGTCCATTATTTATAGGCAAATTGACCACCCTGCGTGACGGCGCGCAAGTCACCTGCGCGACCCAGTCTCGGCACGCAAGTCTTCTGTCCTTTTAGACACTTGCGCGACCAACTCCCAAACTTGCGCGAACCTCTTTCCTTAGCCATATTTTGATCTTATGATCTCAAAAAACACATGGCACACAATGTTCTTATACTATAAGTCCTCGGCGCACAGGTCCCTTTGCCAAAAACACTTTTCTTCATTTGTCGATTTTCTGGCCCAAAAATTTGGCAAACACTGGAAAACAGCACCACCTTGTATCTGTTCTTTTGTACCGCCTCTAGATCGTCCATTCCAATATCGATGTTCTTGAATAAAACATGGATCATTGTTATCTCTTGAACTCAACATTCCATCATGAAATCCTCTTTGTCAAAAAATTTGTATGTCATTGTTTTTCTTTGTCAACAATCACCACTAAGATTTCCACTTTGTCAACAAACACAATCACCTCAAAAATGCTTCAATGATGCCTTGAGGGATTTTTGCTCAACAATCTCCCCCTTTGGGTTTATTGACAAGTATTTTATGGAAAGATACATCGTTACTTCATCAGCCACCATTTGCCTTTTGCAATTCTGATAGCGATCAAGGATTAACTCAACACATACTCTAAGCCCACATGAGCAATGCTCGGTGTGAGAAACAAGAGTAAATGAAAAGTTCATCAATGAATCACTTCATCTCTGACATCCAATGTTGACACCAAACTGATACCAATTTGTACTAAACTGATACCAATTGTTGAAGGACTTGTTGGAAGACCAATTTTTGGTTTGGAAAAATTCTTACCACTCTCCAACACCACTCTTCTGCTTTTATCACAATCCTCAGCTGTCATGATATCTATTCTTTGATCGATCACATCTAGCATCGTCAGATTTAATACGCTCCCCTTTCGGTTCACAGCTTCATCCCTTGTCAGCTTCAAAACCTCTTTATCCCTATTTCCTGTGTTGTCCAAGCTAAGCTCTGGATAAGCACGTTCAACTAGCTTTAAATACCCCTATCTGGCTGCTCCACTTGTCAGCTTCTCCCCATATCATTCATGATTTATCAAATCTCCACATTTTCTCCCCCTTGAACAATCACTATTTTCTCCCCCTTTGTCAACGAACCCAAAGGAAACTCCTTTGTAGTCTGTAACATAATATAGAACACATATCATCCCATTAGGTAAAAACACATCATACCTCGGGGAGAGGGGGGGTTCCACATCCGCACTATTTCAAGTGCAGGGAATCGGCTGAACTCACAGAGCCAGTCGATGCCTCTCAAAAGCTTCCTTGGGTAAGGCCTTTGTCAGAATGTCTGCAACCTGTAGCTCTGTAGGCACATACTCCAACTTCACGATTCCCTACTCAACCTTCTCCTTGATAAAATGATACTTAATCTCAATGTGCTTTGTCCTTGAATGATGGACGGGATTTTTGCTAAGATTTATAGCACTTGAGTTGTCGCACTGGATTCCAATCGGAGACTTCACTTCAACTCCCATATCTTCAAGCTACTGCTTCATCCATAATAACTGTGTGCATGCTTGAGTGACCACAATATACTCAGCTTCTGTGGTGCTCAATGAAATGCAATCTTGCTTCTTGCTTAGCCAAGAAATACACAATCCACCAAGATAGAATGCACCACCTGACGTTGATTTTCTATCATCTGCTGAACCGGCCCACTCTCCATAAATATATCCTAATAACTCTGTCTGAGATTTTTTAGTATATGTCAAGCTGAAATCCACTGTTCCCTAGATATACCTAAGTATTCTTTTCACTGCAAGCATGTGGCTTTCCTTGGGATTACTCTGATATCTTGCTGCTTGGCATGTGGCAAAAACAATATTAGGCCTTGTTACGGTTAAGTACAACAGACTTCCAATGATTTTCCTATATTCTGTGATATTAACTGCCTTGCGATCCTCATCTTTTGATAATTTCATCCGGGTAGCAGCTGGAGTCTTCATCTCCTTAAAATTTTCCATTCCAAACCTTCTCAGGATCTCCTTGGCATATTTATATTGAGAAATGAATGTTCCATTCCTTCCTTGTGTCACCTGTAGACCAAGGAAAAATATTAGCTCTCCAATCATTGGCATTTCAAACTCATTTTTCCAATGGCTTCATTTCTTTCAACTACTTTTCTCTGTGTCATTTTTTAATGATGTCATTTCTTTGAACATATTCTCACAGATTTTTGTTGACACACCTTTGATTTTCTCTCACAGCTTCTTGGTATCCTAAAAGCAGTCAGCTGATTCCACATTGTTAGAACAAAATAGATAAGCATGAGATGCATCATTATTTCTTTTTTTCCGACAATAAGTCTTCCCTCAATTGAAAAACCCCTGAGCTGATTCATCCGATTATTGCTTTGATGGATCTTGCATCTGATTTTGTTATTGAATACTCCCCCTATATTATTCAACCCTTCCCAAGGCTTGGCTCCACTTTTAAACCCATAAAATTATTCTTTTTATGCATCATCTATTCTCATATTCCACTTGGAATTGAGCCATTAACAAAATCTCTAAGCCTACTGAGTTAGAACTCGGTGTACGAAACAAGAGACAGAGTTAAAAACACAATAACTTCCAATTGTGCTATGTTGCTCCCTCTTTTCTACAACTCTGGTACCTGATTTGAATCAATTGAAACTCTGGAGCATATCACTTCTCCACTTTGCATCTTTACACGCCACTTCCCCTTGGATCGTATCTCCCTAAAACCTGAAACACTTGAATAATCAGCTAACAAAATTTATACACATATGGAGAGGGGTTTCTTCCAGACTCCTCAAGATGAGGATTGCGGTTGATCATGATGGGTCAACCCTTTGATTCTTTCTTGGAGTGCATCACACTCCTTTCTTGCTTCCTCCAGCTACCTAGCCAACTTCAACTGCTCTAGCCATATGACTAAGCATTCATTACCTGCATGCTGAGTCTTTTTATGATATGAAGATTCTACAGGCCTGGCCTTTCTCGCAATTTGGGGTTTAATCACACTAGTACACATTTCTGTCTTTGATGTTCTACCAAAATTCCATTTTCCTTGATTATTTCTCTGAGCATGAATCTCTTTTCCATCCATCTTACCTTGATTCTTCCACCATTGCAAGGACTGTCCTCTTTTCTCCACTTCTTGTTGTGGCACACGACTTGAAAATTTTTCAATGCGTTCTTTGTTTATTTTCCTCTTATCATATTTCTGAGTCACCACACTATTTTGCATTGGTGGTGGGTCCTCTACTGAATGTTCATTCTTCTTACTCACAACTGAAGCATTTCCTCCATTTTTCTTCCAGATTTGTTCATGTTCTTTCTTAGAGGGTGGTTGTGAGTGTGATAGAGTAGGTGACTGATACACCTTTTGTTCGGCTCTATGTGATTGCCCTGAGGATCTAAGCCTATTATTCTCCTTACCACGTTGTCTCCCAGTGTTGAATTTCTTGTTATGCATCACTGGAGTAATGAATCTCCTTTCGAATTCCTTTTCCTTTCTTGCTTTCTTCTTGCTGAAATTTCATGCCAAATGCCCATAATCGGAACATATAAAACATCTTCCACCAAAGGCATACCTCATTTCTTCATTTATATGTCGAGATACTGATACACCTTGAGTTCTTCTTCTGACACGAGGCTCTTGATCTTCCTGACACATACTCATGGTGTGTCCCATTCTTCGACAGTAATAGCATCTAACAGATGCTTTCCTCTGAGAGATTCTTCTTTCTGATTTCTCATGACACATCTTCTTCCTCTCGGATCTAGTAATGTTTCTATTTTCACAGCCTGAGATGTATTCATGTGCCTCTAAATAGAAGCTTGATTTGTGGCCATGAATCCCGCAGAAATGGCACATGCCTTCACTACTTCTTGGAACTGTCCTCTTAGGCCTATCTCTAGCACAGACAAGATTTTCTCTACTTATGGAACTATTCATAGTTCTCCTTCTATCATGCCCGGGAGGGGATTCATCAAATCCAATGCCAGATTTTCCCAAACTATATGGTCTTTGAGCTGAGAAAATATTTTGTTGTTTCTCCTCAGAGATCTCATACTTCCTTTTCATTTTATCATCACCTTCCGAAGGACAATCGAATAGTTAGTGTAGTGCATCCTTCAACTTAAGTTTATCTTTGGATTTAGACTTCTCCATTTCTTTCTTGACTGATTCTAGCTCTTCTTCCAACTTTTGAATCTTCATATCCCTTGATTCAAGTTGGACACCATGTTCTCCCTTGAGAAGCTCCACTCTACTCATCCCATCTTCCAATTCACGGGTCATCTTATTCACCATGTCACTCTGCTCCTTTACTTTGCATTTTTCCTCAGAAACAGATTCAGTGACAAATTCATTCTCTGGTTGTAGCTTTCGATTCTTCTGAACTTCTTCAGACAACTGTGTTTCTATATCATCATTTCTAGCTTTCATATTCTGAACATCATCTGAATTTTGATTCTCTTCATAATCATCAGCCTTTTGTTTACGTTTCATTTGAGCCATCTTCTGTAGCTCTTTGGCATGTGAATCATTCTTCTCTGTTAGGTCCGTAACAATATCAATAAGCCTTTAATTTAATCTTTTTATCTTGTTGACCTCAATTTCCAATACTTTGATCCGGATATCTTTAGATTTGACTTCTTCATCCAACTTCTGGTCCACTTCCTTTGTCATGTTGACAACATCTACTGGTGGCCTCCTTCTTGAAACTTCATCACCATCAGTTGTTCCGATATCACTTTGATGTTCATGTACTTCACTAATTCCAACATCTTGAATGAGTGAATCAATATTTTCCCTATCTGATTCATCCAGGACTTCTTTCAGTAAGCTGTTTGATTCTTTTAGTTGAATCACACTTTTCCCATAAACACTTCTACTCTGAGGGATACCACTTGACTTCTGATTCTTCTTTGATGTTTTCCCTTCGCCATGGCACACCGAGATAAGAGCAGACTGATTCTTTGAAAACACAGATCGACTATACCAAGTCAGAGCAAACAAATCTGATAACAGCAACCTTCCCTCTGATACCAATTGTTAGGACCAATAGGGGCCTATATACCCTGAGAGGGGGGGTGAATCAGGGTATGTATATTCTTTTTCAAAATTCTTCCGGCCCCACTGGATCTTGACCTCTTTGTTACAATGGTCACTTTGTTTGCACTTGCTTATTTGTTATGATCACTTACTTTGTTCTTTATCTAATGATGATGCTTTAAATGCAATGCAGGCAAATAAGCAGGCAGACACATAGATTTTTACTTGGTTCACCCTCACTGGTCTATGTCCAAGGAGCATACGCCGACAAGTTGCTGGTCGTACCAAATTCCACTAATCTTCACTAGATGTGGATATAATGTTTAGGCTAGATCACTTCTATGCCCAGGCTCACTGAATTTACAATGTTTAGGGTCATCTCAATGCTTTCCCATGGGACACTCCCTATTTCTCTCACTCTGGCCCACTACTGGTGGAGATGACCACCTTCTTTTTCTTCCTTTGCTCACTGCTCTTGGAAGGAATCCACTCACAGTTTATAGACCTGTAGGTCTCTTCATTAGCATGAAGGAATGCATCTTCCTCTGTGTGTAGATGCTCTGTTGAAGCCCAATTTTTACCCGTAGATGAATCTCTCTTTTCACCGAAGGAATCGGACAAACTTCCAGCTTCCACGCAGCTCGAAAATCACTCCGGGAAATATTCCTTACTTGGTGTGCAATTCAATCTCGGCGTGCAAGTATCGGCGCGCAAGTCACAATGGGCGCGCAAGTCTACCTCAGACCCTTGCGCGACACAACCTTCTTCAACCCAAAACCTGCGCGACTCACTTCCTTTTATGCCCAAACCAATGTTGGCGCACAACTGCCAACCGGTGCACAACTTATCACACCGGCGCACAACTTCACTTGCGCGACCCACACACCACTTGCGCGACCACAACACATGCACGACGGGAACTCTGATTTCTCAAAGTGTTGAACTCCGGTGAAGAATGAAGAGGGGTGGTCTAGTATTATAGGAAAATTGACCACCCTGCGCGACAGCGCGCAAGTCACCTGCGCGACCCAGTCTCGGCGCGCAAGTCTTCTGTCCTTTTAGACACTTGTGCGACCAACTCCCAAACTTGAACAAACCTGTTTATTTAGCGATATTTTGATCTTCTGATCTCGAAAAACACATGGCGCACAAGTTTTTTATACTCGAAGTCCTCGGTGTGCAAGTACCTTTTCCAAAAACACTTTTCTTTATTTGTCAATTTTTAGGCCCAAAAATTTGGCAAACACTGGAAAACGACGCCACCTTGTATTTGTTCTTTTGTACCGCCTCCAGATCGTCCATTCCATTATCGACGTTCTTGAATTAAATATGGATCGTTGTTAGCTCCTGAACTCAACATTCCATCATGAAATCCTCTTTGTCAAAAAATTTGTATGTCATTGTTTTGATTTGTCAACAATCACCACTAAGATGTCCACTTTGTCAACAAACACAATCAGCTCAAAAATGCTTCAATGATGCCTTGAGGGATTTTTTCCCAACAATTAACAATTATTAATAAAAGACAAATCAAGCAAGTATAGATAAAAACCATGAAATCAAGAACATATTAGTGTGAAAAATATATTAAAACAATCTTAGATTCCTTTATGAATTTTAGGAATCAACCATGCATCAATATGATGTTTTTTCATGGATATGATAGAAATTTTCACGTGGACTTTATATTTGTATTAATGTGGTAAATCACATAAAATGGGTTCAAACTATGTAAACAAACATTGGTTTTGGTGAAGACCTAGTAGAATATTCCTTGAGTCATTTATGATCTCTAGGAATCAAACTCATGTTAATCGGATTCTTGGATTATTTGGTATGATCTAGAGTAGTATTTCCCCTTTATGTTTTCCTTAAAATCACATATCACCCATCAAGGGTTCAAAACCAAGGATACACATTTCATTAGTGTAGAAACATAAAATAATGATCATAAAGTCATTTATGATCTATTGGAATCCACCATGAATCAATTAATTTATCAGATTTATCGGTATGATCTAAAACCTAGTTTCTCATTTATATGTTTTTTATAAATGATACATCTACCTCTAAGAGGCCAAAATTGAGAAAAAAAGTTATTAATGATGTGAAATTATATGATATAAATTCTTGAATCCTTTATGATCAATAGGAATCAACCAACCTTGAATAGATTTTTGGATTGAACAGTGTAATGAAAAATATGATATCTTATTATTATAACTTATTAATAAAAGAAAAATTACACAAAAAGGGATGAAAATGATAAAATGAGCCTGATTAATATGAAATAATATGACTAAAAACTATATATTTTTTTCGATATGCAGGGAGTGAAAACACATCGATCAGAGTTGTTTATGTGGGATGAAAAAATTTATTTTTTATGTCTTAAAGCAACGAAACATAAATTTAAAGGTTAAAACCATTGAAAAAAACTTCACATTTATTTTAGATAATAGGATAAGTGCCTTTGAATTATTTTTTATGTGTTTGAGTATACAAAATGTTAATAAGATGTGTAGTGTGATCATAATAGTTAAATAAGCAGTTTTTTTAAAAAAATTATGTCTTTAAAAATATGTGTCTAAGGGATAGAACCCATAAAATGAGATATGATTATCATGATATCATAAAAAAACCATACATTGGTTTTTGAAATATGGAAACTAAAGAAGCATCAATCCCAATTATTATTGCCAGGAGATGACCAAAAACACATCTTTAGTGTTTTAAAACACCAAAACACATGTGTAAAAGTGAAACCCATAAAAAATGATATCATATTTACGTGGAATCATAGGAAACAATTCTATGAATTATTTTTTATTTATACAAGTAGATAGAGCATCAATCCATTTTGTGGTTTTCTCAAACTGATTGAATAAAAAGTTCTTCAAGAATTAACAATCATTAGAAATGCATGTGAGAGGGTTAAAACTAGATAAAAAACCTTTTATTGCCTTAGAAACATATTAATATTACCATATATTAATTTTTTTTTAATTTAGGAAATGATTGAGCATCCATATGATTTGGTTTTTCCTGAGATGATTGAAAATCCCTTTTTAGTGTTTTTAAATACTAAAACATGTGTGTACAAGTAAAAAACATATAAAAGAACCTTATATTGACATTAAATCATATATAATTTTATATTGAATTTATTTTAAATGTATGATTAGATGAACCATCAATTTGACTTATTGTGTGATGAGATTGACAGAATAAGCAGTTCTTTAAAAATTAATAGCCAATAAAACATGCACAAAAGGGTCGAAAACAAAAAAATGACGTCTAATTTCTTTGAAATATTATGAAAAAAATCATATATTAATTTTGGAAATATATTAATTAATGGTGTATTAATTTTATTTTTATCCTTTCTAGGATGAAAATTCTGTTTAGTGTTTTAAAACACTAAAACATGTGGTTAATTGTCAAACCCATAGTAAAAGATCTAATATTTTCCTGAAATTATAGGAAAATATTTTTGAAATATTTTTCATGTATATGTGGAGTTTAATTTTCAATATAACATGCAATTTGCACCAAATAATAGAATAATATATTTTCATATAATTTATAGTCTTTAAAAATGTTCATCATGGGGTCAAAACCAAGAAAGAGACTCCTAATTTGAATGAAATCATAAGAATACAACCACAAATTAATTTATAAAATTCAGGGATTGTTGGTGTGTTATTCAATGTTTTTTTCCTGGGAAGATTGAAAATGTTTTTTTTGTATTTTGAAACACCAAAACATGTGTACAATCATAGAAACATATAATAAAACCACATATTTACATTAAATCTTAGGAAAATTAGGTTTTACTTATTTTTGAAATATAAGATAAAATTTGAGGTAAACACGACATGTAATGTGCATGGAATGACCATATTAGAAGTACTTGATGAATTAATAGTTTGTAAAAACATGAACTAGAGGATAAAAAAAAGAAAAAAAATCAATTTCCATGAAATCATATGATAATAACTATATATTAATCTTTAAATATAATAACTGATATTGTGTCAATTCGAGTTGTCATTTTCCTAGGACACCAATAAAATCATTTTTAGTGTTTTAAAATAACAAAAAATTTATGTAATGGTGAAAAACAAATAGAATGACCCATTATTGCTATTAAATAATGAAAAACTAATAATGAATTATTTTTTATACGCAAGAGAAGTCAACATGTTAATCTGGGGAGTGGTGTGCTCTAACTAAAATAATAAATATGTAATACCCTGAAAAATTCCATGTAATATGTTTCCATTTTAATGTGATTATTTCGGTTCTAAAATATGAGAAGACACATCATTACAAGGCATAAAGAGTCCAGAATGTATTTTTTAAAAATATATTTAAGTACGTTCAGTAATCATGTGAGTGAGGTTTTATATGTTTTGAACTGGTGCCCAGATTAAAAATCTGAGGAAACTGTTGTCTTCGGAACCTCAAGATTTTCCTAGGAATGAACTACCATCGACTGGTGTGGGTCGACTAAAAAAAATAAATTTTGGACTTTTTAAATGAAAAGATAAAATAAACATAAAATATTTTTATGTTTATTTTATTCAAATGGTTTCACTGCGATGCAGCAGCCGATCAGCACTGTGATGCAGTGATAAGGCAACACCAACTCATTAATTAATCTCATTAATGAATCAATATGGATACACACACACCAAATCATTAATTTCCATTGCAGTGGGATTTTAGCGCTAGTTTACTAAACCACCGCTATTTTTTATTAATGATTTAGCATCAGTTTTTAATAAACCACCTCTAAAACTTTTTTATTTCAATCCCGAAACTCCCCCCCAAGACCCCTCGGAGACCCCCAAATCCCTAGCCCCTCGCTGCCTCACTGCCTCACCAATTCTTCCTAAGTTCATCTTAGGTAGGATTTTCTCCTCATATTATATATTATTCTTCAATTTTAATTTTTCCCTTTATACTACCCCTTGAGGTTCATGTGCCATGGATGAACTTGAACCCAATCTTGGGGTTCTTTTGTTTAGTTTATTCTTTCTAGGATTTGTGGGGTTCTATTGTGGACCATTCCTCAATAAGTTCTCTCCGTGTATATATTTACATGTGTAATTGGGAATATGTGTATATTGAAAAGGTGAATATATATATATATATATATATATATATTTGTGTATATGTGTCTAAGTGTGAAGTGTCATTTTGAATGTGAAAGCTATAGTGTGAAAAGTGATTTTCCAAATGTTTGATTTTGATATTTAAAAATTTGTGGAACAATACGGACATTATATTGGGTTTTTGAAAATAAAATTAACTCAAATGGAATCCCATAAGTTTTTGTATTTGTTGGACCTAGGTTTTATATGAATGTCATATTGGTATGTTTCTACGAAAAGGGGATTTTCATCAGTAGTATAGGGAGGTGATGTGTATTTTTATTCTTTCCTTGTAATTTTGTGTCATCAATATTTTTTTCTACCAAACCTCCAATATTTATTTTAGTTATGTGCATGGAACATGGGAATCTTGGGTACCTAGGTGGAGAGGATAGGATATGTTGTTAGGGTAGTTTGTAGGGCATCAACATATTTCACTAGTAGGATTATGATGTAACAATTTCCCAACAAAGTGACATTTCTTTTACCAATTTACCTTTGGAGCATCCCCTCCAATGAGTCACGATGGAAATAGATTCTTATATGTTTGATCAATATGATATGATGTACCTAGAGCCCAAATAACCTAGCTTCTTATTTCTTTCTGAAGGTTCTTTCTCTCATTTTATTTCTGTTTATATATTATTATATTTGAAAGATATTTTTCTTATTTTCCATTTTATGTCTAAAATAACTAGTGGATTGATCT
Source organism: Viscum album (assembly GCA_963277665.1). Taxonomy (NCBI): domain Eukaryota; kingdom Viridiplantae; phylum Streptophyta; class Magnoliopsida; order Santalales; family Viscaceae; genus Viscum; species Viscum album. The sequence goes on along the minus strand of OY728119.1, from coordinate 1,855,114,617 downwards.
AATTTCCTTTATTTTGTAGCACCTAATGATATGATTTCTATTATTTGATTTCCCACTAAAAATATTCTTTCATTTCATTACATTATTATGAATGAATTTTTTGAAATTATTGTATTGTTTATAAATGGTTTTCAAAATGGAAATAGGAAAATGGTATTTAAGAGTCATCGGATTATTAGTTTTTCTATATAAGAATGGAAAACTGTATATTAAATGAAATAGATATGAATTGTGTTCAACGTTTTGGAGATCTAATTTGACTAATATTGAATCAAATTTTTGTTGTGATGTTTTTCCCATTGAATATCAATTCATGGAGTTTTATTTTATTCCAAATATTTTAATTATATAAAAATATATTATCACCCAATAAAAAATATAAGTTTTATATGTATCGAGGACTTATGCTATGGAGATCAAATTCATAAGCCCAATAAAGTCATGCATTCAATATAAGAAGGATTTTTCTTTTGAAAGAGAATTATTCTCTCAATTAGTTACACTCATATTATATTTGGAATATAACTCATCCATTATTTAATTTTTTTCTTAGATTAATATTAATTAATATAATATCTTTTCTTCATTGTAAATGTTTTATAGTCAACCCATTTAGACTTACACTCAGCACTTGAAGCCTTATAATTAATTCATGGTTATATTTATATGATGGAATGAATCATTTGATTTGTAGAAAAGTATCAATGAAAATTTAAATTGACTATAACGATTCTAAAAAACATTCCAAACTTATCTACATCAAAAAACAGCTCTATCATGTTATTCATGAATATTTACAATAAATGAAAATATTAATCACATCATCAAAAGAATGAAAAGTTACTTCATTCTCCCCCAACTAGATTTTTTAGAAATATCTATCATATCTTTAACAAAATATCATATCTATTTATAAATTTTCATTTTTGTATCTTGATAATCATCAAATCACAACCTACGTCTTATGAGAGGTTTATTTTTCCACACCGACATATGTTTTTGAGATAATTATAACCTATAATGTAAATAAAATTTTTCTAAGTTACATAGATGAACCCCACCTCAAGAAGTATATCCCTCTAGTCATGTAGAAAATATTACATTCAAAAAATTTCAAAATTAATTGTTATTAATAGATTTATATACAATGTCAGTGATCACTCCCTCTATAATATATATTTATAACACAATTTTTCTGTATTTAGAAACATAGTCTAAATCACTTATGGAAGAATTAGATCAAAAAATACTCTAACAAGGGGTGATCAATGAACTTGTAGTTTCATCAGTAACTATATAAAAAGTTCCCATAGCGTTGGAGCACAATTTTTAAATAAAACTGAGAATTAAAGAGGGGGAATAGAAATTGAGGGAGGAGAACCCACTTCCATTCCTAGTATCCCCTCTAGTCACCCAAAATACCTTGCTCATGTCTTCTCTAGCTTCCATTCCATCATTCCTTTGAACTCCTTTAGCTGCTTAGTAAGCCTTCCCCAGATCATCTACACACACCAATTTATCTCCACATGTTTTATTTTCTAGGACCATATTTTTTCAATAAATATACCCCCCATATCCCATTTAATGCATAAAAGTTTCAAACTATTTGAAAAAGAGGGAGCCCCACTAAGCTGCATTATCCAATCCTTCGTCATTTCAACTTGGTAGCCTACAGAACTAAAATAAATTACACATGTAGTAATAATGGTTTATCCAAATACACATGCTTAGTGATAAATCAACTAAGGATTCACACCTAGGTGACCAACCACCTGAGGTTCATCACCAGTGTATCCAAGATCCTGGGGCTCCTCTTGCTGGATAAAAACTACTAGGTACTCCTAAATTATTTTATCAACCACATAGGGATCATAATCTAATTGTCCATTGACACTAGGCTTCACACCTACACAACTATTATCCCATGATACAAACATAAGTGGAAAATTTAATAGGGTATCCTATCATAGAATAAATTATCCTAGGATTTATTCCCCCTTAAAATTCCATAAACAATTTCATAATGATCCCATTTAATATTTCTCCAATTACAGACTCCCACATGGACACATGATTTACATTGCTAGGGTATGAGGAACACTAGTGTTCTCCCTTTTTGATCATGAATTTTCATAGTAAAGTATTTCCCCCGTATGTCCATATAGACTGATGGGATCCTTGCGTTATTTGAAATCATCAATATCGTTGACAATATGGGCCCCAATCCTGGGAAAAAAGTTTGAATCATCATGTTTTAGTAAATTACACTTAAGACACAGATGGTTCCTAAAACAATAAGTGACAAAGGAATATTTTGTTATATTTTATTTTCAATCAGTGGTTAGATAAGAGAAATCATAGTCTATGAAATAGAAATGAAAACTAGAATTAGAATGCCTCATGAAGTATTCCTTTTGTATCTCAAACTTGTTAGAACTTTATAAATACTACCTCAACCATCAATGGATAAGGAGAATATTCCTACTAGAATTACCTCATGGAGTAAGACCCTATCCATTCATGTGAGACCTCATTTCCCTCATAACATTCATACCCCTTCCCTCATCTATCCAAATAATAATTAGTAAATTCATTTATTAGATTTAAATTTTGTTGTAAGTCACATATGACTGAATTATGTGATGTTAATGATTTGATGTTGTCTTGTGTTTCTCACATCATGGACGACTCTTCTGGGATTATTAACTAGTCGTGATCATGAAACTAGAATAACCAAAACGCCTCAAAATGGTAATCCTTATATGTGTAATACCCATCCTATATTATAGGTATGATTCAATGTGTAATACTTTCTTAATCATCAACATCCATACAATTTCTCATAGATGGAAATCAAATCATCAGGGATTAGTAGATTTTTCATGGGTTAGTGCCTACTCACCACCACTCATAATGAAACCCATGTTACAAGGGGAAGTTGGGATTTTGATTTTGAGGTTTTTGTTTTGGGATGATGTGAGAGTATAAATAGTGGTACATTGTGAGGTCACATAGATTGTCAACCCTCATGAATCTTGCCTACATGGTTCTATGTTACTCTCAATGATGGCTGCATGATTAATACATAGTTCACATAGACATGTACCCAATAAATGTATAGTTAATAGTACCTTCATGGTTGGTTTATGTTGTGTGTTTTTGGTCAATTTATCTTTAACTAAAGTTTGATAAAGAGTTTTTAATTTTAAAATGGTTATCAGGAATGTTTGATGATTTAATAAAATGAAAGAGTGTGTTTCAAAATTGTTTTATGTGGTTATAAATCAATTTCAAAATTCAAAATGGGGACTTTTAATATGTGTAAAATTTTTACAAATGTATTTTCATGATATTTTTACTAAAAACATCATTTTAGTGGTATGAAATCTCAGATTTGATCAATACATTTGGTTCTAGTTTCATTATTACATAACTAATATATGGTGTGTTTACAGATGTATAATTTTAATTGGGTGATTTTTCTAACATATGAAAAAAATTTCCATACATTTCTCCTTGTGTCCATTCCTCTAGCTCCAACTTTGACAATTTCCTGTCATCACAACATCTATTTCCCTTCCTCTATGATTCCTCTATCAGTATCCTTTATCACACATGCATATCTTCAAAAATATAATATGCCTATATTTTCTACACCTCATTATTATTTCTTTTTATGTATCTATTCATCCATTAAATCTATGATCTATATAGAAACCCTATAATTTGCGGCTTAGGCAGGTTATCTAGGTTGGTTTGTGACAAATTGGTATCAAAGGAATTCATGCATGTTCTTTGAAATTTCTATATAGTTTGGGATGTCTTGGTAGACATGAGATAGTATTTTTGAGACATAATAGGTATATTATGAGAAATTTCTTGGCCAGATATCATCTTAAAGTGTCTTAAGTTACCATGGGAAATTGGGAAAAAGTGTCTCTGAGGATGTTTTTTGATATAATCCTAGAATTTTTCCAAATATTTAACATATTTATATATTTTTTCAACTATTATATATAAATATATTTCCCTATTTATTAATAGTTATGTGTTTTATTTTTTTTTAATACTGTGTATGCACATTGTGATATATATGGATAAAAGCTGGATCACATTACCAAGGAACACACCTCAGTATGTTAAGGTTTTGGAGGAGTTTTAAGATTTTTCAATTTCCAATCGATCTGTTGAAGTGAAAATTAGATGTCTATATCCTAAATGTAAATTTAGAATATGGCTGTACAGAGATGAAGTTTATGAAAATTTAATTCTAAAGCAATTCCCTGGTTAATATTTGTGTTGGATTTGGCATCGAGAATTGAATGTTATAGAAAGGTTGAGCACTGATTTCAATCCACAGAATGAGCTCCCAACTTCGTTTACAATGTGAAATGAAATTAAAAACCTTATAAATCATGAATTTGGAAATACCAGACACCACCATCAATATCAAAACATATCAAAACAACAAAATTAAGGTTCAACAAATAGCAACATAACAAGTGATGTTTTTGAGACCTTTGGAAAAGTAGATGATGATTTTTAATATAGCAATGGATCCTCCTCTTGATTATGTGGAGACTAATGTAAGAGAAAACTTCACTGAGGAAAATATGTTTCATGATTTATTTGACGATGGAAATCAAGAGTTGTAGAGTGGATGTTTGAAATATTCCAAACTTTCTTTTCTGCTGATGTTGTACCATATCAAATGTCTCTGTGGAATTAAAAATAATGCAATGTCCATGATATTGGAATTTTTGCGTGATGATTTTCTTGAATCAAACATCCCTGAGTCTCTTTATAATATGAAAAAGGATGTTAATAGGCTTGGTTAGAATTATACAAAAATGCATGCATGTCCCAATTATTGTATGCTTTATTGGTGAGAGGATTCAAGTAGACAGGATTACAAAAAATGATCTTCTTCTAGATGGAAGTTAATGGGTGATGTTGGAATTTTGAATCAACATACTACCATGAAGAAGAAGAAAATAAACACACCTGTAAAGTTTTTCCATTACCTTCCTTTAAATCTTTTGTTTGAAACGATTATTCATGTCATCGAAAACTGCCGAACACACGAAGTAGAATTAAATAGATAATAAAATGATGGGTTAATGAGATATCCACAAGATTCAAAAATGTGGAATACATTTTATCAATTACATCCAAATTACTTAGCTGATCCTAGGAATGTTTGATTGGGATTGGCTTCCGATGGATTCAACCCATTTGGGATATTGAGTACCAGTTCTAGCATTTGGCTAGTCATTTTGATCCCTCAGAATCTGCCTCTGTGGATGTGTATGAAACAAACATATTTTATCATTTTGATGATTATTCCTAGAAAAAATGTCTGGAAATGATATTGATGTATACTTGCAGCCTTTAATTGAAAAATTATAGGAGTTATGGAGCAACGATGTTGAGATATTTGATGATTCTTCTAAAATAATGTTCAAAATGCATGCTGCTTTAATGTGGACCATTAGTGACATCCCTAGGCTTGGGAATTTATCTAATTGAAACACTTACACATGTTTGGATTTTTCTGTCTGTAACTTTGATTTAGATCCCAAATGAATACCTCATAGTAGAAAATGGTGCTTCTGGTTCTATCGAATATTTCTCGATGCATCTCATAGATTTTGGCCGAATAGATCAAAACTTAACGGTTCCATTGATCGTAGACCACCTCCAAAGTTGATAACTGGTTCTAAAATATTGAAACAACCTGGAAAAGTTGAAACAAAATTTGGGAAGTTTTATCATTTGAATGGTAGCAGGGAATGGGTTCAAAGTGCATCGTCAAGTGATATAGGAATGCAACAATGTAAAAAATGTATATTCTTCAAACTTCCGTGTTGGGAATTTAATTTGTTGTGGAATAATATTGATGTGATGCATATTGATAAGAATGTATATGAAAATTTTATCTTCACATTGATTAATGATTATGGAATGTCAAAAGATCATCTCAATGCTTGGAAATAATTACAAGTAATGAACATAAAACATGATCTCTGGCCAGAAGAGATTTAAAAGTATGCTCTGAAATTTTTTGAAATGAAAAATATGGATAATGATACATTCCTTAGAATTTTAAAGCACGTGAATGTATCTAATGGGTATTCAAGTAACATCTCAAGGTGTGTTGACTTAAAGAATTGTAATTTAAATGGACTGAAAAGTAATGATTCACATATTTTGTTACTGCAGTTACTACCATTGACATTGCAAACATTATTTCATGAAAAAGTTACTGCTATTGTACTCCAATTCTAAACATATTTCAGACAACTATGTGAGAGATATCTACATCCATTTGAGCTTTAAAACCTTCAGGAGAAGTTTTTATTGAAACTTTGTGCAATGGAGATGATCTTTCCTCCGTTGTTTTTTAATTTTATGATGCATTTAACTATGAATTTGGTTGAGGAAGCTAGATTAGGAGGCCCTGTTCATTATCAATGGATGTATCCAATGGATAGGTACTTTATTTATATGTTTTCAGTTAAGTAAACAATTTTTTTCTCTTACTTAAATTCATAATTATGTTTTGTTATTTTATTTCATAGATATATTGGTCATTTGAAAACATAATTGAGAAATAAATCTCAAACAGAAGGCTCTATTTCTGAAGTCTATTTAGAAGAAGAGTGTCTTAACATTTATTGTAGATACTTGGATGATATTGAGACAAGATTTAATTTAGTTGGACATGTTTACGACACATAAACTCAATCTCAAATACATGAGAAATCAAAAATATTTCCTGCTATTGGATTATTAGTTGGGAGGACCTCAAATGTTACACAGATAGAAATAAAATTATTACACGCACATAGATATGTGCTGCTGAATAGTGAAATTGAAAATCCATTTATTGAAGATTTGATGATACAAACAAAGAGACAAATGAGAGTTCGAACATGAAATGAGAAAGATATAATGAAATCTGTTAATATGCAGATTGTAAAATGGTTTGCACAATGTGTAAGTTCATAAATATTGCAATAAATAAAAATATTAGGTTGACACATATATTTTGTAATTATAATAAATTATATTTCTTTTTTAGATCATGAATACTGATACTCGAGAAATGTTGTCAGAAGATTTGATGTTTCTTGCTCGAGGTCCTCTAAAACATGTTAGAAAGTTTGATGTTTACAACGTGAATGGATTTAGATTTCATACAATTGATCGAGAAGAGGGTTTGAAAACACATAATAGTGATATATTTACATTTTATGAAGTGGGATACTATGGAAAGCTAACCGATATTATTGAAGTAAACTACCACATTCATTTTTATATTGTTTTATTCAAATGAAATTTGGTCAATATTATTAGAGGTGTTAAAAGTGATTTCTTGCAATTTACTTCTTTGAACTTCTCTCAATTGATGGATGTTGGTGATGACGAACTACATGATCCATATATCTTATCATCATAAGAAAAAATGGTATATTATATTAATGATGTTGTGAATTAAGGGTGGAGTGTAATTGCTCACGTAAAACAAAGATATTTGTATGATATGGGTGATGATGTGGAAGATTTGACCTATGACATTGAATCTCATCAACAAAAAGAATCAGAATTATTTTTCCACCATGATTTTGAAGATATTAGACTAGTAAGGATGAATTAATTGGATTAAGTAATGGAGTAGGAAACAACATGATTAAGGGAGAAAATGATTTTTTGTAGAGTTATGCATTCATTTAGAAACCACTTATTTCATTTGTGCAATCATTCATTATCATTGTTATGTATATTTGGTTTGTTATTACTGTGAATCTTTTATATTTTTTAATTTTTTTTACATAATATTTTTTGAAATATATGTTATGAACTTAATTTTATTTTATTAAATGATAAGAATTCCAAGGAGGAAGCGATATAATATTTAATTGACCACTACGACAGATAACGATCCATTTGTCTCCCCCTACGACATCTGATCCACCACCCACTTGACACCTACACCATCTACCCCTCCACCATCACTCACACCCTCTTTGAGAGTCCCTTCAATATCTCAGTCATTGCCTCCCACTTTAGGAGACTCATCAGCGGGGGAGCGGAGCACCACTTCTAGTTCATTGTGGGAATACTGGAGGGTGACTGTTATAGGTACAAATTTTAATATGAATAAATTTATTTCACTTTTTTATACTAATTTTTCCTTCATTATAGACAGAAAAAATGAAACAATAGAGAAAAATATAAAATCTCAGATGTATGGAATCTAACTGGAGGGAGGATAGTTGTCCCATTTGATTCATATGGGGCCCCTATAGATGACGCCGTAAGATTACTTGGCTAGATTTTAGCCCAGCTGGCCACAGAGCCCGTTTCCCTTCCTATTTCATATGATGATAGGAGATATATGACTACAAGTTGAAAAAATGTAGTTTTTTATTCCCTAATAAAGGTAATTTTAATACATTGTGGTGTAATTGAATCTGTGGTTATTAATATTTTCAAAATGAATTTCTGTGTATAGATATTTTTCCACTATATTGTTGCTGATGTGATAGATTGAAATTGGACATTGAAAAATCTTGGAAAAAAGTAAATATATTAAATAGAGATTTTGGGGTTATGTTAACAATACTTCGTTGACCACCCAACAGATGTATGACAAGCCACTCAATGCGGTACCCAAAGGGCAATGTAAAGTTTTTGTCGACAGACATCATGATGAGAAGAAGATGGTATTTAAATATATATTACTATAATAATCTCATTTTAAATTTATAAATGTATATAAAGAGGAGATGAAATTTAATACATTTCTATTAAATTTCATTTTATTTATTTCAAAATCTTTCAATAAAGAATACATCTGGCTGGGCTCAACAGGTCATCCCTCACACTGTGGGGTCAAAGTGTTTTTCTAGAAGCCAATATGATATGGTAATATTTTCATTAGTTTAATTATTTATAAGATAATATTATTTTTTCAATATATTAAATTTATGATTTATGTTTGTTTAATGAAGTCACAGAGTTTAGGGAATGAAGCATCCTGAACAAAAGTGTGGTTGAATGTTCAGAAAAAATATGATGGAAGTTTTGTTAATGATCCTACCAAAGTATTTGGGGTATGAAATCATTTTTCATTATAATAACTTATTATTAGTTATTAATATGTTAATATATATTTCTTCTAATATGACTGCTATTTCATTTATAAGTAAAAATTAAAGAACTGTGGGATGCCAATCCTGCGTAGTCCTACTCAGTCTTCTATGATGACCCAGTTTCTAAATTCCTTAGTATATATCATTCTGGTAAAGTGCACATGATGGGTTTGGGACTCGTACCATATGAGGTCTTTGGTAGGACATCGGGGATTACATCAGCATCTACTCCTAGTTGTAGTCAGTCCATACAACGAGATACTCATAGAGATATTGTTTCTCTAAGAAACACAGTTCATAACCAGGGGGCTTAGATATCCTCTTTACAGAAAGCATTGATTGATTTATATTATAAGACAACCAGATCTCCCCTTGGTGGTATTGAATCAACTAGTGGTGAGTAGTTAAATCACAATAATTTAAAATCATTTATTTTGACAACTTTTATTGGTTTTAAATTTAAATATAAATACACAATAGAATTTAATTTTTAATATAATGTTCTTTCAGGTGGTAGCAAGAAGTAGAGATGGAGGTGAAGAGGGTGAAGATATTTTTTCATCATTGGACCATGATTATTTATTTTGTTGATATGTTGGACAAATATGTAAATAGTCGGTTTGTATATGTATCATGTGTGGCACATAGTTTCTACAAAACATTTTCATGACGTAACATTTTCTTGATTTCTCATGTTTCCTTTTGTGTATTTTATTGATTTCTAATGTTTCCTATTATGTGTTGATTTTTTGAGTGTGGTATGCACCATATATGTCGATTCTTTTTTTTCGTGAGTCATTTTTTATGATTTATTTTTCCTAAATGTATTAGGCTTGTTACCGAAGGATGAACAATCAAAAACATATCCTATAGTAACAAGAATAAATCCATCCATAGTTCTTAGAAAATGTCCTCCATAAAAATTTGTCTCGTGTATAGGAGGAGAAGGATGAGATGTATGGGAACCATTATGTGAGAAATAAATTAACAAATTGATGTGAATGAGGAAGGGTCTCACCTTTAGGGTATAGCCAGTGTGATTATAATTTTCACCAAGGCCTATTATAGGAGATCCCTACATCATTATATATATTGAAACATCATGAATCAATCCACATATAGTTTTCATATAATACCCCTATGCATATTAGGATCTTTCCTAGGGAAAGAGTTATTTTTTTCATAACATTGGTTTATGGATAAAGAACCACATGCCAAGGATCCTTATATAGATTTGGATAATATATAGAGGAAGACAGGTCTTACTAGGTAGACCGCTCTAAGAAGTTTCAAGTCTTACAAGATGGACTATGCATCACGTAGTTTAAAATCATGTGAAAATGAATAAAATAATCTATAGTTTAAGATCATATGAAAAATACCTTATTATATGAGGTTTAATTTAGTTTAAACTAGTGATTTAAATGAAATGAACTTGTCTTGATACCAGCCCTATGGATGGAAAACAATTATGAATAAAGAAACCCAATCACTAAGATAAAGTGGAGGACTTGATATCAGTTTTTTGGTTGGGTTCGAGATAGGATATCTAGGAATGATTATGTGTCCCATGAATATGGGAATCAATCCATACATAGTTCTTCTAATTCTTGGGAAAATATGATCACCTTGGCTTAGAATTGAGAAATAAAAGGGAATCCAAAAATAAATAGAATGAGTGTAATGGTACATACCATTTATGGACTTTCATATGTGCATTATCAAGTCTTGGGGATGTTTAGGGAGATTGTTTTGGTGATTTTTAGGTCTAGGGTGGTGTTTTAGCCTTTAGAAAGCCACTATGACTTATGCAATGATTTGTCTGGATATGAAGGAGGTAGTTTTATGTTGGGAGTGCTCTTGTGTAAAATGTGATATATAACCACGAATTGGGGATAAAATGATGTTGTGCATGTTGTCCTAGTGGTTTTTCTATGCACCATGAGAATCTTTAAATGCCCTTGGTTGGGAACGTAATATCAGAGGTCCACCTATCCAAAATAGGAAACCCAACCTCACAACTTTGTAGCCTTGGGCATGGTGATGGTAAAATGGTTAGGAAATGGGAACTAGGTCATGGATTCTGTACATGGAAGAATACAGAAGAACCATTATGGCTTAGGGAACTCCATGTTCTATGATTCTGGGAGGCCAAATTTCATTTTAAAATGGGAAAAAATATTAAACAACAATGAGGGTTCTAGATCCCACTTTTACCAAACCCACCACATGAGTTTTAGATATTAACCATGTTTTGGTAGAGTCTAGTGTGATTCACTTATAAATATGAGTTTTATTACCTCATTTTTTTGAATTTTATACTTTCCCTCAATTCATGGTTGAAGCTCACTCATCCTCCCCTTTCCCAGTCACCTCCCTTGGTGTTCCAAACCACTTGAGTCATATTGGATCATTTAGATTGAAGTTATTTGATTCATGGTAGCCCTCTCTTTCCCCATTACTATTTTATTATCTTTCTATTGTATTCAAGATTTCCTTATGCTGGTAATTATCTTCTTTTTTGTGTGGTTTTTGATAATGTATTATTATTCATTGGATTCAATGTTGATTCACTTGAGATGAGTGGTGGTTTATCCATGGTTCTTGTTCATTTCTCCCTGAAGATTCGGTGGTGGTTGGGGATCCTTCATCTACCCATATTTATATGTACATTTAGAAATATAATGCTTTTTATTTCTTTGGTTAAATAGTATATATCATATTAATAAATATAATGAACAACATTAATTGATTTTAATGGGGAAGAGGGAAATCACAAGATTTTTACTTATTCTTGTTATTTATTCTTATATGGCCACACTTACTTGGTTTTCCAATTATGACTTATTTTGAGATAGTGTGTTGTTTTGGTTTTTATAAAACTTCTTATGTATGTTTGTATAATCTCACCACATATGAAAATGACTAAGAATATATATCGAACTACTAAATTGGTTTCCCATTCAATATTGTATTTCTGTGTGAATACCCTTCATAAAAATTTAGTAATTATGATAAAAAACCTTATTGAAACTAAATTATCAGTGGTTGTTGTGATGTGTAGTGGTTATGATGTGTGGTGGTGATTTAGGGTAGTTTTGATTAAGGGTGGTTGCAATATTTTGTGGTTATGATGTGTTATATGTTATATCAATTAGAATGGTTTTTTTCAAGGCATTGGTAATGGTCCTGTAGTACCAGCTATTTTTTTGAAAATCTGGATTTAGCAGTGGTTTTAACAACCGAAAAATAAATATAATATATTTAGTAGTGGTTTTAACCTCCACTACAATTATGGTATTTTTCTATCTTCAACGGTAAAAACTGCTCCTACGGATAATAATTTAGCTGCGGTTTTCCCGGTGAAACTGCTATTTTTTTAAGAGTGGTTTAAACCGCTCTTAAAAAAATATCAGTTTCACAGGGAATAACGGCTGATAAAACCCTAACATATGTAGTGAAATGACCCCACTGTGATGGTTACTATAAATCGCCCCTACATTGAGGAAACTGCCACATATTGTATGCCGACACACACTTTTTCAATAGTTTTTTGAAACCACCATAGAATCATATGGTGATGGTTTAAACCGCTGCCATTTCTAAACTAGAACCGCCACGAAATGGTCGTTTTCTTGTAGTGACAATGCGTCTCCCACCTCTGATTAATCAGATATCTAGGGTTGATAAACAACACTGAGGAAAACCTTTTGCGAGGAGAATCTCTCTCTCTCACTCTCTCTCTCTCTCTCTCTGACGTCAATGAACAATTATGGAGAACAATGTCACACCATGACCAATGCTTAATTTTATTTTAATTATTTTGAGTTTCCCTTTTGAGTTGGGATTTGAAGCGGTTCCATTTTAAAGGAAAATTGGGATCTTATACGGGTACACAACCATGCGTGCGACCATACACATGACCATGTGTAGTGCCAAATATTAACAAGAAAATGATTTATGATTACATTTATTATTACACAAGCATGCGACTATATCGCGACCACACACATGTCAGTGCGCGGTGTCCGGACTCAACAACTAATGCAATTATTTTGCAACTCATTGTATTATTTTAGTTTTAATATTTATATTATGATTATTTAAGTTTATATTTCAATCTAGTTATTATTATTATGATTGTTTTAGTTAATATATTAACAAGTTTTTTAATATTAAATTGTGATTATAACTGTCAAATTATCCACTTATTATTACCATCCTTGTTTTTATTTATATTTCCAGTTTTATTTATTTATTTATTATTTCAAAGTAGTTTGGGACTTTTTTAAATTACCATTTTTTTCTTTTTCACATTAATTTTTTTTCTTTATTTTCTTTTATTTCAATTCCTTTTTTTATTTTTTCATTTATTTTTTCCCTCTTTTCATCTTCCTTCCCTTGGTCCATCGCACTACAGTCCCCCCCTATAACCCTAAAATGTTTTTAGCTCGGCACTTCTCCCCTAGTCTGTGATACCCAAACCCCTAGCAGCTCTTCACTGCCGTTGTTCTATCATTTCCTTCCAACGTTGCATCTGACCCACACCTCTCCTCTTTGGGTTTGGTATAACCGCACAACCCTCTTACCATCTGGCAGGATAGCCCTCCAGCGCCCTCCCTTCGAACCGACACACCACAATACCACCGACCTTCTCACCCACACTAATAAACTCCCCTCGTCCACCTCACACTTCACAACCACCACACACCGGCAGCCAGAGACCTTGTTATTTTTTCTCTTCGCACAACCACACTCCGCTTCCATATTATGAATGTACCATTATTTTCCGGCACGGCACGCCCCTGGAACCTCCCCGTCTAACACGACTAGACTCTCGCACCTTCTCTGTAGGTTCGTTTCACTTCAGTTATTAGTTTCTTCCATTTGGTAGAATTGTGGGGTTAGGGTTTCATGTTACTTTTGGTCCAATTGTGATACATTTGTTTCAATTCTTAAATTAGGATGTATTTTAGGTTAGTCGTAGTGCGATTGTCGTGCTTCATGAGTTTCGCTCCAAATTGAGAAGTAGGTCTACACTGAGGTAGGTGGGTTTTCTTATAATTATTGTTTGATGATTTTTTTTTCATGTTTAACTAATTTAGCATATTTTTTAAAATTTTTCATGTTGCAAAATTGTTTTATTTTATTTTTTGGGATCTCATATGCATTGATTTATTAGTAACGTGTTTATGTGATATAAGTGTGATTTTTTGTGAGAACCCATGTCAAGATGGTTATAAGTGTTTTATAAATTGTGTACTTGGCTTATAAGATCATGCAATGGATGAAGATTATATTTTTTTGTATGGATTTAGTTTGCGTTTGATTCTAAAAATGGGGTTGGGGTCTGTTTTTGAAGTAAGTCCATGTGGTGCTTTATTGGTCTTCTTATATAAATTTTAAAATGTTCAGTTAAATGATATTATTGGTGAAAATCATGTTTTTATAAGATTATGTTGTGTGTGTAGTTATGAAAGAGGGTTGGGTTATTTTTGTGTGAAAATTCATGTTCTTATCTTCAATTTTTTTATTAAAATCTTAAATGTTTAATAAAATAGTTATTAAGGATGAAAAAATTGTTTTAATTGAGTTTTTTAAAGATTCTTGGCATTCATATAATAATAATAATAATAATAATAATAATAATAATAATTTTTAGAAAATTCGTGGTTGGGTTCAATTGGTGTTTTGGTGTTGCATATGTATGCATTCTGTCTTAAATGATCTTTTAGGTGGATTTTTGGTTCTTAATGACATGCGACATATGTTGAAATTGTTTTATAAATTCTTTTAATGGTTTGTTTGACTATGAATGTTTTTTATTTGACCACATAGTAATTTTAATTTGGTTGTATAAGTAGTGCAAATTTAGTTTTGAAATACGTTAGTGTGTGTATTCTTTCACAATAGTTTTCTTATGAGTGTAGTGTTGTGTAGAGATAGAATCTAATTTTTTTCATTTAGTTATGTTTAACATGTAACATGAACTTTGAACTACGTTAGCACAAATGGGAAGCCTGAGTACTAGGTGGGAAGACTAGATCTAGTGTGTTAGTGTTCTGGGGGTGACTCGACCCTGTTTCACTGGCAAGTTTGATGATTACAATACTAACTAAACATATGATTTTTTGAGGTTCGTGGTCTTCTAAGCCACATTTTCTGAGGTTCATGGCTTTCTAAGCCACATTTTCTGAGGGTCGTGGTTTCTAATCCCCGTTTTACTGAGAAACGAAGATCTAGGGACCCAAGATAGCTAACACCCACACGACATCTCCCATATTTGGTGCTCTTTGGTTGCTTTATGCTCATCGGTGTGACACTTTGGTTATTTGAAAAGTAAGTGATAGTGTGTTTTTTAATTTAAGTTTTTTACTTTTGATGTTTTTTTATTTAAACCTATTTTCTTTAACATTGTTCAATCATTTAGTCCATTTCTTTAATTAAAACTGAAAATGTATTTTTCACTTAATAGCTATGGATGGAACCTTTTATCATTAGAATCCTACTGGGATTCTGGCTCACACCCTACATACACCTTGGGGTGTATATAGATCTTGTATCTTTTGCTTTCCAGGTTGAGGCATCAAGCATAGCATGGGTGGTTCTGGTCGTTAGGGGTACTCTTGTGTCGGTTTTGGTGGATGTGTATTGGGAATGTGACTCCTATGGTCTCACAGAGGTTTGAGTTAGTGCCTTTTAGATTTTTATTTACTTGCACCCCCTTTGGTATTTTGGTTAAGTTGTAAACATTAATTTTGACCATAGTTTAAGAGAATGTTTGTTTTTTGACATTAGTTTTAAATTTATCCATCTTTCTGTTTGTTTCATGTTTACTTAATCAGGTAAACCATTCCCTAGTTTTATTCTTGATAACTGGGAACTTTTTCCAGCCCGTGGGGATCGGGAATGCCCTTCGGGCCTCGTCGCAGACCGGGTCGAGCGCCGAGTCAGATGGAGACCCAGCTTGGTTCGTGAAAAAATGGTATTAGAGGGTGGTTTTATTTTCATGATTTGGGGTGTCAGGTAGACCAGAGATAGGATTTTCGGTACTCTAGTGGTATGTACATGAAGAGCGTCATATACTCTTGCTCATTCCGTTCCTTGAGTATCCAGGGGTAGTTTAGGATTTATGTTTTTGGATTTGATCTGTGTGTATGGGGGATGAAAATAGGAGTAAACCAGTACTATACGTGGAATCACATGGATTAGAAACCCATGTGATTCCCCATAGTACGGTTCGACACTCCTAGTAGTTGGTGCTAGCATAGGGCATAGTATACTAAAATTTGTACTGGGGTTAGACATGACCACTAGTCCTCAGTCTAGGTGCTTTAATGTTTGTGATGTTCTTCTATAGTTTTGGGTTGGGGCGAAAGTTTGTTTTTAAGGAAAACAAACATGGAGTTTCTCTTATTTTATTTTGCTGTGATTTTTACATGCTTTTTGGGGTGAATTTCTCTTGAACCTTGTTTCTGGAAGTTGGCGTTTGATTTCTCAAAGATGAATTTCTAAAAGAAAATCTTTGGTAATTTGGAATTGAAGTGAGTTACTTTGGAAATGGTAAGATTTTTTTTAAAAAATTTATCTTGAATCGTTGAAATGGTTTTGAAAAAAAGGAGATATCATCGTAGTGTTGGGAATGTTTTGATTTGAAAGAAGAAGATCCTTGTTTTGTCCAGGGGTATTCTTATGGGGGATCTTGTGTGCATGTGGACATGATTGATGGATAATTGGTGGATCATGTGTACGGGTGCCTAAGTGGAACGAAAATGAATATTTACGAGGCACCATGGAATATCAGCAGTCAGTGATTGATTTTTAAGGCTATTACTTGTTTCCTAGAGAGTGTATTTTTCTAAAAAATGCGTTTTTGTGCTTAAATCGTTTTGAAATTGGAAAATGGTTTTGATATCAGAGTGAAAACGATGAGTTCATAAGAGTTGTTGGGTTTTATTGTACTGTGCTTGGTTTTTTTCAAGAAGATGTTTTTATTAATGAAAGAATTGATGTTTTAAATTGATATTTTTGGATTTGTGTCTGGCATGTGGATGTTTTTTGTGTGATGTATTTGGATTTGTGGAAGTTTGTTTTGTGTTTCTTTCTTGGGATGTTCCCCCTAGAAATTTCCCATGGGTTTCCAGCGGGTCTCTCAGTTCTTTGCTCAGCCCGGACTCCTAGTGGAGTGGCGGAGTTGGGTTCTGCTCAGTTGTGTAGAATGTTTGTAGATATTGAGGTCGGTTGGATATCGTTGAGTGCTTTGAGCATGTTGGGAATGTCTCAAGTTTTTGAGGGACTATAAATGTTGTGTATGCGTAAGTTGTCTTGAGTGTGTTTGGTGGAGCGAGACTACACTAGAAAATAGTAATCGTTCCATTTTCATCATGAGTGGGGATGTCTTGAGTGATCCTCAAGACTAGCCTCATCCTGTGGCTGTTCATATTGAAGTAAAGGTTCATCATCCGATGAGGAGTGGGAACCGAAGGGGACTGTTCATGGAGTTATTCTTCCATCAGTTCTTGTTGTGTGTCGGACAAACCACTCAATCTCTTATCTCTAGTGTGGTCAGTCAGGCACTCTAAGTTGTTTACTGCAATTCTCTGTGGGAATGTTGATGGAGTGGACACTTTGGACATGAGAAGAAGTATGTAGATTGCTTTTCTATCCGAGGAAGTTCTTATCAGTGGTCATATGATGACTACGTGGTGGTAGATGCTTCAGAAATCAGGGCCCCAGCCATAGGTCTTGGGGTGAATCTTGCACGTAGTCAAAAACTTGTTGGATGTGGGATGGTCTTGGTCCAACTTAAGTCAGCAGTGTCAAGATGAGGACAACATAAATTTCCCTATTGCGACATCGTCTTTGAATGCTTCATTTTTGTTGCGAGGGGAATGAAGCCCCTGTCTATTTGCTGTGGTCTTAATTAATTGGATTTCTTCTTTGGCCTTAAATAGGTTTGGAGAACTTGTATTCTTGTAAAGCTAGCAGGAGTTCTCTATGAACCTTCTCGTGATCGGTTATGGATCAAAATTGTACTCGATTTAGAGATGCTCTGGTCTTGTGGGATTGACACATGATTGTCTAGTTTTCCGCTAGGTTAGGGGTTTCTGATATCAAAGCCATCTCTTGTGGTGGAGTTTTGTCCAGTGTAAGAGTCATCCGTGCAGGTCGGCTTATGTTGGTGGGTTTGTGATGAACAGTTCAGTTCGTAAGAATCAAAGTAAATTGGGAATACCCATGTGGGATTCATGGTGTTAGAAAAATTTTAAAATGGTGGAGAGACCCAGTTTAGGTATCATCGACATCTTCTCTTGTGTTGGTTTGGTCAAACATAGGGAACTTGGAGGGTCAGGCCAGTGTTATAGGTTGTCTGGGTTTTAGAGTCATTTTGGTTTGGAGAACCATTGTTTGACGAGAACCCTAATATGGTGGGGATACCACCATATGATGAACTTGTGGATGAATTTGTTTTCAAAGTGTGCTTAGTGGAGCAACCCTTTACTTCTTCTCCACCTAAACATGACCATGCAAATTGGTTATCTCGAGTAGTGGTTCACTGGATGAGTATTATTGGAGATCTCGAGTGGCCCTGAGGATCTCTACAGTAAAGGTTGGGGTGTTCCATGTTGTAGTTCATCTTGAGGTGAATACCTTGTTGCGAGTTATTTTTCTTGGTGATTCTGGTTTTGAGTTCTTTGAAGTTTCAGGTTGTGGGTGTTTCGAATGCTTGATCTTCAGGTGATTGAGGTTTTGTTTTAATTGTCTTCGTGGTCTCGCTTGGATCCCTTGGTTGATCTAGTAATTTGGGACTTTCTGGGGGCACAAAGTGTTAGGGTGGATAGAATTGTCACACCTCGACTATCGCTTATTTTTATTTTAATTATATTGGGTTTCACTTGGGAGTTGTGGTTTGAACCAATTCCATCTTAAAGGAAATTTGGGATGTTATACGGGTGCCCAACCATGCATGAGACCATGCACACGATTGTGTGTAGTGCCTCATATTAATAAGAAAATGTTTTATGATTAAATTTATTATTGCACTAGCGCATGACTATGTTGCGACTGCGCACACGTCAGTACACGGTGTCCAGACTCAACAACTAATTCAATTATTTGGAAACTGGTTGTATTATTTTAGTTTTAATATTAATTTTATGATAATTTAAGTTAATATTTCAATCATGTTATTATTATTATGATTGTTTTAGTTTATATTTTAACTAGTTTTTTAATATTAAATTGTTGTTATAATTGTAAAATTATCCACTTACTATTAACATCCTAGTTTTTATTTATATTTCCAGGATTATTTATTTACTTATTATTTCAAAGCAGTTTGGGAATTTATTTAAATCCCGATTTTTTCCCATTCATTTTATTTTCTTTATTATCTTTTATTTCCATTCCTTTTATCTTGTTTTATTATTTTTCCATTTCTTGTTTTCCTTATTTTCCTCTTCCTTCCCTTGGTCCTTCACACTACAGCCCCCCCTCCTCCCCCTATAACACTAAAATTCTTTTAGATGGGCACTTCTCCCCTAGTCCGCGCTACCCGAACCCCCAAAAGCTCTTCATGGCCGCTGCTCTCTTTTTTCCCTCCAGTGTCACAGCTGAACCACACCTCTGCTCTTTTGGTTCGATATCGCCGCACAACCCTCCTACTATCAGGAAATACAACCCTCCAGTGCCCTCCCTTCGAACTGGCGCACCATAACACCACCAGCCTTCCCACTCATGCGAACATCCTCTCTTTAGCCACCTCGCACTACACAGCTGCCACGCACCGGCGGCCAACAAGCTTTCTATTTTTTTCCATTCACACAGCCAAACGCCACTTCCATATTATGGCGTGACCTTTTTTTCGGCACGAAACGCCCCTGACACCTTCCCATCTAATAATACTAGACTCTTACACCTTCTCCATAGCTGCGTTTCACTTCAGGTGTTAGTTTCTTCCATTTGGTAGAATTTTGGGGTTAGGGTTTCTTGTTAATTTTGGTCCAATTGGGATACATTTGGTTCAATTCTTGAATTAGGATGTAATTTAGGTTGCTCATAGTGCGATTGTCATGCTGTGGGAGTTTTGCGCCAAATTGATAAGTTGGTCTATACCGAGGTAGGTGGTTCTGCTTATAATTATTGTATCATGAATATGTTTGTGTGTTTAATTAATTTACTATATTATTTAATTATTTTTCTTGGATCTAAATTGTTTTATTTTATTTTTTTGGGATCTCATATGCATTGATTTGTTAGTAACCTATTTATGTGATATAAGTGTGATTTTTTGTGAGAACGCAGGTCAAGCTGGTTGTTAGTGTTTTATAAATTGCGCACCTAGCTTATTAGATCATGAAATGGATTTAGATTATATTTTTGTATGGATTTAGTGTGCGTTTGATTCTAAAAATTGGGTTTGTGTGTGTTTTTGAAGTAAGTCCATGTAGTGCTTTATTGTCCTTCTTATATAAATTGTAAAATGTTTAATTAAATGATATTAGTGGTGAAAATCATATTTTGATAAAATTATGTTGTGTGTTTTGTTATGAAAGATGGTTGGGTGAAAATTCATGTTATTCTCTTCCAAATTTGTTTATTAATTTTTAAATGTTTTATTAAATAGTTATTAAGGATGAAAAAATTGTTTTAACTGAGTTGTATAAAGATTCTTTGCGTGCATATGATGACGATGATTATTATTATTGTTGTTGTTTTTTTATTATTGTTATTATTATTATTATTTTTATTCTTTTTAGATAATTTGTGAGTGGGTGAAATTTGTGTTTTGATGTAGCATCTTTATGTGTTCTGTCTTAAATGAGCATTTAGGTGGATTTTTGGTGCTTAAAGACATGCGACGTATGTTTTAATAGTTTTATAAATTCCTTTAATGGTTTGTTTGAATATGAAAGTATTTTCTTTGACCACATAGTAATTTTAATTTGGTTGTGTAAGTTGGGAAAATTTAGTTTTGAAATAATTTTAGTGTGCGTATTCTTTCACAATGGTTTTTGTTTGTGTTTGAGTGTAGTGTTGGGTAGAGATAGCATCTCATTTGTTTCGTTTGGTTATGTTTGACATGTAACATGAACTCTGAACTATGTGAGCACAAATGGGAAGCCCGGGTACTAGGTGGGCGGACTAGATCTAGTGTGTTAGCGTTCTGGAGGTGACTCGACCCGGTTTCACTCGTAGGATTGACGATTTCAACTCTAACTAAACATATGTTTTTCTGAGGTTCGTGGTATTCTAAGCCACATTTTCTGAGGTTCATTCCTTCTATGCCACGTTTTCTGAGGGTTGTGGTTTCTAAGCCACGTTACACCACGACACGAATATCTCAGGACCCAAGCTAGCTAACACCCATGAGGCCTCTCCCATATTTGGAGCTCCTTGGTTGCTTTACGCTCATCGTTGTGACACTTTGGTTATTTTAAAAGTAAGTGTGAGTGTGTGTTTTAATTTTTGTTATTCCTTTTGAAACCGTTTTCTTTAAACTTATTTTCTCTAAAATTGTTCAATAATTTAGTCCTTTTCTTTAATTTAAATTGCAAATGTATTTTTCACTTAATAGTTATGCATAAAAACTTTTCTCGGTGCATCCTACTTGGATTTTGGCTCATATCCTACATACTTCTTTGGGTGTATGTAGGTCTTGTATCTTTTGCTTTCTAGGTTGAGGCATCGAGCATAGCATGGGTAGTTCGGGTCGTTAGTGGTACTCTTGTGTCGGTTTTGGTGGATGTGGCTTGGGAATGTGACTCCGATTGTCGCACTAAGGTTTGAGTTAGTTCCTTTTAGATTTTTATTTACTTCCATCCCCTTGGTTTTTTTTGGTCAAGTTGTAAAAATTAATTTTGACCATATTTAAAGGACATGCTTGGTTGTTGACATCAGTTTTAAATTTATCCATCTTTCTATTTGTTTCATATTTAACTAATCAGTTAAACCATTCCCTAGTTTTATTCTTGATACCCGGGCACTTGTGCCAGCCCATGGGGATTGGGAATGTCCTTCGGGCCTTGTCACGGACCGGGTCATGCGTCGGGTCGGATGGCGTCCTGGCTTGGTTCGTGAAAATAAAGATCAGATCTAGGGATTGATGAGCGGCGTCGAACACCATAAGATCATGAATTGATGACTGACAATGAACGAAAGTGGATCACGAATCCACAAAGACACAGATCACTCTCCTTTTTCAAGGACAGATCCAAAATCTAGGTTGGGGTTATTATTTCTTGGTGATTGATGTTTTTTCTCTATTCTTCATTCTAAAAAAAATGAATGTGTATAAACCCATAAACATGTTGATTAGTGGATCGTGAATTCTTATGGGACGGTTGTTAAATTCGGGGACTTGAAAGGCGGAGTAGATTCATGTGTTGAAATCCCAAACCTACCTTTGATTATACACCTCTAATGCAGATGGTGTGCGTGCAAAAAACCGAGATTTTATGAAAAATATTCTTTTTTAATTTCATTGATGTCTTGTATTGTATGCTACACCAAAATGAGCTTGCACAACACACATATCTGACTTGGACTTCTTTACACGCAATCAAGACTTTCTTCGATAGTGTGTGTAGTACGCAATACCGAGTTTCACTAAACGAGATATTATTATGAACTAGCCATTATGAATAGTAATACTCACTTCTTGAAATTTTATCTTTCAGAATGGACTTCATTTTTGGATTCGGAATATCGAAATTAGCCTAGGGTGAAATTTTGGTATTTTTCTGAAAACATTCAATTTTTGATGAATAGTGAAAACACTGGGTTACTATTTAAAAACAGACTTTTTATTTAAATAAATATTTATTTTATTTAAATTTATTTTAGGTCAAAATTGATACATAATACCTATATATGTTCAATGTAATTCATTGGATTCATTTTATAAAAATTTTAGATATATAAAATTTTATTGAACTTTTCACCATCTCTTACCCACCTCCTAGGAGAATGTGGAAATTTACATAAAACATAATTTTACCGCTTCTGTGCGTGAAATTTTGAAAATACAAGAGACACAGTTAATATCAAGGATTAAATGTGGTTCAATGAGATGAAAATAATTTTTGGTGAATAGTAACTTTTACTTTTATTTACCACAGTTAAAAGTAAATAGAGTAATTAAGGGTAAAAATGATATTATTATTAACCTAACACATGTACTAATTCTACTAGATAAGTGTAATTCGACCAAAAACAACCTTAGGAATAATATATGGCCATTTATGTCCACATGGATTAGATTAGGACATTTATTATTAATTTATATAAAGAAGGGTTAAAATAGTTAAAATCAAAGTTTAATAAATAAATCATTTTTAATATAGGGTAATACAAAAGATAAATTCGACTATAAATATTCATTAGAAATATATAAATATTTCTTACGTAATGGTATTTTATTGATAATTTTTATACATTATATAATTTATGTTATTTATGACAAATTGGTGATGCAGTAATTACCTAAATAATGAAATATTAAAATAATTGATGTTATAAATACCCAAATAAATGTAATTTGAGACTTTTTATTAATTACACTAATTTTATAGGTTAATATGACATGTTAGTATTGAATTAATTAACTTTTTTTGAACAAATCATGCTGTTATGAGTTTCACAAAAATCTATTACCAAATAGTGTCAAAATTGACAAAAAATAGTTTTTAAAACAAATATTATATTATTAATTGTTATTATATTTCTAAAAATATAAGGTTTGTATAATATACTTATATCATTATAGGTGTATCATTAATGGACCACTTTAAGGTCTCTTGGATGTATATGGTAAGTTTATTAACTATATAATATAAAAATACAAAGTGACATGGTAAATGTCAATCTAATTAACTAAGAGTTAAAACAAAACGATAAGGTTAATATAATGACTGAAACCTTTCTAAAATCTATTTTTTGAGATGCTTTCAACCCATACCCAACTTATATTCCAAATAAATCAATTTGGAGCTATTAAAAACCGAATATGACTTTATTATAAAATAATATTTTAAGTTTTTCCAAAGGTGCCCCTCTCCTCCCTTATAAAAAGGGCACCCCTTCCCTCTTGTCTTCACACCCTTTTGAGCCTTTAATCTCAGAGAAAACTTTTCCATTTCTCTTCTAAAATTCCCTAGAAACATTCTGGAGGTTCTGGTCTTCTCAAAAGTCCAACTCTACTTCTTTAAGAAGAAGCTTAAAGGAGGTGGGTCGAAGAAGAGGTAATCTCTTCTTCAGATTCTCTCAAGTTTCATTATTCTTATACTTCTTCTTATTTAGTTGTCTCATTATAAAGTAATAAAATCAGTATTACTTATATACTGATATGTTATTATAAATATTAAACAACCTTATTTCACCTTCTATCCATCCTACGGAAAACGAAATCACCACGCGTGCGTACGTACTGAATACCGTCTCCTCGACGCGGGGTAATCTATTTTCGACCACCACCTTACTTGGATGGGTATAATGGTGTAAATAAATAACTATATATGATTATTGTAAAGTGATATTGATTCTAAAATATTATACATACACTTCAATACAATTCCACGATCATGAGAATGATATCACCGCTCATGCGTATGTACAGACTACCGTCTACACAACACGATGAGATTCATTATCCATGTCAACCATTCATGAATGATTATAAAGTATATATAATGAAATATAATGAAATATATGACATAATAATGATACTGAATTTATGTATATATATATGTATGTCATCTACTTAATTCCATTCAATTCAATAAGGATACGAAAATAGTTTTTAATGTTCAGTTTTGGTATTCCTTTTTACGATGTGGGTTTCTCTAAAAGATACTTTCAAGTAGTAAACCATTTACAACCCCGATGAATTTCGAGGGAGAAATTCATTTTAAGGGTGGTAGAATGTAACAACTCGAGATTTTATGAAAAATATTCTTTTTAATTTCATTGATTTCTTGTGTTGTACGCTACACCAAAAGGAGATTTCACTACACGCATCCCTGACTTGGCTTGCTTCACACGCAATCAAGACTTTCTTCGATAGCGCGTGTAGTACGCAATACCGAGTTTCACTAAACGAGATATTATTATATTATTATTATGAACTAGCTGTTAGGAATAGTAATACTCACTTTTTGAAATTTTATCTTTCAAAATGGACTTCATTTTTGGATTCGGAATATCAAAATTAGCCTAGGGTAAAATTTTGGTATTTTTCTAAAAACTTTCAATTTTGATGAATAGTGAAAACACTAGGTTACTATTTAAAAACCCACTTTTTATTTAAATAATTATTTATTTTATTTAAATTTATTTTAGGTCAAAATTGATACATAATACCTATATAGGTTCAATGTAATTCATTGGATTCATTTTATAATAATTTTAGATATATAATAACTTTATTGAACTTTTCACCGTCTTTTACCCACCTCCTAGGAGAATTTGGAAATTCACATAAAACTTAATTTTACCGCTTCTCTGAGTGGAATTTCGAAAATCTGAGAGACACGGCTAATATCAAGGACTGAAATTTTGTTTAATGAGATGAAAATAATTTTTGATGAATAGTAATGTTTTACTTTTATTTACCACGGTTAAAAGTAAATAGGGTAATTAAGGGTAAAAATGATATTATTATTACCCTAACACATGTCCTAATTATATTGGATAAGTTTAATTCGACCAAAAAAAACCTTAGGAATAAAATATGACCATTTAGGTCCTCTTCGATTAGATTAGGACATTTATTATTAATTTATTTAAAGACGGTTTAAAATAGTTAAAATCACAGTTTAATAACTAAATCATTTTTAATATTTGGTAATACATTCGACAAATTCGACTATAAATATTAATTAGAAATATAAAAATATTTCATACCTAATGGTATTTTATTTATAATTTTTGGACATTAAATAATTTAAGTTATTTATGACACATTGGTGATGCAGTAATTACCTAAATAATGATATATTAAAATAATTGATGTTATAAATACCCAAATAAATGAAATTTGAGACTTTTTATGAATTCCACTAATTTTATAGGTTAATATGACATGTTAGTATTGAATTAATTAACTTTTTTTCGAACTAATCATGCTGTTATGATTTTCACAAAAATCCATTACCTAATAGTTTCAAAATTGACATAAAATAGTTTTTAAAACAAATATTATATTATTAATTGTTATTATATTCCTAAAAATCTATGATTCGGACAAGATACTTATATCATCATAGGTGTATCATTAATAGACCACTTGGGGGTCTCTTGGATGTATATGGTAAGTTTATTAACTATATAATATAAAAATACAAAGTGACATGGTAAATGTCAATCTAATTAACTAAGAGTTAAAACTAAAAGATAAGTTTAATATAATGACCGAAACTGGTCTAAAATCTATTTGTTGAGAGGATTTAGACCCATCCCCACCTTATATTTTAAATAAACCAATTTTAAGCTATTAAAAACCGAATATGACTTTATTATAAAATAATATTTTATGTTTTTTCAAAGGTGCCCCTCTCCTCCCTTATAAAAAGGGCACCTCTTCCCTCTTCTCTTCACACCCTTTTGAGCCTTTAAGCTCAGATAAACCCGGACCATTTACCTTATACACTTCCCTAGAAACATTCTGGAGGTCCGGGTCTTCTCAAAAGACCAACTCTACTTCCTTAAGTGGAATCTTAAAGGAGGTGCATCGAAGAAGAGGTAATCTCTTCTTTCGATTCTCTCAATTTTCTTTCTTCTTGTACTTCTTCTTCTTTAGTTGTCTAATTATAAAGTAATAACATCAGTATTAATTATATAATGATATGTTATTATAAATATGAAATAACCTTATTTCACCTTCTATCCATCCAACGGAAAACAAAATCACCGCGCGTGCGTACGTACAGAATACCGTCTCCACGCCGTGGTGTAATCTGTTTTCGACCACCACCTTACTTGGATGGGTATAATGGTGTAAATAAATAACTATATATGATTATTTTAAATTGATATTGATTCTGAAATATTATACATACACTTCGATACAGTTCCACGATCATGGGAATGATATCATCGCTCGTGCGTACGTACTGACTACCGTCTCCACGACGCGATGAGATTCATTCTCAATGTTTACCATTCATGAATGATTATAAAGTATATATAATAAATAATAATGAAATATTTGACATAATAATGATACTAGATTTATGTATATATATATTTATGTCATCTACTTAATTCCATTCAATTCAATAATGAAACGAAAACAACGTTCATGCGTACGTACGACCTACCGTCTCCATGAACTGTGTATTTCATTCCATTTATCGATCTATCATATATATATATATATATATGTATATGATGACTATATATTATATATAAATCATGTTTTACATTATGGAATTATATAAATCAGTATATAATAATAAAATCAAGAACAACAAGTCGAAACACGTACGATAAATGAAACGATTTTACCCAAAATGCTACTTTAACATGGAATTTACAAAAGAACGGGTAATATAAATTCATAAGTGAACCATATATGATATCATAACAATGAATATGATTCTGTAATAAGTCAATGAAATTATTTAAATCATTATGCAGAAGGTTCAGATACATACGAAGCATATCAGACGTAAGATAAGGGATAACTTTTCCAATCTCGTTTTTATCTGAGATTGTTTATTCATAAGTATTTACTAGGGTTATATTTATCATCCATGTCCCTGTTTTCTAAAAATGATTTAATGTATGTTTAAAGTCCTTTTTACCCATTTTGACTCTTAAAACATGGTATGTAAAGAATCTTTCTTTTACGAGGTACTTTTTGACTTTTCCGGAAAAAGTACG
Source organism: Viscum album (assembly GCA_963277665.1). Taxonomy (NCBI): domain Eukaryota; kingdom Viridiplantae; phylum Streptophyta; class Magnoliopsida; order Santalales; family Viscaceae; genus Viscum; species Viscum album. Next base: position 1,855,086,577 of record OY728119.1, on the reverse strand, counting down.
AGAATAATGTTTTTTAACTTATAAGGCATGAAAGGATTTTTTACGGTTTTATAAAGCCTTATTTTCATGAAGCTTCCTCCAAAAGATTTCATTATTATTTTCAACAAAATCCTTTTCTTTTAGAATTGCATGACATTTTTTGAAAAGAAAATTATTTTGAAGAAGAAAGGATATTTTTCTCAAGAATTAATTTCAAGTGTTTTATCAAAACCATTTTCCATCTAAGATGAAATTATTTCATATGTGTGTATATTATTTCCATGGTTTCACTTTTATTATTATGAAATGATATCCAATTCTTTTATATGGATTATGTTATTATGGGATGATGTTTATGACACCCATTTTATTCATTGGGTTATTATGAATAATGTATGTTTATTTTGTGGCACAAGTAAGAATGATTTCATTATGAGATGGGTGGGACCTATATCACCCTCAAATGCATTGGGTAAAGATTTATATCTCATGAGATAGACATAGATGGAACAGTAAGTTAATCTAGATTAGTAATACAGGACTGGAACGAGGAGTGAACTTGATTCCGAAAGGGACTTTGTCCACTAAGATGGTCTTGGAAGCAATGCCTTGGCTACTATGGAAATCATATCATGTGCTTAATGGTTGCCACAATCACATGTTTCATTCCCATTCTATTTTATCATGATTAATATTTCTTTATGATCTACGCCTTATGTACTGCCATGTTTTATGTCAATGCCGAAGATTTTGATGTTTAAACATTATGTTCATGTTTTTAAGTTCAAATGTATATATTTTTTTATTTTATCCATGTTTACCCTTACTGAGCATTTGAGGTCACCCTTTATATGTTTTATTTTCCCAAGGATTTAAAGAAATGTTTTAGGTAAGAAAACCAAAAGGGGAAGATCTTTATGGGAGATGTTGAAGATCTTTCACCACGATAAGAAGATTACGTTCCAAGTTTCAAAGACACTAAAATATTATGTTCCTTGAGTGTCTGTTTTTGTTATGTATTAAGTATTCCACAAAAGTAATTTAATATCCATGTACGTCAAGATTTGGGTCTCAACAGTGCGACGACATGAAAAAGGCCCGAGTCCCTCAACCTTGTGTTTTCTAGAGCGTTATTCATCGCTGAACTTTTAAAATGGTGGAATGGTGAAGTTGAGGCCTTTATAGTGAAAGAGACACCCCACAGAGGCCAGAGGTGTAGAAAGTGCGAAGAAAAGACCCACGGTGTGGACCCTGTAGTCCCTATAAGGAATCGCCGGCGATGGCCCATGGCGACGGCTTTGGGCGGGTGGCGGCATGCCTGGAATAAGTTACGGCCCAATCGGCCGAGGCGGTGCGGTATTGGACAAAGGTAGGTGGGAGCAGTGTGCCTAGCATGCACCGCAGTTGAGAAATGAGAGGCTATGACCCTTCGGCTACGGCTGTGCGCTCAAGACACGGTGCCACCTAGCATCATATGGAGGAGAGGCCCATATCCACAGGCTGAGTTTGAATGAAGGGGGCAGCCGGGTTGACCAGTCGCGCACGCCCCCAACCGGACCATACGAAGCAGTTTGGGCTGCATCGGACCGGCCAAGTCGGTCCAGCATGATCTAGGCAAGCCCACCATGATGGGTTGGGCCAGTGGACTGGGATGCTTGAGCGACCCGACTAGTTTTTCAATCCGGTCTGAATGAGTCAGACCGGGTTGTGGGAAGATGACCGAATCAACGAGCGGCCTAAGCCAGAATTTGAATGGACCACCAGTACGGGTTGGGCCAGATAATTTTGGGTCTCTGGATGAACTAACAGATTAGACTCATGTCCAACCTGGGCAGGGTCCAATGAGGCCCATTGGGCTAGGTGAATAAAATAGATCATGCGGGACCCTATGTAAGGATTGGTCGGGGCAGTCCGATAGAGTCGGGCCGGGTCTGGACACAACCAGACCCTATTTACAGAAATGATGAACCAGACGCAACTAAGCTGGTTCTGAGATGGATGATATGGCTATGGCCGGCCGGAAAATTCGGGCCGGTTGGACCTGTATTTGGGGGATAAACCCACCGTACCAGGCCGGACCTGCCCTACCGGGTCATACCCGCCCTACAGGGAAGGACCCGCCCTACCGGGAAGGACCCGCCCTACCGGGTTGGACCCAAGACAGACCAAATCTAGGTTGGGCCGGGTTGGTCCGACCTTGTCGGAACAAACCCGAACCCAATTGTCTGTTGTTTCAATGAAATGCTTGTAACCAACAGACTGATTGTCCGATTTGATGTGTCGTCTATGGAAAGAGGTATCTTGTGAGGAGTAGGTCCTTATGAGATACTCTACTTAATTTTTTGAAGATTTTGGAGTATGGACGGGTTGGACGAGACTTGAACCCAATTAGGCCCTTTTTGTACTAATGTTAGTGTCTTACAGACCGGGTTCCCGTTCAACATGACGTCTTTCGTATTGGGACTCTTACGAGGAGACGGTCCATTGGGTTACTCTATGTAGAACTTAAAAGTGGTTGAGGTAAGAATAATTACGTGAGGAGAAGGTCCTCCCAAAATAAAGCATCCTAAGTGCATAAATACAGTGGCTGACTATGATGGGAAGAATCAGAGCGACCCTTCATAGATCAGCAGTAGAGAGACCCTTCATGGATCAGCACGAGAGAGACACTTCGTGGATCTTCATGAGAGAGAACCTCGATGTATCAGCATGAGAGAGACCCTTTTGGATCAACATGAGAGTGACCCTCCATGAATCACAATGAGAGAAACCCTCATGGATAAACATGAGAGCGACCCTTCGTGGATCAGTATAATACAGACCCTCTGTGGATCAGTATGAGAGAGACCCTTCGTGGATCAAAAAAATGCGACCCTTCATGGATCAGATGCAAAGAGACCCTTCATGGATCCACAACATAGCCTATCAAAAAATAAGATGATCTATCTTTATGACTAATCATCTTTACTTATGTACGTAAGTTATACCTAGTGCGAGCTGTGTCTTTTTCTTTGTGCTTTAATTTGAGATCTTCCTTTGTTGTATTTTCCTTTATGGATTTCTGTGAGGCTCGAGTTGGTCTCGGGTTACCTATTGAGTATTGTTATAATCACCCCTACACGAACTTAACCTGCACCTATTGTGTCTTGTGTAGACAATGGACAACTTTGACTGAGACTTTGGGGAGCCAGGACTAGACGGTTCTCAGAGGTGGATCAATAGATGTGGTGTGCTATAGTGACATCTGACTATGAACTGTACCCAACCTTCAAGAATGATCCTTGGAAGAAGACCTATAGAGCTTGTAATTCCTTTTCTGTACTTTCCTTATAGTTGGGCTTGTATTCTATCCCCGTTTACTTTCTATAATACTTGTTCTAGTTTCTAGTTCCAGTTTTAGCTTACATTCCACATTATGGGTTGTGCATGTGTGTACAGGAAGAAATACAATGCCTTCCATTTTTGGGTATGTCGTTTTGGTGCTATTTGCTAGCCCCTGGCTTATGGAAGGTGTACTTGGGGTAGTCACAACATGGGACCCGGTGGACGGGTCATGATAAAATATAGTTCTTAAAAAATCAATAGTCTTTAATAACATCTGCCAAGGTGTAAAAATAAAACAAATGTTCTCTAAATTTCATTCAATCCTAGGACTATTTTATTATATTCTTTTTTAAATTTTAGAGAATTATGAAGTTTCATTCTGAGTTATCATTTTCTTTGGATGATTGAAAAATCATTTTATGTGTTTCAAAACATCAAAACATGAATTTAATGGAATAAATATAGCAAATGACCTCTTATTTATATGCAATCATAGGAAAACTATTTTTGAATTATTTTTTAATTATATGAGGAGATGAAATATTTTTTTGATATGGAGTATTATTAGAGTAATTGAATAATCATTTATTAATGATTTAAAAATATTAGAAAACACAAGATAGAGGGTTAATACCAAGAAAAAACATCATATTTCCATGATATCAAAGGACAATGAACATATATTTATTTTTTAAAAGTATGAATGGATGATGTATTAATTCATGTTTTCATTTTCTCTAAATTATCAAAGTGACCTTTTAAGTGTTTTAAAATATTAAAGCTTGTGTGTAATAATCATAACCATATCAAACGACCTCATATTGATGTTAAATAATATAAAAAGATATCTAAATTATTTATGACAAGTATTAGTAGAAGACATGTCAATGAGATGTGTGGTGTGTTCAGATTGATTGAGTTACTAGTTATAAAATTATCTGAACTTACAAATAGGAGACAATGGTTCAAAACCAAAAAATTAACCTATGATTTCCATAAAATCATCATTAAATATCATATATTTATTTTTTAAATATATGAATTGATGGAACATTAATCCAAGCCATTTTTCCCTTGATGATAAAAAATTCATCTTTAGTGTTTTAAAATACTAAAACTTGCATGTAATGGTCAAAACCAGAGTAAACAACCTCGAATTGACATTAAATAATTTTTAAACTATAAGAAACCAATATTTTAGAATTTATTTTCATTAATATATATATACATATATACATTTGATAGTGTGTGGTATACACAATTCAGAGTTTAAATGAACCCTAATTTATTATAAAAATATTAATATTTAAATATGATCGGAATAACCTAGCAATTGGTTTGATGGGTATTAATTGGAATAATAATATTAAGAAATATATGTATAATGTTTTTCCTTAAAAAAATTAATAATCAATCATATGTTAATTATCAATTGGTTGAAAAGAAACTCAAAATCTTTTGATGGTAAAAAGATATTTTTTATAAAACTATTTGTATATCCCCAAAGTATTTTTATCTTAATAAACGAAATTAATAAATATTGATAAATTATTCTCATTAAGTAAATATAATATGTATTTAATTTAAATAATTAAAATTAATTTCACTAAATATATTTTGAAAAGTATGAAAATAAAGTCATTTTATGCTTTAAAAATAAAATTTCTTCAAAAATGAGTTTTATTGCATTTTGTGCATAGATATTTTAATTAATTTGTTCCACTTTTAGAAATTTTATATCAAAAAATGGAAACCAATTCTGAAATATAATTTTAATTATATTATGAGAATGATCTTTTTTATATTTTTCGAAATGATTGATTTTGGAGTGAATAGAGAAGAATAGTGATTTTTGAAAAAGTATCATTTATTCTCTTTAAACCATGTAATTTAAAAGTACCATTCTATTTTATATTTTATTTTAAAGTAACATAAAATACATTTTTCGAACATAATCTAAAATTTTTTATATGAATAAAAAATATAGTTTATTTTGTTTTAAGTTCATTTTTAAGCTGAAAAGCATTATTTTATAATTTTTTTTATTATGTTGTGCACACTTATAATAAAATAAATGTATTCCAATTATAAAAATTGAATCATTAAAAATAGATTTAATATTTTTAATAATGAGTTTTTAATTTGTTAAATATTTCATTTTCATTTATATTCATAATGTATAGTAATCATGGGAAAATTATATCATTATGTTAATGAGTAAAACAAGTTAATTATCATTAAAAATATTTCAAAAGGTCCCAAATAAGCCAAAAAATTAATTTATTTCATAAAATGATTTAAAATCTACCACAAACCCCATAACATTGAAAATATGGAATTTCGGATCAACTTGACATTGATTAAGAAATTTATATTATTGTAAGTTATAAAACATTTAAAAAGGACACACTCTCTCTTTTAATATTTTTAATATGTTTCCATAGAAATAAAAATAACATGTGAATGATTTTTGTTGAGTATAAACAATTTATATTTATGGTAGTAATTTATTTTTAATTTTTATATATTGTATAATTTCCGTGAACGCTTACACAATACCAACACAATGCTTATGTATGAAATTGAAAAATTAAATAAATGATTTTAAAAATATTCAATGTAATATTATTTGGATGAATTACTATTTCCATATAATTTTATGTATAATTACAATTTATCATTTATAGTAAAGGAATTTATATTATAATTACTTTTTTATATTTATTCATTGGAAGTAATGATATATGAATAGTCCCAAAAATGACCTTAAATTGTATTTAAAGATTAATTATTTTTAAATAATTATAAAATTATAAAAAAAAATATTAAATATATTGTATGATAAATATTAAATAATATCATTAATTTTTCATTTATGTTCTACTTTATATTTTAAAATTACTCTCATGACCCTTAAACATTGAAAAATATGTTACAACAGTTACGGTTAACGATGGTTAACTCGGGGGATAAAACAAAAGATATTGTTTAAGATCGAACATATAAATATATAAAATTTATTTTTTTATTATAATTAGATATTATCATCATTAAATATTAATATAAGGTACTTTTGAGATATTTTTCTTGAGTTAGAAACATATTATATATTAATATTTCAATTATTTACATGTTTTTCGCCCACCTCACTTATAAAAGTGTATATACACTATTCTCTTAATCAAAACCAATTTTGAAATTTAGATCAACCAATACCCACCAATTTACCTTATCAAAATTTCTTTCCATTTCAAAGATTCTTTTGTCTCACAAAAAAACCAACTTATGAAGGTTTAAGTTGTAAGCCAAATCATGGTTTTTAAAGAAAATGCATAATTCCTAACAGAGTGTTCCAGGTTTATTTTTTATTATAACATAAAAAAATTGTATTTAATAATGACGAAATAATGAAATTATTATATTTAATATAATAATATTTACTATGATTGTGTTTCATCACCTTTTCATCGCTTTTTCATCCTAAAAGAAAATGAAAACATCGCTCATGTGTACATGTGGTCTACCACCTCGATGAAGCTTTGTGTTTCATCTTCTATAACAGAATCACATAGATGGTTATAAATATATAATTAATGAATATATAATGTTTTATTAAATTATTATGATTCTTTAAATATAATATATTACTTACCTTCAAACCATTTCTGTCGCTCATGCGTATGTTTGGAATACGACCTCTACTAGTAGATGTGATTTGTTTTTCTATTTTAGACTCTCATGGATAGTCATAATGACTTTAATAATGAATAAATTTAAAATTTATAAAATATTTATGATTATTAATTAGAAAAAAAGATATCATCTTTATTTCATATTATCCAATTAGAAAAATAAAAATGTTTTTCAAGCGTATGTATGAACTACCATCTCCATTAAAAGGATGTAATTAATTTTTCATAACCACCATGCATGGATGAATCTGAAAAATTATTTAATGTATAAAAATTATAATTATTTTCTGATTAATATTCTATATATAATGTAATAATGTCATATTTGATCTTGGTCAACTAACCAACATTGTTTTGGGATTATGAACCGAACATCCTCAAAAAGTCTGAGGTGAACCAAATTTGTTTAGTAACTATATAATACATGTTAATAAATGAGATTAAAGGGACTATGATAATTGAAGAAAAAAAAATAATTTAATTAAAATAGAAAATATTAAATATAATTTTATTATATAATATTTATAGAACGTATGTAGTGTGTCAGAACTCAGGTAAGGGATTCTTGTAAAAATTTCCATTGATTGGGAATCATGCCATGTTCACCACATGTTTTATTTTTTCTGGTTTATTTAACATTATATTGACTAATTTAATCATTAATTTAATAAAATTCAATGGTTTTATAAATCATTTTCATGTTCCATCCTTCAATAATCTTTTGATTCAATAGTGACTAAAGGGTTAAGGGAATCTTCCTTAAAACATTATTTGAAGGTATTACTTTAAATTTTCTTATTAATTTTATATTCTATTCTAAAATTTTGCATGAATAATATTATTTATGATTTAAATTTTTTTAAAGGTACTTTTCAACGACTTTTAACTTTATTTAAAAAGGTTTTAAAAAATAATCTCTTTAATGTTTTTTATATGGGGTACTTGACACTTTTCAATAAAGAGCATAAAGAATGATTTTGTATTATAAATGACATGAATATATTTTTTACCACCATCATGTAATTTATTAATTATTAGCATCACTATAAAATTTTCCAATGTTTTTTAAAAGAGATAATTTTCACATTCTTTTTGAAATTGTTAGTTTTTAAATATTTTCTGAAATATTGGATATTTATTCTCATTTTTATGACATAACATATAGTAGTTTTATTATGGGATTAAATACAAATTTTATGTTTTTTATAACAAAGAGTGGAAGTTATATATTTTTTATTTTTTACATATGACTAAAAGTTCAAGTTATCAAATGTTTTGACGCCCAGATATGATAAAAAGTGAATGTTTTTAAATATTTTGATTTAAAAACATGACACTTGGGAATTATTAATGAAAGTGTGAATGGGGGGGGGGGTGAACCAAAAAACTTATAATACTATTTACACTATGTTATGGGAGGGTATATTAAATACCTCCAATGAATTGTGTAAATGGATAGTGTTAACTAATGAAAGTTACTCCTAAGAAAATGTGGATGGAGTTAATTTCTCTTATGAAGAGATGGGGTAAACAAATATAAGTTACTCCTAATTGAGTATCAAAATTATCCATTAAGGCGATTTTAGGATGAATGTATGATTATCTATAGTTCATAAATGTTTTATATATTCTTTAAAATCAGTTTTCCCTGATTGATTTTGATTTTAAAAGATATACAATGACTTTAGTATTTAAAGGTAGGTTTTCAATATTCTAAAGGTGAAAGGTTTGTTTTATAGTAAAGCTCTCTTGATGCTTGATATTTCATTTATTACTTCTTATAATTTTTTTGTAATATTTGGTCTTTAATGTTTATTTCATGTGTAGTAATATTATTATTTTTTAACTAAATAGTTTAATATGTAAAAAGGAAAACTTCTTTATGGGTTTTTAGGAAACTAAAATCTATTAAAAGGTTTCCTTTCCTTTTATATTCCATAATGAAATTTCTATTCTCGCATAAATTTTAAAATTATTTTCATAGGGACTAATAATGAGTAGGAACAAATACGAATTTTATCATAGAATAAAATAAATCCACCTTGACAAAATAATGTTTATCATAAATTAAACTGAACTATGAACTTAATAATCTTTTTTTGTGTGAAAAAATGAACATTTAATGGAAGCGTCTACTTTGTTATGTATTACATTTAACAAATTATCTAAATAAGTAAACCAAAATAAATCCAAATATAAGATAGTGAAACCCTTTTTACAAATCATGTAATTATGAGTTTTTAAGTCATTGGCTGTTATACAAACTTTCATTGAAATATTTATGACATCTATGAGAATATGACTCATTATTATGATGTTTAGTGTGCCCAGAATGACTGAATAAATATTTTTTGAAGAATTAGTGATTGTTAAAAATGTTCTTCCTAGGGTTAAAATAAATAAAATGACCTCTTATTATCATAAATTAATAAAAAATAAATCATATATAGAATTTTTAAATGTAAGAATTGACAATGCATCAATCAGAGTTATCTTTTATTTAAGATGAACAAAAACACCTTTTAAGTGTTTAAAAACACTAAAACATCATCATAATAGTCAACACCAGAATAAATGAATTTTTTATTATTTTTAAATCATAGAAAAAATAAAAGTATTTTTTATGCATATGAGTAGACATCACATCAGTCTGATATGCGATGTGCTAAAAATGACATCATTAGAAGTTCTTAAAGAATTAGTAGTCTTTAAAAGCATGAACCAAAGAGTCAAATCAAGAAAATGGATTTTTATTTGTATAAAATATTATGAAAAAATTCATATATATTTTTTGGAATTTAGGAAATATCAGGTAACCTATACAAGTTTTCATTTTTCAAGGACGACCAATGATGTATTATTTCTGTTTCAAACCACTAAAATGTGTTTGTGATAGTCAAAACCATATAAAATTACCTAGGAATCATATTAAACCATATTAAAATGGAATTTGAATTATTGTTTATGTTTATTATAATATATTATGTAAATACAACCTGTTGTGTGCTCGGAAATATTGAAAAAATAGTTCTTAAGGAATTAACATAATTCATAGAGATAAAATTGGGATTAAAATCAATAAAAAACACATGATTGTAATTCAATCATATAAAAAAGTTATATATTTATTTATTTAATATAGGAATGAAAAACACATCAATCTAATTTATTGTTTTTCTGAGATTACTGAAAAGAATTTTTAGTGCTTTAAAACACTAAAATGTGTGTGAAATGTTCAGAACCAAAGAAGAAAAATCTGGATTCAAGTAAAATAACATAAAAATATATATTTAAATTATTTATGATATGTGCAATTATATAGAACATCAATATGATATGTTGTTTTCATTTATTGATAGAATAAGTATTTCATAATGATTTAATAATATTTAAAAACGTGTGTAAGGGGGTGAAAACCATGTAAAAACATCTTATTTACTTAAAAGAATATAAATAAACCATATAATGGTTATTTAATGTATGAACTAATGCATTTTCACTATGTTTTTTTGCTTTCTCGAGAAGACTGAAAACAATTTTTTATTATTTCAAATAACTAAAAAGTATGTTCAACTGTAATAACCATAAAAAACACCTCATATTGATGTGAAATCAAAGTAGAAATTTATATGAATTATTTATAAGATTTAAAAGTGGAAAACAGATAAATATGATGTGTGGTGAGCTCTGTTGTATTTTAAAATTATTGAAAACTATAAATATGCATGAAAGAAAATAAACAAAAGCTATTTATAATGATATATTTTAATTTAAATAATCATTTGGATTCTAATTTTGAGGTTTTATTTTTTTGATTTCTTTAATTTTTTATTTTATTTTGTTTTCATTTATATGAAATGATGTGTGTGAAGCATGAAAAATGACTTGATGAGTTTATTAATGAGATTATGAAATTAAATATAATGCATACATATATATAATTTTTAAATTATATTTGGTTTATCATAAGAAATTAGATGTGGAGATTAGTTTTTGTATTTAAAAAAAAATTATTTCCTATAGTTACCAACATTTGGCGATCGCAATCGACCATCAAACGGGGGACTTCTATACTAAATAAACTTATGGTAGCATTGAATACTACTTCATCTTGATATTTTAATTCAAGATAAGATAAAATATCTCCTTCAATACCAAATCATTTCTTTCACTATAATCCTTCCTTCTTGAAGAAAAAATATAGGAATAATGAACCACACGCCATTAATGAACATCACTCAAGCTAACTCCAAATGAATCTGGATAATTTTGAATTTATTATTATGATTATGATCTAACCATCCTTATAACATAATCATTCAAAAACATCACTATGACGTGAATAGTTTTTTCTTTATAAAATTATTATCAAACATTTTCACAATATTTCTTGTCAATTCTCTTGTTTTTCTAGCTTTATGAATATTTCAGGCCAATTTTCATGACAATATATTCTAAAAAAAAATTTATTCCTTCCTATCAATCCATTCCCAAAATTATTTTTCCACGAATTTTAGTTTTTTTTATAAATGGTAGTTCAATATCCTTCTCAATGGTTCCTATAATTTTATACATAAACAATCCATTATTGTTTGTTGAATATTCAATACATCCCACAATAAAACATAGAATGGATATGTAAAATTTTAGTGTATTTATATATTAGATACATAATCGACTTATTTCATGAAAAATATTAAAAATTTCAAATAAATTTCTCCACCCAAAGTACCCTTCTTAGACATACCATACTCAATACCTTTCTTCATAACTAAGGAAAAATAGAACATAAGAAACTGTGAACTTGGATGCTTAGTAAGGGTAAACATGGGAGATATCAATATTTAATGAATGAGAATAAGTTAATCATAATGGTATTAAAACATTATAATAATGTAAAAGAAAATATATAGAAAGTCATAGGCCATAAATAATAATCCATGGAATATGTCATTTTTCTAAAAAAAGATGATCCATAAGAGTGAGAAAGAATTAATAATCAATCATGGGCCATTGGAGAAGATTATAAGTATAAGAAATAAGTTTTTTCATACACATGGGTACAAAAAATCATTTCCTTAGTCAAGGGTCACTACGATGACTATGATAGAGGATATATTTTCATATCGGATTGAGATCACTTCCAATTCCCATAATTTCCTTAGTTAAGGCACACTACCATGATTATCATAGAGGATAAATTACTTTACAGATTGAGTTCACTCCCCATTCTAATTCATAACATCTCATGAGATATAAATATTTACCCATTTAATTAAAGAGATATAAAATTCTAGTCCAATCCATCATATAATTAAAACCATACATATATATAATGCAAGATCATAAAAACATATATCATTTCATCATACCCTAATTAACTAATGAAAAAGAATCAGGTTTCATGAACACATCATTAGAACTTAATCATAGTATGAAATATAGAGAACAAAATAGAATGGTATCTTAACATATTATCCATAATTAATTATAAAAATACTTAAATTATGTAAACATAGATTGAAAATTTCATTTATAAAAGCATTTAAAATACTCGTTGGAAACTAAGGGAAGCATCTATTTTTTTACTGGTAAATTTTAAGACATAAAATTTATAGAAAAATGTGAATAATATTTTCTTTATAATTTTTTTTAAACGTATAAGTAAATATTAATTATGATGTAATGACATAATATTGGAAAATCTATTCATATCATATATATTAAAATGGAGCATTATTTTCAGTCTTTTGTAAAAACTAAAAGTGAGCTATAAAACACCATTTAAGATATCATTTTCATAAATTTTAATGAAATTAAAAATCATAGAAAATGAAATTTTTTCAAAATTTAATTATTGGTATAAACTACTATAAAATAATTTTAAGAACATGGATATGGAAGTGAAAGGTTCCTGACTGAAAAGATGAAATAAGAGTAGATTTACTTAGAAAATTTTACAAACTATTTTAAGTACCAATGAAAGTGGAATGAATTGAAAATAAGAACCATAGAAATAACCAAATAAGAATAAGATATATAGGGTTTAAAAGATAAGTGTTGGTCGGAGTGGTTTACTCAAGAGGGGGGTGAATTGAGTACCAATTAAAATTTCTGTATTTAAACACACTGTCTTAAAGACCCCCAAATAAAATAATAAATTAAACTGTAGTGAATTTATATTAAATTAGAGGTTCTGTTAGATTATCAAGGGATTGATTAATTCCCAGTTAATCAATACAAGAGTGTGTGATTATCTTTTGAAACTAACTTACTAATCTATACTTAACATAAACACCTGCTAATTTAATTATCAAAGTGACTTTAAAAACAGTATTGGTTTTAAAGTGATTAGCAGCGGAATAAAGCTTTGAAAGAGATGGCACAACAAATGTAACCAAGAGGTTCAGTCTCAAGCTGAGACTTAGTCCTCTCAAAAGTTTATATAAAAATGATCCACACCCTAGATCGGGGTTCAACAGTTTACAACTGTCCAGGTCCAAGACCTCTACCACTGTTATTTGTGGGAAACAGTACAACAGCAACCAGCTATCCAGGTCACACACGACCTCTACCACTGTTATTCGTTGGAAAGAAAGAATGCAAGAATTTGGTAAGGATTTAAAAATCCTCCAGTTTAAGTACAGGAGACAATGTATGTGTTAGATACAGTAGATAACACACACTGCTCGAAAAGTATAATAATAAATCACAGAACAAGAGATGTAGAGTTTAGAAATGGTTCTGGTGATTTCAGTGTGGCTCTGGACTCCTTTGGATTTGATCAGAAGTGAGTCTGAGTCCTCTTCTCGTTTCCGTTTGAGAAACAGAGTGTCATATGCTCCAGGTTCATAGACAGTGAAAATGTAGTGGTTGAAGTTCTTCAGTGTTCTTCTTATATGCACATAACACTTCTCGAGTATGCTTGATTGTCTATGAGCTTCTCTGTGTTCTTGATGGAACTGGTTTTTCTCTTCTTGATTCTTCTCGTTCTTGTGTTTCTGGTATATACCACACTCTGCTTGTTGGGCAGCATAGTCTTCTCGTATTTATCTCACAGGCAATAGGAGACAGAAAAGATTTCCTTTCTGCAGGTACGAGGTACGGGTTCCTGACATCCGACAACCTTTATCAGATATTTGACAAATCATTAAAATGTACATGATATGACCGTTGGATAGATTAAATAAAGATAGGAAATAAAGAAATTCAAACAGTGAGTCGAGTGATCGGTAGGTAATCAGCATCGGTAGCTTGGACATCGGTAGCTCAATTTCATTAGTTGCTTTGACTCTATCGGTGGCTCTATGCGTCGGTTGGTATATGCTTGTATCAGTGACTTTGTTTATCGGTAGCTCCATGCGTCGGTAGCTCCATGCGTCGGTATCGGTAGCTGTGAGTCTGTCAGTAGCTTCGTCCATCGGTGACTCTTATTCCATCGGTAGCTATTTATACTTACACCGGTAGCTCTATGTTTGTATCGGTAGCTGTCTGTAAGTCAGTAGCTTACATTTATAAGCACATCGGTAGCTTTGTGTTAAGTATATCGGTGACTCTATCTGTCGGTAGACTAAGTCTATCGGTAGACTGGGTACCGGTAGCTCTTTATCAGTAGCTATAGGCAGATTACTTATCTGTTTTATGCATAACACATCCGATTGTGTTAGAATAAATTAATAACTTGTATGAACATGGATAACTGAGGATTAACATATTCCAAAGACTATTTTAAAATTATTATTGGTTTGATCACAGATTTGAAAGAATTAAAGTATAGATCAATGATACTTAAAAATATCATAGAGAATGAAAACATAATTGGGATTTTCAACACGTATGAATACATGATTGAGATTATCAAAATAGGTGAGGTCAACAATCTCCCCCTTTTTGATAATCACAATTTATGATATGGGCATTTAACCTAGTGAAAATATAATAGTAAAGAGTATAATATTGAATTCAATTTTCTCAGAGAAAACAGCATCAGAGATAATAGAAATAGTATGATATAGACATAATTTATTAGAGGTAACAAGCATAAGGTACTGAAGGTAAAAAGAAACACAATAATATCAATGATAAAATTGAAAAGAAGGTAATGTGTCTCCCCTCATTTTCTACTTATTTTTCTCCCCCTTTGTGATAATCAAAAAGTGGGAAAGCATATATAGGAGACAAATAAAACATGAGAAGTAAAATGAGTTCTTCTGTATTAGAGCAGTCAGAAAGTACAGAAACAGAATACAAATGAATTCCTATCAAAAATCCTGGCCACTGGATCAATCCACATCTTCAATGTGAGATTTTCCTTTGGAATCAGAAGAAGGTTCGGGTGGTGAGGATGCAGGTGAAGGTTTTGGAATGCCAGAAATGATCAAAGGAGGATGAGCCACTGACACAGAGTCAGACCTGTAGGTTGAAGATCATTGGGTGATCATTGGTGTGAGGATTCGAATAACTTGAGGAGGAGTCAGCTAGACTGTGGAAACAGCTGAGGAAGAAGCAGGCAAAGCAGGAGGTACGATGACTGGTCTGGCATCAACATGCAAGAAGGGCACCAACAGATTTCTAAAATCCATAATAATTCCTCCTCCTCTTTCCATAGCATAGATGAAATCATCTTTCTTCTCCATGAATTTCTCCAAGGCAGGAGTCAATTGTCTTAGTTGGCTCACTTGTTCTCTAAATGCTTGAGTTACTGGAGGTAGCTTCATGTTTTCCTACATCAGCTTGAAGTGGTGATCGAGTTGATGCTTGGTGAAAATTCTGGTGAAGTAGTAGTCCACTTTGCTCTTTATGGCTTCCTGAGAGGCAGAGGCTTCTCTCATATAATCTTGAACAATATTCATTATTTATCTAGCAGAATCTCTTGTAGAAAGCACCACTCGGCTCAACTCTGATGAGTCCACAGAGCCACTGGTTGAAATAGAACCAATCTCCTCCTTCATCATTGCTCGAACTAGATTCAGGTCAACTAATAGTTTGGATGTGAGAGGGCCAAGAGAGAAGGGAACAGTTTTTTTGAAACTCTTAGACAAACCACTGATTAGGCTTTGAACTTGAGAGTCCTGTAATTGAACGTGATCCTTCACTGAGGTTTTGAAACTTTCAAACACCGAGAAAACCTGGCTTACTACACTCTTCACATAAGCTAGGTCCTTGTAATCTTGAGACTTGGAGCTCGTATAAGAATCCAAAGCATCAACTGATGTCTTGAGAGCTTCAAGATCTGCTTCGATTCTAGAAGACTGAGTCTGGCACTCTTTCACTTCTTCCATAAGCTCAGACACAAAATAAGATAAATTACAAGCCAGAGAGAGCTCAAAGGATTTCTCTAACATTTTCATTTCTTCATCAAAGCTTTGCTTCATCTCAGCAACTGATACACTGAATGATTCTTTCAGCTCATTCTTCATGGATTCAAGATCAGATTTAGAGACAAAATCATTAGGGACAACTGCAGCAGATCCCTTTACTGAGGACAAACTAACTACAGAATCAGGCATTACTGATTGAATTGAGGATGAAAGGGAGGTTTCCATTAACTTCACTTCTTCAACAAAACTGGATTTGAGGTCCTCTTTCAGCTTATTCAGATCATGAAATCTGACCACATTATCAGGCAACAACTCAGAAGCAAGATCATAATTGGTCTTCGGTCTATTCACAGACATCTCATTATCAGAATCCGGATAATCCAATCCACAGACTATAAACCCTGGGTCTTCTACCCAGTCTCCAAACTCAATAGCTACTGTAACATTTCCAAGAACAGATTGATGCTCCCCCTCAATGGGTGCATTCTCATGTATCACAACACCATTCAGTGCTGGATTCTCTTCATCATAATCTTCTACTACAAGTTCCATCGGTGCAGCATCTAGAAGATCTTCTGATACAGGTACAGCTTCTTCTGTATCTCTTTCTACTTCAGCAGTCGGCATAGTTGAGCTTCCAATCAAAGGACTCATACTTAAACTACCAGAAACAGACGATTCAGATACATTCTCCTTTTCCTCTTCTTCTTGGTGAGGCACAGACTGGTCTTCCTCATAAGTAGACAAAATTTCCTTTACCTTTCCTTTCCTAGAATAAACCAATTCTGCAACAGGACTTGGGGGCAAGTCTGGATCTCCTCCAACATCCATGGGAGTTTCTACTTCTTCTTCTTTTTCATTACTATAAACAGCTTCCTCTACATCAGGTCTCAGACTCGGATCTCTCTTATCCTTTGGTCTTGAGGGATGATCCACATGATTAAACCTATCATATATCTTCTGAACATCACTGACCCATTCTCCCTTCCATGGGTTCCGGTTAATTTTCATGTACTTACAAACAGTCGAGGTGATGCAGAAATTATTCCTAACTACAACTGTCTCATCCTGAGACTCAGCTATTCCTTTCACTTTTATCATTACTGAAATCAGCTTGGCAAAGAATAAAGCATTAGTATTTGAATTTGGTCTAATCATGTCTTCCATTTGAAACATTAACAATCTGCACAGATTGATTTTCACACCATGTCTTAGCAGATGAAGAAGATAGATATCTTGATATCTCATATTTGAAAAATCTCCTCGCCTCGGTATCAACACATGCTGAACAAACTTGAAGAGCAGTCTATTCTCTCCATCCATTTCAGCAGCAACCACTTGCCTTTGATTCCCATTACCGGTCAGCTCTTTTAAGGCAGTTTCATAATCAAAGATGTCACTGCTAGGTGGCATTGCTCTTGATACGTACCCAGAGACACCTTCATGTGGTACTTTTAAACACTCAGCCCACTCTATTGAAGAAAAAGACATCTCTTTTCCATTTAAAAAGGATCTTACCCGATTCTCATTTTCAGAATTCTCGAAGCTTACAAACTCGTAGAACTGTTTTACCAACTTCGGGTAGTATGGGCCATTGTTATTCGAGAAACAATCCACCCATTTCTGGTCCTCCAGAATCTCGAGTACTAACGATTTGCTAGGCAGTAGCCATTCCACGCACAGTTCCTTCTCGATTACTATGTCTCTATTCTGCAAGTGAGGATTCACTGATCGCTTTCCCGATCTAGTTCTGACTTCACTAACACTGGATTTATGCTGTGTCTTCTGCTTCTTAGATTTTGGTTCTACACTTTCATCTCTGATGGTAGGAAGCTTAGTTTTTGCCATCGCGGGTTTAGGGTTCTAGGCCGATTTGGGAGCTAAGGTTCGAAGGTGAGATATTTTGAGCTCGGTGAGGTAGGAAGTGGCTTAGGCTTAGTTCTATCATTTAGAAATTCCAAATAAACGACTAAAATAGAGTAAGATAAAATAAAATAAAGCGATTCGTATTCTTGGAGGCAGACAGATGTGTTTTTTTAAATAAAATTGCATCGGTGTGAGTTAATCATCGGTGAGAAAAAAATCGGTGAGAATTGTACATCGGTGAGAATTTCACATCGGTGAGGATTTTCACATCGGTGAGGATTTCACATCGGTGAGAATTTCACATCGGTGAGGATTTCACATCGGTGAGGATTTTCACATCGGTGAGAATTTCACATCGGTAAGGATTTCACATCGCTGAGGATTTTCACATCGGTTGTGATTAAACATTCCCAATTTGTGTCTTATATAACTTAGCCTATCCAAAATTAAAGGTTTAGTGAAAATAGCAGCCAATTGATGTTCAGTGCCAATAAATTCAAGAGAAATATCACCTTTTTGATAGTGATCTCTTAGGAAATGGTGTCTTACATCTATGTGTTTGGTTCTAGAGTGAGATACAGGATTCTTAGAGATGTTTATTGCACTGGTGTTATCACAGTTGATTGAAACATTTTTAAAAACATATCCATAGTCCAAAAGAGTGTGTTTCATCCACAGAATTTGTGCACAGCAACTACCAGCAGCTATATATTCTGCTTCGGCAGTAGATAATACAACTGAGTTCTGTTTCTTACTACACCAAGAAACTAAAGATTTTCCAAGCAAATGACATGTTCCTGATGTGCTTTTTCTATCTAACTTACAACCAGCAAAGTCAGCATCTGAATAACTCATTAACTCAAAGGATTGTCCTTTTGGGTAAAACAAACCTAAGTTAACCGTGTGTTTGAGATATTTGAAAATTCTTTTAACAGCAAGAAAATGATATTCTTTTGGATTAGCTTGAAATCTAGCACACATACACACACTAAACATAATATCAGGTCGACTAGCAGTAGTAAACTACCAATCATACCTCTGTAATTTGTTTGATCAACCAGTTTCCCAGTTTCATCTGCGTCCAATTTACAGGTAGTACTCATAGGAGTTTCACTTTCCTTGATACTATCCAGACCAAAACGTTTTAAAATATCCTTTCTATATTTACTTTGATTCAAAATAATACCATTTTCATTTTGAAATACTTGAAATCCAAGAAAGTACTTAAGTTCTCCCATTAAGCTCATTTCAAATTCATTTTGCATACTTTTTGAAAAATCAGTACATAAACAGTGTTTAGAAGATCCAAAAATAATATCATCAACATATATTTGTACAACTAAAACATCTTTAGAAATTATTTTAATGAAAAGAGTTGGATCAGCAATCCCTTTAGTAAAACCATTTGAGATAAGGAAATTGCTAAGTCTATCATACCAAGCTCTTGGAGCTTGTTTTAAACCATATAAAGCTTTAGAAAGTTTAAAAACTTGATTTGGAAAATGGGGGTTAGTAAATCCAGGTGGTTGTTCTACAAAAACATGTTCAATTATAAAACCATTTAGAAATGCTCTTTTCACATCCATTTGATATAACTTGAAATCCAGATGTGCAGCATATGCATGTAAGATCCTAATGGCTTCTAGTCTAGCTACATGTGCAAAAGTTTCCTCATAGTCTATACCTTCTTCTTGACTATATCCTTGTGCAACTAGTCTCGCTTTGTTTCTAACTATATTTCCAGATTCATCTACTTTATTTCTAAAAACCCATTTTGTGCCTATTTTCAAAGTGTCCTTAGGTCTGTCAACTAATTCCCAGACTTTGTTTCTTTCAAACTGATTTAATTCTTCTTGCATGGCTATTACCCAGAATTCATCATTGATAGCATCATTGATATTTTTGGGTTCTAGCTGTGACAGAAAAGCTTGATGATCAACCTGGTTCCTTAGAGAAGCTCTAGTTTGTGTTCCTCTATCAAAATTACCAACAACAGCTTCTAAAGGATGATTCCTTAGAATCCTCGTTGATCTGGTAAAGGTTGGACTAGAAATTTCAGGTTCATCTATAGGTTCGGGTTCAGCAGAAGCAGATTCTGGAAAAATTCCAGAACTGGATGTTTTTATAACAGGTTCTTTAGATTTATCATTAGGTCCAGAATAGACAAATCTTCTTCAAGATTCTCAAGAGAGGTTTTAGGCTCATGTGGATCAGTTTCATCGAATTTGATGTGAACAGATTATTCCACACATTTGGTTCTCTTATTGAAAACTCTATAATCTTTACTTGAAATATAATAGCCCAGAAAAATTCCTTCATCGCTTTTGGGAGAAAACTTATCCAGATTATCTTTAGTATTAAGTACAAAGACTTTGCAACCAAAAACTCTGAAATAATTAACCTTAGTCTTTCTATTGTTCCATAATTCATATGGGGTTTTCTTAAGAACAGGTCTGATCAAGACTCTATTGATAACATAGCAAGCTGTATTAACAGCTTCATCCCAAAAGTAAATAGGCAGTTCATATTCATTGAGCATAGTTCTAGCTATTTCTTGAAGGGTTCGGTTTCTCCTTTCTACTACAGCATTCTGTTGGGGTGTTCTAGGGGCAGAAAAGTTATGAGTATAGCCATTGTGTGAGCAATAAGATTCAAAATCTTGATTTTCAAACTCACGACCATGATCACTTCTCAAAGTTTTAATCTTAAGTCCACTAAGGTTCTCTACAGATTTAGAGTATTTAACAAAAGAAGAACATGCTTCACTTTTGTGAGCTAGAAAATATACCCAGGTATATCTAGAAAAATCATCTACAAGAACATAAACATAGTGCTTCCCATTTAAACTAGAAACTCTTGATGGTCCAAACAAATCCGTGTGAACCAATTCAAGTGGTTGAGAAGTCGAAACTTCTTTATTTGATTTAAAAGAAACTTTGTGTTGTTTTCCCTTTTGACAGGGATTACACACTTTGTCATTCGGGAATTCTAACTTTGGTAAGTCTCTAACTAAGTTCTTCCTAGAAAGTTTTCTAAGTGAGTGAATATTGCAGTGTCCTAATCTTCTGTGCCATAGCCAAGAATCTTTATGAAAAGAATTTAAACAAGTAATATTCTGCTTAGCTAAAGAATTCAGATTAACAGCATAAACATTTTCATTTCTTAAGGCAAAAAATACCAAAACATTCTTAGAATTAAAAACTTTGCAGGAATCATTTTCAAATTTAACATGAAAACCATCATCACATAACTGAGAAATACTTAATAAATTGTATTTAAGGCCATCAACAAATAAAACTTTAGAAATCAGAATTGAATCAGTGTTACCAATCTGGCCTAGGCCGATGATTTTTCCTTTAGAGTTGTCACCAAAGGTGACAAAGCCTCCATCAACTTTTATTAAACTCTTGAAACAAGAGAAGTATCCTGACATATGTCTTGAACATCCACTGTCTAAATACCAGGTCTCTTTACAAGAGATCTTTAAGCAAGTTCACTACAAAACAGATTCAGATGGGAAATGATTTTGGTACCCAGATTTTCTTGGGTCCAGACAGGTTAGCCAATAACACATTAGGTACCCATATTTGTCTAATGGGTCTCATATAATTTGTAGAATTGACATGCTTTGAAAGATAAACTTTATTAGATCTATAGCTATGTATATAACTGGTTGAAGCATATGAAGTTCCAGAATTACCTTCATTCTGTCCAGATTTAGAAATGAATCTAGTTTTGGCAATTTTCCTCTGTCCAGGTTGGTATCCTATACCAGTAGTATATTTAGGTGCTATTTGCTTTCCTAGCATCTGTGTTAGTGTATTTTTTCCATTGGTGAACTTCTCTAAGTCTTTCTTGAGTTGCTCATTAGATAGTTTCAGTTCAGTGTTTTCTTTTAATAGTTGAGCATTTTTCTCTTTTTCAATAGTGAGTTCGATTTTAACTGTAGTGGTGAGAGCATGTTGTTTCTTTAATGACTTGTATTTATCCTTAAGTTCATTACATGTCTCTTCCAGCATATCACAGTACTCAAACAATTCATTTTTAGACATTGTTCCAGAATCAGAGTCAGATTCTGCATTATCTCCAGAGTAATAATAATTTAAAGCAGGAGTTTCAGCAGTTACCTAAGAAGTGTTTGTCATAATGCACATGTTTTCCTTATTTTTGTGTTCAGTTTCAGAGCTTTCAGATTCAGTAGAGCTATCCTCAGAAGCACTCCAAGTAGCCTTCATGGCTTTCTTTAACTTATTGTCCTTATATTCATATTTCTTTTTATACTTCAGCTTTGGACAGTCGGCTTTAATGTGTCCTTTTCTCTTGCACTCATAGCAGACAACATCATCTGATTTGTCATTCTCCTTCCAATCCTTTTTCCATTTACCTTGGTGATCATACTTACCCTTATAATTTGTTTTTCTGAAGAACTTCTTTTTCCTATAAAATTTCTTAAATCTTCTAGCAATGTGAGCCATCTCAGCATCACTGTCAGAATCACTTTCACTGTCTTCACAGCTTGAACTTTCAACTACATCTTGATGCTTTTCTTTGTCCTTATTCTTTGAAGTTGAAGATTTGAAAGCGATAGAATTTCTTGGAGGTTCATTTTCTTCCTCTTTATTCACTTTAAGCTCTTCTTCATACATCATCAGCTTTCCAATTAGTTCCTTGACAGGTAGAGCAGCAATGTCACATGATTCTCTGATTGAGACAGATGTGCCTCTCCATCTATCAGGTAGACATCTCAAAATTCTCATAATTTGTTCCTTCGATGAGACATCCTTTCCCAGTGAGATAATTTTATTGAAAATTTCATTGAACATGAGATACATGTCAGAAATGGGTTCGTCAGGCTTCATTTTAAAATTATCATACATGATAGTATAAGTGTTCAATCTCATTTATTTAACATTCGTTGTTCCTTCATGAGAAACAACTAAGGTATCCCAAATTTCATATGCAGTTTTACAAGAAGAAATTATATTAAACTCTTCATCTATTAGAGCACAGTACAAGGCATTCATAGCTTTACAGTTGTTATTGTAAGCAGTCTTTATAGGTTCATCCCAAGTAGATCTAGCAGTAGTGGGAATTTTGTATTCTGATTCAATAGCAGTCCAAATATCAAAACCTATGATTTCTAGATGAATTTTCATTTTCAGTTTCCACTGAGCATAATTAGTTCCATTGAAGAAAGGTGGACGGTTAGTAGCAGCACCCTCAAGTCTATTGTCCATGATGAGAAAATTTTAAAGAGATAAAAATTTAGATATAACAGAAATTCTAAGAACTTTAAAATACAACTAAAATCACAGTTCAAAGGCAGAGTACTTTTAGAGAGTATTTTCGATCCTCTGATACCAAGTGTTGGTCGAAGTGGTTTACTCAAGAGGGGGGGTGAATTGAGTACCAATTAAAATTTCTGTATTTAAACACACTGTCTTAAAGACCCCCAAATAAAATAATAAATTAAATTGTAGTGAATTTATATTAAAGTAGAGGTTCTGTTAGATTCTCAAGGGATTGATTAATTCCCAGTTAATCAATATAGGAGTGTGTGATTATCTTTTGAAACTAACTTACTAATCTAAACTTAACATAAACACTTGCTAATTTAATTATCAAAGTGACTTTAAAAACAGTATTGGTTTTAAAGTGATTAGCAGCGGAATAAAGCTTTGAAAGAGATGGCACAATAAATGTAACCAAGAGGTTCAGTCTCAAGCTGAGACTTAGTCCTCTCAAAAGTTTATATAAAAATGATCCACACCCTGGATCGGGGTTCAACAGTTTACAACTGTCCAGGTCCAAGACCTCTACCACTGTTATTCGTGGGAAACAATACAACAACAACCAGCTGTCCAGGTCACACACGACCTCTACCACTATTATTCGTGGGAAAGAAAGAATGCAAGAATTTGGTAAGGATTTAAAAATCCTCCAGTTTAAGTACAGGAGATAGTGTATGTGTTAGATATAGCAGATAACACACACTGCTCGAAAAGTATAATAATAAATCACAGAACAAGAGATGTAGAGTTTAGAAATGGTTCTGGTGATTTCAGTGTGGCTCTGGACTCCTTTGGATTCGATCAGAAGTGAGTCTGAGTCCTCTTCTCGTTTCTGTTGGAGAAACAGAGTGTCATATGCTCCAGGTTCATAGACAGTGAAAATGTAGTGGTTGAAGTTCTTCAGTGTTCTTCTTATATGCACAGAACACTTCTCGAGTATGCTTGATTGTCTATGAGCTTCTCTGTGTTCTTGATGGAACTGGTTTTTCTCTTCGTGATTCTTCTCGTTCTTGTGTTTCTGGTATATACCACACTCTGCTTGTTGGGCAGTGTAGTCTTCTCGTATTTATCTCACAGGAAACAGGAGACAGAAAAGATTTCCTTTCTGCAGGTACGAGGTACGGGTTCCTGACATCCGACAACCTTTATCAGATATTTGACAAATCATTAAAATGTACATGATATGACCGTTGGATAGATTAAATAAAGATAGGAAATAATGAAATTCAAACAGTGAGTCGAGTGATCGGTAGGTAATCAGAATCGGTAGCTTGGACATCGGTAGCTCAATTTCATTAGTTGCTTTGACTCTATCGGTGGCTCTATGCGTCGGTTGGTATATGCTTGTATCGGTGACTTTGTTTATCGGTAGCTCCATGCGTCGGTAGCTCCATGCGTCGGTATCGGTAGCTGTGAGTCTGTCAGTAGCTTCGTCCATCAGTGACTCTTATTCCATCGGTATCTATTTATACTTACACCGGTAGCTCTATGTTTGTATCGGTAGCTGTCTGTATGTCAGTAGCTTACATTTATAAGCACATCGGTAGCTCTGTGTTAAGTATATCGGTGACTCTGTCTGTCGGTAGACTAAGTATATCGGTAGACTGGGTACCGGTAGCTCTTTATCAGTAGCTATAGGTAGATTACTTATCTGTTTTATGCAGAACACATACGATTGTGTTAGAATCAATTTATAACTTGTATGAACATGGATAACTGAGGATTAACATATTCCAAAGACTATTTTAAAATTATTATTGGTTTGATCACAGATTTGAAAGAATTAAAGTATAGATCAATGATACTTAAAAATATCATAGAGAATGAAAACATAACTGGGATTTTCAACACATATGAATACATGATTGAGATTATCAAAACAGGTGAGGTCAACAATAAGGATCATATAATTTCACTCATTGAAAATTTAACATAGGAAATCTTTAAAATAAATGATATCACAAGATAAACCCTTACCTCAGGTCATTAATTTCATCATACGTGGTCTTAAACTCAATTATAATAAATATATATTTATTAAAAATATATAATAGAACCGTATACATACTTTACATATAATATATCATTACCTTACAATTTCAAATTACTTATTCATCAATAATTATTCATTAAAATTAACATTATTGGTGTCGAATATTCATGTTAATTGGTGAAGAAAATTGAATTACTTTACATGATACAGATGGAACCCCGTACGTACAAACGAGTGTTGTTTTCATTTTAAAAAATTTAAAATAATGAATAATAATTAATAATTTAACTTTTTATAGTAATAATAATATCATAAATATAATATTTATCTTTATTTGAATCCATGTTAATAGGTAATGACAAATGAATCAAATCTCTTTGTGGAGGTGGTAGTCTATACATATGCACTAGTGATGTTATCGTTGTCCAATAGATTAGAGGGTAAAAATTATATAATATTTTATCATTAAAGAATCATAATTATGATAAAAAAATTATATATTTCTATTTAATCAATATTTATGACTAGAGGTTTGAGGTGGTGCTGAAAAATTAAACACATTTCATCATGGAGTAGGTATTCCACATATACAAATAAGGGAAGTTTTCATTTCCCATTGGATAAAAAATAGATATATAATTGTTTTAACAATAACATAAAATCATTTTAGTATAGAAAATGTATTGATTTTATTATATTGACATGTTTGTGGAATATTTTAATGGGGTTTAAGAAAATGAAACTTGAAATAGATCTGTAAAGATAATTAATTCTTCTTTTGTGTATCTTCATTTGGATTACACCTTAATCCATTATTAGTTGGCATTTTTGAGATACTAGATATCTTAGGTAATGGAGAGGATATTTTATATGTTATTTTAGTAGTTTTTTCTAATATATTATCCTAAAATTTTGAGAAGTGGGAAGAGGATGTTGTCTTTTATAAGTTAGGTGGTATCACCCCTGTAGATATTAAGGGATTTAAAATATAATAAATTAACTCAAATGGGAAAGTGGAAAAAAATCAAAAAATTTAATTTTAGATGTGGTTCAATAAAATCCACTCATCTAATGAAATTTATGTAAGTGTTTTGTGTTATTTTAAACGGTATTTCTTTGGTTAATGCACATTTTAACCTTTTTATCCTTTATAGTGGGAATTTTTTTTACTATTGAAACTATTCATAATGGATAAAAAATAAGTTGAACTCATTAAATAATGTTGATTATTATTATTCTAAACATGGAATCCATTTTTCAAGATTAAATTTCTAGATGTTCAAGAAATTATTTCTAATATTTATACAAAACATGCAGAAAAAACATTTTAAGATAAAATTTATTTTTAACTCTTGGTAAAAACCATTATATGGATATTCATATATTTTATTGAATATATTATATACCAATTTCATTAAAATCATTCATTAATATTGATTAATTCATTTAATTAATATAAAAATACATTATTCATAATAAAAATAGATTTATAAGAAATATATCTCTTTACTTTCAATTGTTTTTATCTTCATTTATATCCAATAAAATATATATTGATAAATAATTATTTCATTTATTAAATACATTATATATATATATATATATTAAATTATAGATAATTTGTGATAAAAATATTTTATTTAGATAAAAATCCATGTTATTTATAAAATAAAATTCATGAAAATATTATGTCTTATATGAATTTATTATTATCATTACAATATGAGTACTTATTTCATTATAATTAATAAATACATTTTAATTAAGTAAAAATTTTATACCTATTTTTCATAATCCAATTAGTCATTTTCATACCCATGGGAGATGGCCACGTTCTCTTCGGGAGAGCTCTCTTGAGCAAGCTCAACCTCTCCTTCCTTGGCCTACTCCCCCGGCGCTGGAGTGCTATTCCAACCTCTTATCTTCCAGCGAGATCCCTGGAGTGATCTCATCCATTCTTCCTAGGGTCCAATCCCTCGATGTTCTCTCTAGAGTGGCTTCCTGGCTTCCGTATTCTTCCTTTACTTTTCCTAGGGTTTCATTCCCTCACTCTTGATGGATTTTTTTGTTTAGGGTTCATCCCTGAATCCTTGTTCGGTTTTCCCTTTCACCTTTTATTCCTTGAATTTTAGTTCTGGGTTCATCTAGGCTTTCAATCCCGTTTTATTATTCATCCTTCTATGATGATTTGAGTTGAGGATATGTTTATGTTGGGGTTTTTGGATGGCGCTGTGCGGGTGAAGGCTCGTTGATGCTAATTTTTGGTGATTGTGTTGGTGATTTCTGGGTTGCGGTGCGGGTGAAGGCTCATTTCTTGGTCATGGTTTTCAGCAATGCTCTTGACTCCCAGTAGGCTGCTTTACCCTCTTACTCTTCCCTGGCTTCATGTACCATCTCTCCTCCCTGGGTCGGTCTAGTGACATGGTTTCCACAAGAGATTTGAGAGGTGTTGTTAGAGGGGATTTCAGAGTTCCAAGAGTCCTGATCCTCACTCAACAGCATTGACGGTGTCTAGTGCTATGGTTTCTAGTGACTACGACAGACTTTATCGGTCTCCGGTGACTAGTGATGTTCGGTTTGTGACGACAGCGACGGTGTTGGTTTTCTGGATGAAAATTGTTTTTTTTGGTTTTTCTGGATATGTTTGTTTCTGGTTTCTATGATGGATGGATGATGAAGACAAGGTGAGGATGTTCTATAATGGTTTGATGGTTCTCGATGGTATCCAGTGTTGGTTGGTGACGTCATTAGTGGTGATTAGATGGCAACAGCGACTATGCCAGTGATAATTTTGGTTACAAACGATATGATTTTATCTAACTACATGGTGATGATGTTCTATAACATGCTTGGTTGGAAACATGTGTGATGATCCTATCTTCTTGGGTTATGTGTATCGTCGATTTCTTTGGGAATTTCGAATTTTGGATGGACCATGTTTTGATTTATTATCCCACAAATTACCGCTATCCCTTAAAGCAACTGCTACGAAAATAAAATAAAAAAGGATTTCAGTCATACCCATTCATCCAAAATATATGTGACAACAATCATATTTAACAATAATATTCCGATAGTATATCATAGTAAATCTAAGATAGATATTGAGTGCAAATAAATCAATTTAATAACTATTTTTTTGAATTAAAATATATATTTTCAAATTGTGGGGTTTTACAATATACTACCTTTGATATAATTACACCCAAATAATTTTTTACTCTAACAAAAAAAATGTGGATACTTTGTCCACATTACACCATTGAGTTCCCACATAACTTACTTGAACATATGATTTTTCTAATGAAAATTGGATAGATTAGTGGTATGGTTATGTTGAAATTTATCTCTTTGATCAATAATCTCTAATATTTATTCCTTATAAGAATGATCATTCTATAATAGAAATACCTATGATTTTAATATATGGGAAGGATCAAGTTTGTAATTCCTCAATATAAACACAA
This sequence comes from Viscum album, assembly GCA_963277665.1. Taxonomy (NCBI): domain Eukaryota; kingdom Viridiplantae; phylum Streptophyta; class Magnoliopsida; order Santalales; family Viscaceae; genus Viscum; species Viscum album. The sequence goes on along the minus strand of OY728119.1, from coordinate 1,855,057,645 downwards.
GGAACACATCATTAACTAGGGGGAGGTCTATAGAAGATTCAAGAGACAAGCGTCAATCCTTATATGATCTATAATCTCAAAAGAGATGTTATATCTAGGGATTAGATTTTTTCTTCTTTCCAAATATCATAATAATATTCCTATAAGATATTCAAATGAATACCTAATCATAAAATCCAAATTATATATCTCACTGATGATTGTCAATATAACTTTTATGTCAACTATGAGATACCCTAATATGATGCTGAATGAATCTAATATTTTCTACCATTTCCCAATGTATCTCAATTTCGAATATATTATGTTCTCTAACTTTATCCCAATAATTTAGAGTCCCAAAATTCCTTCCATAGAGTGCTTTATAAGGGAACATCTGAATACTCAATTGAAATATTTTTTTTGTAATAAAATTCAATAAAATAAATAATTTGATCCAAACAACCATTGAAATCACTAGAGAAATACATCAATATGTATTTTAGAGTTTGAATGGTCCTCTAAAACTAACGATTTTTTTCTAATGGTATATAATTCTAATTTTCAACTATATAGTCAAAGCCTACTAAGTACTTATATAGAGTTAAACCACATATCTTAATAAAAAATAGTAGAATGATGTAATCTCTAAAAACTTTCCACCTTCATAATGTATTTACTAACAAATATATAAAGAGATAAATATTCTCAAATAATACTAAATATCAATAAATTAATAAGGTGATTGAGTGTAAACCAAATAGAATTAAATATTTTATATGTAATCAGTAGTCCTATGATGATATCCTTGGTGATTTTTCCCATTCATATTATGTTATGGTATATGGTTATAAAATTCCCTTAGACTTATAATGTTCATACATGACTTTATGACATACGAGGCTTCAAGATACGTACTCTGCAATATCTATATTCATGTTTTCTAATCTCAAATTCACTTTCATATCTATGTAAATATTTTTTACTTCTAGGATGAATAGATAATGATGAACTATGTTATTCATCCAATAGATCTTCTTTAATTATGGTATTTATAAGAAAAATACCAAATTATTGAATAAGATCATTCCATCATGGTCAAGGATGAACTTCAAAAAGAAACCTTTACTTATTTTGAAAAAATATATTTTCCTCACGCACCTATTTAATCTTCACATGGTTGGATGGTTATAAATCCATTTGAAAAATATAGGATCATTACCCATTCCTTTAGATTTAATATTCCATCATTTATGAAAACATATGTATTGGATCTATTTCAATCCTAATCATGGATAACTAGCATGGTCTATGTTTCCTTGGATTCCTAAAAAAACTCCCTTTACATTTTCTAGGTCTTGGTGATTATGATATAGAGTTTAGAGGAATTTTAAAGTCTAGGGGAGAGTTATATCCCATCATAGTGTAACCATTCAATGGTAGTGGGTTGGTGATATTCGTTTTAGACTTATATTCAAAGAGGATGGCCATGGGGATGGTCATATGGTGCTAGTATGTTCCTAGTTGAAAGAAACATCTTGTTTACACATCATGTTAAGAGTGGTGCTTTGTCGATCACCTTATATGAAACATTTGGTTGAAAATTACTAGTGGAGTTAATAGAGTCGGTCATGGTGTTTTGGGAGAGCACCTGGGTAACATGAGGAGATCGTTCTCACCACATCAAGTTCCCAGGGGAGGTGAGAGGGAAATGGCCAAAAATTATATGCTATTCTATAGTGGAAGTCCATAGAAGTCATTGGAGGAGCCAACACAGCTTGGACTATGGCATAGTTTAAAATATGGAGGAATTTGAATAATTTTTTAAAACAGGAAAAAGGGGAAACTAACCATTGGTGATTCACATATCCTTCAATTATGGGAGACCATAGTGTAGTCTGATTCCTCCATGCCAAAACTAGTACATTCTGGATTCCTTTATTAAAAAGAGGGCTTGAAATCCCTTATTTTTAACACCTTTATACTCTTTTAAGATTTATCCAACACTAGAACTCCATGAAAACCATTGTTCTTCTATTTTTACCATTCCAACCCCTTGAATTATCGATAATAAGGTGACCTTGATTGACGGTATTTTATTCTCTCTGTTAATACCATCAGTTCCTCCCTCTTTTATGGTTGATCATTATAGTGAACCCTTTATTTTGGGATGCATTATAGGCATAACTAAGTAATTTTTTCTTGTAGATAGGTTATAGTTGTTTTCCCTTAAAATGCAGTGAAGTTTAGTCCCTAGTTATGTCTGTTGTTAGTGTGATTCTATTTGAATCTCCAATCATGATATGGGAACCAAATTCTATCCTTATTTTGGTGCTTATTTAATATTATAATTATTTTTTTCCTTTTCAACATTTGTTAAGGGTTACCCTAATGAAGATAATAAACTGGATTTAAATAAAATTAATGGGGAAGTGGAAGATAGTTCTTGTGCTTTACTAGTTTTTGTGATATTATTTTTCCATATATGTTTACAAATATTTATTTGTTAATATAAGTAATTACTTCTATCAATTTATCAATTTTTACTAAAATATAACTGTGGATATCTCCTTATTCAAAAATGGTAAATCCCACAAACATGGTTCATGTATCATATATGTATAAATGAAGAAATTGTTGTGTTTCCATTTTTTTATGGTACTGATTTGATTAGATGGTTTGTGTAGTTGAAAAAATATGGGTGTTGTTTCCCTCTAAGATTTTTTGTGATGATGTAGTGAAGATTTTTGATACATAGGCATGGTTTGATAAAGGAATGGATAATATAATTTGGTGTTGTCTTGGTAGTTTCATAGTAGATGGAATAATTGAAAGGGTACACTCTAGTAAATATATGGGGTTTTATTAATGGTTTTGGAATGGAAATAAATGAATTATGGATGGTAAATATAATAATCATTCCAAATTTGAATGGGAATGTATGGGAATAAATATATTCTTTGGGTAAAGCATGGATTATCATTAAATATTAAAACATAATATGTAAATGGTTGGTAATTGATGTGGTTCAAAGGGAACTATGAAACTAATGTGTAGCGTATGTGCTCAATAAGTGGGGTTGGATGGGTGGTCAATGTTGTGGAAGTGATATTTATGTATAGTAGAAATGATATAGAGGTTGTTATAGTTTGGTGGTTTTGGATTAGTGAAACCATAGATTGGTAATGTGTTTAATTATTATACATTATATTTTCTGTTTTATTTCTCTTCACAACCCACCCGAGTCATGTGTCTACATTGATTCCCTAAGGTTTTGGGTTCTAGGTCATTTACCCAAACATCTAGGATGGAAAGGATGATTTTATATTTAACCCTCTTCCCCACTCTCTCCTCTTGGAGAAGTTTTTTTATAGGGGATGGGGTGGATTGCAGATATAATGCAGTATAGGAGATGATTAATGATATGATGAGGTGGTTTATTATGAGGGTCGTTCATGGTAGGAGGTGGGAATGGGGTTGATGTACTTTATGTTCATAATACCCTACTAATTTATCTATATGGAAGTAGTTATGGAGTGATGATGATGGAATATTTTTGGTTTTTGGTATGATTAATATGAGGCTGTGGTGTAGTGATTGGAATATCTTGAGAGATGGGGATTGCATGTTATAATGAGGTTTGTGATGATATGATATTGATGGGTATGGAAGGGTTGGGAGTTCCCTGAATTATTTTTTGGGGTATAAGAATGAAATTTAGTGGGGAAATAGTGTGGGTTAACTGTTTTATGTGTAGGATTATTATTATATTGTTATACTCTGTTTTTTTATTTTGTGAGTGATACTTTATGAGGCCTAGAATCAGTTAGCCTAATAGGTTCCTATTGATTCTTCTATTTGTTCACTGGGGAATTTATTTTCTCTTCTCATATTTTCATGAAAGTCCTTATGTATTTTACTACTAAGAATACATTTCATTTAAACCCATATATATATATAAAAACAAAATTCTAGGTTATCAGTAGGGAGTTATAGACCAGTATAGACATTTCTATGTTGTACCTTGGAGATGTTAAGTTTTTTTCATAATATTTCCTTTTTTCACATTAGTTAGCACTTTTTTTGTATTTTTATGACATAATATGCATTGTAATATATCTATAGGTTTTTAATTTTATTGATGTTATGGATTTTTTGTGTGGTTGATATCATATCTCACAATCCTACTTTTTAGTTGAGGGTACTGCCTTCAATATGTGTGATTTATATACACCCAATGTTAGTCACTAACCCGGGACAAACTAAAATATGGTCTTGTGGGTCATTATAAAAATTCCTTTATTTTCATATTAGGAGTGGTATGTTTGGAGGTATGGGGTTATGAAAGAGTGGTATCAGAGGTTAGGTTGAGAGATATGAAAAAATTTTAGGTTAAAAATGGTGATGATTTCATGGGTTTGATAAGGAAATAATGTCATTGAATAAATCATGTTACATAAGTAAGGGAGACTAGCTAGGAAACTCGATTTTAAGGGGCCAAATCATCCAAAAAAACAACCATAATATTTATGAATATTCTATGTGTGGTGATGCTGATTTCATGGTAGATACTTATGAATGGTATATGCATGATACTATTTTTACTTATGATTGAATGGGATGAATCCAGGGTTGAAATCAATTTAATCAATTTAACTTTATATTCCATACTATCATGTTTAGTAAATAATTATTTTCATTTTATTTATGAAGATTTTATGTAATCCACAGTTTCATTAGGATGGTGAGGCACAATAGGAAGACCTGATTGACTGTTGAATTCTTGAATTATTAGTGGAGGATTAGCAGTGGTATGCGACATTTTGTGGCTTTTAGTGAAACGCATTGGTGAAGGATAAGGATATAATCATTAATCTAGATATACATCATAGGTAGAAGGAGATTGATATCACCTTATATTTTATTTAGGCCCAGGTGGATCTCTTGAATCCACTATTATTAAGTAAAACGAAGGGTGTATCATGTTACTTGTGGATATTGTATCTTAGGTACAGAAAAAAGGTTGAAAATTTTTGTATAGATTTTGAAAATGACATCTCAGTGAAATTAAAATAATTGACTAGTAAGGAATAAAATAGGTAAGAGTTTATTTAAATTCATTTGGGGCGGTACGACTATGTGGGAAATTTAAATCAGGTTTAAGTACCTTTTTCATTTCACCATCGATCATTTTCTTGATAAGGAGTTCTGTAAATGATGTCTTGAGGAAGTTCTCTTCCCATCAATATAGAATGTTGTTACACTATTTAAATTTCCAGTTTATTTGGATGTTCATAATAAGGATGAGGTTATTGAGAACATGTACTCACAATGAGGTCTATCTTTAGAGGGGATCCGATAAGGTTTCTCCTAGATAAGTGTTAGTATAAAATATAAGATAGTTTGGCCTTTGATGTTTTTACTAGAGGGGTGTCAGCCTTAGTAGTTTTTATTCATGTTTCTAGGGTCATGTAGTTCAAAATATTTTCCTTATTTATATAGAAAAGTGTTATATGTTAGTGTGGGATGTGTTCATCACTATTATCTGGGTATGTTGGTCCTTGGAGCACAATATGATGGTGGGAGTTAGGTTCAGAAATTTCCACAATAGTTGTTCCAAGAAAGATCGTATCAAAAAAAGAGGTAGATGGCCTATGATCTGCTGAGGGGAGATGGTGTAGACATTGTATAACCCTAGTTTTTTCCTATTTCTAGGGATCCTCACCTAAGCATGTCTACATTGGTGGTCGATAATAGCAGGGCAGAGGATCTGAGTGTAGAGAGATAGATGCTAAAAAGTTTTAATCACCAGTGAGGCCAAAGATAATTATATATATGATTAGATTATCATCTAAACCTATTTTTTTTATTCAGGATTCACACACACTTTTATTATTATCACCTTATTCCATAAATATAGACTAGACCTAAGAAGGATTTTCATGCTCCTAGTTTTTAATACGCTATTCAGAAGCCAGACCAGCTTGTTTGATGTGTTACATGGGTATTGGTTGATGATAGGGAAACATCATTCAAGTGGTGATTTATTATCTCTATAGATATAGATGTATAATGTCATACTTTACAAGGATTGGTTATAAAATATATCTTTAGTTATCAATTTATTTTGGAGGAGAGTCATGTTCTCTATTGTGGATGGTCATTGTGCAGTTTTCACAAGAGAACATTTTTATTGGATGAGAAGTAGGCATGTAGATACCCTTATTTACATGATGATAGAATTGATAGTGATTTTAGTGTGTGCTATTATAGTTTATACTCCCAAAGTTGTTGATAAATTTCTATATTTCATCCAAAAATAGATTGTAACACAACTCCCTCGATGTGACATTGATTTTAAAAGAGAGTTAGAGTTGGTTGTTGTTTTTATTTTATTATATTCTCATTCGATGTAACCTTATGAGATATGATATTTGAGAATTTATATAGATATTATAATAAAAAACGGTTTCACCAATCCAATTTTGTTTTTATGGGGTGCTCATGTTTTATTCTCTGAGGAGGTATATTGTAGTCTTAGGATTTGTATAGACTAACAAAAGTTTGAATCAGGTGATGATCATGAATCATTACCCTCTTACAAGTATTGATGATAATTTTGAACAATTTATATATTCTAGATGGTTTTTTATGATCCATTTGAGGTTTGAATATTATTAGTTGAGGGTAAAGTTGGAAGATATCATGAAGATGGTCTACTGATGCAGATATGGTCACTTAATGTGTATAGTTATGTCTTTTGGATTCATGAATGCACTGGATGCGTTAATAGGTCCAATTATCTCTATATTTAATTATGTCCTTGAATTATTTTTAGTGGTTCTCATCGACGAAATCCTTATATACAAGAGGGTTCAAGAGGGGATTCCCAACATATAAGGATCATTTTATAGACTATCTGATCGCACTAACAATATATGAATTTCCAAAAGTGTGTTTTATAGATATGGGAGGTGAATTTACATAGAAATGTGTTAAATCAATAGATAGTATCATTATATATCTCAAAGGTTGTGGTGGTTGTATCATGGGCGGCATGTTAGAATGTGGTGGAGGTTCTCAACTTTCTTGGTCATGTAAGTTTCTATCAAAGGTTGGTGTCGGAATTCTCTTGGATTACAGACCTTTTAACTACCATGAACTGCAAGGACAGGGATTTTTATGAAAAATATTATTTTTAATTTCATTGATTTCTTGTGTTGTACACTACACCAAAAGGTGCTTTCACTACACGCATCCCTGACTTGGTTTGCTTTACACGCAATCAAGACATTCTTCGATAGCGTGTGTAGTACGCAATACCGAGTTTCACTAAATGAGATATTATTATAATATTATTATGAACTAGCTGTTATGAATAGTAATACTCACTTTTTGAAATTTTATCTTTCAAAATGGACTTCATTTTTGGATTCGGAATATCAAAATTATCCTAGGGTTAAATTTTGGTTTTTTTCTGAAAACTTTCAATTTTGATGAATAGTGAAAACACTGGGTTACTATTTAAAAACCCACTTTTTATTTAAATAATTATTAATTTTTTTTAAATTTATTTTAGGTCAAAATTGATACATAATACCTATATAAGTTCAATGTAATTCATTGGATTCATTTTATAATAATTTTAGATATATAATAACTTTATTGAACTTTTCACCGTCTTTTACCCACCTCCAAGGAGAATTTAGAAATTCACATAAAACATAATTTTACCGCTTCTGTGAGTGGAATTTCAAAAATCTGAGAGACACGGCTAATATCAAGGACTGAAATTTGGTTCAATGAGATGAAAATAATTTTTAATGAATAATAATGTTTTACTTTTATTTACCACGGTTAAAAGTAAATAGGGTAATTAAGGGTAAAAATGATATTATTATTACCCTAACACATGTACTAATTATATTGGATAAGTTTAATTCAACCAAAAACAATCTTAGGAATAAAATATGACCATTTAGGTCCACTTGGATTAGATTATGACATTTATTATTAATTTTTTAAATAAGGGTTAAGATAGTTAAAATCAAAGATTAATAACTAAATCATTTTTAATATACGGTTATACATAAGATAAATTTGTATATAAATATTCATTAGAAACATAAAATGATTTCCTACCTAATGGTATTTTATTTAAAAATTTGGGACATTAAATAATTTAAGTTATTTATGACACATTGGTGATGCAGTAATTACCTAAATAATGAAATATTCAAATAATTGATGTTATAAATACCCAAATAAATAAAATTTGAGAATTGTTATGAATTCCACTAATTTTCTAGGTTAATATGACATGTTAGTATTGAATTAATTATCTTTCTTCGAACTAATCATTCTGTTATGATTTTCACAAAAATCCATTACCTAATAGTGTCAAAATTGACATAAAATAGTTTTTAAAACAAATATTATATTATTAATTGTTATTATATTCCTAAAAATATAATATTCGGCCAATATACTTATATCATTATAGGTGTATCATTAATGGACCACTTGGGGGTCTCTTGTATGTATATGATAAGTTTATTAACTATATAATATAAAAATAAAAAGTGACATGGTAAATGTCAATCTAATTAACTAAGAGTTAAAACTAAAAGATAAGTTTAATATAATGACCGAAACCGGTCTAAAATCTATTGGTTGAGAGGATTTCGACCCATACCCACCTTATCTTTTAAATAAATCAATTTTAAGCTATTAAAAACAGAATATGACTTTATTATAAAATAATATTTTATGTTTTTCCAAAGGTGCCCCACTCCTCCCTTATAAAAAGGGAACCAATTCCCTCTTCTCTTCACACCCTTTTGAGCCTTTAATCTCGGCCAAACCTGGCCCATTTATCTTCTCCATTTCCCTAGAAACCTTATGGAGGTTCGGGTCTTCTCAAAAGACCAACTCTACTTCCTTAAGAGGAATCTTAAAGGAGGTGCATCGAAGAAGAGGTAATCTCTTCTTCCGATTCTATCAATTTACTTTCTTCTTCTACTTCTTCTTCTTTAGTTGTCTCATTATAAATTAATAACATCAGTATTAATTATATACTGATATTTTATTATAAATATGAAACTACATTATTTCACCTTCTATCCATCCAACGGAATACGAAATCACCGCGCATGCGTACGTATGGAATATCGTCTCCACGCCGTGGTGTAATCTGTTTTCGACAGCCACCTTACTTGGATGGGTATAATGGTGTAAATAAATAACTATATATGATTATTGTAAATTGATATTTATTCTGAAATATTATACATACACTTCGATACAATTCCACGATCATGGGAATGATATCATCGCTCGTGCGTACATACGGACTATCGTCTCCACGACGCGATGAGATTCATTCTCAATGTTAACCATTCATGAATGATTATAAAGTATATATAATGAATAATAATGAAATATATGACATAATAATGATAATATATTTATGTATATATATATATATATATTTCATCTACTTAATTCCATTCAATTCAATAATGAAACGAAAACAACTTTCATGCGTACGTACGACCTACCGTCTCCATGAACTGTGTATTTCATTCCATTTATCAATCTATCATATATATATATATGTATATGCTGAATATATATTATATATAAATCCGGTTTTACATTCTGGAATTATATAAATCAGTATATAAGTAATAATATCAAGAACAACAAGTCGAAACACGTACGATAAATGAAAAGATTTTACCCAAAATGCTGCTTTAACATGGAATTTACAAAAGAACGGGTAATATAAATTCATAAGTGAACAATATATGATATAATAACAATGAATATGATTCTGTAATAAATCAACGAAATTATTTAAATCATTATACAGAAGGTTCGGAGACATACGAAGCATATCGGATGTAAGATAAGGGATAACTTTTCCAATCTCGTTTTTATCCGAGATTGTTTATTCATAAGTATTTACTGGGGTTATATTTATCATCAATGTCCCTATTTTCTAAAAATGATTTCATGTATTTTTAAAGTCCTTTTTACCCATTTTGACTCTTACTACATGGTATGTAAGGAATCTTTCTTTTACGAGGTACTTTTTGACTTTTCCGGAAAAAGTACGAGAATAATGTTTTTTAACTTATACAACATGAAAGGATTTTTTACGGTTTTATAAAGCCTTATTTTCACCAAGCTTCCTCCAAAAGGTTTCATTACTATTTTCAAAAAAATCCTTTTCTTTTATAATTTCATAACATTTTTTGAAAAGAAAATGATTTTGAAGAATAAAGGATATTTTTCTCAAGAATTCATTTCAAGTGTTTTATCAAAACCATTTTCCATCTAAGATGACATTATTTCATATGTGTAGCTATTATTTACATGGTTTCACTTTTATTATTATGAAATGATATCCAATTCTTTTATATGGATTATGTGATGATGGGATGATGTTTATGACACCCATTTTATTCATTGGGTTATTATGAATAATGTATGTTTATTTTGTGGCACAAGTAAGAATGATTTCATTATGAGATGGGTGGGACCTATATCTCCCTCTAATGCATTGGGTAAAGATTTATATCTCATGAGATAGACATGGCTGGAACGGTAAGTGAATGTAGTTTAGTAATACAAGACTGGAACGAGGAGTGAACTCGATTCTGAAAGGGACTTTGTCCACTAAGATGGCCTTGGCAGCAATGCCTTGGCTACTATGGAAATCATATCATGTGCTTAATGGTTGCCAAAATCACATGTTTCATTCCCATGCTATTTTATCATGATTAATATTTCTTTATGATCTACGCCTTATGTACTGCCATGTTTTATGTCAATGCCGAAGATTTTGATGTTTAAAAATTATGTTCATGTTTTTAAGTTCAAATGTATATTATTTGTTTTATTTTATCCATGTTTACCCTTACTGAGCATTTGAGATCACCCTTTATATGTTTTCTTTTCCCCAGGATTTAAAGAAATGTTTTAGGTAAGAAAACAAAAAGGGGAAGATCTTTTTGGGAGATGTTGAAGATCTTTCACCACGATTAGAAGATTACGTTCCGAGTTTCAAAGACACTAAAATATTGTGGTCCTTGAGTGTCTATTTTTGTTATTTATTAATTATTCCACAAAAGTAATATAATATCCATGTACGTCAAGATTCGGGTCTCTATAGTGGGACGACATGAAAAAGGTCCGAGTCCCTCAACCTTGCGTTTTCTAGAGCGTTATTCATTGTTGAACTTTTAAAATGGTGGAAAGGTGAATTTGAGGCCTTCATAGTGAAGGAGACACCCCACAGAGGCCAGAGGTGTAGACAGTGCGAAGAACAGACCACCGGTATGGACCCTGTAGTCCCTATAAGGAATCGCTGGTGATGGCCCATGGCGGCGACTTCAGGTGGGTGGTGGCACACCTGGAATAAGCTGTGGCCCAATCGGCCGAGGAGGTGCAGTATTGGACAATGGTAGGTGGGAGCAGTGTGCCTAGAACGTACCACGTTTGAGAAATGAGAGGCTATGACCCTTCGACTGCGGCTGTGCGCTCAAGACATGGTGCCACCTAGCATCATATGGAGGAGAGGCCCATATCCACAAGCTGAGTTTGAATGAAGGGGGCGGCCAGGTTGACCAGTCGCACGCGCCCCCCAACCAGACCAGACGAAGCGGTTTGGGCTGCATTGGACCGGCCAAGTCGGTCCAGGATGATCCAGGAAATCCCACTATGATGGGTTGGGCCAGTGGACTGGGCTGCTTGAGCGACCCGACTAGTTTTTCAATCCGATCCGAATGAGTCAGACCGGGTTGGGGGAAGATGACCGAATCATCGAGCAGCCCGAGCCAGAATTTGAATGGGCCACTAGTACGGGCTGGGCCAGAAAATTTTGGGTCACTGGATGACCTAACGGATTAGACTCATGTCCAACCTGGGCCGGGTCCAATGAGGCCCATTGGGCTAGTGAATAAAACAGACCATGCGGGACCCCAGGCAAGGATTGGTCGGGGCAGTCCGATATAGTCAGGCCCGGCCTGGACACAACCAGACCCTATTTACAGTAATGATGAACCAGACGCTGCTAAGCGGGTTCTAAACTGGAAGAGATGTCTATGGCCGGCCGAAAAATGCTGGCGGGTTAGACCCGTATTTAGGGGATAAACCCACCGTACTAGGCCGGATCTGCCCTACCGGGCCATACCCGCCCTACCAGGAAGGACCCGACCTACCGGGTTGGACCGAAGACAGACCAAATCTCGGTTGGGCTGGGTCGGTCCGACCTTGTCGGACCAGACCCGAACCCAATTGTCTGTTGTTTCAATGAAATGCTTGTAACCAACAGACTGATTGTCCGATTTGATGCTCCATATATGGAAAGAGGTATCTTGTGAGGAGGAGGTCCTCATGAGATAATCTACTTCATTTTTTGTAGATTTTGGAGTATGGACGAGTTGGATGATACTTGAATCCAGTTAGGCCCTTTTTGCACTATTGTCAGTGTCTTAGAGACCGGGTGCCCGTTCGACACGCCGTCTGTCATATTGGGACCCTTACGATGTGACGGTCCTTTGGGTTACTCTATGTGGAACTTCACAGTGGTTGAGGTAAGAATAATTACTTGAGGAGAAGTTCCTCCCAGAAACAAGCATGCTCAGTGCATAACTCCAGTGGTTGACTATGATGGGAAGAATCAGAGCGACCCTTCATAGATCAGCAGTAGAGATACCCTTCATGGATCAGCATGAGAGAGACCCTTCGTGGATCTTCATGAGAGAGAACCTCCATGGATCAGCATGAGAGAGAACCTCGTGGATCAACATGAGAGTGACCCTCCCTGAATCATAATGAGAGTAACCCTCATGGATAAACATGAGAGCGACCCTTCATAGATCAGTATGAGACAGACCCTCCGTGGATCAGTATGAGAGAGACCTTTGTGGATCAAAAAAATGTGACCCTTCATGGATCAGAAGAAAAAAGACCCTTCATTGATCATCAACATAGCCTATCAACAAAATAAGATGATATATCTTTATGACTAATCATATTTACTTATGTACGTAAGTTATACCTAGTGTGAGCTGTGTCTTTTTCTTTGTGCTTTAATTTGAGATCTTCCCTTGTTGTATTTTCCTTTCTGGATTTCTGTGAGGCTTGAGTTGGTCTCGAGTTACCTATTGAGTATTGTTATAATCACCCCTACACGGACTTCACCTGCACCTATTGTGTCTTGTGTAGACAATGGACAACTTTGACTGAGACTTTGGGGAGCCAAGACTAGACGGTTCTCAGAGGTGGATCAATAGACGTGGTGTGCTACAGTGACATCCGACTATGAACTGTACCCAACCTTCAAGCAGGATCCTTGGAAGAAGACCTACAGAGCTTGTACTTCCTTTTCTCTACTTTCCTTATAGTTGGGCGTGTATTCTATCCCCGTTTACTTTCTTTAGTACTTGTTCTTGTTGCTAGTTCCAGTTTTAGCTTACTTTACACAGTATGGGTTGTGCATGTGTGTACAGGAAGAAAGGAAATGCCTTCCATTTTTGGGTATGTCTTTTTGGTGCTATTTGCCAGCCCCTGGCTTATGGAAGGTGGACTTGGGGTTGTCACAACATGGGACCCGGTGGACGGATCATCATAAAAATAGTTCTTAAAAAATCAATAGTCTTTAATAACATCTGCCAAGGTGTAAAAATATAACAAATTTTCTGTAAATTTCATTCAATCCTAGGACTATTTTATTATATTATTTTTTGAATTTTAGAGAATTATGAAGTTTCATTCTGAGTTATCATTTTATTTGGATGATTGAAAAATCATTTTATGTGTTTGAAAACATAAAAACATGAATTGAATGGAAAAAATATAGAAAATGACCTCTTATTTATATGCAATCATAGGAAAACTATTATTGAATTATTTTTTAATTATATGAGGAGATGAAATATTTTTTTGATATGGATTATTATTAGAGTAATTGAATAATCATTTATTAATGATTTAAAAATATTAGAAAACATAAGTTAGAGGGTTAATACCAAGAAAAAACATCATATTTCCATGATATCAAATGACAATGAACATATATTTATTTTTTAAAAGTATGAATGGATGATATATTAATTAATGTTTTCATTTTCTCTAAATTATCAAAGTGACCTTTTAAGTTTTTTAAAATATTAAAACTTGTGTGTAATAATAATAACCATATCAAACGACCTCATATTGATGTTAAATCATATAAAAAAATATCGAAATTATTTATGACATGTATGAGTAGAAGATATGTCAATAAGATGTGTGGTGTGTTCAGATTGATTGAGTAACTAGTTATAAAATTATCTGTACTTACAAATAGGAGACAATGGTTCAAAACCAAAAAAGTAACCTATGATTTCCATAAAATCATCATTAAATATCATATATTTATTTTTTAAATATATGAATTGATGGCACATTAATCCAAGCCATTTTTTCCCTTGATGATAAAAAATTCATCTTTAGTGTTTTAAAATACTAAAACATGCATGTAATGGTCAAAACCAGAGTAAACAACCTCGAATTGACATTAAATAATTTTTAAACTATAAGAAACCGATATTTTAGAATTTATTTTCATTAATATATATATATATATATATATATATTTGATAGTGTGTGGTATACACAATTCAGAGTTTAAATGAACCCTAATTTATTATAAAAATATTAATATTTAAATATGATCGGAATAACCTAGAAATTGGTTTGATGGGTATTAATTGGAACAATAATATTAAGAAATATATGTATAATGTCTTTCCTTAATAAAATTAATAATAAATCATATGTTAATTATCAATTGGTTGAAAAGAAACTCAAAATCTTTTGATGGTAAAAAGTTATTTTTTATAAAACTATTTGTATATCCCCAAAGTATTTTTATCTTAATAAACAAAATTAATAAATATTGATAAATAATTATAATTAATTAAATATAATATGTATTTAAATTAAATAATTAATATTCATTTCACTTAATATATTTTGAAAAGTATGAAAATAAATTCATTTTATGCTTTAAAAATAAAATTTCTTCAAAAATGAGTTTTATTGCATTTTGTGCATAGATATTATAATTAATTTCTTCCACTTTTAGAAATTTTATATCAAAAAATGAAAACCAATTCTGAAATATAATTTTAATTATATTATGATAATGATCTTTTTTATATTTTTCGAAATGATTGATTTTGGAGTGAATAGTGAAGAATATTGATTTTTTAAAAAGTATCATTTATTCTCTTTAAACCATGTAATTTAAAAGTACCATTCTATTTTATATTTTATTTTAAAGTAACATAAAATAAATTTTTCGAACATAATCTAAAAATTTCCATATGAATCAAAAATATAGTTTATTTTGTTTTAAGTTCATTTTTAAGCTGAAAAGCATTATTTTATAAAAAAAAAATTCATTATGTTGTGCACACTTTTAATAAAATAAATGTATTCCAATTATAAAAATTGAATCATGAAAAATAGATATAATATTTTTAATAATGAGTTTTTAATTTGTTAAATATTTCATTTTAATTTTTATTCATAATGTATAGTAATCATGGGAAAATTTTTTCATTATGGTAATGAGTAAAACAAGTTAATTATCATTATAAATATTTGAAAAGGTCCCAAATAATCGAAAAAAATAATTTATTTCATAAGATGATTTAAAATCTACCATAAACCCCATAAATTTGAAAATATAGAATTTTGTATCCACTTGACATTGATTATATTATTTGTATTATTGTAAGTTATAAAACATTTAAAAAGGACACACTCTCTCTTTTAATATCTTTAATATGTTTTCATAGAAATAAAAATAACATGTGAATGATTTTTTTGAGTATAAAAAATTTATATTTATGGTAGTAATTATTTTTAATTTTTAGATATTGTATAATTTCCATGAACGCTTACACAATACCAACACAATGCTTATGTATGAAATTGAAAAATAAAATAAATGATTTTAAAAATATTCAAAGTAATATTATTTGGATGAATTACTATTTCCATATAATTTTATACATAATTTCAATTTATAATTTATATTAAAGGAATTTATATTGTAATTACTTTTTTATATTTATTCATTGGAAGTCATGATATATGAATAGTCCCAAAAATGACCTTAAATTGTATTTAAAGATTTATTATTTTTAAATAATTATAAAATTATTAAAAAACTATATTTAATTTATTATATGATAAATATTAAATAATATCATTAATTTTTCATTTATGTTCTACCTTACATTTTAAAATTACTCTCATGACCCTTAAACATTGAAAAATATGTTACAACAGTTACGGTAAAAGATGGTTAACTCAGGGGATAAAACAAAATATATTGTTTAAAATCGAACATATAAATATATAAAATTGATTATTTTATTATAATTAGATATTATCATCATTAAATATTTATATAAGGTACTTTTGAGATATTTTTCTTGATTTAGACACATATTATATATTAATATTTCAATTATTTACATGTTTTTCACCCACCTCACTTATAAAAGTGTATATACTCTATTCTATTACTCAAACCAAATTTGAAATTTAGATCAACCAATACCCACCAATTTACCTAACAAAATTTCTTTCCATTTCAAAGATGCTTTTGTCTCACAAAAAACCAACTTATAAAGGTTTAAGTTTTAAGCCAAGTCTTGGTTTTTAAAGAAAATGCATAATTCCTAACAGAGTGTTCCGGGATTATTTTTTATTCTAACATAACAAAATTGTATTTAATAATGAATAAATAATGGCATTATTATATTTAATATAATAATATTTTACTATGATTGTGTTTCATCACCTTTTCATCGCTTTTTCATCCTAAAGGAAATGAAAACATCGCTCGTGTGTATATGTGGTCTACCACCTCAATGAAGCGATCTGTTTCATCTTCCACAACAGAATCACATAGATGGTTATAAATATATAATTAATTAATATATAAGGTTTTATTAAATTATTATGATTCTTTAAATATAATATATTACTTACCTTCAAACCATTTCTGTCGCTCATGCGTATGTTTGGTATACCACCTCTACTAGTAGATGTGATTTGTTTTTTTATTTTAGACTCTCATGGATAGTCATAATGACTTAAATAATGAATAAATTTAAAATTTATAAAATATTTATTATTATTAAATATAAAAAAATTATCAACTTTATTTCATATTATCCAATTAGAAAAATAAAAATGTTTTTCAAGCGTATGTATGAACTACCGTCTCCATTAAAAGGATGTAATTAATTTTTCATAACCACCATGCATGGATGAATCTAAAAAATTATTTAATGTATAAAAATTATAATTATTTTCTGATTAATATTCTGTATATAATGTAATAATGTCATATTTGACCTTGGTCAACCAACCAAAGTTGTTTTGGGATTATGAACCGAACATTCTCAAAAAGTCTGAGGTGAACCAAATTTGTTTAGTAACTATATAAGACATGTTAATAAATGATATTAAAGGGACTATGATAATTAAAGAAAACAAAATAATTTAATTAAACTAGTAAATATTAAATATAATTTTATTATATAATATTTATAGAACGTATGTAGTGTGTCAGAACCGAGGTAAGGGATTCTTGTCAAAATTTCTATTGATTGGGAATCATGCCATGTTCACCACATGTTTTATTTTTTATGGTTTATTTAACATGATATTGACTAATTTAATCATTAATTTAATAAAATTCAAGGGGTTTATAAATCATTTTCATGTTCCATCCTTCAATAATCTTTTGATTAAATAGTGACTAAAGGGGTAAGGGATTCTTCCTTAAAACATTAATTTAAGTTATTACTTTCAATTTTTTTTATTAATTTTATATTCTATTCTAAAATTTTTCATGAATAATATTATTTATGATTCAAATTATTTTAAAGGTACTTTTCAAATACTTTTAACTTTATTTATAATGGTTTTAAAAAATAACCTCTTTAATGTTTTTTGTATGGGGCACTTGACACTTTTCAATAAAGAGAATAAAGAATGATTTTTTATTATAAATGACATGCATATATATTTTTACCACCATCATGTAATTTTTTAAATATTAGAATCACTCTAAAATTTTACATTGTTTTTTAAAAGATATAATTTTCACATTCTTTTTGAAATTGTTAGTTTTTAAATATTTTCAGAAATAATGGATATTTATTCTCATTTTTATGACATAACATACAGTAGTTTTATTATGGGATTAAATAAAAATTTTATGTTTTTTATAACGAAGAGTGGAAGTTATATAATTTTTTATTTTTTACATAGGACTAAAAGTTCAAGTTATCAAATATTTTGACACCCAGATATGATAAAAAGTGAATGTTTTTAAATATTTTGATTTAAAAACAGAACACTTGGGAATTATTAATGAAAGTGTGAATGGGGGGGGGGGGAACCAAAAACCATATAATACTATTTAAACTATGTTATGGGAGGGTATATTAAATACCTACAATGAATTGTGTAAATGGATAGTGTTAACTAATGTAAGTTACTCCTATGAAAATGTGGATGGAGTTAATTTCTCTTATTAAGCGATGGGGTAAACAAATATAAGTTACTCTTAATTGAGTATTAACATTATCCATTAAGGTCATTTTAGGATGAATGTATGATTATCTATAGTTCATAAATGTTTTATATATTCTTTAAAATCAGTTTTCATTGATTTATTTTGATTTTAAAATATATAAAATGATTTTAGTATTTAAAGAAATGTTTTCAATCATCTAAAGGTGAAAGGTTTGTTTTATAGTAAAGATTTCTTGATGCTTGATATTTCATTTATTACTTCTTATAATTTTTTTTGTAAACTTTGGTCTTTAATTTTTATTTCATGTATAGTAATATGATTATTTTTTAACCAAATAGTTTAATATGTAAAAAGGAAAACTTCTTTATGGGTTTTTAGGAAACTAAAATTTATTAAGAGGTTTCCTTTCATTTTATATACCCTAATGAAATTTCTATTCTCGCATAAATTTTAAAAGTATTTTCATAGGGACTAATAATGAGTAGGAACAATGATGAATTTGATCACAGAATAAAGTAAATCCACCTTGATAAAATAATGTTTATCATAAATTAAACTGAACTATGAACTTAGTAATCTTTTTTTGTGAAAAAATGAACATTTAATGGAAGTGTCTACTTTGTTATGTATTACTTTTAACAAATTATATAAATAAGTAAACCAAAAGAGATCCAAATATAAGATAGTGAAACCCTTATTAAAAATCATGTAATTATGAGTTTTTAAGTCATTGGCTGTTATACAAACTTTCTTTGAAATATGTATGACATCTATGAGGATATGACTCATTAAAATGATGTTTAGTGTGCCCAGAATGACTGAATAAATATTTTTTGAAGAATTAGTGATTGTTAAAAATGTTCTTCCTAGGGTTAAAATAAATAAAATGACCTCTTATTATAAAAAAATAATAAAAAATAAATCATATATAGACTTTTTAAACGTAAGAATTGACGATGCATCAATTAGAGTTATCTTTAATTTAAGATGAACAAAACACCTTTTCAGTGTTTAAAAACACTAAAACATGATCATATTAGTCAACACCAGAATAAATTACTTTTTTATTATTGTTAAATCATAGAAAAAATAAAATTAGTTTTTTATGCGTATGAGTAGACATCACATCAGTCTGACATGTGATGTGCTAAAACTGACAACATTAGAAGTTCTTAAAGAATTAGTAGTCTTGAAAAACAAGAAACAAAGAGTCAAATCAAGAAAATGGATTTTTATTTTTGTAAAATCTTATGAAAAAATTCATATATATTTATTCGAATTTTGGAAATATCAGGTAATCTATACAAGTTTTCATTTTTCAAGGACGACCAATTATGTATTATTTGTGTTTCAAACCACTAAAATGTGTTTGTGATAGTCAAAACCATATAAAATTACCTAGTAATCATATTAAACCATATTAAAATGGAATGTGAATTATTTTTTATGTTTATTACAATATTATATGTCAATACAACTTGTTGTGTGCTCGAAAATATTGAGAAAATAGTTCTTAAGGAATTAACATAATTCATAGAGATAAAATCGGGATTAAAATCATGAAAAAACACATGATTGTAATTCAATCATATAAAAAAATTATATATATATTTATTTAATATAGGAATGAAAAACACATCAATCTATTTTATTATTTTTCTGAGATTACTGAAAAGAATTTTTAGTGTTTTAAAACACTAAAATGTGTGTGCAATATTCAGAACCAAAGAAGAAAAATCTAGATTCAAGTAAAATAAAATAAAAATATATATTTAAATTATTTATGATATATGTAATTATATAGAACATCAATATGATATTTTGTTTTCTTGTATTGATAGAATAATTAGTTTTTAATGAATTGATAATATTTAAAAACGTCTGTAAGGGGGTGAAAACCATGAAAAAACATCTTATTTACTTAAAAGAATATAAATAAACCATATAATGGTTTTTTAATGTATGAACTAATGCATTTTCACTATGAGTTTTTGCTTTCTCGAGAAGACTGGAAACAATTTTTTATTATTTTAAATAACTAAAAAGTATGTGCAACTGTAATAACTATAAACAACACCTCATATTGATGTGAAATCATAGTAGAAATTTATATGAATTATTTATAACATTTAAAAGTGGAAAACAAATAAATATGTTGTGTGGTGATCTCTGTTGTATTTTAAAATTATTAAAAACTATAAATATGCATAAAAGAAACTGAACAAAAGCTATTTATAATGATATATTTTAATTTAAACAATCATTTGAATTCTAATTTTGAGGTCTTATTTTTTTGATTTCTTTAATTTTTTATTTTATTTTGTTTTCATTTATATGAAATGATGCGTGTGAAGCATGAAAAATGACTGGATGAGTTTATTAATGAGATTATGAAATTAAATATAATGCATACATATATATAATTTTTAAATTATATTTGTTTTATCATAAGAAATTAGTTGTGGAGATTAGTTGTGGAATTTTTTTAAAACTTTTATTTCCTATAGTTACCAACATTTTGCGATCGCAATAGACCATCCAGCGGGGGACTTCTATACTAAATAAACTTATGGTAGCATTGAATACTAATTCATCTTGATATTTTAATTCATGATAAGATAAAATATCTCCTTCAATACCAAATAATTTTTTTCACTATAATCCTTCCTTCTTGAAGAAAAAATATAGGAATCATGACTCACACACCATAAATGAACATCCCTCAAGATAAATCCAAATGAATCTGTATAATTTTGACTTTATTATTATGATAATGATCTAACAATCCTTATAACAGAATCATTCAAAAATTTCACTATGGCATGAATATTTTTTTCTTTATAAAATTATTATCAAATATTTTCACAACATTACTTGTCAATTCTCTCGTTTTTTAGCTTTATGAATATTTCAGGCCAATTTTCATGACAATATATTCTAAAAAACAATTTGTTCCTTCCTATCAATCCATTCCCAAAATTATTTTTCCACGAATTTTAGTTTTTTCTTGATAAATGGTAGTTCAATATCATTCTCAATGGTTCCTATAATTTTATACATAAACAATCCATTATTTTTTGTTGAATATTCAATACATCCCACAATAAAACATAGACTGGATCGGTAAAAGTTTAGTGTATTTATATATTAGATACATAATCAACTTATTTCATGAAAAATATTAAATATATCAAATAAATTTCTCCACACAGAGTACCCTTCTTAGACATACCATAATCAATACCTTTCTTCATAACTAAGGCAAAATAGAACATAAGAAAGTGTGAACTTGGATGCTCAGTAAGGGTAAACATGGGAGATATCAATAGTTAATGAATGAGAATAAGTTAATCATAATGGTATTATAACATTATCATAATGTAAAAGAAAATGTATAACAAGTCATAGACCATAAATAATCATCCATGGAATATGTCATTTCTCTTAAAAAAGATGATCCATAAGAGTGAGAAATAATTAATAATCAATCATGGGCCATTGGAGAATATTATAAGTATAAGAAATAAGTTTTTTCATACACATGGGTACAAAAAATCATTTCCTTAGTCAAGGGTCACTACGATGTCTTTGATAGAGGATAGATTTTCATATCGGATTGAGATCACTTTCAATTCCCTTAATTTCCTTAGTTAAGGAACACTACCATGATTATCATAGAGGATAAATTACTTTTGTAAATTGAGTTCACTCCCCATTCTAATTCATAACATCTCATGAGATATAAATATTTACCCAATTAATTAAAGAGATATAAAATTCTAGGCCAATCCATCATATAATGAAAACCATACATATATATAATGTAAGATCATAAAAACATTTATCACTTCATCATATCCTAATTAACTCATGAGAAAGAATCAGGTTTCATGAACACATCATTAGAACTTAATCATCGTTTGAAATATAGAGAAAAATATAGAATGGTATCTTAACATCTTATCCATAATGAATTATAAAAATCCTTAAATAATGTTAACATAGATTTAAAATTTCATTTATAAAAGAATTTAAAATACTCATTGGAAACTAAGGGAAGAATCTATTTTTTACTGGTAAATTTTGAGACATAAAATTTATAGAAAAATGTGAATAATATTTTCTTTATAATTTTTTTAAACTTATAAGTAAATCTTAATGATGATGTAATGACATAATAGTGGAAAATCTATTCATATCATATATATTAAAATGGAGCATTCCTTTCACTCTTTGGTAAAAACTAAAAGTGATCTATTAAACCCCATTGAAGATATCATTTTCATAAATTGTAATGAAATTAAAAGTCATAGAAAATGAAATTTTTTCAAAATTTAATTATTGGTATAAAATACTATAAAATAATTTTAGGAACATGGATATGGAAGTAAATGGTTCCTGACTGAAAAGAGGAAATAAGATTAGATTTAGTTAGAAAAGTTTACAAACTATTTTAAGTACCAATGAAAGTGGAATGAATTGAAAATAATATCCATAGAAATAACCAAATAAGAATAAGATATATAGGGTTTAAAATATAAGGATCATATAATTTCCCTCATTGAAAATTTAACATATACAATCTTTAAAATAAATGAGATCACAAGATAAACCCTTACCTCAGGTCATTAATTTCATCATACGTGGTCTTAAACTCAATTATAATAAATATATATTTAATAATAATCTATAATAGAACCGTATCCATAATTTACATATAATATATCATTACCTTACAATTTTAAATTACTTATTCATCAATAATTCTTCATTAAAATTAACATTCTTGGTGTCAAATATTCATGTTAATTGGTGAAGAAAAATGAATTACTTTACATCATAGAGATGGAACCCCGTACGTACAAACGAGTGATGTTTTCATTTTAAAAAATTTAAAATAATGAAAAATAATTAATAATTTAACTTTTTATAGTAATAATAATATCATAAATATAAAATTTATCTTTATTTTAATCCATGTTAATAGGTAATGACAAATGAATCAAATCTCTTTATAGAGGTGGTAGTCTATACGTACGCACTAGTGATGTTATCGTTGTCTAATTGATTAGAGGGTAAAAATTATATAATATTTTATCATTAAATAATCATAATTATAATAAAAAAATTATATATTTCTACTTAATCAATATTTATGACTAGAGGTTTGATGTGGTGCTGAAAAATTAAGCACATTTCATCATGGAGTAGGTATTCCACATATACAAATAAGCGAAGTTTTCATTTCCCCTTGGATAAAAAATAGATAGATAATGGTATTAACAATAACATAAAATCATTTTAGTATATAAAATGTATTGATTTTATTATATTGAGATGTTTGTGGAATATTTTAATGGGGTTTAAGAAAATGAAACTTGAAATAGATCTGTAAATATAATTAATTCTTCTTTGGGTATCTTCATTTGGATTACACCTTAATCCATTCTTAGTTGGTATTTTTGAGATACTAGATATCTTAGGTAATGAGGAGGATATTTTATATGTTATTTGAGTAGTTTTTTCTAATATATTATCCTAAAATTTTTAGAAGTGGGAAGAGGATGTTGTCTTTTATAAGTTACGGGGTATCACCCCTATAGATATTATGAGATTTAAAATATAATAAATTAACTCAAATGGGAAAGTGGAAAAAAATCCAAAATTTTAATTTTATATGTGGTTCAACAAAATCCACTCATCTAATGAAATTTATGTAAGTGTTTTGTGGTATTTTAAACTATATCTCTTAGGTTAATGCCCATATTAACCTTTTTATCCTTTACAGTGGGAATTTTTTTACTATTGAAACTATTAATAATGGATAAAACATAAGTTGAACTCATTAAATAATGTTGATTATTATTATTCTAAACATGGAATCTATTTTTCAAGATTAAATTTCTAGATGTTTGAGAAATTAATTCTAATATTTATACACAACATGCAGAAAAAACATTTTAAGATAAAATATATTTTTAACTATTGGTAACAACCATTATATGGATATTCATATATATTTTATTGAATATATTATATACCAATTTCAATAAAATCATTCATTAATATTGATTAATTCATTTAATTAATATAAAAATACATTATGGATAATAAAAATAGATTTATAAGAAATATATCTCTTTACCTTCAATTGTTTTTATCTTCATTTATATCCAATAAAATATATATTGATAAAAAATTATTTCATTTATTAAATACATTATATATATATATATATTCAATTATACATATTTTGTGATAAAAATATTTTATTTAGATAAAAATCCATGCTATTTATAAAATAAAATTCATGAAAATATTATGTCATATATGAATTTATTATTATCATTAAAATATGAGTACTTATTTCTTTATAATTAATAAATACATTTTAATTAAGTAAAAATTTTATACCTATTTTTCATAATCCAATTAGTCATTTTCATACCCATGGGAGATGGCCCCATTCTCTCCTAGAGCGCTCTCCTGAGCACGCTCGTCTTCTCCTTCCTTGGCCTACTCCCATGGCGCTGGAGTTCTATTCCAACCTCTTATCTTCCAGCGAGCTCCCTGGAGCGATCTTATCCATTATTCCTAGGGTCCAATCCCTCGATGTTCTCTCTAGAGAGGCTTCCTGGCTTCCGTATTCTTCCTTTCCTTTCCTAGGGTTTCATTCCCTCGCTCTTGATGGATTTTTTGTTTAGGGATCATCCATGAATCCTTGTTTGGTTTTCCCTTTCACCTTTTATTCGTCGGGTTTCAGTTCTGGGTTCATCTACGGTTTCAATCCCATTTTCTTATTCATCCTTCTATGATGATTTGAGTTGCGGATATGTTTTTGTTGGGGTTTTTGGATGGCGTTGTGCGGGTGAAGGCTCGTTGATGCTGATTTTTGGTGATTGTGTTGGTGATTTCTTGGTCGCGGTGCGGGTGAAGGCTCATTTCTTGGTCGTGGTTTTCAGCAATGCTCTTGACTCCATGTAGGATTCTTTACCCTCTTACTATTCCCTGGCATCATGTACCATCTCTCCTCGCTGGGTCGGTCTAGCAAGATGGTTTCCACAAGAGATTTGAAAGGTGTCGTTCAAGGGTATTTCAGAGTTCCAAGAGTCCTGATCCTCGCTCAAAAACATTGACATTGTCTGGTGCTATGGTTTCTAGTGACTACGACAGAATTTTTCGGTCTCCGGTGACTGGTGATGTTTGGTTTGTGACGACAGCGGCGGTGTTGGTTTTCTAGATGAAAATTGTTTTTTTTTGTTTTTGTGGATATGTTTGTTTTTGGTTTCTGTGATGGATGGATGATGAAGACAAGGTGAGGATGTTCTATAATGGTTCGATGGTTCTCAACTTTGTCCAGTTCTAGTTGGTGACTTCATTAGTGGTGATTAGATAGAAATAGTGACTGTGCCAGTGATAATGTTGGTTACAGACGATATGATTTTAGCTAACGACATGGTGATGATGTTCTATAACATGCTTGGTTGGCAACATGTGTGATGATGCGATCATCTTGGGTTATGTGTATCGTCGATTGATTTGGGAATTTCGAATTTTGGATGGACCATGTTTTGATTTTTTATCCCACCGGTTACCGCTATCCCTTATAGAAACTGCTACGAAAATCAAATAAAAAAGGATTTCAGTCATACCCATTCATCCAAAATATATGTGACAACAATAATATTTAACAATAAAATTTCGATAGTATATCATGGTAAATCTAAGATAGATATTGAGTGTAAATAAATCAATTTAATAACTATTTTTTTGAATTAAAATATATATTTTCAAATTGTGGGGTTTTACAATATACTACCTTTATAATAATTACTCCCAAATAATTTTTTACTCTAACAAAAACAAATGTGGATACTTTTTCCACATTACACCCTCGAGTTCCCACATAACATCCTTGACCATGTGATTTTTCTAAAGAAAATTGGATAGATTAGTGGTATGGTTATGTTGAAGTTTATCTCTTTGATCAATAATCTCTAATATTTATTCCTTATAAGAATGATCATTCTCTAATAGAAAGACCTATGATTTTAATATATGGGAAGGATCAAGTGTGTACTTCCTCAATATAAATACAAGGAACACATCATGAACTTGGGGGAGGTCCATATAAGTTTCAAGAGACAAGTGACAATCCTTATATGATCTATAATCTCAAAATAGATGTTATATCTAGGGATTAGTTTTTTTCCTCTTTCCAAATATCATAATAATCTTCCTATGAGATATTCAAATGAATACCTAATCATAAAATTCGAATTATATATCTCACTGATGATTGTCAATATAACTTTTATGTCAATTATGAGATACCCTAATATGATGCTGAATTAATCTAATATTTTCTACCATTTCCCCAAGTATCTCTATTTCGAATATATTATGTTCTCTAACTTTATCCCAACAATTTAGAGTCCCAAAATTCCTTCCATAGAGTGCTTTATAAGGGAACATCTGAATACTCAATTGAAATCTTTTTTTTGTAATAAAACTCAATAAAATAAATAATTTGATCCAAACAACCATTGAAATAACTAGAGAAATACATCAATATGTATTTTAGTGTTTGAATGGTCCTCTAAAACTATCTATTTTTTTTTCTAATGGTATATAATTATAATTTTCAACTATATAGTCAACGAATACTAGGTACTTATATAGAGTTAAACCACATATATTAATAAAAAATAGTATAATTAAGTAATCTCTAAAACCTTTCCAATTTCATAATGTATTTACTAACAAATATATAAAGAGATAGATATTCTCAAATAATACTAAATATCAATAAATTAATAGGGTGATTGAGTGCGAACCAAATAGGATTAAATATTTTATATGTAATCAGTAGTCCTATGATGATATCCTTAGTGATTTTTCCCATTCATATTATGTTATGGTATATGGTTATAAAATTCCCTTGGACTTATAATGTTCATACATGACTTTATGACGTACTTGGCTTCATGATACGTACTCTGCAATATCTATATTCATGTTGTCTAATCTCAAATTCACTTTCATATCTATGTAAATATTTTTTACTTCTAGGATGAATAGATAATGATGAGCTATGTTATTCATCCAATATATCTTGTTTAATTATGGTATTTATAAGAAAAATACCAAATTATCGAATAAGATCATTCCATCATGGTCAAGGATGAACTTCAAAAATAAACCTTTATTATTTTGAAAAAATATAATTTCCTCACGCACCTATTTAATCTTCACATTGATGGATAGTTATAAATCCATTTGAAAAATATAGGATCATTACCCATTCCTTTAGATTTAATATTCCATCTTTTATGAAAACATATGTATTTGATCTCTTTCAATCCTCATTATGGATAACTAGAATGGTCTATGTTTCCTTGGATTCCTAAAAATCCTCCCTTTACATTTTCTAGGTCTTGGTGATTATGTTATAGAGTTTAGAGGAATTTTAAATGATAGGGGAGAGTTATATCCCATCATAGTGTAACCATTCAATGGTAGTGGGTTGGTGATATTCCTTTTAGCCTTATATTCAAAGAGGATGTCCATGGGGATGGTCATGTGGTGCTAGTATGTTCCTAGTTGAGAGAAACATCTTGGTTACACATCATGTTAAGAGTGGTGCTTGGACGATCACCTTATATGAAACATTTGGTTGAAAATTACTAGTGGAGTGAATAGAGTAGGTCATGGTGTTTTGGGGGAGCACCTGGGTAACATGAGGAGATCGATCTCACCACATCAAGGTCCCAGGGAAGGTGAGAGGGAAATGGCCAAAAAATATATGCTATTCCATAGTGGAATTCCATGGAAGTCATTGGAGGAGCCATAACATCTTGGACTATGGCATAGTTAAAAATATGGAGGAATTTGAATAATTTTATAAAATAGGAAAAATGGGAAACAAACCATTGGTGATTCACATATCCTTCAATTATGGGAGACCATAGTGTAGTCAGATTCCTCCATGCCAAAACTAGTACATTATGGATTACTTTATTAAGAAAAGGGCTTGAAATCCCTTATTTTTAACACTTTTATACTCTTTTATGATTTATCCAACTCTAGAACTCCATGAAAACCATTTTTCCTCTATTTTTACCATTCCAACCCCTTGAATTATCGATAGTAAGGTGCCCTTGATTCAAGGTATTTTCTTCTCTCTGTTAATACCATAAATTCGTCCCTCTTTTATGGTTTATCATTATGGTGAACCCTTTATTTTGGGATGCATTATAGGCATAACTAAGTAATTGTTTCTTGTAGATAGGTTCTAGTTGTTTTCCTTTCAAATGCAGTGAAGTTTAGTCCCTAGTTGTGTTAGTTGTTAGTGTGCTTCTATTTGAATCTCTAAACATGATATGGGAACCAAATTCTATCCTTATTTTGGTGCTTATTTAATATTATCATTATTATTTTCCTTTTAGACATTTGGTAAGAGTTACCCTAATGAAGATAATAAACTAGATTTAAATGAAATTAAAGGGGAAGGGGAAGATACTTCATGTGATTTACTTGTTTTTGTGATATTATTTTTCCATATATGTTTAAAAATATTTATTTGTTAATATAAGTAATTACTACTGTCAATTTATAAATTTTTCCTAAAATATAACTGTGGATATCTCCTAATTCAAAAATGGTAAGTCCCACAAATATGGTTCATGTATCATCTATGTATAAATGAAGAAATTTGTTGTGTTTCCATTTTGTTTATGGTACTGATTTGATGAGATGGTTTGTGTAGTGGAAAAAATATGGGTGTTGTTTCCCTCTAAGATTTTTTGTGATGATGTAGTGAAGATTTGTGATACATAAGAATGGTTTGTTAAAGGAATGGATAATAGAATTTGGTGTTGTCTTGGTAGTTTCATAGTAGATGTAATACTTGAAAGGGTACACTCTAGTAAATATATGGGGTTTGATTAATGGTTTTGGAATGGAAATAAATGAATTATGGATGGTAAATATAATAATCATTCCTAATTTGAATGGGAATGTATGGGAATAAAAATATTCGTTGGCTAAATCATGGATTATCATTAAATATGAAAAAATTATATGTAAATGGTTGGTAATTGATGTGGTTCAATGGGAACTATGAAACTAATGTGTAGCGTATGTGCTCAATAAGTGGGGTTGGATGGGTGGTCAATGTTGTGGAAGTGATATTGATGTATAGTAGCAATGATATAGAGGTTGTTATAGTTTTGTGGTTTTGGTTTGGTGAAACCATAAGTTGGGAATGTGTGTAATTATTATAGATTATATTATTTGTTATATTTCTCTTCACAACCCACCAGAGTCATGTGTTTACATTGATTCCCTAAGGCTTTGGGTTATAGGTCATTTACCCAAACATCTAGGATGGAAAAGATGATTTTATATTTAACACTCTTCCCCACTCTCTCCTCTTGGAGATGTTTTTTATAGGGGATGTGGTGGATTGAAGATATAATGCAGTATAGTTGATGATTAATGATATGATGAGGTGGTTTATTATGAGGGTCGTTCATGGTAGGAGGTGGGAATGGGGTTGATGTACTTTATGATCATAGTACCCTACTAATTTATCTATATAGAAGTAGTTATGGAGTGATGATGATGGATTATTTGTGGTTGTTGGTATGATTAATATGAGGTTGTGGTGTAGTGATTGGAATGTGTTGAGAGATGGGGATTGCACGTTATAATGAGGTTTGTGATGATATGAGATTGATGGGTATGGAAGGGTTGGGAATTCCCTGAATTATTTTTTTGGGGTATAAGAATGGAAATTTAGTGGGGAAATAGTGTTGGTTAACCTTTTTATGTGTAGGATTTTTCTTATATTATTATACTCTGTTTTGTTATTTTGTGAGTGATACTTTATGAGTCCTAGAATCAGTTAGCCTAATAGGTGCCTGTTGATTCTTCTATTTGTTCACTGGGGAATTTATTTTATTTTCTCATATTTTCATGAAAGTCCTTAGGTATCTTATTACTACGAATACATTTCATTTAAACCCAGATATATATAAAATCAAAATTCTAGTTTATCAGTAGGGAGTTATAGATTAGTATAGACATTTCTATGTTGGACCTTGGAGATGTTAAGTTATTTTCATAATGTTTCCTTTTTTCACATTAGTTAGCTATTTTTTTTGTATTTGTATGACATAATATGCATTGTGATATATCTGTAGGTTTTTAATTTTATTGATGTTATGGATTTTTTGTGTGGTTCATATCATATCTCTCAATCCTACTTTTCAGTTGAGGGTAATGCCTTCAATATGTGTGATTTATATACACCCAATGTTAGTCACTAACCTAGGACAAACTAAAAGATGGTCTTGTGGGTAATTATATAAATTCCTTTTTTTCATCTTAGGAGGGGTATGTTTGGAGGTATGGGGTTATGAAAGAGTGGTATTAGAGGTTAGGTTGAGAGATATGAAAGAATTTTGGGTTAAAAATGGTGAGGATTTCATGGGTTTGATAAGGAAATAATGTCATTAAACAAATCATGTTACATAAGTAAGGGAGACTAGATAGGACACTAGATTTTAAGGGGCCAAATCATCCAAAAAAACAACCATAATATTTATGAATATTCTATGTGTGGTGATGCTGATTTCATGGTAGATACTTATGAATGGTATATGGATGATACTATTTTTACTTATGATTGAATGGGATGAATCTAGGGTTGAAATCAATTTAATCAATTTAACTTTATATTCCATACTATCATGTTTAGTAAATAATTATTTTCATTTTATTTATGGATATTTGATGTAATCCACACATTCATTAGGATGGTGAGGCACAATAGGAAGACCTGATTGACTATTTGATTCTTGAATTATTTGTGGAGGATTAGCAATGGTATGCGACATTTTGTGGCTTTTAGTGGAACACATTGGTGAAGGATGAGGATAGCATCATTAATCTAGATATACATCATAGGTAGAAGGAGATTGATATCACCTTATATTTTATTTAGGCCCAGGTGGATCTCTTGGATCCACTATTAGTAAGTAAAATGAAGGGTGTATCATGTTACTGGTGGACATTGTATCTTAGGTACAGAAAAAAGGTTGAAATTTTTTGTATAGATTTTGAAAATGACATATGAGTGAAATTAAAATAATTGAATAGTAAGGAATAAAATAGGCAGGGGTTTATTTATATTCATTTGGGGCGGTACGACTATGTGGGAAATTTAAATCATGTTTAAGTACCATTTTCATTTCACCATCGATGATTTTCTTGATAAGGAGTTCTGTAAAAGATGTCTGGAGGAGGTGCTCTTCCCATCAATATAGAATGTTGTTACTCTTTTTAAATTTCCAGTTTATTTGGAGGTTCATAATAAGGATGAGGTGATTGAGAACATGTACTCACAATGAGGTCTATCATTAGAGGGTATCCGATAAGGTTTCTCATTTGTAAGTGTTAGTATAAAATATAAGATAGTTGGGCCTTTGATGTTTTGACTAGTGGGGAGTCAGCCTTAGTAGTTTTTATTCATGTCTCTAGGGTCAATTAGTTCCCAATATTTTCCTTAGTTATATAGAAAAGTGTTCTATGTCAGTGTGGGATGTGTTCATCACTATTATCTGGGTATGTTGGTCCTTGGAGCACAATATGATGGTGGGGTTAGGTTCATCAATTTCCACAATAGTTGTTGCAAGAAAGATCGTTTCAAAAAAAGAGGTAGATGGCCTATGATCTGCTGAGGGGAGATGGTGTAGACATTGTATAAGCCTAGTTTTTCCCCATTTCTAGGGATCCTCACCTAAGCATGTCTACATTGGTGGTCGATAATAGTAGGGCAGAGGATCTGAGTGTAGAGAGCTAGATGCTAAAAAGTTTTAATCACCAGTGAGGCAAAAGATAATTATATATATGATTAGATTATCATCTAAACCCATTTTTTTGATTCATGATTCAAACACACTTTTATTATAATCACCTTATTCCATAAATAGAGACTATACATAAGAAAGATTTTCATGCTCCTAGTTTTGAATACGCTAGTCAGAAGCCAGACCAGCTTGTTTGATGTGTTACATGGGTATTGGTTGATGATAGGGAAACATCATTCAAGTGGTGATTTATTATCTCTATAGATATAGCTATATAATGTCATACTTTACAAGGATTGGTTATAAAATATATCTTTAGTTATCAATTTCTTTTGGAGAGAGTCATGTTCTCTATTGTGGATGGTCATTGTGCAGTTTTCACAAGAGAACATTTTTATTGGATGAGAAGTAGGCATGTAGATACCCTTATTTACATGATGACAGAATTGATAGTGATTTTAGTGTGTTCTATTATAGTTTATACTCCCAAAGTTGTTGATGAATTTCTGTATTTCTTCCAAAAATATATTGTAACACTACTCCCTCGATGTGACATTGATTTTAAAAGAGAGTTAGAGTTGGTTGTTGCTTTTATTTTATTATATTCTCATTTGATGAAACCTTCTGAGATATGATATTTGAGGATTTATATAGATATTCTAATAATTTTTTTTTCACCAATCCAATTTTGATTTTATGGGGTGCTCATGTTTTATTCTCTGAGGAGGTATATTGTAGTCTTAGGATTTTTATAGACTAACAAAAGTTTGTATCAGGTGATGATCATGAATCATTACCCTCTTACAAGTATTGATGATAATTTTGAACAATTGATATATTCTAGATGGTTTTTTATGATCCATTTGAGGTTTGAATATTATTAGTTGAGGGTAAAGTTGGAAGATATCATGAAGATGGTCTACCGATGCAGATATGGTCACATCATGTGTATAGTTATGTATTTTTGATTCATGAATGCACTGGACGCGTTAATAGGACCAATTATCTCTTTATTTAATTATGTCCTTGAATTACTTTTAGTGGTTCTCATCGATGAAATCCTTATATACATGAGGGTTGAGGAGGGAATTCCCAACATATAAGGATCATTTTATAGACTATCTGATCCCACTAACAATATATGAATTTCAAAAAGTGTGTTTTATAGATATGGGAGGTGAATTTACATAGAAATGTGTTAAATCAATAGATAGTATCATTATATATCTCAAAGGTTTTTGTGTTTTTATCATGGGCGGCATGTTAGAATGTGGTGGAGGTTCTCAACTTTCTTGGTCATGTAAGTTTCTATCAAAGGATGGTGTCATAATTCTCTTGGATTACAGACCTTTTAACTACCATGAACTGCAAGGACTGGGATTTTACCTAGTCTTATTAGTCTCATTCATCTTTTGACTTTCTAATGAATAGGTTGGTTAGTTCTCTATGGATTCAGTATATAGAAGAAGGGGAAATGTTTTAGGTGTTTTTTTGGAAATTCCCATTTAGGTTTGAGTTTTTTATTTATAAATAAAATATGTGTAATCAAATATGGGTCTAGGAAATTTCATCCCAATGAGTGTAAATATGTATCCCACAATCTAGAGTTGTAAAAAATATTGTTCTCTCTAAAGTTGTGGTAATATAAACAAATTTGAAATTTTTGTATGGTCTTCACATATCAAAAAAGAAATATTCATTTTTTTTCTTTCAGTGAGATATGAATCTTTGATAGAAAAATTGGACAGAGTATTTCTAGGATTATAAATCTTAGATCACCTATACCTTGGGAAAAGAAAATGTAGTTGATGATGAATTGAGAAATAAGCATGTACGATAAGTTTTTTGGGTGTTTGGTGAACTTGGAGAGGGATAGAGGAGATTTTGGAAATTAATATTATTATAGTGGAGTTAAATAGTATAAAATGCCTTTAGCCGATGACTATGGAGTCAAACGTGATTCCAAAAGAAGAAGAGTCCCATTGGGGATAATCAGTGGTGTAGATAATGTGAGAATGTGTCATCTATAGTGATTCTCCAAAGTGATGGACCATGGTTGGTCATAACTGAATATTGTTCTAGGTGAGGCTATTTGTTCTATTGGTGATGGATGAGGGATTCATTCATATGATTAAAAATTATCCCTTAGTAGTTCCTCCAGGTGTGACCAATATGTATCATATAATAAGAAGGAAACATTGGTGGATTGGTATGAAATGGGTGGTGATAAAGTTTGTAGAATGGTGTCTAGTTTTCTAAAAGGTGAATGAAGAACATAATATTTATAGAGGTTTATGATTTACCTTGGGTTTACAATAATTTAAATGGGAGAACATTTTGTTGTATTTTTTTCACCATGTTACGTCGGGCTAAAACAATATCTAATGCTATTGGCATAATTATGGAATAGTTGAAAAAATTGTCTCAATTCATTGAAATCAAGGAGTTAAGTGTCCTAGATGTTTTAGTGAGTAAATGTTTTGATAAATTTATACCACTTAAATGGGTTATGAGGAACATAAATGTTTATCTAAATCATTGTTTTACCTCATTAGTTGAAGGGGATTACAGTCTTCTTTTGGTTCGTAGTTTAACCTTAGCACGTATTTCCATACCCAAAAATATGGGTAGGAAGAAAAAAGTATCTAAATATAGAGTATATGTTAAAGGAATGAATCATAGATTTCAGTGGGTATTGGGTTAATCAAATACCTTTTTTTAGTTTTCCAATAATAATATCTATAACTCATCCATTGTCATGATACTATTTGGGATAATGTATGGAAGACTATATCATTATTTATTTAAAATGACTAAGGTTGGGGAGTCGAAAGTCCTTGGTATAGATGTGATGCATTGAATTATTGACATGGTTAAGATGGTTCATGAGTGGTGGAAGGTAGAGAATGAGCATTATTAGTCTTATGAAGATCAGAAGAGGTGGCCCTTGGAGTTTGGGTTTGGATACCATGGGTTCTTGAAGGCTTCCCCTCATCATGGGTAGTATAGGCATGGTCAAGGAATCAATATATCACCATTTTTTTTAAACCTTTCACATTTCTAGATCATGTTGGTGAGGTGAATTATTGGTTTTAATTCTCACTATATATGTATAGGATCCATAACGTCTTCTACATGTCACATTTTCATTGATATCTTTAGGGTGAATCCTATATCATTAAATAAAGTGAGTTGGATGTCAATGGGGATTCCATATTCATTGAGTGACTAGTTGAGATCCAATACCATCAATAGAATGTAATAAATAGGTAATTTATTCCTTTGGTTCATCTATTTTTAAGTATTGTGTATTTGAGGGGAGTTCCTAGTAATGTGAGACAAAAATACTTTCTCAGTACCCAAATTTGTTTTGTGTATTATTTTTTCCTTGGGTGATTTAACAATTGGTATGCTACTATTTTGTGAGATTTTAATTTCCAATATCGAGGATCATGTTTGGATGGTGGTTGCATTATTTCTGAAATGAGATGCTAGAGAGGTATCTTGTGGGATGGTTGTTCAAACCTCCCCTTTCCCTTTATTTATTCTGGTTTTTTAATCTCAAGGATAATAATTATTTGAGAGATATCTAATGTAAGGACTAGGATTCCAAAAAATCATCACTTTATGTTTTTTAAGGATTGGTGTTTCCAATAGACAGTTTTGAGGTGTTCTAGATGCTAGGGGAGATTTCTACACTTTTAGACTATCACCACACTTAGGTGTTCGGCATGGTTCCAGTTGTTTTCACCATGGCACTTTTGA
Source organism: Viscum album (assembly GCA_963277665.1). Taxonomy (NCBI): domain Eukaryota; kingdom Viridiplantae; phylum Streptophyta; class Magnoliopsida; order Santalales; family Viscaceae; genus Viscum; species Viscum album. Next base: position 1,855,021,408 of record OY728119.1, on the reverse strand, counting down.
GGATGGTTTTGGGACTAGCCATGTGGTTCTAGGATATGCTAGAATTGGGCGTGGTGTTTTGGGGGCCACTTGTGTAACATTGGGAGTTAGAGCTCACAAAACCATAGTCTCAATCATGGTCATAGGATAACAATAAGGATTTCTTTGCTATGCTATAGTGGCTGGTCATTGAGGACATCATAGGACCCAATACAACATCATGATTGAGGTCATGGTCACAATCATATTGGTTTTTAAAACATGTGAAAGAGGGGTAAATGATTGTAGTATATTCAGATATCCTTTTCTCAAGGGAGACCAAACTTTTTTGGGTTATCAAAACACCATGGCCATTATATTAATGAATGATAAGTAAAAATGGGCTTGAAATCCTTCGTTTCAGAATCCTTTATTCCCCTCTCAAAATTAGTAGAATCCAAACCCCGTTGGAAAACTTTGTTCATCATTTTTTAGGGATGGGACTCCATAGATCTTGATGAATCAAGTTCCCTTGATTCAAGGCATTGTCCTCTCTCATGTCCTATCTTACATTATTTCTTATTTTAAAAGATATCATTTTAGTGAATCTATATTTTTTTGGATAATTTATGAGAATGGTTTGGTAATAAATATCTATGGATAGATTCTAGTGGTTTTCTATCTAATATTGGTGATGTTTTATCCCTTTTTTCTTCTATTGAAACAATAGTTCTATTTAAATATCCAATCGAGGAAGGGGATTAGAGTTATCTTCTTATTTGTGAATATATGTGATATTATCACATGTCTGTATCATTTTGGGTGAATGGTAAGAGTTGTAATTATGAGGATAATAAACTATATTCAAGTGAAGTTTTTGGGTAATGGGATGATATCACATGTGCTTTACTTATTTTCTTCATATTTATTTTCCATGTATGTGTTCTCATTGTTATTGGTCATGTAAAGTACTTATTTATATTCATTTTTTATTGTTTTCATAAATATAACTATGGAGATAACCTCAAATTAAAATGGAAAAGCCATAAAATATGATAATTTAACCAGATGCATGTAAATAAAGAAATTTTGGTCCGCCGTTTTTTGTGAAGTTTATTTGAGGTAACAGTTTGTGTAGTGATTGTAAATATAGGTGCTTTTTCTTACTGATATTCTGTTTGGGGATGTGGTTATGTTGTGTGATATGTAATCATGGTGTTTATGTGGTAATGTTTGATATAATTATGTGTTATATTTTTATTTTCCAAGAATTTATGGAATTATTGAAATTGTAAATTATGGTAAGTGGACTTGGGTTGAATTAAATGCCTTGGGGGGCTTGAAATAGATGAATGATGGATGTAAAATGGAATAATTATCATTAATTTAAATGGTAATGTATTTTAACAAACCTATACATGGTTAAATAATGTATTTTTATTTAATATAGAAAAATGGTAAAATAATATGTAAATGGTTGGTATCTATTTTAGTTAAATGGGAACTATAAAATTTAGGTGTGATGTGAATGATTTGTAACTAGGTTTGGATGGTAGGTTAGTGTTCTGATATAGATTTTGACATATATTAGTGGTGATGTAGAGGTTTTAGTAGCTGGGATTTTTTTAGAGTGAATCCATATATTGGTCATGTGTGTGGCTATTATATATTATATTCTCTTTTTAATTTCTATATGCATCCCACCCAAGTCACGCGTTTACACTGATTACAAGTGGTTTTCGGTTCTGGTAGTTTTCTCCAAACATCCTAGTTAACAAGGAAATATTTATGAATACCACTCTTCTATGATCTATATTTCAAGTGAGGTTATTATGCATGAGCTTTGATGGCTAGTATATATAGTGCACTATATGTGATGATTGATGAGTGGATGAGTTGGTTCATATTAGGGGTCATGCATGGTAGGGTGAGGGAATAAGGTTGATTCCATTCATGTAAATGGAACTCTAATATTCTGATTAACTAGAAGTGATTATAGAATTATGAAAATGTGTTGGTTTTCAAACATGGTATTATTTTTATTAGGTTGTGATTCAGTGATTGGAAGAGGTTAAGTGTCAGGGATTTCCGTGAATGATGAGGTTTGTGATGATATGAGGTTTATGGATATAGAAGTTATGGGAGAAATTAGATGTATGATGTTGGTGCATGATAGTATAAAATAAATGAAAACATGTTTTGAGGTGCCACTTTTCTTGATATTATTTTTATTATATTATTATACATGGATGTATTTTTCGGTGAGTGCGCCTTAGAGAGGCTGGGAATTAGTTGACCTTATAGGGGCCTTTTGATTCTGCAATTATTTCACTATGAAATTAATATGTTCTTCTCATATTTTCATGAGTGTATTTGGGTGTGATACTATTATGTATACATGTTATGATGACCCAATTATATATATAAACTATTTTAGGCTATAAGAGGGAGTTGGAGTCCGAGTTGGATATTTCCAACATAGATCTTGGAGTTGTTGAGTCACTATCATTGGACCACCTTTTGGAACATTTAATAGGTACTTTTATTTGTATTCATATGAAATTATATAAATTTGGAGGATATTTTTAGTTTTTTTCCTTTCCATTATGTTATGAAGTTTTTTGATTGTTGAAATTCTATCTCTCAAACATACTTTTCTTTTGAGGGTAGTGCCTTCCGTATGTGATATTTTTATTCCTTTTGTTCTAGTCATCAATCTAAGTCCTAATGATAGTTGGACTAATGGGACATTATCTATCTTACTTAATTTTCATCCCAATAAGAGTATCATTGTAGGGAGGGGGTCGTGACATGGTATTCTCAAATAAGATCATCAATTACCTTGTTTTCCTTTCCATGGTCGTAATTTATTAAGTAGTTATAATCTTTAATCAATTCCGACTACACCCTTTAGTTCATTTTCAACTATCTATATATAAATATATGATTACATATTTTATAATCAGTATATATATATAACAACTTTCACCATACCTATAATACCTCCATAATTTCAATGTAATAATTACCATTTCCATATCAAAATATTGATTTGAGTATTTTTTCTCATTAATGTTCCATTATCATGTGGAATATACTAATTACATGTAATTTTCTTTGATAAAACATCCAATATCCTTCCCTGATGCATCTTTATAAATCACAAACCCTTCTCTACTACATGGTGTTGTAAGCACAAATATAGTGACTAACTATCTCCTTAGCTCCTTTAAATCTTCTTCACAATCCCCTCTCTAATGGATCTTGGTTGTATTCCATTTCTACTTGTTTATTTTATTTTATATCCCTAATAAATTTCAAACAATTAATCATTAGTATCCATCCAATATAAGAAAATTATAGATATCTATCATCATGGTTAGTCTAGGATATTTTTAGTAACTTTCATTGTAACTCTCCAACCACAGTTATCCAGAGTCTGTGGATTATTACATAACATTGGCATGGTCAAAAGGGATCAAATCCCGAACAACTGACAGTTTTGTGGTCTTGGAAGTACTATACACATTAATAAGTTTTAAATTACATCATGAGATAAAAGCAAAAACAAAATTTTTTCCACTTTTCAGACACTCATATCCCTTATACTATCCCTACAGGTCAACCATAAAATACTTCATCACGTCCTGGGAAAAATAAAACATAGAAAGGGGTGATCCTGGATGCTCAGTAAGGACAACAATATAGTAGAAAGTTTCGTAAATAATTATAAACAATAAAGTAAATGTATAAGACTAAAACATATGGCTTTTAAATTTAAAACTTCAGCATGATACGAAAAATATAAATCAATTAATTCCATTTACTTATTTACAAGGATATTCTACTAGTATAATAATCACATGCAATATCAATAACCAATTTCATAATGATGGAATGCAATATTCCAGACTTCACAACCACATAGTAAAGGCCTCGTTCCAATACTAAAAAAAGGATTTTGTCAAGGACTTGTGCCAAGACATTATCATGTCTCATGAGACCTACTGATGCATCATGGAGCTATAGAGGACTCCACTTGTCACTTACTAAGTCCAATGCATTCCTTATATGAAAAGTTTTAAACATAATATAAACATTCGTATTAAAACTAACATACGAAATATAAATACTTTATCTATAAACCATGAATGGTATAAATATAATACATCCACATTAAAACATATCACAAAACCTACAATACAATATGGAACATTTATATTATAATAAATCAACTTCAAACAAGATTAAAATCTGATTCTCGCTCAAATTTTCCCAAGAGAAGAAGGTAAGACGGTCCTTGTAGTTTAGCTTTGGTTATCGAATCCACAGAGACCTAAGAAGAAACCTATAGACACGTAAATTCTATGGACTGTTTTCGGCTATGAAGTGGACAACTTGGATTGATTTTGGATGGGTTTGAAAAATATCTAATAGATTTAAGTGAATTCAATTTAAAAGAATGAGTTGATCCTAGGTTATCGCTCGGGGTGGATTGGATGAATTACTTTTTTAATGATTTCAATTTCTTAAAATTGAGATGGATTCATTTAATAAGATCAACCGAAATCATCACTTACTGTTTTAATGCCTACACACCCTAATACTAATCACCTATACACTTGAAGGATCAATGTTTTGAGCACTCCAAGGTAGAGGTTCGTATTATCACTTGAATGTGTGACCTTAAATTCAATAAGGATGAAGATGTTTTAAAATCATCAAATAAAAATCTCATTTAAAAGAAGTGATTTTCCATTAATAGAGTGATAAATAACATCCAATACAGCCCCTTTCTACTCCCTTGGATCAACCCATAAAATATATAGCCCTCCATTGATGACATGTCTTCAATGGAAGCGGGAAGTAGACTTACAAAGGTGGAATTGAAGAAGTAAAAACAACAACAAAAAAAGATCACTCCTACGTTGTGTGATAAATATCACAAGGTTTGGTATGAACAAGTTCACACCTTGAACCAACGTTATCAAAGTGATAAGTATAAGAACATAATAATAAGAGAAGAAGAACTTTTATTAAGAAACTAAGGTGAATTAAACAACTTACATGAGAAAGAAATGCGATTACAAACACAAAGCGGCAGCATAACACTACAATGAAACCAAGCACCAAAGATCCCTAAATCCTCCAACACCACTACCTTAAATAGAAATTTTTGAGCCCTTGGGTCCATACTCTAGTAGTCCAAATCTCCTCAATTAATTTTGGTAGGCCATAGGTGAGTGGAAAGTAAGGGAGAGTTGATTTTTCCACCCTTGACCCGAGGTGGCAGCCATCTTTTCTTCACCGAACAGACGCGTCTAGAAGACCCTCTAGATGGCCGAATCAGAGTGGTCTATAGAATACTCAAATGGAGCTCCGGATGTCTTATAACCGTCTGTAAAATTTGGGCCCATTTGGAGTTGTGTATTCCGAGATATAATCAAATTAGTGGGCTGTTTTTCTGGGCCGCAGAATCTGGCCCAGAATTGTATCTCTAAATCGGGCCGCCTTAATGACCACCATAGAGGCCGAATTAGCATTATCTCCTGAAGAGTTATTTGTTCCTATACATGTCTTATATCATCACACGACATTTGGGATTCATTGGGCATGTATTTGGGGCCCCAGAGTCTCATCAGTGGGTTGGTGTTCAATCTGCCTTCTCCAGAATTGCTTCATTTCATTGCCAAATATCTCCATCATCCTCCATGAATTCTCCATTGATCCCCGAAGGAAACATGGTCATATTGGAGTGTAGATAAATTTACAAAAATATCAAATTAAAATATTTATAATCAGATGAATCATTTGTTACTTTAAATGATGTTCAAAAATGTACCACATAATAGTGCATTTTAAGAAGGTATTACAATCATAATGTGAAATGATGTTCAAAGTGTAAAATGCACTACAATAGTGTTTATGAATAATAAATCACATGAATATTATATATATTTACAATGAATATTATCCTCATTTAGTGGCTAATCAAAATCCATCAAAGGATGTTGACATAGATGAAATGAAAACTACTTGAAGGAAATGTCTCTTTCTATTTTGAAATCATTTAAAAGTCACATAATTATAAAATAAAACATTTATTTTAAAAATATTTTTATAATCTTGTAAGGGAAGCTTCAAAGATTTTATAATTGTAAGGACCCATCCTTAAAACATTTCATAATATTGAATTAAATGAATAATTCACATTGAGGATTTTTTCAGGTTTAGAGCTTTAGAGTGTTTGGCCATAACTATTACATATCAACTTGAAAATTACAAAGTTGACACTTCTACTATAACCGATTTTCACAATAATAAAACTCCTTAAATAAAAAAAGAGTTATTTTCTTGATATAAATCTTCATGAATACTTCCTTTCTCTTACCCTTCCTTATAACCTGTAAAAAACATTTCATAAACATGGGATGAGCATACAAAGGTCAATAAGGGTTATTACATAATGAAAGGAAACATTAACCCATCAATAAATAAAAATCAATGAAACCATAATTTTAAATCATAACATACCTTCTAAAATCATAGTATTTATGAATAACACATAGTAATCACAAATAATAACGGTAACTTGTGGCATCCATACCATACTTACATTATATTTATCACAGCTATATAGGGTGTTACATTTGGAATACCCATCATAGTATATTCTCTAAATATCTTAGGAGAAACATTCACATTTAACTATGTCATGTTACCCAATACATTGGAGAGCTATCTCGGGCTCACCCTCCCTAGGTTTATCATGGATCCACCTGTATACATAACAATCCCAAGAACCATAACACGTTTGTAACACATAAAACAAACATAATGGAAAACTAACATTTCCACATTTCAATATATATTATTTAAATATATTGATATAAAAAAATACATTATAAAAACCATTTTCAATACCAAAATATGTAAAAGAGTATATGGTATTTATTTTTCTTTTAAAAAACATTTGGACTTGTAATGAAATACAAAGAACAAATAATAATCACGGTGGCAGAAAGGTCATTGTCATTTCTTATGTTAAAAGAAACATTCTTTTTTTAGTTTAGTAAAACAATTCGTAGAAAAAGATTCCCTTTGAATGAAATGAAAAGTCAAAGGTGTTTATACACCATATAAAATAAAGTCGTGTATAAAAAAAAATATGCCTCAATAAATGGAGATTGAGATGAAGTCCTTTATAAAGACGGTATCCTTAGATTAAGGATAAATCAATTACGTAATTATGTGTGAAAAATATAAATACACCCAATATAAGTGGATATTAAGTGTAAATAAATCAGAGGTTATCCACACATATTCATAGCCCGATAAAATCAAGAAGTAGAGGTTTAACCCAAAGAATTGAAATTGGGTAAAGAAGTTCCCTCACAGATATTCGACAGCCTGACGACGTCACATTAAAATTTAGAAAATGAGTTGATGAGAGATAAAAGGTTATATCATCACTTGGACATAAAATTTAAAGCAATAAGGATATAGAAGAACATATCCCAAAATAAGTAGATGTAAATTAAAATACATACCAAAAATAAGTCTTTTAAAAAGAGGAGGGCGAAAGGTTCCCTTACCGATTTGTGTAACTTTCGAAACATACATCCCATGAAAGAAGGATCATATGATGAAGATGTAAATACCCATAAATTAAATTATATTACACAAATAATACAATCATGGGTATTAAATACCCTGCAAAAAGGAAATATTGTAAAATTTAGCATGAATCTCACGAGAATAAAATGAGATGAAAACCCCGTACCTCATTGTAATCAATCGTGTCATATGACTAAAAGATATTAAACACCAAATGAAATACATAATACCATGAATATAAAGAGAATAATGATAATACATATCAAATGTAATTAGAAAACACGCCACATGCAATAAATAAGTGGCAAACAATGGAAATCTCATAGAATTAAAAGTGAGATAAGAATCCCTTACCTCGTTGTCCGACTTGACTCGCTCGTATGTTCCTTGTTCTACCTGAATAATAAACATAATTTACTTTATAATTTATTAAGAATATTTTTACAAGTTTATTAATAATTTTATATTACTTAATACCTTTTGATAACAATTTGTAAATTTTTTGAGCTCATATCATAAAGTTTTTCAATGTTCGTAACTTGAGTCAAAAATGAACTTGTTATAATTATAAATTGTCCATGTGGACAAAAGTCCATTATCTCCAGAATGATATTTATAATATAGATTTAATATATATATATATATATATCATATATATATCCAGTAAATATATATATGTATTTATAATAGTACATAACATTTGGAGATAAGAAATGAAATGCACCGTTCATGGAGACGGTAACTTGTACGTATGCATGAACGCTACTTTCATTTCTATTTCATATTTTAATGAAATGAAAACATAGTGATTCATAGGTATATTATAATTTAATTATAATATGTATGTCATATATTTTACATAAGTTCATAAATTATATCCTTTATACGTTCCACATATGGCATGAATGAGTCATATCACTTTGAGGGGGCGGTAGTTCGCACTTTCTGTAATGAAATTATCGCGTTACCCATTATGGAAACCATAAATATATGCTATAAAAAATAAAATACAGAAACGTAAAGAAATAAAACATATAATATATATCATTTATAGATACAATTCCATGATAATGGCTACCATGAGAGGCGGTAGGAGATGATTGAACAATCATCGTTTCGTGAGGCAGTAGTTCGCCATCCACTGAAACAATATGTTCTTTACTCATTAGATGGAGGTGTGTGTAAGTTTATCTTGAATAATTCTCATAAAAACAAACTTTTATATTGAGTATAAATGTGTTTTTATAAAATAAAGTAATAAAAAGAGTTTAGGGGTTTGGAGAAGTAAAATAAAACAAAAGAAATTGAGAGAAAACATTAACTTTAAATCGGTTAACTCCCTTTGGTTTGAACCAAAAGGGTTTCTTGAAGAGATTTCTGCGGAAGGTAAGGCTTATACAATGAAGAGAGAGATATTGGGAGATTATTGGAGAAGTTTTTGTACGATCCAAGGGCTTGAGAAGTGTGAGAAATGGGTAATAAGTGAGGGCTTTTATAAGGGAGAGGAGGGGCTCTTTTAAAAAGTTTGAAAATTTTATTTTATTATTTAATGATTTTCAGTTTCTAAAGGTCCAGAAATAATTAAATAAGAATATAATGCGTCCCATTTTCTATATAAAATCATCCAATAAGAAGAGGTCTTGTTTTGGATATTGTTTTAATTCTTATCTTCTTATTTATTTATATCATTCATTAATAACTTAAACATTGCATCATCATTATGTCATAAATAAGTTTATTTATTTGATGTATAAAAATCATATAAAATTACCATGATGTAGGAAATCTTTTTAGATTTCCAATTAATATTTATAGTCGAAAAGATAACTTATATAACCCCATATAAAAATTGTTTTAGTAAAATAATACATGTTTATGACATTTTTATCTTTACTTTAAATAAAAAGTTATTAATGTCATTATCTCATCCAAGTGGCTCCATGGGGAACCAAAATTGACCCATGGATTTCCTTGGTAAAACATGACCAATGAGGTTAGAAAAAGTTTCAAGGTAATTTTATATTATTATAACATTATTTTTACCTTAAATTACCTTAATTACCTTTAATCGCGGTTAATAAAAAAATTATTATTCACCAATAATTATTTTCATCACATTGAACCAATTTTTTTTTACTAATGACAACCATGAATGTCATATTTTTGAAATTAAATTCAGAGAAGCAGTAAAATTTCATTTAAACAAAAAATTCAGTTTTTTAACAACTACTTAATGGTTTCACCATTCATAAAAAATTGAAGGTTTTCAGAAAAATTCCAAAAAATCATTCTAGGCTAAATTTGATATTCTGAATTCAAAAAAGATATATCTTTTACCAAATTCAAAACATATACTTTTCATTAATTAATTTTATAATTAATTCCCATCATCAAAATAAAAAACGTGTTTTTAAGAAATAATAACAATCAAATGATTAATACTTGTTAATGTCCAATTTCAAAGTGAAATTACTTCCAATGGTCAAAATTGGTTTAAATGGTAAAAATATAATCTATGTACACTTTAAAACCAATTAAAAAGTTAATCTAACCATATTAATAAATTATATTAAAAAGCAGATTTGAAATAAAATACAATACGTTTCACTATTCATTAAAAAATGAACTTTATCAGAAAAATTCCAAAAAAATTACTAAAAGTAAATTTTGATTTCCCAATTATAAAGAAGAATTTTTTTGATCAAATCGAATATATTAAAGTGACCAAAACTATATTTAAAGAGGGTTCTCCATTAAAAGGTGGTAAATCGACCTTTTAAGAAATATTAGAGTTTTTATGCTTAAAATCAAATTATTTTCTTATTTTAAACCTCTAAATTTTATTGGATAAATGTAAAAAAATTTAGAAAACATGTATAATAATATTTTAGTCAGTTATTTCTGTTCTCTCTAATACAGCGTCTAGGCGTTAACTTCCATTTAAAATAATAATATTATATTTTTAGTGTGCAATGTAAGATTTTAAAGAAACCAATTGTTGCATTATCGAGTACGCTATCGAACATAAAAACCCCTTTAAATTAAAATTTATATTTTATTCAAAAATATAAATAAATTTGAAAATTAAATATTCTTTATTTATTTGGTATTTTACAATAAGGGTGGAAAATAGTTCCACCCACTGTATAAGTTAAAAAAACATTATTTCCTTAATTTTTTCGAAAATGTCGTAAATGACCTTGTTTGAAAAACGATGAAAAGATTCCTTTATAAAAATATTATAAAATATAAATAAAGATTATAAATTACTTTAACCCATAATATAAAAAATATTAAAAAGGTATTGAAATACATTTTTAATAAACACATATGTTGATGATAAAGAGGTCCTAGTAGATACTCACGTATAAACAAACTCAGATAATGAAGAGATTATAGAATTAACCACTACCTTGTAATTTTCATTGGATGAGGGTACGTTAACCTCCTGTATAATAGTTAAATAATTTTTGTTAGATTATAAAATAACCACATACATAAATATGATATCATATATGATCTTTTAATATTTCTTTGTTAATAATATTTCAGTAGTATCATCGTTTTAGGTGTTAACTAATTCGTATTCCTTTATATACTTGGTTACATAAGAAATGTTTATTATGGATATAATTTATTTGATTCATATCCATAATTATATTATGTTCTTAAACAATATTTTTTAATCATAAAATAAAAATTATTCTTGAATGATTACGATGGGGAATGAATCTCATCACGTTCGTGGAGACGGTAATCCATACGTACGCACGAGCAACAATATCATTATATTGATAGTGAAATAATTTGTAATTGGATGTAATATAATATATAAAAAATCATTAACATGTTATATTTATTATTTAAATCGGTTGTAATAATTATTATACCCATCCAAATAAAGAAGTGTTTGAATAACAAACTACACCACGACGTGGAGACGGTAAGCCGCACGTACGCATGTATGGTGACATGTCATTCATAATATGGATAGAAAAATGAATATGATTGTAACATATTTATAATAACATCATAGTATGTATAAGTTACTGGATTTATTATTTTTTTATGGAAGCAACAATGAAATAGGAAGTGGAAGTAGAAAAGAACTTTGAAAGAGTTGGGGAAATTATTACCACTTCTTATGGTGTTTCATTTTGATTTGGTCAATATGGCTCCTTAGGTTGGATTTATGATCAAAGTAAGGACTCTAGGTCTAAGGGAGGGTATTTTTTATGATAATTTGTTAGGGTTTGGCCGATCCAAATGGGTTTAAAGGTATTATTTTGAGAGAAGGAGAAGTACCCTTTTATAAGAGAGGTGAGGGTCACTTTAGGAAATGTTTGAAATATTAATTTTTTATACAATAATTTCTGTTTTTAATGGCTCCAAAATGATTTATTTCTAGGATAGAGTGGATATGGGTTGCAAAAATCTCAACCAATAAGTTTTAGACAGGTTTCGGTCACCATATTAACCTTATCTTTTAGATTCAACTCTTAATTAAATAGTTTAACTTTTACCATGTATTCTTTAATTATTATATTATATGGTTAATAATCTTACCATAAAATGAAAAGAGAACCCCAAGTGGTTAATTATTGATATATCTAACCTCATCAAATTCCTTTGGCTGAACCTTATATTTTTATAAATATTATATCAATTAATAAAATAGTATTTTCTTTAAAAACTCATTTATGTCAATTTTGAAACTACTTGGAATTTTGTTTTTGTAAAAGTCATAACATCCTGATTACTTGGAGAAAAATTAATTTAATCATCCCTAAAATGTAATATTATCCTATAAAATTAGTGTAATTCATCAAAAGACTCATATTACATTTATTTGTATATTTATAACATCAATTATTTTAATCATTCATTAATAATTAATTACTACGTCATCATTGTGTCATAAATAAATTTAATTATTTAATGTATAAATTTTTTAAATAAAATACTATTATATAGAATATATTTTTATCTTTCTAATGAATATTTATAGTCAAATTTATATTATGTATAACCCTATATTAAAATGAATTAGTTTTGAAAACTTGAATTTAACACTTTTAAATATTCTTTAAATTAAATAATAATAAATCTCCAAATCTAATCAAAGTGGACCAAAAGGATAATATTTTATTATTAATGCTTATTTTGGTCGAAATAAACTTATCCAATAGAATTATGACATGTGTTAGGGTAATAATAATATCATTTTTACGTTTATTTACCCTATTTACTTTTAACCGTGGTAAATAAAAGTTAAAAGTTACTATTCACAAAAAAATATTTTCATCTTATTGAACAACATTTTACTTACTAGTATCAACCATTTCTCTCAGATTTTTGAAATTTAATTCATAGAAGAGGCAAAATTATGTTTTATGCAAATTTTCAAATGCTCCTAGAAGGTGGGTAAAAGATGGTAACAAGTTCAATAAAATTTTATATATCTAATATTATTATAAAATGACTTCAATGAATTAAATTGAAAATATATAGGTATTATGTATCTATTTTTACCTAATATAAATTTAAATAAAATAACTAATTATTTAAATAAAAAGTCGGTTTTAAACAATAACTTAGTGTTTTTCACTATTCATAAAAAATTGAAAGTTTTCAGAAAAATACCAAAACTTCACCCTAAGATAATTTTGATATTACGAATCCAAAAATTAAGCACATTTTGAAATAAAAAATTTATAAAATTTCAAAAATTGGGTATTACTATTCATAACGGCTAGTTTGATTGGTCGTGGAGTGTTAAAACTCAAAGTTGTGTACAATGGGAGCTATTTCATTATTCGAAGGGAAACATACCGTGGAATCTTGGGGTGTTACATCCATCATTAAAGGATCCACATATATACCCTTACATATAATTATTGGACCCATGAATAACAATGTTGATTTCCAGAATTAAAATTAACTAAATTTATAAAATAAATTCTTCCTTCTCAATGTCCAAAACAAAATATCTAAATGATTATCATCGTATTTTTTATCTATTAATATATAATAATATTTTATAAAAAGATTACCACACTAGTAAAGATAATATCTAAATAATATATTCATTATATCCATAAATATATTGGGGACATTGGTAAGTCTAAATGTCATAACTATAAATTTATAATTCAAAATGTTCATACCATGAATAGAAGTTTTACTTGGATATATCATCCTTCTTGAAACTCAATTAATGACCTTAAGGATAATTCTATATCTTGTCAAATTAATCAACTCTGTTCATTTGATAAAAAAGTCATCAATATAGGGTAAAATATACTTATTATTAACAACGATCTTGTTAAGTTCTTAATAATCAAAGAAAAGATGCATTATACCATATTTCTCTATAACAAAAACAAAAAGTTCACTCTATGGTGATGTACTATGGAATATTTATCCTTTTTCTATATTCTCTTTGAGTTTCTACTTCAATCCCTAAAACACAATATAGTCTATTCTATATGAATTAATTTAAATAGGTGCATGAACATGTATGAGCTCCATTAAAAAACCATCTTCCCGATTTGAGGGAATATCGGGAAACCCTTTAAAAAATACTTCTTCATATTACTACATAATGGAAATATCTTTAATTTTGATCTTCTCCCCAAGTATTTGAGATAATCACCACTCATTAATTGGCTCTAAAGACCATATAATAGATATAATTTTCATCATATGTTCATGTTCATACTCATAGTGATAAATAATCATTAGTTTATTTAAAATATAAAACGTGACTTACCTTCCACTATAATCAAAACGGTATCTATATAAAGAGATAAAATCTTTTACCAATACCACATCACATTCAAAAATAGGAAGAATGAAAAGATTTACTAGAATCACATTCCCATGAAATTCTATTATATAGACTTGAGATGTGATCATCATACCTTTATGAGTATTCATTGACAATTTAACATCTAATCATTGAGGTGGTGGTGTAATAAACATATAAAATTATTGAAATATAAATGAGTTGGTAAAATTGGAAAAAATAATATTTTACAGTTCTGTAGTGGATGATAAGGGTAACTTTCATCACCCCACTCTTTTGACCCACTTATATAGTTTTAATTACATGATCTTTACCTTTATCCCCTATCTAAAGAGGTTGTGGGTGTAAATTATCATCATTAACCCATGGTTTCTTGAACTTATTGGAATAATTTTCACAATACATTCAATTATTACAATTGATTTTGGAAAGTGCATTTAGTGTATCTTTCCCTTTATTCGTTTCATTGGAAAACCTCCTCAAATCACATCATCATCCATTTTATCAATGGAATTCATTGTTAAACATTAAAAATTTACTTTTTATATTAATTAAATTTACCTAGTGCTTCTTCCCATACTTTCACAACAAAGGAAAAGTACATCAAGAAAATATAATAACAAGGAAAAACAATTACAAATCATAAAAATCATACCCTTCCCCACATCCATGATAGATTTTTTCCTTCGCAGTAGCTGATTCCCACTCTGAGATTTTATAGTGATTTAGGATCTTGGCATACTTCTTTCAAAGATTAAATTTCTCCAATGATAGAAACTTCA
This sequence comes from Viscum album, assembly GCA_963277665.1. Lineage (NCBI taxonomy): Eukaryota > Viridiplantae > Streptophyta > Magnoliopsida > Santalales > Viscaceae > Viscum > Viscum album. Next base: position 1,855,006,243 of record OY728119.1, on the reverse strand, counting down.
TAGAAGATTTCATACCTTTTTTCACCCCAGATACAACTTTTACTTCCTTGACAGAGGACCTGGTAGACATTGGATTTAGGAGATAAAAATAGTCCTTCCTCGGCCTTCTTCTTACTGGGACCGTCATCACTTCCTCATTTCCAGACACCTTCTTCTTCCCACCATTAAAAATATCACTATAGGATGGTCATCCCATGCCACTATCTTTTTCCTTGTCATGATCCGAGATATCCCCCCATTTTCCATGAATATGCATGTATTTATAACCATCAATCGCTCCTCGATCCTACTGAAATTGTCTGTTATTATCAATCATGGATAAACATTGTGGATCATCCACTTCAATCAATTCAAAACTATTACATAGATGAATCGGATTCTGGATTGTCGGGCTAGAACCCCTTGTATTTCCATTATTATTTTTGTGTGATGTGTCTTAAACAAACCCCTGCAACCCCTCCTTGGACACAGTAGCACAATCCACCTTTGAAACTTCAGCAGACAAAACTACATTGGTTGGGAAAGAGTTACCATCTGTCATCCACTCTCCATCAGCCTTCTCATCACTTCATTCCACCCTAGTCTCAACAATGTTACTCAAGTAAAACTAAACCTCGCTCATAGAAGCTCTATCACAGATGTTGCTAGTATCAGCCCTGCTCAGTCTATTAAATACAGAAGTACCAGCCAGGTATTTCCTCAGTTTGTTAAAATATCAGATACCTTTGGATTAGAAACTGAAACCCCCACCTTCGTTCTACTGTCTAAACAAAGGTATCATCAAACTAAATTAACAATCATTCAGAGAATGGATGAGTTTTGAAAAGGTAGAAGGAGCTCGGGAAATCTTACCAATACGACCAATTTTGAAGAATCCCTCTTCATATGGAAATCAAAGGACCACTTGAACAACAGTAAAGAAACTCCTCCACAGATGAGAGGCACACTAGACCATGAAAAAAATCAAATCCTCCTTAGAAGAAAACCAGATCATGATGTTACTAGAATCAGGAAGCCCAACTATTTCCCTTTCTTACAGAGCCCATGCTTCAAGGATCCATGGATCGAATGAATCCACTGCTGGATGATAGGTTTTGAAATGCACAACTAAGGTTAGATTTAGTAGTGAGGTTACATTTGTGAATTCCGAAGTCGAAAGTGAAACTTTCGGGCTACCTTTGAAACATTCATGAACCTTAGGGAAGAGGGGAATCGAAGGGAAGGGATGTAAGAACTCAATATTGGAGAATGGGATGAAAGGAATCCATTTGGCTCCAGCAAGATGCAGCAAAGGACCCTCCCCCACCAAGGGGGGAGGGTCCGGTGCGACATCCATCGCCGCCTAGGGCATGGCCATGCAATGACCGAGCTTCCCGATGAGAGCCATCCACTCCTTTGGATACTATATACATAATCAATATATTTCATAAAAGATATTAAACATCTCCTAGAAATTTATTGTCACATCGTACCCTTTCCATTATATAATTTTCAATCATAAATTTCAAATTAAAAATCCATAAATTTCATTAAATATTAATTATTTTCCCCTATAATTTGATATTTTTATAATTAAAGTGAAATTATTACATTATATTTATTATAAGAATAGTTAGGTTTAAATTTATAAATGGATTTATTATTGTTTTTAATGTTTTCTTATACCTCAATGATGTTAATTGGTAAATGCATATTTTTTTAAGTGATGATTTTATAAGAATTTTTAACTTGATGAAGGATCATGAAATTATATGGAAATTACAGTTCTTTTCTTTCAACGTCACTCTATAATTCTATCATAAAATTTTATATATATATATATAATTTTTATTTTTATTTTTATTAAAGGATAATAAATATATTTTGAAACATATTACTTTCAAATACCCTTAGGATTATTCAAAATTTTCAATGTGATTGTGGTCTTAGAAGTCAATGATGGTATGGATTCATTAATCAAGACCATAATTCAAAGATATGAACATAAATTGTTCATAATATATCTGAATTAAATAAAAATTTATCACAAAAAAATAATTAATAAAAAATATTTCAATAAATTGGATTCATGAAAAAATAATTTTCATATTTATGGTAAACCATATTAAATAGAAATAGGGATATATTTTGAATCATTTTTGAAAACTTTTAAATTAGTAATTTTTTACCTACAACTCCCCCATATATGTGATCAAGATATACTTTTGGAGAGATAATGAAGATTAAAATATTATAAATACCTTTAATATTATTCTATTTAATATAGGGGATGTTATTATGTAAAAAATGAGTATTCATACATAAAGAATGGTGTTTTTGTCGCAAAGTCCTTCACCATGCTAGGCCACTGTGATTTTTATGTAGATATTAATTTTATTTGTTTGTTCCCTTTATCATAGATATAATAAAAAGTTTCATTTATTTGTTCAAATAAAATATTTGAAAAGGTATTGTGCTAGTGTTAGTGCTATTTTATATTTAATTAATGTCGGGATTTTTCATTCAATCCTATTTCTCCCCTTTCTTCTTTATTTTTATTTTCATGTACATTTCTAGTTAATAGAGGGAGTTTTCCATAATTAAATTTATATAACTTGAAATTATCTATGAACATTGGTTGGTACCTAATTTTATATTCATTTCCTAAGTAAAATGGAATGATATGGACTAACGCTCACTTGTGAGGGGTTTGAATATAGTTCAACAATTTGTTCACATTGGGTCCACCACTTTAATTTAGAAATTCCCAATGGATATTATATCCATAATGTGATATGAGTATTATATACAAATGATGTCATTAATTTTAGTTTTTGACTAAAAATACTTATGAACACACATTGTTCCTGGGGATTTGAATTTGGGATCATCACACCCTTTTGGGGGGAATTATCTCATACTCTGAGAGTCTCTGATAAATTTAAGATATGTTTTTTTGAATCATTCTAAAGCCCTAATATAGGGATTGTTACCCAAAAAAATGATATGTAGTTGAGTAATTATACATGAAAAATTGAATCCTAACAATGAAACCATATTTATTTATCTGAGGTTCTCAATATCATGACCCATTATTACATAACAATGCGGGGATGATTATTTTTTAAAGTTGTATGACTGGGGACACATGAGTATACTTCCATCTTGTGAATTAACTGGTCTCTTGGATTTAGGATTAAACCTATATGAGGTTCCCTACGTATCAAATTATTGACAAGAATCAAAACCCTTATAGTTCATTTGACCATGTCGTGTAGTTTAACATCATTTTAAATGGAAATATATGAGGTAATTTGAACTCATTGGATATGTATATCAGGACATAAGGAGTAATACTATATATCATTAATATAATAAGAATCATAGATATCATAATTCATAATGTTAAGAACAGGTTTATTAAATAGCATGACAAAAGATATTTTGAGATGGGCTTATACACATAAGACTGGCCTAAACTACTTGATCAATAGTATGTCTTTCTGAAGGAAGTGGTATGTAATCAGAATTACTTCTAAAAGGAGGCCCATATTAGGGAAATCACATCATTCTAATGACATAAGTTTCACCGGTCTCTAAGTCCATGTGATTCATTCTCTTTTTGAGAAACAAGAGACAATATATGATTTTGAACATTACATGAGAGCATTATATTGAACTGAATATGGATTACTCACTATGGTTTTCCTAATATTTTAATGGGGATTACACAGTTAGGATTTTAAGATATTTTAATGGGGATTGAAATATAACATTTCATTGATATTTAAATTGGGCTAACACTCTGATGCTTCCCTGATATTTGATTTATGGCCACACTAGGACATGGATCCACAAGGGAAGACAAGATATTGATGTTTGATTTTGATGTCAAGAATTAGGAAGGAATGCTATATTTCCCAATTATAATGGGAATTAGAGTCAACTTAGTTCATGTTCTTAACCTACTAATAGGTAGGAAAGAATTATTTCACCTAAAGGGAAGATTTCCAAAGGGATTAGGAGAGCTAGATAGTTACAATAAGGTGAAATCACATATTTGGAGGCACTTGTATCACAATTTTTACATGATCATTTCAAATATCTAATCCCATATGAGTCATGATTAGCATGAAAAAAATGCAATAGGTGACTAAAAAGGATGCATTAAAACAAATTGAATTCTTATTTGGATTACATACAAAGGTTTCCATGAATGTATATTTTTCAAGACTCATAAAGGATATATCAAGAGGATTGAGAATGTACTTTAAGGTTGATTCACATATCACACATCCATTCCTTATCTCTTGGTTAACTAAGGGAGATGAACATGAAAGGTCCATTAAATATGTTTGGATGAAAATGAGATCGTTCAAGTGAATGTATCATATATGGTTTCATGATTGTACAACCCTAGTCCATTATGGACACTCCCATATAAATGGGGTTCTTGGAAAAGGGTTCATGGTTTAGGGTTCACATGTATTGAGGGAACATGTCCAATTAATCCTCCTTGATAAGGATGAAGTGTCTTAGTGTGTTTGTTTGACATGTCTAAGGAAGAATTTCTGAATTGTCCAATGATGTCATCCAAAAATACTTGAGGATTTATACGTATCAGGGATGAAATGTCCGGGGGTCTTTTCGTGATCAAAGTTGACATGTTTAAGGGTTGTCACATGACATGACTAACATGTCTGAGTGCATTTTTATAATCCCTGTTGACATGTTGGAGTGTTTTCACATGATATGAATGACATTTTGGAGGGTTTATGCCTAAACCAACTGACATGTCCAAGGTATGACACATGACTAGGATGACATGGTCTGTGGTCCTTCACATGATCAATGAGTTGGTCATATGAAGCTCATATTCCTTTCACAAGAATAACATTGTATCTTACTTCACATTATGCTTTCACTATTTTTATCCCCTATTATCTTCTATGGCATCATGTGATCAAACCAACATTCCAAAATTCCTTCATGTGATCCAGTTTTCACGTGAGAGGTCATTTTCATGAGCCATGAAGTGATCTCCCAAAGAACATAAACCAAATATGTAATCCGTTAAGTCACTCATGATTTTTATCAAGTAGAGGACTCTTGTGATTGGATGATCCTCCACTCCCGAAAGTTATCTCTTGCCTCCATGTTCTATTTTTTGTTTTTCTGTGGGTGGCATGGGGGTGGGGGTGATAGGAATCAATTCCCGATATCTATACCTCTTTTCACAATGATAAGGTATAATATATTAGTTCAATTTGGTGTATGCTTTATTAATATATGTCATCAATGTATCATATAACTCTCTTGATCAAGTTTCATGTCATCAATGATGTTTTTTATCTTTACATGATAAATAATGAATGCATGATCAATCAATCATTATAATATTCCTTGAACCCATGGTACGAATGATGGTATTTTAGTGATAAAAGATTCTTGTCATATGACCTTCATAATATCTAGCTGACAGGTTCAAGATCCTTTGTTTGATTTGAAAACATGTCAAAGGGATTTCATGTGATCAATTAACATATCATGAAAACCATACAATCCCAACACATGAATATTAGTGTAACTCACTTCGTGTAAGGATCCCGTCAATTTAAGCCTCTATCCTGTGAACTCCTTGATGATTATTGCGTGTTTCTCTCCTGAAATTTCATCTGATAAATAATTCATATCTGAGAGAATTCACATGATTATGGGGATTTGTCTGAGGTGCTTCATGTGTTCAATGAAATAATCACATGAAGAAATTAATCCTTTCATGTGATATTCCTAGGGTTATGTGATTATTAATATTACTAAAGGTTATGATATTAATGTGACCTCGACACTTGATCCCCATGTGTCCATTATTTCCCCTTTTTCCCTTTGTGGAAAAATAATACATGGGATTTGGATGTTTTTTTTACCCCAATTTTGTAGATGCTCATTTGGTGGGTATCCGAACATTCCCCCAGAATCTATATCTAGAAGAAGTTTTGGAATTTTTTTTCTGGAGATAGAAAGTGAACATCTTTGAGAAAACTAAATACCACATTTGACTTGACGAACCATTCCTGGAAGGACAATGACATCTTGTGTATGTTTGAAGACTTGTACGCAAGATGTAAATACACAGACAAGTTTCTTATGTGAGAAATTTGACATTAATGGATTTCCTGATCCCCGACCTACCAAAAATCCCCAAGGCAACCACACATTAGTTTTTAGGGATACAGGTATGATGAAAAACCACACGTAAAACCCTTACACACCCAATGTGACATCAACTGCTCCCTTATTCACCAGAATTCTTTTACGCTCCCCCAATGAATTTTTCCAATAAATAGAAGGCCTCCCATCCCTTTTTGGGGTAACTCTTTTGAAGTCAAACCCTCACTCCTAAATGTACAAGAATAACCCTTCTTCCACCATGTCCATGCTAGGTATTTAAGGTATACAATCTTGTGTAAATGTTCCCCCATGGGTCCCCCTTTGAGAGGGACCACAAGGTCTTTTCCCTTGACCATTTCCTTTTTAGAATAATACAGGTGTGCATAAAATACCCTTCTCGAGCACATCAATTTCTTAAGGTAGGTACGTGAAAAAGATCCTTCTTCAGTGCGCCATATACCCTTGTACACACCCATATTTCACTCAGCCCCCTTCTTTTTGCATGCATGTCTCTAATCTTACGCACACATCCTCCTTAGGATTCCATGGGTTATCTTTACCCAAAATCACTATGTTTTATCCCCTCTTGCATGAAAATCCCACATCTTATGTGCACCTCCTCCATAAAGACCTCCAAGATTGCATGTTGTGAATTCTTATTCTCTCTTATGGTGTCTAATGTAACATTTCTCTACATAATTCTTCTATGCGTAGGTATACTAATAAATATTTTTTCTTCACATAGCTAAACTAATGAGAACACCTCGAGTGACCACTCCTCGACCCCTCTCCTAACCAGCATTAATAGTTACATCCCTTAACAAAGGGTTAAAGAGTGCCAGTAATGTATGTCCAAGGTTTTGGGAGTGAGTTCCCAACATCCATGATGCAATAAGTTAAACTACAAAGAACCGTAATCCTCAGTACATGATTTTAAACTGTAGCCTCACCCCATGAAATACACATGAGGTACCGCACCTTGTAAATTATTTATACCCACTGGTCTCCGATGGACTAAGATCTTCCTCACCCTTTGATTTGGAAATGACACCCTCCTCATGAAGAATGAGATCATATTCATGAATCCCTCCTGAAGTAATCCCCAATCTCCATCTCCATAAGACACTTCTATATATAAGCCCCACACCAAGCCGCACTAAAAATCTTTTCCAAAACAAACATCAAGAATACTACTTCATATTGTTTCTCATAGTAAGCATTTCTCACATGGTCTTAGAGGTTAGTGGTAACTGTGATATCCTCTTTCTGAGCATCCCTCCTCGAGTAAGCCGTGAATTCCATATTCACAGGCCTCAATCCATGATTAATCCTCGAATCAATGAACTAAAAGGGTTTTGATAACTTTTTTATAATTAGGTTATGTAGGAAGCATACATAAGGTTCAATCCCAAACACCAGTAAACCCTTGTTCCCTCCTCCTAGGGATTCACCTCCTAGATCTTAATATCCACCACCATCATTTCCTATCCTAGTCTTTCCCTCAAGACACTTTATATTGGGAGGATTATGCCCCACCTTGAGGTCACATCTCTTTTGGGTCCACCTGGGTGGCTAACCATGACTAATCCCCAACCACATCTCCCATTTTCATTAGGCAGATAATCATTCATAATACCCAATGCCCCTATCCAAACTATGTGGAATTTGATTCCCAATCAACTAGAATACATTAGAAACCTCCTTTAGGTTCATTCCCAACACCATCATCTTCATGTCAGTTCTGTCTCATACATTCCATCCATTTCATTCAATTATCCATAATCCATCCTATTTTTATATAGTACACCACATCTTGGTAGGATCACACCATCCATATGGTCCATCTTAGTACATAATCCCCATTTATCCCATTGTTACTTTTATAAGCACCTAGAAAGATAAGCATGTATAACCCCGACACACCCCATATCCATCCAACCAAGATCATTCCTCTTAAGAAGGGTCTGTAACCACATATAATACCCAAATAATCCCTTCAAACTACATGGGTTTTGATCCATGTCTTCAAAAAATGGTACGCAGGAAGCTTCCCGTAGTTTAAATCCCAACCAATGAAAAACATTACCGTATCCCCCTAATTGGGTCCCACCATCTCTGATCCACCATAAATGGTGTCCATACCAGCTTTCATGCTGTGAAACCTTCCATTTACGAGACACACCATTATTGGGTCTGTCCTTATAGGGCATTCTGAATTATCCATCCGGTAAACCATCCAGGTGATCCATCATTGGGATGTGCCTATCTGATCCACCTTCATAAGTGATCTGACCAGTCCAATCTGTCTGTTCCAGATGATAAACTTAGTTCATACCCCATGTTAAATAGGGGATTCCAAGAAATACCTTGGAAGACATTCCTCTAGCATAAGATACCCCATGACCGATGTGGGAAGCCTTAGGATTTCACGCTTTTGAGAATACCTCTTATGGGGAAGAATATAGGTGACCAATATTCTTGCATCAAGACATGCTGCTGATGTCCTACATGACTACTTCAATGGACACAGTTTTTTGGTTGGAATTAGCCCTTTGGAATATCCTAATAGAAGTAGCACAACTAACCAGTGTCTATAATGATATGTCATTGGGAATGAGTTTCACGAACAACGTCTTAATCTATAAGGGTGACCTGGACTAGGTGAGAAATGCCGAGGAGGAATCCACATAACGAGGGACTGACATCCAATCATACCATTTTGATCAAGGAGAATAAATATTTAAAGAAGTGATGAATGCATACTACCTTTTTAAAGAAATAATGCAGGGTACAATGCACCATCAACAAATGTCAACATGATCCAGGAGACACTCTCCGAAGGAAATCATCGAAAATATAAATGGTGAACCTGATGTGATATAGTTATCCTTCAACCATGGGGACAATTAATGTCAGTCATCAGATAAAATATTTTACATGGATGTGGCTGATGTCGGACCACCAATAGAATTGGGGAATCTGACGTGAACTAGTTCTCTATCAACCATGGGGACTGGTTATGTTGGTCCTCAAATAAAATATTGTACTTGTATGTGGATGACATTAGGGACACCAATAAAAATAGTGAAACCAACATGAAATATTCTCCTCATCATGGGATTAGTAACATTTGAGAAATCGGCTAATAATCATGTCAACAGATCCAGATATTCGTCTCCAGGTCCCTCCAAGAAAATAGTGGGCATGATGTGGACCTCACTAGAAATTGGGCAATGAATCATTGAGAATTTTAGTCTATGGAATTGATAGCATGGATATCTCTCTCCAACCATGGAAAAATGAATAAAACATGGTCATTGGGAATTAAATTCATATTATATGTTCTAGTAGCTAAATCAGCCTTCATTACGGGACCCATGCTAGAGAAAACAAATCACCCCCACCTGCAGACGCAGGTGCAGGGGGAATAATAATGCGGCAGTCCCGTATGACTCCACCTCTACCAAGGCTTCATCCATGACCACAACCACCAGGTCACCATGACCCATATTCCCATCATAAATTATTCAGACAAGGGTGATTTATGTCCACGTCTTAAGACATGAGCAAGAGGTGGTCATTCCCACATGGCACATGGGAATCCAGGACCTTGAGGATTCTACGCCTCACCATCACTGCCACCTCCAAGGGCTGCATAGGGAGCCAATGATCCCCACTCCAACATTGAACCACTTCAAGAGATTCTCCCTAGAATTTTGATATAACTCTCTCCCCTACACCGATGAGGTAAGGGACATCTGAGTCATCCCGGCTATGACTACTGCTCGAGATCCGTTAATGATTTCTCCCACCAAGCCATGTTAATGCCACCAATTACTAGTCACTCATGCCAAAGAACATGTGATCTACACCCCTACTCCTCTAGCCACAGTCCGAATAACCTAACACCAATGTTGGGCACAAGCTCTAGAATATTCCTATTAGGGAAAATCCTCATATACAACTTCAATGGCCCATGCCACCCCTAGTGCATTCTACCAGATCACCGCTACTGAAGGGCATGGATCCACTTACAACTGATCGGGATTAAGACCTCATCCACCCCATGGGTAGGCTGGGTTGACACTTTCCTTCATTGGAATGACCAAAAACCATCATGGAATGACTCGTGATAATGTGATCCAACATAGAGGCCCTCCATGTACCATCACCAACTATATTGGAGGTCCTCCCCAGTCCTTTTCCCGTAGCATGGAGGTCATACACATGTCACCAAAATCAGTCCAATTGGAGGCCCTTCCCATATTAGTGTAATATAGAATGGAGGCCCACCCCATGACTATTATTCATGATATGTAGGTCCTTCTAATGTCTAATATTTTCAATGTGAAGGTCCACCTCAAGTCACTCTCAGCTCATGCAGATGTCCTCCCCACCACAACATCTATTGGAGTGAAGTTCCTCCTCGCCCCATCACCCATCAGCTTGGAAGCCCTCCCCATGTTCTCATCAAAAATAGCAGTGGATTTTCCCACTCTGGTAACCGTGAAAGTGGAGGTCCTCCTCACTCTTTCTACATTTATCACAGAGGTCCTCTCAATGTACAGTTCAATCAGGACGAATACCCTCCTCGTTCTACCACTTCCAACCAGTGTGGAGGTCCTCCCCATGCCAACAGTAATAGACATGGAGGTCCAACCCATGTTCTTACTTGGTCTAGTGGAGGTCCTCCCCACTCCATCACTCCACACCATATTGGTCTTCCCCATGCATCTATAATCCAAACAAATGTCCTCCTCATGTTCCATTTAAAATATGTCCAGGGGCTCCTTGAACTTTGGCTTACAAAAGCGGAAGTCCTCCCTACTTAATGTCAATCGATACAAAGGCCCTAATTATTTCAAAACAAGATTAAGTGCAGGTACTAAAAACTCTAGTACCAACCCACAATTAGGTCCTCCATATTCTAAAGATCTACCTATCTCAGAAGAACCATCCCGGGGAAGAAGGGAGAACCATCACCACCAAAGGAAGAACCCTGAGAAGTGATAGATCATTGTCAATCTAGTCCATTTCCCATAATCTAATGTAGAACATGACTCGATAATGTATCCTTCAACCCAATACTATATATTAGTGTCTATGGTAGTATCCTAGTGTGTGAGTTTCTTCCTCCTAGAAAGTGAGATGTACCAAATCCCTGAAACCCTCTGCAAGTACATATAGGAGGAGGATGATTTGGATCCCTTCCAGGTCTTGTCATACAGTATTCTCTACCATCACTAGACTCATTCTCTACAACAATATGAGATCATATATAACTTTCCTTCAACATAAAATATGAAGATAACCCACTAGAAGAACCACCAAAAACTGCTTCCTTGACACACGAAGTGGTGGTCAATACTTCATCTTACAGGGAAATGATTATATGGTCGGTACATCCCCGAATAGATGACCTTGTAAGTAGTGACCTGTCAGCTCTTTCAGTGTTCTCTCCACTGGTTATTTGACCACCACAAAATTCTACATCAGTGTCGTTTACAATTACTAATCCAACCCCATTTCAAAGAATGGGGAAATAAAGACCCATATCTTGCTTATGAATGACGAGGTTTATGGGAAACTCTTGCGACATACCAATTATCTAAGATTTCATGGTTGATAGTATATCTATATTTTAAAATTTTGAAGACCCTTATATATAAAAAAGTCATGTGATTCCATTGAACCCTATGGGTACACATTTACTCAATTTTGATCGACGATTGGATTATCCAAAAATCTAGGAACATTCTGACAATATTGGACAATAGTGACGCATGGTTGACCTAGCAGAGATTCCAATGGCTCATCACCCTACATCACCCGACTATCAGTAAAATCTTCAATAGAGATTTGTTTAGAGATTTCATATTCTTTATAGAATTGGCAAGGAGTCATCTCTTCATGTGTAGATCAGGGGTTGGGGGTAGTATGATTCTCTCTAATTTAGCTCGATCCTATGATAGTTAGACCTACCCAGTGATATTGAGGATATGCCTCTAAGAACCATTATGGTAAATATAGTTCTTCCTGAGATATACCTGGAATGAGGAGTTGGGATAGGGTACAATGAATATGACCAACCCCTAGGGTAGCACAACACTGGCCAGACCCTGAAAGTGTCTATAATTGTTAGTAGAGGTAGTTTTTTGGCCTTGGAGGTCCCTCTACATCATTTCCCATCAGTCGTAACACCAATAAGGGAAAAAAATGAACTAGGACCTTTAATCCCTCTATTTCATTTGATTTAATGTATAATATGGAGGTTGATCCCGATAGAGCCATGTTTCTCCAATAGATCACAGAATAGAAAAATCTCATTGATGAGATTATTTCTGAGATCCTTGATAAATGACATCTAGACTATGGTGATCCTCAATACAATACCAACAATCCTCCACTAGGAATATAAGAGAAACCACATGTTCTCCATTATGAGTTTCCTCAAATTTATCTTGACAACCCTACACATCTTGATTGGGTAGAGTCTATAGCTTATGGAAAACAGCCATGGCATGCATTGCCAAATCCACATGAACAGTGTGAGAACCCTCCTCAATACCAAGATCTGGTTTTTCCCATAGTAGTTCCTTATGTTGTTCCCCCACCAAATCCTCAAGTTATTTCTTAAATAGTTCTTTAGGTAGTTCCTCCAGTTGCACCATGATCTATTGATCATGCCTACCACCTTGAAGAACCTAGTAACACACTGGTAGTTAGGAATCCTATCCAAGATGGAATCCTCATTTGGAAGATCTAATGGATGATCTCATATCCCATATTGAAGCCCTTGAGACATTAAAGGTGGAGATATAACCTAATAGAAAGTTGTATCTAGTGTGGGTGGATGATATGCTGCACCCCCAGATTTTGAGAATCCTAAATTCTCCCCCTTTAGAAGGATGGGAGACCCATTGCAGCATCTGGACCACTTTTTTTCATGGTGTGGACCCATGCTGGGAACTCCAACACAAAATGTAGCCACTAATATCTGATGTTTCATACATAAATTAGAAGGGCATGTGTTTTTCAAGTACATCTAGTTACCCATCAGGTCCATAGCTGATTGGGAAGATCTTTGTAGGCAGTTTATTTATCAGAGTTCATTTCCACCACTCGTAAGACCTGTATTTCTAACCTCTTAAAGTGAAAAAATGACTAGATGAGTGAGTTGTAAACTTTTTATCCAGGTGGAAGGGCCTCATTTATTAACTAGAAGTGCTACTGACTCAAGAATAGTTACTGATTATTTCCATGAGAAATGTTAATAATGAATTGGTTCCCTCCCTCGCCACTATGAATTTCCCAATTGGATTTTATTATTTCTCAGACAAGGCTCTATTCTAATTGAAAGGCTTTTAGAAATCTCAACAAGAACACCATTTCCTCCTATAGCTCTCATTAAAAGAGACACCAAGGCTAAGACTACTATTGTTACATAGGTAAAAGACACCATTCCACTAGAATTGTTACTAGAAGAGTGTCATATACATCCTCACGGAGGACAACAGCCTTACGACCAACCTCGAACATAGCATCACCTGCTGAATAATCGGTCGATACCACCTCAATAAGCACCACTTCCTAGGTAGGTTAATTAGGATGTAGCCCCTCATCAGGAACCAACCCCTCATCAGGGATATCCTCTCCAAGTCCCTTTCCCTAATAGGAGAAACCAAACCTAGTCATTATATGAAGCTTAGGTGCCCAGTTATTTATAAAGTGCCTTGGATTAGGGAATCCTGAAGGCTCTAGAATTCATGAAGCCAGAGGAGTCTGATCTCACTGATCACCATGACTAATTCCCTTATAAATGATTTTTCATACATACCATTAAGAAATGTTATTTGTTTAAAAAAGGTCATAAGGAACAAATTCATAACATTATCTTCTGATTGGATCCTACCTTGGCATAGGTTTCATTTGTTTCTACAGAACCAGACAATGAAAATATAGGTTAATGGTTGTAGGTCTGTAGATATGGGTCTCAGAAATATGATTGGTTAGCCTGAAGAGAAGTTTCACACACCCATGGTATCATTCGTTCATGTTTGAATCATCTCGAGCCTCCTGAAGTCACCAAACCTCCTTCAGTTTCCTTTTATGAAACTACATCTCAGCCTTCTTCTTCTTAGAATAGCATACATTGGTAGCGTAAGGGAAGGAACATCCCCCTACTGGTTCTGAAACCATATCACACTCTTAGTGAATTGATGCCCCCAAAGATGGGAGTCTCCCCTAGAATTCACCAAGGATTGGCTGATTCCTCATGTGATGATCAGAAGTATGCCTAAATTAATATAATCGATATGTTGGACCCCTACATGGTTCCAGGAAACGAGGAGCATCGGGAAGATACTACCAATTTTCCCGGTCGACGCCATCATTGACGAGGCTATGGATATGTGAATCAGATAAATGATTAGTCTAGTGCTTCCAATAAATCCATGGGTTCTACTGAGACTATATAAAATGATAAACATATAGATCATCAGGTGTTGTCCTCTCATCCTATATTGTCAGATTCACTACCACCACCGTTTATGCTACTCGATGAGGTAGAGCGTCCATGGCCGCATCGTGATCCGCTAAACCCTGCGGTGTCCACACCTCAGCCATCTAACAGTCAGCTGATTGTAATTTTTCAGGATTTAGGTAGTGAACAACATGATATCCCCACCATAAGCCAAAATATGCTGGTTTGACTAGAAAAACTTCCTGACATCAGCTTCTAGAAATGCGTACCTAAAAAGGAAGTATGTTGTTCTTAAGAATCCTTCCAAAAAACCCCAAAATCTCTCGATACATGAGGCCATCTACTTTTCATAAGAGATGCGGAGGCCCTCATAGAGGCTTTGAAAATCCCCCTCCAGTTTGAAATTGAGGTAGAGGTCGCAGATTCCTTTCATTCTGAGGAAGTCGAGCAAGAAGAATTCCAATCCATCATGCCATTCATAGGATAGGAAGAAGGCTCCCCTGTACAAGGGAACATCTGTCCACTGTACATCACATGAAAGCTCAATGGTGTAAAGTTACACTTTTATCTCATCAACAAAGGTTTTGGGATCAATCTATTCCCAACCTAGAAGCTTTGCAATCTAGGATTGATTAAGGTAGATCTGAGTCTCTTGGATATAATGATTGTGGGTTATTATAGGACCATGCAAGGGCCATGTGGAAAGATTCTCCTGAATTCCCAGTTTTGTGGGATGATTTACAACACTATTTTAGTGTTAATACCATAGGATACCACCTATAATGAACTGATGGGTAGACCCTAGGTTCATCAGTAGGCATCAGTTCCCCCCTCATATCACCAATTCCTCAAGTACTCCCTCAATGGTTAAGTGGGTGTGCTCCAAGGTGATGCATCTCCATTTTACTCTTGTGAAGCCCACTATCTATATTATTAATATTAAAAGAGTAAGGAAAACATGTTCATACAAATGAGGTTGAGCACACTACTTCTGTGGCTGATCCATGGTTGGACCTGGATGAAGCTTTCATCCTCCCAATTCACTGGTTGGAGGCTATAGTGCCAAAATTAGGACATTTCTTCATCATCTTCAAGATAGGGGAAGACACATTCCCATGTATATATGAACATCAGAATATTACATCGTAATCATATATAGTATAGTCTAGAGTGATACCATATCCTCTTACCCATATTAGGTATTGAGACATTCACCCCATGGGTACATCAGTACACAACACCTACTTGTTTTTTCGGGCTGGGCTAATTCGACACAAACCGACCCACCACCACCAATTTTACATCATCAAGCATGGTCCTCACAGTCTAAGGTCTAATTGAATTGGTTTGAAAGATTTTGTTGCAATGGTTTCAATAGTTCAAGGGTCTCCTAGTGAATATTCCCCCACCACTCATGCCAGCACCATCATTCCTCTAGGGTCAGTTAAACTAGAATAATTGCCTCCTCCTAATTATCCTCTCACCTCAGACAATGAGGATGTCCTAGAATATTCTTCCCACATTTTATTAGGGCCTCTCCACCACTTTAGATGAGTTAGTATTGAGGAATCTTGGTACCAAGGCATACCTGAGGCCAAAACTGATCAGTTCAGCTATTCCTATAGAATAATAGCATTAGTATATTGATTTATTAATGTATCATCATGATGTATTTTCCTAGAGTTATGACAAGATTCTAGGACAAGACCCTCAGGTCACCGTTCACTGCCTTGGTCTCCCAAAAATTCATTGTAGGTTCAAACAACAACTTAGGAAGATTCACCCCTCTCATGGATCCATGATTCAGGTTGAGGTTTATAATATAATCACAGATAAATTTTTCAAGGATGTCCAGTTCCCAAGATAGTTATCTAACATCATTCCCACTAGGAAGAAGAAAAGATAGATCAAAATATACGTCAACTTCTAGGACTTCATCCATCATTTTTTGTAGGATGGCTTTCCCATTCCTATGATACAGAAGTTAATCAATTCCACCACTAGGATCTAGGATCTCTCCTTCATAAATGGGTATTGTGGGTATAATAAAATCTATATGGATCCTGAAGATGAGGAGTCCACCATCTTTAGGGTACCCATAAGGTACCTTCTAATATTAGGTAATTCCTTTAAGTTTGAAGAATGAAGGAGGTACCTATCAGCAAGTCATTCACCATATATATTCAAACCAATCATAGGGATTCTATTGGAATTCTATGTAGATGATTTGGTGGTTAAATACCACTAATGTGAGAACCATCCCATAGATATTGAGAAAGTATTCAGCTTCCTCTACTCTCTCCATTTGAAGATGAGCCCTTAAAATGTGATTTTTGGGTAACCTCTGAGAAGTTCCTTGGTTTTGTTTTTAGATATAGACGAATCAAGATCGTCCTTTAGAGGATTAAGGTCATCAGTAAGATGCCTCCTCCCAGCAACATCAAGAGCTCTGAGGATTTTATGTCTATTTAGCCTATATATTACGATTCATCACAAATCTAGATTGAAACTGTAATCCCTTTTCTAGACTCATGAAGAAAGGTTCCATATATATATGGGATAAAAATTGCAAGACAACTTTTCAGGGGATCCAGTAGTATCTGCTATAGCCCTCGGTTTTAATTCCACCAGTGACCAAAATTTACCTTGTCTTTTATGTGACTTCCATATAATGATTCCTTGAGAACCATCTCAACCATAAAAACAATGAACAGAAAATGAATAGTTTGTACTAGCTCATTCCCATGGTTCAAGACATGGAGATATGATATTATTCTATTGAGAAGAGCTACTTTGAGTTGGTTTCATAGTGTAGATGTTGCGACATTATCTATAACATCAGGAGATATAGATGATGTCTCGTGTGGATCCGCTAATGTATATTATGAACTACCCCATGTTGACAACTCACATTTCTTGGTGTGTAGTGATACTTTAGTAGTTTTGCATCATATTCATTTTGCACAAGGCTGTTAATGGTCAAGCGATGATAGACTTTCTGTCCACCCATCTGGGGCCAGAAGAGTGGTCCCTAGATCTTGATTTTCCTGGTGATTCCACTCTCATGGTGGATTAGGCTATTCCATGTTTGTATATTAACTTCAAAGATGAATCCTAATGTCCAACCGATAAAAGGATCAATGATACCTAACTTAATAGAGTAGGCCTGAGGATTGTCTTCATCACTCCTACAAAGGTCATTTTTTCTAATTCCTTCTTATTGAATGAAGGATGCACCAACAATGAGGTGCAGTATCAGGTTATCAATGCTGGTCTCAAGCTACCCCTCGAGATTGATGTTCCCCAGCTAAATGCGAAGGGATACTCTGAGATAGTCATCAAGCTGATCAAATGATACTATATCGTCAAGAAGCCGAAGCATTTATCCTTTATAAAGTATGCTCACAATATGATGGACCAGTTCCCTTCTAAACCAAAGGTTACTCATGTTCCCTAATCACAAAATGATCAATCCCACTCTTTGTCTAGTCTATCCACTTCTCACACATATCCCAACTGAGATGGTTTGTTTATCCATGTGGCGCATCCAAGGGTCATCGCTCCCGTCTCCTTGGAAGTTGATAAAAACCAGTAAGTAATCCAGAATACCATTGGTGATTCCACATAGGGTCCTCTAAATAAACCTATAGCTGAAGAAACCTATAATTATACCATTACTTTCATCGAGTACCTCCAGCATGAAAATCAACCAACAGATAGAGTTGAATGTGATCGAATTCGTCACCATGAAGTTCAATTCACCCTATATACTGGTCCCAGCCAATATCATACTATCTTAATATGAAGGTTTGATGGAATTATCCTCTTCTACATTCAATTATATGAGTTTCCCCATGTTATTTAGGATGTTCATGTTGGTTCCTGTGGTGCTCATTAGGCAGGGTTGAAGCTCTTTCACCATATTTAAAGGTTGGGTTACATTTGGCCCACCAAGTTCCATGGTTGTATCGAGTTAACCAAGAGGTTACACACATGTAAAATCCATTCCAACATTGTGCATCAACTGTTTTATCCCCTCCATACTAACAAGTCTTTTTTCCCTTTACGGTCTGGGGAGTCGATGTTGTGGGACCATATCTGCTAGAAATAACTCATCAATGCAGGTTTATTCTGACCATAATGGAGTTCTTTTCCAAGTGGGTAGAGGTGGTCCCAATAAAGGAAGTTAAGTCCTTTTCTATTATTGAGTTCATGAGATCCAACATCATCCATTGATTATTAGTCCCTCATGATTTTCTCACCAATAACGGCACCAACTTCCATGAATTTAAGATAAATAAGTTTTATGCCAAGTAAAACATCTGGTCCAACTACACTTCTCGCAATCATGTGAAAGAATATAGAAAGATTGTGGAATTTAATAATAGACTATCTAACATTATGAAAAATATAGTTGGACACAATAAGTACAATTTTCTAGACAACCTGCCCATTGATCTTTGGGCTAATCGAATGACAACACGTAATTCCACCGAGGTGACCCCATATTCCATGGTGTATGAAACAAAATAAGTCATGCCCATTAGGATTCAGTTTCCATAGCTCCGTACAACTATCTAAGATCACCAGATGTTGGATAAAATAGATGATGTCCATCTAGATAAACTGGAATCACTCAACAAAAATAGGCTTCCGACATTTCATAATCTAGAGAGTCATGAGAACAAGATAGTTATAGTTTTCAATAAGAGAGTTCCTCTACGGTCCTTCCTTCAAGGTGACATGGTATTGGCTTTGAGAACGCTAATAATACATAGTAGGAAGCCACCATAGATGTATCCCAAATGGGAGGCACCCTATATCATTCATAAAGATTACCCTAACAGTGTATACTCTTTGGTCACCATGGATGATGAGTGAATTAATCCTCCCACAAATTCCAAGTTACTCAAACAACACTTCTCATGAGTGGGGTTTCTCATATGACATGATGATAAACTACATAGGTATCCTATGGTCTAACATATACAAATCTTATCTAATATCCCATTTCGTTCAAACAACAAGATGTAAAACGATCTAGAACTATCGTCCTAATCACATGATGATAAATTGTATGATTCTTCATCCTATTTGCATGTCGTTAAACTATGTAACAACCTTCATCCCTACCACATGATGTTAAACATAACAGAATTTGAGAAATAAGTATGGATTGATTACCATCCTTATGGGATATGTTGGAATTCCTAGACAGTTCATCTTTGGGACCAACTGCAAATTAAACTTTTCGATCCCATGGCTTCAGTTTTGAGGGAGTTTGTGGTGAGGTGTTGAGAACTCCTTAGTCCTTATTGATATCTGATTTTTTCATGGAACCAGACTAGACATTACTATGTTAGGAGCTTTATCACACAATTAAAAATCTAATAACATCAAATAAGATCACTTTCATCCATGAAAAATGACGTTAATCTATGTTTCCCCATCCCACATGCTATTAAACCAATATGTCTTACCTAAAAGATGTTAAACAACAAAGAATTTATGGTCCTTTATTCATGAAATTAAAAGTATAATTCTCCTTTTTCTTGCATGATACTAAACTAACCCATCCCACATGACATTAAACTGATTCTTCATCATCGTTTCATGATGATAAAATGTGCACCAACCTCTATCCAGTATAGATGATGATAAATTACACAACACCCTAATGTCCTCATCTGAGAGGGAATAACCTTTGGCTCTGTTCACTCACAATGACATATTCAGAACTACATATGTATTGATTCAAATCCCCATGGGATAGGTAGGAATGACAATACATTTCTTCTATGGTCCAACAAAAAATTCATTCAAATTCTTGGCCTAGTATTCTCCTGGGAGTACATGGTGTGGTATAGAATCCATTGGTCCTCATTCACAATGTGATATAACAACTACACTATGTACCTCCATAATGAATACTCCTAATATTCATCATTACCTTATTATGTTAAAGTACATGAAATTAGAGAACTGTGTATTCTTGATTCCCATTCCCATTGGGTACATAGGAACACCCATACATTTTGAATTCAATCCCAGCCATAATTTGAATCTTTCAAACCCTTGTCCCAAGTTATCTCTTTGGATTTTTTGGTGTGGTGTGGATTGTGAACTAATTCATATTAGGTTTATTTTACAATTTCATGCACATCCCCATTGGGATACCTTCCCCCCACAATGTCTTAGCTGCATGCTAAAAAACTGTATCACAATATTCATCCTTACCACATGATGTTAATCAACATAGAATTTGAGAACTACATATGAATTGATTACCATCCTCATTGGATACTTAGTAAAACATATACATTTTTTCTTTAGGTCCATCCCATGTTCAACACCCCTTTTTCTTTTCAATATGTGTTATGGCGACGACCTATATGGTCTTCCTTCACGTTGGGTTCATCATCTCTCCATGCTATGTATATCTATTAGAAAGGCCTAATAATTTGGTCCAAGCTCCATGAACATAAATTTATATCCCAATTTCAGGAATTTTTACATCAAACAATGTATTCCCTAAACTCATAAGTTTTGACAAGAATTCTTGGTCCTCATTCACGTCGGGTTACATTGGATGTGTCATACATATTTATTTGGGATACTTCCTTCCTTGAGAATCCTTATCATATGATGTTAAACTACAGATTATCCATCCTTACCACATGATGTTAAAAAACTATATTCAATAACTATGTGTGGCTTGATTCCAATCATTATGGGAAACATAAAGATGCCTGGACATTTTTTCTTTGGGTCCATCCCCTGGTTCATTAACCCTCTTTCCATCTTATTTTCCTATTCATTTGGCATCGGCCCATTACCATTCAATTTCTAAGATCACTCTAGAGGATTTTTCCCTTAAGAAAGGGATTAGATCCCTTTATCTCATATACTTAATTAACATTCTCATGTTCACTTTGGCATAAAACCTAGAGTGGTGGATTCGGCATGGACATTCTCTCATTCCAGCTCCATGCTTCACGTGTGGCTTTGTTTGGGACTCCATAATCTTTAAAATCTGAAGGGACCCAAAAAAATCATGGTTTCTAGCCACATTGATCACCTACCATCCTAGGCTAGCACCCTAGAATATCTCATTTTTTTAAGTCAAGACCCGAGTTTTGAATATGGTTAGCTTCCAACCCTTATTTGTTTGTTCCCATCCCAAGTAACACAATATGGGTGATTTGTTTTGAATAAGGTCAGAATTTATCCCCTATCATTACACCACCTCCATTATGTCCAAAATATCAGACACTATGATTCACATCCCTTTCTGCATCCTTATGTCATGGAGAAACTTCAACACCCATGGTGTCATCACTCCGTGCACATTTTCACATTGAGGAGGCCAATCATCATCGTTAATAAAACATTAACATAAATTATAGGTTCCCTGATCAGGTGATTTCATGTCCCATAAGAATCATATCTCTCCCTTGTTTCCCACAGTGATCATGATTTTTATTAGTTTGTTATTATTAAAATTTTGGTTATTATTAAATGGATTATTGTAATAATTATTTATTTATGGAAAAATAACATATTCTTATGTTAGTTTTTTTGTTATTGGTACGATAATGTAATAGATCTAATTGTTACTTAAAGATTTGTTGGTATTAAATAGTCAATATCAATAGATATAACCATTGGTAAAAATAAGTTTTGATGCTTCAAATTAATAACATTAAAAAACAAAATCTGTTGGAATTACTCACTTTAAACAACAAATATGCTATCTGTCAATATATTTCTATCGATATAAGTAATTTTTATTTGTGAAAGAACATATTAAGGGTTACCTTCCCTTATTCAAAATATCACCTTGTCATTAAATCACTTCAGCAGTCCAATGTAAACTTGTAAATCATGATAAAAAAACATAATTATAAAAACCCTTTTATATTTCATCATTCACAAATTTTGAATATAAAAACATAAATAATTCGATTACATCATCTTTAATCCATTTATAATAATATCATTTTCTTTATAATTTTATCTGTAGTCTCATCATCTTCTAAAATATAACCATTACTCGCACCACCTCACTAATTATCTTTAGGAAAATTCTTATCGGGACATTGGGTTGCATAATGACTATTTTATGTACACTTAAAATACATAACCTTCAATAAAAACATAGGTAGGCCAAAGTTCTCATCCATTTAATTAACCAAACTCTTTATTTTTCCCTTATAGTCACTTGCTTTGTGTGTATCTTTTCAATAGTCAAAACACATTCTTGTTCCAATAATACATTTACTTATATGATTCTTTACACATTCTTGACATAATGGAAACCGAATCATCTTTCCTCCATGGTCTCTATTACCCAAATTCTCAATAAACTATTTCTTTTTATTCCTTGGTGGGTTAGAAAGTTGGTTAAGGTAAAAAAAATTAATCATGTTTCGTGAAAACTTATTAGGAATTATCATGAAATATTTCACTCCA
Organism: Viscum album; assembly: GCA_963277665.1. Classification (NCBI taxonomy): domain Eukaryota; kingdom Viridiplantae; phylum Streptophyta; class Magnoliopsida; order Santalales; family Viscaceae; genus Viscum; species Viscum album. The sequence continues at coordinate 1,854,983,139 of OY728119.1, read as the reverse complement.
ATGATCATCCTAAATGACTATTCATAAAAAAATATTCCATCACATTAAACATTAATCTATCTCCTTTCGGTTCCTTCCATTGACAAAAACCAAAAGCATAGTTTGAGCACTACTTATCATAGTAGAAAACCACATAGTCATGTAAATAATTACTCAGAGAATGCATAAATCATGAGAACTTATATAATATATGACAACTTGGGTATATCTTAGGTTATTAATAGATAACTTGTATCTAAATACTTCATGATGGTTTATGAAGAGTTTGTGAATTCACAAAGCATTTCCCTCGGGAGTGTCACATCAGGTGTTCTGCAAGTCCCATTGTCGTGCACCTGATTACCCCGAGTAAAGCCCATGACATGTTTTTGGAGTTTTTACCCCTAGGTACATTTATGATAGAGCCAAATCCAGTGGTAGTATCTATTTAGGAATGTATTTCTTATAAAACACTCATTCTATCCTTTACCAAAATTCTAGGATATTTTACTAAGCATTAACTTGTCCTTATACGATATCTCTAAACCTATCCTTAGAAGTTTACATAGGGATCTCACAAAATATTTATCATCATATTTTCCAAAGATTAACTATAACTTTTCTCTAATACCAACTATAAAAACTTGGGATTTTCAAACAACAACATTACATTAAATTTTTAGAATACTTAAACACTATACAGACAGACACCCAAATACTGTAGCTGGAATACTGCCTTCGGAAACATGGAAACATAAATACTGATACATATGTGAGCTAAAATATATCCCACTAGGTTGTTCTTGGATAACACCCTTCTTATACATATCAAACATAGTACTTACCATCATAACTTGGCGGAATGGAAACACAGAAAGGGATGAGCTCAAATCCTTAGTAAGGGTAAACAAGGGAGACATATAAGTACAAGCATGAGCATGAGGGCATGAGAATGTGATCATAAAAATAGAAGATCATTCCCTACATATCAAAGATCATGGTATAAATATTGTAAGTTCATAAGACATGAATCATAATGAAATAAAGAGAATAAGATATGAAATAATTACATATTAATAAGACATGGAATTGTGGAAACACATAAGAATATACTAATTTCCATAGTAGCCAAGGAATCACTTCCAAGACTATCTTTGTGGAAAAATTCCATTACTAAACCGGGTGAACCCCCATTCTAGTCCCGTATTACTAAACTGAGTACACCCTCATTCTAAACCTATATTATTGAACCAAGTAAACCTTCATTATTGCCTTGTATTAATAAACTGAGTGAACCCTCATTTCATCTCTCTCAATCTCATGAGATATAAATCATTAACCAATGCATTAGAGGGAGATATAGGTCCCATGCATCACATAATTAAATCATACAAACATATGGAACAAGATCATAAATAATCATAACATAACCCATGAAATGAAATGGGTATCATAAAAATGTAAACATATCCTAACACGAGGAAAGAGACAAGTTTCATTACCATCATAACTCATGAAAACAATGGTTTTCAAAAACATATAACCCATAAAAGAGAAACTTGATTCATAAACATCATTCCATCAAAACATAATCCATTCAGAGAAATAATATTAATGGAAGCATTGAATAATTTCTCCATAAAGGCATTAGTAACACTAATCGATGTTATCATATATTGGAGATAATTTTGAAATAACTTTAAAAAACATTTCTAGGGAAAAATATCCTTTCTTCTATGAAAAAAAGATTTTTATAACATAAAACTTTTTTGGAAACATTTTTCTTTGGAAATATATTTTAAAACATATAAAAAAATAATTGTAACAATAAAAATATATTAAAAACCCTTTTCCTCAAAAATGATCTTCATGTATCTTTTGAACTCATTTTTGAAATCATTTTCGAAAACATGGTTTTTGAATACTATAGATTTCTGACTGAAGAAAGAGGCGATAAAATTTTACATAAAAACATTATATTAAGTAAAAAAGAGTGTAAAAATCATAATAATACATGAGTATATCTGGATAAACAAAATAGTAGTAAACTCATGAATATTCTTGAGAGATAGAACATAATATATTGTCAAAGGAATCATAAACATAAACAATCTTGAAAAATGATCAGATTGTCTCAATAAGCTCTAATAACTTTGTGAATTGGGATAATACTCTCCATGTAAGGAATGAAAAACAGATTAAGATTAATATATCTTGAAAATAATTAGATTCATGATAAAAAATTTAAAATGGTTTTATATACACCTCTAAAAAGAGTTTAGGTGCATAACAAAACATGACTCTCAAAAAAGGAAAATCAAGACAAAAGTGTTTTATTGATTTGGAAACTTTTGGGAATTAAACCCCATGAAATAAGGATCATAAAATGGATATGTGAATACCAATAAATTAAAGTATATGATATATAGAATAAAATCATGGGTAGTACATCTACCACACAAATGAAAAGAGTGGTGAATATAACATGTATCTCACCGAAATTAGAAATGAGATGAAATCCCCTTACCTTGTGTCTGGAATCTCTCCATACACATAAAATATTCACGTATATTAAATATAAGTTTATTATAAATCTTTTATAGAAGAAAATTATTATATCTATTTCCACATATGGTTTTATATGACATTATATTACCCACTTGTTAACGATCCTATGCTAAGGTTTCACTTCGGGTAATATTTTCTTAGTTCTTTACAAGCATCTTAATTTGTTATATTATGGGTCATTATAATTATATAATGATTATAGAATGAAAAAAATAGTCTAAATATTAGTTATATACATTATATTTGTAATATAATAATCTATAGAATATAGGATTACGAAATGGAATACACTGTTCATGGAGATGGTAAGCCATACATACACATGAATGATGTTTGTATTTTTACCATCATATTAAATAAAATTATATAAATGACATATGTATATATATGTATGAATATATATATATATATTTAATGAAATTAGAATTAATATACCATATATATCATATAAATTCATTAAAACCATACTTAATACATTCCTTGTGGTGAGTGAATGAATCACATCGCTTTGAGGGGGTGGTAGTCCACACTTCCTCAAATGAGATTATCATATTAACACAAAATTGAATGTAATGATAAGTGTGTCATAAAAGGAAGAAATAATCTTAAATACATATTAAATATAATATATGAAATATATAAATAATTTTTCCATCATAATGGCTTCCATGATTAGTTGTAAAGGATAAATGAACAATCATCATTTCTTGAGGTAGTAGTTCACTACACATAGAAAAAATATGTTCAACATCCATTAGATGGAGGTGTTTATAATTTTAGGTCAGAAAATTTTCAAAATAATATCCTAGTATAAAGATTATAGATTTATTTTCAGAAAATAATGTAATAAATAGTGTTTGGGGGGTGGATAAGGAAAAAAATGGAAGGAGTTTGAGAGAAGACGTTACCTCTAAACCAAGTAACTCCTTTTGGTTTGTGCCAAAAGGATTCCTTGAGAATATTTCTACCCAAATAGAGGCTAAAAATAGTAATTATGTTTTTTGGGAGGCTACACGGGTAGATATTTGATAAAAATAAAATGTTTTATAGGTGTGAGGAATGGGTAGAGGTGGTGTCCTTTTATAGGGAAGGAAAAAGGGCTCACTTGGAATATTTAGAAACAAGTGAGGTGTGCACACATTCTTACGTAAATAAAGTCATTACAGAAAAAAAACAAAATAATTTAAGGATTATTGATTAAATATGGGCATTAAATGGGTTTTTTACAAATTTCACAGTCATTTGGGCCCTTTATTTTAATGTTTAGTCCTTAATCAATCTTGATTTGGCCTTAACCGCTCAAATTAATTTTAATCGCTTTTACTAATCATTTCGGTCATAAATTAACATGGTCTTATTGGACTCTAAATATTAGATTGAATATAATGGTTCATGTAAGATTTTTTAAATTCAAATCAATGAAGTGGGAAAATAAAGATAAATGCTAATCCCACATATGAGATGAAATAACACAGTTTTAAAGTAGGAAAGAGTTCAAAAGTTTTTTAAGATTTTATATTCAGTCTCAAATTTAAATTTATTATAATGAATTTAATTGTATTAATAGATGTAATATTTTTCTAATTTTACCATAAAACATATTTATAACATCATTTATCATTAATAATTAATTATTCCAAAATCAAAATTTTCAACTAAAAAGAAATATTTTCACTATTCATTAAAAAAAGTAGTTTTTCAAAAGAATCCAAAAAATTCACAGTAGGATAATTTCGAAATTCAGAATTAAAAAATGATGTTTATTTTATCTAATTAAATTTATAAATGTTTCTAAAATTAATTTTATTTTTAAAATCAGTCTATTTAAGAAAATAATATTTTTAACATAAAAATGATTGTACCAAAAATCTTATTTTTCATTATAAATATGTTAAATTTATATAAATAATTTGAAAAAAGTATTTTAAAAAATAATTATTAATATTCATTGATCTATTTTAAGGGATAAGTTATAATTATATCATTTAAATAATTACAATAATAAAAAGTGATGTTTCATAAACTTTGTGTTGCGTGGATCATACACCAAGTCAATGTTTCTTATATTGCATGCCAAGTTGGTGTTGTGTGTAGTGCATTCCATGTTGGTATTGCAAGTGAAAGGAATGTTTGACTTTATTATATATATATATATATAACTATTTCCATTTTCATTTGAAATGAAAAATATTGAAAACATAAATTAATTTGAAAAAAATAATTCTCAAAATATCAGGGTGTTACTCTTGGGATTTTTTATTTTATGGTCATGAAGAATGGGCCCTATTCCACATTGTTCATAATCATGTGGTAAGTACCATTAAAATTTTCTAAAATAAAGCACCATGTTTTGGGGTTTAACACGAGTATAATATATGGTAACATAACCATGAGATATCAAATCCACTTGAATAATATTATTAAAGGATTCAAAATCATTATCCGAGAGGAACTAAGTCAATGATAAATAGAAACTTGTGGGTACATACCTATATTATCAATATACACAACCAAATAAATATATCAATGATTTAAGGTGGGATTCTCCTCTAGGAAAATAATTCCCCTAGGAATAAGTAGTTAAGAATTATTTAAGACACTAGTGAATCCTAGTGAGGTATATTTAGGCCATCCATTCCCTCTTACCAATAAATTAATAAAAAGAACCAAAATAAGAGACTAAAGGTTGAGAGGATCATGGAAAAGTTTAAGAACTCAATGATTTTGAGGGTATTAAAAAAACTATAATTATTAAACAATAATTCATAAATTATTTCATAAAAATAAAGTTATTACAAACTAGATGATTGAGAAGCCTAGTGTATTTGGGTAATTAGATAAATGTCATTATAAATTTCAAGATAAACACAATAACATTATTGAAAACATCCTTAACTTGTCTTACAATTCCATTTCTATTAAAACCGCATCAGATAACCTATAGACATATATAACAAATTGGTGAGATAAAATCCTATTGGGGAAATAAAAAAATCATAACATAATGAAAGTATTTCATGTTATTCAATTGGAATATCAACGAGACATAAAAGGGGTGATAATCATAACCATGATCATCAAAGCATGGTATATGTGGATAACATAAAGGAAACATGAGAATATGGAAAAAAATTTAAAATGAAATCATAAGAATAATTATAGGTTAACCATCGAGAAATAATTAGATTGTATTCTTATGATAACCTATTATTCATCATAAATGATATCTAAAGAGATTAAAACGTTACCTAATTCATTGTAGTGCTATCTAGGTGCACCCATCATAATCATATCATGTACATGAGTAAGTGTGCTATATAGATCAAATAACATAAGAATAAATTTCATCAAATTTAATCCCCAAATAATGATGTGTGGATTAAATACATGGAATTACCCATTAAATGAATTACATGTGCATCATGGGGAATAACCTTGAGTGGAAATGGGTTTGGGTATTCACTACATAGTTGTTTGGAATAGAATATCAAAGGACAATTTCAACAACATAACGATGGTATATATAGGTTAATGGGAGGGATTAATGAGGCTTATAGGGGTATCTCATCACTTTTACCTAAAAAATGTATTAATAAGAATATATAGAAACACACCCCAACATCAAAAAATAGAAAACAAAAGGCGTATAAAAAATCTTCTTGAATAAAGAGGAGAAAGGGAGGATTTATTACATTGAGGTGGTGATTCCAGATGCATGGGTGGAGATTCGTGAGATTTTATGGGAACCATTGTAGGAAAATAGAGATGTTAGATCGGATTAGGGTTGTTATACAAGGTTTTTTAGTGAAGATGAATGGGACATTGTGGGTGTTTATAAAGGATAAATGTGGATAATTCTTTGTTATTTTTCAATCATAGGTCTTGGACTTTGTATAATAATGTAATAAAAAAATACCCACTTGGGTTTTGAACTTGGTTTCTATAAAAGTGGGATTTTTTAATTATTTTAAAATTTTAAGAATTGATAATAATAAAATAATACCCTTTTTTATGTGGTAGAAAGTCATGTTTAAAAATAATTGATTTTAAAACCTTAAAATATATTATAGATTTTGTAGGAATCATGAAAGCGTTTTAAAATTAATAAATAAACCTAAAAAATACATTATTTTAACAGGGAAACATTATTAAGGCCATGTATAATCTTAATTTTTTTATTATATCTTTTTTTTGGCATTTATGATATCATAATACATACCATATATTTATACCGTATTTAATCTTTAACAAAAAATTCTATTGTCTCAGAAAATTATGAAAAATTTACCAATGTAAAATTTGGATATTTTGATTACAAAAATAATATTTATATTTTAAAAAAATTCTCAAAATATGATAATTTTAACATTTAAATAAATCTCTATTTATTAAAAAATATTTTTTTTTAAAATAATAGTTTTTGGTACCTTATAAAAATTACATTTAACTTCATATAAATTAGATTATCATTTATATTAAAGAAAATTATATAATGATAATATTGTATTAAAATTTAATTTATTTCATAAATTTTATGAATTTATCAAAAAGAGTGACTGGATTAAAACTCTATATTTTCTAAAACTTTTATAGGTGTTTCATTGTATCAACATAACTTTTTTTATTAGATATGATATTTAATTAGGTAAAAATTAATTTTAAATTGAAATTAATATAGTCATAATTTATTATAATTTAGAGAATATAAAAATTTATACTACTAGGTTCTTGATACATAACCCTTTATTACACCAGAAAAACACCTAATGGTATGATCCACAAAGGAGATATTTTCTTAGGGTGGTTCAGTATAAATGGTTTGGGCTCTGATCTCTTTGAGCTTGAACTTCTCCCATAACTAATTTTAATCATCATTTAGTTGTTGAATATAATATTGGGATTGGTCAAGGGAAAATCCCAGTCACACTATCACTATCAAATGTTATGATAAATGGGATTCATAGGGTATACTCATATCGGTTCATGCCATCAATTCCTTTGTATGTGTCATTTTTATTAATCAGAACCAAAAATATATACTAATAATATGACCAATTTATAAGGGCTATGTTATCAATGGTTGTTAGGAATAATGCGATTTTAAATAAAAAAGAATATACAATTGTTAAAATTAAACACAGTAGTGCTGGTGTTTTTTATTATTACACAACATAATAAAATATGTATTCATTTAAGTGGGGAATTTCATTTATGAATTTTCAGGTCGTTACATGATTACCCATTTCAGAAATTTCTCCGAATTTTTTTTAATTTCACACACTAAAATAGATAATAGTACTTCTGCTTCATATCATCCTCTAGATACCATGGCCCTTACTCAAATATGTGGTTCCTCCAAAACAATTTGACTATGTGAGTTGCCATATTTTGTAGAACTTTGTATCTACCATCAACGATCTTCACCAATTTATCCTCATATGAAAGATCACATTTCAGATATACCACCTATGAATTTAGTACATGTGAGTGATCTTGTATGTACTTTCTCAAGATGGATACTTGGAATATATCATTCACTAGAGAATGGTTTGGTAGAATATATAGTTGATAATCTATAACTCTGATGTGATTGAGGATCTCTAAGGGGTTGATATATCTTGGACCAAACATTCCCTTCTTCTCAAATATCTTGAATTTCTTTGATATAGATATTCATAGAAATAACTTATTTTTAACATCAAACTCTAGGTGTCATCAATGATCATCAATATATCTCTTATTTCGATTATGAGAATCCTTGATGTTCTACCAAATGGCCTTGACCTTTTCCCACATTTCCCTGACCATAAAGGGACCCAACATTTGCGTTTAAAAACATCATCTCATCATGAAGGTGCTCTTCATCTCAACCCATATAGTGCTTCATTAAGGGAAAATAAGATGCTTGAGTAGAATATATTATTGTATGAGAACTCTACCATAGGAATATGTCGATCCCATCCTCCTTTGAAGTCTATAGAGAATGATCTTAATATATACTCAACTGTATCAATTTTTCACTCACATTGGCCATCATTTTGAGTGTGATAAGTCATATTGAAGCTCAACACAATATTTAGAGAATATTGGATAATCTTCGATAATGTGGTGTTAAATCTTAGATCTCAATGAGATACAATCAATAGTGGTGTTCTGTACATCCTCACCACATCTTTGATGTAAATCCTTACAATCTGATCGAGTGATAATTCCTTGCAAATTTAAATGAAGTGAGAAGTCTTGGTAAGATGATCCACCTCAACTGATATGAAATTATTTCTTCTTTATTTCTTACGAATACAAGTGTCAAAGTTCGTGGTGATGTTTTAACATTTCCATGTAAGTATTGGTAATGGTTACCTCACCACATTATACATTTTCCTTCTTGCCTTCACTTTATGACATAAAATACACCGTGATGAATATTATGGTATTTCATTCTTCATATTCTCTAAAAAATAGTGTTCTGGGAGATCCCAATACATCCTCATAGTCCCTTAGTGGATGGAGAAGGTTGATTTATGTGCATCTCCCAAGAGGTCCTTCTTTATCTCAATATTTTATGGTACCAATAGTCATGAACCAAATAATTCAACTAATTCTTCATTAATATCAAAATTTAAGGATTTAATATTCCTTACAACTTTAAACGTCCTACTGATTGCCACATCATCTATTTAAGCATAATTTATCTTCTCAATAAGGGATCGTTAAAGAATCATTTGTGAAAGGATTGATAATCATCCTTCCTATAAAATTCATATGTCCATTCAATTCAAATCTTAGATGATTTCATCCTTTTCAATTATCATCAATGATAAAATTTCTAGATCCTTTCCTATTAGAACATCTTCTACATTATGTTATTTCCTAGGATGGTTGTGGAATGAGAATCCAAAGTTATTGATCAGTTTTAACCATCTTGACTGAATAATTTTCTTCTATTTTTTGTCCGAATACATAATTGAGGCTATAATTATTCATATATATTTCAAACTTCACACCATGCATATAATTCTACAATATTTTCAATTGAAATATCACTATATCTAACCCTAGACATTTCATTGGATAGTTCTGCTCATGAGCACTCAACTGACTTTATGTATAATCTATCACATTGTCATTCTGAATTAGTACACTACCCAATCCTTTATTTTAAGCATCATTGTTTACCAAAAAAAGTTCTTATAGTGACCCTCATTTTTCATATATTACCATTACATATTTTTAATGATAAACTACATAAAAACATCACACAATGAGGATTCAAAGGATTAGTTTATTGGGACAACTAGGACCATACATAAATTTTACAACATAAATCATAAAAATTTATTTAATTCCTTATTCCCTAGATTCTTATTGTCCCATGTGTTCTTTTTAGTACATGTAGTCATCTGAGCATATACATCAAAAAGTCATGGGGAAAAAAATTACAGAAAGAGGATATATAAGATCATGAAAGAATATGAAATGGGGTGAGAATAATAATAACATCACCATCATGATATTAAGTATTATATAATTAAATAAAATGTAGAAATGCATAAAAATGAAACATTATATATTACTAGTCAACTACCACATATATTTGTGAAACAATATAGCATCATGTCCATCCATATTTTATATTTATCATTAGATAAATCCTATTACTAAATGAATTGGAGTTCTATATAATTTCGGGTGCACCCTTCACATCATAACATTTAGATTATCATGCATTCCACATAGGAAATATATCAATCTTGGACATAAAATAACCAGTGAAAAGTAATGTGTTTCATTTCATAAAGCATACATTCAAAAATATTGGGTTCCCAAGTTAAAGAGGGAATAAAATAATGTATATAATAATCATAAAATTTTAATGAATAAGAAATAATATTGAGAAGTGTGTTTTTTTAAAGAAGAGTTCTTTTTGAAAACATTGTGTTTGTGATAATCTCAATTAGAAAACATGAATATCCTAGAAATGGTAGGATAATGATGTAGAAATGATATTTAAGGAAAATACATAGTGAAAATGGATTTAAAGATATAAATCATTTATATACTATAAAATTTAAGATAATTATAATGAAAATATATTTAAGGGAAACCCATACTAAAATGGGGTGAAAAAGGGAAAACCTAAACAAAGGGAGTTGGGTTTGAGAATTCCCCGTACCTTGTGTCTGAACACTTTCTTCACTTTAATGTCCTATATAATCACCTTAGATTTATTAATTAATAATTATAGAAACTTTTGTACATGAATTTAATTCAATATGATTTTTATGTTCTTTTATGGTCTTTTGAATGATTAATATAGTTTGATTTCGTCATTCTGGAGTGTTTGTTTTGAGAGTTTTTATTATCGGTTATTTTGTATACATGAATTTAAGTTTATTTAAAATGAGGATGAAAATAAATAATTGTTATTATATGTTATTAATAATACTACATAATATTAAATGATCTTACAAATGATATGGTTATATACTAGGATGATGATTCATTAGATAAAATTTAATGATGATCATTTTATTTTAATTTTGGCGGTTTTTTCAAATACAACGAACTGAGTTTTTTTATCATTTAGTATTATGAGAATAAGATATTTCAAAAACATAAAAAGGGTTATAAAATAGACTTAAAAATATGTTTTAATCCATTTAATGTTCTTGTTAACAACCCTGAATGCGTTTAAGTAAAATTAAAGTGCATCGCCCACGATGTTTGTAAATGGACACATCACGACGATAATTTCATTTTTGAGATTAAAAAGTGTGAGGGAGGATTTAAAAGTTGGATATTACATTAAAATTATATAGTTCACTTATATGTAAGAACTTGGAGTTATCATTCCATTTGTATGAATTTTGGTGCGGAGTAAATAATAAAAGAAATTGAAATTGAAAGGAAATTAAATGAAGAAGAGAGATGATTTACCTCTTGAATTTTCCTTTTCAGATCCTACTCAAGGAATATAGGATTGCTTTTTTGATGATAAAAAGTGCTCATAAACATGTTTAAGGGTTTAGGGAAGTGTATTGGGTATAATTTAGGCAATAATCAAAGCTTGAGAGTTGTGAGGAGAAGAGGGTGTGATGGGTGGTGTTTATAGTGGAGAAGAGGGGGTGTTTTCTTATTATTTTCCACATTAGTTTATTTTTTTTATCAAGATAATCAATAGTGAGGATTTTTGTGAATAAATATAGTAATCAGTGCATGTGAGTTTGATAAAATGGTCACTTACATCATCCATGATAAAATAATGACTAAAAAATTCAGGTTTTTAGCATTTATCATAAATTATCGTATTTTACTATTTACTAAAATTCAAGTATTTCATACAAATCCCAAAAATTCACCTTAACCATTTTTTGACATATTGAATTAAAAAATTAACACCATTTTATGAAAGTAATTTTCTAAATATGATTAATTTAATCTTTAGTTAAAATCATCATTTACTTAGAAAATACAGATTTTAAAATTATAACTGATTTTATAATTCTTTGAAAAATTACTTAAGGTATCATAAAATTATCTTAAAATCATAAGACATAAAAATATTAATTTTTGATTAAATTTAGGAAATTAATTTTTCTTTTAAATTATTAAATTAATCATAACATTATAATTAAATATGTATGACTTATTAAAATACCCACAAATAATTAAATATTTTCAAAATATTTGCTTACATTTATTATAATATAACTATATAATATTTTCACTTATAATATACCAAAATTTTATTTATAATTTCATGGGTTATTCAACTATTCATTTGGTCAGTTTACAATTCCTAAGGATCATATTACTATTCCTAAGGTTAAGTTATTATTTCATCAATATTGGTTCTATAACTTCTAAAAATACTTCTTTTTTCATTAATTACTCATTTATAAAGTCTTTATTTTGTTGTCTGTGTGATTTTATGTGATTTATACTTTGTGACTTTACTTTACGAAGGGATAAATTCCATTGATAAAAGTTTGGGTCGTTACATTCTTCCCCCTTTTGAAATTTTACACACGAAATTTCGTTTTACATAAATAGGTGAGGGTAATTCTCCTTAATCTCCTCCTATGGTTCCAAAGTTGCTTCTGCATACTTATGGTTCCTCTAAAAAACATTAACAAGGTGGGTTATCTTGTTGCGTAGAGCCTTATATATCCTATCTAGAATCTTTACTGGCTTCTCCTCATAAGAGAGACCATATTCCAATCATACCACCTATGAGTTCAGTACATGTGAGGGATCTTGTATGTACTTACTCAGGAGTGATAATTGAAATAAAGGATGAACTTGATCCATATTTGGTGGAAGTGTATGTCTATAGGCCATGAATCATATGCAATCTAGAATCTCATAGGGGCCAATGTCCCTTGGGATTAGCTTTACTTTCTTTCCAACCTACATGACTATCTTCCATGGTGATATTCTATGAAATAAGTTCTCTCCAATGTCAAACTCCAAATACCTTTAATGGCTATTAGAATATCTCTTTTACCAAATTTTAGTAGCTTTGATATGATATTGGACGGTTTGAACCTTTTTTATTGTCTCTTCCACAAGATCAGGTCCAAGTAGATTTGTTTTTCCATCATCATCCTAACAGGCTGGAGTACTAATTCACTTTACATAAAGAGCTTCATATAAATCCATCTGAATACTCGAGTGGAAGCTATTATTGTATGAAAACTCAACTAATGGGAGATTCTGATCCCATAAACCTTTGAATTCTAAATATCATGCTCTTAGTATATCTTCAAGCATCTGAATAGTCATTTCATATTGGCCATCAATTTGGGGGTGATAGGTCATGCTAAAATTCAATTCAGTACTCAAGGAAAATTGAATACTCCTCCATAATTTCAAAGTGAACCAAGGATCACAATCAAATAAAATTGAATGTGGAACCCCATGCAGTATCACCATTTTCATCACATATATCATTTCAAGGTTCTCAAGCGAGAGTTCTTTCTAAAAAGTGATAAAGTGGTAAATCATGGTGATTCTATCCACTACAACCCATATCACATTATTTCATTTGGATGCCCTTGGGAGATCGATGGAAAAGTCTATAGTGACATTATCCCATTTTCACATGGGTATAGGAAATTATTGCATCATACTTTTGTACTTCTATTCCTCGACTTTTACTTGCTGAAATAACTAACTGCTTGGGATATATTCTGTAATCTCCAACTTCATGTTGTCTCACCAGAAGTGTTCTATAAGATCACTGTACATCTTGCTACTCTTAGTATGGATAGAGAAAGTTGAGTTATGTGAATTTTCCAATGGCTCATTTTTTATCTCAAGTGATGAAGGCACACAAATCCTTGTTCATAACTGAATCACACCATCACCATTGATATGTAACTCTTTTAGTTTCCATTCATTTACTACATTCATCATCTTTTTCAACTCTAGATCATCTCTTTGTGCATCCTTAATCTTCCCTTGGATAGATGGTTGGGAAATAATTTGGGCAAGGAATGATGTATTCTCTATAGTTATGTTATCTAAATCCAATCATTTCAAATATATGAAGATATGGTCTTTCTCAATCCGCACTATGGATAGAGTATCATGTTCATTTATTCTAAGAGAATTAGCTACCTTGTTCTGCTTTACAGGATGATAGTTAATAGAGAAATCATAGTCTTTGATTAGCTTTTACCATATCATTTGATGCATGTTGAGATCCTTTTGTGTGAATATATACTTTAGGCTCCTGTGATCATTATATATGTCATAGTTCTCGCCATAGAGGTAGTAATGTCATATTTTCAAGGAAAAAATCATAGCTTCTAGCTCCAGATCCTGGATCGGGTAGTTCTTCTCAGAGATCTTAAACTTTTGTGAGTTGTAGGATGTCACATTATCATTTTTCATGAGTGAAAACCCCGATCCTATCTTGGAAGCATCACTATATATCACAAACAATTATACACTGTTCGGTAATGTGAGTACAGGTGTACTGATCTACCATCTCTTTATCTCCATGAAGCTTTACAGACATTCATCTGTAAAGACATATGTTACCTCTTTCTTTATTAACTTAGTTAGCGTGCTAAACAATCATGATAAATTTCTCAAAAAACATTGATAATACCCATCTAGTCAAAGAAAACTAGGAATTTCTATGAAACTAGAGGGTCAGAGACATTCCTCAATTACCTATAATTTTGAATGGTCCAAAAAAAAATCCCTCACTTGTGATTACATGTCCCAAGAAAGTGGCTTGCTGCATCCAAAAGTCACACTTGCTGAAATTGGCATCCAACTTATCCTTCCTCCATGTTTCCAACACAATACATAGAAGTTTTTCATGTTCCTCCTTGATCATGCAGTATATGAGAATGTAATCAATAAACACTACCAAAAATTTCCTGATGTAATTTTTAAAGACTCTATTCAATAAATCCATCAAGATCACAGGGGAATTTGTAAGTCCAATGTGAATCAGCAGAAACTCATAGTGCCCATTCTTTGTATGAAAGGCAGTCTTCCAAATATATTCCTTATTAACCTTTAGGATTTGATATCTAGAATGGAGTTCTACCTTTGAGAAGTACCAAGATCCTCTCAACAGATGAAACACGCTGTAAATCAATGTAAGGTAATACTTCTTCTTTATGGTGATCCTGTTGAGTTCCTGATAATCGATACACATCCGCATTGATCTTGTAGCACCCCAAACACTTCATGGTATATTTCTCTTTTATAAATTCTCGTTATAGCCTATATTTCATGAATCAGTGATCCTATATGGAACAAAACATTGTTATTATAGGAGATATCCATAACCTAGCTAAGTAAACCTAATTTTGTCACTTCTATGATGTGAATTTCAAAAATCTGACATACATGGTTGTGATCATTAAGTTATTTGGAGTTCGATAAAGAAAAATCAATTTTAGATGAATAGTAACCTACCCTTATGAATAGTAACATAATCTTATGAATAGTAACTTACCCTTATGAATAGTAATATGACACTTATGAATGGTATCCAAACCATTGAGTGTATAAATGAATTTTGGCCCCATAAAAATGAAGATGAAAATTTTAAGTGTTTATATTTTTCAATTAAATAATGATTTTAATTAAATATTTAATTTATCATATTTAAGAAATTATTTTTGAAAAATGTTCTTCATTTTTAGATTCTAAATGTCGAAAAATGTTGAGGATGAATTTCTGGGATTTTTCTGAAATACTTAAATTTTTGATGAATAGTAAAATGTGATAATTTACGATAAATCCTAAAATAGGGAATTTATTGAGTCATTGATGATGATATTATGATGTAAGCCCAATTAGTTATAAGTCACATGCATATATTATTGTTCTTGGTCATTAAATACTCACTATTTTATGTTTTGAGAGGAAATAATAAATTAATGATTATAATATTATTAAAACTTCTCTTCCCTCCACTATATAAACTACTACTGACCCCCTCTTCCTCCCACACCACTCAAGCTTAAAAAATTTCCTAAATTCAACCAAATACTCTTCCAATGCCCTCTCCCAACGTTCTAGACCTACTGGTCTCACCAAAAGGCCAAAAAAATGCCTTAAAGAGATTCTCAATGAGGAGTACTCAAGAAGTGAACCTTCTTTCTCTTTTCTTTCAAATTATTTTACAAAGTTCCATTGTTTTTTTCTCCATTCTCACCTCTCCCCATACAAATTCCATGATAATTCTAGTACCTTACATGTACTGGATTTTCATTTTTTAAATGGATTATTTCATCATAATCTCTCTTTTACCCACCTTTTATACAATAAATGGAAACACCGTCTGAGATGTGTAAATTTATCACACTCAAGGAAGATGGGTTTTTAATTTAAATTACTATGTTTAATACTGGTCATGAATCCTTTTGAATGGTTTAAAATGGTCCTAATATATGTATTTTATCTTGATTAATGTTATATAATCTTTACACGTTCATAATATGGAATAATACTTCAAAATAAGTTTATTGTGCACAAAACCGCCATGCCAAATCCAAGCCTTTATTCTAACTCATTGAATGATTCATCCTCATGATATATAACCAGAATCATTATAATATAATTTATATCTATTTAATGTCACTATTAATGTATATTAACAATTATGTATGTTTAACTATATTTCAAACAAACATCCAGTCATGAATACAAGTAAACGGGTCATGGAAACCAAGTAAGAAAATGCTTCCAAAACAATAAAATTGAATCTATTAAACCCATTAAAAAGGAAATTAATGAACTTAATAAGGTTATAAAATTTCAATTACATATTTATGAGGTTATGGACTTATTAATTAATGAATATTAATTTGATTATTCAGGTCTTTAATAACAAGTCAAGAACACCTTCAAGCATAAGGTAAGGGATCCTCTCTCTCACTTTTGTTCAAGAATCTCTCCTATGTTGTGCCCTTTTATTTTTAATTACTAATAAAGTGTTATGTTTTCAAACCTCCCCCATACTTCCCTTGTGACTTATAAATAATGTAATACCCCTTTACCTCTCATTAATCCCTCACAATAACACTCGTTACCATGCTGAAATGTCTATAAGGGGTTTCTCATCTCACATTCATCTCTGTGAGATTTTCATTGTTCACAACTTATTTATGGTATGTGGTATATGTGTACCTCCATTGGACATATAATAAAATTATTCTCTTTATATTCATGTTATTCAATGATTTATTTTAGGTTTTTTATGTTTTGGTCATATGATTCGACCGATTACATTGTGGTAAGAGAATTTGTCTCAACTATTATTTCGTTGTGACTAACATTGTATTGTGCATCTATTAATCCTTATGTGGTGTACCTACTTCCCATTTGATATCCCTTTTCATTTGAAATTATATTTATATTAAATATCCATAATATCATACCATTCATATGTTAGTTGTCTAAACCATATACAATTTTACATATGGTGCTTATTTTGAAAGTTATTTTAATTATGGAAATATTGATGAATCTATATACTATAATCTATACGGATATTGAAAAGTCATATTTCTATTTTATTGAATCAATTTATAGAGAATTATTTGGTCATAAAGTGGAGGTTGGGGCTTGCTATAGCCCCTCGATGCATCGGTAGGTCTCATGTGACAAATCAGTTGGTGACAAACCCTTTGAGTTTGTTTCTAAAAACTCAGACGAGTTTCTACCCACAAGAACTAAACTATTTTAATTGTAATATGGTTTCATGTGCCAGATACATGATTTCAAAATAATAATCATTCTTTTTATTCATTATCTGTTATTATTATTATCCCTGAGGTTTTCAATATGATAAAATCTTGGGATGAAGTTTCATTCACAGTTTATTAATGGCATTAGTTTTTCATTTATTCACCATTCCATATTGATTATGATTAACTTATTATTGTATTCATGATTCCAATATTTGATCATTTGAGATCAACCCTTTCATTGTTTACCTTCAACAAGTGATGAAGAGAAGGTCATTTATTGAGTTCATGTGGTTACAGGTTTTAGTTTTGTTATGTATTGTATTTTGTAAACTTTTTCAATTTAATTTGTGTTACATATATGTATCTAGTTTCTTTAGGACTACTAAAATGAATATTCCTTTAGGATTTATCATTCCTTCTAACCATGACAATATCAAAAGTAATGCACCCACTCTATTCTAGAGGGTTCAGGGTGTAACAGATTTATCCTTCTTCTTGACAAAGAGCACCGATGCACCCAAAGGTGATGCACTAGGGTGTATGAACCCTTTGTCCAAGTGATCTTGTAGCTGCTTATTTAAACCCTGAGTTCGATAGGAGACATCCTATAAGGACACTTTGAGATAGCAGTAGCTCCAGGTATAAGTTCTATTGAGAACTCAACCTCACAATCTGGGGGTAGTTCGGGTAACTGTTCTGGAAATACATCACTTTATTCTCTCATGATAAGAAATTCCCCTAGGTTGATACCTTCCTTTGACTCAATAATTTTAGTGATATATACTTCTTCAAAATGAATCAAAACCCAAATGATTGAAGGAATTTTAAAGGATATTCATGATCTACCATTAACTTGTAGAGGGGATTGTGATGGTTCAGAATATGAAAAGATATTTTCTTTTCTTGACATTTAATCCGTTCTCTATATAATGAAAGCCAATCAATTCCCAGTAAAGCATCTAATTCCACAAAGGGATGTATTACATGATTTCCTAGAAGAATATTCTCACATATTCCAACCATATAATAGTTCAAAACTTGAGTTTCAATGATTTCACCAATTGGTGTTTTATAAATATCTCTACTTCAAGGTTTTACTGCTTTGGTTCAATTATTCAAGAAAACATTCAAGATATAAAGGAATATGTAGTACTAGAATCAAATAATAAATTTTTTATTTTTGAGTTATTAGGAAGTGTACATTATATGAATTAATTTTATTGATTCAATTAATTAGTAGTGATGGAATAATCCTTTAGTTACTCTTTTGGTTTTGGTGTATGCTGATGAAGATTACCTGTCACGACCCGTCCTCAAGGCCCATGCCATGACTACCCCAAGCCCGCCTTCAATAGGCCAGGGGCTGGCGACTAGCACAAAGGCTTAATTCCAAGTAAAAAGGGATGGCATTGCTTTTGCAAAGTAAAGAAACACCACAGAGCAAGTAAGCAGAAGTAAACATTAAGTAAAAACTGGGTACAACAGTAAGTGTAGAAAAGAAAGTGGGCCAGTATACAAACCCAAACTAAAAGTAAAGTACAACTGGAAAGGGAAAACAACAACTGAAAGTAAAGCCGCAGCCTCGAGCCGTCCACTGGAAGTCCCACCTGAAGGCTGAGTACAGATAGCCTCCACAGTTCCTCGGGTCCAGCCATCCACTCTGAGTATGTCCCGCCCAGTGGTCCACCTCTAGGAACAGATCTTCTTCACAAGCCTCAACCGCGATCAGCGCTGTCCGTCATCTGCAACCAACACAACGTAGTGCAAGAATATCCCTTGCAGCTGTGAGTATAAGCTACTCATTAAGGACCCCAAGACCCTCCAATGGTCTCCTAGAATCCACAAAGGATAATCACAAAGGAAAGATACAATCACGAAGTAACATCTGACACTAATTAGGTATATGCCCATACATATACCTTAGTCATCAATTCTGGTCTGGCTCCAACATCCGAGCTCAAGTACAACCCAGTCCACACAGGAAAGAAAAATGTAATCCAAATAGGATAGCACAACACAATCCACCTAGGAAAGAAAAACAAGATTTAGCTCACACAGGTATACTTCTTCGTAAGACGATAGAGATGATCAGATATTGTCACTGATTAATCTAAGACGTTGGACCCACACAAGATCGACCGGTACTAACCTTCGCAATGACCCACAAAGGATCGATAGGTAACTAACCCCCGCAATGACCCACAAAGGATCGATAGGTTACTAACCCCCGTAATGACCCACATAGGATCAGACCCACACAAGATCTGTAGGCGCTGGCCCACACAGGACCGCTGAGTGCTGACCCACACAGGATCTGACCCACACAGGATCGGTAGAACTGATCCACGTAGGCTCGCTGAGTGTTGTAGTCATCTCCGTCGAAACCACGGAGGATTTATGTACAGTCGTCGTCGTCATCGTCGCAGTCGCAGCCAGCTCTAGGGTTCCCGCACACAGCAAGCTCATTCGGGAGGGTTCGCTCCACGAGCCGAAGGGATGATACATCAACTTACTCGAAGTTCGGAGTTGATGTATCTAAAAGTTCCGTATCGCCAACAGAAACTCAACATCACAGACGGCGCATCAATCGGACGCCCGGTCTGAGAGTTATTGGCTTTTTCGTCTTAGGGGACCGTTTGGTTTTTAAGTCAAAACCAACCCGACTGTACTCCAAATGCATCCAAACCTTGAGCGGAGTAAGCCAAAATGTCGGTCTAACATAGAGGAATCCAACAAAGTCGACGACATGTCAATCGGACGTCCGGAACTCAAGTTATAAGCGTTTTCGCTCTGAGGGCCCGGTTGGTTTCGTGTACGAACCAACCCGGCCGAACACAAAGTTCTTCGAAACCTTGGGTGTAATATACGAAAACGACCGTCTCGATTGAAGGATCGCATCGCAGCTGACGGTGCGTTGATTGGAGGTCCGCAACCCTAGATATGGGTAGACAGACACTGAAGGTTCGGTAATAGGGGGTCCGTGCCCGGTCCGACCCAGCCTGATACCCTCTGGGCCGGCTCGAACCGGGTCGACCCATCCCGGGTCTCGGTCCGGCCCGCATGGGCGCAACCCGGCCCGACTGGCATGGCCCGGCCCGGCCTGGCGGCCAGGTCTGGCGGACCGGCCAGGGCAGCCGGCCCGGCGCACTGGCGCCAGCAGGTGGCTCAACTGCTTGGCCGAGCGGATGAGGGGTTATAGAAGGTTAGGGAAGGTGAAGGGGTGGGGTCGTGTGGGCCCCACCACCCTCATAACCTCCCATGGGAAGTTGTGTGGTTTACCCCAACTTCCTCCCAGAGCATTAAACCACTTAGTGAAAATAAAATTGATGCTCAAATTTTATTTTACCTTCCACAAATTTTTAACAACTTCTCTCGAGTAAACAAAACTCTAGAAAAGGTGTTCCTAAGCAATTACCGGCACTGAGAAACCATTGGTGCCCTCGGAATTCGATTCCGAGCACCGGTTCGAATGTTAAAAAAACCCACTCATTCGTTCACTGAACCTACCCGAGCTAAACATCGGATAGAAATTTTGGGCACACCGGGCCTCAGAATCAAGTGCCGTCAGAAACCGTGTTCTTGTAAAATCCCAAAGAAAATTAAGAAAAAATTTCCCTTGAATTTTATGGGTCTTTACATTACTCCCACCTTAGGGATTTACGTCCTCGTAAAGATACATCAAAAACTAGGGAAACAAATGTGGGTACTGAGCACGCATCTGGGCTTGCCTCTCCCAAGTGCTCTCCTGGAGGTTCTCGTGCTGTCATCTGATGCGCACTAGAGGAATCGACCATCCACGTAGGACCCACTTCTATTGATCCTCGATCTCCACTGGGACCTCCGAAAAATTCGCACCATCATCAATATCCAGCTCCCCATGGTCAATGATATGCGTCAGGTCGTGCACATATCTCCTCAGCTGAGATACGTGGAAGACGTCGTGCACTCGGTGCAACTAAGGTGGTAGAGCCAGTCGATCTTACACCTCGCCAATCCTGATGAGGACCTGGAATGGTCCAATGAATCATGGAGACAACTTACCACCTCATCCAAATCTCCGTATACCACGTCTAGGTGAGACCCACAAGAAGACGTGACCGCCATCCTCGAACTCCAGTGGCCTCCGCCTCCTGTCAGTATAAGACTTCTGTCGGCTCTGAGCTATCCTCATCCACTCCTGGATGACTTAGACCTTCACTTTCGTGGCCTGGACCATCTCTGGTCCCACAAGTGCTGACTCCCCAAGGTCTGTCCAGCACATAGGTGACCTGCATGGTCGGCCGTACAACGCCTCCTATGGTTCCATCCCGATGGCGGAGTGATAACTGTTGTTGTACGCGAACTCCACTAAGGGTAGGTGGTCCTCCCAGCTGTGACCAAAGTCAAGGACACATGCACGGAGCATGTCCTTGAGAGTCTGAATGGTTCTCTCCGTCTGACCGTCTTTCTGAGGGTGAAAGGCGGTGCTCAGACGTAGCTGCATCCCGAATGCCTCCTACAACCCCTTCCATACCCGGGAAGTAAAGTGAGCATCTCGATCAGAGACGATAGATTATGACACACCATGAAGCAGCAAAATCTCCTGAACGTAGAGACGTCCCAAGCTCTCCACTGAGCCCTGCTCTCTGATAGGTAAGAAGTGATCCAAATTGGTGAGTTGGTCGACAATCACCCAAATGTTGTCGTGACCTCTGGAAGTGCGTGGAAGTCCATTCACGAAGTCCATAGATATCCCGTCCCACTTACACTCCGGGACCTCCAAGGGCTGTACCAAGCCTACTGGTACCTGATGCTCTGCCTTCACCTGGTGGCAGGTGAGGCATCGAGATACGAACTCTGCCACAACCATCTTCATGCCCGGCCACCAGTGCTGTCGTCTAATATCATGGTACATCTTCACCACTCCAGGATGCACCGCCAATGGGGAAGTGTGAAACTTTCTCAGAACCTCCTCTCGTAAAGAAACTGGTACCAAGGTATGTCATCTAAAAAGGACATCGTGATCTTCTCCAAAGGAAAACCATCAGGTGCCTGTCCTAAGGATATCTGTGCACGCCGCATCTCACAGTCGGCGTCCCCACGCTGTGCCTCTCTGACCCGCTGTAGTAGTTAAGGAGTGACTGTGAGTGACTGAAGGAAGGATGCTCCATCTCTATCCATGAAGGATATCCTCAAAGTGGCTAGCTGCTCCGTCGCCTCCCCATGTAACTGGATGCCCGTCCTCATGATGAGAGCATCAGCTACTACGTTCCCCTTACTAGGAGTATAGACTATCTCAAAGTCATAGTCCTGGAGGAACACAAGCCATCGCCGCTGTCTTAGGTTCAGTTCCTTCTTCAAGAAGTTGTACTTGAGACTCTGATGGTACAAATAGACTTTAAAGTGCTCTCCCATCAGATAGTGTCGCCACATATTCAGAGTGAAGACCACTGATGCTAACTCCAGGTCATGGGTAGCATAGTTCTTCTCATGCTGCCTCAACTGACGTGATCCATAGGCGATCACGGCCCGATGCTACATTAGGACGCATCCAAGTCCGGTACCTGATCCATCATAGTAAACTACGTACCCAACTCCCTCCTCCGGTAGCCTCAAGATAGGTGCACAGGTCAATCGCTATCTCAGCTCCTGGAAGCTCTATTGACAACTGTCTGAACACAAAAAGGGTTTCCCCTTCTTCGTCAAAGCTGAGAGTGGTGATGGAACTCTGGAGAAATCTGGAATAAATCTCCAGTAGTATCCAGCTAGTCCCAAGAAACTCCGCACCTCCGTCACGTTCCTGGGTGGCTCCCAAGCTAGCACTGCCTCGATCTTCGCAGGATCCACCGAAAGTCCCGCCTCAGAGATGATGTGTCCCATGAATTGGATCTCGTGTATCCAGAATTGACACTTCGAGAGCCTTCCATAAATCTAGTGCTCTCGGAGTGTGTCTAGTACAACCCGCAAGTGGTAGGCATGCTCCTCATCAGTCGTCGAGTAAATCAAAATGTCGTCGATGAAGACCACGACAAATCGATCGAGGTATGGCTGAAAGATCCTGTTCATGAGGTCCATGAACACTGCTAGAGCATTGGTTATGCCGAATGGCATAACCAAGAACTCATAGTGGTCATACCGACATCTGAAGGCCGTCTTCTGCACATCCTTGTCCTGAACTCTGAGATGATGATACCCTGATCTATGGTCTATCTTCGAGAACCACCATGCTCCATTGAGCTGATCGAAGAGGTCATCAATCCTCGGTAGCGGAAACTTTTTCCTCACTATCACCTAGTTCAGGTGATGATAGTCGACACAAAGTCGCTAGCTCCCGTCTGCCTTCTTGGCGAACAATATCGGGGAAGCCCAGGGTGAAACACTGGGTCAGATGAATCCATTTCCCTGCAAGTCCTCCAACTATACCCGTAGGTCTCGAAGCTCAGCGGGGGCCATCTGATACGCTGGAGTGGATATCGGGGCTGTCCTGGGGTACATGTCAATATAAAATTCTACCTCTCTACGAGGAGGTAGTCCCGAAACGTCGTTGGGGAAAACATCCTCATACTGATCCACCACTTCAGGAAAACCATGAATTCGTACATCAACTGCTCCTAGGATGAGGCTAGACAACTGATGAGTGATGGGCTATCCTCTCCTCTGCGGAAGTCCATCCTGTACTTTGAAGGCTCCCTTCTCGCCAGTGAAGGTAAACCTGCTCCCGTCGGTGCGTACACATCGCACCTTGCACCTAATACAGTCGATCTGAGAATGGACTGTAGATAACCAATCCATGCCCAAGATGTCGTCGTAAGGCCTCGATGCCGCTACAAGAAGGTCCCAGCCGAAGCTCTCGCCTCCTTGAGTAAGCTCACATTGTCGGCACCAGTGCGTAATTGTCGAGTCTGCTCCCGTAAGAGTCTCTATCCGTAAGGATCGAGCCAACGGCTCTGTCGAAATCTCCGAGCTCCGAACAAGGGCAGTGGTTATGAAAGAATGACTCGATCATGTGTCTATAAGAACTGCAACAAGGGTGGAATAGACACAGATAGTTCCAAGTATCATCTCGGGTGTGCCGTGGTCGTAGGCCTCCACTGCCTGGAGCTGTGCTTGTCTCTGCCCGCCAGCTCCCTGTGGTCGGGGTGGATCTCCTGGTGGTGGTGGTGGTAGAGACTCAAAGCATCGGCCACCACCCACTGCTCGGCCAGCCCCTCTGTCTCGTCCGCTTGATCCCTGCGGACCGCCATAGTCGACCCTCTGCATCTGCCTGGGTGGACCCTCAACCGTCTGCTGCTCCTCGGCAAGGTGGGTCGGGCAGTCACGAGCCATGTGGCCCTGCCCGCTGCATGCATAGCACTGTCTGCCTCTCGAAAGACTGGCTCCGCGTTGTGTGCCCCGCACTGCTGAGCGAGTGTCCCGAGGTCGTCTGCCTGAGGGTCTGGTCTACTGATGAAGGCCCAGCAAGGAAGCTCTCGATCAAAAGGGCTCGCTCCAGTACCCCTTCCCGAGTCGGAATGCTGAGGGAGATCAGCGATGCCCTGATCTCTTGCCTCAATCCCTTCTGAAAGGTCCGGGCCCGAAAGAATGGGTCTCGTACCATGTTTGTCGAGTAGCGCGAGAGATTGGTAAATATCGCTGAGTACTGGGCGACCGTCATGATGCCCTGCCGCAGCTGTAGAAGCTCCTGGATGTGCACTGCACAGAGGGTGGCTGGGACGAACTCTGAGTGGAAGAGGCTCTCAAAGTCCATCCAGAGGAGAGATTCCTCATCGTGCACCTGGAGAATCAAGCTCCACCATCTGCCTGTTGCCGCGTGTAGTAGGCTCACTACGAGGATCACCACGAGGCCTGTTGGTGTCCTCACTAACCTGAAAACCTGTACAACTGCCACCAGCCAATCCTCGTCTGCCTGAGGGTCCGTCTCCCCGTGGAACCTGGGCGGTCTCTAGTGCTAAAACTCGTGTAATGCACTAAGGCGATGTGCATCGTCAGCGGATGAGGCTGGTATCATCGGTGGCTCAACGGGTAGAGGTACCGCTGGTGCCTCTGCTGTCAAAGGGCCCTGTACCGAGGACTCATCGCTCGGTGGGCTGTCGTCACGTACAACTCTTGGAACCCTAGTTGACTGCCATCGTGGGGCCATCCTGAAAAGATTTAGGTGCGCCACAGTCAAGTAGTATACCTGGTAAGCTGAAATTAAGTAATCACAAAGAAAACTTGAATCACACATGCAATCAATGTTTTCATGTATTAAGTCGGAAATCAGAATTTAGGGTCCTGGTGTACGGATACGTCGGCCGCCGCACCAACACTGGACTCCCTGGACTGATAACCACACCCAATACGCTTAACACTATAGCTTCACATAGAAGAAAGATCAGAGTCCAAAGTTATGTGATAGAACCGAACTCCTCTGATACCAATTTGTCACGACCCATCCTTGGGGCCCATGCTATGATTACCCCAAGCCCGCCTTCCATAGGCCAGGGGCTGGCGACTAGAACCAAGGCGTAATTCCCAATAAAAATGGAAGGCATTGCCTTTGTAAAGTATACAAACACCACAGAGAAAGCAAGCAGAAGTAAACACTAAGTAAAAACTGGGTACAACAGTAAGTGCAGAAAAGAAAGTGGGCCAGTATACAACCCCAAAATGAAAGTAAAGTAAGACTAGAAAGGGAAAACAACAACTAAAAGTAAAGCCGCATCCTCGAGCCGTCCACTGAAAGTCCCAACTGATGGGTGAGTTCAGATAGCCTCCACAGCTCCTCGGGTCCAGCCGTCCACTACGAGTACGTCCCGCCCAGTGGTCCACCTCCATGTACCGATCTACTTCGCAAGCCTCAACCGCGATCAGCACTATCCGACGTCTGGAACCAACACAACGTAGTGCGGGCATAGCTCGTGCGGGGGTGAGTATAAGCTACTCAGTAGGGACCCCAAGACCCCCCAATGGTCTCCCAAAATCCACAAAGGATAATCACAAAGGAAAGATACAATCACGAAGTAACATCTGACACTACTTAGGTATATGCCCATACATATACCTAAGTCATCAATTCTCATCCGGCTCCAACATCCAAGTTCAAGTACAACCCAGTCCACACAAGAAAGCAAAATGTAATCCACACAGGATAACACAACACAATCCACATAGGAAAGAAAAACAAGATTCATCTCACACAGGTATACTTCTTCGTAAGACGATAGAGATGATCCGATATTGCCACTGATTCAACTAAGGCGTCAGAACCATATAAGATCGATAGGTACTAACTCCCACAATGACCCAAAAAGGATTGATAGGTAACTAACCCTCGCAATGATCCACAAAGGATCTATAGGAAAATAAACCCCGCAATGACCCACATAGGAACGAACCCACACATGATCTGTAGGCGCTGGCCCACACAGGACCGCTGAGCGCTGACCCACATAGGATCTGACCCACACATGATCGGTAGCACTGATCCACATAGTATCTCTAAGTTCTATAGTCTTCGCCGTCGAATCCACAGAGGATTTCTCTACAGTCGTCATCGTCGTCGCAGTCGCAGCCAGCTCTAGGGTTCCCGCACATAGCAAGATCGTTTGAGAGGGTTCACACCATGAGTCGAAGGGCTGATACATCAACTAACACAATGTCCATAGTTGAAGTATCAAAAAGTTTCGTATCGCCAACAGGAACTCAACGTCACAGACGGCGCGTCAATCGGACGCCCGGTCTGAGAGTTACTGGCTTTTTTCGTCCCAGGGGCCCGGTTGGTTTTTAAGTCAAAACCAACCCAACTATACTCCAAATGAATCCAAACCCTGAGCGGAGTAATCCAAAAGGTCCATCTCACTTAGAGGAATCCAACAAAGTTGACGACACGTCAATTGGACGTCCGGAACTCAAGTTATAAGCGTTTTCGCTCCGAGGGCCCGGTTGGTTTCGTGTACGAACCAACCCATCCGAACCCAAAGTTTTTCAAAACCTTGAGTGTAATATACCAAAACGACCGTCTCGATCCAGGGATCACATCGCAGCTGACGGTGCATCGATCGGAGGTCTGTAGCCCTAAATATGGGCAGAAGACCGATGGAGGTTTGGTAATAGGGGGTTCGGGCCCGGTCCGACCCGGCCCGATACCCTCTGGGTCAGCCCGAACCAGGTCGACCCGTCCCAGGTCCCAGTCCGGCCCGATTGTGCATGGCCCGGCCCGGCCTGGGCGCGGCCCGGTCTGGTGGACCGACCAGGGCAGCCGGCCCGGCGCGCTGGCGCCAGCAGGTGGCTCGGCCGTTTGGACGAGCGGATGAGGGGTTATGGAAGGTTAGGGAAGGTGAAGGGGTGGGGATCGTGTGGGCCCCACTACCCTCATAACCTCCCATGGGAATTTGTGTGGTTTACCCCAACTTCCACCCAATGATTTAAACCACTTAGTGAAAATAAAATTGATGCTCAAATTTTATTTTACCTTCCACAAATTTTTAACAACTTCTCTCGAGTAAACGAAACTCCAGAAAAGGTGTTCCTAAGCAATTACTGGTGCTGCGAAACCATCTATTCCCTCAGAATTCTATTCCGATCACTGGTTCAAAATTTAGAAAAACCCGCTCATTCGTTCACTGAACGTACCCGAGCTAATCTTCGGATAAAAATTTCGGGCACACCGGGCCTCGGAATCAAGTGCCATCAGAAACTGCGTTCTTGTAAAATCCCAAAGAAAATTAAGAAACAATTTCCCTTGAATTTTATGGGTCTTTACATTACCCTCAAAGACTCAAGGTTTAGGGCACCGGATTTCATCATTCCCTTTCTCCATATAGTTGTTTCGTTGAACTATGGGTGATTCTCTCCTTTAATCCACCCCATTGTCCTACTTCCGCATGTATTTTTGACATTTGTGAGCTTGTTGGCCTTCTCCCCCACAATTGAAGTATTCCATGTCCCTTTGAGGTAGTTCCCATGATGCTTCTCCCCACTTTTTTGACATGTTGGTGGTTGAGTTTTCTTTCCACCATTCTCATTAGATAATTCATCATGAGACTCTATCTTTAGTTTCATATCACCATAGGCATGGTACCATTATCCAAAATCCATATTCACTTTGAGATAGCATTAGAAAAATTCTTCATAACTTCCAAATTCTCAAATTTCAATAGTCTTTCAAAGGAGTAGTTTTACACCACTCAATAATCTATCAGTATTTTCCACTATTTTTTGATAACAATGCTTGAAGTGTACCTTGAAATCCGTTTGAAATTTTCTTTGTATGAAGTGATTGATTAACCTTTTTTTATTCAACTATATGAATTATTTATTTATCTTTATATTAAGTGTTAGAGGGAAATACATATTAAGAAATATTTTCTAAAAGTTGCAGGACTCCATCTCTTTAAATTTTTTCCCTCAGCTTGGTGTTCTTAATTGATTCCCACCATTGGTTGACCTCCCCATCATGGTGATAAATTACCAAAGAAACCTTCATAGTCTCAGAATAGTGAAACCCCAAAAAGATCTTCTCTATCAAGTTCACCCACTATTCTAAAACTAGTGGTTTAGAAGATCGACTAAACATTAGTGGTCGTTTCCGCATAAAACACTCAATAGAAACTTGCTCCCTATTTGGTGAAGGAGGATGTTCCACATTATTCAGGTTATTGTTCATATCCCAAGATAGATGTGTAATAATCACCATGAAATTTGGATCTCCACCTCCCAAAGTATTGGGGACGTCATTTGGGAAATCAGTGCATTGTCCCTCACATGGGTTATTGTCCTGGTTTCTCCTACTTCCCACCAATTTCTAAAATAAATATGTTCAAAACAAAACATAATTCAACAATTCATCAATAATATATCCCTTTGTATAATTAACTATAAATTCAAATATTATGGGATCCCTATGTTTAGAAAATATTGTTGAATTTCTATATATACTTATTCCAATACTATGGGTTTCACATAGATTCTCTAATCCAAATTGTGAAATTAACTAAGCTGTTCTCTGATACCAACTATAATGACCCTAATTTTTCATACATTACAATTAAATCATTTTAATGATAAAAAACATAAAATCATTACACAACAAGGATCCAAAAGTTTAGTGTCTCGTAAAAACTAGGACCATACTTAAATTTTGCAACATAAATCATAAACTTTTATTTAATTACTTATTCTTTAGCTTCATTTTGTCCCTAATATTCTACATAGTACATGTATTCACCAGAGGATATACATAATATGGGGTGAGCTAAAAATCCTAGTAAGAGGATAGAAAATATCATTAAACAATATTACATGGGGTGAGAATAATCATAACTTCATTATCATGAGAGGAAGCATTAGATAAAGGCATAGAATGTGGAAATGCATAAAAATGAAACATCATGTCTTAGTGGTCAACTAGAACACATAGTTTTGAACGAATATAGAATCATGTTCATGCATATTTCAAATTCATCATGATATAAATCTCATTACCCAATGCATTGAAACACTATATAATTCGTTGAACACCCATTACTGCATAACATTTTCATTATCATGCATGCCACATAGAACATATATCAATCTTGGGCATAAAATAACACATTGAAAGTAATGGGTTTTATTTAATAAAGAATAAATTAACCAAATTAGTGTTCCCAAATTAAATAGTGAATAACATACTTGATATAAGAATCATAAACTTTGAGTATCTTGAGAAGTGTGTTTCTTTGAAAGAAGAGTTTATTTTTGAAAACATTGTGTTTGGGATAATTTAAATTAGGTATATCATATAAAATGAAATATAATGATTAATAAATTATATTTAATGAAAATATAACTTTTAAATAGGGTAAAATAGTGAAACCCCAAAGAAAAATAGTTGGGTATGAGAATTCCCCTTACATAGTGTTTGGACGCTTTCTTCAATTTAATGTCTTATATAATCACCTTAGATTCATTAAGTAACAATATAATTATATTATATACATGAATATAATTAATTATGGTTTTATTAAGTTTTTTATTGTCCTTTTGAGGAGTTATAGAGTTTAATTAATTAATTTTAGAGTGTTCATTTTCATAGTTTTCATGATCAGTTCATTTGTATAAATGAATGGAAGTTCATTAAAAATGAGGATAAAATCCATAATTTTCATGATCAGAATAAGAGATCTTGGATTTAAGGGAGGTTATAGGGGAGATAATTGGAAATAATTTAGTTAATTATCAATTAATGATATGTGTGAGGAGAACGGGTGTTAGGGGTGGTATTTATAGTGGAGGAGAGGGGTGTTTTCCTATTATTTTAATCATTACTTTATTATTTTGCTCAATAAAAGAAATATTTAAGATTATTTTGAACATATATAGTAATTTGTTTATGTGAGTTCAACCAAATGGTCACTTAATTCACCCATGTCTCAATAATGAAAAAACAATTCAGTTTTTTTAGCTTTTATCGTAAATTATTATATTTTACTATTCATAAAAAAATGAAGTATTTCAGAAAAATCCAAAAAATTCACCCTATGAATTTTTCAATTTATAGAATTAAAAAATAAACTCCATTTTGTGAAAATAATTTTCTAAATATGATTAATTTTCTTTTTATTTAAAGTCATCATTTTCTTGGAAAATATATATTTTAAAATTATAAATAATTTTATAAGGCTTTGAAAGATTACTTAAGGTCACATAAGATTTTCTTAAAATCATAAAACATAAAAATTTTAATTTATAAATATATTTTTCAAAAATAAATTTTCTTTTAAATTGTTAAATTAATCATAAAATTGTAATTAAATATTTCTGAATAATAAATATACCAATAATTAATTAATAATATTTAAAATGTTTAATTACATATAGTTTGATATAATTATATAATATTTTCACTTATAGGATACCAAAATTTTATTTATAATTTCATGGGTGATCCTAATATTCATTTGGCTGGTTTACTATTCATAGCGGTCATATTAATATTCTTAAGGTCAAGTTACTATTTCATCAGCATTGGTTTCTTAACTTCTCTAAATACTTCTTATTTAATTAATTCTTCATTTATAATGTTTTTATTTTGGTCTCTAATTGATTTTATGTGATTTATAATATGTGAAATTTCTATATGAAGGGATAAATTCCATTGAAAAAAGATTGTGTCATTTTATTTCTCCACTTGAGTGTAGTCTAAGGACTGGTGAAGTGATAGAAATCTTTTTAAACTCATTTAATCACTATTAACATTCATAATTACAAACAAACATGACTTCTTTCTATGTTAGTTTGTTTAGAGAGTTTGAAAATTGTGATAAATTTCTCACACATCATTGATAGTTCCCAGCTAGTCCAAGGAAACTATGAATATTTTTCAAAAATATTTCTCTCAACCATATTTCAATTTCCACTGTCTTTGAAGGATCGATGAATATCCCATTTTTCTATGTTAAAGTTTCCAAAAAATGAGAATTCCTTCAACCCAAACTCACATTTTCTATACTTTTCATAAATCTTCCACTTTCATAATGTGTTTAGGATAGTATACCAGTTCTCCTCATGACGTTTCTTACTTTTGGAGTATATTAGAATATCATCTAAAAATACTACAATAAATTTTTGAGGTAATCTATAAATATTATATTCATAAAGTCCATGAAGACTACTATATAATTAATGAGTGCAAACAGTATCACTATAAATTCACTATTCTCGTATGTTGTATGGAATAATGTGGTAGGTATGTACTATTTCATCACCCTTACTTGATAATATCCCGATCGAATATCCACCATAGAGAAATACCAGGATCCACATAGTTGATTACACAAGTCATAAATCCATGGAATGAAATACGTATTCTTTATCATGATCTTTTTGAGCTCAAGATAATGAATTCAAAAAAACATTAACCCATCACTCTTTATGATGAAGAGGATTAGTGCACACCATGGTGAAGCACTTGGGAGTATAAAACCATTATCTAGATTCTTCTACTATTTCTTATTCAACTCATAAATTTCAAAAATATCCATTCTATATGGATTCTTGGATTTTATCAAATCTTTAGTGATAGTGTTGATTAAAAATTCAACCTATTGACTATGAGGAAGACTAGAAATATTTTCAAGAAACACATGAGAATATTCCCTCGGAATGGGAATTTCTTGAAGGATGATATTTTATTTTCCTTAATTATTTTATTACATTATTATTACTCCTAGGGAAACAATATCAGTTCTTGAGACAATTATTCAAAAGGAGATTCATCTTCCTCCTTACACTTGTATATAATGAGATTAAAATTAATGATACAAATAGTGATTTACTTCTATATAAAATTTATATTTCCTCTTTATAAAGAAATCCATTATATACCTTGAATAACATCAAATTATACTAATGTAAGTTTCACAGTGTTTGTTGGTAAGATCAACCCAAAAATTATGATATGGGAGGAGTTATATAAGTCATATTAAATGATTTCCCTATTTTTAAATTTCACAAGTATCTCTACTTCTATGATTTTTGGAAGTGTTTCAATTTTTATACTAAACATCCATGATACAAAATATTCATAGAACCATAATTAAAAAGCATGTTTTCTATTATTGAATGCATAACAAACTTACATATCACCCCTTCATTTTTGGGATCCAACTTAGTATTTCTGATGGAATAACCCCGCACTTTCTACCATGTATTTTTTTGGCGTTGAATATATCCTTAAATCCTTGGTTATGGGAAGTCGTACATATAGTTTCATTTATTATTATAGTTGAAACATTTCACAATATTTTTATGGTTGAATGGAGCTTTCCATTCTTTAATCACATTGGTGAGTTTCTCCCATTTGAAATTTCTTTAATGGTGACATTCCATTACACACATAAAGAGTTTATTTATTCATATTAGGAAATATATAGGACACTTCTTCCCACTATTTTGATAAGTCAGATGTTTTAATTTATTTCCACTATTGGATTTATCTATCACACTTTTATAATTATAATAAAATTTTCACTTCTTATCCCTATGTAAACATTGAGATTCACTGATATCCATTCTGAAATTGAGGTCACAATAGAGAATTTCCTCATAGCTATCAAATTCTAGAATATAAAAGGCTTTTCATAGAATCATCTTTATCCCACAAAATAAGTGGTCAACTAAACATATATGGGTAATGAAAAAGCTAGTGGAATATCATGAATGTCTTGCGATGTTTTTCTTTTATGCCCCAATGGAATAATCATCCTTTTTCTTGAGGCTAAAGACATCCAAATCCATTTTCAGTCAGAGTTTTTGTGTAGAATATTTATTGAAAAACATTTTTAGTAATTAATTACACTCCATTGCCTCAATCTCATCCTTAGGATTCTTATTTTTGATCAATGTATACCATGGATCAAATTATCCCTCCATATGTTCGGAATTCCATACAAACTACTCTTTTTAGACCAATGAAGGATGGAAAATATTTTCTCAATGGATTTGATCATTTATTTTTTGATTAGGAGATTATATGATTCACTTAAATTCGGAGTCCTTTGTCACATAAATTTCTCAATTGCAATATTTTATTTCTCAAGGGGATTTAATTCATCCTATTGATTCAGGTTTTTATTCAAAAAACGAGTCAAATAATATTTTATCATCACAAAGCTTGGGATTTTGAGTCCCATCTGGTTGGGAATCTCATTAGATAATTCATTGCATTTCCCTTCACATTGGGGTTTTACTCGGTTCTTTATAATTTGGATATTGGATAGAATAAAAGAAAAATTATTATTGAGTATTATTAAACTATTAAAAAAATAAATGAGAGTCTTTCAACATTAATGGGATAACTTATAAATGAAATATATTCATATCTAAGGAATTTTAAGGATTCAATATAAGTTATCCATTATCTATTTTCTAACAATACCTTTTATGGTAAATTTCCCCCCTAATAATGGTTAAAAAAGAGCTTCTGAATTTACCAAATCATATCCCCAAGAAGTTTCAATTTAGGTATGAAAAAAGTCATATTTTCAAGCACTCGGTGATAATATAGTTTAGATTAATGTGCTCTATTTGGGTATATTTTCCCCATGTACAAGTTTTATAGATTCACACCCACAAGTTGAATTTAGATAAGGATACATTTTCATAGAAACCACATACACTATAATTGAACAAAATTTTAGGACGTTTTACTATGCTTAGTCTTATCCCTAAGGTTTGAATAATGTTTTATGATCTTGATCCCCCCAAATAACTAAACTTTATTTTGATACCAACAATGACAACATATATCTCTATTACACTATAATTAATTATTTATTATATAAAAATACACTTATTAAAACCCATAAGATAGATGGGCCTAGTATATTTGCGTAATTAGGTATATATCATTATAACATTAAATAAAATAAAAAAACATTATTGAAAGGTTACTTAACATGTCTTAAAATTCAATTCCTCTTAAAATAACATGGGATAACCTGGGGACATACATAAGAAAGGGTAGAGCTATAAAGCTTAGTAATGGAATAAACAAAGCACAACATGATGAAATTATTACATGTTATTTAATAATCATATCAACGAGACCTAAAAAGTGTGAAAATTATAAACATGATGATCTAATCATGATATATGTTGACATCAAAAAGTAAATAAGGGAATGTGAATGAAAATTTAAACATGAAGTCCTAAGAATAAGTCAATGATAATTACAAATAAATCATAAAATATTGTGCTTAGGATAACCTACCATGCATCATAAATAGAGTTTAATGAGATTAAAAAATCACCCAATCCATTGGAGTGAAATATAGGCACACCTATCATAATCATATCAAGTACATGTAAAAGTGTTCCACATAGATCATATAATATAAGAACATATTTCATAACATTTAATCCCATAATAAATGTGTTTTGATTACATACATGAAGTTACCCATTCAATGAAGTATAGGTACATAATGTTTAATTTCTCTGAGTGGGAAAGGGTATAGGTATTCACTACACAATTGTCTGGAATGGAAAATTGGGGGAAAATTTTGGAAGCATATCAGGGGTTTATATAGGTTCATGGAACCAATTAATAAGAGTTAAAGGTGTATCTCATCACTTGGAAAAAAATTAAAGTAATATTATTGTGTAAAAACATACCCCAACATCAATAAATGGAAAAAAGCGTAGCATAAATAAGGTTCTTAAATAAGAGGATGAAGAGAGGACCCCTAACCTTGAGGGGGTGACTCTAAAACCTTAGAAGGAGATTGTTGAGAGCTTTATGGAACCATTGGAGGTCTATTGAGATGAGAGGGAAGGGTGTGGATATGATCCATGATTTTTGAGTGTATATGATCAGGACCATGATTGGGTTTTCATAGGAAAAGTGTGGGGAGTTCATTATTATTTTCCAAAATTTGTTTTTGGACTCTATATAATAAGATAATTAAAAAAAAATCATAAAATGATTATTTCAAATGGTTTCTAAAAAAGTGTAGTGGTTTTCATTGTTTTAGAGTTTTATGAACTTAACTCAACAAAATATTACCCTTGGTGATGTGGGTGTGAGTCATGTTTATAATGAATTGATTTTAAAACCTTGAAAAATATTATATGTATTGGAGGATTCATAAAGCGGTCATAAAATTAATAAAATAACCTAAAGAATAAATTATTTTAAATGGGATTTTTTTTTGAGAATACTCTTTGTAGTATTTATTATATAACTTTTGGGAATTTATGATGTCATAATTCATAATATATATTTACACTGTATTTAATTTTTACCCAACAATTCTACTATCACAAAAAATATGAAAAATAAAATTTTGGATAATTTCATCATGATGATTTAAAAAATAATATTTATTTTCTTAAAATAATTCCTTAAAATGATAATTTTTTATTTTTTAAAAAATCTCCATTTAATGAGAGACGATGGTTTTTTGACAATAAGAGTTTCCAGACACTTATAAAAAATATAGCTAAATTCATAAAAACAATAATATTATTTATATTTAATAAATATTATTTAATAATAATAATCTATTAAAAAACCATTTATTTCAACAATTCTAGAAATAATGAAAAATAAGTTCTTAACTGAAACTATATATTATCCAAAAATAAAATTTTGTTTCACTGTTTTAAAATAAATTTTTTGATCAAAGTTGATATTTAACAACATAAAAATTAATAGAAGAAATAAATGAATATAATTATTATTTTACTAAAAATAAAATAATATAAAAATTTATAAAATTTGGTTCTAGATACATTTCCCTTTATTACACTAGAGAACACCCTATGGTTAATATACTCGATTGTTATATTTTTATTAGGTGGGTCAACATACATATTTTGTTCTGTGATCTTAAGGATCTTGAACATATCCCATAACTAGTTTCACTCATTATTATGTTGTGGAATATCAGGTTGGGAGTGGTCAAGCAAAAATACCAATTATGCTATCCCCCATGGAAGCTCTGATAAATGGGATCCATAGTGTATGATCCTATTGGTCAAGGTCTTCACTTACTTTTTTTTGTTTCAATTGGATTTATCATGACCCAATATATATATTATTAATATGACCAATTTATTATAACTATAGTGTTAATTATTATTATTCATGATAAAATTAAAAATCCCAAAGAATATACATTTTTTAGAATAACCAAAGTATTGCATGTATTTTCTATAAATAGGATACATAATAATGGATTCATTCATTTAAAAAGGGAATTTCATTTATGAATTTTTGGGTTATTGAATGTGTCAACACATAATTTAAAGGTATAAAATTGGTTTTTGGGAAATTTAATATTCTATGAGAGTTCGATCACTCTAGAATGTTTGTTTCCACACACTAAATAGTTCATCTCCTTGAGGGGATGTGAAAAATTATAACTATAACTTTTAATGGTATCATAAGATAGACCCCATGTGATTTATTATTTTTTATTAATGATCTAACATTTACCCAAACTCCAGAGATTAAGAGCATAGTGAGTGAAGAATTGAATTTTTCTTAGACCTCCCTATATGGGGTTTCAACCTGAAAATATTTGTGTCTCCTTTAATAGCAGTTTATGGTGTTGCTATTTAGACCATAAAAGGATAAAATTTAAAGTCACATGACTTTGAACAAAGTGACCATAGTTTAAGGTCATAGTTCCTAGACCTGTTATCATGAAGATGTTAAAAAATAACGAGATTAAGACTTATAAAGTAGAGAGTGCTACAATATCCATTTGAACAGAGGATAAAAGTGATCTAAACCAAGGATCATGTTTCACAAATCCTGAGTGGTTTTATAGGACATCCAAAGTATGTATGATCATGAATCATGATTTGATGATGAATTCTATTTATGTTGTGAGGGATCATAAGGATTAGAGGACCTTATTTCAAGGAAAAGACACATTTGGTTGATAGACTGAGGGCTCATATGCACTAGTGAAAGGTATAAAAGGTTAGTTAATAAAGGTACCTTGAAACTAGGTGTTATTTTCCAAAGGCCATTAATTAATTTTGGTAAAATAAGACAATTAAGAAATGAAGCATGATTTATGGATTTATTTTCCCAAAAATATGGAACAAGCATATCAAACTTTGGTTGACCAAGATGAGACTCATGTGGTCCTTTTACATGTAGTGATATTGGAGGATGGTTTGTGTAGTTTAACCTCTTGAAGAAGGATGTGAATACCAAATAGTTTAATATCATATGATAAGAACATAGTTTGTTTAGCTGAAATTCTTGTGACATGGATGTATTCAGTGAATTTTAACGCCATGAGGTATATACATATTCTATGTAGTTTAATGACATGAGTTAATGACATATTTTGGGTAGATTAATGTCATATGGTAAGGATGTGTGAATGTTTTTTAGTTAAAATTCTTTTCAATAGGAACTGATCCATGTAGTTTAACATTATGCAGTAATGAAATAGGAATCAACATGAAATTATGAAACTATATCCTTAAAGACGCCTTTCATTGGAAATGATCACTACTATAAAAATAGACTTTATAAGCCCTCAAAATGGGCTTTATCAGCGCTGATAAAGGGTGGGGGGGGGGTCCCCTTTAATAGCGCATTTTTAGTGCCAATAAATGCCATGTCTGCTGCAAATAAAATTCTACAATAGTACACCCAAATAGCACCTGAAAATAATTCACCATCTCAATAAGTATACCCATACAAAATTAACACATAAATCATAATATAATTACACCAAGTATACCCATACACCATTAACACATAATTTATAAGTTAATTAAATACATAACGAATTCTATTTAGAATTCAAGTGGTTGGGGGGTTGTTCAGGGGTTTCAGGTGGCTGTCCAAGGGGGGGTTGGGGGTATCCGGGTGGCTGTCCATGGTGGGGTATGGGGTGTTCGGGGGGATGGTGGTGTCTGGGTGGGGGTGGTTCATGAGGTTAGGGGGCTGTCCAAGGAGGGTGGTTGTGTCCAGGGTGGGCGAGGGGTGGGGGGGGGTGGGGTGTCTAGGTGGCGGTGTGGTGTCTAGGAGGTGGGGGGGGGGAGGCTTTCCATGGGGTGGGTGGTGTGTCCGGGGGGTTGGAAGGGATTTCCAAGGGGGTGGGGGTGTCTAGGGGAGTGGGGGCGGTCTAGGGTGTTGGTAAGGCTATCCAAGGGGGGTGGGGTGGTGTCCAAGGCGGGGGGTGTCTAGGTGGGGGATGTCTATGAGGTGTCCATGGGGCTGGGATGGTGTCCAGGGTGTTGGGGGGGGATTTCTAGGGGGTGGGGGGGTCCGGGGGGGGGGGGGGGGGTCCAGGGGGTTGGTGGGGCTATCCAAGGGGGGTGGGATGGTGTTTGTGAGGGTGTGGGTAGCCGTTCTTGTGTGGGGGGTGTCCATGGGGTTGGGGGTATGCAGGTGGTGGGGTGGTGTTAAGGAGGGGTGGGGGTGCCGTCCAGGGGGGTGGTGGTTGTCCAGGGGGGGTGGGGGGAGGGGGGTGTCCGGGGGGGCATCCGAGGTGGGCGGGGGGGGGGGGGGTGCTGTCCATGGGCATGTCTAGGGGGTGGGGGTGTCTAGGGGGTTTAGGGGTCTTTTAAGGGGGTGGGGGTGTCCAGAGGGGTGGGGGTGTCTAGGGGGTGGGTTGGTGTCTAGGGGGTGGGGAGGTCCTGGGGGTTGGTGGGGTTGACTCTTACATGTCAAAAAGGACCCATGGATCATTCTCATAAAGGATCAAGATAATCCGAATGTGTTTGGTTGGATTTCCGTAAGTCAGTTGTTGTCTTCAAATAAAATTGTGTCCATTTTAAACAAAAGAGAGACCCTTTGAGTGGTATCGGCCACACCGTGCCTTGGATTGAGGTGGGGATGACTCATAAACGTCACAAGGAACCTGTGGATCATTCTCCTAAAGTATCAATACAATCCGAATGCCTTTGGTCAGATTTCCATAGGTCAGTTGTTGCTTTCACTTAAAATTATGTCCATTTTAAACAAAAGAGAGACCCTTTGAGTGATACTGGACACACTGTGCCTCAGATTGAAGTGGGGATGACTCTTACATGTCAAAAAGGACCGTGTATCATTCTCCTAAAGGATTAATAAAATCCTAATGCGTTTGGTCAGATTTCTGTAGGTTAGTTGTTTTTTTTCACTTAAAATTGCATCCATTTTAAAAAAAATAGAGACCCTTTGAATGATACTGGCCACACCATGCCTCAGATTGAGGAGGGGATGACTATTACATGTCAAAAAGGACTCGTGGATCATTCTCCTCAAGGATCAATACAATCCGAATGCGTTTGGTCAGATTTCCGTAGGTCAGTTGTTGTTTTCACTTAAAATTGTGTCTATTTTAAACAAAAGAGAGACACTTTGAGTGGTACCAGACACACTGTGTATCATATTGTGGAAGGGTTGACTCGTACAAGTCATCAAAAAACCCGTGGATCGTTCTATTAAAGGATCAAAACAATCCGAATGCGTTTGGTCAGATTTCCGTAGGCCAGTTGTTGTTTTCACTTAAACATTTGTCCATTTTAAACAAAAGAGAGACTCTTTGAGTGGTACCGGAAGAACCATGCCTAGGATTGAGGATGAGATTAAACTTATATGTTAAAAAGGACCCATGGATCCTTCTGCTAAATTATCAAGGCAATCTGAATGCGTTTGGTTGGATTTCCGTAGGTCAGTTGTTTTTTTCACTTAAAATTGTGTCCATTTTAAACAAAAGAGAGACCCTTTGAGTGGTACCGACCAAAATATGCCTTGATTGAGGTGGGGATGGATCCTACACATCACAAAGGACCCTTTTATCATTATCCTAAAGGATCAAGGCAATCCAAATTCATTTGTTCAGATTTCGGTTGGTCAGTTGTTGTTTTTACTTAAAATTGTGTCCATTTTAAACAAAAGAGAGACCCTTTGAGTGGTACCGGCCACACTGTGCCTAGGATTGAGGTGAAAATTACTTTTATACGTCAAAAAGGACCCATGTATTGTTCTCCTAAAGGATTAATACAATCCAAATGCGTTTGGTCAGATTTCTGTAGGTCAGTTGTTGTTTTCAGTAAAATTGTGTCGATTTTAAACAAAAGGGAGACCCATTGAGTGGTACCGACCACACCATGTCTCGGATTGAGTCAGGGTTGACTCATACACATCCCTAACGCACCCATGGATCGTTCCATTAATGTATCAACATAATTAGAATGTGTTTGGTTGTCTTTCTGTAGGTCAGTTGTTGTTTTCACTTTAAAATTTGTCCATTTTAAACAGAAGAGAGACCCTTTGAGTGGTACCAGCCACACCATGCCTCAGATTGAGGTGGATATGACTCTTACATGTCAAAAAGGACCCGTGGATTATTCTCCTAAAGTATCAGGACAATCCAAATGAGTTTGGTCAGATTTCCGTAGGTCAGTTGTTGTTTTGACTTAAAATTGTGTCCATTTTAAACAAAAGAGAGACCCTTTGAGTTATACCGGCCACACCGTGCCTCAGATTGAGGAAGGGATGACTCTTACATGTCAGAAATGACTCTTGGATCCTTCTCTTAAAGGATAAATACAATCCGAATTCTTTTGGTCAGATTTCCATAGGTCAGTTGTTGTTTTCACTTAAAATTGTGTCCATTTTAAACAAAAGAGACACCCTTTGAGTGCTATCTGCCACACCGTGCCTCAGATTGATGCGGGGATGACTCGTAAACATCAAAAAGGACTCGTGAATCATTCTCCTAAAGGATCATTAAAACCTGATTGTGTTTGGTCGGATTTCCGTAGGTCAGTTGTTGTTTTTACTTAAAATTGTGTCCCTTTTAAACAAAAGAGAGACCCTTTGAGTGGTACCGGCCACACCGTGTCTTGGATTGAGGCAAGGTTGACTCGTACACATCCCCAACACACCTGTGGATCGTTTTGTTAAAGTATAAAAATAATACGAATGCGTTCGTTCGGATTTCCGTAGGTCAGTTGTGGTTTTCACTTAAAAATTTGTCCATTTTAAACAAAAGAGAGACCCTTTGAGTGGTACCGGCCACACCATGTCTCAGATTGAGGCAGGGATTACTCATACACATCAAAAAAGATCCTTGAATAATTCTCCTAAAATAAAAATACAATCTAAATTATTTGGTTGGATTTACCTAGGTCAGCTGTAGTTTTCAGTTAAAATTGTGTCCATTTTAAACAAAAGAGAGGCCTTTTGAGTAGTACTGGCCACACCATGTCTTGGATTGAGGTGGGGTTGACTCGTACATGTCACAAAGGACCTATGGATCATTCTATTAAAGGATAAATACAATCCAAATGCTTTTGGTCGAAGTTCTGTATGTTAGTTATTGTTTTCACTTAAAATTCTGTCCATTTTAAACAAAAGAGAGACCCTTTGAGTGGTACTGGCCACACTGTGTCTTAGATGTTGTCGGGGATGACTTTTACATATCAAAAAGGAAACGTGGATCGTTCTCCTAAAGTATCAAGTTAATCCAAATGTGTTTGGTCAGATTTTCGTAGGTCAGTTGTTGTTTTCACTTATAATTGTGTCCATTTTAAACAAAAGAGAGATCCTTTGAGTGGTACCGGCCACACCAGGCCTCAGATTGAGTAGGGGATGACTCATACACATCATAAAGTACTGTTGGATCATTCTCCTAAAGGATCAATATAATCCAAATGCGTTTGGTTGGATTTCTGTTGGTCAGTTGTTGTTTTCCCTTAAAACTGTGTCCATTTTAAACAAAAGAGAGACCCTTTGAGTGGTACCGGCCACACCGTTCCTTGGATTGAGACAATGATGACTCATACCCATCAAAAAGGTACCATGGATCATTATACTAAAGGATAAATACAATCCGAATGCGTTTGGTCAGATTTCTGTAGGCCAGTTATTGTTATCACTTAAAATTGTGTCAATTTTAAACAAAAGAGACACCCTTTGAGTGGTACCGACCACACCATGTCTAATATTGATGTGGGGTTGACTTATAAAAGTCTCCAACTCACCCTAATATTGGTCTATTAAAGGATAAACATATTCATAATGCGTTGTTTAACATTTCTATAGGTCAGTTGTTGTTTTAAATTAAAAATTTGTCCATTTTAAAGAAAAGACAGACCCTTTGAGTGGTACCGGCCACACTGTTTCTCGGATTGAGAAGGATATGAATCTTACATGTCACAAATGACCCGTGGATTGTTATCCTAAATGATAAATACAATCCGAATGCGTTTTGTCGGATTTCAGTAGGTCAGTTGTTGTTTTCACTTAAAATTGTGTCCATTTTAATAAAAAGAGAGACCCTTTGAGCGGTAACGGCCACACCGTGTCTCGAATTTAGGAGAGGTTGACTCATAAAAATCCCCAATGCACCCGTGGATCATTATCTTAAATGATCAACGAAATACTAATGCTTTTTTTCAGATTTCCGTAGGTTAGTTGTTGTTTTCACTTAAAAATTAGTCCATTTTAAACAAAAGAGAGACCCTCTGAGTGGTACCGGCCACACCGTGCCTCAGATTGTGGCAGGGATTACTCATAAACGTCACAAAGGACTAGTGGATAATTATACTAAAAGAAAAATACAATCCAAATGATTTGGTTAGATTTCCGTAGGTCAGTTGTAGTTTTCAGTTAAAATTATGTCCATTTTAAACAAAAGAGAGACCCTTTAAGTGGTACCGACAACACTGTGTCTCATATTGAGGCGGGTTTGACTCGTACACATCACAAAGGACCTATGGATAATTCTCCTAAAGTATAAATACAATTCAAATGCGTTTGGTCAGAGTTCCGTAGGTCTGTTATTGTTTTCACTTAAAATTGTGTCCTTTTTAAACAAAAGAGAGACCCTTTGAGTGGTACTGGCCACACCATGTCTCAGATGTTGGAGGGGATGAATTTTTAACATCAAAAGGACCTTTGGATCGTTCTCCTAAATGATCAAGATAATCCGAATGTGTTTGGTTGGATTTTTGTAGGTCGGTTATTGTTTTCACTTATAATTGTGTCCATTTTAAACAAAAGAGAGACCCTTTG
Organism: Viscum album; assembly: GCA_963277665.1. Taxonomy (NCBI): domain Eukaryota; kingdom Viridiplantae; phylum Streptophyta; class Magnoliopsida; order Santalales; family Viscaceae; genus Viscum; species Viscum album. The sequence goes on along the minus strand of OY728119.1, from coordinate 1,854,938,886 downwards.
AGTGGTACCGGCCACACCATGCCATAAATTGAGTAGGGGATAAATTTTACACATCAAAAAGGACTCTATGATCATTCTACTAAAGGATCAATATAATCCGAATGCGTTTGATTGGATTTCCGTCTGTCAGTTGTTGTTTTCACTTAAAATTGTGTCCATTTTAAACAAAAGAGAGACCCTTTGAGTGGTACCGGCCACACTGTTCCTTGGATTGACATGGGGATGACTCGTACACATCACAAAGGTCCCGTGGATCGTTCTAATAAAGTATCAATTCAATGAGAATGCGTTTAGTCGGATTTCCATAGGCCAGTTATTGTTTTCACTTAAAATTCTGTCAATTTTAAACAAATGAGACACCCTTTGAGTGGTACCGGCCACACCATGTCTAGGATTGAGGCGAAGTTGACTTGTACACATCCCCAATGCACCCTATGATTGTTCTATTAAAGGATCAAAATAATATTAATGCATTTGGTCAGATTTCTATAGGTCAGTTGTTGTTTTCACTTAGAAATTTGTCCATTTTAAAGAAACAACAGACCCTTTGAGTTGTACCGACCACATCGTTCCTCGTATTGAGGTGGGGATGACTTGTACACATCAAGAATGGCTCGTGGATCGTTCTTCTAAAATATCAATACAATCCTAATGTGTTTGGTTGGATTTTAGTAGGTCAGTTATTGTTTTCACTTCAAATTGTGTCCATTTTAAACAAAAGAGAGACCCTTTGAGTGGTACCGGCCACACTGTGTCTCGAATTGAGGCGGGTTTGACTCGTACAAATCCCCAACGCACCTTTGGATCATTTTATTAAAGGATAAACACAATCCTAATGTTTTTTTGGATTTATGTAGGTCAGTTGTTGTTTTCACTTAAAAATTTGTCCATTTTAAACAAAAGAGAGACCCTTTGAGTGGTACCAGCCACACCGTTCCTCAGATTGAGGCCGGGATGACTCATACATGTCGCAAAGGACCCACGGATAGTTCTACTAAAGGATCAATACAATCTTCATGAGTTTGTTTGGATTTCCTTAGGTCAGTTATTGTTTTCACTTAACATTGTGTCCATTTTAAACAAAAGAGAGACCCTTTGAGTGGTACCGGCCACACCATGCCTCAGATTGAGGCGAGGATTACTTTTACACATCCCCAATGCACCAGTGGATTACTCTCTTAAAGGATCAACACAATCTGAATGCGTTTGGTCAGATTTTTATCTGTCATTTGTTGTTTTCACTTAAACTTTTGTCCATTTTAAACAAAAGAGAGACCCTTTGAGTGGTTCATTATTCTTGCATGTTGTTGGTGCATATAATCTATTAAAATGGGAAATTAACTCATTAGAGAAAGGATGTTTTATTTAATAATAATTACAACATTCCTAAGAACATTTACATACAAAAATGTGTCATCTTTTGATTCCCTTAACCCCTCTCAAAAATGACCACCAATTGTACACATCCCCAAGTCAGATCTTCATGTTATTTGTGTACAATCTGCCATCAGGTATATGTCCCACTCATTTCTGGACATATCTATATCGTCTTGTGAGTATGATGCTTTTAGGAAGTCAGAGTAGTAATGAAAAATATAAAAATGCAGAATAAATAAATAAATTAAACGAACTTGTAGTTGTTTTTGAAAATACTTCTTTAGGGATGCTTGTTTGTTGATTAAAAATGATCTCTTTCATAAATTTACAAGCATAATAACTACAATCATTATCGTTTGTTTGTTTTGGACACTGAAAAAAAATTGATCATTAGGAGAATAAGTAACTTGTGTTGAGATGTGTTTGGATTGTGAAATTTTATTATATATACCCTGATATTTGTCCAGCCATAGTACTTGCTTGCCTCCTTATGCTTATACCATGTCCTCATTCCTTTTTTAGACGATAATGATACACCTCCCTATCATAACAGAATCCTCAGTAAAAGATAATATAAATTATATTACTTGATGTTTAGACCTGAAATTTATGATGTAGTGTCTTACATATTCACAAAATCCATCATGTGTGGTCGGTTTGATGGATATCCTTGCTTTGAATCTATAAAATAAATAGTTGGAGTATCCAAGTTCACCTCAACTAGCATCCAATGTTTCCTATAAACAAAAAATAGGAATAAGTAATAAAAGAAGTCAAAATATAATTAATATGAATTAATCCTAGAGTATTACCCCGGCATGGATGGTATTAAGAAGAGTCTGTCATTTGTAATGTTGATTTCAAATCTTTTTATAAAGTCGTTCACTATTTCATTCTTTTTTGATGGCTCTATGTTTGTTAGATGTGATGATGTGGTATGAGGACTAACGAGTCCAAATTTTGGATCATGGGAAAATTCCTTCAACTATTTTTCATATATACGTCTGTAAACAATATAAAATGCATTTAGTCATAATTTACACATTAGATCAGCTTTTAGAAAATCAATTCACAGAAACTTACCTCATATATATATTTACAACTGTGATTCCTAGCCAACCGTTTTCAAGGATCTCATTTACATTTTCCACAGCAACAAAATCTTGACTTTCCTCTCCGTATATATTCTCTTCGAAAACCACTATATGATTACTACCACCTATTAGATTCATATCCACATGAGTCTTCAATGCTAGTAAATGTGGATAGTGAATAGGTGGTGTTATTTTTCTTTCTTTAGCTCATTGGGATCATTTGGTCGATCCTTTAGATGGTTTTGAGCTGACGTTTTTCACCCCCTTCCCTTTCTCTGTCTATAATAACATTCATTGGTTTAAACCCTTTTTTCATTAATTATTAAAGGTTTAGCTTGAAAAAAAGGAAATAAATACCTCATTGGCCATATGTACCCTTAAAAGTTGTGACAACCATCCAATGAATGTGCCAATAGCCTTTTCAACCGTATGAATATCATCATCAGCAAGTGGAATAGGTAGCTCTGAATTTGGATCATGAGCTATAGTAATCATAACTTTCAGATGATTTGTCGGAAGTGGTCTATTATGTAGTGTTTCATCTGGGATGTTGAAAACTATAGCCCTTGCTACAAGGTGATAGGTGGGTGTTGACAGATATAAATCAAATCATTATCACCCTGTAAGAGATCAATATAGGAAAAGTATCCGTGTTTGTCTGATTCACATTTCATGGGAATAATTATTAGAATATTGATTACCACGACTAAGAGAACTATTTCAGGGGAATGGCTCGCCTCAATGTTGGTGGGGGTGGGGTGGGATCTTCATGCACTGGTTGTTCCTAAGTTGTGTATTCTCCTTGATTCCCACCCATAAAAGTTTCTATCAACTCTCCCTGCCATTGCAATCGTTCTTCAAGGGTTTCCAGTTTTTTGCTCATTTGATTCAATGTTCCATCTCTATCATTCGTTTTTTTCTTCTCAAAATATACTCAGGGTGTCACCCCAAACCCCGCACCTCTGACACGACCGTATTTTGCTGGCTGCTTTAAAACCGTCGATAATAGGTCTATATTCACTACAAGAGTAGCTGATTTTTGTGACTATCAGATATAGGAAAATAACTAATTGTTTTATGTAATAACAATTTATATCAAATATTTTTATCATCGTGTAATACTTACAAAAATTTCGCACACTTTTTGTGTGTTCTCATCTACTAGATTCCCTTCCTTATTCACACATGCCTCTTTCCAAAGCACGTGACATGGGATGGAGGTGTCTTTGGTTTTAGACACATCAATCTACATATAATCATAGAAAGATAATTATGATGTTGTTTGTTGGAACCTAACAATATTACTGTAAATTTAAAATACATACCATTTTCTTTTCTAGTAAAGTGTACCCTATCCTTTCTTTACGATAGGGGTATGTTGGTTTTGACGCACGTTCCTTATTTTCTTTACAGAGTTGCTATTTCATAAATTAAATATTAACTATCAAAGTGATGAATACACTTATCCTCAAACAATTTATTAACACCCACAATGTACCTACAACTTCTCATCCCCACGGAAGCCAATAAATGCATCCCATGATTCTTAGGATATCAGGTGAGCATAGACAATGGATGGGTGCGGGTTTATTTTAACTTTCGAATCATTTAGGTGACATCTTGTTAAAATAGTGAGAAAACCTCGATGAATCCTTCCTGCAAGACTTAGTACATAATCATTGTGTGAATAATGTACTATAAATGTACTCCGCAAAAGATTGATAAGAGTAAGACATTATTCCATTATTTTATTTTCTAGTAAATTAAAGATATAAATTCAAAATGTTACCATAATTTCTTCTTAGATCACAGTCTTCAGCCCGGACACAACATGGTTCCATGAATCTACATCAATCGGTACACATTGCGGAGTGAAAACTCCAATGTAACTACTAAACATATCCTTGTTGGGATTCACATATTGTCCTCATGCATTTCATCTAACATCAAATTTTATGCCTTTTCTTTTCGCCTTAATAACTTGGGATAACACCGTCAAACTATGACACACCTGTGTTTTTTGCGATGTCGATCCTTCATTCCTGACCATTTCATCGATATCAACATCATCTATATGTTCATCTGAAATGGTAGCAGCGACATGTGCTGATGGTTGTTGGACCTCAACACGAGGAGCAGTAGGAGCCGCAGTAGTAGGAGCAGTAGGAGAAGTAGCAGGAGCAGCATGAGCATCAGGAGCAGCAGCAGGAGAAACAGCAGCCACAGCAGGAGCCGCAATAGCCGCAACAACAACAACTTGAGAGACTTGTTCAGCCTCAAGGTTAGGAGCACCAGAATGTGCAGATTTAATTATCTTCAAAAGTGGTTGAACAGTTAATTTTGATTACATAAATTCAGTAATAATAAGATAATAACATGAGATAAGAAGATCTATATTACAAAAAAATCTAAAATGTTTATTGAACTCTCTTTCTTTTTTTCAAAGGCTAAAGGGATTTGAAACATCTATCAATTATCTGAATCCCTTCATTGTGGTCTCCTCTAACATAAAAAACATCATCTATATTGGGACTGCTCCAAAATGATTGTGACGTACCACTAAAATGATCGTCCTCAACAGAATTTTCATCAGAACCTTCAAATGTTTTGGAAAATAATAGAACAATGGACCATTTTTGTTTTGTGGGATCTGGAACATAAAAAAATTGTACCACTTGTGATGCCATTATAAACTGTTCGTCTTTAAACCCTTATTTAATAAAATAAACATTCACAAATCCCCATTCATCTATTTTAACACCACTGTTGTTATCAACCCTTTTGAATTAAAAAATTGGCAATTGGAATGTCATATAATCTAACTCCCATATTAGTTTGATAATGCCAAAGTATAACATATTTGCATAAATTTGATTTCTGTCCTTACTACCAGAAACATGCAGCACTTCATCCACTAGTGTTACTCCACCGTTTTTCATGGTACTATCTTCATCATGTTCATTTTTATGGAATGTATAACCATTAATTACATAACCACTGTAAGATAGTACATACACACTTAGTCCATCGGATAGCCATCGAAGTCGTTTTGAAATTGAATTCAGATTTTTATCAAACATCTTAGAAATATGGTCTTGAAACCATCCTATAAACTGGTGATTATGTGTATTTGATAACCATTTTTCATCCCTTGATGTATTCAACTCCCTAATAATTTCATTGTGAGTTTCAATATATGGAAAAACCTCCAAACTGTTTTACAGAACATAAAGGTGGGCCTGCTCCCGATCTGTAATGATGATTGTCAAAAAATCTCTTCTAGAAATTCCCTCACCCTCAATGCATCCAGTGAGATGAGATTTCGGGAGACCAATGCTTTCCACATCAGATAGGTATTCAGAAAAAATTCAATGGCTTCATCAACTATATATCACTCCATTATACAACCCTCTAGCCGACATCGATTTTTGAAATACCCTTTCAAAATCTTCAAATACCGTTCAACATGATACATCCATCTATAGTGAATATGACAACAAAGTTGAATCTCTCTCACCAAGTGAATCCTCAGATGAACCATCATATCAAAGAAAGTTGGCGGGAAGAAAATTTCTAATTCACATAATATGATGACAATTTCTTTTTCCATAGCTGGAAATTTCACCGGGTCTAAAACTTTTCTACATATTGCTTTGAAAAAGGAACAAAGTTTGGTTAACATATGACGAACATTCTTGGGAAAAATGCAACGTAAAGCTATAGGAATTAGATCTTGAATCAAAACATGACAGTCATGTGATTTCAAAACTTTTAACTTCAAATAATTCATTGACACAATGTTATTGATATTTGTTGAATACCCCTCTGGAACCGTTACATCATTGAAGAAGTTTGAAAACTGGTATCTCTCCTCCCTAGAAAGAGTATAAGAAGCTGGAGGAAGAAACATTCGATTTTCACCCTTCACGGGAGCTAACTCTTTTCCTATTCCTAGGTCAAACATGTCCAACCCTGCCTTAATTCCATCCTTTGTTTTGCCAGGGGAATTTAGCAATGTTCCAATAACACTGTCACATACATTTTTTCCACATGCATCACATCATGAAAATTTCTGATGTACTAAAAATTCCAGTATGGTAATTCAAAAAAACTGATCACTTTTTCCAACCGATTTTTGTAAGGTTTTTCGAAAATGGTTTACCAAAAATAGTGTTCACATCGTTTACATTCTCAAACAGCTGATCACCTGTTAGTGGACATGGTGCTACACGTTGTTCTGAACTTCCATTGAATGATGTCGTCCATGATCGGTACTTATGCCGACGAGGTAGAAATCTACGATGTACTAGAAACACATATTTCAATGAATGTTTCTACCTAATTGATTCTGTATCTTCTTCGCACATAGGACACCCTTGAGTTCCTTTAATTCTATAGCCTGACAAATTTCCATAAGTAGGGAAATCATTTATTGTCCCATACAACATCTCTCTCAACGTGAAGTATTCACTTTTATAAGCACCATACAACATAACAGCTAAATCACACAATAACTTCAAATCCTCGATCAAAGGAGCCAAATACACATCAATATCATTAGATGATTGTTTTGGTCTTGATATAAGCATAGATAACATGATGAATTTTTGCTTCATGCATAACCAGTGTGGCAAGTTATAATTTAACAACATAACATGCCATGTACGATGAGTGCTGGTTTGAAAACAAAAAGTATTTACTCCATTTGTAGATAATGAAAGACGAAGGTTTCTCAGCTCTTTTCCAAATTCATTATACTCATGATAAATTTTCATCCATTGGGGAGAGTCAACCAGATGATGAAATTTCCCATATTTATTTCTTTTATCTGCATGCCATGGAAATTGTCTTGCAGTTTCTTCACTTCCACATAGACAGCTAAACCATAGAATGATTGGAAAGTACAATACAACTTTCATAGGATTGTATTCATCTTTCTTGTATTGAGAAGCACCACACATTGGGCAATCTTTATGTGATTTTTTCTCTTTGAGAAACAATATACAATCTTTTGGGTAGGCATGTATTTTTTCAGAAATCATACCCGTCGAGTGTAGCATTCGTTTAGCTTCATATGTCCGGCTTGGGAGCTCGTTATCTTTAGGGAGCATGTCATTCAAGAGAGCAAGTAGTTCCGTAAAAGTGACATCACTCCATCCGTTGACTAATTCCAATTTATACAACTCCAGTACAGCTGACAATGTTGTATACTTGGTGCACCCAACATACAATGGTGTCTTTGCACAACTCTTTAACTTCTCAAACAATTATCGGCAATCACATAGTTCATCTTCAATTGTATTTTTCATTTTCTCAATACGATCTTCATCATCATGGACATTTTTAATCACATCCACCATATGGTCTTATTCATTATCCATATTTTTATTCATATCTGATGATCCATATAATGTAGTTTTATCCCACCCAGTAGCTACATTCTCTTTTTCTCCATGTATATTCCAAAATTTATAACTCCTATATATTCCGTGGCATATCAAATGTTCTTCCAACTCCTCTGTGGTATGTAGTATAGAATAACAACAACGTAAATATGGAAAAGGATTTGATAAGGATCCTTTGCGTGATCCATTGAAAACTTTATGAACTCTTTCACTCCGTTCTCATACTCTATTGTCAAACGATTAGTATCCATCCAATCTTTATTCGTCTTCATCTTATCTGAATCTCAAATATTAGTATCTATGGTTCAAGTACACAAAACAAGACTTCCAAATACAATATAAGAGAACCAATACCTTATAATAATAGAGATTAATAGAGCATAACCATTTCCAATAAAGATTTGGAAATCAACAGAACCAGGATATACCCCCATCAAAATCAACACAGTTTCCAAACACAAAGGGGTTCATGGGGATAATCACTTATTTCATAGATGGTAAAACTCACATGGAAGCATCCTCTATGGCTCATCCTCCTCTATCAGGTCAACCCTTCTATCGTCAACTATTCCATCCTTTTATACATCACCAACCTAAAATACATATGGATGAAAACTAGTATCCAAATCTATATGTAAAGAAAGGATTTTCATAATCTCTACAATATGGATTTAATTAAATATAATTACTTTAGATTCATTATAGTTTCCTCAAATCACCCCAGTCTAAACACAAGAATAATCAAGAATGATACGTCTACCACTCCTAGGTCTCTGCCCTACATTCAATATCATCATGCCTAAATACACATATATCCACACATACACATGTCACAAACACATAATAAACCATATCCACATCAGAACCAAAGTACCCATACGGATTTCAATCAGGTTACTCGACTCAAGTGGTGGTGTGTAAGAAATAATAAGAAAATATAACAAGTATGTAGTCCACACATAAATCTCAAACTTCTATTAATAATCCAATAAACCCAAGGTATCATTCCATCTATTTGAATACTCTGAAGGAGCCCATATGCGACAGCAGTCCCAAGTGGTGAAGGTTCCTGAGGAGGAAGGGGCGAACACACACCTATCGGGGTTCTAGGTCAGGTCACTGAGGTTGAAGGTGGACCAATACTCCTACAAGGGTTCATTCCATATTTCACAAACAAGGTCCTAGTACCCTAGGATGTTAACCCACTACTGGTGGAAGCGAGACCGTTCCTAGTGATCATGCCAAGAAGAAATGGAAACCAAGAGGGGGGGAGTGGTTCGAAATACCTCAAGCAAGATGGAAAAACATGGTATTTGAGAAAAGGTTAGTGGCTTTCATGTTGGCTAGACACCTATCTAATAGACTCCACAAGAAGTGATGGCCCCTGCAGTTGTTGCACCAGGTGAAACTTTCACCTGAGAAGCTGAGATCAATGAGGCCCTTCCCATCCATGAACTGAACAAACTCCATGACGGCCTTCCTCTAGAATAGGCTTCTACCTTTCCTTTGTTTTGGTTTGGAAATGAAATTAAAGTCACCCCCAATAAACTATGGATGGTGGCCGAGATTGATGGTATATTTTTCACTCCATAGATATTCCCTTTGAAGAGGGCCATAGATTTCAAAAACTAAAGTCATATGGAAGGAGGTGTCACTGTTGGACACCTTGGTAGTGAAGAATTGATTGCAATATTGAATAATCTCAACAACATATTTATTGTTCCAAAATACCCATTTGTGTCTGTTAGAGGGGTCGAAGTGTAGAAATACATAAATCTTAAACTTCCAGGATAATTCTATGATTATTATAGGGTTTGTCGTGTTATTTGACAACAAAAACAATGAAATTATGCTTTTTGATTTCGGTGGTGAGGAAGTTCGATTTAACATGGGCACTAAGACTTCGAGCATTACATATAGAGATAATAATGATGGGGACGACATGGCTCGGGCATTAGGTCTAGAGCTAGTAGCTTTATTAAAGTGAGAGGATGATCTCTCATTGAGGCCCCTTGATTTTGAACATGTTCATAATCCCTTCTGGTTGGTAAGCTTCATATGAGTGGGAGATGAGGATCCAAAGGTGTAGGAGAAGGATGGGTAATGAATCTTGGGGGCTGGTGAGGGAGTTCTCTCTAGATCCATAAGTATTTGGATATGGATAACAGGAACTAAGCAAAGGGAGACAGAACAAACACTGCTAGAAAGGGGCCTGGACAATTCAGAGAAGCAGTCAGTAACATTAGCGAGGGAGAAGGACAGAGATGGAGGTAGGGGTGGAAAGACTAGAAAGCTTAGTGGTCTGGGAATCATGCCACAAAAGTTCACTGCTAGACAATGTCTCTTAGATAGCATGAAGGAAAGAAGGGGGGAAAATTGTGAAAAACCAGAAGGAAGGAAAATAATTAGGAATGGAGAGGAAAAGGTCTTGGTAGATTTACATGGAATCAACGAGAGAGGAGGGGGAAGACATCTCAAAAGGATTGGGTGGGGTCTGAGGGGGAAACCATCACTGGAACACCTACTGACGTCGGGGAATCCACTTGAGAGACATCTGAGAGGGGGAAATAACCTATCCATATTGATCAAGATCTTAGGGGGGGGGGGGGGCGTCGGTACTCTTGGTGTCACCTTCTAAAAACCTAAAGAGAATTACCTTAGAAAAGATAGTGGGAGAAAAACCTAGGGAAAATATGGTAGATGGTCTCCTGAGTCCAGTAGAAGGCATCCTACACCTGGAGCATGATCTTATAAGGAAGGGTAAGAGAGGTGTCCAAATTCAAAAAGATTAAAAAATACAACACTACTACCAAGAACATAGTCAAGAAAAGATGAATAACTATCAAAATTTCCTCTCTCTAATAGATATTTCATTTTGAATATTGAAATGTGAAATTACACATATTCCCATTTATAATAGTTCAAAAAATCATGAGGGACCCCAAACATAAAGGGTAAGTCAATGATGTGTAAATATTTATTATCATATATAACAACCTCAAAAATAAATAAAAACCTTTACAAAATGTTCTAAAACAAAATAACATGTAGATAGATTCTAAAGAACTATAACTACATTTTGACCCTATGTGTTTGTAGGGGGAACATCATAAAATTGGTTCCTAACTAAAGGATACTCCTCTAAATAAAAATTATGAAACACAAAAAATAATAAATTACTCACAAAAAAAACAATAGTGGTTACCCAATATTTTATAATTCCACTGAAATAGTAACATTTTAATGAAAAATCTTAATCCAATATGTGAGCATGATTAGAATTATAAAAATGAAGAGCACAAATCAAAAAAAAGAGAAAAAATGTCATTTATAGGTAACGATTATTATGAAATAATATTTACATAACTTTATATGTAACATAATAAGACACTATCACTAAGACCAGATATAACCCACTATCTCAAAAAAATGAAATCCATAATGAACCAATGATTAAGAAAAGACAATTATAGTTTTATCATATGATTATTTCATAAACAAGGATAGATGGTGATAAAATTTTAATTGAGGTAGAATATGAGGTGGTATGGGGTTCCATTACAAAAACACTAAATTCATAGTTAACCCATACAAATATAAGAAGTTATATCATGGACATAACCTATGAAACTATGAAATCATATCAAAATCTTCTAATAATGTAAAAGCATTGAATCACTTACCACACACTTGGAAACTTCCAGAGGTGGAGGTGCACGAAAGGAGGTGCAAAGGAGGAGCTGCCAACCGAATAGAAATGGAGGAGTAGGGTACACTGGGAGTAGGGTCGAGTGAAGAGGAGGAGAAGTAGGGTTTTCGAGGAGGAGGATCTGCTGAAGGGGTTCGAGGGGGAGGATTAGGAGAAGGGCCAGCGGCGGAGGTCCAGTAATGCGAATATTGGGGGCAGTGGAGGTCCGGAAATGCAAAGCTCAGGGGGGGGGGGTAGTGGAGGGGAGTTGTAGGGTTTCATTACCGTGAGATCTTTAGGTAGCAATAAAAAAAGGACATTGTGTGGCCGATTTTATAAAAAATGGGACTACAGTTTTATCAGCGCTAAAAAAGCGCTGATAAATCCTTCTTATATGAGTGCTAAAATTTTAGTGCTGATATATGCCTTCCTTATCAGTGCTTTTCTGGCACTGATGAATGGTATCTTTATCAGTGCGTTTTGAGCATTGATAAAGGTTACCCTGTATCAATGCTAAAATTTTAGCATTGATACTTGGCTTCTTTATCAGCGCTGATAAAGGGATTCCTGATCAGCGCTAGAAAAGCGCTGATAAAGAACCCTGTATCAGCACTCAAATTTTAGGGCTGAAACATGGTATCTTTATAATCGCTTTTCTAGTTCTGATAAATAATCCCTTTATCATCTCTAAAATTTTAGTGCTGATACAAGGTTTCTTTATCAGCGGTTTTTTCATAGTGCTGAAATAAGGTGGCGCTTCCCTTGCCCGTTTTTGTAATAGTGGATATTTAATATATGAGAATCATATTCATCCATGAGTAGGATTATGGTATGTATACATATACTATGAGTCATTTTTTGATCTGACTCACTCCTAACAGAGAAGTATGTAGATTTGACTCATAAGTAGGTGAAAATGGTCTTTATAACTCATCTATTGTTAAATAATTTTGGGTCTTTCATGATAGACCAAATACTATTGAATATAGAGTTTCTATGGTTGGGATTCCTTTGATTTCCCTTATATGTGTAATTAGGGAATGAATCATTCCACATATATCTCATTCATATGGATCTCTACATAGATCGAACTTATATGTGGGGAGGAGGTATTTTTTCACTTCAGTCCATATACTATATTTTCGAGGCTTCCTCAACACATATGTAGCTCAGGTTTAGGAAAAGAAAATTAAGTCCTACCTTAGCATCAGGATATCATTTAAGTGAGGTATCTCCATGGAGGTTCAACCATGAAGGCAGTGGGGACTTATTTTATTTGAATATGGTTGGGCTCAGTGATGTGTTATCCAAGCATCAAAATGTATTCAATAAGTAAGTGAATCAAGATATAAATAGTTCTTAAGAAGAATCATACTATACAAGTTATACACATACAAAATAGAGGTTCTTTCATTTCATGTGGGCCTTGGATAATATACTCAATCGTCACTACATATTTGAGCTTCTTAGGATTCAAACCCAACATGGTTATTTTATGGAAGGGTTCCCTACACAGAACAAACTCATGTATAGGGCTGGGGAAATTTTATTATTATTATCATTGTGGGGACAATGATTAGGGGACCTTGTTATCACTACATATCCTAAAGGATCACAAATATAGAGTTTAAATCATTTTACACATATTATTATGTTATTTTAGTAGTAATTATCCATTAAATAAAAACCGAGGAGCAGAAATTCTACAATATTGGGAAGACTAGGAACATAAATAAAAATCATGGAACTGGATTATAAAATCATTTCAAATCTCCATAATGACCTCTTAACACCCATTTGATCCCCTAAAACTGCAGAGAATAACCTGGGGAATATATTGACAAAATGGGTAAGCTAAAAAGCCTAGTAATAAAATAAACATGGGATTAAAGCATATAACATGAGTTAGAAGGATTAATAGGATAACATAAAATGCATGGGTTATGGATAAAAACATGTAATATTAATTTATAAAAGATGGAATCATGTAAACATTGGATTGTGGTAATAATATATAACATGAAATCAACCTGATTCAAGGCTAACTGACATGATAATATCCCATAGTGGATAGAGTCCCAAAATTGATGAGGTTTAGTCAGTAATCCAATACATAACTTTTCAGGAGACTAAACAAATTACACAATATATTGGATCAATATCTAGGATAACCTATCATAACATGTTCATGTATGTGAGTGACATATAAATAATCAAACATAAGGAGTAAATATATGAGTATCCCATGGAAAGAAATGGGTTTTGTAATCATGTCATATAGAATAAACAAAAGACATATCATAATGATATCCATGAAAGAAGGTATTTAAATGATTCAAGGACATTTATAAAGGAATTATAATAATATATCATGAATAATTAATTACAAATGAAGTGAAAACATTAAAATTAATGGTTTTGTAACTTAGGAAATGTGACACTTCAGTGCAGTTTTATAGAAAAGGATAAAGAGTCTTTAAAGAGGATAAATCCATAATTATTTCCATAAAACCAGAAATTAACTAAAATATTAATTCATTCTAAATTGAGTTATTTTTGAAAAATAATATAGGATCAAAATGATTTATGGAGTTCAATTGAATATTGGTAATAAAAATAGAAGTTCCCCTTAATAGCATTTTCTTTTCAAGAGAAATTAAGAAGGGAACAATAAAAATTATGTAATTACCTATAATAGAAAGATATGGTGAGATACATAAATATGTGTGGTGAATATAAATAGAATCTTAGATAATTATATAATAATAATGAAGAGTTATATTGATGCAAAGAGATAGAAAATGCATAATCTAAAGGAAATAGAAAGGACAAAAGAGATCCCATAACTTATTTATGAAAACATTCTACACCTATACTTAATTTTCTAGAAACACAAATTAGTTTCATTAATTGCTTAATTAATAACCTATTTAACATTTATTTTATTTATTATAATTTTATTAAATTCATTTATATCCATTTTGATATGTTATAAGGTTCAATTTCATCGTACGGGAAGTGTTAATTTCATTGTTTTATGGTTTGTTCAATTATGTATACCTATAGAAGTACTTATTTAATGGAAATAAAACTACCCAAGTTAAATAAAATGGTATTAATTAAATTTAATAAATGGCGATGCATATATTTTTTTAACATGAAGATGATTTATATTGATAAAACATTAATGATAAATTTTTAGATTATTTTTCCTATTTTTCCGACCATCACGAACTAGGTTAGTTTTATTCAATATGTTGTTTATATATTTTTATAATAAAATATAAGACGTTATAATATAATTATTAAAATATTATTTAAACATAATCATATTTTTTGTCCAACCTTGAAGCTGTTAATGAAAAATTAAAACTCATTATTCACAAAGGCAGTTAACCACCATAATTTCAAAAAATGGTTTCCTTTCTCTAAATAAGAGGATATTAGATATGGGACTGATAGATGATATTGAACTATTAATATTTATTTTATGTATATACATGATAATTAAGTTATTATTAATTGATATATTATTGACTTGAGGATATTGTAGAAGTAGAAAATAAATCAAGAGAGGTGGTTTAAGAAAGTTATCTATTTAATATCTCATCCTTGAGAGACCCCTTAAGGAATATAGAATTTTTATTTGGGTTAGAAAATAAAATCTATAATGTATCTAGGTAAGTTTTTAAAAACAATTTGGTAGATTATAGTCGAGATAGAAGGCTCAAGGTCGTGAAATGAAGTAAAAGAAGGGTTTCCCTTTTATAATTGAGGTGAGGGGTACTTTCTGAATTTCTCAAAATATTTAAATATAATAAGTCTATTATGGACCCAAAAACATAAAAACAGCCTATAAATTTACATGGGATGATATTATTTACCATATATTTATATCTCATTCTTTTTTCATGGTCGTGGTTATTCCACTTCAATTAGGGTTTTTAATTGTGAGTGTTCGTCATCAATTTCACGGTAGGTGGTCTAAATTTAAAATCCCATGTTTTTTGTTTAATATTGTGTATGTAATTTTGAAATTTAAATTTCCATGATTTTGAAATTTCATGGATGATTTAATTAATCAAATTTAATTTCCTGGTGTTAATTATTTTGGATAAATTGGGGAAATTGAAATTTGTGAAATTGTATTAATTAATTAATGTAATATTCAGATTGGTTAACTATCCAATTAATGTAATTATGAATTAATTAAAAATGATGGTTATGTAATATTTGGTTAAAAAATGGGTTAATGGGTTAATTGGTTAAATACCACAAAATGGATTAACATTGAATTGTTCATCTTAATCTATCTGATTAAATTGAAGAACCATGTTTGTTGTGATAATTGTAATGATAAATTATGATGTGAAATGCTGATAAATAGGGTTAATGTTAGTTAACCTAGAATGATGTGATATGTGTGATATAAGTGTGATTATGTGATATATGAGTGTTGGATGGGGAATGCGCCCCCCAAATAACCATGTGTGATAAATAGGGTGTGGGATAGGGACAGAGGCTCAAAATACACATATGAGATAGAAATTATGGGGCAGGGACTGAGGATCCAATTACCCATGTGATTATTGGGGTGTGGGGTAGGGACTAATGCTCCAAATACCCATGGGGTTCTATACATTAAATTCTATGCCCATGAGTTTGGCATTGCACAATGGTTCCAATGGGTTGTGATATGGTTTGAAATGAAATGATAAATTATAACCATGGTATTGTGATATGGTTTAGACTCTAGAATGGTCGAATGATGGTATTAAGTGTTTGGCTGTCCTCAGGAACCCGAGGGTTTATGAGGTTAATTAAAGAATAGTGAAATGTGATACCTATTTACATTATGCATTGTACTTTATTCTTTATACAATTGCATACACTATTATTGGATGGATATAGTTTTAGATTCCATTGGTGGTGATCTACTGAGTTGTACTCAAATCTAACTCCGGATGTCTGATCGTTACTCAATTTGAATTTATGGTTATAGGAAATGATAAGTGAAAGATCCCAATTTTTGATTTATAAAATGGGATGGAGCATGGATGAGAGAATCTACCTGGTATTAGGACCCATATGGGAGTTCTCAAGATATTTAATTTGGGTTTTTTATTTGGAACTTGGCATGTACATGGAATAGAATATCTATTGTTTTTATTGGATATTTATTCCTTTTTTAGTCATAATGTGATATTGTTTTGTTTGGATTATAGTTATTATCTCCAAATTTTTATATATTTATTTCTGTTGTTGTATTAATCTCATAAGAGGTTGTAGTCTCTCTATGATCGATATGACATCCTCACTACAATTGGGAAACCTCTTGCGTATGGGGAGGCATGCCCAAGGTCCCATGGGAAACCAACTCAGGGCATCAGTGTGTGGAACCAAGTTTGGGACATCAAAAAAGTGGTATCAGAGCGTAGTTTCCAATTAATTTATTTTGTCTTAGTATTTGGGGAAAGGTAGAACAAATAATATTAAGATTTAGGCCTTAGATACGAGCTCAAGAATGGGAGTAGCTAACCAATGTATAATGGGGAAACCAAGTAACCTAGGTGAGATTGTTGTGGTTGATGAGTGTCGTTACAATTGGATGTTATTTCACGTTGGCCGATGCACGTGTTGTGCGATGTGATTATTTTTTAGGATATTTTCTGATATTTGACTCTAGGCCTAGTATAGAATTAGATTTGAGTATGAATGCATCATTATAGGTAGTTAGGATTGTTTTGTGACATGCATTATCTTAGGAACACATGGAAATTTTTTGTTTTTGTAGGTTGTTGAATTTGAAAAGTTTTCTTTTTTAAAATTTATTTGTAAAAGGAACCTAATATGAAATTGAAAATTTTAGATAAGGAGAAATGTAGAATATTGGTGTCCAATTATACTTGAATAATGAGAATTATTTTACCCTTTGTTAGTCATGACCTAAATGTAGGATGGTTAAGGGTAGTGATTGCACCTTAGTTTTGATCATGTGGTGGGGAAAGGAGGGTGAATGAATTGTTATGGCTTGATGCGAATACCTCTTGTTAATTATGTTAATGTTGTGTTACGTGTTATGATATGTATTTTTAAGATTTTAGATATATGCATTGACAATGACCCTTAAAGAGAGGAAAATAGGAGGATATGGATGGAAATTATCCTTCAAAAGTAGAACCTAAGGAAACAATCATGTTAGATGAAGGACCTAGAGAGAACTCTTGGGAAAAATTTTCTCACTTCATAAAATTTATAGAGAGACTCAGAGTACTTTGTGAAGAGTACGTCTAACCTGATGAGGGAGTTTCAACTACAGCACCCTCCTACGTTCACCGAAGAGGGAGGTCATGAGGTAGATGAGTTCCAGATTGGGTCCGTCCTGACTATAATTGACTATTTAGATACTTATGCTAAGAATAGGGTCATGTTGGATTCTTCCATGTTATGAAGATCCGTGAAGTGCTATTGGAATTTCTATCCTTAGACTGTGCGAGATGATGGAATGGTATGACATGAATTTTTTATAATTTCTTGGAGAAATTTTATCTAAAGACACCGATATAGGATTGGAAAGATAATTTCATGCATTTGACTCAAGGGAGTATGTCCATGATGGACTATTCTGGTTTCATTACTGACATGAAACACTTTTTTCAAGTACTCGCAGAGGATGATATAGTTATGACTGGGCTTTTCCAAGATGGAATTAAATTTGAGATTTATTCTCATGTCTATATCTTTCACTTGAAAAAGTATTCAATGGTTGCTGGATATGCTCTCATATCTGAGGGGAAACTGAATGTGGTTTCTATTGGGGGCATGTTTTTTCCGCTAAATGATTATGAGGTACGTCCTCCATGGGTAGTATGCATTGGTATGAGAATTTTGACCAAATAAGTTGAAAGAATATTGGTCAGGGGGAAGGATCAGTTACTCAGGATCTTACTAGAGTGATTTTCCACCAGTACGGTAGGCCATGTCCCAATTGTAGGAATTTTCCACTACCATCATCAGAGTACCAATCATGTAGTATGATGGGACATCTACAATGGTTTTATAAAAACCTATGAAATATGGGTAGTGATGGAGCATCCATTTAGAACTAGAGCATGGGAAGGGGATCTTCTACATATTATCAGCCTAGTAGTTGGAGTTCTACTTTCCATGATGATAGTGGTAGTGGATTTGGTGATTCTAATAACGAGAACCTCTATTAATAAAGTGAAAAATATAATGGGACTTAGGTTTCATTATTGGGTAGAGGGGTCAGACAGTTGCATATAGTACATACCACACTTGTGGACAACAAGGTTGGATCCTCAATAATTGAAGGTAATATTCTTGTAACTACTACACTTTCTAGTTATTTATTTGATACTGGTGCCTCAAATTGTTTTACCTCTTCCCATATTGTGAATGGTTTTATCCTGACTATGGATTTTTTGAGTGGGGTTATGAATATTGATGCACCATTGGGAGTATGATCGAGAGACATCTCTTTTTGCAATGGGTGTTCTCTCAAGGTAGGGGAGTATCATTTCAGTTGGGAAATTTATATCCATTATAATTTAGGATTCAACCTAATTATAGGCATCGACTAGTTAGTATCATATTAACCCCACATTGATATCTTCCAAAGGAGAGTTACTTTTACATCTCTTGAAGGTTACAATAATATTCAATGTCGAGAGTGGGATATCAAGGCGAACCGTGTAGGACCAGTTCATCAACAACTAAGGGAGTTAACCACCCATATTTATAGTATTTTTATGGATGATGGAGGTGAAAATTATGATTTATTTTCACTTATAGTGGATCTATTTCAGGATGTGTTTCTTGAAGATTTCTCTGTGATTCAAACTGAGAGAGACGTGGAATTTACAATTGAGCTCAAGTTGGGGGGTTCAATGAATTTCTATTCCACTAGATAGAATGGAACTAAATAAATTCCAAGAGATTGAGACTCAAATGGAATAGTTTATATATAAGGGGTTTATCCGTCCGAGTACGTCACCTTTGGGTTCCCCAGTTCTGTTTTCTAAGAAGGATGACATGACTTTTCCCTTATGTGTTGACTACCAAAATTTGGACCAGATGACACTAAAGAACCATTATCTTATTCCATTAACTGATGATCTGTTTTACCATTTGGGGGGAGAATTTGTTTTCTCCAAGATCAACTTGAGATCAAGGTTTCATTATTTGATATTTCAAACATCTGATATACCTGGGGTTTCTTTCAAAAGTAGGTATTGACTTTATGAGTTTTTTGTGATGTTTTTTCGGGTTGAAGAACACACTAGAAGTGTTTTTGAATTTTATAAAAAATGTCTTACAAACATCCCTAGAATATTTTGTGGTATTACTTGTGGATGAAATCTATGTCTTATTTAAGATTCATGATGATCATTCCCAACATCATGACATCATCCTGAGTACACTAAGGGAGAAATAGCTATATATAAAGCTATCTAAGTGTTAATTTTGAATTGATCAGATACACTTCTTGGGTCATATCATATCATAGGAAGGTTTGTTAGTGGACCCATATAAATTATAGGTAATGGTCTCTTGTGATAAACCCAATATTTCATTCGATATTTGTAGATTTATAGGGTTAGAAGGATATTAATAGAGGTTCATCTATTACATTTCATGTTTGAAAGAACATATTTTGGGATTAAAACAGAAGGTCCTGAAGTTTGAATGGATAGAATCTTCTGATAATTCATTCTAGTATTTAATGAAAAATTTTAAAATGAAACCAATATTTTCCCCACTTGATCCAAGTGAGGAGTATATAGTGTTTGGTGATGATTTTGGGATTTCACTTGGGGAAGTGATTATGTAGGGAGATTTATTTTTGCGGAATGGGTATCAGAAGTTGATGCCTTATGAATAGAACTACACTCTCATGACCTCAACTTGGAAGCATATTTTTATTCCTTAATGTGTTGGTGGAATTATCTATTGGGCCAGAATTTTACTGTGTATCATGATCACAAGAGATTAAAATATATCTTTCCCACAATATATATTAATCTACAGAAGTGGTGGGGGGTAGAGTATATGAATCCCTTTCACTTTGATCTATAATATACACATGGGAAGGAATATAGTGTTGTAAATTCTTTAAGTAGGAGAAATCAGACTCAGGAAGTTCATGAGTCTAGTGTTAAGGGGAAAATGATGACTTTACTGGATGAGATGCATGCAGTGCTTTATAATGGCCACAAGATGATTTCTCTTATATCAGTTTCAGTGGAGTCTACACATTTGAACTATATTAGGGACATACCGTATGAGGATCTAGAATGTTTGGACATGTGGGTAAGACTTGAAGGTGGGGATTCACCTTCAAACTAGAGCATAGATGGGGATGAGATCATCTATGTTGGGAATTAAGTTATTGTGCCTATGAGTATACATGAGGATTTGATGCATGAGTTTCATGCCTTGAAGTGTATGGTGAATCCAAGAGTGACCAAAATGTACTATGACCTAAGATGATTGTTTTCGTGGTCAAGCATGAAAAGAATATAATAGGGTTCATGACATGATGGCACACCTATCAACATGCGAAGGATGAGCAGCAACAACCTAGTGTTTTACTACAAACATTTCCCATTCTTGAGTGGAAATGGGATGAAATTACCATGGAGATTATGGTGGGTATCCAGAGGATTCCATGGATGAATAATTCTATTTGGGTGATTTTGGACTAGATGATGAAAATATTGAATTTATTTTTAATACAGAAGTCTTTCTTAGTGGACTAGTAGGGAAAATTATATATTTGAGAGATAATACATCTACATAGGGTTCCATGGAGTATTGTTTCAAACCATGAATCATGCTAAAATTCATTATTCATGTAGGGATTGCATAAGGAACTTGGTACACATGTTTTAGTCAGTACAACATTCCACTGATAAATAGATGGGCAGTCGGAATTTAAAATTTAGCTGCTTTAGGATATGCTATGAGCATATGTTCTTGACTTTGAAGGATCATGGGAGAATCACTAAGAGCACATTTATTATTTATATTACAACTGTTATAGGGAGAAATTTCAATTGGAACAATATGAGGCTATTTATGGTAGGACACACACATAACCTCTATATTTGATGGGGGAAACTAAGTCAGAGTTATTGGGACTGAGTCTCATGCCAAAGATGTCAGAGCAGGTGTAACTAATTCAATAGGATATGGATACAGCTCATAATAGAAATAATTTTTAGGCTAATTGACATCGATGACTCCTAGAGTGCATAGAGGGTGATCATGTGTTCCTTCGGGTGTTCCCTAGATTGGGTCACCATAGGATTCAGAGATAGGAAAAGCTGGCACCCACGTCTATTAGACTGATTGAGGTTTTTTAGATATTCAACCTAGTGCCATACCAATTGGATCATCCACACACGTTTTTCATGTGTCATAGCTTCTGTGGTATCAACCTGACCCTTCTCATGTGATCGATGCAGATGATGTTGAGCATGAGACTGATTCATTATTTGAGTTGAATCCAATATGTGTGTTAGATCACATTGAGAAAGTGTTTCTTAGAGATACCGTTATGAAGGTTCATGTATTGTAGAAACATTGGCATGTTTTGAAGGAAACAATGAAGAGAGAAATAGATATGTGGGATCAATCGCAAAATCTTTTTTTCTTCAGAATATTAGATATTCTTAGAATCACAAATAAAGGATGAGCTATTATAAGGTGGGGATATTGTAAGATCCAAAACTTTTATAGAGTTTCCTTGAGCTCATTTACCGGTAAAATTTCCCCTTGTAATGAGTTTTTTTGGGTTTTCCTTAGATATTATTTTTGTGAAATTAGAAAATGTTGAATGGGATTTGGGAAGTGCACTGTCAGTGCATGGTTTTCCGAGACCATGCTCCCTACCCTAGAAAATAGTGAAACCCCAGGTAAATGGGAACTGAATGGATGGAAATGGATTGGAAAACTGTGTGCCCTCCTAGTAGTAACCATTCAACCCTCTGAGGAGGAACATTGTTATGAAAAACCATGCGCTGCGATGAGGAAACAATGTGAATTGAAATTAAATCCCTTAAAAATTCAGTTAAAATCCGTAAACACCCTTAATATATCCATAAAACCTCTAGATCAACCATAAACCTATTTCTACAATTTTTAGAGGTTCCAAAATGAATTAAAAGGCAATCTAGACACCATTCTTGATGAATTGAGGATCTCTTGATGGATATGCACCTCTCTTGGTAATATATTCTCATCCCGTATGGTTTCCTCCCTCCATCTTGTATTTCTCACATCATTTGAAGGGTTGTTTTCTTCTATTTTTATGGATCTAGATTTTCGTTTTTTGTAACATCATTTGTTTGATCTTAGATCTATGTTTTAGATCAAGATCTTATTCTTTTTCGTGACCATTGCTGTTTCTCTTCAATTGGGGGTTTCCATTGTGATTGTTCATCATCAATTTCAAGGTAGGTGGTATAAATTTTAAATTCCCTGATCTTGATTTTATTTTGAGTATCTAATTTTGAAATTAAAAATTCCATGATTAGGAATTTTCATTTATTAGTAAATTAATTAAATTTAATTCCCATGTGTTAATGAATTTCTATAAATCAGGGGTAATTGAAATT
Source organism: Viscum album (assembly GCA_963277665.1). Classification (NCBI taxonomy): domain Eukaryota; kingdom Viridiplantae; phylum Streptophyta; class Magnoliopsida; order Santalales; family Viscaceae; genus Viscum; species Viscum album. The sequence continues at coordinate 1,854,915,680 of OY728119.1, read as the reverse complement.
GAATAAATTGGATTAAGTAATTGGTTAATTAATTAATAGATTATTGGTATTGTGCAATTAATCAATTAATGTGACTAATAATTAATTAATAATAATGGTCATGAGATAGTTGGTTAATACGTAATGGGTTAATTGGTTATATGGTTAAATGATGCAAAATTGTTTAATAGTGAATTGATCATATTAATTCCATATTATTAAATTGAAGAACCATGTTTGTTTTTGTAATTATAATGGTATACCATGATGTGAAATGTTTATAAAAAGGGTTAATGTTGATTAATCTAGAATGATATGATATATGTGATATATGTGTGATTATGTGATATATGATTGCAGGGCATTGATTGAGGATCCAAATACCCACCTGTGATAAACAAGGTGTGGGAAAGGGTCTGAGGCTCCAAATACCAATATGAGATAGAATGTTTGGGAAAGGGGTCGAGGCCAAAAAATACCCATGTGATTAGTAAGGTGTGGGATAGGGATTAAGGCACTAAAATAGCCCCAAGGTGCGAGACACAACGTTCCATTCCCATGATTTTGACATTGTACTATGGTTCTAATTTATCATGATATGATTTTAAATGAAAAGAAAAATGATAAACATGGTATTGTGATATGGTTTAAACTCTGACATGGGACAAATTTGGTATTGAGGGTTTGGGTTTCCTCAAGAACATTGGGGTTTATGTGGTTAATTAATGAGTATGGAAATGGGATTATTATTTTCATTATTCTTAGAAAATTATTCTTTATAAAACTACATACCCTGTTCTTGTCTGGATTTTGTTTTAGACACCATTGGTGGTGGCCAACTATGTTACAATCATACCCTTCTCAGGCTGCCTGATCGGTAACCTAATAGGAATTATGATTACAAGAAAGGATATGGGAAAAATCCCTATGTTAGATGGCCGATATGGGAATGATCATGGATACGGTAACCAAACATGGTTCATGACACTCTTGGGAGCTGTTACTGTCTATATTTTGTATTTTTCATTTTGCACATGGCACATAATTGGCTAGAAAAATCCACTATTTTGTTTGGATATTGTATTCTTGTTTTATTTATCATTTGATTCTAGATTGTTTTTCTTATGTTTATTATATCCTGAATTCTATATTTTTTTTTGTATTACGCTGATAAAGAGTGTAGAGTCTCCCCATGATCAATTTTAGATCCTTAATGCTAGTCAGAAGCCTCTAACATATGGGATGGACAACTTGAGGTATTGCGGAAAACTGACATAGGGAACCGATGTGTGGCAGTCAGGCCAAGATGTAATAAATTTACTTTTTCAATAATGCACTGGCACTACATTGGCATTGCAAATTATTTTTAAATTTATCATGAAATAATTTATAATTTATATGTTCTATATTATTTTGTATGATATTTTTATTATATTATCATACACAAGTTTTTACATAAATTTTAAAAATATTCTATCATGGTTATGATTTGATGATATCATTGAAGATACCATGTTTTTAAAAGACTTTATTTTTTTTACTGTTCACTAAAAATTTAATTTTTAAAAAAATTATAAATATTTATCCGTAGAATAATTTTGATATACTGATTTCAAAAATGATATTTATTTTTTTTAAATAATTTTTCTATTATTTTAAAATATTTATTATACTTATTCTCCCATAGAAACTAATAAATAATCTTTTTGATTAAAACTTATATTTGAAGAATAAAATGAATTTAATAAAAAATTAAGTTTTTATTTCCAATAATTAAAAACTATATTTCGTAATATGGTTATTAATATTCAAAAGTTCTAATTCTAAAGCTAATATATAATGATTTTTTTTAATATCTATGTTGCATGTATCATAATCAATCAATTATATATATTCTAAAATATCAAGATGTTATGTTCTAAGAACCTTATGAAATTTCTACCTCAAATTTCCATTTTACAAACTAATTTGAAAACATGTACTTCCCCTATTTTCAACCTTTTACTAGAAAAAAAATATAATTAGAGGGATTGAGTACATAGGTGATGATAATATAAAAAGAAAACTATGAAAATATATGGAGAAAATTCTAAATGAAAATTAAATCCTAACTTGTGATTCCTAATGATTCAATCTAGGTTATCCATGGTGATATAATTTTCTTGAGGGTTATTACTAATGTTTTCTTATCATAATATCTTACAATAACTAGACCGCCCATTGATTCCAACTATAGAGGATTGATGTTATTTTCAGTGGACTATAATTGATACATATCAGGGCACTCAAAGGGTGGCTAAACCTCTTAAGAAGGACACATCACCATTCCTAGTGGTAGTCCTTTCCTCATGAAGCCCGTGGGTGGAGATACATTCCTTATCGAATTCTCACACATGAGAGTTCCCAAGGTTCAAATTCCTTCATTTTCATCTAATAAGAAACATAGTGTGCCAATTGTTTTACACATATTATTACATGATTTAAGGAACAATTATCTATTAGATATAATATAAGGGTTGAAAATTATAGTGTTTTTACAAGACTAGGTATATAAATAGAAATCATGGAACATGATTAAAAGGTATTTTCTTAATATCCATAATTTTCTAATAACAACATTTGATCTCCTACAACATCATAGGATCTCTCAGGGAATTAATAGAAAAAAGGTTCATGCTAAAAAACCCAGTTAGGAATAAAAATGGTATTGAATCCTTGAACATGAGTTAGAAGGCATTATATGATAACATAAAAGGCATGGATCATGAATAAACATATGGAAGAATAACATATAGAACATGAAATTTTGGTAACCTAGGATAGTGTCAATAATATATTACATGACATAAACACGACTTGCAGCTAACTACCATGACTATATCACATGGTGGTCAAAGTCCTATAATGGATTAGTTTTACTGCATAATTTCATACATAATGTCTCATGAGAATGTAACATTCAAAAATTAATTGGATCACTATTTGGACTAACCCATCATAAAATTTTCATGCATATGTGTTCCACATAGTTAAACAAACATAAGGAATAAAAATAAGGGTTACCCATGGAAATAAATTTGTTTTTTATTATCTAATAAGGAATAACCAATAGGTGTATCATAATGGTTTCCATGAAAGAATGGATTTAAGTCATACATGAACATTAATAAAGGAAATATAATAATATATCATCAATAATTAAATCCAAATGAAGTGAAAACATTAAAAGGTGTTGTTAGTTAACTTTTGAAATGTTCCACCTTAGTGTGGTTTTAAGGAAAAGGATAAAAATTCTTTAAAGATTAGAAAGCCAAAATTATTTCCCTAAAAGAAAAAATGATGTAAAATAGATTTTCAAGATAAATTTAGGTATTTTAGAAAAATATTGGATTCTTAAAATGATTTATGGAGTGTACTTGAAAATTGGTAAGAAAAAGTGAAATTCCCTTTAATCGGTTTTGTTTTAGAGGGAAATTGATTAGGCAACCTTAAAAAATATGAAATTACCTATTAAAGAAATATGAATTGACAAAAATAATATGTGGGATAAATATAAATATAATATAGGTAATTTATATAAGAATAACAAGGATAAAAATAAAAAATTATAGATAAAAAAATACAATCCAAATGAAAAAATGGAGGTTTAGAGAGATCTCTTACCTTATCTCCGAAAGCATTCTAAACTTGTACTTATCATCCTGGATAATAAAATTTGATTCATTAATTTATCAATTAAAAACATCTTAAAATTTTAATTTATTTATTATTAATTTATAAATTTCATTTATGGCCATTCCAATGAGTTACTGTGTTCAATTTCATCATTTTGTGAGTGTCCATTTCATGCTTCTTTGATCGGTTCAGTTGTCTATAATTATTGAAATTCTTATAGAATGGAATTAAAAATCCAAAAAGTAAATTAAAAGTTATTAATGGAATTAAATTATTTTATATGGTTCCATATATCATTTTTTCTAAATGAGGATGATTCATTTTGAAAAAACATTAATGATAAATGTTTAATTTATTTTTGTGGTTTTTTTCCAATTATAAAAAAATAGTTTAGTTTACTTTAATGTGATGTTTATATATTAATTCCATAACACGGAATAACATATAATGTAATTATTAAACTATTATTTAACCATAATAAAAGTTTTATGACCATCCTTGAAGGAAATAATGAAAAAAAAAACTCATTATCAACGGAGGTAGTGAGTCGCCATAATTGGACAATTTTTTCCTTTCGATGAATAAGAAGAGATAAGGGAATGGATGGATAGATGATATTAAATTAGAAAGGAAAAATTATAGTATATAAATGATATTGGATTTATTATTCCTTGTTGGATGAATGATGTGAGTAGAAGGTATAATAATAAAATAAATTAAGAGTTGTGGTTTAAGAATGTTGCCTCTTGAACATCACCTCCTTCAAGGATCCATTAAAGAACATGAAATTGGTTTTCTAGTGAGAGAATAAAATCTATATTTTTTTAGGTAAATTTATAATATAATATGTAAGAGTATGTAAATGATATATAGCTCAAGGTGGTGAAATTAATTGAAGGAACAGTTTCCCCTTTATAATTGAGGTGAGGGGAACTTTAAGAATTTCACATAATATTAAATTACAATAAGACTATTAAATAATCAAAACCATAAAAGTTTAATATAAATGTACATGGGATAATATTTTCAAAAATATATTTTCTCATTTTTCCTTATTTATTATTTTTATTATTTTTATATAATTTATTAATATATTATATTCATTAAATATCATTATTTCCAAATTTGATAATATTCATTAATATGAATTTAAAAACATAAAAAAGGGAAGTAAAATGTGAAAAAATATTTTCTTATAACCTATACATGTGATATTAATATATTTAGTTCATATATCAATTTAATTATCTCAACTTATTTTTATGTTAGTTTTTTAATATTGTTTATTGGATTTTGTTAATTAACTTAATTATTACTAAGGCATCGTTGTGATATAATTTAAAGTATTTGATTCTTCAAATAAAAATTTAAAAAATTATATGATTAAGATAAATCTTTTATATATCAATATAATTTTTATAACTAAACATATTTTCTAGAAAATAATATATTAAAAATGTTATGCTTATTAACAATAATAGTGGGACATGTTTGAAATTCTTTAATATAAAATACTATAATGGTATTAATGCTAAATAAGTTGATAATAAAGGCCCTAAAATAAAAGGATGATTGATTATGGTCTAATGTTAATTGTATAATATTATTTATTAAAATATTTTAGTCATTTAATGGTTCTTATAATTTTAATTAAAACCATTTTATGTATTTTTCTTCTTCTTTCACAAGAACTACGTAACTACAACATAAGAATGCAAGGTAATTATTTAATATATAAAATTTAAAAGTAAATTTATATCATAAAAATAAAATACTTATACTCATGATAATTCTTTAAAATCATTCATTATATTTACCTATATATATTTCAAGAAAACATAATTATTTTATTAATTTTATTTTTATGAACATGCACAAGCGTTTGGATATGTTTTTATTATATAAGTCAAAAATTTGAAACAATCTACAAAATTCATCATTTATGAATGAAATTTAATAATAAAGTCTTTAAAATAGTTTTTACTTATCAATTAATCACATTAAGGCACCAAATATGACTTTTTCAATGATGTACAGGCACTGCATCCGCAGTAAATGTTTTTTATATTTGTCATAAAATAATTTGTAATTTTTATGTTATATATTAATTTTGAATGATATTTATATTATATTATAATATATGAGACATTACATAAGTTTAATAACTTTTTTTATCATAGTAATGTATTAATGATATTAGAAAAGATACCATGATTTAAAAAAATTGTATTTTTTACTATTCACCCAAATTTTAACAATTTCCAAAAATTTTCAAAAATTTACCTTTGAATAATTTTGAATTTAGAATTTAAAAAATGAAGTTATTTTTTAAAATACATTTTATTAAAGTTTCAAAAACTAATTATACTTGTTTTTCCATCAAAATCAATAATACATCTTTTCGATTACAACATAAATTTGAATAAAAAACAACATTACTAAAAAAGTAATTGTTTTTTCCAAATAATTAATAAATATATTTCATAATATAGTTATTTATATTCAAACCTACTAATTCCAAGTCTATTATATCATCTCTCATTTACGTTCAATGTTGTGTGTACAGTAATATATCAATTTTATATATTCTAAAATCTCGGGATGTTATAATGAATCAGGCCAGATGTTTTTTTATAGGGACTCCTTGAATAGATCTAGGTCATATGAAGGGAGGGGTATTTTTCACTCTTCCGTTAGTAAATTTTATCATCAAATCTAGATAAAATGGTATTCTACGTAGATCAAGATTATTTATAAAGAAGAGGGACTTCTATATCCCATCATTTTCTGGGGATTAAATGTCCAACCCTATCAAAGAATTATGGATGAGGGGACACATTCCTTGGATGGACCTAGATCTCATGTAGGAAGTGACTATCACTAGATATCCCACTCAAATTAGTTTTAGTTCTTGCATGATGGATCGTATGGGATTGCTGAGAGGATTGGATAAATCAAAAAGGGTATCAAACTTCTCTTGAATATTTTGGGTTATTGGTATCATAAATCAAAACCCAATAATATGTGAATAAATGGGTGGTGGAGACCAGTTGGAACAATTGAACCCTTAGTAATTTAGGAAGCTCATATCACACATAGTCAGGAAAATAGCTCATGGACATAAGGGCGAATCTCCTCAGGGGCCAAAAAACCCATAAGTTTAAGCACTAAGGAATTGTGTTATTCACTAATGAATCATAGTGGGATCCCTTAGGATCATCTAGTCCCAATCACCTATTTTTTATAGTGGGAACCATGAGTACATGAGCTTGAGATCCATGGGGTGTTAATAGAGATAAGTTAACTCAATGAACTTATTGTTATTAACAATGATATCAATGTTATGAAGGATATTCATTGATAATGTAGTATTCAAGAAGGGTTTTATCACCCTAAAGGCTACACTAATGTGTATTGAACAAATTTTCTGGGAGGAAATATAAGACTTGGATTCTTGAGTTCATAATCATCACAGGGGACAGTATTTTCAATATAAGGATCACATGTCGTGTAGTTTAGTGTCATGTGAAGAGGACATGTTTCCAAACATTTGAATAAGATTCATCTCAATAGTTCTATTCATGGTGACTTATCAGGTCCTCTAATGTTACATGATTCATGTTCAACATACTAGAAAAGAGATGATTGGTAAGTTGATTAAACTATATGGGAGTTCATGATTGAGATTACACAGTGGAATCCAAATTTTAAATTGATCATAAAACCCCATGCATACATGGTTATTAGTATGGAATATAGTAAAAAGTTACAGTGATCCATGGATGGGCTTACTTTAAATGATCTATATGTTACTATGTATAATATTAGGATGGGAATCAATCCACATATAGTTCTTGCAAAGAAATACTTTCATCAATCTAGCCCACATGTAAGGATGGGGAACATTCCTTTTTTATGTTGTTTTTAGGACTAGGATTTTGGACCCAGGTGTCATTATGTATCTCTTGACAACTAGAATCAAGCCATAGATAGTTCTTATATTGAAAAGGTTTCTTTCATAGATCAGGCACATGTGTAGTTAACATAGGGAAGTATTATTTTAAATTATTGTGTCTAGGACAATGATTAGGGAATCTGGGAATAACTACATATCTAAAAGGCTTATTAATAAAGGCACACATGGTTATTATAGAGAAAAATCATGTACAGGTCTAACCTATATGCTTGGAGATGAATTTTTTATTATATTCTTTCCAAGATTAATTTTTTATGTTGGTCATGGGCTACAAGAGTGACCCACTCTATATAGTCTATGGTCTGGTAGGATGGAAAATATTTCATGTAGTTTAACACATCTCAATTGAAATTTAGGTGTCTATTAGTTTATGGTTATGTAATGATGAAATCAATGCCATATAATTTAAACTCTTAACACCGATACATAATATTTCATATAGTTTAATGGAATTTTACCCTGACAAGTTTTTTTTGTTTAACATCATATGGTAAGGATGTGGGTATGCAGTGTAGTTTAATTTTTTATTATCAGGACTTGTTTTCTTATCTTGATAGATAAATGATGTTATTATTAATAAACATTTCATCAGTGGGGTTTGATCTTTTCCCCATCCATTTTGGACAATTAGTAAGCTCTATTAGAATAAAACATATGTATGATGTAAGGAACTTCCCACATTGATTCCAATTTTGGAAGTTTTTACTAATTATCAATAGGGTTTTGAGAAGAAGTAAAAATTACCCAAGGAGTAATGAGTATAGGAAAACCTTTTTATTGATGTTTTTTGAAATTTGATTCTGATGGACCTTGAGATTGTGAAACGTATCACACCCTATCTCATCGAGTCCCTGTAACTCATCAAGATGCTTTTGTGATTTCTCATCATTTGAGATTTGTCCATAAATATCTATTTACAGTGATGACAAATTGGACTTCCATGGGTAACACTACCACTAGTCCCTAAACTAGCGCATTAAAGTTTTCTCATATAGTTGTGTTGGTTTTGGTTTGGTATACCCATATAGCATGTATAATATTATCTAGTCAAGAATGTTTGTCTCTGCCTACCATATTCTTGTGAATATTTGATAGAGTCTGGTTAATGGCATGTATATTACCATTTAATATTATGTGATACTGAGACGATTTATTGGACTTAATTTTATACCCAGGATACAACATTTTTAACTCATAAGAATAGAATTTATTTCTATTTTCATTTAGTACCATGTAAGGAACAATGAATATAGTGATAATATTATACATTATGTAGTTGATGATGCTCTATGTTCTAAAATTATTGAGAGGTATCGCTTCATCACATTTGAAAAATAAGTATATATTATTAATGATCTATATAAAATACTTTGTTTTAGTTAGGGTATATGGGACCACAATTTCCAGTCCCCATATAGAAAACGACTAGGAATATTTTTCTATATACATGAACACCTCGAGCTGGTGGATAACATTTTCATAAATCATATATGTGTGCCATTTTTTGGTGAACTCTAGGAAATATCATAATATTATCATCCATAAGAAACTAGGACCCTAAATTTTTTTTGGAGTGACTATTTCTAGAATGGTGAGAGCCACAAGAGCCAACACATACTTCTTTCCTGATGATAGGAGTCTCCCCTTTTGCAATGATTCTGAGGAGTAATCTATTAGGGAACCATTTATAGAGGTATTTCTATTCATTTGGGACATCACGTAGGGTAATGATACACACCTAGTGTTGAACCTATTCCCATTTAGATCGATCCGATGGGAACATCCTATATTGGTGAAAATCAATTCTGAGATTCATCCATCCGAAAATGAAACAATGGATCATTGGGAACCATGGAAACATTGACCTAGTTGATATACTCTCTACATATATGATGATTGGTAAAATTTCTATTTGATGTGTGATGAATACAACTACTTAGTCCTGATAATTATCATCTAGGACTATGGATGAATTGGCCAGTGCATCAGTACTACCATTAGGTGATTAAGGGACACGAATTAGAATTACTTTAATAGGGAATTTTGTAATCACTCCCCTCACATAACTGATGAGGGGTCCAAGTATTTATTATTTATGAAGTATTAATCATTAAACTATTAGATCATTTTCGTTGAACCACCATATATATTTATATGGGATATTTAAAGCTATAGTGATAGATCCATGCCCACAAAATTATCATGGTATTCTATTAAATTATCAGTATAGCCTTCAGACAATGAGAAGGAATAAGGAAAAATAATCTTTTTTAGGGATACAAATACAATCACTATACATACATGAACGAGCTTTGGGTTCTTTAGTTTTCTAACTTGTATGAATTTGCGAGGCCCCAAAAAAATACTTCTCAAAAGTTCTTGGAGGGCAATTATCGCTACCGAAAACATCTTCACATGGAAGTTTGATATACACTGACATAAATTCTAAGTAAGGATTCACTGAGAGAAGGTTAGACATTACTTGACCTATTCATACCTTATGTAACATGAGTTTGATGTTCTACTATTATTGGATAACTTCCTATCAATCCAAATTCCTAGTTGGCATTGGATGGATAATAATTTACTTTAGAGAGTCGATATGAGAGACCAAGAGGACTTCATGATGATAGAAGTAATGCCTTAGATTTTTCACTGCAAAGATGAGTGCAAGGAAGTTCTTCTCAAAAATCATAATATCATTTATTAGTGTATTTCATCATTTTGATGAGATAATAGAGTATTTTTTGTTCTCCAGATCATTTTTTCCTAATTTGTACACTGAGTGATCATTCAATGGTGGTCATGAAGAGGATATGTGGATTCCCTTCCATGAGAGACATTAGGACTAGTGGTTGTAATGTGTACTACTTTTGCTTCTCAAAATATTCCAAGTAGTCCCCATCCAATTGGAAGGTGATTCCTTTTTTCATTATCCTGGGGAAGGAAATACTCCAACTAGCCATGTTGGCTATAAAATTTATGATATACGAAAGGCGCCCCTATAAATATCTCAATTATTTGATGTTTTGAAGAGGTAGAATTTCCATAATTACACTAGTATTTTCTTGATTGACATTGATTACATAGTGGTATATGTACTAAAAAGTGGACGACTTTTCTTGGTTTCCCTTAAAATAACACTTTAGATGATTCATATTCAAATTACACTATAATATGTTTTCAAATATTTCATGATTATTAATGAGGTGGTTATAATGTCATTGGGAATTTACCACTAGTTTAACAACATTTCATTTTGTCATTCGTCATATGAAGTGTTTGAGGAAATGATTCATAACTTACTGATCAGTAGTTCCATCATTATTTAATATTATTAGAATGACCTAGTAATAAAATTTTCCATAAGTTTCTATAAAAGTAGTGGGTTCCCCATATTCAGAAAGAGTCATGATATTATTATACCCTAAATACCCATCCATAAAATAAATTTCTTTGAATCCATAAAACATCGAACAAAAGTACTGTGGTTAGTACTGATAAATATTATTTCGAGTAATACCGATTGAGATCCCTGAGTTTGATATATACCTTGACCTCACTATTATTTTTGTTAATGGGAATGATGATGAAAATAAATTTTGGGTTATCCACCTCTGTAATAGAGCGTTCTTTGATCAGCTTATAAACTTCAAAATCCATATTGGTGGCATGTGATGGGTGCGTTCTTCAAGATGCCTTCTTGAAACCTTGATGGTTATTTGGAAATCCTAGTCAATGAGTATCTAAATTAGGTTTTAGTCTAGGTATATCTGTATAGTTACATGTGTATAAATACCAATTATTATTTTAAAAAGTAAATATAATTCTCATACTCTTCAAGTGGCTTGGCGTAACTAATCAATGTGGTTCATATGTCTACATCAATTCCAAGATTTACCTACACGAGTTCATTAATAGAGGTAGAGATTTCCTACTCCAATACTATAGGGGTTCCACCAAAGTAATCCTCTTCATCTTCAATTTAATCTTTGATAGAAGTATCATTAGACGTTGGGTAAAAAATAGAGACATATCTATACTTAATGAAAGACTGGATTCTATGGGAAGAAGTATTCAGGTCCTAAACTATCATGGGTAGATTGGGGAGATATCTTATTTCCATCCTACATCCATATAGTTCAATAGAGGTATAAAAATCTCAATTTACATGGATTGTGTTAGTGGAATTTGGAATTTATACAGATAAAAAAGAGAAGTTTTATTTGGTTCATATGGAGTATTGGTCTATCTTACCTTTGGTGGACCCATGCTGGATGGTGTGACCATTTACACATAAGCATGGGATATTGAAGTACATAGTCCATGAAATCACTCTAAGGCTAAGTATAATTCCTCAATTAAGTTTATAGGTAGCACATAATCACTGCTGAGTAAACTCTATGAATTTTTGGTGGTGGGTTCCAAAACATTTAGAGAAGAAAACTAGATTCCTCCTTATATCATTGGTTTCTTCCCTTCCATTTTGTAGAAACATTACTCAGTATATTGAGTTTCAAAAGATTCAAATGGGGCACTATCACTATAAAGTATTCCAATGATTCTATTAATTGGGAATTTCAAAAATTGTTGAAATATGGATGGAACCACCATATGGCTATGAATACAAGGTCTCTTGAGTGGGAAATTATATCTTCTGTCATGACGGATAACCATTAACTCAATATTATACATTTTTTGCTCAAACTGTACTTTGAGTTCGATCTTTAAAAGGGGAATTTGATCACTTTTTTTCATACCATCTAATGGTCATCTTTTTTGAAGATATATTAACCTTTATGTACCAAAAAATTTAGAGGGACTTGACCAGTATGATATTGATCCTAGAAACATTTTCAACTATAGATCATTATACATCTACATTATCGAGGATTCCAAAAACATATTGTGGATAGATATGTTCCTAAATATATTCTTCCCAATAGGTCTCTATGAATGAGATAGTCGTAAGAAATTCTATTGGAGTAGTTTCTAATGGATGAACCCTGGTTGTGGCGACTTCTATCTCAAACTCTTGGAGACACCAAAGATCTTCAATAAGAACAACTATAATCTCTTTTTAAAGATGGAGAGTTCCTAAGACTAATATTTTCTCTTAGATGGTGACCAATAATTATAAAATTTCACATTTATAAAGCAAATGATGGTGCTTCCTAGAAATTGGTGGGTCATTATCATACATCTTAGTGAATAAAGTACCCGAGGTAGGCGATCCTGGTGCTTGATAAAAGGTCATGGGAGAATCTATTTCTAATTGAATAGTTCACACTAGCATACCTATTTGTTTGGGATAATCAAAAACTCATACACTCAAAAAATTATCATCCAAGATAATTGGTCTTGGGTGACCTTTGGTTTACTATGAAACATCTTCATGATCTCATTGGGATTTCTAAAAAACTCCCTTATGGATAATATAAGCATATAATCATTCAACAGTGATATAGCTAGAATATTGTTTTTTACTATGACTGTGCCATCCCTTTTTCCCATAGATCCTATGGTATTATCCTCCAGCACCCCTATTAGAAACATGAAACTCATATTCATGGGTATACTCATTATAATAATTGGATAAAAGTTTTTCTAAGTGAATAAAATTGGTAGATATGAAAATTATCTATTAACTTGGTGAGGAATATTTTGGTGGTGTAGTTCTCATACACCAGATACATTAAAAAAGAAGTCTCTAAGAGTCATATCCAATGTAGTTATTGAATTAGACTTTTTCCTAACTCATATTCTAGCTTAAGATGATTACACATACCCCTGGGAGGTAAATTTAACAATTTATCCTTAGGTGGAAGAATCATAATTTCTATGTGTGGCTTCTCTCTAAGGGTAGCGTGATCACATGAAACTATATTTTGGTTCATTCAATTATCAAACGTTTATTCCCGTATTTACAAAACACTTTTATAGTTACCGTTATATTCTAATTGGGTAATGTCGACACACATCACTTTCTCTGAGGAATCGAATAATATCACCTATCCAAAATCAACCATTCCTAGGAGGATATCATTGAATACCTATAAGATCTATATGGTGTGACTCCACCTTCCATGAAAAGAGAAGTAGTCTGGGTAGTCACTAAGGGTAAAATCCCCAGGTTTCTGAGGCTTTAGTAAATTGATGAGATTAATTTCATTTATGTGATTTAATAACTAGGAATATGTTCATTTTGGGAGGAATATAATTTTGTCTTCCATTCCATTTTTTTGTATTTATGATACCTCTATACCTCCGGTAGAGGGTAGGTTATTAATATTGTCACTCAATAGGCGATACTTTTGGGGTTCTCTAGAGTTCATAGTTACTAGGTTTAGTGTGTCAATGGTTTGTTTTTTTAGTTTTCTAGAATTTTCCATTATTTATTGGGCATGTGATAATGTTCTTCCATCATTCTCTGAATGAAATCTTCGAAATGTGATTTTATTTCTAGGAATTCATAGAATCCCCCTAGATATTTCATTTCGATCGAAGCCTCTATCATCTAATAAGTAGTTTATCATCAAAAATCTCCAACAACTACTATTTAGAGTGTGGAATACTGAGTGAGTATTTTAGACCCTTTTATCTAGAGAAAAAGTTTGACACCACATCATTTTCATGTTGTTTGTAATTCATGTGGTTGATAATTGTCTTTTTTCTTTTGAATGGAGTTAAATTGATGGATTAATTGTAAAAAAGGTCTTCCCAACCTGTGATTGACCCTTCAGAGAGGCTACTATACCAGAAAAAATATGGACCCATAAGATTTTATATAATGTATCTCAATTTTTTTCCTTTTTATGGTCTTAATATCCCATCATTGGGCAGCATCAGAACATTAGGTGTGTGAGATGCTGTTCTAAGCCCCCTATATATTCAAAGGATGAAAATTTAGGATTAATTAAATTAGGTGGGGTAAATTATCATTCACTCATTCAGGGTATGGCTTCCTCTTAGGTTATATCGGGTCACACCACCCCTACATGGATTCTATATGAGTACCTAGAGACTTGATGGTGTTGAATAGATCTAGAGGTACTTCCATCTAAAAAACCTCATAATCACTAAGGGTGGGTGGGCCTTGCCATGATTTTTCTACCTTCATTTTCAAATGATATTAAATTCTTGTCAGGGCCAAATAATCAAACCGATATGAAGGTGGATATCACTATAACATAGGAAAATCATAGTCTTTATCAATCATCTCATTTATATAACCCATCTATATGGATATAGATCTAGGGTGTTGCTCAGCCCAAACCCTCAAAGGTAGATTAACTTCCTCTTGATTGATGATAGGAAGGTTATACATTTCCACTTGGAAGGGGTACCTGGTGGGAATATTTCCTAGTAATAATTCTTCATTGATTTATATAAGGTTTAATATATCACATCCATATTATGCTAATCATTGCACTATGGATTGTATCTCATCCATTCTATGTTGTATGTCTGATATGGTTACACCATTCCCTTTATCTTTTTCATAATTTCATTGAGGAGGTGGAAACTCATTATTCAGAGGTTCCAAGTTCTAGTTCCTCAAATAATTTTACATGAAACCTATGTTTTTGTATTATTATATTATTCCTCTTAAGAAACCATTTACATATTAAATACATTAACACCTAAAACTAGATCTATATTTTATTATTTATTGATGGTGACTGAATTTACCGAGGTGTAACAAGTGAAAGTGGTCACCCCATCATTGAACATGTAATATGGAAGGTTTTTTATGGGCCCCCCTTCAAGAGTTACTTTGGGTTCATACCTCCTACCCTTGGTCTTTTGTGTCATCTTGTATTATGACCCCTTCAGGGTTTGATTATTGTTTTCCAAACATTCCCCATTTTCTGGTGTGTGAAAATGACATTGAGGGAGTCCCTAATAGTTCTTATTGAACTAGCTCCAAATTTCTTGGGTGCGTTTCATAGAGGGTAGAAAAACTATGGAGTCTACCTTTTTGGATACTTCTTGACCTCCAAAATACCTACCTCTTTTGTGGAGATGATAAAAATTCATCTATCCCTATGGGATTGTATATATTTATATACTTTCTTTGTTATCCCTAATCCTATTGATGAGGATTTGAGGATTAATGGGATAATGGTTGAGATTAAAATGCTCCTAGCCATTCTAGATAGGGTTGATCTAGATGATAAATAAATTTGGTTGGGATCATCATTGGAATTGATGATATCAGGGGTGGAGATGGTGGTAAAAATTTCTCTACCTTTCAAGAAGGGTTTTCTCCTAGATGGATTATATGGAAGATGAAATTACGATCTTCTTTATCTGACATAGTTTTACTTACACACGGTCTGAGTGTTGTTCTTTCTCATGTTGTGACTTAATAATTTTGGGTATCCATTTAGAAATATGAGGATTTGAATTTCAAATTTGAGACATGTTACTTTTTTATCATGTGAACCAACTTAGAATATTGTTAACGACCCTTTCCCTCTGCTCCTAATTTTGTTCATTTTCCAATGCGAGAGTTTATTTGGACAGACCAACTAGATCATGAATTATTCAGTCCTATAATCCTTTTTATGTTTATGATATTTAAGGATTTTATATCCTTAGAAATATTCTATTTTGGTGATGCAGTGAAGTGTAATGATTCACACATGATCCAAGCTCGTATAAAGATTTATGATGGTGCTCCAAAAAATTGCTTTTCAGAGATTCATCATGTTGTGGATGGAAGAACGACATAGGTTTTTAATATTATCTTATGATTTTGGGTCCCAAACTATGTATATGAAGACCATTTCTATTTGATAACAATGTGTGTTTATGGAATGGAGTTGACCCTTATATCCCTAACAAAGGTGATGCCTATAATTTAACCACTGAAAGGTCACCTATATGTTCTAGAATAAATTAGGCAATAAATCCTCTTTTATATCATATGGGAATTCATATTTATAATTAGTAATGGGACAAAACCTAATCAAATGGTTTTTTGGGATAGAACCTTCCATATATCCTAGTCGGTCTCTGTATCATCAAAGTCATTTCCCTCAACCTAGTTAGACCATAGAGGTTACTTCTAGGGGTCATCAACTGATCGAGGAAAGGTGTATCTAGTGGTTTATATGGAACTATATATATTTATCCCAAGTGTTTTGAGAAATTATAGATATGAAGGTTCCATTATAGAGGGAGGATCTCCATTTCTAGGAAAGATATCACAATGGTGAGGTTTTCCATGGCACATATCGATGGTTGGATCCCCATAATCCATCTCTATATGACCACAAGGAGTAATATCATGGTAGCTATCACCTTTGTCTTTAGATGAGAAGTTACTAGACTCATGAAGTGTTGCGGATATGAATTCTATAGTGATAATGATACCAAAATTGAGTAGAGTAAAAATTTGAGCCCCATCCTACATCAAGGATGGAATATACTGACCTGCTATCTAGGGTTTTTTAGAAATATGATCCATATACATGTCAGTCACAAGATTATTCCAATGATTGTCTGTTTCTATTGGAATATGAGCCCACTATCAAGAAGATTCTAGTGTATGATAATAAGATTTTTTTATTATCAACATGAATATAAGGCTGCATTTGGAATGTTTCCATAATATTTCAGTCAACCTTGATTAAAGAGGGTATATGAGACCAATTAAAATATTCATTCCCCTCTATAATATGATGATGAAAATTTAGAATTAGAAAATAAATATACGCATACTTCTGTAAAGAATATAATGGGTGTGGGTTCAGTTTTTTATAGTGTGAGTAGGAATTTGTTCTTTGCTCCTGTAATATGTTGGAATGTGCTGAGCAGCTTTATTGTTAGAGATATGGGCCTTCCCTAAAGTGATTTCCAATCATTTTTGATAGACCTTGATTGGATAATGGATATGGTCATGATCATGGATGTCCATTGGAATATGCCACTAGCCTTGTTTGAAATTAATATGAACCTATCCTAAGGTGATTGCTAAACTAGATTGATGCACCCCAGTTGGAATGATGATATAACTCTAGTTATATTCCTTTTCCATTATCAGAATATGTCATTAATTATCATGTACGAGAGATTTGATATATTCTTACTCAAATGTTTTATTATATTCACATTTTACATGATGATACGATGACGTATATTCTATGATAAGAATATGTTCCCATCCCTTTATCATTTTTATAAAATCTTAGTGAAGTTTCTCCATTACTACCAAAACATATTGGAACTTCTAATGGGTTTCTAGAGGTATATATTCTTGCATGTTCGTGGTTTGTAAGAAATATTGGCTGACACCTTCAATTGAAGTCGGGATATATTTCCACTACTGTCCTCCTTATGCAACATGAATATGCCAGTGGGAATCATGATTGGGGGTAGGGATTTGTACCTCACTAATGCTCATTGATGGTATATATGGGAAGACTTGGTTTGGGAAAGTGGGGATGTGATCATACTTTATATCTTCAACTATAATATGTTAGCATGATTCATCTGTGGGAGTAGGGATAAGATCTCACTCTACTTGTTCTACTACTTTCCACACCAAGAGAGATATCCTTAGTGTCTTGATATAAGAATCCAAGGTAGCGACCTATCTGGTAGTCCCTTCAACAAATGAAGACAACCATTTTCTGGATGACACTAGTGGAAGAGGTTGGAAAAATACATATTGAGTTCATTTAGAACATGGATGCATCCTTTTTTGACACATTAATAAACCATCATGACGTGAGAAAGGTGTTGATTGCCATGATTTGGGGATAGGATCCCGAATAGATTAATAGTGGTGATGAGTGTGACTTATTTTAGTTAAATCTTACTTTAGTTATGTGGGCTCGTAGGATATAGTTCTTACAAATTTTTTTTTTACCTTAATGATTGGAATCATATCATATTGATGGTATTCAAAAACTATCAATTTTTCACCCAATGTTTAATTCATCATGTAGGTAGTGCTGTTTTGTGACACAAGGAAGCTATTACTACAGTCAAGGTTCTATAATTATTATTTTATGATGCAATGGAATCATGTAAAGGTAAAATTTATAAGAATAGTATTTTTAATCACACTAAAAATTATAAAAAAGGCCACTAATTAGTAGAATGTTTTAAGTAAGAAGCATTCTTAATCAACTATGAGTCACAATTTTTCATTCATATTATCAGTTTGGCCATTCTGTTCTATTGTAATACGCCTAATAAAATGGAATGACATATGGAAACCCATTAAATTTTATTATTAAATGATTCACTTTGGGTAAAAAAACTTCATGGGAAAAATGGAAAAATGGTGTTTGATGATCTATTTTGTGGGGTTCAATATCATTTCCCAATTTGTTTACATTGGGTCCACCATTTTTCTACAGAGATTCCCAATATCACTCATACTTATAATGAGCTATGATCCTATATTGAAAAGGATGAGGGTAATTGGTTTTTCTTACCAATGACACTTATTAACTCACAATGGTCGAGAATATGGGAGGCTAGACTCATCAAATCCTTTTTGGGGGGAATTATTGTCCACACCAAGACTCTATTATAGATTTAAGATATGTTTGTGAATATATCCCATGTCTCGATACGAGTCGGGTAACCCTAAAAAATGATTGGGTGTCATGTCATTGTACCTGAAAAGGGTTTTGATTATATTGAAAAAATTTGTATGTATTCAATGTTATCCATCTAGCTACCCATTATTAATTAACAATCACTGGAGACTTAAATTTCAATGTTGTAAGATAGGGAACTCTTGTCTTTACTATTTTCCATGAGTGATTTGTGTCTGGGGATTGGGATTTAACTTCTAGGAGGTTTCTTATGTATCCTGTGAAGGACATGAATCAAAATTAACATAGTTCAATTTATAATGAAATTTAGTTTAACTTCATGAGGAAAATTAAATATGTGAGGGAATTTTAATGCATTGTATATAGAGCTCATTCCTCAGGTAGGAATCCTAAGTGTCTTACTTAAAACAGGAATCAGAGTTCTGAAATTTCTCTACATAAATAATATTTTTCAAAAAATGTGTGATAATAGATTTTTTGAGTGGATCGTATCCACATAAGGTTTCACTAAACTGCTTAATCGAGTGTATAGTATTCTGAATTAATTTGGTATGTAATCATATATACATCCAAAATGACGCCCATATTAGGCCATTCACATCATCCTAATTCCCAATATTCTCTAGTATCTTAGACCACATGATTCATTCTTAGTGTAACAAACAAGAGATAGTTAGAGATACGTCACATTGTGTGAGAGTGTTGGATTGAATAGAATGAGGCGTATACATTGAGGTTTCCATTCTATTTGAATTAGTCTTACACAGTGATGTCTCCCTGATATTTTAATGGGGCATACACTCTATGGTTTACCTAAAATTTTAATGAGGAATTCTTCTTTAGGTTTTTCGGATAATTGATTATAAGCCTCATGGAAGAAATATCTTCACAGGGGAATACCTGACATGTAAGTTTGATATAAACCTTAAGACTTCCTCATAGTTCATGATCTTGTCCATCTAATGGGTAGAAAATAATTATTACTCCCAATGACATTATCTTTGTAGGGTTTATGAGATCTAGAGGCATAATCCAAAGAATAAACCCAAATTTTATGGAACTTGTATCACAATATAGACATGATCACTACAAATATCTAAGACCATGTGAGTTATTCTCGGTGTTTGAAACAAGTGGAAAAAGGTCACTAAACATATCACATGAATACAAGATTGAATTATTATGGGTATTACAAACTATGTTTCCCAAGATGAAATGATTAAAAGACTCATGAAGGATATATTAGGAGGATTAAGGACTTACCCCAAGGTGGATGAGTATATGAAAAATTACATCATTGTCCTTTGGTGAACAAATAGAGAGGAACTTGAAAGGTAGATTGAATATGTTTGGATAAGACAAAAGGACTTTCATGGGAATATATATTATCTAGATTCATGATTTCATAACCCCAGTCCGTTATGGACACTCCGTAAATTAAGGTGGTGATCTTCTAGAGGATCATGTTGTAGAGTTTACATGGGTCAAGGGAACATGTACAAATATACCTCCTTCTCAAGGTTAATATGTATTAGTTTCTCATCCTTAAATGTATATGGAAGTATTTCGGACATATATGAGTATGTCTTACTAACATGTTTGAGGATGTTTTCCTAAAATGGATGAAATTTACATGGGTCTTCACATGATCATGTATGACATGTGTGAGGTATATGAATGGACATGGATGACATGTTCATGGTTCTACACGTGACCACTATTGACATGTATGAGGGATGTCACATGATATGATCAAAATATCATGGGTTATCACATGAACCAGCTAAAATGTCTAGGGTATGTTTCATGATCAAGATAACATGGTTTAGGGGCCTTTGTATCAGCAACGATCTGATCATTCAAAGCATGAATTCCATTTTCATCAATTACAATGTATATTCCATTTCATGAAGCTTTCATCATATTCAAGCCCTGTTTTCTATTGAGGCATCTTGTTATCAGAAGGACATGTTGAAATTACTTCATGTGATCTAGTTTTTATATTGAAGTACCATCACATGATCTAATAATGGATCATACAATATATATAAACCTACTACATAATCCCTTAAGTCATTTATCAGGCTTATCTTGTGGAAGACTCATGCGATCACATGGGCCTCCACAATGGAAATACCTATCTTGCCACCATGTATTTAATTTGTGTGTCAATGTAGGGGGTGGGGGTTATATGCATCACCACACCATATTTATGCCTCTTTTTATAAATATCTTGTCTCATATCTCAACTTCAGTCAGTGTAGGGATCATTTGTATAAGCTGGAACTATATCACTCACATTGAATGATAATGCTACACGTCATCAATGACATTATCTATTTTTTGCATTATATATAGTCACAGGATGATTGGTCCTTCATTACTAGAATACATCAACACATGGAATACTTGAGGGTCTTTAAATGATCACATTAACATGTTTGAGGGCCTTCCTAAGACCTGGACGACATGTCTGAGTGCCTCCATGTGATCAAGATGACATTTTAAAGATGTTTCAAGGGATCTATGAATAGATGACGTGAACCACTTAATCGATTCACATTGAGATAAATCTAAAACTACTCTCATAAGGATCCATTCATTTTTATCATCCTCTATGTTAACACCTTGAAAATTTTCATGTTCTTTTCTACTAAAATATCTTATGATCAGAAGACTTTTCTGAGGTCCTTCACATGATCCGTAATTTTTTAAGGTATCTAAAATTATCAATGAATAGATCATGTGATGTTTTTAATACTTTTTCATTACATTCATTGAGTTATGTGATCACAAGTCTAACTTATTGTTATGTGATTCACGTGATCTCAACATGTGATCCCCATGTGGCCATGATTCTTCTTCGTTCATTTTTGGGAAAATAATAATTGTGATTTCAATGTTTCTTTGACTCTAAATTTACCGATTCTTATTTGGAAGGCATATAAAATGTTAAAAAATTTACATTTCATTTATCACTAATGAACTAAAGTATAAAACGATTAAAAAAGGGGGGTTTATACGACAGCTAGATTAATCATCTAGACCAAGGGAAGAGTTAGAACTTATTCCAAGGACTATAATATTAATTATTTAAAACTTTTAAAAAATTGTTCCACAAACATAAATATCACATGTTCGATACACATTTTCTTTATTTTCATGCCCCACTCTCTCCAAACTCACATACGATTTATTTTATCATCCATTTCATTATTCATTTATAGTTTTAGACCTTATTATTAATTAATTTATTCTCAATCTTATTTTAATTGGATCATCTTAAAAATTTTATGATCCATTACCATATTTTTTTATATTTAGTGATTATGGGTTCATGTATTTAAATTTATAAACTGGTATTGACTGAGAGGAATTAATGATTCCTTTTGGTTTTATAAATTTCTTTCAATTTTTTGAGACTAGGTTTGGAGATTAAAATAATTCAATAATATAGAAAACTTCTATTTTCATATTATTCACTTTTCTCATTAAAGATTATGTTTCATTATTTATTTTACATATTATTTGTAGATTCAGTGTTTTTTATTGCGATTGTAGTTTTAAATATAAAAATTAAAACCAGTATCTTAATATTGATTCAATTATCAAAATTTACACAAATATTTGATGTGATCAAGAAGAAAATTAAAGTCAAATGTTTAGAGAGATAAATTAAATCATTGGTACCATTACAATACTTTATTTCAGATGAGTATAAGATCTATATCATGGAGTAAATAATATTAGCAGGGTTGAAACTCCTAGAAACCATAGTCAAAGAAGCGGAAGATGTGAATAAAGAAATGAATAAGAATGATTGGTTCGACAAGGAAATAAAAGAAATATATGAAGGAGATAATTAGGAAGATGACTCTAAATTATACCTTCTTTATTAGACTAATTATGGATATAAATATTTTAGGGGAAGAAACATCATATACTCTTGAGTGATGGAGAAAGAAGAATAAGAAGAAGAACTTAATGAAAAATAGTAGGAGGAGGGTATTAGTAAAAATTATTCATTATAGCCATCCACAAAGACATATCATAGCCTCCCAAAGAAGAATAAGTGATGGATACTGATATTTAACAGATCATGGAATAACAATAATATATATAACTATAATATGAAGTGAAATTGAAGTTGTAAAAAATATGGATAACCCATAAAAACCATTCTCAATCCTTGGGGATATCCACTATTGGGAACCCTCTTGAAATGAAATTAATCCCAATGAGGAGAGGGAGAATTGCTAAACTAGATGTAAATAGAGTCAAAATTTAATCAATCTAAAATGGTTATATATATATATATATATGAAATTCTAATCACGAGTGCTATGAAATTGTAAGTCCACATTAAATGACCTTAATAAAAGTGATTTTGGGAAGTAATTTTTTTATTTCTTTCTATGAGTTTAGTATTAAATTATCTCCCTATATTTATATTTATATTTATATTATGAATTTAGTTTAAGATGTATTTTTCAGTTCCCCATTACCTTCAGCTTTAATGAATGGTATGTGTGCACTTATGTTCTTGTTTTCTTTGTTTTAGGTCCATATTTAAGGAAATCAAAAATAAAATAAAAGGTAATAGACTAATTAGAGAGGGGATTATTAGTTTCAATTATTTATTCTTTTGGAGTCCCCTATATTTATATTTTCATCTATTTTTGAGTTTAAACTAAAAGTTTAATGCCCAATATTTAACTTGCGTTTACTTTTGATCTAAGATAAACAATTATCCAAGTATAACCATCATGAAAATTTTTAAAAATAAATTTTATTGAATTTAAAAAAGTAAATTGGGATTAAATAAGTAATGATAAAAATTGGAGGATTGATTAAATAAACCATAATTTTGGGTACTTTTTGATTTTTGTAAATGATTTTTTATAGATTCGACTTGATTTAATGTTATGAAATTTGTGTTAATTTATTTTTATGATTATGAATTTCCTTCCATTATTCTCCTAATCATATGTTACCAATCATCATAGTTTTATAAGATAAGTATTTCATATATCTCTTGAATATATTTTTTGAGAGACTCAAGCAAGTCTCTTTTTAGAAAATACTCTATATCTTGTCAAATCTATAATCATAAAAAATAAAATTTAAAATTATTGAGTAATTTTTACAGATTAACCCATTATCTTTGGTACCAACCTGTATATTTATCATTCATTTATATATATAATCCATTTATGACCTTTTTAATGAAATTCCACATTAAAAGGCATCTTTATTCATTCTAATAGTAATTATATATTTTTCAGGATATTTAATTGAATACTTGTGGGGTAGGGTTATCCTAGAGAAATGGGATCAATAAAATTGAATAATATGTTAAATTATTTATTGGGGTATTATGTAATGGTTCATGATTTAAAAATTCATTGTATTTTATTGTTCACCCTTCTAAAAAATAAACAAGATCATAATTATGGTGAAAAATATTTTGCGCATTGGGAGGGTCAGAAATTAAAATAGTTTAACCAATTAACTTGAAGAAAATATTGAAAATATTATCTTGAGGAGATCATGTGGGGTTGGGGGATGGATTTGAGACTTTTATCAAGCCCAACTTTCAGAAAAATTGAATGAAAATTAAAAAAATGAAAAAATAATAATTGGGTGCATCATTTATAGTTTGAATTACATCATGACTATGATTGAGTTTCAGGGGAGTAGGGATATATATTTCTAAATTTTGTAACTAAATTTATATTTATTTTATTATCATAAAAATTCCTTATAAAATTAATTTTGAAAATTACTAATTTTAAATTCTGATAACAACCAAACCTAAAACCTCAAAGTAACCAGATCCTTATTTCAAATCCCTCCAGATTATTTTGGATTTGTTTCTTTATAGGGTATATATTTTAGATGAATTTTAACATTATGTAAAGGGAAATAATTTGAGTATTGATAAAAAATCCATTTAAATTTTATTACCTTGATTGATGAGAGAGAAGAAATAAAGGTGTTGTAGATTTCAATTAACATGCACATTAATGATTAATTGAATAATATATATCACTGTTAAGAGAAATTTTTTTAAATAAAATGATAAAAACTATAATACATTATTCACTTTGTTCCTTTGAAAAATAAAGTGGCGAATATTTTTTTATAATGCGTTTTTTGAACATTTAACTCTCTATTGATAATCATTTTTTTTATCATTGATATTTTAGTATTGATAGTGTGGTGTTACATTGTAAGAGTATTGATATTTAATCCATGAGTATATGAATGGGTTTATATTTAGGTTTATTTAATATTAATAATTTTCGTTCATAAATTTTAAATTAAAAATTCACAAATTTCTTTATTTGTTAAGTAATTATGCATCGCAGATTTGTTAATTTATGGGTGATTCTATCAATTGTTTATTATTAAAATAATTCTATTTAATACTTTTAATGGATTAATTATTTGTTATAAAATGTTTATACATATTTTTTTTTGATTGGTAAATTTATATTTTTTCTGTGATGATTTAAGATTAATTTTTAAATTGATCATGGTTTTGAAATTTTATGGAAATTCCAGTTCATCCCTATTAATTATACTATAGATGTTTATCATAAAATATTATTTGAACATATATTTTTTTAATTTTTTTGAATTAACACTACATATATTTGGATGCATATTTTTTAATACACTAAGACTGATCAAAATTTTTATGGAGATAGTTAGCCTAAATGTCAATGTTAGACTAGATTTTTCAGTCATGACCTTACTTCAATGAGAAAACCATAGATATTTTCACCATTTGATGAAATTGGATGATGGAAAAATTAGGGGAAATTAATTAATTCAACTGCATCCATAACTACATTGGGTTCCTTTGGGGTTAACCATGACCAGAAAATAGAGATATATTTTGACTCAATTTTTCAAACATTCCAATTTGTAATTTTTGACCCATGCCTCTCTAATGAACATGATTGAATTATAAATTTTGGAGAAAAGAGAGATTAAAATGGTTGATATATCTTTAATATTTGGTCATGTAAATGAGGGAATGTAACTATAGAAAATAGAGGATCTGGACTTGAAGCAATGTGCTTCAGCTGCAGAGTCATTCCCTAGGTTGGGTTGCTGGAATGTTTTAGTAGGAATTTTTTTATTTGTTTTATCTCTATAAAAGATAGTATAATACTATAGCTTAATTTAATCTAAATAATTATTTTAATGGGAATTTTGAATGTGTAATATTTATATATATATTTATAATTCATGTTGGGTTTTTTCATTAAATTCTCTTCCTTCTATCTCTTCTTTACTTTTCATTACATTACCATCACTTAATAATAAAGGGACTATTCTATAATGAAATCACTAGAACAAATTCTTCTCTCTAGAAATTTTTCGAGATAAACTTTTATTTGTAAATAAGTTTAGAGGTTACATTTCTTACTAATGAACTCAAGTAAATGACTATTAGAAAAGGGAAATTTGTGTGAGAGAGAGAGATAGAGAGTAACCACCTAGACCACGAGAATGATTTAGATATAATTCTAAGGGAAAAAAGATTAATTATTTTATCATTACAAAATAATGTGTTTAAAATTAGATTTAATATTCTTAGTACACTTTTTTATTGTCTTATTATACTCTCTCTAATCCCACAAGCTATATAGTTAAACAATTTTTTATATATTTATTTATATTTTAGGTATTCATTAATAAATTATTATATATTATTTATCATCTTAATGGGATAAACCTCAAAATTGATTGATTTTATAATACATTTATGTAGATTTAGTGATTATTGGTATTTTAATTATGGTATTGTGACCTTCCTTGGTAAGTATTTTGAGATTTCATCCTTGAGGACATGTATGAGTCAAAGTGATGGGGGAATTGATGTCATCATTTCATGAATACAAATTCTTATATTTAATTTAATTAATTTTTAAATTTAATTATAATTTTTTTCTAATTATTAATTATTTTAATTAATGGTGGGAAAATAATATTAATAATTTTTTTTTGAAAAAATAAAAAATATTTTTGTAAATTTTAAAGTGGGTTTTTACTATGAAAAATATTTTTTTTGTAGGAGTTTTGAATTTAGAATTTTGGATAAGGAACAAAAGATATTTTATTTAATAAAATTTTTCCAATAGCAGGGCCATCAATCAACCATGACCCTACCACTTAGCCTCCCCTAGGGGTTACTACCCAAGAACATATAAAGGAAATCCAATGAGAGGCAATGACCCTTATAAGATCAATAGTGGGGTGTGTGAATGTGCACATGTATGAAGAAACTATGAGAGAATAAGTGAACATTGACATTCATAGAAGAACTAGTTGAAGATTAGCTTATCACCAGATGCTTTACAAAATATGATGATGGTGAGAATAATATAAAACCTAAATACATGTTCTGGTGGTTTAATGTGACATCCAGTGATATATAAGAGTTATTAATTGAGTATATGGTCTGATGTAGGGCTGCAACATGTGTGACATTGTTCAAAACTAATAAAAATGAAATTGATTCACCCTAATCATGTGATATAAAATTTATAGTAAACTTAAAACTTCCCAAAAACTTACTAATTCAATTTGATGTTTTATACTATCACAAGTTAAATTCATTATTTTAACTACCCATTCTAAGGTTCTTTTGATCAACTCACAATAGAATCTCAAGATCACTGTGAAACACTACTATAAAAAAATTTGAACTTCTTAAGACTGAATTCACTTAAATAATTATTATAGGAAGATCGATCCAACCATTTTTAAGGCTAGACATTTATAAAGATTAAATAAATGATAAAAACAACTATATAAATTTTCTTGTTGAATTGGGAAGCTTGAAATATAAAATAGTGATGGAAAGACCCTCAGATTAGTGGTATATGGTGTGGAAAAATAATTGTGGCAAAATAATATTAAAAAAATCATGGAAAATTTTTGGAATTCATGGATAGAAACAAATAATGAAATAGCTAGTGAAAAATCATGTGATAAGATACCCGTACCAAGATATTCAACATCCAAAACACACATTTAGATGAATTGTGAAGTTGTGGTGGATGGTGTGGCTAGGAAGTATGAGATAATAAGTATGCGGAAGATAAAACATTTTGGAAAACTACGATGGGTCTGCTATAAAATTGTGATAGAGGTGTATTATATTTAAAATATTTCAATATATATATATTTCTTAGAGGAATTGAAGGGTAATTAAACATTATTCTTTAGGCTTGACCATGAATATTTAAATAGGATATTTTTATAGTTGAAGAGGTAAATACTAAGGGTTTTGGGGAATATAAATACTTTGGGTTTTTCCTCTTCGAGTAGTACTAGAAACTATTATCATAGACCTAAACTTTAAAAGGAGTTCTTCAACTATTAATTTCTTGCTACCGGGCCACATAGGTTTTATTTTATTTTCTTTTTCCTCATGACTAACTTGTGTATGTAATTTCTCTAATATTCAAGTGTTTTAAATTAAGGGATGTTTTTTTGAATTCCATTTTAATTTTTGGTATTGTTTGGGTTATTACATGTACAATATATTATAATCATTTTCATCCTTCTCATGGAATGTCGATTTCATACATGAATTGGGAAGTTAAATTAAAAAACAATCTAATTTCTTTGAAACATTCAAGAACATCGATAAATTTAATGTAATTATGTTTAAATAGGGTGTTGAGACAAATATTTCATTGATATACCAATGTAGTTGATCATATGAATAGAGAATTATCAAGATGGAGAGAGAGCATGTGACATCTTGACCTAGGATCCACTGAACGGTTCCCCAATCCAGTTGGCCACATTCCCTAAAGCATGTCTCCCCGTATTCTAGAGGGTGTCGAATAGTAGCGAGGGTTTGGTAAGTTAGTCTTGAAGATACTATACCCTATTTTATCAGAACAAAACACCATCAGATGAAAAAAAAACCATGTTCGGAAGCATATAAATAACTAGAATAAATCCATGTCCTATGATTTCCAAAACATGAAAATACAAAACTCAACTAAAATGTAAAATATACTATGAAAATGAAAATGTAAAGTGTCTACATATGAAACTAAAAATTATGAAACAATGACTCTAAATCGGGTCTCGAACCACGTATGGTTCCCTATCCCATGCTTCAATCCCAAACCACAACCTATCGTAGGGCCTTACCCCTATCCTGTACTGAAACAACAAAGTCTACTCGAGTGCCGATTACGTTGATCAAATAGGGTGTGAATACAACTTAGTAGGCCACCACCAATGATGTCTAAAATGAGTCCAGTCAAAAGATAGTGCATTCAGTCATATAAAGGAGGAAATATAATGCATAATTAAACAGTTATCACATTGTCAATTAATCTTTAATCATAACAATAGGCCCAGTTTCAATTCATGTTTCCCATTTCAATCATCATTCATTATTATCAATCATTTAGTATTGGTCATCATGCCTAGCACCCCCAAATCTCATTAAGTGTAGGGAGCCATGCCCATTACTCTATATCTTATTCTGTGTAAGACGTCATGCATACGACCTCATAATCTCAAGCTTGGATAACTATCGGAGAGGAACTCCATGTCCGAGTCCAAACTAATAATTGGTCTTTAATGCCATGTCTAGAGCCACAAAAATCTCAACCATTTAATCATCCATTAATTTTCTAGAATTTTCCTCATCATTCCATTAATAATACAATTATTAGTTAAACATTTAAAAGGCCATTATTTGACTGAACAATTAACTAAGAACATAACCCATTAATTTATTCATCAATTTATTAATCAATACACACAATTCTCATTCCATAATTAATTCTGCACTAGAAATTATCCATATGGAATCTCAAATTTTCATAATTAATTCTCAAAATTAATTATCTTTGATCAAAATCATGAAACATAATTAATTCTCATAATTAATTATCTTACATAGCCAAACATAATTTCATAATTAATTCCCCCCAATTAATTATCTTAACGTAAACAATTCAATATCTCAATTACAATCCCTCAACCCATTAACAATCTCCAAAACAAATATCTATTTGGGAACCCCCCTTACTTTTTTTTGATTTTATTATAAAATAATCACTAAGAAAAATTACAAGTCAATTCCACATTCCTAAGCACTCCAATTTAGGAAAAATAATTTTAAAGGGAAGGTAGAAAATTAATAAACTGACATTCACATATCAAATCATATACTATGGGAGTTCTATTTAGACCACCTACCTCTATTTATTAAAGGATGTTAGCCCAATGGAAATCACTAAAATATGAATGGCACAACGTTGTCAATCAATCTTCATATCTAAATCCCTAAACCAAAATTAAGATCAAAGGCATCAGGATCTCAAAAATCTAGATATTGATCCACAATCCTAGATCTAAGATCTCAACAATAGGTTTAGATACAATAAAACGAGGGAGATCGTTTATGAAAAGATCTAGGAAAGTTAAGAGATATAACCAGAGAAGAAACAAGATGAAATCCCCTTACCGGGAAGAGAGGGAATCTTCAATCTGGGATTTCTATCACGAAGAAAAGTGTTCAAATCACATAAGTGTCCCTCTAGAAGTCTCTAGGATCACCTAGAATTTGTCAATCCTATGATAATGTTGAAATAGGTGATTCTCGGGGGGTTCGAGTGGTTTTAAAAATGATTTTTGGATAATAAATCCCACATGCAAGGTTTCCTAGGAAGGGGAACATAGTTAGGAAAAACCGTGTGCCAACCATGTGGTCTTCTATTTCCCACACTGTTTGATGGAACACAGTTAGGCAAACTGTGCACCAACCATGCTGACCACCACTGCCCGCATTGTTAGCTTGCACACAATTTGGCCAAACTGTGCGAAAAGTATTCACAAACACATGTCCTCCCAAGTTCTTTAAAAACAAAACCCAAACACATTTCAGGTCATACCCCAACCAAAAGGTACTTAATAAAAATAAAATGCAGCTTAAAACATGCCCAAGATTGCTCCAGAAAAGGCCGAGATCTTATAGTATCTCCAACTTATAAAAACTCATCATCAAGATGCACTCCCTAACTTCTCAAAGATTCCGAGCCTAAAAGATTGGTCCATTTATCCCTCATGTCTGCTTCTCATTCTGAAGTTTCCTCTTGAACACTTCCATGTTTTCAAAACACATGAACTAATTGCATGGTCATTCCCTATAACACTTTCTCACTACAACTCAACACACATACCAAATTCCCCTCAAAGGACACATCTATCTTGAGATCAAACTCTTCAAAATAAATCAAATGAGAAGGGTTGGGGTGAAACTTCCATAGTTATGACACATGAAAAAACATCATGAATAACACTGAATTTCTATGGAACTGCTAATCAGTATGCCTCCGACCCGATTCTCTCAAGCACCTCAAATGGTCCTACAAACAGATGATCCAACTTTCCCTGCCTCCATATAATGTGATGTCCCAGTCTAGGTGAAAACCTAATGAATAAACAATCACACCTATAAACTATAGGGTTTGTATCTGTCTATCATCATACAAATTCTACCTACCCTAAGCCTTATACATTCATTTCTGAATCAACTATACTGGCTCCGATGAATCCTGAGCGAGACTTAGTCCCAATAACTCTATCTCACCTGCATCTAATCAATAAAGAGGTGATCTACAAGGTCTACCATTATGTGACTTATATGGTTGCATCTGTATAGTTTCCTAAAATTTGTTGTTATTGGAAGACTCAACTAAAGCCAAGTGATTCTCTCAAGAACCACCAAATCCAATCACATATGCTTGAAGCATATCCATTAACACCAGTATAGTCTACTCTGACTACCCATATATCTATGGGTGGAAGGCCTTACATAACAGAACCTATGTTCCAATAACATTCTGCAATCCCTCCAGAGGCATGAAGTAAACCATGAATCACAATCAGAAACTATAGTCCATGGCACCCCATGGAAATGATCTATCTCTAATATGTACAATTCTCCCAACTATTAAACTATAAAGGTTTACCCAATAGTAAATAAGTGGGATACCTCTGTTATTCAATCAAAAATGACTAAAATAACATCATTATTCCTAAGAGTATTTATAATTACTCCCACAAAATCCATATTCATGACATCCAAATTCTATTACGGAATATGCAATGACTGCAATATGCCTCTAGGTTGTTGAAGCTCTACCTTCACATGCTGATAGGTGAAACATCTAGTTATGAATCCTGATAAATCATTTTACATGCCTATACAGAAAAACATTCTTCATAGGTAATGGTATATTTTTTTCACCCTAGTATGTACCACCCACCTAGAAGCATGAAATTTTCTCATGAGTTGCGCTCACATTCATGTAGGCACCACAACATGATTTTTCACATAGATGATCTCATCTATATATATTTTCTTTTATTAATGTGTCTACCCATATTCAATGCTTTCCTGAAGGCTAAACACTCTGGATCCTCATACTTCTTATCCCTGATCCTTATTAAGAGTGTAGACTCAACTGTTGTATAATCCAAAGTCATCCTCTCCTATCTCTTCGGAACTACCACTTGCATTTCCGCCAGAAAAGTCACCATATTCCACTCTGCACTCGACCTATGTACCAACTGAGTCTAATTTGTCCTACTCAAGGAATCATCCACACTATTTCCCTTCTTGGGTGTATATTCTAGTTCCAAATCAAAGGACTGCATATATTCTACCCATATTCTCTACTGAAGATTCAAGTTGTGCTGTGAAAAGATATAGTTCAAAATTTTGTCATCCGTAAAAACAATAAACTTGTCACCCAAAAGATAGTATCACTAACACGTAAGAGAGAAAACCACTACTTCCAACTTGATATAATGCATAGGGTAATTATGTTCATGTGGCCTTAGCTGCTGAGACCCATAAGCAATTAATCCATCTCCTTGCATCAACAAAACTCAGAGTCCGATCCCAGAAGCATCACAATACTCCTTTTACTCCTCACCCGACTCAGGTAAAATCAAAATTAGTGCTGATGTAAAGTTATTATTTAACTCCTGGAAAACATTCTCTCATTCTCTTATACAATAAAAATGTATCACTTTCGTTTCAAAACCTTTAAGAGGTGCCGCCAATCAAGAATAGTCTTGGATGAACCTTCTGTAATAACCAACTAATCCCAAAAAGATTTGGATATCAAAAGCATTATTGGGATTCTACAATGAAATCACTACATGTAATTTTTCTTGGTCTACATCCACACCTTATTTCGAGACGATATGCCCCAAAAATTTTACCATGTTAATCCAAAACGGACATTTAGATATCTTGGCATATAGATGATGCTCTCTCAGTGTACCCAAGACGATGTCAAGATGTTGGGCATGATCACCATGAGTCTTAGAGTACACCAAGATGTTGTCCACGAACACCACCACAAACTGATCTATGTACGGATGAAAGATCATGTTCATTTAAGAAATAAATACTACTGGAGAATTTGTCAACCGAAATGGAATTACGAAAAACCCATAAAGGACATACCTGCTCTTAAAAGTTGTTCTTGGTATATTAGAGGTCTGAAATCTCACCTGACGATACCCTGATCTATGATCAATCTTTGAGGACACAAAATACACATCCAACTGTTCAAACAATTCATCGATATGCGAAAGGGGATATAAGTTCTTCATGGTCATTTTATTCAACTTCCTGTAATCAACAAACAAGATTAAACTCCCGTCATCATTATTTGAAAACAAAATAGGAGAACCCCAAGGTGACATAGTTGAACAGATAAACCCTTTATCCTCCAACACATCCACCAACATTTTGAGCTCTTGAAGCTCAGTTAGTTCCATTCTGTAAGGTGGAATAGATACTGGCTTTGCCCCCAACATGAGCTCAATAGTGAATTATACATCTCTCTTTGGTCATAAAATTAAATTTTTTTTAGTAAAGACATCCTAAAATAGTTCTACTACTGGTGGATGGATGTCTTTCATACCACTCCCATCATCCAACAAAATACTAGCATCTTGGGTTGTGAGCTCTCCTAGTTGCTGAGTAATTGGCCCTGCTCTACTAGCATAGATATCCTATTCTCCATGATTAACATACCAGTCACCCTCTAGAGATACAAATGTCACCCTATTTTGTTAACAAACTGTGTGGGATCAGTATGCAACTATCCCGTCTATACTCATAATTAGGTAAAATCCTTTTATATAAAGGACATTGATATCTCAAAGGAAACAACACTCTATGATATATAGTGAACATACCTTGCATAAACATATATCCCAAAATTATGTTCCCAATGGTGTAACGATATTTATCACCCCACTTACAGACTCCACCCCCAAGATCAAGCCATTAACAAGATTTGCCAATATAAAGGAATGAGAGGAACCAATATCAAATAAGGTAGTATCTAAAGATAAGAAACTAGTATATTAACTCTCACTATCTATTGACTAGACTCACTCTACACAAGTGTAGGTTGCACTACATGTCACTATCCTACCCCTATTCTCTGTGGTGTCGTATGACTCCCCTGATTAGCACCACTCTACTGATACGGGTGCTCGTACCCTGAAGCACCATGTCCAATAACTGTACCAACCTTCCCGTGGAGCTCCAGCTGCCAGACCTATATGGTGTAGAAGACCCCGTTCCCACACTCTAACCTTGAGCAACTTCTCCCTCAGCACCATCATGCCACTTATTCTTGTATCACTTCATTAGGTTCCCCATCTTTCCACAAAACAGGCACTCCACTTGTGGTCTAGGACAATATGTAAGGTAGTGCCCCTACACACCGCCCTAGTGGAATAGCTCATGAGTAAGATCTGATGCAATTGTTCCTCCTGATTGTCCACCTTGATTTCCATTTTCTTGACTAAGATTCTTGTAATGATGCATATATCTCTTGTAAGGCACACTTCTTGATCATCTAGTGAATGCTACATGTCCAGTACCTGAATTCTCCTACACGTGTTCCTTTAAAATGGAATCCTGATTAACCACTTATGAGAAGTTATTCAACCAAATGATATTCAAATGAGACATAATATCACACCCATGTCCATCATGAAATCGTTTTGCTAAAGAAGCCTCATCTGCCTCTAAATCTGGAGAAAAAATTTTTAAATATGTGAAACGTTTAGTGTAATCCATCATCGACTTGATTCCTTGGGACAGATGCATAAAATTTGAAGCCTTATCTTGTCTCAACGTCTCTAGATAGAAGTGTTCCAAGAAATTATCCAGAATGTCCTTCTATAACATATCATCATCCTTTCCAGATCATTGCTGAATGTCCCACTGCTGCTTCGTTGAACCGCATAGCATATAAACATCAAACTTGACCCTCCTCCAAGCCAGAGTCTCCAAATGTTCAATTATCATCTCTACATATTCTATCCATAATTCAGATCCCTCAGGTCCACCCTCTCTAGAAAAATTAGGAGGGTGGTACATCTGAAACTCCCTTTTTAACTATGACTTGCCTTTCTGGCCCCTCCCTAGGTCTCTGTTCATGAATTTCATGAAATGAGTAAAGTTCTTTCTAAACTATTCCCCTTCCTCCTCATCTTTCATCAACAGTGCCTCAAGTTCCCTGTCTGGAAGTTCATTCTAGTCCATCCCCCTCAGTCTCTCCCTCAACAAGTTTTTTTTGGCATATCTCTATAATCCAAACAAACATCTTAAGTCTCATAACACAAACTTATAACATTTTTGTAAGAGGGGAAACTAACACAAAAAGATTGAACATGTCCTTTCTCCTTTTTCTTGCCACACAGTCAACACTAAGGCCTTATCACTACCCTTAACCATCCTAATCCTAGGTATTGGATAACAAGGGTACATAATTTCTCATTAATAAATCCAACCATTAATTAATCATATTATATCAAATTAATTAATTCAATAATTAATTAATTAATTTTACTCATTTCATCAATCAAGGTTCTCATTAAATACCTATTTATTCTCATTTTTCAACATTATTTCAAGATCACAAAAAGGGAAAATAGTTCAAGTTCCACAACATACCCATAACCCGTTTTCCCTTGAGTTCCTAGGATGATTCATGTCATAACAAGACTGAGTGTATAGAAGGATTCATGCAGACTCAACTATCATGCCTCTTTATCCCATGAATCAAAATTCAATAATTTTCAAAACAGATATCACATCACTCCAAAAGTTCATCACCCAAGGTGAAATAATATCCAATTGTAACAAAAAACAACAATCAAAACAATCCCACCCTTAGTGCTCATATTTTACCCCATACATATGTTTTAAACTCCAATGTACGATCTCATTACCAAGCCTCGACTCTTCCTAGTCTCACGTCTACCTTTCCCAAAATAGTAAGAAAAAATAATAGGAATGGAAAGAAAACCCCTCTAATAACACTTTGTGATGTCCCAACCTGGGATCCACTGAATGGTGCCTCGAGCCAGTTGGCTACATGCCCTCCAGAGCATCTCCCCATACGCCAAAGGGTGTTGACTAGTAGCAATGGTCTGGTAAGTCAGTCTTGTGGAGACTATACCCTCTTTTATCAGAATAAAACACCAATGGAATCAAATAACAATAACCAGGTTCGGAAGTATATAAATAACAAGAACAAAGCCTTGTCATATGATTACCAAAACATGAAAATACTATACTCAACTGAAAGTTAACACTTTCTTGGACAATGAAAATGTAAAGTTTCTATTATGAAACTAAAAGTAATGACATAATGACTCCAAAGAAGGTCCTAAACTACATCTGATTCCCTCTCCCATGCTCTAATCCCAAACATCAACCTATCCCACGAACTTTCCCTTATCCTGTCCTGCAACAACAAAGTCTACTCAGGTGCCGATCCGATGGCATGAATAGGGTGTGAGTAAAACTCAGTAGGCTACCACCAACGATGTCTAAAAAAAGTCCAGTCAAATGACAATTCATTCATTTCTATGAAGAAAAAAATGCAATGCATAATTAAATAGTCATCACATTTTTAATTAATCTTTAATCATCACAATAGGCCCAATTTCAATTAATGTTTCCCATTTGAATCATCATTCATTATTATTCATCATTCGGTGTTGGTCATCGTGCCTAGCACCCCCAAATTTCATTAAGTGTTTGGCTCCATGGATATCACTCTATATCTTATTCTGTGTAGTTTGTAATGCCTTGCACCACATTATCTCAATCTTGGATAACTATTGGGGAAGAACTCCATGTCCAAGCCCCAACTTCTAATAGGTTTAGAAAACCATGTCTTTCACCAAAAAAACCTCATATATTTAATCATTTGTTAATTCACATGAATTTTCCACAATATTTCATTAATAATTCAATGATTAGTTAAACATTTCAAAGACCATTAGTTAAATCAATAATTAACTAAGCACATAACCCATTAACTAATTCATCAATTAATCAATCAATCTACACAATTCTCATTCCTTAATTAATTCTCCATAATTAATTATCCATATCAAATCTCAACTTGTCATAATTAATTCTCACGATGAATTATCTTTGATAAACATCATGGAACATAATTTATTCTCAAAATTAATTATGTTATATATCAAAACATCATTTCATAATTAATTCCCACTAATTTTCTATTACAAAAAATTCAATATCTCAATTTAAATATCTCAACCAATAACCAATATCCAAAATAAATATCTATTTAGGGAACCCCTTAATTTTTTATGCGATTCTATTACCAAGTAATCACCAAGGAAAATCCCAAGTCAATTCCACATTCCTGATTACCCCAATTTAGGAAAATTAATTATCAAGGAAGGGTAGAAATTTCAGAAACTCACTTTCACATATCAAATACAAAACTACATGATTTTGATTTAGACCACTTACTTGAATTTATTGAAGGATGTTAGACTAATAGAAGTCCCCAAAATCCGAGTGGCACAATGTTTTTGATCAAGCTTTGGATCTAAATACATAAACCAAAATTATTATCAAAGGCATCAATATTTTTCAAATCAAGACCTAGATACACAATCTAAGATCTAGATTTAAACTCATAGTTTTAGATAGAATAAAATAGGGGGATGAATCCCATGAAAAGATATATGAAAGATAATAGAAATAATAGGAGAGGAAATAGGATGAAATCCGATTATTGGTAATAGAGTGGATCTTCAATTAAGGATTCTGATCTCGAAGAACGGTGTTCGAATCACCATGGAATCCATCTCGAAGGCTCTAGGATCACCTAGAATTTGTCAAGCGCAATCCTAGGTAAAAATATATGTGTCTCTGGGGGATTGGGTGGTTTCGAAAAGTATTTTTAGTTTATTAATCCCACGTGCACTATTTATTGGGTAGGGGCGCATAGTTAGGCCATACCATGCACCAACCGTGCAGTCTTCCACTTCTTGCATGACTCGATGGAACACAGTTAAGAAAACCATTCACCAACCATGTCGACCTCCACCATCCTCATGGTTAGTTTGGGCACAGTTTTTCCATACTGTGCACAAACCGTGAATAGCCCTTGTATTCCCATGTTCCTTAAAAACATAACCCAAACACACCCCAGGTCGTACCCCAACCGAAACATACTTAATAACAACAAAAAGAACCTAAAAAATCTCCTGAGATTCCTCTAGAAAAGGCTGAGATCTTACAGAATACCAAGATCAAGTATTATATTTTTACGAAGTCTGACAGAAACATGGCTAAGAACTCCAATTATTTAATTCACAAGAATAAAAACCATATAAATTTAAAACCATGGATTTATTCTAAATAATTTTTTAAATATTAAATTCTTTTCTCTTAGTAAGTCACTTAATTTTATAAAATCTAATTAAACCATATCATGGGTTCGAATTCAAATTTTCTATTTACTATGTTCATTTATTAAATAGTAGTTTTATTTGGATATTTACAAATTTCTAAATTTTATTAAACCCATTTAAATTAATGACACCATATGGAGGAATCACCCTTCTAAGATGTACCCTACACAATAACATTCTTTATAACATGGGGAAAAGGATACATAATAAAGGGTGATCCGTGATGCATAAATAGGGTAAACATGAGAGATATTAGTCAATTATCATAAATGAACATAAGATAATCTTATGGGTATGAAAACATTATCATAATATACAAAACAATACCCAATAAGTAATAGATAATAAATCGTGAGTCATGGAATATGTATTTTTCAGGATGAAACACACGTGTCATAATACTGTTGAAACCATTTATAATCAATCGTGAGCTATGAGATAATATAATATGTAAAAGAAAAAATTTTATGGAATAAACATGAGTATATAAAATAATTTACCCAGTCATGGATGACTACTAAGACTATCATAGTGAACCAAGTTTCATATTTGATTTGGTTCACTCCCCATTCCCATCATTTTCATAGTCAAGGATCACTACCAAGATAATCATGTGCAAAGATTTCCTTTCTAAGTAGATAAATATCACTCCTCATTTGAGTTAATATTATCCCATGTGACATAAATATTTAACAAATGCATTGGAGGGATATATAATACCAGGTCCACCCATCAAGAAATTAGAACCATGCATATATGTGACAAGATTATAAAAGCATCCATTATTTCACTATTACGTAATTAACACATGTGAAAGAAACAACTTTCATAAATTCATACCTAAAACACCGTCATCATAATCCATACATATAAATAAAGTGGATGGGATCATAAGATAATATACCTGAATAAGCATAAAAATCCACAAATTATTTTAGTATATATGTAAAATCCCTTCAATAAATTCATTTAAATTACATTTTGAAAATCATGTGAAAAAAAATTCTTTTTTGGTAACATTTAAAAACCAAAATTACAAGAATATTGGAAATAGAATTTTATTTTTTAAAAATAAAAATTTATAAATTAATATTCATTATGAAAGAAATAAATGATGGTGGGAAAATCCATTCATGTAATTTTTATTAAAAAATAACATTTTTTCACACTTTCTTAAAAATTTGTTAATGAGTCATATGATTTTTTTAAAAAAGATTAATTTTAATAATTTATTGACAATATAAAATATGATGAACGTAAATTTTTCAATAATATTTAATTGTAGGTAAAAATATTCGTAAAAAAGTTTAAGAACATGGATATAAAAGAAAATGATTCTCAATTGAAATGATAAAGTAAGGTCATACTATCTTGAAAACAATTCTTGTCCATTAAACGTACCAATGTGAAAAGACTGAATAGAGAAAATTGAAACCATAGAAACAACCAAATTATAATGAAAATATTTTTGTTTTCAAATATAATTACAATAAAATTTTCTTCGTTGGAAATTTAACATAGAAAATCTTGAAAAAAAGATTGTAATATATAATTTTACCTCATGTCCTCACTTTCTTCATACATGATATTAACCTCATGCATAATAAAATTAAATTTATTATAAATCAATACTAGAAAAACATTAATACATATATTACAATATAATATTCCCTAATAATTTTCAATTACCTATTTCTGAACAATTCTCCATTAAAATCAAAATTTGGGATGTAAACTATTCTATTTCCTTGGCACGATTCTGTTCGATTGTGTTGGTGCATAAATTTTGGTCATTGTTTCATCATTTACATAATAATTATCATGAAATAAGTATTATATATATACATTATAAACACATTTATAACCCTTTATAAAAATAAATGATGAAAGATAAACTATACCACTTTGTCAACATGGTAGTCCATATGTAGATAAGAGTGATATTTTCATTGTACAACGAATAAGAGGATTGAAATGTAAATCATATCATATATTTGTGAAAACATAAAAATATGAAAAATATTTAATCCCTAATTTTTATTATCCATGTGACGTGGAAATGAAAAACGAATCACATCACTTCACGGAGGTGGCAGTCCACATGTACACACAAGCGATGTTATCATTTTCCAACAAATGAGGGAGTAATACAGTAGAAATTTTTTTTATTAATAGAATCATTAATTTTGTATAAATATAATATATATCCATTAAATCCAATTTTATAATAATAATTATGAGGTGGTGATGAAAAATGAAATATATTGCATCATGGAGGTGGTATTCCACACTTACGCACAAGGAAGATCATCATTTAACATATGAGGGAAATGATGTAGAAAATGGTTGTAATGTTATTAAAAAATAAATTTATTATTTTAAAGATAATTTATTTATTATTTTAATATGTTTACTGATGAATTTGAGGACGTTTGATAATAAGAAACATGAAATAGATCAATAAAGACAATTACTTCTTCCTTGAGTATCAAACTTTGTCTTACCCTTTAATCCTTCTTGATTTGGTATTTTTCTAAGACCAAAATATCTAAGTTATTGGGATAATATTTGGGAATATATTTATGTAGTTATTGGAAAAAATATAGTAATTAAATGGCGTGGATAAGTGGTAATAGGTGGTTCTCTTTTATAAGTGTGGGGAGTGTGACCATTGAAAATATTAAGAGCTTTAAAATAAAATAAACTCATTCTGATGGGAGAGTGGATAATTTTTTAGCAATGTTAATGTAGGAGAGGTGTAATAAACAAAAATAATCAAATTTAATTAATTTTTTTGTGTTATTTGAAATCTTATATCTTAGGTTACCGCCTTTTTACTGTTTTAACCATTACTGTGGCAACAAGATTTTTACCATTTCACTATCCCTAAAGGATAAAAATTTAGTTTCCCTTATTATTAATTTTTAATTATGATTATTGTAAATATAAAATACACTTTAAAAGATTTAATTACTATATATAGAATAAATTATTTATAATACCTATGGATAAAATGCCTAAAACTATTTTTTATAAAAACATTATTTTTAAAAATAAAAATGTTTATAATCCAATTAATTTCATAATAAGAAAAATTAGATGAATGTTAATAAATTTGATAGAATATAATATATATAACAATATTAAAAAAATTAATCATCATTTATTAGATTAATTTTTTATAAATACATATTTCACCAAATTAAAACTCTTTTCTGAAAAATATATCTTTTAACCTTCAAATTCTTTTATCATCATCTCTAAATAATTTATAATCAATCTATAAATTATTTTTCATTTTATAATATAT
Organism: Viscum album; assembly: GCA_963277665.1. Classification (NCBI taxonomy): domain Eukaryota; kingdom Viridiplantae; phylum Streptophyta; class Magnoliopsida; order Santalales; family Viscaceae; genus Viscum; species Viscum album. The sequence goes on along the minus strand of OY728119.1, from coordinate 1,854,873,322 downwards.
ATTATTTAAATATTTCATCATTTATTATTTGTGATAATAATATTTTGTTAGAAATAAATACATAATATATAAAAAATAAATATTTTAAAAAAAAAATTGTCTAATATTATTTTATTCTTATCATTAAAATTTCGGTAATTATTTCATAAGAATTTGTCAATAAAATATCATTATGAAAAATTTGTATACAAAATTTTCATAATTTATTTAGACTTATTCATACCTTTCAATACAATATCTAAGAAATAACACTAAAATTTAATCTTAATATTTCAATAGTATATGGTAGATCCTCTAAGATCTGTGTTATGTGTAAAAAAAACTATAAAAAACATGAAATTTATTAAAGAGAGATACTTATTCCAAAATATTGGGGTTTTATACTTATATAGGTGGTATCCATCAATATATATTTTAAAAAATCCCATGATTTGTCAATAAAAATTATATGTCTTCAACATTCCTTCTTCAAATGCCATATTATGAAGAAAGAGTACTCCCACTGAATTCAAAGAGGTTAAAGAATATATACCTCATGATCTATAGAATTCACTGACTGTGATACACTATAAAATTGTAAACCAACCTATGAAACCACATGATTCACTAGAATTTATACCTTTCGAATTACCCAACCTTCAGATGAATATTAAAGAACAAGGATTCTGGATGTTTCAGAACAGATTAAAGTGCTAATGAAAGTTGTATTCAGAACCATGAAGCCATGAAAACTAAAACTCACCTATATCAAACACCATCTAACTGTATCTAAAAATCACAACACAAAAAGATAGAAAATAATGAAAATAATTAAATTTAAAAAAAAATAATGAAGGTACATAATGAATTATATGGTTTAAAATAACTATTAATCCATTGAAAATAAAATATTTAATTTAAGACTATGAAATATATTTCAATTAAAATTAATAATAAAAAAACTAATAGAAGCTTTGAATTATTCAATCACCCATGAAAAATGACCAAAACCATAAAATATTGTAGCTATCTTCTAGTCATGCTAGTTTCATTTCCAACCTCAATCAGCGGGGTGGATTCCACCTAGGTTTGACCTTCACCCACATTCCGCTATAGTTTTGAAGGAAATCATCACATCAAGTAGTTCTACCAGTGAACAACATAGGCTTATAGAGACATTAATGGATTCAAATTACATTTAATTTTAAATACTTTTACTCAATGTTATGATTGACTCTCATGTAATGCCTTTTCACCTACACTATATCTGTGCCCCCATTTGTTCAAGCGTCTAAAATTCATCCTCAAGATTCGACACTAGTTTCCTCATGCACTTACAAAACTACTCCTACTATCTATTTTTTTCTAAGATAACTACCACACCCTACATCTTGTATAATTATAAATCTCTAAAATTTACTCCTTTCTAGAAACATTAGTACTTAATTAGAAAATTTATTTTTACATCATGCATATATGATGAGGATTTGTGTTTGGGTTTGACTGTTTTTACAAAGAGATATTTTCGTTTCCAATTTGTAATACGTAAATTCTATATGGTTTATTTTATCTTGATGGAATGAAACTTAATACTCTTTGAATAATTCCATATATAATTCATATATACAAAAGTTTATATTTCACTTTCCTTAATATTTTTATTATGAATACTATAATAAACTTTTAAAATAAATTAATTTTTATTATACTTTTCTTATATAAATACTTCAGTTAATTTTATAAATATTTGATAGAATTTATGAATGGATTCAATAAATTATTGATGTAGTGGGATTATTATATCAGTTCATGGGGTTGGGGGAATAATAATTGGTTGTGCATAATATAAATTCAATGAAATATTTATTTGATCACTATGATTGGTATCAAAAGTATCATAATTAATTGTTTCATAATATGAATTAAACATTTTAATATTTATTCAGGTTTATTTTTTAATTAATTATCATTTATAATTAATTTAAAAACAATGTTTTATGTAAAAATAAATAAAAACTTCATTGGATTTTAAAATCCAATATATAAAAGAGCTTTTCCCAATAAAAAATTATATATTTTACAAAATAGATGGATATATATTTATAGAACATAAGTGGAACTTTACATTAATCAAAATATTTATTTGTTAGTTTGGTTTTATAATGACATACCTTGATTAATGGAATCTTGTTTTTTGTTATTTAAGAATATTTTAGATAAGTCATCATTTTTCTAACAATCCATTCACCCATACAATGTCCTTTCATTTAATTTATTCAACCTTCACTCTATAATATAAGAATATAAAACCCAAAATAAAAACATAAAAAAATTGATGCATCATGTTCCATATTTTTTCTACATGTATATAGTCATTATATATCTTTTTTAGGAGTATTTTTATGAATCATGGATTAAATTTGGTCATATAATTTTCAATGTGTATTCTAAATACTTAAGAACGTCTGGGAGTGAGTTACATAAATATTTATATAGAATAAAACAATTATTTTATCTAAATTTAAATTATTTTTTATTAATATAATTTTTCTATTTAAAAATGAGAACAACCAACTTGGAATATACAATAATAAAATTAAATTTATAACCACTGAAAATATCATAATATACTAATTTTAATGAGAAATTAAATTTCATGAAATTTTATTTTCATATAGAATATTTGACTCTCATTTACTATGAGTAATGTTATAGTGATTCATAATTTTTAAATATATACATTATTTCTAAATATATATATATTCATTATATAAAATAATGATCCATGAAATAATTGGATTGGTTTATTATCTATAAATATTGGAAACATAAAAAACAATTTCATGATAGTTCTACACTCTCTCCCACATAGATGTTCAAAAATATCACCCATATAGACCATGACATAAATAAAATTTTTACTCATTATCTATGAAAGGAAACATAATAAAAGGTGAGATATAATTCATAGTAAGGGTAATCAAAGGATATAACCTTGATAATATAAGAATGAAATGAGAAACAGGGCATGATAATATGAGATTAACTTTTGAAAAACATACCCATTATATCATAGGTCATAATAATGAGTCATGACCAAAATATTGGTATTTTAGAAGACATAAATTTTAAAGGAATCAAATAACATGATAAATGATCATAATATAGGTTTAATATATTGAATTGTGGTATACAAATAAGCATTGAAATTCATTTCCTTAGTAGTCAATGGTCTTTTACAATGCTATCATAGTGGAATGAGTTCATGCCCAAAACCACCATAGTCTTTGTGTTTCACTCCCAAGACATTCATTATCAAAAAATTCCATTATTGAAATGGGTTCACTCCCAATTCCATTCCCACTTTTCCCATGAGATATCAATATTTTCCCATTGCATTAGAGGGAGATATAGGTCCCTCCCTTCACATAATTAAAATAATACATATGTGTATCATGATGTTATAAAACATTCATCATATTAGAACCCATAAATGGAAATGTGTCTCATAAAAATGTCATCATTTTATAACATTACATAAAGAAATGAGTTTCATAAACAATTCATCATTTCACCATTTTATAACCCTCTAAAAAAGAATAGGTTTCATAAAAACCATATCACTACAAAAAAAACTAGGCAATTAGAATGTGTTTCTTTTCCATTTATAAGGGGATATAACTTATTTTAAACACATTAGCAGTGGTTACCAATAACTTCCACTAAAGATCCCACCTACTATGATTATAGGAGGTTTTGGGTAAGCATTGGTAAAATGAGTCTGGGTGTAGTGGTAGTTATATTAGTGGGGGTTTTAACCACCTCTAATTTCTTTAAAAAATACACCATAAAGATGTCAATTAGGGGTTGTTAGAACCGCCCCTAATCTAACCTCTTTTTGATGTACCAATTTTTATCTAGGACCCTTGACACCCCTTGACGCCCCATGGAACACCCGCGAAACTCCTCTAGAACCCCCGGATGCCCTCGCAACACCCAATGGATGCCCCCTTAATTCCTCTTGGAACACCTGTGACACCCCCTAGAACCCCATGACCCCATAATGCCTCAGGGAACACTCAAACCCCCTAATGCCCTGTGGAACACCCAAGGAACCCCCAAACATCCCCAAAACCACTAACATGCACCACATCCCCTCCTAGAAAAACAACAAGACACCCTCATGGAGAATGGATAGAACCCCCACACATGTGCCACCACGACTTTAACCCCCGTCCTATTGAAGGCAGAAAAAATCAGCCTCTCACAGTATTTAAAGCCTGTATCTGGCTTACAACAGCAAGGTAGATTAACAAACTTAGCCAAATGAATTTTGTTATATTATAATATAATATATTTATTTACATATTATTAGTTATATATATTTTTATAAAAAAATATTATATATATATATATATATATTTATGTTTGTGTATATAAATATAAATAATATAATATATTTGGGTATATATAATATATTTTTGTATAATATTTATATATAATATATATTTATTTATAATATATATATATATATATTATCTTGGTATATAATATATATGTAAATAATTATATATACATAAATAAATAAATATTTATACATTTATATTTGTGGGTGCGTATATTTATGTATTTATATAATATTTATATATATATTATAATTATAATATATATATTTAAATAATTATTTTTAGATACTTATATGTATGTGTATTTCTAAAAATTTTTCTATAAAATATTATTAATGTTACATATATTTTTTTATACTATAATAATGATATGTTGGTTTTATAAATAATATATATTTATATGTTTTATTATTTATATTATATATATATTATAAAAAATAAATTATATTATATATTTATTTATGTAATTATATACACTTTTATTATATAATGTATATATATATATATACATACAAAATACATTCATATAATTTGAAATATATAATATAATTAAATGATATATATATATATATATATTAAATTAATTTATAATTAATATGGTATACTAAAGTATATAAAAAATAATTATATAATATATATAAATTTATATATAAATAACTTTTAATAATAAAATATTTATTATAAAATATTTATTGTAAAATATTTATAATATATATATATATAATTTTGTCAATATTATATATATTTGTATACATAATATAATATAAATGTAATTAAACATAAATATGCACATAAAATATACTTAATATTTTATATGTATAATTTAAATCAAAATATAAATATATAGTATTTATTAAGCAATATATAAATTTTATATATTTGATTAAATATATTTATAATTGCTTTTATATTATGTATATAAATATTTATATATGTATAATCATTTTTTATATGTAAAAGTATTTAATATAAAGTGTTTATATAATGAATTTATACATATATATGTTTATAATGCATTTAAATACATTTTTTTAAATTTTCTAATGTAATATATGTATATATACAAACATGCGCAAACTCACACACATATTATAAAATTTTAATTTATATGAGACTTATTTTAAAAAAATATATAAAATTAAGTGGGTTTAAAAAACATCTTTAATCAAATGGATTAGAGGTGGTTCATGAACCCTCTATAATTTCTTGAATTAGATGTGGTTGAAAACCCCCTCAAATATCATAAATTATAGGGGGTTCACAACACACTCTAATTTCTTAAATTATAGGGTGTTCAACACCCTTTTTATAAGAGGGATTAATAGTGGTTCATGAACACCCTCTAAAATAAAAAACGAATATATATTGAACGCCTCTAAAATCAAATCAAAATTAGAGAGCTAATAATTTTTAAATTAGATGTAGTTTTGACCTATCCAACTCTAAAATACAGCGAAGTAATAAAAGAATAATGATAAAAAATTTATAGGGGTTGTGAACCCCCTCAAATTCAAGAATGAAAGGGGTTTCTTGATTAGAGGGGGTTGTGCATTACCCCCTTTAAAAACCTTCCGCTAATCTGCTGTTTTTTTGTAGTGTGTTATTATAAACAAAAACCATATCGAGAAATAAGTGGTATGTTTTCCTTAGATCACATCCACATTAAAGGATATGCAATAATAAAGGTTTTTGTCAATGATGAATAAAAATGATCATTAAAAAACTTCTGAAGGAAAATAACCATTCAATTTTAAAATCACTCATTTAAAATATAAATTATTCAAAATATTATGGAAATTATATTATTGAGAAATAAACATGAAAAATTATAAAGGTAGATTCAATGTACCGAGTATCGAGTATAGTTGGAAATTTTGTTCCTGTCTTATTAGTTTAAAAAAATCCATTCAAATTTTTCTTCTTCAGAATAGTAAAAAATGTACATTCTTTGTAAAATGAAAAGAATATTCCAATAAATGTGTTTTTTGTAAAGTAAAAAGGGTAAAAATTTATTTAATATATCCTTTGGGAATAGTAAAAAAATTCATTAAATCACTTTTAATGAAACCATGTATTTGGATGAGAATGTTTCCCTAGTGGAGACTTAAATATAAACAGTCCCATAAATTGATGATATTATGAAACAAACCCTTATTATTTAGATACTATTTTAATTGTAATCCCCTTGAATGAAAGAACCATATTTGGATATTTAAATCCAATAATTTTTATGAGATGTATCATATTATTTATTTATGGGTAGTATATACACCACATAAAATAAATAAGTAGTGAATATAGAATGTGTCCCTCAAAAATGAAAGTGAGATGAAAATCCCTTACCTCAAGTATGAATTCCTTCGTAAATTTTAGATCCCCCTATATAAAAAATATAGGTCTATTATTCATATTATTCCCCAACCATACTAATATATGTAAAACAATAAATGGTTAACTATTTATCTTTTATCACCTATTTATTAACAAGTCTTTATTAAAATTACTCTTCCAGGTCGTGATAGCTTTATTATTTATGTATGTCTTATTTTGGTTGTTTTGGCCCATATAATTTAATCACAGTAACATAATATATGTAATTTTAATCAGGGTACAAATATAACACACACACACACACACATATATATATATATATAAATATATATAACCATCTATAAATTTTAGAGTTATAGAAATTAATTATACTATTCATCGAGATGATAATTCATACGTACACATGAATGATATTTTTATTTTTCGATGGGTAGAAGGACATAATAGTCAATTTTAATTAAATTTTTCAATATCATTATTACATGTTATATATCATATATTTTCATAAAATCCATCCTAATTACTGTCCAAGTAAAATAGAAATTAAAAATGAATCACATCGCTTCATAGAGGTGGTACTCCATTCGTACGCACAAGAGAAATTATCTCATACAAAAGGGTTGGATGGAAAGAAGTTAGAAATGATATTAAAATCGTAGAAGTAAAATTGTGCCATGAACATCATATATTAATATTAAGCCCATCACAAGACTCATCCATAAAAGATGGTGACAAAAACTGGATTGTATCGCTATGTAAAGACGGTAAGTCATACATTCACACAATTGATACATTCACATCCCCTTAGTTTCAAAGAGGGTAAATAATGGTGTTTTAATTATCATAATATAATTAAATTTTATTTATGTTATAGAAATAATTAATTTATGAAGAATATAATTGGTATAGAATATTTAAAATAATAATTAAGAAGAATGTAATCTGTTATGACGACTACTTCGTCTCTAAAACAAATAATTTAGATCCCCTCCTAAGAGCTCTAGGTTTAGAAATTTTGGAATAAGTGTAACACCCTGAGATTTTATGAGAAATATTTTTTTTTAATTTCTTTGATGTCTTTAATTGTATGCTACACCAATATTAGCTTGTGTTATATGCAATTCCATATTATCTTTTAGTATACACAAACCCTATTCTTGGCTTGTATTACACGCAAGAGCGACCGTCCTCGATAGTGTGTGTTGTATGCAATACCTAGTTTCACTAAAAAATTAAATATTATATTGAACTAGACATTATGAATAGTATTAACCCCATTTTGAATTTTGTAACATTATTATTAATCTTAAACATATTCTAGAACACAGTATGAGAACAATATAATTTTTTCAGGTAAAATTAATATTTTTCAAAAAATACAGTTTTGCCACCTTTTGATGGGGTACCCACTTTGAATCTAGTTTTTGACATGTTTAAAAGTTCAATTTGACAAAATATAATTCTTATTTAGAATCAATATAGAAAAATTTACTTTGGATAAAATTTTCATATTATTCTTATAACTTTCATATTTTAATTAATAGTAATAACACGCTATATTTTAGTTAAAAACATCTTTTTTCATCGTAATAATTTATATGGTTAAATTATAATATTTAATTTTTTTAAAGTATAAATAGAATATATTTTTACCATTAAATATAATTCATGTCATTATCATTTATGTTACATTGAATTCATAGGTAAAATCATTTCAATCTTTTACAATGTTTAATCTTTTAAAAACTCATTTTCTTAACTATAGGATTAATTTTAATTTAATTTCTGAAACTTCCGTGATTTGAATTTAGAAAATTTGATTCCATATTTGGAATCATTAGGTCAGAATTATGTAAATAGGATACTTTTTATTTTTGGTCACTATGAATAGTAACTACCGTAAATTTTATTTATCATAGTTAAAGGTAAATCTGGTAATTAAGGGTAAATATAATATTATACAATTATCCTAACACTTGTTTTAATATAATTGTATGATTATTTTCGTAATAAGGTTTATTTTGGTCGAAATGGAATCCATTTGAACCCACTTGGATTTGATTAAGACCATTAATTTATTTTATTTTAAAGAATGTGAAATATGTCTCACTAAAACTTTAATAATTAAAGTATTTTTAATATAGAGTTATATAGAATATAAATTCTATTATAAATACTCATTTTAATGATAAAATGATTTTATTTGTCATGGTAATTTATTTGTAATTTTTAAGAGATATTTAATTACCTTAATAGCTTGTACATTAATGATGCAGAAATTATTTATTTAGTAAAAAATCAATAATATTGTTTGTATTAAAATAATAATACCAGTTAAAAGGCCCAAAAACCTGCCCAAAATATATTTTTCATATATACTAATACCACAACCATCAAAATGCCGAATTATTGACCATTTGGAACTTTATAAAAGTGATTGTGACACTTATATTATTTTATTTTAAATGATGTCAAAATTGTCACCTTCATAATTTAATAAATATAACAATTTACATGCTGTGATTTTTAGATTATAAATTCGAGTAAAAGTATTATTTGGAAATATAATAGATCTATCGTCATCATAGTATTTTATTTTTAATTTTTATGGAAATAATAAGTATATTAAATGATTATACAAAAATTAAGTGGTAATAGTTTTATTAAGAGAAATATCAAATAAATGGTTTTATAAATATTAAAATAAATATTATATGAACTAATTAATGTTCTACACAAATTTTATAGATTAATATGACATGTTATGAATCTATTAAACATTTTATTTCGAATATATCCTCTGAGTGGAGTTTATTTAAATTCAAATAAATGAAAAGTGTCAAAATTAACACTATTGTTATTTTATAAAAATAAAATATTATTAAAATGTTTACAAATCACAAAAATATTTAAAAATTATAAATTTAAATTTATATGGTCTAAAATTTCATAAATTATCCAATTATGGAAAATTCAAAACACATAATTAATTATTTATAACAATTTAAAATTTATAATATTATTTCCACAAATAAAACTAAATAGATTAAACAGGGATAAATCAAGTTGATAATGTTTAAAATATATTTCCAAATTGTCTAAATTTTATTCTTTGATGGTATTACAACTATATATCATATCATATTTTAATTGAGTCATTTTTTGAGGTTTTTAATAGGGGTTTTAATTTATTATATGTTAATATTTCTTATGTTTCTAAAGGTTCCCCTCTCCTCCTGTATAAAAGGGCACCTCCTCCCTCTCCTCCTCACACCATTTGGAGCCTTCATGCTCGAAAAAACCATGAAAATTTACCTTATCCACATCTATATAAATATACTAGAGGTCCTGGTCCTCTTCAAATACCAACTTTAGTTCCCTAAGAGGAGGTTTAGAAGAGGCTCGTCGAAGAAGAGGTAACATCTTTTACCGATTCTTTCAAATTCATTTCTTCTTATACTTCCTTTTAATTTGTTGTTTCATTATAAAGTAATAACATTAGTTTCACTCATATACTTATATGTTATTATAAATATGAAACAAACTTACTTCACCTTCTATCCATCCTAAGAAAAATGATATCACCGTGCATGTGTGCGTACAGAATATCGTCTCCACACCGTGGTGTAGTCTGTTTTCCACCACCACTTTACTTGAATGTGTATAATGGTGTAAATAATAACTATATATGATTATTATAACATGATACTAATTCCGAGATATTCTATCATCCTCTCCAATACCATTAAATAATTATGGAAATATATCATCGCTCATGCGTACGTACGGATTACCGTCCCCATGACACGATGAGATTCATTATCCATGATTAACCATTCGAGTATGATTATAAAGTATATATAATAAATAATCAAGAAATATATCACATAATAATGATACTGAATTTATGTACATATATTTTTCATTTACTTAATTCCATTCAATTCAATAAGGAAACGAAAATAGCGTTCATGGGTACATACGACCTACCGTCTTCATGAACGATGTATTTCAGTCCATTTATCGATCTATAATATATATTTATATGCTGAATATATATTATATATAAATCATGTTTTAAATTCTGGAATTAAGTAAATAAGGATATAATTAATAATATCAAGAACCACAATTTAAAAAACGTGCGATAAATGAAATGATTTTACCCAAAACGCCGCTTTAAAATGGAATTGACCAATGAACGCGTAATATAAGTTCGTAATTGAATCATATATGATAACATAAATATTATTATGATTATGTTACAAGTTAATAATATGTTTAAACACACTATACAAGAGTCTCAAAAACATATATAAGAAATTGAACAAAAGGTAAGGGATAATAATTACAATCTCGTTCTTATCCAAGATTGTTTATTCGTAAGTATTTACTGGGGATAGGTTTATCTTCCAGTTCCATGTTTTCTCAAAATGTTTTCATAAAATTTTTACTATTATTCCATGTAAGTTTAAAGTCATTTTTACCCCTTCTTGACTTTTACTATGATTAATGGAAGGAATCTTTCTTTTGTTTACCATATGATGTACTTTTTCACTTTTCCAGAAAAAGTATGAGGAGAATTTGTTTTTTAATTTATACGGCATGAACATATTTTTACGGTTTCATAACAGCTTATTTATATGAAGTATACTCTAAAACATTTTATGATTATTTTCAATAAAATCCTTTTCTTTTAAAATTTCGTGGAATTTTGTGAAAAGAGAATGATTTTGAAGAAGAACAAATATTTTCCTCAAGAATTCATTTCAAGTGTTTTAGCAAAACCATTTTCTATATAAGATGTCATTATTTCATATGTGTATGTTTTAATTTTAATGTATCTATGATTTAAATGGTTTCACTTTTCTTATGATGAAATGATATCCATTTGTTTTATTTGGATTATGTTATGATGGAATGATGTTTATGAAACCCATTTTATTCTTTGGGTTATGATGAATGATTTATGTTTATGTTGTGGCACATGTAAGAATGTTTTAATTATGATATGGGTTGGACCTATGTCTCCCTCTAATGCATTGGGTAAAGATTTATCTCTCATGAGATAGACATGGATGGAATGAAAAGTTAATCCGGTTCAGTAATACAGGGTTGGAACGACAAGTAAACCCGGTTCAGTAATGGACTTTATCCACTATGATTATCTTGGAAACAATGCCTTGGCTACTATGGAAATCATATCATGTGATTTATGTTTTTCCACAATTAAAAGTTTTATTAAAATGCTATTTTATCATGATTAATGTTCCATTATAATCTATTCCTTATGTACTCCCATGATTTATGCCATTGCTCATGATTTTTTTGTTTTATGTTCATGGTTTTACGTTCAAATGTTTATGGGTTTTTTTATGTTCTCCATGTTTTCTCTTAATGAGAATTTGAGCTCACCCTTTATAATTTTTCTTTCCCTAGGATTTAAAGAATGGTTTTAGGTAGGAAAACAAAAGGGGAAGGTCATTATGGGAGATGTTGATGATCTTTCAACATGATTAAAAGATTATGTTTCGAGTTCCTGAAGACACAAAACTAATACGGTCTTTGGCCATATGGTTATGTTATGTTTTAAGTATTTCCTTAAAAAATTAATGTAATGTCCATGTACTTCGATCTTTGGGTCTCTACAGTTGGTATTAGAGAAAAGGTTTTGTCCACCTTTGGAAACTAGGATGCGAAAAATTTTGTGAGATCCCTCGATATATTTCTAAGTTATGTCTACGGATGTCCTTAAGGTTAAGTATAAGTATAGGTTATAGTCCTAGAATTAAGGTAATGATCATAGAATTAAAGCCACGATCTTAGATATTTAAGGTACACCCCCTTTATTATATTGTTTTCCTTGCATGATTTTTTCCTCTCACACTATTCTTTTTGGGTTTTAGAAAATGGATGGAAATATGAAGATTCAAGTTAATGGAGAATATGATGGACAATGGAATGATATTCTTCATGAGATACCAAATGAAACTATATTTGGAAGGTGCAACATCATTATTATGCCTAATCAGCAATCCTATAATATGATCAATAATCTCAACTTTGATAAAATTCTTGACTCAACTAATAAGATAACGATGGATTTTCATGATGATCAATGAGGAATGAAAGTTCAATTTCCCTCATGTAAGTCATGTGGGAAGAGGCATCAAGGAGAATGATTGAATGGAATTGGATGATTCTTTGGGTGTGTAAAAGAAGGAAAAAAATTTAGTAATTGTAATGGAAATGTTTTAGATAACACAATGGACAAGGATAGAGTTATTTCTAAGACATCGAAAACTGTTAAATGTTTTAAATGTGGAATGTATGGGCATTATGCAAACCAATTCCCTAAGGGAAAATATCATGAATATAATCAGCATGGTCGCATGGGTAGTATTTTTTTTGATGATGATGAAGACACTACAAATGATATATGAGATGAAAGAAGTGTTGTGGAATAAAATGATGAAGTTCAGTCAATGGATTGAGAAGGTAGTGGAATGATTTCATGTTTGTCAAGAATAATGTATGGTACTATGGAATAAAGAAAAATTAAAGGATTGTTACACTATTGTCTTTCCTTGAGTATTTGAATGTATATGATGAATGATACCGATAACCATGAAAAGTGATTGAAATATTTTTGGAAAGCAGATGATATGTGAATAATGAATGGATAAGGAGAAAATAATATGTTTGATAGTATTAATGTGCTCATGAATGATAAAAGGAAAAAGTGATATCATGGTTTGAGTATATAGAAATATTTGGATTTTGGAACGTGGAAAGAGTTACCTTTTGACTGCATTCATGTTTTCACTAAGGTTCTATGGAAATTTATGTTTCAAGAGAATACATGATTAAGGTATTCAAATGTTTGGAATGTGATCAATAAGATATATCGTATGATATATGAGGTAAAAAATGATGATATTCATGTGCTTGTTATGTGACCTTTCTACTAATCATTTTCTTTATACTATAAGATTTGGCAGATGCATTTTGGATAAGTCTAATGATTGGAATGGATTATGTTGTACATCAGATAGTATTGTTTACAGCTGGAACCTTTTTCGATATTTTTTCTGTAATGTTATAATTGTGTATTTTTTTAAAAAGGACAACCTGTAGGATGGGTGACAACCCATCGGGTCGGACAAGGTTGCGGGAATCGAACCCACAACCGAAGTGCGACAAGTCTTTATTTCCTACCATTGGCCTACAGGAAGTCCCTGGTTAGTAGAAACTATTTTTATTTTATTAAAAAGGATTATAGATAATGTATAAGTCACTTTTTGGAACCATATATGATTAATCTCACCATAGATGGACTTATGTATATATCTTTTTCTATACTTATGATTGAGATAGATGGAATTACCAATCATTTTATCACATGATCTACTAACACTTCATGAAAGAAAAATTCAACTTCATTTCTTTAATAGATGAAGTGGAAATTGTTTAAGGCACGAGAAATTGTGAGATTGTACCAAAATCAAGTAAGTATTTCATCTAATTAAAAACATTCAACTTTAGGGAAATGATAATGAAAAGCAAAAAATTTGTCCAAGTGCCCTAATATCTGATGAATCAGAAGGTTACTTAGTTCATCACAAATTTATGGCTTTGTGATTGTTGTCTTTTTCATAGCCATTTTCTCAACCACTCTTCTTTAGAACTTGATGGTTATATTTCTATTCTATATCCATATTTTCACCTATATTCTCTTTTATAGAAACCCAGTGTTGAGTTACTTTGGGTGACCGTTATGTTTTTAACTTCCCTTTTTAAAATTACGTTGTAGTATTCCTTTTTACGATGTGGTTTTCTATGAAAAAAACTTTCAAGTAGAAAACCATTTATAACCCTGACAAATTTCTAGGGCGAAATTCATTTTAAGGGGGGTAGAATGTAACACCCCTAGATTTTATGAGAAATAATTTTTTTTAAATTCTTTGATGTCTTGTGTTGTACGCTACACCAAGATTGACTTGTGTTATACGCAACACCATATTAGTTTTTAGTATACTCAATCACTATTCTTGTCTTGTATTTCATGCAAGAGTGACCATCATCGATAGCGTGTGTTCTTCAAAATACCAAGTTTCACTAAAAAATGAAATATTATAATGAACTAGCCGTTATGAATAGTATTAACCAAAAATTTTAATTTTATAACATTATTTTTCATGTCACACAAATCCTAGAACATGGTATGAGAACAAAATAAATTTTTCGGGTAAAATAACTATTTTTCAAAAAATACAGTTTTTCCGCCTTTTGATGGCACACCCACTATAAATCTAGTTTTTGACATGTTTATAAGTTCAATTTGACAAAAATAAAATTCTTCTTTGGAATTAGGATATATAAATTTTCTTTGGATAAAATTTTCTTATTATTCTGATAACTTTCATATTTTAATGAATAATAAAAACACATTATATTTTAATTAAAAACAACTTTTTTCATCGTAATAATTTTTATGGTTAAATTATAATATTGAATGGTTCTAAAGTATAAATAGAATATATTTTTACCATTTAATATAATTTATTTCATTATAATTTATTTTACATTATATTCATAGGTAAAATCATTTCAATCTTTTGCAATGATTTATCTTTTAAAAACTTGTTTTCCTAACAATGAGATTAATTTTAAATTAATTTCTGCAACTTCTGTGATTTGAATTTGGAAAAATGGATTCGATTTTTGGAATTAGTAGGTCCAAATTATGTTAATAAGATACTTTTTATTTTTGGGCACTATGAATAGTAACTATGGTAAATTTTATTTACCATAGTTAAAGGTAAATCAGGTAATTAAGGGTAAATATAATATTATAAAATTAAACTAAAACTTGTATTAATATAATTGGATGATTATATTTCTTCTTAAGTAATATTTGGGTCTAAATTGAATCCATTGTAACCCAATTGGATGTGATTAAGAACTTTAATTTGTTTTATTCTAAAGAAAGTGAAATATGTCTCATTCAATCATTAATAATTAAAGTATTTTTTATATAAGGATATACAAAATATAAATTCAATTATAAATATTAATTTGAAATATAAAATGTTTTTCTTTGTTATGGTAATTTATTTGTAATTTTTAAGATATATTTAATTACCTTAATAGCTTATACATTAATGATGCAGAAATTATTTATTTAGTGAAAAATCATTAATATTGTTTTTATTAAAATACTAATACCCATTAAAAGGCTCAAAAACCTGAAAAAACTTATTTTTCGTATATATATAAACCATAACCATCTTATGATATAATTATTGACCATTTGGAGCTTTATAAAACCAATTATGACATTTATATGATTTTATTTTTAATGATGTCAAGGTTGTCACCTTCATAATTTAATAAATATAACAATTTACATGATGTGATTTTAAGATGATAAATACAAGTAAAAGTATTATTTTGAAATATAATAGATTTATCATCATTATAGTATTTTATTTTTAATTTTAATTCAACTAATAAGTATATTAAATGATTATACAAAAATGATGTAGTAATTGTTTTATTAAGATAAATATCAAAAAAATGGTTTTATAAATATTAAAATAAATATTATATGAACTAATTAATGTTCTACACAAATATTATAGATGGATATGATATGTTCGGAATCTATTATGAATTTGGGTTAGAATATATCCTCTGTGTGGATTTTATTTAAATTCAAATAAATGAATAGTGTCAAAATTAACACTATTGTTATTTTATAAAAATAACATATTATTAAAATGTTTAAAAATCACAAATATATTTAAAAATTATAAATTGAAATTTATATGGTCTAAAATGTCATAAATTATCCAATTATAGACAATTAACAACACATAAGTAAATATTTATAACAATAAAAAATTTAGAATATTATTTACAGAAATAAAATTAAATAGATTAAATAAGGATAAATCAAGTTGATAAGGTTTAAAATAAATTAACAACATGTATAAATATTATTGGTTGATAGGATTACAACCCTATGTCATCTAATCTTAGAATTTAGTTATTTTTTGATGTGTTTAATTGGGTTTTCAATTTGTTATAAATTAATATTTCTTATCTTACCAAAGGTTCCCCTCTCCTCCCTTATAAAATGGAACCTCCTCCCTCTCCTCCTCACACCATTTTCAGCCATCATGCTTGGAAAAAACCTGACAATTTCTCTTCTACACTTCCATAAAAACATTATATAGGTCATGGACTTCTTCAAAGGCCAACTTTAGTACCCTAAGAGGAGGTTTAGAAGAGGCTCGTCGAAGAAGATGTAATATCCTTTACCGATTCTTTCAAATTCATTTCTACTTCTACATCCTCTTATTTTTTTGTTTCATAATAAATTAATAACATCAGTATCACTAATATATGGATATGTTATTATAAATATGGAACAACCCTATTTCACCTTCTATCCATCCTACGAAAAATGAAATCACCACACGTGCGTACGTACAGAATACCATCTCCACGCCGTGGTGTAATCTGTTTTCCACCACCACTTTACCTGGATGGGTATAATGGTGTAATGAATAACTATATATGATTATTATGACATGATACTAATTCTGAGATAATTCATCTTCCTCTTTAATACCATTCCATAATTATGGAAACGATATCATCGCTCATGCGTACGTACGGACTACCATCTCCACGACATGATGAGATACATTCTCCCTGATTAACCATTAAAGCATGATTATAAAGTATATATAATAAATAATCATGAAATATATTACATAATAATGATACTGGATTTTTGTACATATATGTTTCATTTACATAATTCCATTCAATTCAATAAGGAAACGAAAATAGCGTTCATGCGTACGTACAACCTACCGTCTCCATGAACGGTGTATTTCATTGCATTTATCGATCTATCATATATATTTATATGATGAATATATATTATATATAAATCATGTTTTATATTCTTGAATTAATTAAATTAGGATATAAGTAATAATATTAAGAACAACAAGTCAAAACATGTACGATAAATGAAATGATTTTACCCAAAACGCTAATTTAAAATGGAATTGACAAGTGAACGAGTAATATAAATTCATAAGTGAATCATATATTATATCATAAATATTATTATGGTTATTTTGAAAGTTAAAAATATGTTTAAACCCACTATACAGGAGTCTCAGATACATATGGAATAAATTTGACATAAGGTAAGGGATAATTATTCCCATCTCGTTCTTATCTGAGATTGTTTATTCTTAAGTATTTACTGGGGTTAGGTTTATCATCTAGGTCCATGTATTCTCAAAATGTTTTCATAAAATTATTACTATTATTCCATGTATTTTCAACGTCATTTTTACCCCATTTTGACCTTTACTATGATGAATGGAAATAATCTTTCTTTTGTTTAGAATACGATGTACCTTTTGACTTTTCTGACAAAAGTACGAGGAGAATGTTTTTTTAACTTATACGGCATGAACAGATTTTTACGGTTTCATAACACCTAATTTCCACGAAGCATACTCTACAAGATTTCATGATTATTTTCTATCAAATCTTTATCTTTTAAAATTGCGTGACATTTTTTGAAAGGAAAATGATTTTGAATAAGAAATGATATTTTTCTCAAGAATTCATTTCAAGTGTTTTATAAAAATCATTTTCCATCTAAGATAACATTATTTAATATGTGTATGTTTCATGTATAATGTCTCTATGATTTACATGGTTTCAATTTTCTTATGATGAAATGATATCCATTTGATTTATATGGATTATGTTATGATGGGATGATGTTTATGAAACCCATTTTATTCATTGGGTTATGATGAATGATTTATGTTTATATTGTGGCATACGTAATAATTTTTTCATTATGATATGGGTGTGACCTATATGTCCCTCCGACGCATTAGGTAAATATTTATATCTCATGATATAGTCATGGATGAAATGAAAAGTGAATTTGGTTCAGTAATATAGGGCTGGAACGACAAGTAAACCCGGTTCAGTAATGGACTATATCCACTATGATGGTCTTAGAAAAAATGACATTGCTTTTATGGGAATCATATCATGTTATTTATGGTTTTCCAAAATTCCATAATTTATTACCATGCTATTTTATCATGATTAATGTTCCTTTATGATCTATTCCTTATATACTACAAAGATTTATGTCATTACTCATTATTTTGATGTTTTATGTTCATGGTTTTACGTTGAAATGTTTTCGGGTTGTTTTATGTTCTCCATTTTTTCCCTTACTGAAAATTTGAGAACAACCTTTATATGTTTTCTTTCCTCAGGATTTAAAGAAAGGTTTTAGGTAGGAAAAAGGAGAAGATCATTATGGGAGATGTTGAAGATCTTTCAACATGATTAGAAGATTATGATCTGAGTTTCCAAATACACTAAACTAATATAGTCTTTGGGCATCTGGTTTTGTTATGTTTTAAGTATTTTCACAAAAGTAATGTAATTTCTATGTACTTAAATCTTTGGGTCTCTACAATATGAAACCTCTACAATGTGTCTATGAAAGTTTATAAGATAAATTATAATTTTTTTCTATCTATAAGGATAAATTTTTTGTAAATAACTGAGGTTGTAGGTGCTATTATATAATTTAGGTGAGGTGTAGTTTTTAAATTCCTCAAGAGATTAAATTATAATAAATTCATTTTCAAAAAAAATTCCAGCAAAAAAAATTTATTTGAAAAAAGAATAGTTTTTTTAATATAATCAAAAAAATATAATTGAGAAATGTTTTTGTGTCATTTTAAACCTCATCATATTGATTTACCCTTATTTGACCAATTTTATTTCTAATAATGATAAAAGTATTTTTGATATTAAAGGTTTGTAATTTTTACTTATATGGTGAAAATAGGGAAATTAAATGGAAGATATATGAAATTTTATAACATATAATATCCACCTTTCCATATTTCAAGTTTTTTATTACTTTTAGATAGTAAAATAATATATTTTTTTATAAAATATATTTAGTTTTAATTTTGACACTATTCATTTAATTTTAATTGAAAGATATAAATAAAAAGTTATAATTATTATATAAACTTTAATAATAACTCTAATATGTCATATTGACCAATAAAATTTGTAGGACACATTTATTCACTAAAAATAATTTACTTTTATTTTTACTTAAAACATTTATTATATTGTTTATTAATAGAAGAAATACTACATCGATGTTGTATAAGAATTTATGGTCATTATATAATTTAAGAAAATTAGAAATAAATTTATATCATTAAAATAATTTTTATTGATATAAATATTAACATTATTATTTTTTCATTGATGGCTTATTCACTATTTGGAGACATAAGATATATTTAAAACAAAAAGATTAAAGTGTTGTAACATTCCTTGATTTAAATAATATATAATTTTTTTTCATTCAAAAGTATCCATTAGACAACTAAATTTTGATTTTAAGGTCAAAAGTGTTGAATTAATTTAATTAAATAATAATTTTAAAAGTTTTTACAATGTTTCTACACTTATATTTTAATTTTAACCGCCCATTAACCATTCTCAAAATTACTTTGACAACATGGTTTTTTAACTTTGACGGTCCTGATAGTTATTATAAATGGGAAATGTCCCATTAATGAATCATTTTTACATTATAAACCATATAGAAATCACATGGGTGAATCTAATATTTTTAGTAATTTTAAATCATTTAATATAATATTATTTTCAAAAAGTATCATTTAAGTCAATTTTTAGAACTATTCATTACTTTTAATTCTAGAAAATCATGAAATTAAATGAAATTAAAAAAAATAATTTATTATTTACATATAATTTTATATTCAGTTATGAAATTTAGGAATTAAATTAATTATCACAAATTATGTTACTTTGAATATTTTTAATATCATTTGATTGATTTTTAAATTAATTGAATAATTATTTTGTTGGTGCTATTTAAGAATTTATGGTATTGATTTATTCACTAAAAATTAAAAATTAATTACCCTAATGAATATAAATCTATTATATTTAAAATGACTATTTATAACTGAACATATCATCTGTTTATCCCCACATTAAAAATATTATACTAATTAAAAACAAGAGTGTGGATTTCTTGACATTTCTTTACATAAGATATTATAAAGGCCCTAATAAACTCCCCATTAAAAAGAATTTTATATAAAAAACTTTTAGATGAATAGTAGGAAATGGTATCATGAAATTAAATTAGGTTAAGTTTTATGGTCATCGTATAGTCCTTATCACATTATTTATAATCCATAATTACTTGATTTACACTTTACTATAGAAAAAAATTACTAAGATTACTATTCATACCAACCATAAATAAAAGGGTTATATTGAATTAATCTGAAACTATTATTTCACAATATGAATTCAATTATATCAAATTTTAAACCTATATGTGGAAATAATTAAATTTAAAAACAAGTGTTTAAAACATGATGAATTTTTTTTTTAAAAAATGTAAAAAAAAACATGATTTATTATTATCCCATGACTAGAAATAATAATAAATTAATGTTAAAATTCTCAAATAAAAGTATAATAAAAAATTTAATTAAAAAAAATTCACCAGTGGTGATTTTCTTAATTTATTTAGATAAAAAAAATTTGTGCACATAAATAATGTTTTTAAGAAAACAAATTACTTATTTTCAAAATGATATTTACTTTCATTTCTAATTATTTTATTTCAAAAAAAAAATCAGTTTATTAAATTATAAACCAAATAAATTTTATATTTTAATTATTACTATTAATTACCTTTAAAGGAATAGCTAGATGATAATAATATTCTAATTGTATATCATGGTTCTTCTAAACTCATTATTGGATGTAATGCAAGCTATCAAATAAATTCAATTTAATTGGAAAAAGAGAAAAAATATTTCATAAAATACCAGGGTGTTACAATCAAACCTCTTTAATAAATTAAATTCTTGTAATTATAACTTATTCTGGGTAATCCAATATTTTACATTTGAAAATTCCTTTGTAAAAACCCACACTATAAAAGGGTTAATAAAATTACTCTCGAAAAGAGGAAAAGAGAAATATGAATATCATCAAGAATAACACTTATCTAGGTATTAATATAGAATAAAATAAGTGGGAAGTGAAAAAAATGAAATAGAAGAAATACTAACACCCAATGATTGATTGAGAGTTATAGAGAACATGGTCATTAAATGTAAATTACCACAAAACCATAAATCTGGGAGGGGTAAAGAGACCATAATTTCATCAAAATTGAAGGATATAAGAATTTTTTCTTAAGAAAAATTTCACAGAGTTTTAGACATTCTTTTAGAATAAAGAAATATACTTACCTGAAAATTGTATGTTCATCATTTAATCAATTTCCACCATAATCTAATATTTTTCTCCAAATGATGATTATTCCAGATGAAATTGTTTATTATTCAAGCTCTATGAAAACCTTCTTATGGATAACACACTCCAAAAAATTAATTTCTTATATATTTAGATATTAACCAACACTAAAATGATTATCATAACATAATATAATTCCAAAAAAATAAGAATTCATATAAATATAAATACATTAGTCTCCAAATTTCAACAATAATACTGAAAGTCAAACTACACTTCAAATTATTCAAACTATTCTCGAACAAGTAGAAAACCAAAAAATTGATTACATATTATTCTTAGATTAATTTTATATTTATCTAAAAATAAAATAAATCACCATTATAGTATAATCGAAAAATTTATATTTCCCAATCATATAATCTCTATGACATACTAATTATTTTAAGAAATAACCTGTATCATCATAAATACACAATAAAAAATACAACATTGAAATGAAAATTTAACCTTTATTCTTGAAATAAAATACAATAATATTATATTTATATTAATTATATAAGATTCTCAAAAAAAATTCTTCTTATGAAATAACATTAATCAATTAATTTCTAAATAACATTACAATCCATAATCATATTCACAATGAAACCTATATTCCAAAAATCAACTTATTCTCATCCATAATTTTTTTTAAAAAAAATTAATGTCAAACAAAACATGACATCAAATAGGCTGTTGGTAGGTGCTTCACCCTTACCCCACTTTGGTTATAGGTTCAATCTCTAAATAATTAGCAGATGTGATGGGTTTTCACATGAAATATGAGTTATCCTTTTACAAAAACTATATAATTTTTATAATAATCTAAAAAATACGAAGAACATGCTCGAACACTCCATTATATTTAATTAATGCTTTATCCTCCAAGGTTAGCTCATAAATCTCAACATACATCCCAAAAATGTAATAACATTCAATTAATTTAACATACAATAACATTTAAACCCTAAAGGTTATTAATACCTCTTAGCCAATGACCAAAAAATTTAAAGTCACTCTTCTATAAATAACTTTTTTACTAAAACCCATACTAAACCCTGTGGTGGTATTACTATAAATATATCCCAAAATAATTTTAATCATCTTATTATTTCACCACATAAAACCAATAAAGGGTGTGTCTATACACTTGAATAACCCTTGTATTATAAACTCACGATGGTTTCCGTAACCCTTAAGTTAAAATTTCATAAAAAATATATGATTTCAAAAATTAACATAACCTTTATTCCTCTTATAAGTTCTCAGACTATTTATTTTATTCCATAAATCCAAAAATTTAATTAACTTCATCAATGATAACCTAAATCACTTTATCATCGATTCACAAAAAATTTCAATGTCATGAATAATATTCCATTAAATTCATTTATTCCTTAATCCCAAAAAAATATTATCACATTTTTTTAGTTATTGATACCATTGAATATATGTTTTAAAATACTTAATAAAAACTAATGTGGAACAATATTTATATGTTTCATGATTCTTATATCATTGGTATAATTCTTGAATCCCAATACATAAACACTTCTGTAATTTCTCTTAAAAAATTTGAATAACATATGAACTTCCTTGATCTATATATTAAACCTTGGAATAGGACATTGTCTTGAATAATTCCCATATTATCTTCACATAATATATTAATATGTAAATGGTACCTTAGGATGGACTTTATTTTGCTCAATAAAAATCATCATTTTTTTCTTTTAAATTAATTGATATATTCTTTTTATTTCACATAGAAATCATCGTTTTTTATGGCATTCACTTGAGTCCTTCTTCCGACATTTTGGAAATATAGGAAGCTGAATATACTTTCCTCTATGTTCATCATGAAAATATATCATCCTCATATTATGAATTTTTGTAATATAACTCATATAGATGTTGTTAATTATATAAAATGATAGTTGATTAGGTATAATCATGAGTTTTCACCATCAATATTATATTTCACTTGGTTTCTCATGAGGAATATCATTCCATCATCCATCACCATTAAAAAAAATCTTACAAGTTCTAAGCATAAACTAAAATAATAAAGAATAGTGTCAAAAATAATATTTTTAAAAAGGAATCATTAAAAATTATTTATAGGGTTTCTAATTAATGAAACCTTATTATAATCATAATAAACATTAGGGTAAACCTAGTTCATCCATTTTATTCACCAAAAATATAGGTTGTTAGCAAATACATCAACTTATCCCCAAAGTTATTACAAAAATTTTCTTCTCCCAGTTTCAAAATATTTACTAAACATTTTTATGATACCAACTATATAGAAACATATTTTTCATACATTTATATTACATCTATATTGTTATATATTTGTTTACATAACATGAATATCCACACCAGAATCATATAGGTCAAGTATCTATGGATAATTGGAAACATGGAAAACATGTTCATAATTGCTCAATACAATATCCCACATAGATCTTTATAAATATCCCCTATTTAGTCAATTGATCCATAAATCCTTTCTTCAAAACCAAAGAAAGGAAACATAATAAAGGGTGATATCTAATTCTCAGTAATCGTTAACGAGGGAGATATCAATGATCACATAAGAAGAAAATGAGAAATAAAATTTGTGAACATAAGCTTATTATCTGACAACCATTCCCTTCATATCATAGATCATAATAATAAGTAATGGAATAATTTTTTGTTAGTTTATGAGACATGAATTATAAATGAATAAAATACCATGATCCATGATAATAATATAGGTGTAAGAAATTGAATTGTGGAAAGACATTAATCATATAAATCCATATCCTGAGTAGTAAAATATATTTTTTGAGACTATCAAAGTAGAATATATTCACTCCCAAAATTGTATCATTAGTCATGGTTAACTCACAAGACTATAATAGTGGAAAACTTCCCTTAATAAAGTAAGTTAACTATGTATTATATTGATATTTATCTAGTCATATATCAATATTTACTTAATACATTAAAGGAAGATATAAGTCCAACACATAACATAATGAAAACAAAAAAAATCTGTTTCATGATATCATAAAACTGTAATCATATCATAACCTATGAAATGAAATGGGTTTCATAATTATTCCATAATAGTATAACCTATATGAAAGAAATGGGTTTCATAAACATTTCATCATTTCACCATAGTATAACTTGTGGAAAAGGAATGGGTTTCAAAAATAACATGTCATTATGAAAAAAATTCAGAGAAATAATAGAGATGGTATCCATAGATCATGTACCTTGTAAATCAAAAGAAAAATTGTAGGTTTTTCTCATTTATTAATAAATAATATCATTAAAAACATTTTTGAGAAAAATAATATTTCAATTTTGAAATCAGTAGTTTAAAATCTTAAAATTTCCAAAATCTTCTGGAATTTTGTGTGCAAGATAAAAATGTAAAATTGTAAATAAATATTCAAATCATTTATCATATATGAATGTAAGAAATTCTATTATGGCCATATAATTTAAAAACATTCCTTTCCTATTTTATGTGGAAAATTCAAAAGGTACCTCCTTTGGAAAATAATAAGAAAATTTCAATTAAAACATTTTTAAAATGTTACCCATGGGAAAATATTTCTTTAATAAATCTATTTAGAATAGTAAAACCATTCTTTAAAACTATTTTAATTTAAACATGGATATGGAATAGAACTTTTCCATAAAAAAATTAAACCAAAAGAAACCTGAATAATGATGATATTTGGAAATAAACCCTTACCGCTTTGATACGTTTTTAACCATAATCCAAATGAAAGAATGAACCAAAAATTGATATTTAAATAACGTTTTTTCATAAATATCCTAAATTTCATTGATGGGTAGTATATACACCATATATATTAAATACGTGGTGATTATGAAATACGTAACTCAAAAATAATTGTGAGAAAAAAGTATCTTACCTCTGGTACAACTTCCATTTTATGTTTTTGAAAATCCTATATAATAAATTGATGTTTATTATACATTTTATTCCAAAAGAAATTATCACTTATATCAAAACATATATGATTCAATTTTAACCTTTTATCTCATTTTTTTAAAATTCATTATTAAAATTAATATTCTGTGTGATGACGGTATCATTTTTCTTTAATGTTTTCGTTTCGAAGTTTACATCCTTATACTTTTGTCATACATCCATCATCTATACAATTTTAATAATGGTATAATAATAATAATATAAATATATATATTAATTTTCATCTATAAAAGGTAAATATATAAATAAAAATTACACCATTCATGTAGATGGTAAGTCATACATACACATGAAGGTTGTTCTCATTTTTTAACGGATGGAACAAAAGAGTGGTGAACATTAAATAACCTTCGTAGGTTCATTATTATAAAATATATATCAACAATATTCATCATATACATTCCAATTACAATCCATGGAAAATATAATTATAGAAGGAGTCACATCACTTCGTAGAGGTGGTAGTTTATACATACACATGAGCGATGTTATCATTTCTGAAAGGATTGTAAAGTAAGAAGATAGACATGAAATTATTATTCTAAAATTTTAGTTATTTAATAAATATAATATATAAATATTAAATCCATAATAATACTCATCCCTAAAATATAGGGATTAAAAATTAATTATATCACTTTATAAAGACAGAACGAAGTGTGCCTGTGCCTGAAATATGGGAATATAGGCTTGACTTGACATGATCGGATCCAGAATTAGCCTTGTTTTTGGTTAGTTATCTTGTAGTGAATCTCCCATATGAGGGAGGTATGAATTCAAGAGTGTAGAGACATGAATTTGGTTCTCCAATCAAGAGGAAACAAAGTACATGTGATAGTAAAATCAATTTAAAGTTTCAGGGGGAAACTACCAAATTAAGGGAAACCTAGAAAAAAACAACCTATATTCAGAATTTATCCAAAGGGAAATACTTTTTTATGATGAATGCGGTTTCAAACTTGTTCCTTCTAGGAAATAATGTCACAAGAAAGACTACTCATATTTGAAGGCAATTATGGTTACCAGGTCTTATGGTCTTTTTAATTATTAATCTAACTAGGATGGTTAATATGATGCTTCCTAATATGACTATAAAATTCGATCTATTTTATTATTTCTTCAGTGAATTAGGGACGATATACTTCCCATTAATCCTCCATTTTTTCTTTCATTTTTTTAATAAAAAGGGCTTTACCCTAATATATTCTGTAATTGAGTGATGGTTTATAATGATTTTTTAATAATCATAATACTATTTTAGAATATATAGGATAATAAATTTATTATTTTATGAATAATATATTAGTTTTATAAGAGGAAATAGAATAATTAAGAAAAAAGTGACCAGTTAAGGTGATTACCTCTTATTTCAAATGACTCATTTAGATATCCTCTTTCGGGCTCTAGCTGTGGTATTTTGGTGATAAAAAAACCTATAAACAAGTATTGGGAAGTTTAGAATATAAATTGGAAGTTTTTGGTTAAGTTAGAATTATTAAATAGGTGTACATATGTAAGAGAGGTGGTATACTTTTATATTTCAGGCGAGGGGTTCTTTTTTAATTCCTCAACATTTTAAATTATAACAAATTAAATATCCAAAAAATGACTCCAAGTGATCATGGATTCTAAGATATTTTATTACATGGTTTTAATACCATAATAAATATAATTCATAAAGGTTTTTTTTATTTCAAGCCTTATCATTTTGATTAGCGCTTAGTTAACGAATTTTTATTTCAATTACATTAAAATCTTTTTCAATATTAATAGGTTTTAATTTTTTGTTATAAGGGGAAAATTGGCCCATAATTTAAAATATTGTGAAATTTTAGACCATATAATATCCATATTGTCTTATTTTAAATTTTTTTGACTTTTAATATTTTAATAAAACTATAGTTTGCTAAAATATCATTATTGTCAATTTGGACACTATTCATTTAATTTGACTTAACAAGGATACATATAAGGTTTGAATTCAAATATATTCTTTCATCACAACACTGATAAGTCATATTAACAATGAAATATGGAGAAAATATTTAGTTACTCAAATCATATTACATATAATATTTTTAAAATAATTTATTATATTTGTTATTAATTGGAGTAATAATTCATAAGTATTTAAGGTCATTTTATAATTAACAGGAATAACAATAAAATTTATACTAGGAAAATAATTTCATTAATATCAATACTAACACATATATTCATTCATAATGGGATTTCTTCCCTATATGGACACACAAGATATATTAAAAACAATAAGAGTGGCATTTTGAACCTCTCATTGATTTAACTAATATATAAGTCATTTTCATGAAAATGTGTCTATTAAACAACAAAATTTCTTTCATAGTTTGATAATGTTAGAATTTAATTAATAAAATAATAACTAGACACGTTATTACTATGTCTTTAACCTTATCATTTGGTTTTAATCCCTCATTAACCATTTTCAAACTTATCATGAAAAAATGTTTTTTTTTACATTTTGAGGGCCATGATAGTTTTTATTAATGAAATAAAAGACTATAAATGGACCATGGATGATATTATAAACCATATAAAAATAAATTGTATGAATATAATATTTCTTGTAATTTTATATCTTTTAATATAATATTATTTTTATATAATATCATTAATATCAATTTTTAGAACTATTCATTACATTGAATTTAATAACATCAATAAAAAATATATTTTTAAGAAAATATTTTATTACAACCCTAAAATTATATATTCATATATAATATTTTTGGATTGAAATAATTATCTTAAATTATATTTCTTTTAATATTTTTAATATAATATATTTGTTTTTTCTTTTAGATGAATAATTACAACGACAACATTGTGTATGTATTTGAAGTAAATATTTATTCACTAAGAAGTGAAAATAAATTATCATGATGGAGATAAATATATTAGATTTAAAATTAATATTTATATCCCATCATATCCTCTGTTTATACCTATATTAAAAATATTATAATTATTAAAAACACGAGTGTGATATTTTTTTACTTTTCCTTACATAAAATATTATAAAGGTCATAATCAACTAATAGTGGATAAAAATATAGTAAAACCAAATATAAGATAAAATTGACATAAATGGGCTCATAAAATAAAAATAATGAAAATATTAGGGTCATTTTCCGGAATATATCATATTTTTTAACGCTTAATTACCTGATTTATGCTTTACCGTGGTAACGAAATTCTCTAAGGTTATTACTCATATAAACCCAAAATAAAAGCAATATATTTTCCAAAATTAAACCTATTTATTCCAAAAATTAATTCCGTTTTATTAAATTCAATACCTATGTGTAACATAAAATAATTTTAAAAATAAGTGTGCAAAACTCGACGAAAACTAATTTTTAGGAAGATAAATTTTTTTGGATAAAATTGGATTTATTATTATCCCATGACTATAAAAAATATTATTTGAATGTCATATCATTTTATTGGGTTTATAATAAATAAATTTATTTAAAATCATTCACTAAAAATGAATTATTTAATTTATTAAGATAAAACACTTTGGAGTTAAAACAAATTTTGGAAAAAAAATCTTCTTTACTTTGAAATGTTAAATTTTCTCATTTATAATTTTTTAATAACCAATAAATTAATTTTATACATTTGTAAACAATTAATTTTTCATATTTCTTTATATAATTTTCGTACCCTCTATTCAAAGATAAAGGTGATAAAAATATTTTAATATTATATCATGGTTCTTCAAAACTAGTTATTGTGTGTGACATAAGCTATCAATGAAATTGAATTTAAGTTGAAAGAATTTTTTTTTCATAATATCTCTAGGTGTTTTATTTTTGTGTTTCAGTTTCATTAGAAGGAATCAAACACCAAATATTTAATACTATTTTCTATGTAAGTATTCTTTCAGAAACTTTAGTGGCACCCACATGTTTTAAAAGTTTTCCTTGAAATTTTAGTTGAAAAATAAATTTGATTTTCTTAAATAAAAAGTCCATTTACTATAATCATTGAAGCTAATAAACTTTAAATATGTAATCTTAATGTGTTTCGATTTGGTAGAATATGAAGTACCGACCACAAGAAATTATAAAACATTATTTTCTATCAATTTTTTTATTAATCAATTTTAATGAATTTTTACCCCTATAAAAGGGGATTATTACATAGGGTTCAAGTAAACCTTGATATGAAATAAAATTTATTTCTTTATGCTACAATATTTTTTATTGATTCACTATATTTATTTTAACTAGTTTTTGTGATTATTTTTTTTCTCAAAATCAACCTTATGTGGTATCAAATTGAATAAATGTGTTTCAATTTATATCTTGATACATGGTGGTGTTCTCATCCTAATTAATAAAATTATCCACCACCACCAATAACACAAAATCCTCTTCCAATTTTAAAAATAAGAAACCCTTTGGTATATTCCTTATATTTAATCCTCATATCATACCTCTTAATTTATTTCTTTTGACAAAAAACCCCCCTTAGGTTTGAATCTTTTCAAATATATTTGCACATTTTTTGTTTCAAATCCATTTTCACAAATCCACCATGGTGGATGAGATTACATTAATATTAATACCAATATTATAAAAGAATAAATATGACAATTCATATATCCAAATTCAATCACTCCTTGGAACCTGTGATGTCATCGAAATCATAGAAGATAGGTACACTAGGCCATAATCTAAATAAATAAAGGATTAAATTCCAGAAATATTGAAGAAAAATCATTAGGAGGAAAGAAATCAATATTGCCTTGACTAATATATCATCTATAAAGGACTTTATGAAGCAATGATTGTGATAATTTCTTAAAAAAACATCAAATTAGTTATGGTAAAACACTTGAAAAAGCATTAAAAGGGGATGATAAAGTGAAGTAGATATGTATCAAATCTATAACAAGAGAGTTTATAACCCTATTTTTGTTAAACAATTTCAGAGTATCATAATCATGTTATGGTAGTAGTGATTTAAATATGAACAAATAGAGAAAATCATGATGACATTTTGGATTATGCGAAATATTTTTGATCCTTAGATCCAAAATTTGACTACAAAGTTGTTACCATGGAATAAAATAACGGTTTATAGATCATTTTATCAATGAAATGGTTAGATATATATTTGAATATAAATTTAATTTTAATCATTAGAGTGATGAAAAAGGAGATGTGTATTCTTTGAAATCATATGTTTCCCACAAAAAATCTTGAAATGGGTACGAGGTAATTTTTAAAGAGGAAGAAATAGAGGACACCATGTACAAGAAATTGATCCAAGAAGAGGTGTGTGGAACCTATAACATTTTTTATGATCATTATCACTTGAAGTGACTTCTAAAATGTTATTTATTTTTTTGGTAGTATATTTAAAATAAAATCTGGAGGAATCATTATACCTAGAAAATGTCTCAAGAGAATATTGGAGGACAATTTATAAGGCACTCACTACATAGCTACAGAAGATACTCAATAGGATTACACTGACCAACAGGTGGTGAGGGACATAACACCTTAACTACCAGGGTTTTCATTGACTCGCCTAATTAGTATATATATTCCTAGTAACCTACCAAAATGTCACCAGCTAGCTGGTGGAATTTGGTGGCTAACTGATGGCTTTGATCTAGATCAGTCAAAGTGAATTTATTTTCAACCAAAAATGATTTTATTTTTCTCATTAAAATATTGATTGAACCTAATACAACTCCATATCATGTGAAGGTTGTAAATAGACATCAATAGAGGCTTGGATCACATTTAAGATCATAATTGACAACAACATTCCACCAAATGATTCTGGATTTATCTAGGATGATATTTTATAAGATACATATAAGAATGATTCCAATTCTTAAAAGGAAACTAGGAATCAATGAATTTAATAAAATTTATTTTTCCTTTTATATTTTTATCCATTTTATCAATTGTTTTAATTATCAAAGTCACATCTTCTATTATATATATACATATATATCCATCCTCTCTCTCTCCATCATTTATATTCTTCTAAATCTTATAGAGAGTGATGATTGCATTATAAAGGCTTTCTAGAAACAAACCTATATCTTCAAAATATTTTTATCTTGGTTATTACCACTATTAAAGTGATGGTTCTTGGTTCTTGGTTTCTGTTAAAATAGAGGGTCTTCCTTTTGGTTCTTGGATTCCATTAAAACCATAATTTTAATTATTATATTTTCCTAAATTATATTTAAACGAAGGGATTTAATTCTTCTTTTGGATATTGGTTTCCATTAAAACCATGGGATAAATATAACCCAATTAATAATTTCTTAAGGTAGGAGAAATAGGGGATCATTCTTGAGCTGTTACTAAACTCATTTATCAATGTGTTTCTATTTAATTTCTATAATTTATTTTCTACTATGTTTAATTTTATAATTTCCTCTTCAATAATTATTCATTGATTATTTTATACTAAAATCAAATTCTTTTGGGATAATCAATTTTTCTAGCATAATTTAAAAAAAATTAATTTAAATTCACCATCATTTCAATGTTATATTCACCCCACCATCGGTATCAAATGTAATTATTTTTATAAAAATATAATTGTTTTTGAAAATTTCTATTTGTTTTTAATATCATAACTAATTTTTCTATTTTATATTTTTATGTGCAATATTTTCCAGATACCCATGGTACCCCCAATGGGTAATATATGATTTTTGAACCTTATTATGGTGGTTCCAACTGTAGTTATCAGAATAAGAATATGTTAACCTTTCTTCGAATTATTATTTATCATATTTGAAAATTTTTAATTCATGGTTACATTCCCACTTTTGAAATTAGAGGAAAATGGAAACACTATGATATTTATTCTTTTGAATTAAATATAAAACCTATTACTTCCTTGAATTATAGTTTAGCCCAAAATGAGTTTAATTGTATATCTACTTCCAAAATAGCTCATGAAATCTAAATCATACCAGAAGTCACACTTAAAGAAACAAAATGATTTATATATATTAGACTTGACATGTATAGGATATATTTTGAAATTTTTAGTATCCATAATAAAATATCTATTAATAAGATTCTTGTATGTTTTTCTATAATCTGAAATATTATAAACAGTCTTGGTGGTACTCTTACTGTACAAACGTTATTGAATAAATATGTCAGATCTTTTTGAGAAATCATACATTTAATGTGATTGAAATCCATGAAGCTAAGGACATAAATAACATTATATTAGAAGAGATCATTGTATCTATCATGACCTAAGGGATGAAAATAATATAAAAAAGAAGATAAATAAGAAAAAAAAGTCAAGGAAAACAAGATAATCACATTTAAATAAATCAATTATGACTCATCCCAAAGTGATGACATAGATCAACTATCCATAAATACGAACAATCTCTTTAAAAAAAATTAAATCACACCTATAAACTAAGAAAAAGGATGAACAAATTAAAAAATATATGCGATGAATATAATGAAAAATAGTGGATACTTATGGATGGAATGAACCTTGATTGAGAAAAAGAATAAGGAAATGAAGATTAAAATAAAGTAAGCCTTAAAGGTATCAATTTGGAGTGAAATAAATAATTTTCCCTTTTTAAGTGAGTCAAGCGATGAAAGCATCAAGTGACTCATAGCCAAAGTCGAGACCAGTGATATAAAAAACTCAAAATAATTTTATTCCTCCTACACAAATTCCTATTAATAATATTTTTATTCCAATCTATTGAACCCTCTGTGAAATAGTTGTTTTAATAATCACAAATCATTGTTATTTATATTTATATGTAAATTTAGTCAACTATTAATTTTGTTCTAAATGTGTTTATATATGTTTATTCAAGTCTAAATATGTTTATATATGATTATTTATGGTGTGCTATTGACCTGGAGTTGTTCTGGATTGAAAAGAAACTTGGTGCGTATTTCATGTTTTTGAATCACCGTTAGTTATCTTCTTGAGTCACTGATGGAGAACTGTTGCACCGATGAGAACGGTCGCAATAATGGAGAATGGTGGCACCGATGAAGAACAGTCACACCAATGAAGAATGGTCACACCAATGAGAATGGTCGCACCGATGAAGAATGGTCACACTGATGAGAACGATCACACCGATAAGAACGGTCACACTAATGGAAACGGTCGTACCGATACTGATGCTGATCAAATGACCTACCGAAACCAATGCTCATCAAATGATCTACCGATACCAATGCTGATAAATTGACCTACCGAAACCGATACTGATCACATGAGCTACCGATACTGATGCTGATCAAATGACTTACTAAAACCGATGCTGATCACATGAGCCACTGATACCGATGCTGATCAAATAACCCACTGATAGCGATGCTGATCAAATAACCTACCGAAAAGGATGTTGATCAAATGACCTACCGAAACTGATGCAAATTCAAAATGACTTATCGACCTCATGACTCACCGATAGTCATGAAAACTCTTTGAATCTCTATTAAAACTTATTTAATTACAACAGTCATATTTGATGTTTTTAATGAAATAAATGTTATTTAATGATAGTTGTTGGATGTCAGGAAATCATACCTCGTACCTGTAAAAAGGTAATCATTATTTTTTCAAGATCTCAAGGAATAAAAAGGAAGATCTATAATTAAAAAGGTGGTGTGAAGAGAAAAGAAATACATACAAAAAAAGAAGGTGTACGTGTGTGAAGTCCCAGGGGAACACTAGGAAAACTAAAAGAACACCTGGAAAAATCAAGGAGATTGAAGCAGATCTTTCAGCTGAAACAAACACCAAGACTAGTAGTCGTGCATTACTAAAAATCATATGTGCAATTCTAAATAGCTGCAGCTGAGAAGAATAACGATACTCTATTTTGAGTCATCCTCACTAGAAAAGTTTTGACTTCCATCTACAACATCAAAACGAGTCCAGATCATATCTGCAATTCCACAGAGCTTTCTAAACTCTATTATTTCCCATGTCATATCCCTTTTCTTAACATTCTGAGTAGTGTGTGTGTACATCTGTCTACTCTATATACACATCGTCTCTTGATCTGAACTGGACGATATTAAATCCCCACACCAAACTTTCTACACCTTCTTGTATCAGTTGTGGAAGAGGTCAAGTGTGACCTGAACAACCTGAGAGATTTTGCTTTTGATTTTCCCACACAGAACTGTGGTAGAGGTATTAAGACCTAAACAGTATCTATACTGTTGTTTTCCCCGATCCAGGGTGTGGATCAAATTTATATAATTTTTTTGAGAGGACTAAGTCTCATCTTGAGACTGAACCTCTTGGTTACATCTGCTGTTCATCTTATGTTAAGTTTAAATTATATTATATTATATATATATATATTGAATTCCGAGGCTATTTACATTGAAATACAAGTCTATTTTAATGTTACTCTGATAGAAAAATTAGAAAGTGTTTGTAACTTTTGTAAATCAGTATATTATCTTTAAAATCTCATTTAATCCTCTGATTAAATTAACTGATACCTAATCAATATTTTTAGAATCTAATTAAACCATTACAGTTTTAAAAATTCACTACAGTTTAACTTGTTTTAAATTGGGGGATTTTAAGAGAAATATGTTAACAGAAATTTTAATTGGAACTCAATTCACTGCCCCTATTGAGTATCCACTCCGACCAACATTTGTTATCAATGGTTTAGTTGTTATTAAAGGGTTTCAAAACACTCTGTTTTTCAACTGTGATTTTAGTTATATCTTAAAGATCTTAAATTTCTGTTAGTTCTAAATTTTATCTCTTTAAATATATTCACTAAAATCTTATTATGGATAAAAGACTAGAAGGTGATACTACCAACATGCCACCTTTCTTCAATGGTACAAATTAGGCTCAGTGGAAACTTAAAATGAAAATTCACTAAGAGAGCATGGGATTCGAAATCTGGACTGCTATAGAAACTCATTATGAGATTCCAGACACTGAGAGGACTACTTGGGATGAACCTACTAAAACTGCTTATAATAATAATTGTAAATCTATGAATTCCCTGTAATGTGCTTTAGGCGATGAAAAATTTAATCGCATATCTGCTTGCAAAACTGCTTATGAAATTTGGGATTCCTTGGGTGTTTCTCATGAAGGAACAACCAATGTTAAGGAAATGAGATTGAATACTTAAACTATTAAATATGATAATTTTAAAATGAAACTTGATGAACCTATGTCTGACATGTATCTCAGGTTCAATGATATTTTCAACACTATGAGCTCACTTGGAAATGCTCTTCCTACAAAAGAATAGATCATGAGAATAATAAGATGTCTGCCAGACAGATGGAGAGGCACATCAGTTTCAATTAGAGTATCCTGTGATATTGGTGCTTTACCTATTAAGAAATTAATTAGTAAGCTTATGATGTATGAATAATAACTTAAAGTAAAAAAGGAAGAAGATGATGAATCAAAAAGGAAGTAAGTGGCATTTAAGTCTACTGCCTCTAAGAGCTAGGATAATGAAAAAGTACACATACCAACTGAAATCTCAAGTAGTGATGAGAGTGCATCTGACAATGATGCTGAAATAGATCAAATAGCCAGGATATTTAAGAATTTCAATTGGAAGAAGAAATTTTTCAGAAAATCAAATTATAAGGGAAAGTATGACAACAAAGGTTATTGCAAGAAAGATTGGAAAAGTCTTGATAAAAGTGATGACACTGTCTGCTATGAATACAAAAGGAAAGGACATGTAAAAGCAGACTATCCAAAATTGATGTTCAAGATGAAATATGACTACAAGGACAATAAGTACAAGAAAGCAATGAAAGCAACTTGGAGTTCTTTAGAAGACACATCAAGTGATTCTGATTCTACTAAGGATGGAGACTCTCACAAGGCTAACATGTGTTTTATGACAAACACATCTGAGGTAACACTGGAAACTCTTGCTTTAAATTCATATTATTCTGGAGTTGATTATGATTCTGAATCTGAAAATATGTCTAGTGAAGAGTTATTTGAATACTGTAATATTCTAGGAGGAACCTATAATGAATTGAAGGAAATGTATAAAGATTTAAGGAAACATCATTCTCTAACTAGTTCTATTAAATCTTCCCTTGATATAGAGAAGGAATGGAATGCTCAATTACTTAAGGAAAATACTGATCTGAAAATGTATAATGAGAAATTAAGGAAGGACATTGAAAAATTGAAAAATGGAAAAGACAAACTTACAAAAATGTTAGGTAAACAAGTGGATCCAATATATACCACTGGAATAGGCTATCAGCATGGAGAGAGACGGATTACTAAAACTTGATTTATTTCTAAATCTGGACAGAATGCTGCTAGTTCTAGTTCTGGAAATTCATATTCTTAAACTAGTTATTAATATGGTTATAGATCAAATAAGGGTTATCTTTCAAAAACTATTGGTTGTGTAGATTATATGAGACCCATGAGACAAATCTGAATACCTAAGGCTTTGCTTGCTAACCTATCTGGGCCTAAGAAAATCTGGGTACCAAAATCAATTTTTGTTTCAATCTTCTTTGTAGGAGAATTTCATGAAGAGTTCTCATTAGAAGGTATGGTACTTGGATAGTGGATCTTCAAGACACATTATAGGAGACTACTCATTCTTTAAAAAATTAATCAAAGTTTATGGAGGTCATGTCACCTTTGGTGATAACTCTAATGGAAAGATCATCGTCCTATGCCAGATTGGTGACACTAATTCAGTTTTAATTTCCAAAGTTTTATTTTTTGATGGACATAAGTATAATCTGTTAAGTATCTCTCAATTTCCTAATGATGGTTTCAATGTTAAATTTGAAAATGATTCATTTAATGTTTTTAATTCCAAAAATGTTTTAGTATTTTATACTTTGAGAAATGAAAATGTTTATGTTGTTTAATTGAGTTCTTTAGCTGAACAAAATATTACTTGTTTAAATGGTTTTCATAAAGAATCTAGGATTTGGCATAGAATATCATGACACTGCAACATTCATTCACTTCGAAAACTGACTAGGAAGAACTTAGTTAATGACCTACCTAATCTTGAATTCCCAACTGATAATGTTTATAATCCCTGTCAAAAGGGAAAGCAATATAATGTTTCTTTTAAATCAAAGAAAGAAGTTCCAACTTCTTAACCTCTCGATTTGGTTCACATGGACTTTTTTGGACCTTCTAGAGTTTCTAGTCTAAAAGGGAAACACTATGTCTATGTCTTAGTAGATGGCGTTTCTTGATACACTTGGGTATACTTCATAGCTCACAAAAGTGAAGCTTGTTCTTATTTTGTTAAACACTCATAGT
The DNA here is from genome assembly GCA_963277665.1 of Viscum album. Taxonomy (NCBI): domain Eukaryota; kingdom Viridiplantae; phylum Streptophyta; class Magnoliopsida; order Santalales; family Viscaceae; genus Viscum; species Viscum album. The sequence continues at coordinate 1,854,834,799 of OY728119.1, read as the reverse complement.
CTGTAGAGAACCTTAGTGGACTTAAGATTAAGACCCTAAGAAGTAATCATGGTCTTGAGTTAAAAAATCATGAGTTTGAATCTTACTACTCACTCAATGGCTATAATCATAGATTTTATGCCCCTGGGACACCTCCGTAAAATGGTGTAGTAGATAGAAGAAATAGAACACTTTAGGAAATTGCTAGAACTATGATAAATGAGTATGACTTGCCTGTTTATTTTTTGGCTGAATCTTTAAATATAGCTTGTTATATTATCAATAGAGTCTTGATCAAAGCTATTCTCAAGAAGACACCTTATGAACTGTGGAATTAAAGGAAACCCAAAGTTAGTTATTTTAGAGTTTTTGGTTTCAATGTCTTTATTCTCAATACTAAGGACAATCTAGACAAATTTGCATCCAAGAGTGATGAAAGAATATTTTTAGGATATTCAATTACTAGAAAAGCCTAGAGAGTAGTTAATAAGAGAACAATGTGTGTGGAAGAAACTGTTCACATCAAATTTGATGAAACTGACCCACATGAACCTAAACCTTCGCTTGAAAATCTGGAAGAAGATTTGTTTGTTCTGAACCTTAATGACAAAAATGGTGACCCTATTGTTAAGTCAACTAGCTCTGGAAATGTTCTAGAACCTGCATCTTATGAATCCAAACCTAGTGAAGAACCTAATATTTCTAGTCCTACCTTTACTAGATCAAATAGGATTCTAAAGAATCATCATTTAGATACTTTTTTTGGTAATCTCAATAGAGGGACACAGACTATAGATTCTCTAAGAAATTAGGTTGAACAACAAGCCATTTTTTCACTGCTAGAACCTAAAAAAATAAATGATTCAATCAATGATGAATTTTGGGTAATGTCTATGCAATAAGAGTTTAATCAATTTGAAAGAAACAATGTATGGTAATTGGTAGAAAGACCTAAGGACACCTTGACCATAGACAGTAAATGGGTTTTTAGAAACAATGTTGATGAATCATGAAATATAGTTAGAAACAAAGCAAGGATATTTGCACAAGGGTATAGTCAAGAGGAAGGTATAGACTATGATGAAACCTTTTCACTTGTAGCTAGATTAGAATCCATTAGAATCTTACTTGCCGATGCTGCTCATCTGAAATTCAAGTTTTATCAAATGGATGTCAAAAGTTCTTTTCTAAATGGTTTTATAATTAACAATGTTTTTGTTGAACAACCACCTAGATTTACAATCCCCCATTTTCAAAATAATTTTTTTAATCATTATAAACCCTTTTATGGTTTAAAAATGGATCCAAGAGCTTGGTATGATAGACTTACAAATTTTCTTATTTCAAAAGGTTTTACTAAAGGAATTGATAATCCCACTATTTTTATTAAAATAATTTCAAAAGATATTTTTATTGTACAAATCTATGTTGATGATATTATCTTTGGATCTTCGAAAAACTCGTTATGTAATGACTTTTCAAAAATTATGCAAAATGAATTTGAAATGAGTTTAATCAGAGAACTCATGTATTTCCTTGGATTTCAAATTTTTCGAAAGAATGATGGAATTATTTTAAATCAAAGTAAATTTACAAATAATATTCTAATTTTTTTGGGATTGGATAGTAATAAGGTAAGTGATACACCTATGAGTACCACCTGCAAGTTGGATGATGATGAAATTGGGAAATCAGTTGATCAAAACAATTACAGAGGTATGATTGGGAGTCCACATCACCTTACTGCTAGTTGACCATATATCATGTTTAGTGTATGCATGTGTGCAAGATTTCAAGATAATCTTAAAGAATCTCATATTCTCGTTGTTAAAAGGATTTTCAAATATCTTAAACATACTACCAATTTAGGTTTATTTTATCAAAAAGGGCAATCCTTTGAATTAATGAGTTATACAGATGATTACTTTTCTGGTTTCAAGTTAGATAGGAAGAGCACATCTGGAACATGTCATCTTTTGGGAAAGTCCATGGTATCTTGGTGTAGTAAGAAACAAAACTCTGTTGCATTATCTACTACAGATACAGAATACATTGCTGCTAGTAGTTGTTGTGCACATATTCTATGGATGAAACACAGACTATTGGACTATGGATATTAATTTAGACATGTGTCTATAAATTGTGATAAACGTAGTGCATTTAGCATCTCTAAGAATCTTGTGTCTCACTCTTGGACCAAACACATTGATTTCAGACATCACTTCTTGAGATATCATTATCAAAAAGGTAATATTTCTCTGGAATTTATTGACTCTGAACATCAATTAGCTGATATCTTCACCAAAACCTTGAGCTCAGAATGGTTAAATTTTATTAAGCAATAATTAGGTATGATCAATCAGTGAAACCAATCAGTAAAACCGAACAGTGAAACTGATCAGTCAAACTGAATAATGAAACTGATCAGTCAAACCGATCAGTGAAACTGATCTTTTGTTATCGTTCGTATCATACAGTGTTTAACACTCTTAGTGTTTGTCAAAACGATTTTTTTTAACTTAATCGATATTATATTTAGTATTGTAACCCTAAATGATAAATTTAATGACCTATGACTATTTCTATTACCTAGAACTGTGACTCTTAATCTCTCGCCAAACCTTACTTTTTCTGAAACTTGAACCTCTTGAACCTCTTGAACCTTTTTAAATCCTTCAAACCCTTCAAACCTCTCAAACCTACAAATGGAAAAGAAAAAGTGACCAACCAAGGAAACCGAAGGATCCTATCCTGTGAAACGCCAACGAGGAGAATCAAGTTTTACAAATCAAAGTTCAATGAACCTGGAGTTGGAAACTTGGGTGGTTACAACTGAAAAGGATGTAAGTTTCGAATGGGTGTTAACTAGTAAGTTTACTCTTTTAAAAGTTTTAGAAATGCAAGGATGGAAAAACTGGTTCTGTGATAATGAATAAGTCTACTACCCAAATCTTGTGCATGAGTTATATCTTAACTTAACTATTGTATTGGATGGAGCAGAAGCATCATGATTATCTTTAATAGTAAAAGGAAAAAGATATCTTTTTCCTCAAAGCAATGGGATGAGTGTTTGGGAGTACCTCAAAAAGGTAGATATGAAGACTATTCTGGAAATATTCCTCTTACCACTAAATATTTTTCATATGAAATACCTCTAGAGATGTTGACAGAAAATTCTGAATCAAGAAGGATAACAACTGCTGATTTAGATGGTGAAAGTAGAATTTTGTTTAAGTTTATTCCGCACCAAATCTGTCCTAAATAGTGTGATTTTGCTGCTGTGAAATATCAAGATGTTTTGCTATTATTATTATTTCTAAATGATTAGAAATTCAACTTGTGAAGATATATTATTGTCTATATTGTTGAGATGGTGAAACCATCCATGAAAGCTACAACCTTGTTCTACTCTAAGAAAATCTCTGCTATGTTAAAGTTTCTGGGCTGTGTTGAAGACGGAGATGAGTGTATCTCATCCAGTAGTAGTTTTTGTACTAACTTGGATATTTGAAAAAGAATGAAAATCAACTGGAATCCATGGAAGAAGGCATGGGTTGGTGATGAGGATAAGTTGTATGAATCTTTCAATACTACTGACCATCCTAAGAGACCAATGGGGATGAAAGATCCTGGTTTAAAACTGGACGATGAAGTTGTTTATTCTGATGAGGAAGAGGAGACAGAAGCTCTTAAGGAAACCGGAGAGTCAAGTAAGAAAGGAATAGGGGAAGCTGAGACTGATGATGATGTGGATACTAAAAAGGAACCTGAATCACCTTCTTGATGACTGGAGTGATCCTGATATAGTAAGTCCTAAGAAAAGAAGAATGGAATTTGGACCAGCTAGTCTACCCCTCGAGTAACCAGAGTCAGATCCTCTTCTAGGTGATGAAGAAGAAGCTGAAATGGAAGAATCAAACTCTGAGGAGTATGAATCTAGTAGCAAAGATAGTATCGATGAAAATTCAGTAAAAAATAAGGGAAATGATAATGGAGATGATGATGGTGATGATGACGACGATGATGATGATGATGATGATGACAGTGATGATGATGATGCTGCTTGACCGGTAGATGGTCAAATTGTGGTCCAAGATGATTAAAAACCACAATAAGTTGATGAAGATGATGTTGTTGAGGTTAAAAGAACAATGCAGACAAAGATTGATGTAGGTGAAGATATCTCACATGAAAATTCTGGAAAATATGATTTTGTAAAGCCCCAGTATAACTCTTATATAGATTCATGGGAAGAAAACCCAGGTTTTTCTGTTCATGGTTTGGATTATTCAGAAGAAGTGAAGGTTCCAGGCGTAGCGGAAGCACGTGGGTGGATGTTCCCACTTGGCTTTTTGTCATTAGCAATGATCAATCCGGGATCAATATGATGATAAACGCCAGTCTCCATGGATTGAATCATAGAAAAAGACAATGAAGATGGTTTGTCCCGGAACCACACACAAGGATCGTTATAGGTTGATTATAATTAATTTAATTATTTATAAAGAAATACCTTTTGGGTATTCTTTCTTCTTTGATGTTCTTGATCACGTTGTCAATGTGATCCGTCGTTGCGTCGCAGAAGCCAAGTGTAGACTCCCTCTAGCGGTGATCCACACGCGTACCTTGTATCTCTGGATGTCGCCAAAGGATTCTTCGGGTGTAAGCATGGAGAAGCCTTTTCTTGTGTCGTCCGCCTTAGATCGTCTTGATCCGATGGAAGAGGATCTCTCTCAGTCTTGAGAGAGTTCTTGGAAGAAGATGTTATTTTGGCCTTGAAACAATTCTCCAGAGACGTTGTTCACAACGATTCTCTTGTGTAGGAAAAGAGTTAGGGTTGTGAGGATATTTATAATCGAGTATGATATTGTAGAGTTATGACAATAAATAAACGTGTTACGCGTTTCATTTATTTCATTAACTCTTATTGAAAACCCCCATGACGAATAATTAATTCCTTGACATGCACTCATGCTGATTATAATAAATATCATTTAATAAAACGATATTATATCCTCAAAATCCTGACTGAAAAAACTACACGGTGTGTAATAATAAATACACGGCGTGTACTTGTTTTTCTTTGAAAACTACATGGCACGTACATTAAATGTACACAGCGTGTATATCTTATTTTTATTTATTCATTTCCTTTCCAAAATAAAACTACACGACGTTTACATTTAATAATACACGGCGTGTACTCGTTTTATTTTAATTTTCCTCCATCATTTAAAACAACTTAGGTTTCCTTGAATAATTATTAAACCACGTACAGGAATAATCTTTATTCAACTTGAGATACTTGGATATACTTAGTGTGTGGCCCTCTAGGTCTCTTTCTCGTTGGCATTAGGAGGGCTTGCCTAAAGTCCAAGATTACTATCTAGCAACGGGTCAAGGCACCCAAGAGAAATAAGTTGACACCGCATTGATGTATCACCTCATACGAACGCTTACTGTGTAATTTAATCCCTTTGTCTCGATATATCATCAAGAAGGTTTCATAGAAGTGTCATAAACCTATAAGATTGATCCGTCGTTCTTTGACTACCTGAAATAAACTCGTCAATTACACCATGGCCATGGAATTTAGTGCGACCGTTCTATTTCAATCAAAGGGCCGAGATATCAACTTCCATAAATAAAAGGGACAAATCCTTCATCGACTTATCCATTAACAACATGTCACTCATGACGCCCCCAATGTACCCTACTTTATACCAACTGTCTGCATGACGGTTTTCATCAGTAAATCTAAGTGCGCGAGTCATGACATGAGTTAATGATAATCTTCCAGTCTAAGGACCATTACACATGCTCACAGATAGCAATATCCGATGACACCAAGACATGCAGAATTACTACCGGCGGGTATGTTCCCATAATCTCCCATCTTAGAGATTACCAAGTGCGAACTCCATGAGAGAGAGACTCGTCTTCTTACGAGTACTCACACATGACAGTCTGTATACTATGTGTCCTATCATAGTATGTCATCCAACCGTTGAACTTTATTTAAGAATATTGTTATAGCATTTCAAGGTTCTCATCATAGCGGGGATCTGCTGTGACCTTATTAATGCAACAAATATTCCAGGACATTATTATATTGTAGTCATGCAGAACAATGAACAATATATAATAAGTGAACATTCAAGTAATCAAAGTACAAAATAGTTGGTTCTGAGGACACCAACCGTTACAAACTCCCACTTGGACTAGAGCCAACTGCCTACGACATTTAGTCCACTAGACCTCACATGATGATCATGTTTCTACTGAGTCAAGGGTTTAGTCAATGGGTCCTCCACATTGTCTTTCATGGAAATAATGCTCACTACAACTTCACCTCTCGGAGAAATATCCCTCAAGAGATGATACTCCCGAAGTATGTGCTTTGTTCGCTGATGTGACCTTGGATCTTTTGCAAGTGCCACCGCTGCAGTATTATCACAATAGAGTGTGATAGCATCTTTACTGCTCGGTAAAACATCCAGTTCTTGGATGAAGCTTCGCATCCATACTACTTCTTTAGCTGCCTCAGAAGCTGCGATATACTCGGATTCCGCTGTAGAATCTGCCACCACACTTTTTTTGAGCTCTTACAGCTCACTGCACCACCATTCAAACTGAAGATGTATCCAGTCTGCGACTTCATGTCATCTTGATCAGTCTGGAAACTAGCATCTACATGTCCTCTAATGAGTAGTTCCTCATCTCATCCATAATCTAGGAACATATCTTTAGTACGCCTTAGATACTTAAAAATAGTCATGACTGCCATCCAATGGCGGTCTTCTGGATCAGCTTGATATCTGCCTACCACACTTAATACGTAAGCAACATCTAGCCTCGTACATAGCATATCACACATGACTGACCCAATCGTAGATGCGTAAGGGATCCTTTCCATTCTCTTTCTTTTCTCATGTGTCTGAGGACACATTTTCTTGGAAAGATGAATTCCATGTGACACTAGCAACAATCCCCTCTTGGACTGTTCCATACTGAATCTCTTCAGTATCTTGTCAATGTATGTACTTTGACTCAGGCCCAATATTCTCTTTGATCTATCACGATGGATCTTGATCCCAAGAATATATGCCACCTCTCCAAAGTCTTTCATGGAGAAGCATTTATGGAACCATGCCTTAACTGACTCTAAGACAGGTACTTCGTTTCAAATTAGTAATATGTCATCAACACATACTATTAAGAAAACAACTGCACTCCCACTAAACTGCTTGTAGACACAAGGCTCACATTCATTCTTAACAAAGACAAATTCCGTTATAGCTTCATCAAAACGAATGTTCCATGATCTTGATGCTTTTTTTAATCCATAAACGGATTTCTACAACTTTCATACCTTGTTGGAATCCTTTGGAGTCACAAATCCTTCAGTTTGTGTCATGTAGACATCTTCCCGGAGGTTCTCGTTAAGGAAAGCTGCTTTGACATCCATTTGACAAATTTTATAGTCATGGTAAGCAGCAATGGCCAATAGGATTCTGATGGATTTCAGCATCGCAACCAGTGAAAAGGTTTCATCATAGTCAATTCCTTGACTCTATCTAAAACCTTTTGCAACCAGTCGTGCCTTTTAGGTGTTGAATTTCCCCTCCATGTCCAGTTTCTTCTTGAATACCCATTTATTACCAACAGGCTTGACATCAACTATAGGATATACCAAAATCCAGACTTGGTTTTGGTAGATGGAATCTATTTCAGAATTCAAGGCTTCTTGCCACTTAGCAACGTTTGTTCCTTCAACTGCTTCCTTGTAGGTAAGAGGATCCTCATTATCAACCAATAATGAGTCACCATCCTCGGTGACAAGAAAACCATATCGTTCTGTTTCTCCCTCCTCTCTCGTGCTCCTACACAGTTCTTATGTCTCTAGAACAGATTGTTATTCCACAGGGCTTTGTGGTATCTGTTCTTGTACCAACTCATGTGTATCTTGAGCCTCGACTTCATAGAAGTCTATTTCACTCCCACTATCTCTTTTGGAGATGTGATCCCTCTCAAGGAATATGGCATGTCTTTCCACTGTAACCTTTTTGTCTGAGGGGTTGTACAGGTAATATCCCCTTGTTTCCTTGAGATATCCTATAAAGATACACTTTGTTCCTCAGGGTGTGAGTTTGTTACCTGAAGAGGCCTTAACAAATGCTTCACTACCCACACATGTAAATTCGATAACATGGCTTTGCGTCCACTCCATAACTCGTATGGAATACCATTTATCAATTTAGTTGGTACTTGGTTTAGTATGTGTGCTGATGTTTGTAATGAATATCCCCAAAAGGATAATGGAAGACTCACATGACTCATCATTGATCTCACCATGTCCAACAGGGTGTGGTTCCTCCTTTCACTTACACCATTCCACTGCAGTGTGTAAGGAGGAGTGAGTTGAGATAGAATCCCAAAATCCTGTAAGAAATCAATGAAGTTATGATTAAGATATTATCCTCCTTTTTCTGAGCGGATTTTCTTAATCTTCGTACCAAGAAGGTTCTCAACTTCATTTTTGTATTCTTTGAACCGATCAAAAGAATCTGACTTATAACTCATTAAGTAGATATATCCATATCTACTAAAATCATCAGTAAAAGTTATGAAGTACGAGAACCCACCCCTTGCTTTAACTAGAAATGGTCCACACACATCTTTGTGAACTAATTCTAGAATCTCTTTAGCTCTTTCAACTTTCCCACTAAATGGGTCTTTGGTCATTTTTCCTTGTAGACACGCATGACATACACCAAGTGGTTTTAGTTCGAAAGAATCTAAATACCCATCTTGATGTAATTTTGTCAAATGTTTCTCATTGAAATGACCTAGCCGGTGATGCCAAAGTTGGGTGTGGTATGAGTAATGTGAATTAACTTTTCTATCGATTTTCATTACATGGTTTGGGTAGTTTAACAAATAAAGGTCGTTATATAAATGTGCACTACCAAAAAAATATTCTATCTTTATAAAAGTATCTACATTCATTTCCAAACATGAATATGAATCCATCAGTATCGAATCTGGATACTGAAATAATGTTTTTAGTAATAGAAGGCACATAATAACAACCTTTCAAAACCAAGACCATCCCAGTACGCAATGTGAGGTGGTAGTCTCCGACAGCTACAACAGCGAGTCTAGCTCCGTTGGCTGCTCGTAGATCCACCTCACCTCGATCAATCTTTTTGAATCTACTTGGTTACTGTATTTGGATACAGATGTGAGAACCACAAGCAGTATATAATACCCAATTAGTAGAAACAGATAGATTGCATTCGATTACAAATGAAACTGAATCTTCCCCTTGCTTCCTTGGCTGGGTGCAGTTTTTCTTCCAGTGGCCCTTCTTGCCACATGCAAAACAAACAACATCCTGTTACTTTGCCTCCGCTTTTTTATTTCTTTTCTTGGAAGTCCTTAAAAAAGCTTTGTGCTTAAAGCTCTTCACCTTCCCTTTCCTTTTACTCATCATGAGGACAGAAGGCTTTTCACCCTTTATGTCAGTGTCCACTTGGAGAATTAGGATGAGAAGATCAGACATAGACTTTTCAATGTTGTTCATATTGAAGTTCACAACAAAGTTTGAGAAGCTCTGGGGGAGTGATGCAAGAATGAGATCAGTACCCAGTTCTTCGGGGAGTTTAAACCTTAGAACCTATAAGCACTCAATGTAGCCAATGTGCTTGACTACATGAGGCCCGAATGGGGCACCCTCTCCAAGCTTGCTCTGAAATAGAGCCTTGGAGATCTCAAACCTTTCCTGTATTTCTCTCTCCTGGTATAGACCACGGAGGTGCTCGAGCATGCTATAGGCATCCATGTCTTCATGAGACTTCATGAGCTCACTAGACATCGATGATAGCATCAAACATTGAACGTCGAGAGCGTCGTTCAGATGTTGATCATAGACCAAGAAATCTTCATCACTCTCCCCTAGGGTAGGAGAATCAGGAAGTGAGGACTCCAGAACGTAAAACATACATTCATGGCGTAGGATAAACTGAAGGCACCTAAACCATTCATGAAAGTTATTGCTGGTGAGGATATTGTCTTTATCCAGTATTGATCGTAGAGAAAATGTGGTTGATGAGTTTGTCATTTTGATTCTACAAATTAAAAGAGCAGATTTATCAGTACTTTTTTTATTACATTTTATGAGAAATAATAAATTAATTAATTCACCCACTATTTTATCAAGTCCCAATGGCCCTCACCAATGAACTCGGAATGTACAGTTGCTTTGACATTCTAGTGGAAAGGATCTATATTTCCCTTCACATAACCCCAACAAGGGTTGGTCAAGCTATTTGAAGGTATTTAGGTAGGCAGGTCTTTGCCAACTGTGAGCTTACAGTTCCTTGATCTGTTGAGTGCACTCTCCAATCCTGAAATCCTGACTTGGATTTCCTCAACTCTTTCCTACAATATTACACCAATTCTAGCAAGGGCTACTTCTATTGATTTAATATGGTTAAGTAAACCCAAAACCTTTCATAAGGGTTTCCTTTATAAAATTAAGTGTCCCAACAAGGGTTGGTCAAACACATAGTTTTATTGGGTCTTTCCCTTAATCAGGTAACAGAAGGCTTGGTCTAACTTAATATGATATTGAGTGATTTTAGTATTTATGCATAGTTTTGCATTATCACATGCTTGTTAATATTAATTGATGCTTTCTTATGTGATTAACCATGTTCTGATAATGTTTACGCATAGTCCGGTTTTTATTTTATTCCATCTTTGCATGCTTGTTCATTTTATTAATTATATGATCGTGACAACACATACATAATAAATACACCATGCAATCAGACATAAATAAAATAAGATGGCATGATCATGAGCTTCTATTGGTTAGCTTATCTAGCAGTTTTGATAAGCTAACCCTAACTTAGGGAAAACACCTTGAACCCGTTGGTTCGTGTTTTGCAGCTCCCACCTGTCCACCTTTGTATCTTCTTGCGTCGGTTTCCCCTCGGCTTCGGGATTTGAACCATCTCCTCTGGCTTGGTAGATCCTCCATTACATGGTTTTACATTAAGGAAACCATGGGCACACATGCCCTACATTTTATTAGAAGAAGGCTCGCAGGCCAACAAACTTAAATTAAATAAATTTAAATGAAACCATACACATACAAAGGGTCTTTGTTCTAGCTCATGATCATCCACAACATGCAACGACATTTACGCATATTTATAATTCAAATTCTTTTAATCGCACTTTCATTTAAGATAAGTCGCGCTCGAATTAAATTTATTATGATCTTATAATTAATCAATTATTTATCTTAAATTCCTTTCTGAATTTCCTTGAGATTATTCTCATCCATATTCCTTGTACGGGTCTTTTTACATTGGAGGAGACCTGGTGAAATTTCATTTCTGGAAAGTACACGGCGTGTAGTTTATAATTACACGGCGTGTATTTTTATTTTCACCCTTTATCCAAAGTACACGCCGGGGCTTTGGCGTGTTTTCAGTACTTTGGAAATTTTGGAGTACACGGCATGTAGATGAATCATACACGGCGTGTACTTTCTTGTTACGGGGTAACTGGCCTGGCGATCCCGTGTACGCGGTACGCGGATTATCTTTGTACACGGTTTCACCTGGGCCGGAACAGACTACACGGCATGTTGCTCCAACATACACGCCGTGTATTCTAGTTTCCACGTGCCGTTCAATTCTGGTCAACACGGCGTGATTAAAACTTAGGCATAATCAATTCACATGGTGTGGTTTGGCGGACCAGTGCCTATTCGTTGAACCAAAGTACACGTTATGTAGTTTTACTTACCTGCCGTGTAATCCCATGTTGTACAGACAGAAAGAGAATCTCCTCCGGATGAGTTCCTCATTTTTATTTTAATCAAAATTAAAATTAAAAGTCCATTTCTGTGATATGAATTGAGAAAAGAAGGAGGAAGAAAAGATATCATTTATTCAGATTTATAGAACGATTTATTTTGAATTGAATCAAATATAAATGCGTAAATTATCAACAAAAATTAAATAACTATAATCGACGTTGTAACCTAGCTCTGAAACCATTTGAAGGTTCTGGGCGCAGCGGAAGTGCGTGGGTGGATGTGCCCACTTCGCGTTTTGTCATTAGTAATGATCAATCCGGGATCAATACGACGATAAACGCCAGTCTCCACGGATCGAATCAAAGAAAAATACAAAGAAGATGGTTTGTCCCTGAACCACAAACAAGGATTGTTACAGGTTGATTATAATTCATTTAAATAATTATAAAGAAATACCTTTTGGGTGTTATTTCTTCGTTGATGTTCTTGATCACGCTGTTGATGTGATTCGTCATTGCATCGCAGAAGCCAAGTGTAGACTCCCTCTAGCGGTGATCCACACATGTACCTCGTTTCTCTGGACGTCGCCAAAGGATTCTCTAGGTGCTAGTATGGAGAAGCCTTTGCTTGCATTGTCTGCCTTAGATCGTCCTGATCCGATGAAAGAGAATATCTCTCGGTATTGAGAGAGTTCTTGGAGGAAGAGGTTCTTTCGGCCTTGAAAGAATTATCTAGAGATGTTGTTCACAACGATTCTCTTGTGTAGGAAAAGAGTTGGGGTTCTGAGGATATTTATAATTGAGTTTGAGGTTGTAGAGTTATGACAATAAATAAACGCATTACGCGTTTCATTTATTTCATTAACTCTTATTGAAAACCCCCATGTCGAATAATTAATTCCTTGACATGAACTCACACGGATTATAATAAATATCATTTAATAGAATGATATTATATCCTAAAAATCCCGACTGGAAAAACTACACGGCATGTAATAATAAATACATGGCGTGTACTTTTTTTCCTTGAAAACTACACGGAGTGTACATTAAATGTACACGGTGTGTATATATTATTTTCATTTATTCATTTCCTTTCCAAAATATAACTACACGGCATGTACATTTAATAATACATGGCATATAATTGTTTTATTTTATTTTTCCTCCATCATTTAAAACAACTTAGGCTTCCTTGACTAATTATTAAACCACATATGGGAATAATCTTTATTCAACTTTAGATACTTGGATACACTTAGTCTGTGACCCTCTAGGCCTCTTTATCGTTGGCATTAGGCGGGCTTGCCTAAAGTCCAAGATTACTGTCTAGCAACTGGTCAAGGAACCCAAGAGAAAGAAGTTTACAACACATTGATGTATCACCTCATACGAACGATTACTATGTAATTTAATCCCTTTGTCTCGATATCTCATCAAAAAAGTTTCATGGAAGTGTCATAAACCTATATGATTGATCCGTCGTTCTTTTTCTACCTGAAATAAACTCATCGTTGACACCATGGCCATGGAATTTAATGCGACAGTTCTATTTCAATCAAAGGGTCGAGATATCAACTTCTATAAAGAGAAGGGACAAATCCTTCATCGACTTAGCCATTAACAACATGTCACTCATGACGCACCCAATGTACCCTACTTTCCGCTAACTATCTGCGTGACAGTTTTTGTCAGTAAATATATGTGCGTGAGTCAGGACATGAGTTAATGATAATCTTCCAGTCTAAGGACCATTACACACGCTCGCAGATAACAATATATGATGACACCAAGACATGCGGAATTACTACTGGCGGGTCTGTTCCCATAATCTCCCATCTTGGAGATTACCAAGTGTGAACTCCATGAGAGAGTGTCTCATCTTCTTACGAGTACTCGCACTTGATGGTCTGTATACTATGTGTCCTATCATAGTATTTCATCCAACCGCATAACTTTATTTAAGAATATTGTTATAGCATTTCAAGGTTCTCATCATAGCGGGGATCTCCTATGACCCTATTAATGCAACAAATATTCTAGGAAATTATTATAATATAGTCATGCAGAACAATGAACAATATATAATAAGGGAAAATTCAAATAATCAAAGTACAAAACAGTTGTTTTTGAGGACACAAACCCTTACAAGATGAAGAAGAAGAAGAAAAAGGGGTGCACAAAGCAATTGAAATTTTTTCTGTTAAGGCTTGACTAGTTGCTGAGAATGTCCAAGTGACAGCAGAAAGACCTGGTCCTTCAGTTTCTTGATCATATTAGGACATATTTAAAGATGAGTTGATCCATGCAGTTAGTGAGACAATAAAAGAGGATTTATCCCATGCTCCTACTCCTGTGAACTTATCTGAGGTTTCTATAGATGCTCTAACTCAGAGAGTGGTAAGTATCATCAAACCAGACCTGTGAAATACTAGTGAGATGATTGGCAGGAATATTACCTCTCTGAACCAAACACTCAAGGATTTAAGCAGTGGATTAATCTCTCTATCAGGTTAGTTTAGATCAACCATAACTGTTATGATGTAAGTTTTGAAAAATTTGATTGAACAGCTGAAGAAATCTTATTTGAGAAAGTTAAAAGCTGAGATAACTCAGATTGTCGCTCAAGCTAGCTCCTAAAAAAGTGACCAAGATTACTGGTCATGAGATCAATGCTTTAAAGGATGTTATAAAAGAAGAGTTAGCTGCACATGGATTGATTCTGGATTTGGACTCCTTGAAAACGATGAAAGAAAATAGTGATCATATTCACAAGATGGTGAAGTTGTATTGAGATGATGCTTCTAAGGCTCAGAAAGAGGTCAAGGAAAAAGTGGATCACAACTTTTCTAAAATCTATAACAAGCATGAGTTGAACCATCAATTTAAAGTGCCAGATGACAATTTGAGGTTCCTCCAGTCACTCAACCCTTTAAGGATCAGGTACATCGGTTGAAAGATTTTACTCCTACTCTATAGAGATTCATGCAGAACAAGGATGAATTTGAAAAGGCTATGAAATATAGTGGTGAAGTAATTCATGATTTTATCAATCTACTCAAACCATATCTTCATGTGCAAGAAAAGGAAATTGTTCTTCCTACTGTATAGACTCTCAGTTCATCAGATGTTGATTATGGTCAGATTTCAGTCTCTCAATCTCTATGAAATATTTGGCCAGTCATTCAGTAGACACGTTTAGAAAGATCTTCTACTCCTCAGAAAGTGACCTAAGCACCCACTATGCTACCAGCTCGAGCTGTGTTACCTCATCTCCCTATCAGGCTAGATTAAACTTCCACCAAATCACCCTCTGGCCCTTCCATTCATCCCTCTGCTAAAGGGAAAGAACCTCTGCACCCCAAGAAATAGCTGTGTATAATTTTTGATAGGGTGTAGTTCATGTATTTCCTTTTCTTGTACGTTTTTTTCCGTGGTTATTTAAATGGAACTTCATGCTATTTTCTCTCTCTTCCATCTTTTTCTTTTTGATAATCCCAAAGGTGGTGAACATGTATAAATTATGACTGTATGCAGTAAGGGGGAGAAATGATGACTGCTTAAAATCTCACAATGTTTATGATCTAGTGAATTCTCTGATGATTTGTTTATCTTTGGTCATATATTTTGTTTACATAAGGGGAGCATACTGAATGTTACATCCTTTCTTATCTTTACTTTTATGCCATAGATTTGTGATTATCAAAAAGGGGGTTATTTTTGAACCCTCTGTGAATTGGTTATTTTAAAAATAAAAAATCATTATTATTTTTGTTTATACGTAAATTTAGACAAATATTTGTTGTATTCTAAATGTGTTTATATATGTTTAATCATGACTACATATGTTTATCTATGATTATTTATGGTGTTCTATTGACCTGGAGGTGTTCTGGATTGAATAGACACTTGGGGCATATTTCATGTTTTTGACTCACTGTTACTTATCTTCTTGAGTCACCTATGGAGAATGGTTTCACTGATGAGAATGGTCACACCGATAGAGAACGGTCGTACTGATGGTGAACAGTCGAACCGATGAATAATAGTCACACTGATGAGAACGGTCACACCAATGAAGAATAGTCGCACTGATGAGAACGGTTGAACCGATGAGAATGGTCGCACCAATGGCAACAGTCGTACCGATGCTAATAACATGATCTACTGATACCGATGTTGATCAAATGGCCTACTGAAACTGATGCTGATCACATGAGCTACTGATACCGATGCTGATCAAATGAACTACCGAAACCAATGCTGATCACATGAGCCACTGATACAGATGATGATCAAATAAACCACCAATACCGATGATGATCAAATAACATACCGAAACCAATGCTGATAAAATGACCTACCGAAACTGATGCAAATTCAAAATGAATTACTGATCTCATGACTCACCGATAGTCATGAAAACTGTTTGAATCTCTATTAACTTTTATATAATCCACCGGTCATATTTTATGTTTTTAGATTAATAAATGTTATTCAATGATAGTTGTTGGATTTCAGGAAACCGTACCTCGTACCTGTAAAAAGGTAATCATTCTTTTTTCCAAATCTCAAGGAATAAAAGGGAAGATCTAAAATAAAAAAAGGAGTGTGAAGAGAAAAGAAAGAAATACAAAAAAAGAAGGTGCACGTGTGTGAAGTCCTAGGGGAACACAAAGAAAACTAAAAGAACACCTGGAAAAACTAGAGATCTTGAAGCAGATCTTTCAGCTGAAACAAACACCAAGACTAGTAGTCATCCCTCACTGAATATCATATGCACAAGTCTAAATAGCTGCAAGTGAGAAGAACAACAATACTCTGTTTTGATTCATCCTCACCAGAAAAGTTTTTACTTCCATCTACAATATCAAAACAAGTCCAGAGCATATCTGCAATTACACAGAGCTTTCTAAACTCTATTATTTCCTCTGTCATATCCCTTTTCTTAACATTATGAGCATTGTGTTTTTACATTTGTCGACTCTAGATACACATTGTCCCATGAGATAAACTGGAGGTTATTAAATATCCACACAAAACTTTCTACACCTTCTTGTATCCCACTGTGATTTGTGGAAGAGGTCAAGTGTGACCTGAACAGCCTGAGAGCTGTTGCTATTTTTTTCCCATGTAGAACTGTTGTAGAGGTCTTAGGACCTGAACAGTCTATGTACTATTGTTTTCCCCGATCCAGGGTGTGGATCAAATTTATATAAATTGTTTAAGAGGACTAAGTCTCGGCTTGAGACTGAACCTATTGGTTACATATGTTGTGCATATTAGGTTATGTTTAAAGTATATTATATGTATATTTTTTATTTCGCCGCTATATACTTTGTAATACAAATCTATTTTAAAGTTACTCTGATAGTTAAATTAGAAAGTGTTTGTAACTTTAGTAAATCAGTAGATTAGCTTTAGAAGATAATTTAATCCTCTCATTAAATTAACTGAGATCTAATAAATCTTTTGAGAATATTCTTAATCCTTTACAGTCTTACAAATTCACTACAGTTTAACTTGTTTTAAATTGGGAGATTTTAGGATAAATATTTAAAAAAAATTAAATTAGTACTCAATTCACCCCCCCTCTTGAGTATCAATTCCAACCAAAAATTCACCTAAGAAATGAAGATATAAAATATACTCATGAACAACATGAATAAGTTTTTTTGGAAATGAATACAATGTACAATTTTACTAAAAATATGTATAATCAAGCACTTAATGAAAATGATCAAAACATAATAAAAAAAGAAAATTTATTGAAAAAAATTTAATGGTCAGATAAATTTACATGAGTTTCAAACTAAGATCAATGAAATAAATGAATCTCTTGGGAAATCCACTAAAGAGTAAAAAACCATAAATAAAATATTCGGTTTACACCCCATAAAAATAATAATTATGGAATTTTATTATCAAATAACTATAGTCAATTTGAAAAGTTGACTGTTGTAAGATGGATTTCATAAAAAAGGTTCTTAATTATTTTCATAAAAAGGGAATCTAATTGATGAATGTAATTCAAAAAAAATACAATACTATAGACCAAAATGTATACATATTTCATCTAAAAAATCATATTCAAGACAAATTTTGGTACCAAAATCCTTCTTATCTATCTTTTTGGGACCCCAAATCTGGATACCAAATTAACCCAATTTCTTAATTTTATAAATATCAAGCCTTAATGGAAAATAATGAAAAGGCATATAGTATTTTGATATTGGATTCTCTGAAAACATGTTTTTTACTCCTTTAAATTTATTCATCATGAAAAATTAAATGGATGATACATTATATTTTTTGAAAATTAAAGTGGTAAAATCCCCTATTCATATACAATCAGTATTCTTAGTTCAATGGTTATAAAATATATTTCAATATTTGATAGTTTCGAACACAGTTTTTTTTGAATTAGATAATTTTGGAACAATATCTTTAAAATGGATTTAAAAAATGAATTTTTAAAATCTTTCTAATCCCAATGAAAAACATATGCTTACAAATTTTCATTATCATGAAGTTTATATTATCGATTTGAAATCTATTTATTGTAAAATTCATATATTTTTTAGATAGTATATGGATAACATTGAATTTCTAATAAACTTTATGGTCATTGTAGGGTATATACACACTCATTAAGCTTAACGAACATTGTATAGTTGGAGATTGTCTAAAATTTTATATCAAAGAAAATGTTCTTTATGAACCTCAATAATTTGGTAAGAAGAAGAAAAAATTTAATCCTAGATATTTACTATATACCTCTAAATAAAAAGATATTATTCACCTTTATATTTTTGGACCACCACAAGTACAAATTATTGGAGAAAAATCATAATTTTTTTAATGTGGGTAACTATAAATGATTCAAATAGTTCTATTTGTTAAGAAAATGTTTATAATGTATTAGTAACATTTACCAAGATTGATAAAACTACAATATGGAACAAAATCATTAACATTCATAAGGATCATGGGAGAGAGTTTGAAAATGATTATCTTGATCAACTTTATGATCCATAATGATACAGTCATACTTTTTTGCATTCCTATAACACCTCAATAAACGGGGTTGGTAAATGATGGAATACAACACTTCAAGAAATATCAAGAGACCACTTAAAATATTTGGATATCCCATAACAATTTTAGTTTTAGTTTACCAGTAAAACTTTTTATATCATATACCATGTTCTCATAGCACCCTTCTTAAAAAAACCCTTTTGACCTTTATAAAAATAAAATTACAAAATTTTTCTTTTTTACATGAGTTTAGATGTAAATTTTATATTGTTAAAAATAAATATAACCAAGTAAAATTTTTCCAATAATTGAATGAAAAAATATTTCTTGGGTTCTGAAATAAAATTATATCCTATGAATTATTAAAAAATATAACGAAAAACTTTTAAGTATCCATTCATAAAAAATTCATGAAATACATTCCCAAGAATTATTCCCAATTTGATGATGTGTAAAATAATGAAACTTTATCCATGAATGATATAACTTATCATAAATATCCTACTTATAACATGCTAAGATTTTTTGAATTATTATTTTTGAATTAATTTATCTTCTGATCATTTTCCATTTTCATGCATAACCAGAAATAATTATATATATATATATATTAAAAAGAGAAGTCAAAAATTCATTTCACATGTTAATAACTTGGATTTCACTACATAGAGTGCTGACTTGTCTTTCACTACACACATCATTGATAAGACATATATTACACGCAACATAGATGTTTCTACGATACATCGTTTTGTTATTATAATTTTTTAATAGAGATTATTATAACCTATCCATTAAACATAATTATATGAAGAGTAATAAATAATTTTAAAATACTATTTATAGTTTTTTATATATATAAAACATATTGACTATTAATGATATGATTTTTGGTAAAGTTCTGTTTTGTTTAAAAATACTGTTTTCTTGAATAACTGTCTTTTAATAATAACTGTTGTTTTAGAAAAATATATAAATTTAATTTTATAAAACAAACTTCATTTTTGAATTTATAATTTTGATATTTTATTATGGTGAATTTTTCATATTTTTCTAAGAAACACCATTTTTTGATTAATAACTAAAATAATTTTTTTAATTAAAATCTTCCTTTTCATTTAAATAATTATTACTGATAAATTATATTATAAATTTGTTTTAGGGAAAAATAATATCAATTAATAATATATTAAAAAAATATAGTTCATTATGATAAATTTAATTTTGAAATTGAATATAAAAACATAACAAAATTTAGAACTTATTTACACATTAAAAAACCCCTAATTTCATCCCATCTACAGGATTGGTATTAATTTGAATTTTTCTATTTATCTGAATTGAATTTTTATAAGATTAAATTAAATATTATAATCAGTATAATATTTATAGTCTAAATATATTGTGATAATTTTTGACTAAACTAATTAGTAAAAGTGATTAAAATTAATCACACCAATTAAGGTCAAATTATGGTTAATTTGCAAAAAATATTTAATCTTAGAAGACCAAATGACATAGAAACATTTCAAAAGTCCATTATATCTCCACATTTCGGCCAAAAACATTAAATTATTGTTTTAGGTTGGTTTTTATGACTTTTTAGGTAAGAACATTTTTACACCTAACTTGTTTCTAATGAATCCAAGTGAGTCATTTTCCTTCCCTATAAAAGGCCCCCATCTCTCCCACATCCTCCCACCTCTCAAACCTCTTAGGTTCAGCCATGATCAACCTAATACACTTGCCAACATATCTACCTTCCTTTTATAGGACTTTAATTTGGAAAAAGGAATTCCAAGGAAGCCTTTTGGCACAAAAGAAAAGGAGTTACCTAATTAAGAGGTGGTTTTAATGAGTACGAAGAGAGTCAAGAAATAAGGCAAGAGGATTTTATCTCACTTATTATTTTCATGTGGTAAATTCTATGTTCACCACTACTTAATTTTTTGTGGTGAACGTACTTCCAATGATTGTATTCCATGTATCATATATTTAAATTTATGGGTACCCACATATCCATTTTATGATCTTTTTTCCTAGGGTATATGTATAAAAATTTACTAAATCGGTGAAATAGTTTTGTCTCATTTTTGTTTCTCTCATAATCATTCATTTTATGCACTTATATTCACATAAAGGTGTATATACTTCCATTTTATAGGTTATATCATGAATTCCCTTCTTTTCATGTTATTTTAGCCTTCATGTATTTTCCTTTTCTTACATAGAGCATATGATCCCCAATTAACATGTTTCAAGATTTTAGTGAGGTAAGATTATAGCTTTTCAATATTGATTATGTTGTTTCTTATTTTATTGAAATATTATGATAAATATATCATTAAAATTCATGAATATTCTTCTGCTTTATTAGTAATGATTTATTCAAATATTTCAACCATTTCTTCAATTTTTTGTATATAATATAGTTAAGAAATTATTTTTAAGAAAGATTGACTTTATTTTCTCTTCTTTAAAAAATATTTGTTTCTTTAAAATAATGTTTTCCAAAAAGGGTTTACAAGAATATTATACTATTATTCTATGATCATTGAAATTCATTTTAACATTTTTTTTCCAATGATTTCAAAGGAATATTCTTGTCACTTTCCAAATGAGGCATTTTTCTATCCTTTTGATCATGAAAAATGAATGTTGCTTTTTACCTCATACGACATGTATGGATTTGTCTTCTATAAGTCCTTTGATGATTTAAATTCATTTAAATGTTAATTTTTATGAAAATTATTTTAAATGATATTTTAATCGAAATAGGTTTCAAAATGTTTTCAAAATTATTTTATAAGTTTTCAAGGAAACATTTTCTCAAAATAATTTCAAGTCTTATTTTATAAGTCTCCAAGTGTTTTAAACATAAAATATATTCAAAAGTTTTGTAATCTTATTTCATATTTTCAAAAATGAAAATGGTTTTCAAAATAATTTCAATCCTTAATTATATGTTTTCAAAGTGATTTCAAAGAATATTTTTTCAAAAAAATTTCCAGATTATTTCATATGTTTATATTAAAATAAGTTTTCAAAATATTTTCAATCATTATTTTGTTGTTTTCAATTTTTTTAAAGGGAAAATAATTTTTAAAATGTTATAAAGATTATTTTTTATGTATTCAAGGAATTTTTTTTTCAAAATTATTTCACGTATTCATTATAAGTTTTCATGTTATTTTTAATAAAATTATTTTCAAATGGTTTTATGCATTAAAATTTATTTTCAAAGAAGAAAATATATTTTACTCAAGAAAAAATTTTAGAGGTATTTCAAAACTTTTTTCCATGTTAGATGGAATCTGTTGATGCTACACATTTCCTTCTAGGAAATGATCTAAAGGTTCAATTAATATTCATTTTGTGGATGGGTTCTGCATAATGTTATGGTTTTTTCAGACAAGTTTCTCTTTCATGGGTTATATGTATATTAAATCTATTTATCTTTAAAGGGTTATATATTTATGAAATCCATTTCTCTTACATGGGTTAATTGTTGAAGAAATCCATTTCTCATTCACGGGTTATAATTTAGATGAAATGGTTGTGAAACCTATATCGTTGTCCACAGGTTATGATTTGTTTATGTGTTTATGACACCCATTTTATTACATGGGTTATTATATGATTGTTTATGATTTTGTGGCACATGTATTTATTATTTAATTATGAGATGGGTGGGCCCAATATCTCCTCCAATTTATTAGGTAATGTGTTATATCTCATGAGATAGACATGGATGGAACATGAAATGATCCTGGTTCAGTATTATAAGGCTAGAAGAGGAAATGAACTCATTTTAGTATTATAAGGCTAGGATGGAAAATGAACATAGTTCAATATTATAGGGCTAGAATGGGAAATTAACTCGGGTTAGTATTAATGGGAAGGAAGAATGGTTGAAAAGGGTTCTTAAATATAGGGATGGAATGAGGGGTGAACTCAGTTAAGTAATACATAGCTAGAAGAGGTTGTGAACCCAATTCTATAAAGGAATTTTTCTAATAATATGGTCTCAGAAGAAATGCCTTTACTACTATGGGAATCATTATAAATGATTATTAATCTTCCACAATTCCTTGTTTTACCCCTATTTTAAGATTTTATAGATTATGTTACTTATTTTATTTTGATTCATGTCTTATGAACTTATATGATTTAAGCTATGATTCATGTAAATGATCTTCGATATAAAGTGTATGATCTTAAATATTCATGATCATGTTCTCATACCACTATGCACCCAATTATTCTTAAATTATTCTTTATTTATCCATTCTAAGCATGTGAGATCACCCCTTTGTTATGTTTTGTTTCCCCACTTTATAAAGAATCTTTTTAGGTAGAATTCATAATGGTGTAGATAATTATGGGAGATTATTAATATCATTCATTGGGATATAGTATTTTGATTCATTATTTCCTAAAACAATAAACTGTTATAGTCCTTAGACATGCATGTTTTTAATGCACTAATTTTTTTTCTAAATTGATGTGATATTCATGTATTCTATGACTGGGTTACTATTGTTGGTATCAAAGGAATACTTTAGTCATCTTTGGAAATTATGATGAGAAAACATTAATGAGATACCTAGGTATATTTCTAAGGATATGTATATGGTTATATCTATGGATATGTATAAGGAAGAGTTAATGTTTTAAAAATGTCCTAGAATTTTGGTAAAGGATAGATTATGTGGTTTCCTAGAAATACTTCCCAGTATGGACCCTAAAAGTGGATGTAGATCTAGAAAATATGAACATAGGGGTAACAAATCCAAAAATTTATTCTAGGCCTGACTCAGGGTTATCTAGTACACAAAAATGGGCCTTGCTGCACACCCATTTTGATAGCATCGAGAGATATGATTTGGGAATCCACCAAATATTCATGAACCATTATGAAGGATTCAAATATAATTTGTATATTAATTACCTAGGATGAACCTAGGGTGTCATATTTTTGGAAGGTGTCATGATTTAGACCATCTATAAGTAATTATTTTCATGACAATGTGGTTTCCTGTTATGATAAGTAATGATCATACAATACTTATGGTTTTATCCAATGAAGAGAACTAGAAGGAACTAAATTAATTAATAATGTGATGGTAGATTTGCTGATGAGAAGTCTATTAGGATGATCACTGGACTAAGAGTTGTTTTGATCATGCATAATCTATATTCATGGAACATGATTAAAACATTATAACATCACCAAATATTATATTCCCCAAGGAAGAAAAAAAATGAGTTCGTAGAGAGTTCATGTAATGGATACCATAGAGGATTGAAGAATAAGTTTCATTTGTGTTATGATTGTGGAAAGAATCACGTAATTGAATGTAATTGAGTAACAATAAGATGTTTTGATTTTAGAAAATAAGGACACAAAGAATGTGAGTGTAAGGGAAAAAATTTAGAGATAGAATAATGAAATGGATGAGAATATTGTCCACCCTAAGTCATCATCTAAGGTTAAGTGTTTTATTTTGGAGTAAATGGTCAGTATGCAACTCAATGTCCCAAGATGAAATCCCTTGAATGGAACACAAAGGTGGTGAGTGTAATGGATACATTACTACTGTTGATGAGACTGCATATGAAATGTGAAAGGAAATAGGAATTGTATAATAGGATGAGTTTTTTTATTAATGTTATATGGATGAAGTGGAATAATAAAAGATTTTATGTGTTTGGATTCAAGAAGTATGTTATATGAAAGGTGAAATATATAAGGATGGTACAATTTATGTTTTTTTCTATGGATTTACAAGAATGCGTTGAATGGTTATAATGGCATAGAAAAGTGATATAATTTCAAGATTATGAAAATGGAAAACACATGGTTAAAGTAAAGATAACCCTTAATATCATACTTATGCTGTGATATTTTTTTTGGATAATGATATGTGGGATATGAATAAGTAAATTTGAAGGTACTAACTACCTTGGAACTAATTAAGGACATGTTGAAAACTAGTTAATGCATTCATGGATGAAGTTTAAAACAAATTGGATTTATGGAATATATCTAGTAATCTACGGAATAAAGAAACATGAAGTTTTTACAAAAGGGATTTATGGTATTAAATGTTTTTATCTAGTTCCAAGAGAATTTACTATGATGGTATTCACATGTTTAGTATGTGAAAACCAATAGCTTATTTGTGATATACGGGGGATCAATTTTAATATGCTTTGATGAATTTATTTATATAGATTTTGATTTTTTTCTTTCATAAGGGTTATAAATTTATTAATTCAGGAAAATTTTATCATAATCATTGGAAGAATTTATTTTTTATTGAGATCATATATATATCCTTGGTTAAAAGGATATTTAGTGATTGAATTTATTACAAGGATGTGCATCATATTTTGGAAATTATTTTTATAGGTTTATAAATAGACACCATATATATCTGATGAATAATAATCAAGTCTAGAAAGGTTGCAGTTCTTTAATCCATGACTGAAGGATGATAAGGGTTTCTGGCTTACCACTGGACTACTCGATGTCTTAATTAATGTATAATTATTTTGATGAATAGTTATTTATGATTAAATAGAAGTTTTAATTTTTTATGATTAGATACTAATGTATTAACCATATTAATTTTTATGAATAGTTATAAATAAATAGTTATACATTTCATTCTTTTAGGTTCCTTAAGATCTTCTAAAAGTTTATTTTAGCACTCTAGGAAAAAGATTATTTCTGGACGCTAATTACAGAAAGTCGTGGTTGAAATAAAATTTTACAAAATCACAACTAAATAATGATATTTTTTTATCCAAATATTCCAATTACGTTTATTTACTTATTTTCTTGGACAATAAAATAATTACTCTATCTTTTTATAATGACTAGAAGAAAATGTGTTGTCCTAATAACATAATTTTGTTGAATGGATATAATTGTAAATCATTATAGATTTATGAATTTCTGGCCCTCAATTTTTCATTGATAATTCATTTTTTTTATTGATGACCTCAATTACTCCCTATAAATATTTATGATTTTCCTCCATGTCAAATGTTCACTACCAAACTTTTTTCTCTTATATAAAAACCCATTTATATGTTACTTTGGGTAACCATTATGGCCCCAAAATTCCAATTTATAGGATATTTTAGTATTTACTTTTCTGATATGGGTTTCTATAAATGAAACATTCTAGTTTTAATCCTTTTAAACCTAGAATAATTTTTCGAGTGAAAATCATTTCATGCGGGGTAGAATGTATCTGCTTGATAGTTTTTGAATTATTTCTTTTCGAATGAATTTATCTTATTTATATTTTTCATTTCACATGACATTGAATATATATATATATATATTTAAAAACTAATAAAAAATTACTATTACATGACACCAACATGGATTTCACTACAAAAAATACCAAATTGTCTAGTGCTATATGAAATACCGACTTGGATTGTGTTATACGCAACACAGACTTGGTGTATGTTAATTGCAAAACAAATGTTTCTACGATACATCATTTTGTTGTTATATTTATTTAAGTGAGATAAATATAACCTATCTATTAAAAATAGTTATATGAATATTAATAATTTTATTTCTCAAATATTATTCATAATTTTTTATATTGATAAAGAAATCTTGGTAATGAAAGATGTTATTTTTGATAAAGTACTTATTTTGTTTAAAAATAATGTTTTCTGAAATGAATAAATTTTAATAAAAAAAATTAATTTTAGACACATTTAAAATTTGATTTTGATAAAATAAACTTCATTTTTTGAATTTAGAATGTATAAATTATCTTAGGGTAATTTTTTTTGGGATTTTTCTGATAAAGTTTTTTGATTAATAGTAAAATTACTGATTTTTATTTAAACCATCCTTTTTGTTAAAATAGTTATTAACATTAAATTATACTCTATATTTGTTTTAAGGTAAAATTAGAGAAATTATACATCTATTAATAAATTTTTTAATTTAAATTTTACTTTGAAATTTAATATAAAAATATAATAAACATTTGAACTTCTTTCTAAATTAAAAACCTGTAATTTTTCCCTGTATATGGGATTAACATTAATCGTAAATTCTATGCTTCTGTGAATTGAACATGGAAAAACTTACATAATAATTTATAATCAGTATAATATTTACTTTCTAATTATATCATGTTTATTTATTACCAAAAGGATTAATAAAAGTTATTAAAATTATTCACGATGATTAAGGTCAATTAATGTTTAATTATGGAGTAAAGCTTAATCTTAGGAGCACAAATGATGGACAGAATTGTCCAAAGACCATTTTCTATCCATATTTCAACTTAAAACATAATTTTTTTTGGTTTTTTGGCTTTTTAGGTAAAAACATTTGTACACCTAACTTGTTTTGAAAGATTCCATGTGAGTCCTTTTTCTTCCATATAAAAGGACACCACCTATCCCTTGTCCTCACACCTCTCAAACCTCTTAGTTTTGGAAAATCTATACACTATACACATAGAAACATTCATCCCTTCCCCCTAGAGTCCTTCCATTTGGATGAAGGAAATACAAGGAATCCTTTTGGAATAAACCAAAAGAAGTTACCCGATTAAGATGTGGTTTGAATGAGTACAAGTCGAGTCAAGTCACATGGTAAGGGGATTTTATTGAACATTTTTTTGATGAGATACATGAAATTTTCTCCACTATTTCCTTTTTTGTGGTGTGTATACTTGTAATGATTTTATTACATGTATCTTATAAATAAATTTATGTGTACTTGCAAATCCATTTTATGAAATTTAGTTCATGGGTTATAAGTTTAAAAAGTTACCAAATCAGTGAAATTGTTTTGTCTTAATTTGTCTTCATTTAGACTCACACAATGTTTTGATCCAACATTCCCTTCGTGGGGAATATACTTTTATTTTAAAAGTTCTATCATTAATTTCATTCTTTTCACGATATATTAAGATTCGGGTAATTTTATTTCCTTACATGGAGAGTATGATCACATGCTACCATGTCATAAGAGTTTATTGAAACAATCATATAAATTTTTAAGAATTCCTGTGTTCATGCTTCCTTTGATGAAGTATTACGATCCATATCTCAATGTAATTAGTGAATTTTCGCCTCCCATTATTATTAAGGAATTATTCATATATTGTTACCATATATTTCACTATATGGTATATAATATAGTTAAGAAAGTGTTATTATGAAAGCCCAACTTTTCATTCTCTTCGGTCAGAAATATGTGTTCCTTTAAAATCTTGTCTTCCAAAAATGGTTTCCAAGTGTATTATACTACTCTCTTATGATAATTAAAATTCATTTATAACCTTTTTCCATTTTTCCATTGTTTTCAAAGCAATATTCTTGTTTCTTTCCAAATGATTCATTTTTCAAAACTTTTTATCATGAAAAATGAATGTTATTTTTACCTTTTACGACATGTATAGAATTTTCTACTATCAATCTTATTAAGAGTTATTTTCATGATGAAAAGTTAATTTTTAGTATAATTTTTTTAAAATACATTTTAAATGAAATAGTTTTAAAAATGTTTTCTAGATTATTTTAAATGATTTCAAGGAAAAGGTTTTTAAAATGGTTTCATGTATTCTTTTTTAAAATCATAAAGTGTTTTTAATGAAAAATGTTTTCAAAATATTTGGAAGCCTATTTTATATGCTTTAAAAAAAGGATTCCTAAATTATTTCAAGCCCCATTTAAAATTTTCATTGTATTTTCAATGAAATGGGTTTCAAAACATTTTCATGCTTCTTTAAAATATTTTCAATAAAAAACAATTTCAAAAAAAAATTTTAATATTTCTTTATATGTTTTTAACGATTTTTAAAAGAATAAGGTTTTAAAAATATTTTGAATATTATTTTAACATTTTTTCAAGGAAAAATATCGTGAAAATTATTTAAATACTTTTTTTAGGTTTTCATGGTATTTTATAACAAAATTATTTTCAGATGGTTTTATTATTAAAAAATCCATTTTTCATAGAAGAAAAGATATTATATTCAAGATATGTTTTAGAAAGAAATTTGAAAATTATTTTCCTTCTAAGATTACATCCATTGATGTTACTCATGTCATTATTGGAAATGTTATAAAGGTTCCATTAATATTATTTTTATGAATGGGTTATGCTTAATGTTACTGTATTTATCAAACTCGTTTCAATTTCACAGGCTATATATTTATGAAATCTGTTTCTATTTAATGGGTAATTGGTTTATGAAATCTTTTTCCATTTCATGGTTTATATTTTTATGAAATCCCATTATATTTAATGGTTTTTGATTTATATGAAATGGTTATGAAACCTGTATATTTTCCCACATGTTATGATATGTTTACATGTTTATAATACCAATTTAATTGAATGGGTTATGATATGATTATTTTTTATTTCATGGAACATATATGTATTATTTCATTATGAGATGATTTGGACATGTATCTAGTCTTAATTCATTGGGTAAAGATTTATATATCATGATATAGATATATTTTGAATGATAAATGAGCTCGGTTCTATTTTACAGGGATAAAAAGAGAAATAAACTCGGTTCAGTTTTAGAGGGCTAAAATGATGGGTGAACTTGGTTCAATAATAAATGATTGGATGAAGGTGTGAACTCAGTTTAGTAATATAGGGCTAGAATATGTTGTGAACCTGTTTCGTCAAAGGACTTTTTCCATTAAGATGGTATGGGTAACAATGCCATGAATTCTATAGAAATCATAATATGTTGTTATATGTCTTCCACAATTAGATGTTTTATTCCAATTTTAGCATTCATGGATTATGTTCTTTATTGACATATGATTAATGAACTATGAACTACAATTATTTGTTCAATGATTAAATTATATGATCTTTGATATGTAGGGTATTATCTTCTATTTTCATGACCATGTTCTCAAACCCCTATGATCACAATTATGCATATATATCTCACTTATTTACCCTCAATGAGCATTTGATATCAACCAATTCTATTGTTTTATTTCCCTAAGTTGTGAATAAGTTTTTAGATAGATGTACTAAAAGTGGATATCTCAATGGGAGATGTTGAAGATCTTTCACCATGATAGAAGATTGTGTTTTTATATTTCTATAGACAATAAACAATTACGGTCTTCTAGCATGAATTTTTGTAATGTACTGAATATTATTCTAAAATTATGTAATATACATGTATGTAAATCCTATGTCATTGTACAACCAAAGTTAAATCATCTTCGAGTCCTTTACCAAAAGAATTGCTAAAATCTAAAGGCCATCCCTTGTAAAACAGTAGCAGGGATTTGTAAAATTGTATTCATTCTATAATTTCTATCTAAACTGAAGTTGAAAATCAATTTTTCTTTTATAGAACCTAAAAATCATGATAATCTCAATATTGCTGAAAATTTGGTTTTTAAAATTAAAAAAGAGATAAACCAAATGTAATAAAATAATTTTTTGACTATTGTTGAAAGATATTATAATCAACCCGTTATTAGTACACAATGGGGTTTTTAGAAATAAATTAGATAATAATGATAAAATCACATGTAATAAATATAGAAACATATCCAAAGGCTAGAATACATAATAATAAATTTATTATATTTAATAATTTACACCTATTTATCTTCTAGAATCTATAATAATAATATAGGAATTAAATGTCCATTTTAATTTCAATTTTTTTTGAATAGATATTAGAAGTGATTTTGAAATGGTGTTACTTCTGAATTTCTTTTGGTTAAAACATCACCCATTTATAAAAATATAAAAATTATAAAATTAATTTTATGTTAATAAAGGATTTATATGGTTTAAAACAATCCACTCAAACCTTTTATGAAAGGTTAGAAAACATTATTTTATTAAATTATTTCAAAATAAAAAAAGGATATGAATATATTTCTAAAAAATTTATCAAATGGTTTTCAATCATTCAAATATTTTTGAATGAGATAATTTTTCAATCAGAATATGAATGTATTTAAATTAATATTCAAATATTATGTGAAAATAATTTTAAATGAGTTTAATGGGTGAATTAAAATTATTTTTTTGTTTTCGCATCTCTCAAAATGAGGATAGGATTTTCTATGAAAAATAAAATACATTAATGAACCTTTAATTTATTTAGTCATGAATCAAGATAAGTAAATTAATAAAAATATGATTATTTATTTTAAGATAATATAGAATGGTACTCTTTAAATGTTTTGTAACAAGATTAACGGAAGAATGATTTGGAGTGTTCTTTACCTAACCGCATCCTGGATGGAAAATATGTTCGGTGTTATTATCTGTGATAATTTTCAATCCAAACTGAATGAATTGATTTTGATATATATTAAAAGTATTTTTTATTTTTTTAATATACTTAAAATTATGTTTTATATTATCCTAATGGAACCTATTTTTATCTTTCAGTTTTTTCAAATAATAATTTTTGTGTATATCAACTAGATTGGGAAAATTAATGTTTGTGTTGTATCTATCCTGGAAATTACATATAATCGTGGAGTGGTATAAAGGAAAATTCATCTTCACTTTTTAAAAATAAAGTGGAATATATATTCACAAATATTTTCCTCTATATCATATAGATGAAATAAACTCTAACAGATTTTGGTTAGCATTTCATCATGTTCCAATTAATTGTGATAGTTCCAGTACCATAAACAGATCTAGATATCCCACTCAGCATACATAGACTATTAACATTGATACTTGACATTAATTTTTATGATAAAAATTTCAATAATGATATATCATGTTATATTACGTTGGAAAAATATTTAATTAGTCGATATCTTCACCAAACCCCTTAGTTAAGAAAATTTTAATTTTATTAAGGAGTTAAAAATGGAATGATTGTAATTTTTTCATATCTATTATTATTTAACACATCAAATTATGATTCTTTTTGAAAATATTTTACATTATCATTTTTAAAACATGTTGTCCAAATTTTTGATAATTAAATTTCTATGATCACTTTGATTATCTTATACCTTTTTTTATCTCTTATCTATGAAAACCTTTTTGGGTTAGAATCTATTATTCTAATGAAAAATGGGGAGAAAGGTATAATGTTTAGGATGAGACAATCTAATATTAGAGAATTTTTTCAAAGAAATGGGAATATCTATTTAAAAATGGAATGCTTTTAAAGGAAGTGAACGATCTTATTTGAAGGGGGACATTTATGCTTTCAGAAAAATATAATTTCTATTTTTTTTTATTTTCCCACTACTTCATTTTTATTTCTTATATACCTCCTTATTGTAATTAATTTTTTTAATTTTAAATTAGTATTTGTGACTATCAAAAAAATGGGATATTTTAGAATCTCTAATGTGTTATTATGTTCAAAATCATTTATGATATTTTCTATCATTGGTTTTAAGTGGTTTTCGTTATAGATTTTGATTGTATTTTTAATGGATTATCAAATCAAGGGAATGAATGAAGGGGATCTTGAAGGAAATTTTCTAATGTCTTGAACTCTTGGACTTAATTTCTACTCTGTAGCATAGGAACATGTAGCCTTTATTGATGAAAAAAAACACTTACTATCACTAAGTCAACTAGCAAGATGGTGGAGTTAACTATCTATATTTTAGAGTCCATATAATCTAACTAATCGAAAAAAATCTCACTAACTAGCCAGTGACATTATATGGGTAGCTATTGGATTTAATATAGCTTAGTGAA